>OW203734.1:21257181-22514681 GCA_934045075.1 Yponomeuta sedellus | reverse complement strand
CGCTAGCGCCGACCGTGCTTCCGGCCAGGCCAAATAAAATCGGCCGTAAAATTCAGTTTCTGCGCTCGGGACACCTTCCCCCGCATAATGGGCGACGGACCACTGTCTATTGTCGCCACCAGACACGCCACGATGAATGAGTTGAGCTCATTCGAATGCGACCCATATTACCTTCGAGACAAGGACGGAAATTGCTCAGCTTGCGCGTTAGAGAGAGAGGCGCAGACGGTCAGACGGAATTACCGCTGCTTGAGTTTTGTTTTGAGGTAGTCCAGTTAGTCGACGGTCGGCGCGCGAGTGGGAGCGCCACGCTCGTGACAGCTGACAATTGACATGCGCGCGATAACATCAGCGCCGATAGCCAGCTGATAGTGATACCAATACGAATATTCGCACCCGATAACAGTTCGCAGTCGTCCGCCCGCCATGTGACCGTGCCCATGGGAGCGAGGCAAAAAAACCCGATGTCTACCCCTCCGTGCCGCCATAAAAAAGGGATAAAGAGAATATTCCTGGAATGCGCACATGTGGACGCCGGGTAAGTGCACCCTGTAACACAGTACGTCAGCATGCCGCGGAAGGGCAAGTGGATGCATCTGCTGGCCGGCGTGGCGGCGGGGATGATGCTCGGCGTGTTCCTGAAGCTGAGTTTGCGGCCGTCCTCGAGAGCTAGCATCGAGAACTGCCCCACGGCTGACCGCTACGTCGCTCCCGACCCGTTGGCCCTCGTCGGCCTGAAGGACAACGAGACAGTCTCCAATTCCAACAAGACACTAGTGTTCGTGGGTGTGATGACCGCGGAGCAGTACTTAGAAACACGCGCTAGGGCGGTGTACGAGACCTGGGGACAAGATTTACCGGGTAGGATTGCGTTTTTCAGTTCGGAAGTGTCGCGCGCTGAAAACTTGCCCTTAGTGCCTCTGAGGGATGTGGACGACAGTTACCCACCGCAGAAGAAATCGTTTATGATGTTGCTGTACATGTATGAAAAGTACGGGGATAGGTTCGAGTGGTTCTTACGAGCTGACGATGACGTGTATGTGAGAGGTGATAAGCTTGAGGAGTTCCTTCGTTCAGTGGACAGCCGGAAGCCGCAATTCATAGGTCAGGCTGGAAGAGGAACTAATGCGGAGAGAGATGCGCTTTCGTTAGACTATAATGAGAACTTTTGTATGGGTGGACCCGGAGTGTTAATTTCTAAGGAGACACTGAGACGAGTTGCGCCGCATGTGAAGTATTGTTTGGAGAACTTATACACGACCCACGAAGACGTAGAGCTGGGCCGCTGCGTGGCGAAGTTCGCTGGAGTATCTTGCACATGGAGCTATGACGTAAGTGACAGTTTTCTTGTTTCGTCTCCGTACGCAAATGAAGTCGACTTGTAAGACCTATAGTTTGTTTCTTGTAGAGAATACACTATGCGAGCAATCAACAGCGAACTAAGGACACATTGTATGTTTGAATGCTTCGCAATAAACAAGAACTTGTTAACACAGAGGAGAGACTTCGATATTTTTTGTATTGATATGTTCGGTTATGTCTCTGGGTGGTCTTCGTTCGTTCGCTTAGTGTATCCCTCCAAAGCAGGTAGACGTCATGTGTATTGCAGGTACGTCGGCTACGTAATTAGTTTGCATGTGTAGTTAGTCATTCGAACTCTGGCATACTTAATTTAAAATCCCTCATGCATGTATGCGTAAGAAAACGAGTGTTTTGATAGTCTTCTGTCATTATTGTTTGCCAGTTGTTTGGGTCAGCGTTTTAGTGTTAAGCGATTACCCAATACGGTATCATGGTATCAATAGTGAACGTCAATCGTTCGCTGGGTAAGTATCTATTGTTGATCGAAGTATGAAACCGAAGAACGTACACGAGTGTAATACAATGTATTTGGCACTCTTTATTTCACTCATAGTTTTAATTAGTTGCATCTATCTATCCAGTCCGTAAATGAGCACGTGCATTTTGCTTTCATTATATTTGCAACCGTTAGCATATACATCTACTATCCTAGCTCTATCTATCCAGCCCATAAATAGTGCCCACTGCTGGATGGGCACTATGGGTATAATGTGCTTGTTTCCTTTCTCGCCAACCAACCCCCACGCTCCCCTGCCAATGTCAATTTCATTCATTTCCGCCGGGCTAATACGGGTTATAATTAATAGTAATTATTGTTGTTATGTACCGAATTCAAAGGTCAAAGATAAAATTAATCGAGCGTGTTATGGCACCATTGGCCGTAGGTTCTTACTATATGGTCATATAAATAATGTGGTAGACATTATAGCCTATAACAACTTTTTGCTAAAATCACTCAAGATCGAAAAACAGTTTCTTTGGTTTAGACATAATCCAGAACCGGAAAACCGTTTAATTAGTTTAGATTAAATCTAATACCTACATACTTGAATAAAAGTTGAAAATTTGAAAAATCAAAGGTTGTGCGTCTCTCTGTTCGACGTGGTTAAAATAATCCAAAACTTAAAAATGATTAATTGTAAGAATTTAGGTATACCTTTGGCAATTGGATGTGGTTTAGTCATCTATACTGAAGAATCAGTTTTCAGGTTCTGCCAATAACACGTTGTATATTAGGTATGAAAAAATGATATCTGCTCACGGTAGTATATTAATTTATCTTGGATTATGCAGCACGTATGTAGGTCATCAACAGTGTGCACTGCAAATGTGTTTGGTTTGCAGCCTGGAAACACCTACATGACACGAGAATAGACGTCGCGACCGACCGAGATTTTTGACATTTTATAATCTTATCTATCATCTCATAGCCCTCGGAGACTTGATGGATTTGTCGACATTGATGCCGTGCCGTGATGGGTATCTCCTCATATCGATACGTAGAAAGAAACATAAGCTAACTGGCGCAACCGTGAAAAAAATGTCATAATATTTTATATCTACAATCCGATGTAGCAAATGTTGGTTATTGCAAGATTGCTACAAACGGCCACTTTTGCTATATTGGCAATAATGTTCTTGGCCCTGTAAGTCCCAAAAATAGCTAGAGAATGTAGTGTGACCCTTTTTTGCAAAGTAGGCTACGAATAGTACAATTTTTCTTTCGAGACTGTCTAACTTTAGGAGACTAGGGACATACCCTTAAATACCCTTAAGTATGCCTTCCTAGTAAATTACCAGTATTTAATTACTTTACTTTCTCGTTATATCAATTTGTTTTTCCTTACCGTATCAGCAAGCAGCAAAACACTCGTTGTCGTGCTAATGGTCAAGTCCATCGTCGTAACTCTTTGGAAGAACCCAAGAAAATCTTAAAAGTTCAATTCATCGCATTCGCTGTTGTTGTCCAAATTGGGTACTCAGCGTCGTGTTTCACTCAATAACTATTAAATCACTGATTTCTCCCCATGCGAGTGGGTAGTCGGCATCCTTTATAGCCTTTTACGATCCCCTCAAAATCTTATGACCTTCGCCTCTCAAAGTAAGTTCCCGCAGAACGTCTGAGCGAAAAAACTGCTCTGCTAGAGAGACCGGTTTTAGCTGGCTCCGAACTCAAGAGTTTTCAACTCGAATTTAGACTGTCTGAAGTTGAATAAACTTAGCTACCTACACCAGGATTGGTGATTGATTACGGTTCCTTGCCACCTAATTGGTAGAAACCTCCAACGTCATAGGTATCGACATACAATCACGTCTTTCTTATAAACTCATTACAAGGCGCTTAATTAGCACTCATTAACAGACTCCATTTAGTTTGTTATTCATAAATAATACAAGCAGTGATGGTAAATTTTTGTTCGTAGATGGAATAAAAGATCTTGAACTCAATGAACTTCATGTGGACATGAAAAAAGGACGATTAGAGGGCCGGATCAGGCAGAACTCATAAAAAACTGTTAGAAAAACAGCGGCAGTTTTATTAGCTGTTGGCGTTGTAAGCAGATGTTTTAATTTATGAATTTTAATTGAGACTAAACAACAGCACGTCTTATTCTCCATCGCGTAAGATAAGCTTCGCATTATTTCAAAGAATGGTCCCGCATTTGTGTCATAAGGGGCATTGTTGACAGAATTTACGCATCGTCTCTTGGAGAAAAAGGGTGTTTGTGAAGTGCTTTTTGACATTTTTATCTGTAAAGTTAACTGTGGGTGTTTTTACCAACCCGGACTTGGCCCCCTGGTGGAGTATGGCTTAACCTTCCTGCGGCGGCGTAGGAAGAGATCCGTACAGTGGGGACAGACAACGGGTTGATATCACATAATATCATATCGGTGAAGTACTTCCATATTTTATAACCAGCTTTTTAGAATACACAGTCCGGGAAGAAACTTACGGACGCCAGATAGGTACAGATAAAAAGAATGCTGCGACTATACCTAGTTTTTTCTCTTACTGGTCATTTCTTATAATTATGCTTTTACTTGTAATGAACGTCTCAGAATAAGTCTTATTCTGAGATGAGCGTAGAACATAACACGTGACTGCTCACGTCTATCAGAACCTTAACACAAAACTGAAGGAAACACCTTTCTCTCAAAGTCCGATCAGGATCAGCGGCAGAGTTCTGTAAACAGAGACGTCATCAATACGGGCAATGGCCAATAGTGTGTTAGCTCTGTCTAGTAAGATGCTGTGGTCAGATGACTGAGCTCTTGTAAACGAGGAAGGTGTGTAACTGTGTTTCTGTAATAGTTGGATTAGATTTTGCATTCGTAGGCGCAAACCCAAAGATCGATATCGATACGATATCGACCCTTGTATGTCCCCACTGCTGGGGCACGGGTCTCTTCCTGCATCGCAGGAAGGTTAGGCCATACTCCACCATGGGGGCCAAGTCCGGGCTGGTGGAGGGTTGTAAGACAGTGGCGAGGCTTACTGTCAGAAGTTATCAAGCCGCCCATAAGGCCTCCGACATGGCTTAACGACTGCCATTACATGACACCCAAAGATCAGTTTTATACAAAGTTGCACCAATTTAGAACACAGAAGCCATAAATGTATTTATGATATACCTGTATGGCTTCTGTGTTCTATGTACCTATATAAACATTATCATAACTTTTGCGTCCGTGCAGAAAGACGTTCGTTGGCATAGTAAATGGGTCCTGTTAGTACCCTGCGTGCGGAACCCTAAAGGAAGGGAGATCTTCATGTAGGTAATGGGGTAAAAACTTGTTTAACTGAAGTGGAGACCTCGAATGATTTAGGACACTAAACTTTTGAGAATCTTGTAATTGTAATCGCCGTGACCTTGACCTAAGACAAAATATAGGTAATAGACAAGCCAAACGGCCTTACTTCTAGAACCACAATTCTTAAAACAATCAAAAAACGCTGACTAAAATGGTCTGTGGTAGAGATTTTAAAAGGAAAACCGTAGCCACAAATTAAATAAGACGAATCTAGATGATCTTGAATGATAAATCATTGTCCTAAAGGACAATAAACTTTAAATAATCTTGTAATTGTAATCACCGTGACCTTGACCTTAGACAGAATTTAACTTTGAAGCCAAACGGCCTTACTTATAAAACCACAAATCCTAAAACACTCTAAAAACGCTGATTAAAATAGTCTGTGGTAAATTTTACAAGGAAATCAGCAAATCTTGTAATTAATTGTAATGACCGGGAACTTGACCTTAGACAGAATTAACGGGAAAGCCCTTTTACTTTTAGCTTACTTTTAAAACCACAATTTTCGAAACACTCCAAAAACGCCAACTAAATAGTCTGTACCTAATAGAGATTTTAATACGTAACCACATATTAAATTATTTAAATTTCTGTAATTTATATAGTACTTATGTAATTATAAGTACTTACATTGTCGCAATCTTTTGCTACTTGGTATATATTCGATATATTTCAATATATTTTCGATTTTATTATTTATGTATGTACACGCCCCTACCGACTATATTCTTCATGCAACCCACTCCATCCAAAGGTTGTCTGGAAGAGATCGCTCTAAGCGATAAAACCTCCAATTGCATACCATTACTTAGATTTAAGAAATCATGGTGGTATTGTTTTCTCTTGTAATGCAATAAAGTGGTCTCTATCTATCTATGTATCTAAATAAGACGCCTCTAGAAGTGTTTTAGTGTAACCGCGTTTATAAGTAAGGCCGAAAGTGTTTATTTCTGGTTGCTGACGAATATCGATGAATGTGTAAATGACGGCTCGTGCTGTTAGTTTAGCACAGCACCGAGTAACAAAAACTTCCGCGAAACATAATAATTACTATTTCCACGTTGTTTTGGGCACGATCTATTCTCATGTACCTACAGTAACGATAGTTCTTTACATAGCAGGCCGGCAGCGGCACAGCCGTCTTGTCAAGTTTGAATTATTTTAAAGGAAATCGTTACGTTTTGTTTAGGTGTCAGTCGAGTCGAGACCCAGAGCTAGGCTAGGGATTCGATGAAAAGAGATACCTATTAAAATGATATTATCGTAATAATAAATAAATATTCTTTGACATATTACACAAATCTCGTTAGCCCTATACGAAGTCCAACTTAATGACTTGTGTTATAGGTGCTAATTCAACGATAGATTTAATACAATAAATACATAGAAATCATCCAAGACCCGAGACAAACTAGAAATATTCGTTAATTCGTTTCCTAGTGAGACCCGGCCTGGGATCGAACCCGAGACCTTACGTTTTACAGTCAGCTTGCCAAACCGCTGCGGCACAGAGGCCGTATAAATTATGATAAATCAGCGTTTTAAATAAGTACATTTAAGGCTGTTTGTCCACCGCCGCCGTCACCGTCACGTCACCGAGAACGAGATTATTTCGGGCCGAGTTCAATATGACGTGACGGCGATCGTTTGTCCAACTGCTCCAAACATTCTTTACTTTCTATAACTTCTATTAATGAATAAATATCGTATTTAATTTTTTTGGCCATTTTTATTACAATGATATATTATGATAATTGATGACAGACAAAATAATAACTGAGCTCGTGTACGGTGCGACGGCGAAGACAGTGTGTGGACAAGTTCATACGTGTTTTGTATTGCCGGCACATCGGCCCGTCAAAATCTCGGGCCACGTTCTAGCGGTCACGCCGATCTACTCGCAATTTCGGCGGCCGGGATGACGGCGCTCTGGTGACGGATGTGCGGTGGACACGCGGCTTAAGTATATGTATGTACCGCTACTTCGGCGCCGTCATCTCGTTCTCGATGAGACGTGACGGTGACGGCGGCGGTGGACAAACAGCCTACATCGTACATAGATTGATTTCGACCTACCTACCTATCATAATAGGAAGCATATAATCCCTGATCGCTAATCCATAGCGTACGTAAATACGTTATCAATATTCAAGGTTCCACTTGTGATAAGGCGATTTTCCTTGTACGATAGGTACCTACCTGCTTTAATCTTCTAATCAGTTGCATAGGTTAGTACTCAATGATCGCATGCATTGTGATCTGAGGTAGATAGCATGGCTGTCGACGTGGTTTTGTAAGATCCACTGCTAACTATTCGATCGATATCGATCGAAGAACTATTCATCATACGAAAAATAAAAAAATAAAAATTTATCGTATGTATTTACTTTTTGTCGAATATCAATGTGAAATATTAGCCACTGCCTTCGGTCGGCAACAACTTCTGTTCTAAGTCGAAGTGTGCTTCGCGATAGAAAATTTTAAGACGAATATTTTTATAGCAAAAATATATATTACAATAGCTGACCCAGCATTACATCATCCGATGTCTCTCATTATAATTCAAAATTTGTCTATCGTGTGCCAGGTTTCATCTACATCCGTTCAGTCGTTGTTGCGTGATTGAGTAACAAACATCTTCACAAACTTTCACATTTATAATACTAGCCGTCCTTATGTCAACTATGTCTCAATTGAGATCTTTGTCAATCTGTACAAGTTTCATGTAAATCCGTTCAGCCGTTATTGCGTGATTGAGTAACAAACATTGAAACTTCTTCATTAATTTTTACATTTATAATATCAGTGTGGTACTATAAATAGGCTCACTTAAACTCAGGCCTGTATCCCGGAGGGGTAGGCAGGAACCAGGGTTGATCATGGCATGATCTTAGAAAACTACTTTCGTTTTATCAACATAGTTACATTAGTCGTTGCATAAAATAAATAGTTTATCTTAATAAAATTTGTTTGATATCACCTTAAGTTTCTATGAAAATAAAGAAAAAAATAATGAATTTTAAACATTTGATTTACCGAATTACTATTAGGTTTTATTATCGTCGATACTGAAGAGACTGCTTTCAGGTTTTGCGTTAATTTTTATTCTAGAAAGTACGTATGAAACTATGTATGTAGACAGGGTTAGCATATTTTAAACACAGTGTTTTAACCGGTACAGTGTGTACGGTGTTTTAAAACACGACTCTTCTAAAACACTCCTCAAATGTAGTTTGAATAGTTTTTGGTAAACGCTATCCCTTTATTTTAAGAATCATAATATGATCCTTAACCGTCCATATTATGTTTTGGTTGGATATCTATATTTCAAAGAACATTTAAAAATACTTAACCTAATATATATATTTTTCGATGAAATCGATTTCATTTTAGACAGGCTTAGTCCTAAAAATAACTACTATTAAATTTCAAAGTGAGGAGTAACAAGAAAGCCGTCGTCGGTGAGTGTGACCATTGCGCAACTAGGCAACTATAGTGGTTGTGATAATTAAAACTTTTTGAGCTGGCTTGAATGGACCACACAGAAAACAGTTTGTGCGGTCGCTCCGCTGATATGCTTTGGCCATCTTAATGGCCTGGCGTAATAAGTTTTAAATTTTCGTTTATCCTACTAATATCATAAAGTTTGTAAGTATGGATGGATGGATATTGTTACTCTTTCACGTAAAAGTACTGAATGGATTTTAATGAAACTTTACAATAATATAGCTTATACATCAGAATAACACATAAGCTACAATTTATGAGGATATTATGTGAATTATCCAAATTATGGCGATAAGTGTTAAGTAAGTAGGAAAAATCTAACATCTGCGAGTTATTCTGGCGTGCGCTGCCAAAACCTTTTGTACGCCACGCTAAGATGGGCTACTCGAAATTATATCCTGCACAGACGAAGTCGCGGGCACTAGCTAGTTTTAAATAATATCATGCAGAAATATTAGTGTTTAAATACTTTTTTTTTGTAAACCAACGTCTGTTTTATGTTTTGGGGCGCAGTCAAGCTCAGGACCATAAACTTGGAAGTTTATATAATTTTTTTTTATTGTCATTTTGTACTCACTTAAGATAAAATAAAATGGACTATTGCAATGCTTTGTAAATTGCGACAGTACCTAGCTAATTAAATGTTCCCACAGTATAGGTACAGTAACTTTCCCTCGTTTAGAGCAATATGAAAGACTTTCTAGAAGTCGAGATCTCATGTTTTTTTTTATTTCTGCTCAATGCGACACTTTTACGTTACAGCCCTAAGGATCGCTAATAAGAGTAACTGGGTAGCTAATTTAAAACATATTCTTATGCTACTAAAAGTGACTTTTATGAGATGACTGGCACTTTGGTTCGGCAGTAATATTTTAAGCAAAGTATTTTATTCATAATCGCACAGAAACTGTGACTTATTGAACGTTACAAAATAAACTATGTGTCAATTTCAAAATGTAGATAATTTCGGAGAAAAAATGGACAAAAAAATCTCCAAACATAGTTTTTTCAGAGGCCTGTTTCTTAGAACTGAAATTTCCGGTTTACTATGACAGTTCGATGTACATCGAAGGTCGATTAACCCACAGATGAACAAGTAAAATGTATCTAAAACAAACCATTAACGGTAGTTGGCACTAATATAAAGTTTAGCCTTCCTCTGATTACCAATTTACCACCGCACAGACTTACATCTAGTGTGGTAACCAACTTAAAACAAGCTTGTAATCTTTATCTTTTAATTAAAACATTTTGTATTTGTAAGTAGACTCTGCTACGCCTTGTACCTCGACTTGTCGAGTCATAGAAACGACGAATGTTACATGTATAAAATTCTGCACAGGTGACCTATTAATTGTCAACACAAAGGTTGTGGATTAGGGCATCCAGCCGCCGCCGTTTAATTTTTGCAAATGCCCTAAACCTGAATTCGCCATGTTAGCGATTTTCTAGTTAGGGACCAAGGCAAGTGTTTGTACTGTGTTATTGTATGGGCGTTTTTAGATAGAGTTTTAAAACTAGAAGCTCTGTCGTAAAGCATTGCCACCAGGGAACCTATTATGCCAACCCGGACTTGGCCCCCGTGGTGGAGTATGGCCTAACCTTCCTGCGATGCAGAAAGAGACCCGTACCCCAGCAGTGGTATCAACAAGGGTTGATAACGAGCCAATTATGTTACCATATAATTTATCCACTGGGTCGAGCGAGTGGGTCAAATGCATACATATTTTGACACTTGGCGGAAACATTAGGATAGATAACCCGAAACAATGGATCGTTGTATAACGGGGGCTGGGCAGTGTTTCATAAAACTACAATTCATAGTTTTTTTCTGACAATTGCATATAAATTGCGTAGCTGTGTTCTATCTTATTTCGGTTGATCGACTATGCAAAGTACATCGAATCGTCTTAGTAAATGAAATTTATTTGTTCCTTTAAGGGCTGATTTTTCAATAGTCAGATAACTTTTATCTGAGGAATAAAAATGGCGGTTTGACAGCTTATGTATGAAAATTATGTCAAACTGCCATTTTTATTCCTCACATAAAAGTTATCTTACTATTGAGAAAACAGCCCTTACTTAACATAAGATCCACCACCTAAACAATCAAATTAACTTGATACATTTAGTTTAGTTCAATACCTTATTAGATTAGACTAGATTAGATTTTAAAATTCTTTATTGCACAATAAGCATATTTATACTATTTTTACCCGACTGCAGCGAAGCCCAAAAGGAGGGTAATGTGTTTAGTGCGTATGTATGTATGTATGTATGTATGTATGTATGTATGTATGTATGTATGTATGTATGTATGTATGTATGTATGTATGTATGTATGTATGTATGTATGTATGTATGTATGTATGTATGTATGTATGTATGTATGTATGTATGTATGTATGTATGTATGTATGTATGTATGTATGTATGTATGTATGTATGTATGTATGTATGTATGTATGTATGTATGTATGTATGTATGTATGTATGTATGTATGTATGTATGTATGTATGTATGTATGTATGTATGTATGTATGTATGTATGTATGTATGTATGTATGTATGTATGTATGTAAGTATGTCCGATTCTATGTTCCCTCATAACTCCTTAACCAATGGTCAGATTTTGTTAAACAAGGTGTCATTCGATTCGGCATCCTTGCGCGGGTGTCATAGGCTATATAAAATCATAATTATGCGATCAGAACCGTGACGAAAAATAAAATTCGTTAAGAAGCTTCGTTAAAGTACAGCTAGGAGCCACTAGATGGCGCTGTTATATATAGTTTATTGAATTCGAATACAAATTTTATTGAACTACCCCTAACAGGTGTGAAATATTTAAAACAGAATTTTGCGGATGACGTAGGTTACATAAAATCATCATTAATAGAGAACCAACGGAACAAAATATATCATTTACTTCTAAGCAATTAAAGTACCACTTTTAGCCACTTGATGGCGCTGCTATATTTTATTTATTCTAATAAATGTGTATACATAATTTCGGCTTTGGTCTACATGTAAACAAACCATTTATAGAATCGGTACAAATGCGGAAAGAAATAATTCCTATAAAGTGGTTTGATCCTTCTAGATCATTAATTTAATTAAAAAATATAATCTTGTTTAACTACGCCTAACACGTGCAAAGTATTTAAAAGAGAATTTTGCGGGTGTCGTTGATTACATAAAATCAGCATTAATAGAGAACAAACGCAACACAAATAATATTCACTTCTAAGTAATTAAAGTACTGTAGCATTAGTTCCTCTGCCCAACCACAGATGGCGCTGTTTGTGTTCTAAATTGCGGTATGGTTTTGTCTGAAGGCCCTACATAATATTAAACTAAATTGGATAGTATTTGAGCATTCGACCAATCACTTCGACCAATACTGACTGTCCAATAGTAATTGGCACGACTGTCGACTAGTGACGTAGGTAATATACCTCGCTTTGCACTGTGGTTTAGGAGTGGGTCGTTGTCCGATTTTTCGACGACGAAACGCAACCGTTTTTTCTGGAACGAAAACAGGTCCTCGAAACGGTCCTCGTTCGCAACTGGTTTCATTGTATGCGAACGAGCAAGGCGCTGAGGACGGTCAAACGAGTGCGAACGAGACGAAATCACGAAACATCGGAAAAAATAAGTTGTTTTACACGATATTCGACTGTATACTCTAAGACATAAAGATTACTTTATTGTATCACAGACCAAAACGAACGGAACGAGCAAGGAGCCGACGATGATGTCGCAATGATCTCATTACGTTCTAGGCTCTATTAATATAGCACTAAAGGACATATCCGCGTCAAACAATCAAAGGACTGGTCTCGCGACGAAGAAACGCTGGCACTGCTTTAGAGTCGCTGGCACTGCTTTAGAATGAAACGTAAAACGGTCCTATTGTCGCGGAACACAAAACGGTCTTATAAAACGGTTCGTCTTTGCAACGATCACGCCTACTGTGGTTGTGGTGCGAGTAGTACAGTTACTAATCCGTAATCCTTAGTAAGTTTCATTGCTTCAATAAATAGATCACTAAGTACCTACGTACGTGCTGTCGTGCTGAAACAACGTTTCTCTTCTTGTCTGCTGAAACCCTGTCCTACAGTACCACTTTTAGCCACTAGATGGCGCTGGCATATATTTATTCTAGTACATGTATAAATTTACATAATATCAGCTTTGCTCTACATGTAAACAAACCCTCTATAGAAACGGTATAAGTGCTGATAGAAATAATGCCTATAAAGTGTTTATTTCTTTCTACGCCATTCGTTTATCTCATTAATTTAAGAAATATCAACCTCATAGGGTAATAAATAATACATTACTGCAGAGGCCGAGAAGTAAGGGATTGCTGGACGAGTTTGAAATAGACGGCCGAGTCGTAGACGAGGCCGTCTAGAACGAGTCCTGCAATCCCTGTTCCGGCCGAGAATTGTATAATGCTTTTCTCAAACAATGCGAGGAAATATTAATATTAAAATAATTACCAGGTAATTAAGAAATAATAGTTTAGTTTGCCGCCTTTTTTATTTTTTAAATACACTAACATATTTGAGCACCATGTTTAACCGCACAAAAACCAATACCATAGATTGTTTTTTTTTTAATCTTGCAAGTATGCTTACATAACTTAGTAGGTGGTTGGCTGCATGTAGTTTTTCCTGGGTCAGTTTAATTTTAGTAAGTAAATTTAAAAGTTAGAGCAGCGGACGGTAATGGATTTTCATACTTACTTTACTGGCTTAGGCCAGTAAAGTGAGGCGGGCGCCATAAAAGAGAAACTTTGTGGCTTTATTTCATGGTAATAACACAAACATTTCCGAGCATGTTTGAGAAAAAGTAATTGATTTCTTAACACTGATATTAATTTCCTACTGACACTTAGACCAAAACTAACTGAACAAAATATATAAAGTGTAGCATGTAACTCCTTTTCCCCTGTGCGGTCATAGTCAGACAAGCTGGGTTCAAAGAAGAAACAATAAATGATAAAAATATTTGAACGCTCTCACTGGTAACCGAAGACCTCCGTGACCTCGTATCGTAGGACCCATGAAATTTTAAAAAATTCTAGCTCTATTCATCTTAACGAATTTTATCTCGTTTCCTCCGAAAATAAGATTATGATTTTGTGTTAGGTTTCCTGTTCACTTGTGAGACCAAAGATTGCTTATCTACACCTAAATATTCAGTAAAATTTTTCAATGCTTTAGGGGGCCACCTCAAGATGAATTTGTTATAGTTTCATTTTAATACCGGTAATATTTTGGCATTCAGAAAACCAAGATTTTGTATGTCTCCACGCCCATGCCACAACTCTAAATAACTACGCCAGGCCGAAGGCCGAGCCCCATCATGCGGGTGCGAGGAAACTTGCCGCGACGAGGTTGAAAGCCGAGCTCAATACAGGTCGCGGCACGGCCGAAGGCTGTGAAGCGGGCTAGAGGAATACTCCCACGGCGATTCCAAATGCTGAGCTCTATTTACGCTGATGCCAAATGGAGAGACTATTAGCGCGGCCGAAGGCCGCGACAGTTACTTAAAGTTGCTGTTAAGAGGAAACCTATCGCGCCTTTGTACAGGCCGCGGCTGAAGGCTCAGACCATTTATGTTCCCATTTACAAGTCCTTATTCTAAGTAATTAGCGAGACCGAAGACTGGGCCCAGCAATGCAAGCACGAAGAATTCTACTCTGGAGATGTCGAAAGCTGAGCGCCGTTCAGGTCGAAGAGATAATTCGTGACTATTCCAGTCCCCACCTACAATCGTTAACATTAAATAACTAGGTGCAGTGGAGCGTTTTTAGGCTACATAAAAAACGGACTATTTATGTAAGGATAATAAAGAAAAAAATCTGTCGTTTCCTTTGCAAATATTCTAGATAGTTTAACACCATTAGACCATATTCATTATACTAGCTAAAAAATATCGTACGACATATTTTTTTAATGCAGGCAGGTGGTACCTATGACTATATCAAACAAGTATATCAGTAAAAATATTTATGATTTGCCGAGACATGTCCATTGTCGAACAAAATAAAATAAAGCAATAAACTAAAATTCATTTAGGAAATAAAATAATATAACGATTTAAAGCATGTAAGCAGAACAGATGGACCTTTAAATTTTATCGTTTTACTGAGTCACTAAAAGGTCAAAAATAAAAAAAATATTTAAAAAAATAAAAGAACCCGACTGCAGTGATAAATCAACTGAAAGGGAAAAAATAAGATAATTTTATTTTCAAATGCTAATGTCGAATCAGAAGAGTTCATGCTGCTTTACTTGAGGGACCAAATAATATAACTTTATAAGCATTATTTGCTCAAACTGTTGCATTTATTATTTTATATAAAATGTTGCAGTCGGGACCCATTACTGTTTGTTTAAAGTCCTATAATGGGTCCCGACTGCATCATTTTATATAAAATAATAAATGCAACAGTTTGAGCAAATAATGCTTATAAAGTTATATTATTTGGTCCCTCAAGTAAAGCAGCATGAACTCTTCTGATTCGACATTAGCATTTGAAAATAAAATTATCTTATTTTTTCCCTTTCAGTTGATTTATCACTGCAGTCGGGTTCTTTTATTTTTTTAAATATTTTTTTTTTTATTTTTAATGCACTAACCCGTGCTAAGGAACAAATTTAAAAACCTATTTAGAGGCTAAAAATTTCACCCATGCCGGGATTCGAACCCGCAACCTCTGGCTATCCGTGCCAGCGCTCTACCAATTGAGCCAATGGGCGACTCACGGCATCAGTGAAATTTCGAACCTCTTTACACTATTCTCTGTTTACGTACAGGCAGCGACATCTGACTTAAGCAAATTGCATTACTTACAGCCCCGACTACCTCCTTTGCAGTTAGGTTTAACATCGGAACGATATCACTGTACCCCGATATCACTGAATCCCGGCATGGGTGAAATTTTTAGCCTCTAAATAGGTTTTTAAATAAGCATATTTGTTCAAAGGTGAGCTTAATACTAATGAGTATTTTCTTCCAGCTAACCTTGAGTTATCCACCTTATTAGTTATCCACGGGGCAACAGAAAACAAAAAGGACGGATCTCAGGCTGTACCTGCTCACAGAACATATCTTCTTCTTCAGGCTATATTAGTCCACTGCTGGACATAGTCCTCCCCTAATGATGATAATGAGCAAAACATAGAGCTGCTGGTATTCCGAACCACCCTGAGGGACGACCGGCATGCAATAGCTTAACTGTCACAGCCCACATCATCGACAGCCTGTCCGATGGATACTATCAGAAAAGTGTCAACCTTATGGGCCGCGACACAAATCGCCAATGAAATCTCATTACCTTCTCATACCCTTTGTAACTTGGTTGTTTGTAACACTGTAAAGTGGTTTTTTAAATAAAAAATATTTCTATGTTTTTTTTAAATGAAAATGCAACGACGAAGATAATAATGCCCTATGAAAAGATCTGTTGCTGTAAACCGTGAACTGAAATTCCATGAAACAGGCCCCAGATATTCCGCGGATAAGGCTTGTTGAAACACCACGGGAACGCACAACTGGTCGAATTAATGTGAGTCATTCATTACGTTTATCTGATCGTGAACTAATTGATACGACGGGGTCGACGAACCGGCGAGAGAACTAGGTAAACTCGACCTCGTTGGGCAACCTAGTTAATGCTACTCTTGTGAACTCTATCGGTGCAGACAGAAGGGACATTTTTGCCTAATCCGTTGGCGAGAGATATTGTGATACCAGGTTACCAGTGTCTTGTCTTGAAGGGAATCCGGATTTGTAACAGCAAACAACAAGCGAGTAAAATGGCGTAAATTACGACTAATTTGAGAGAGTGTTAAGAGAACGTCTGTTATGGGTTTGAACCTCGATATTCTCAGCACAAGCTATTTGCATGAATACGCAAATTTGCAACTGCAGTATGTAAATCTTAACGGTTTGGTAGGAGTAACAGTTGGAATACAATTTAACACTCTCAAAATCATGGTTGTATTTAATATGGGTAATTTGACTACCATTTTTTATGTAGCCTAAAAGCGTCCCACTGCTGGGCACATGCCTTCCCTCAGATAGAGAATTTGTACCTAATTACCACGCGTGCCCACCGCGGATGGGCAATTTCTAGCGCTGAGGCATTTGAACACCTTAGACACCCTGGATTCCTCACGATGTTTTCCTACCATAATTACTCTGAGAGCGGGGGTAGCCTAGTGGGTAGAACAATGGACTCGCAAGCGAGAGACTCAGGTTCGATTCCCGGTGCGGGCATGTACCTGCCAATGACTTTATTTTCTAGTACATTTGTGAAGTTGTCTTCTCTCACTATGTCTACCTTCACTGTTCAGTAAAGGAAGACATAGTGAGGAATCCTAAGAGCCTGAGGTGTATAAATACGCCAGCTCTTGAAATTGCCAATCCGCGGTGAAGACGCGTGGTAATTAAACCCATACTCTCTCTTACTTAGATTTAAGAATCATGGTTGTAATATTTTTCTGGTTATGCAATAAAGTGTTCTCTATCTATCTATCTCTCTTTGTCGCCTGTGCCCTGCAGTGGGTCATTTATAGGCTACATAAAAAAATGCAATGTAAACAAGTTTATGAGTTTAGCAACTGAATAATCATAATACACTTACTCGCGAAATGCTCTCACTTCTTATCTGCGTCTCTTGACACACATCTTGCGAACATCCGGATACTTTCTGACAACCGCGAATAAAATCTCCCCAGAACCGACAACTGGCAACACGTTACCAGCAACTGTTGCAAGTACTAAGCTGCAATGTTAAACACTCATTGTTCGTTGCTACAAGTACAACTGTGGGCAGTTGCTGGAATGTAAACGTGCCCGTTAATTTTATTAGCCTAGTGGTAGCTGCGTCATTTATAATGTACCTGTTTCGGAAATTGTTTGTTGTCTTGTGACACTATGAACAGTGTGAACAAACACCACCAAGCTATGCAAACAGCTGTTAGTTTCATCAATTGGTGTTAGACCTTTTTTTTATAGGGAATGGGCTTGACCACTATCTAGTCCGAGGGTGAAGATGAGGTCTAGGATGGACGTAGTTTGCCCAGAAAAAGCCTGCGCGTTTGTAAAGGCTGTAAAGAAAACGTCTTTGACTGCCTGATATCAATGACATCAACCCTTCTATCTCCCCACTTCTGGGGCACGGGTCTCTTCTTGCAGGAAGGTTAGGCGTATCCGCCACAGAGGCCAAATCCGGGTTGGTGGAGGATTGTAAGACAATGGCGGGCCTCACTGTCAGAAGTTATCAAGCCGCGCGTAAGGCCTCTGACATGGCTTAACGACTGTCATTACATGACAGCCGGCACCAACGGCTTAACGTGCCTTGCGAAGCACGGAAGAGCTCGGATAAATGCCAATAGCCGTGGTCATGGACGGTCACCCATCCAGTATCTGACCGCGCCTGTTGTTGCTTAAAAAATCCAGCGATTGATTCCAATCACTCGGTTCGACTAGGCCACGAGCGCTTCGCATCGTAATATATATTTTACAACTAAATCGATCGATACCCTCAAGCTTAGTCCTAAAAGGAACTCTGTTAAATTTAAAAGTGAGCGTGGTTTGGTTGCTGAATATCACCGACTATTTTGGCATAGAGGTTTTCTTCACAGACCGACAGCCGGAGGACGAGATTGGCAAAAGAAGGATTTGCCTGTGTAGAACGAAGGCACGAGTCACTCGTTTTTTGATTATACTAACATACAGACGTGCAGGCATACCTAGTATAAATAGGGTCCCGTTTGCACCACGAAATCCTAAAAAAGCATCTACGTGTTACCTAGTTACATTGCAGGTTGAGAAAACCGTGTTTGCTTCTACCGCCCCGCCAAGTATTTAACCGACTTCCAACATGTAGGAGGTTCACAATTCGATTCAACTATATCTTATGACATGTATGCTTAGTGTAGGTTAATTCGTCCCGAGACTCTCCGATTTCTTGTTAAAAAAAAACCTCTAGGTGGTCCCACATAATTTTGGTCAAGGTCTGCTGGCGGGATCTACTAGAAAATCGTTGAACTCTTAGTTTTTAGTGCTTACTTATTTTTCTTGCAGTAGGTTTTTTACTAAACAGTTTTTTTCTACGGCCAAGTCGTAAAGTCGCAAGCGACGCGCATGCGTGCGTGGCTCTGTGGCCTTGCGCGGGCGCCGGGGTACGGTCAGCGCAACGAGTTTGGTCGGGTTATAATTAGACGACGCGTCGGACATTGCTAATAATTAGCGGATTACTATTGTTAGGGTTCCGTACGTCACAGCGTGCTCATTTCCGTTCGGCAGGTTCAATGACTGCGTCGTTAGTCTTGCGGTTACTGCGCATTACTACCTGGCGGTGGATTCGATTCCTGTTGGAGGCCGCCGTAGTTGATGTGTACAAATGGCTTCAGTATCTCTTCATCTTTGTTAAGTCCTTGCCTGGTTACCATAGCATATGATTATGGTCGCGGCTGGATATTTTACTGATTTGAATCCTACCCGAAGTTCCCCCATTGCCGACAGTACTACCGTACTAACAGATACCGTTTGTTTACTTTGAAATCAATCAAAAATATGTCTTTGCAAGCGCAATCGAAACTTAAACAAAACTAGGCTAATAATCTACTGACACACATTGCTCCAAATAATAGAGATGGTGTGATTCGGGCATCAGGTTACAATGATGTAGGCCTCGTGTTCTGTTGCGTGTTTATTTCGCCGAGTCAGCCCCGCCTCGGCGAAATAAACACGCCTCGTTGATACACGATTACAGCAATTTTGCCCGAGTTCGCACGTCAAAAGTTACACGAGCAAAGACAAAAAGTCACAAAAACTTACCCAAAAGTTACAATTTCTTTTCAAATATTTTTCCTGCGATGCAACCACTTAAATAACTTTCAAACCCTCAATTTTAATTGGCACTTGGAAAATGAAAAAGAAGATGTAAAAAATTAACTACAAATTGAACTGTTTTTCGGCAATCTGTTACAAACAGCCCTGTACTTCATACTGCCCATTACTTCACACAGTCACAAAAGTTACATTAAGCCATGTCAGAAAAAAGTACAAAGAGGGTTCAAACGTTACAAAATTTGTGACAAAGGTCACAGTGTGGCAACGCGAGATAATATTAGAATGGGCGATTTATATTGGACGATAATCACAGATACTTATACATTGTAATATATTAAAGTCGTGAATTTAAGGAAATTACGTTTTACCTTATAAATAATCGCGGTTAGACCTGTTTAATATATAAATACTACTACATTGATAGTCAATGTGTTTAGTAGTATGTTAAACGCGTCTAATCGCGATTATTTATTAGTTCAAAAGGTTTACTGTAAGGATACTAAATTAACGGTGCGAAATTTTAAGGATACGCAGCAGATTACGTGTTACCTATTTCGGACAATAAAGAAATCGCACATAGTATCAACAGTGAAGTTTACAAAGTGCTTGCATTTCGTAATCCCACGCATTTGGGTCTGTAGATTATGGTGTAAGTGCAGTGATTATACTGTACTCAAACATTTTCTCGAGGGCGTCGGCCACTCCACTCCGAAGTTCTAAGCTTGAGTAGGTAATTTACTGGTAAACTGTGGACTTACTCGTAATAAAAACTGTTTTTATTCCGATTTAACTCGTTTATTTTACATTTTTACAATTTTCCGACGTTTCGGCACTTTTTCAGGTGCCGTGGTCTCGGAAGACTGACGGCGACAGGCGTCGTTCCAAAATGGGCAAACCAATTTGGAACGTAACTTCATAATTCACGTTTGTAATTTTTGCGGAGGGTAGTAAACTTAATGCTTTCAAAAAGACGCCTGTCACCTCAGTCTTCCCTTCCGAGACCACGGCACCTGAAAAGTGCCGAAACTTCGGAAAATTGTAAAAATGTAAAATAAACGAGTAAAATCCGTATAAAAACAGTTTTTATTATGTCTAGTGCTCGTGTTAACCTTAGAAAATACTAAACTGTGGACTGTAATTAATTCTTAGTTCATTGCCCAATTACTTAGGTATTGTTAATTAGCTACTAAATGTCATTGATTTATCTTTATATTTAGTAAGAGTGTAATCCTATGAAAGCTCGCGATTGTTTATTAGTCAAGGTTGTTTTTTATTTTGAAACTCAATACACACGTCCTGTTGTTTAGTAGTGATCACTTTTGTGATAGATTAATGAAAAAATATTATACAACCAGAAATACTTAACATAAATTGTTGTTTACTAAGTATAGTATTAAAATAATGCAGCTTAAAACCGGTAAACGGCTGAATAAGTCTATAAATAATTAAATTTGTCTTAATAAGTAAAACATTAAATTACATTAGCTCAATTGAATAAAGATATCGATCGATATCAACCCTTGTATATGTCCCCACTGCTGGGGCACAGGACTTCCCGCATCGCAGGAAGGTTAGGCCATACTCCACCACGGGGGCGAAATCCGAGTTGGTGGTTGATAAAGATATATTTTGTTATTTTTCGTGATAGGTTGATAAGATACACAAAAATCACACTCACAAAATACTAAAATTTAAATTTCGAGGTTAGACGGAGGTTAGTTACGGAGGCAACATAAAAAAATCGTGATAAGATTCGTGTACAAAAATCACAAACAAAATACTAAAATTTTAATATTATAAAATAAGGAGGCTACTTAAAAGAAACACACAAATTGATTGCGACAATACCCTTGAAATAGACTGTACGGTCGACGGCATTTTAACAAAGTGGTTTGAATGAAGAAACAGCTTGTCATTTTTGCTCAATTTAAGTAAGATATTGTATGTAATTAATTTGTAGTGTCTGCAATAAATCATTCTTATCTTATGTAAATTACAGTTTCAGTTGGCCGTTCTATATTCCTTTTTTCATTATTCCTCTAGTTCATTCGATGGCACAACGACCTATAAACTTGACAGATTGAATTCGACTCTATTGCCTGTGACATAAGACACTCCAAAGTCCGCAAACTGCAAAGGATGAGCAACTGTCGACTGTACCCACTTGCCAAAACACGAAGGACCAACTACATCATTAAGCAGAATTTGTAACGACTTTTTGCACCAGTTTTGGTCAATGCCCTCCGATTATGCGGAACCTGAGGGCGTTTTCGGAGGGCAGCCACCATACTTATTTTGTGTGGGTCTGATGATGTTTGGAATCGGTAATCAAGAAACCATTGACCATTCAGGATGCTGTTATTAATTGTACATGGTGTAAAACAATAGTATCTTTTGCTTCACGACTGTGATTAAATCACCATTCGGCCACGTGGTCGGACTGCATTTATCCTACCATTCTTTATGATTTTTAGCCTCTAAATGGGTTTTACAATTGTTCTCCGCACGGGTTAGTGCAACAAAAATAATTAAATAATCGGCCTATTCAAACTATAATTTTCTTCGACCACGTGGTCCCACCGATCGGACCGCGCATCCAGACAGGAGCAACGCGTCTTGCAACTACAAATTGTGTGGAGTAAATAAATAAGTTAGTTGGGAAAAGGAAGCTTTTAGAGGATGGCGGCGTCAATAACGTCAGTCTCTTTACAAAATTAAGGCTTTTATTTCACACCAGCACACAACAGCGAATACAATGACAATCAGAAATAGTTTCCTATTCACCTGAGGTTATAGCGTCTCTTTATAACCAAAAATCCCACGAGCACGTCCTGCTGTCACAGACGTAGCGGAGAGAAGAACGATTGACCGAGTTACCGAGTGAATGATTGAATTGAATGAGTGAGCGGTCAATCGATGGAAATCCATCGTGCCCGTGAGTGAACGATAATTACAATGTTGCCACAACCACCCCCCTACGGAGAATGGTAAGTGGGATATACTATAAAGGTTACATTGCAAATGTTTACCTAGACTTATGTGGTAAGTATACTGGCTGTATATGGCAAACTTAATAGCGACGTTTTACCTGGAATTAAAACGTTTATTAAACATACTTACCTTGTTCGAAGCCTAATAAAAAACATGAGAGTAGCATCATCTTTTTCCAGTCTGAACTTAGGTGCACTTCCGCCCGCGTCCTAGCTTCCGGCTATGTTCATAGCGGTATCCCCACCACCGGCAGTTGAGTTTGCGAACTCAAATTTCGTGTCATTGAGTCTCTTATGTATGCCACCAGGCAGGATTTAAAGTATTAGGCTTCGAACAAGGTAAGTATGTTTAATAAACGTTTTAATTCCAGGTAAAACGTCGCTATTAAACAAGACTGTACCTTGTTCGAAGCCTAATAAAAAACATGAGAGACGTGTTTGTTATCGCCTGGTGGTGGTAGTAAAGTAATGTAGGTACTACTAAAAACTTATTATTGTAGTACCCGACGCCAATGTGATATGAAATATAAAAGAATAAGTATCAGATGTTTTCTGTATTTAGCTAACGGGAAAGAAGTACCTGGGTAGTAAATAAATGGCAGTATATTACAATGTAAATGTACTGTATAATACTCTTCAAATATTATGAGCTAGGACAAATCTTCGTGTAATCGCTTTCGCTTAATGTATATAATTACAATTAAGCTTTTTAATTATTTAAGTGATAATAACGAACATATTGATTATACTATGGTCACAGCAAAAGTTACGATTATTTGATGATTGACATTAGCACAATAAACGCACAAATCAAATGATAAATTAATTATTCAACCGATGGAACAAATTGAGAAGATAATGTAGGCCTATTTTGTACTGTCGATATTATCTCTTTACAATAGTATTTTTGGAATGTGTTAGCAGATTTCCAGTTGCCTTTAGCAAGAATCTCATCAAGAGGGAGATTTTCAATCCAATTCTTTGATGCTACAGCAGATCTAAAGCTACCTGGGGTGGCTTCAATACCAGCTTCCTGCAGCAAACTTTTCACCCATCCACCAATTACTGTTCGTGAGGCTGGTTTGGGTTCTCCTATGGTATTCAGGAATAAGCTATCAGATTTGGCTAGCAATCTCCTTGGCTGGGACAATTTAATTAACTGATTAATCCAGTGAACAGGGTCAAGTGCTTTGTTAGTATTTACCAGTAGTTTCCAACCAGACTGTCGACGTGTCGCGGTGTCTGTCTTAGAGCCAAATGCCGGCCAAAGGGTAATGCTGTCGTCGGAAATTGTACAGTGTTTGGGTGATATTTTCAGCAACGTGAGGTCATGTACGCGTCGACCCGAACAAAGCAGTAGTAAAGCAGCTGTATGTTGGGACGCCCTGTAAAGGCTTGAGGTATTGGGATTATTTTTGCTCATGTGCCCAGCAACGATATTAATATCCCAAATTGGTGACTTTGCTTTGGATTTAGGCTTAGTGAGAGCTATTGACTTAAGGACTTGTTTAACGAGGGTATGTGAACTTAGCTTTTGATTCGCATTTGGATCACTAAAGGTTGACACCACGGACTTGTGTACCAGTATGGTGCTAAGGGATAATCCTTCTTTTTGATGTATATCAGCTAAGAACCTCGCCAGTTGGGAACCATTCGGGTTGTATACACCAACGTTATTAGTCTCGGCCCATTTCTTCCACCTATTCCAGGCCGGTTTGTATGTATTTAGTGTGGATTTGCGCCAACTGGAAGACAACAGGTTCCTTTGCTCAGGAGTCCAGTCACTTAAGTGCCTATTCCATCCCCACATCATTTCATCGTCATTACCGAGCCCGTCGGCGTTAGATGGCCTGTCAACATGTTCACTATAATGCACGGGAGATCTTTGAGCGTTCAATATGTTGCTAGGACTTTGAACTTCTAATCTGACATCTCGCAAACTTCTCTCCTTGGTACTAGGT
Source organism: Yponomeuta sedellus (assembly GCA_934045075.1). Taxonomy (NCBI): domain Eukaryota; kingdom Metazoa; phylum Arthropoda; class Insecta; order Lepidoptera; family Yponomeutidae; genus Yponomeuta; species Yponomeuta sedellus. The sequence goes on along the minus strand of OW203734.1, from coordinate 22,490,163 downwards.
ACAGCGGGTTCATCCTTGGAACCCTGTTCAGGTATAATAGGATCAGAGAGGTAGGTCGACACATTCGAACCAGAGGATGCCTCTACACACTCCTTAGCGCGTCGTGGCAGTTGGCCTGCAAGTACGTTTAGTTGCGTTTGATGTGCACAATATGAGTCTTGCGGGACGCAAACATGTCGGCTTGTGGAGTCACTTGCCATATCACGTGCCACTTTGGCAGGGTTTGCTTGCGTGAATATAGAAGCTTGTTCAGCGCACTCGGCGGCAGTATTGAGGCTTTCACTATTTTGATACATAAGAGTGGTTCTGCTTGTGCTTGCAGAGCACGGTAATGACGTGGTTCTCTTTAGACATCGAGACAGGTTTTTCACGGGGTGATAAATTGACCATGACTGGGCGATAGTGCCAAATGTAAGTAGTCCTGCTGGAGTTTGGTTGGAGCTGCTAACAACTGTCTTACCCGGTGGGTATTTATAAAATAAAAGTGGGTATTTTCGAAAAATTAAGTTGTTCATAGACTGACTTTGTAACTCAGGGGTGTCTTTAAAATGAAAATGGGGAATTAGTTTCTCCCGAAGGGAATGCGAGACCTTTTTGTGGGCTTGAGAATGTAGGGCGGTGCCCTTGGGGGTTCTCATTGTTTCTGGTAGTTGCTGGCACGAAAAACTATTGGCATAGTCAGTACTTGCGCTTAGATGTTGCTCTCCTATCCCGGCGGGATGAGGGAGAGTATGTTCTGCCCCCCCTTTTTGAGTGCCCACCTCGGTCACTAATGTACTTACCACCGCGTCCCCGAAAATTCCCGGTGGGTATTTTCGGGCGTGAGTTACTTACGTGCCCTTGAGTATAGCCATGAGAAAAGCCTTGCTTTGTGGGGAGCCTCAAGTTCGGTGTCAAGCTTTGAGTCGGAGCTTTAGGATCGTTCTGCGAAGCAGCAAGCGAACTCTGATCCTTGTCTTTGGGCCAAAAAATGTCTTTAACGCCTCCGGCCTTTTCTAGAACTGCACTAAATCTCTCCGCGTTAAATAAATTTGCACACGTCGGCGGAATTTTACGCAATGCGCTTCTGTAATACGGGTCTTTAACTGAGGCCAGGATAGCTTCACGTCTGTGTTGTACCATTTCCGCTCTGTGTCCACAAACCAGCTGAAATAGGTCACTGGACGCTTTCACATAAGCACCACTTGAGAAAATATCTGAAATCTTACTATAAATATCGTCATACGATAAATTATCAGCTTGACTAGCCCACAGCAAAAAACCGCGCATTTCATTTTGAAGCATATCTTGCTGATTTAGTAACGCATAAGTGATCCCTGCAAAAGCTTTTTCGGTATTGCAGGTAGTTTTAGAATTGTCGTATCGCCTGACCTCATCGTTCGCCTCGAGACAAGTAAAGCCAGGGGTACGAACATATGATTTTTGGATCTCTGCATAACGTACATTATTCCAGTCTTCACTATCAAAACGTTGGAGGTTTGATAGTTTTTGCAGCATTTCTACTGAGGCACGAGGCACAGCTGGTTCTTTAGTAACGGTGGAAACCGATACGTTCAGTTCTGCTTCACGATGTAGACAAGGACTATCCTGAACTTCAATCCCGAGGGATTGCCTCTCTTCGTGAGAGACATCCAAACTAAGCGTGTCTACATTTTGATCAGAATCCTTAGGAATGATTGGGATGGTTGTGACATAATTCTTTAAATTTTTTATTTCGTTCACCAATTTATCAATTTTACTGTTATCGTACCTTTTGTGCTTTTTAATTTTGCGCCTTTTTCGGCGCTGGTCACTCGAGGACGAGCTCGAAGAAGTAGAAAACGAGGTGGTGCTCCCGGAGTCCGAACTCGTTGACGGCGCTCGTCTTTTTCTCTTTCTCTTCTTCTTTTCCTTGCTACCTCCGTTATACACCATTGCGGGCGGATTATCGCTCATATTTAAATAACTGCAACCGAACGGTAAAACCGTTAATTTAAAATAACTAACGTTAGATTTCCTCAAATAAAGATATCTGCAGGGTAGTTGTGACAACCATGTGATTCTAACAAGAATCTGCTTCAAATGTGATGTGAATTTCAAAATGTTTGAACGCAAACGAAAATAATTTGAACGAAGAGCGGTTAATTTTCAAAATTTTCGTGGTTTTTACAAATAATCCACGTACAGCACGAAATTGAGCGCAACGAATTAAGTGTTAATACTCACCTGGTTTTATACTTGGTAATACAAACCAACCAATTAACTGCAGATAATAAATTTAAAAAATGGACACTAGTGCACACGAATGTAACAGACAAATGGCGGTCGAACGCTTGTGATAAATAGCTAGGCCGACCGTCACTAACGGGAAACAAGACGCCAATGACACGAAATTTGAGTTCGCAAACTCAACTGCCGGTGGTGGGGATACCGCTATGAACATAGCCGGAAGCTAGGACGCGGGCGGAAGTGCACCTAAGTTCAGACTGGAAAAAGATGATGCTACTCTCATGTTTTTTATTAGGCTTCGAACAAGGTACAGTCTTGTTTAATATTACAGAAAACATAGCAATACATATTATTTAGAATGGCATAAAAGGTATGTATGACTATAATGTAGCGAGCTTAATATTACCTTAAACACAGCAAAATCAGGCATACAGCCTTGCTTAGACACAGTAGGGAGTTAAACAACATGACATGTTTAACTTACTATAACATATCCTAACTTAATATATGCAAGCCTATTATTAAAGACCTCTTGTGGATACAAAAACAAAATTATTAAATATTGTTCCAAAATTATACAAACTTTGTTTTATTTACCTTTGAGTATTTACATAACTATACTCCTGCACAACATGTGTTACACCTTTGTGAAATGAAAAGAATACAAGATGCCTAATTACTGTATTTACCAATCTTTTATGTTTTTAAACCTAACCTGTCTCCCTGAACGGGTGCGTTTAATGAATGCAGGTAGGGTCGGTACAGGCGAATGGACCACAGGTAGAGGCGGCGCTACCTGGACCGGGGATGGGTCCATGGTAGGCTGCAAGAAAGGCGAGCCCACCTGGGTTGGTGGCACGAGTGACTGCTTGGCAGAAACCGGCTGCGGGGGAGGCTGGTCCCCATGACCTGACTGCGGGGTCCGTTCCAGGAACGCTGGCTTAACACGGTCTACGCTAACTACTGTTGTTTTACCTTTTAGACTGATAGTAATGGTTTTACCATCTCTGGAACGCCCTATAACCGAGTAGGGCCCTGTGTATGGAGGTTGCAGGGACCGGCGGATGGTGTCATCGCGTAAAAAGATGTGTGTCGCCGTGGCCAGTTCCTTAAAAACGAATGGCGTTTTTGTGGTATGATGTACAGCAGGTACCGGACGAATGGCAGCCATTTTCCGCCGTAGCTGTACGACGAAATCAGCTGGGTTGTCGACGGAGGTTGGGTTAGTTTGTTGAACTAGTAGCTCACCAGGGAGGCGGATGGGTTCGCCATACAGCATCTCAGCTGCAGTGGCTTTCAGGTCTTCCTTGACGGCTGCACGCATACCCAGCAGTACCAAAGGTAGGGCCTTGGTCCATGCGCCTTCGTGGCACATAAGGGACGCTTTAAGTTGTCGGTGCACGCGCTCTATCATGCCATTGGCACAAGGATGATATGAAGTGGTTCTTACCCGTTTGGTGTCAAACTGGACCATGAGGCGGCGGAATAGATCCGACTCAAACTGCGTACCTTGGTCTGTAGTTAGTGTCACGGGGACGCCGAACCGAGAGACCCATTCCCGGGTGAATGTTTCAGCAACCTCCTCTGCTGTGATGGAGCGCATGGGCCATGCTTCCGGCCATCTGGACGCTCTGTCTATGGCAGTGAGGAGGTAGCGGAACTCGTTGCTAACTGGTAGGGGACCTACAATGTCTATATGAACCTGCATGAAACGCCCAGATGGTTGGTTAAAGCTGCCCATCGGCGTTGAGATATGTCTCGACACTTTGCTGCGTTGACATGCTAGGCAAGACCGGGCCCATTCTCTACAGTCCTTCCTAACTGATGGCCATACGTACCGCTCGGTAACCAGCTTGGTTGTTGCCCTTGCGCCGGGGTGACTCAGGTTGTGCAACTTGTCGAACACCGCACGGCGAAACCAGGGAGTTAGGTACGGGCGAGCTTTTCCCGAGGATACGTCGCAAGTGACATAGACATTGGTTCCTGGAATATTTACCTTAGTCAAGCTCAGTCCAGAGGAACCAGTCAGTGTTGCGAGCTCGGTGTCAGTCTCCTGTGATTTTGCTAGGGCTTCGTAGTCCTGCTCGAGCGCGATGGCTTCTATACGTGACATCGTATCAGCTACCACATTGTCCTCACCTTTTATATACTTGATGTCCGTGGTAAATTGGCTGATAAAGGATAGCTGGTTAAGCTGTGGAGGGGGTAGCTTTTCTCGCCGCTGGACGAAAGCGTACAGCAGCGGTTTGTGGTCAGTGAAAATCGTGGCATGCTGGACCTGCAGTATATGCCGGAAATGTTGCACGCTCTCGTAAACGGCGAGCAGCTCCCGGTAGTAGGCCGGCCACTCAATTTGCTTCGGTGTAAGCTTCTTGCTGAAGAAAGCTAGAGGGACGTACTGACCGTTAACCAACTGTTGTAGACAAGCACCAATGTGGATGCTCGACGCGTCAGTGAAAAGACCGAGCGGAGCGTCAAGCACGGGGTGCTGCAGCAAGGTAGCTTGAGCTAGGCTCTCCTTGCAGGCCGCAAAACTCTGAAGGAGGTCAGGTGTCCATATGAATGGCTTCGCACCTTTCCCTTGGAGCTCCGTGAGTGCGTTAATCAATGGTGCTTGATTCTTAGCAGCGTGAGGGATAAAACGACGGTAAAAGTTCATCATTCCCAGAAATCGACGCATGCCTTGAACAGTTTTGGGAGGGGCATAATCTACAAGGGCTTTTATGCGGTCTGGGGGAGGACGAGTACCTTCTGCGGTGATATGAAAACCTAAGAATAATACCTCACTAGCTCCTAAGATGCACTTAGCTGGATTTACTACGACCCCATAATCCTGCAAACGTTGAAAAAGAATTCGGAGATGCTCTATGTGTTGACTTTTGTCCTTTGAATAGACTAAAATGTCATCGACATAAGGAAAACAGAATTGCAGTCCCCGAGTAACCTCATCAATAAATCTCTGGAACGTCTGGCCGGCATTGCGCAGACCAAATGTCATAAAAGGAAATTCAAAAAGCCCAAAGGGGGTTGTGATAGCTGTTTTGGGAATATCAGGGTCGCTCACAGGGATTTGATGATAGGCTTTAACTAAATCTATCGTGCTGAATATCGTGGCTCCGGCTAAATTGTGAGAAAAATCATTAATGTGCCGTACCGGATAGCAGTCAGGGATGGTCCTGGCATTCAGGGCGCGGTAATCGCCGCATGGACGCCAGGCGTCTTCCTTCTTAGGGGCCATATGCAATGGAGAGGACCATGAACTCTTGGAGAGCCTCGCTGTCCCGGAACTCACCATGTCCTCGAACTCCTTCTTGGCCTCAGTAAGTTTCTGAGGAGCCAGGCGGCGGGGACGGCAGGAGACGGGTGGGCCGCTAGTAGTATTAATGTGGTGTACAGTCTCATGTTTGATCACTCTTGGGAGGCCGTGCGGGCGAGTTATATCGGGGAACTCGGCTAGCAATTGTGTGAAACTCGAGTTTCCGGAGATTATGGACTTAATACTGGCCTGGTCAGTTGTAGCGCTGGTAGCAGGCGAGGAGAGTCCAGTAGAAGCGTCCACTAACCTCTTGGTACGGCAGTCCGGCAGAAGATGGTAATGAGCCAAGAAATCTGAGCCAATTATGGCAATGTCAACATCCGCTATGACAAACTGCCACACAAACTCGCGTCGAAGACCTAAATTGAGATGTAGGGAAACCAAACCATATGTTCTAATGCTGCTGCCATTCGCAGCTGTTAGGCCATAGTCCTGCGACTGCTTGCGACCTGGGAACCAGCTGCGAGGTGCGCAGCAGAGGTCCGATCCAGTATCAATGAGGTACCGACGTTTAGTGCGTTGTTCGGTAACGAAGATGCGGCGGCCAGCAGGAAGACAGTCAGTAGCCGCCACTACTGACTGCTCCGGGTGTTTTCCGTGAAACTGCAATTACCAGTGCACTTTGTGGCCTTTGTTCTAAAACGTTTGTGGTACCAACACCATCCATTTCGCGTTGGTGTAGCCCCTCTGGATCGGTTTGGAGTCGCTGATGGAGATCGGTTGCGCGACCTGCTTCTCTGCAGTGCTGCCACCTGGCGAGTCAGCTCACTTACCTGGCGGGCAAGGTCCTGAAGAGGGTCCGGAGCAGTGGTCGCGCAGATGACTCTGGTAGAGGGCGAAACCTCCGCGATTCGGTCTGCAAGCTCGGCCACCTTATCTAATGGTAGGTCTGCCTGAGCAGCCAGTATGGCCTGGATATGCTCCGGCAGGCGGCGGAGCCACAGCTGGCGTACAATGGAGTCGTCCCCTATGCTAGTCCCTGCCAAGGTCCGAAGGTGTCTGAGAAACTGGGTAGGCCTCCGGTCACCCAATTCCTCATCCCCTAACAATTGTGCTAATCTTTTTTCCTTAGATAATGAGAGCCTACTTATTAGCTCTGACTTTAAATGAGTGTACTTGTTCTCGGCCGGTGGGTTGTTCACTACCTCTTCTACCACGTCTATCACGGACTCGGTGAGGCTGGCCACAATGTGGTTATATTTAGTGTCCTCCGCTGTGATACCAGCTAAGGCGAAACATGCCTCTGCCTGACTAAACCACGAGGTTGGCTTTCCTGACCAAAATGGTGGTAGCTTACATGCCACCTTGGCAACCTGCGGTCCCTCATACCTATCCCGACCGTCCTGCACACTACTGTCAAGTGATTTCGTTACTGGCAACATTTTGATTGGTAAATACACTAACTAAATAACCTAAAAATAGGATAATCTAAGTATAAAGTTAGCGAAATACAGTGAGGGTTACCCCGCGTCCGTTGTAAACGAGGTTCACGATGTCCCGTGGCAGCCGGCCATCGATCCGGGCGCGCGTGGCCGGATGGCAGGCAGGACGCGTCGCACGTCGCAGCAACGGGTGCCGGGTGCGCGTAGGCGGAGGATCAGTCGTCGACGGCGCCACTCAGCGCGGCGCGGCGTGAGGTGTAGGTGCAGGTGATGCCAGTGCTGCCGGCGCGGCACAAACGGCGCCGGCGCGGCAAGTGCTGGCACGAGCGGCACGTGCGGCGGCGCCGGTGCGGCGGACGCGGTCTTAAGCAGCGTGGCACAAGGGCGCGCGCAACGTCGGCGCAGGCACGAGCAGCGCAAGCGGTGCGAGCGTCGCCGATGCGGCGGGCGCGGCGGGCACAAGCGGCGTGGCTCAGAGGGCGCGCGCCGCGTCGGCGCGGCAGGCACTCAGCGTGGGCTTAGCAGGGCGGGCAGCACGAAAGGTCGGGCGCGGCAGGCGCGTGGCAGCGCGGTGGCGCGAGGCGGCGGCCGCGTGGCAGCGCGGTGGAGCAGGCGCCGCGTGGCAGCGCGGGCGCCGCGTGGCAGCGCGGTGGCGCGGGGCGGCGGCTGCGTGGCAGCGCGGTGGAGCGGGCGCCGCGTGGCAGCGCGGGTGCCGCGTGGCAGCGCGGCGGAGCGGGCGCCGTGTGGCAGCGCGGTGGCGCGGGCGCCGTGTGGCAGCGCGGTGGCGCGTGGCGGCGGCTGCCGTGGGCGGCGCGGTGCGGCGGCCGCGTGGCGGCGCGATGGAGCGAACGCTTGGCGGCGCAGGGCGGCGCCCGCGTGGCGGCGCAGTGCGGCGGCCGCGTGGCGGCGCGCTGAAGTAAGCGCCTAGCGGCGCAGGGCGGCGCGGCGTGGCAGCGGAGCAGCAGCGGGGCAGGGCCGATTAGCCCCATTTTCTGTTGAGCGTCATCGTATGAACGCGGTGCGACGTAGCGGCGGCGTAACAAAAACCTCGCGTGACAGTGTTCTGTCAGGGGTCACCACTTTAGAGGATGGCGGCGTCAATAACGTCAGTCTCTTTACAAAATTAAGGCTTTTATTTCACACCAGCACACAACAGCGAATACAATGACAATCAGAAATAGTTTCCTATTCACCTGAGGTTATAGCGTCTCTTTATAACCAAAAATCCCACGAGCACGTCCTGCTGTCACAGACGTAGCGGAGAGAAGAACGATTGACCGAGTTACCGAGTGAATGATTGAATTGAATGAGTGAGCGGTCAATCGATGGAAATCCATCGTGCCCGTGAGTGAACGATAATTACAATGTTGCCACAAGCTAAAGGTGAATCTTCTCGATGTTTTGCAAAAAAATTCGGACTTTTAGGTATGTGATTAGAATGAAAGGTGGCCTTCTCGAAAAACGTCGAAAAGAAGTTATATTATAAGACGTGATGAATTTATCTCGAGCACTATGGGTTATTCCACTAATCCCCATTGAAAATCCCTATATGCTAATCGATTCAAATTAAATATGGAAGTCGGATTCTTTTTAGAAAGATTAGCATAGAAAGACTTGGTTTTTAAAACATAAAAAGCGAGCCTTTCCATGCCAAACATAATACATAATTGTTAATTTATGTACCTTATTTATGTACCTAATTACATAATTGTAATGTAATTATTTTTAAACTCAGTTTAATTTATTTTGTGAAGTTGGGACCCTTATTTATTTTAACTGGTGAAATACAAAGTTTAAGTTTTGATAAACCTACTTTTTTCTTTGTACAAAACCAGTGTCATGGGCCGGTTTAATTGAACTGAAATATCGCTGGGGAAATGAACTACAGAACTACTTGGGTAGATTGCAGGAAAAAAAGTTCATGTTAGCCGATCGATCAATTTCTAGTAATCCGATAAATCGAACCAACAGGAAGGGCGATTGTGCACTACAAGGAATTTTACTGTCCGAACATCCGATTTTTTACGAAGTGGCATGAAAAAACGGATGATTGCCTTGTGCACTTGTCCGTCTTTACTCGGATGATACGCCTCAGTTTAGGGCAGTCTGGCGAAACTTGAAAAGAAAAAAGCAATGTACTAAACGCCCGTAAACTACAACCCGACTATTTTAGGAAGTTACAAAACGTCTCAGAACAATACGAGTATATTGTTTTGAGTGCACAAGCATAAACACGTTTTTCATTGCTGTCATTTCGGTCCGGAAAAAACCGTTCCGGAATGGCGGAAAGTAAAATGTCGTACGGCAAAATTACGTATAGTGCACAAACTAGTATATATATACATATGGCGTGCCATATCGGACCGTAAAAAATCGGACTGCCGGACAGTAAAATTCCTTGTAGTGCACAATCGCCCGAAAATAAAGTTCATGTTGTCCGATCGGTAGGACGAAGCGGAATTACAATTCCCAGTAGTCCGATTAAACGGACCTACTGCAAAAAAAGTTCATATCTTCCGATTGGTAGGACAAAGGCAGTCGGACCACGTGGCCAGAGGGTGAAGTCGCAAGTTATTGTACGTGCAATTTTTACATTAAAGCGGTGGAGCTCAGTGGGTAGAACCATAGACTGGCAAGCGAGAGCCCCAGGTTCGATCCCGTGTGCGGGCCAATGTACTATATACAATGTACAATGGGGCTCTCGCAAATTTGCGAATTTGTTGTCGCAATACCACACGCTAAATCGCTAAATAAAACACGTTAAGGAAAACATCGTGAGCAAACCCGCGGCTTGGTTGGGTCCGCTCGTATTGACTAGTCATTCCTGTGGGCTAGGCCGACTAAGCTGTCAGTATGGTATAGGTGCTAGGAAAGCCTAGACCATCTATAAAACCACGTCCCAGATACTAAAGCGTCGGAGTAGTTCCTTCACCCATCTAGCGTGAGTGAAGATGCCACTGGACGCTGTATAAATAATCTCATTAAGTAGATGCAAAAAAAGCCAATATATAAATATATACATTTACATATACTACCTACTCCAACGTAGGTATTAGCAGTTCACACAAAGGTTGTCTAGAATAGATAACTTTGAGAGAAACATTTAGTTTAGTAAAGAGCAGACGTTGTAGTACTCATTGAGCCCGTATGTCTGGCGCACCCTGGGTAACAGTCGGCGAGCCCCTTTACTTTACTTTATACTTTATTGCACACGAAACATGAAATAGGACATTACATAAGAAAGTAGATGTACAAAGGCGAGCTTATCTCTGTAAGAGATTTCTTCCAGCAAACCTTGGAGAGTCGGAGCAGCAGTAAAAAACGGGTCTGTATACGTGTACAAAATAAACTACATAGACTACAAAAACCCTTAGCAATAACCTACGCAGAAATAATACACTACATAAAATAAATACCTGTAAATATAAATAAATAAAATACATTGAAAATAATAGATAAATATATCGCTCAAAGTTATGATAAAGATAAATAGTGCTCTTTCAACTGCTTCTTAAATGTACCAATTGTGGGACTAGCGCATATTTTCTGTGGCAGTGCATTCCACAGCCTAACCGATTGGACCGTGAATGAGTCACCGTAAGCTCCAGTGTTGTGAGCAGGGATTTCAAGAAGGTGGGAGTTAAGAGTTCTAATTGGCCTATCCCCAGAGTGCAGGTACTGAAACCTTTCTCTGAGGTAGGCGGGGGATGAGGGATTATTAAGAATTTGGTATAATAAGGAGAGTATATGTGCATTCCGGCGAAGACGAATTGGGAGCCATTTTAACTCATGACGGAAATGAGACACATGATCATATTTGCGTAGTTCGTATATGTAACGGATACCCAAATTTTGTAGTCGTTCGAGTTTGTCTAGCAGCTCCTCATTGGCATCCAAGTAGCAAACATCCGCACAGTCGAGAAGGGGAAGAAGAAGGGACTGAGCAAGAGTAATTCTGGTTTTAAATGGGAGAAAGTTTTGGAGACGCCGCAGCGAATGAAAAGTCGCAAAGACGCGCCGACTGACTTCACCGACATGCGCGGACCAAGAGAGATGACAGTCAAAGAGCACTCCTAGGTTCTTGGCCTTTGCCGTATAGGCGATAGGCGTGTCGTTAAAAACGACAGAAGGAACCACTGATTGCTTCATCAGCAACTTGTAGAAGTGCGGACTGCCAATAAGCATCGCCTGTGATTTTTTGGGATTCACTACAAGTTTAAAGTGCCGAGCCCAGTTTTGAATACGCGCGAGGCCAGCATTCAAAATATCAACCGCAGAGTCAAACTCATCCACACTGAAATGCCTGTAAAGCTGCAGGTCGTCTGCGTACATATGCTATCGAGACGACAACGTGTCAGTGACAGAGTTAATGAAAATTGAAAACAAGAGTGGGGAGAGGACCCCACCCTGGGGGACACCTGCAGTGAGTTCACACCAATCCGAGGACGTCTCGTCGGAGCGTATGCACTGCTGGCGCCCCCGGAGATAGGTGTCGAACCATTCTGTTACAAGAGGAGATACATTAAGAGAGGCTAGGATAGCTAGAAGGATGTCGAAGTCAACACAGTTGAAGGCACTGCTGAAGTCAAGCAGTGTCAGCACCGTAAGTTGCTTGATATCTCTAGCGAGACGTATGTCATCAGTGACCTTCAACAGTGCCGTAACCGTGTTGTGACCAGGACGGAAACCGGATTGGAAATTGTTAAGGAGATTGTTTTGGGTATGGAATGTCGAAAGTTGGGTGTTTACAAGGGATTCAAGAATTTTGGAAAGGAAGGGAAGGATGGATATGGGCCGATATTCTGAGAACGATGATGGATGCGTAGTTTTGGGAAGCGGTATAACGTGAGCTTTTTTCCAGGCGGCTGGAAACAGGCTGGTTACCAAGGAGATGTTTATAATATGTGTGATAGTTGGAACCAGCCCGTCAATGGCCAGGAGCAGCATTTGAGAGCTGACCTGGTCATTTCCAACCGCTTTGGAGGATATGGAGAGGATTGCTCTCTTAACGTCACTCGTGGTAACAAACTTGAAGGTGAAAGGAACGCAGTCGGGTTTTCGCTGTGAAGAAAGATTATGGAGAGTGACCTTTTTGGCGTTGTCTTCCAAAGTTACTGGAGGCATTGAAAAGTGTTTATTGAGGGCGTCTAAATCAACATTTATGGGGCTTCTATCAAAAGATTTACCGATCCCGAGCGTTTTAAGAAATTTCCAAACTTTGCTAGGGCTGTATTTATCAATTGACTCGTTTATGTGTCGTCTTTTAGCATCCCGACACATCCGACTGCAGCGATTACGTAGCATCTTGAAGCGAGAAAAGTTAACCTCCGTGGGATCCTTCTTATACTTCCGCTTGGCTTGATCGCGCTTAGCCATTAATTCCTTAATGTCTTGCGTGAGCCAGGGTGCAGGTAGATGCCTGACTTTCACCCTTTTCACAGGAGCATGTTTATCAAAAAGGGCCAACACTGCGGAATTGAAGCGAATCACCTTCTCATCACACGTGATGCTGTCAGTGACCGGCGACCAATCAGTTGCGGCCACATCCTCCGCCAGCGCCTCCAAATCAATCCCTTTAAAACTTCGAAGAAAGAGATATTTTGCCTTTTTTTTAGGAGGACGAACTTTATACGAGACGTAAACAAGATCATGGTGAGAGAAAGGGGCATCAAGCTGGCCAAAAATGGCAACCTTCTGCAGTCGTGACACAAGCATGAGGTCAAGTAGGGAAGGTCTGCAATTCGGCGCGTGATGAGTTGGAGATAGGGACAATACGAGTATATTTAGATTATATGAAGAAATGAGTGACTGCAGCTTGGTGGCTCGGGAATCATTTTTAATAAGGCAAGTGTTGAAATCTCTCAAAATTAGAGAGTCGTCGTAAAGGGGAGAAAATTTATCCAGAAGGGATTCAAGGTTGTTAAAAAAATTTATGTGTAGAGACGGGCTATAGTAGACACCACGAAGAAGCTTAGAATGACGAAGAGAGATTTCTAAAAATAAATGTTCTGGGGATTCAGTTGCCTGGCTGACTGATTATGATGCATGGGATGTCAGAGCGCAAATATATTGCGACTCCACCACAAGCCCTTACAGTCCTATCATTCCGGATAAGTCGGAAGCCAGGCAAACTAACCATTGTGGACGGTAATGATGGCTTAAGGAAAGATTCAGATACAAGTATAGCATCTATGCGTTGTCCACTGAAGGATGCCAAGAAGTCGGAGTAATGAGCCGTAATGCTTTGTGCATTAATGTGCCCAACATTGAAGTTTGGGTGAACATCCTGGAACACCGCATCTAGACGGTCGTGCAGTGTCAGGCCAGCCGCAAAGGTATCGAAATCATCAGCTGAAGAGCATGAGAAAAAGCTGTCATCTATGTTAATTGAGCTATTCATAAATAAATAAAATATATACTAATAATAGTGAATACAAACAATACAAAAACTTAAATAAAGAAAATAAAAATAAAATTATATACTGTGATTGGCATTTCATTGGCCCCTTCCGCTGATTGGCAAATCCTTTCACCACGATCGATGGCTTGCCATCGATACGCTAAGCAAAAATGTCGGGTAGGTAACAGACTTAAACAACCGGCCAAAAGCGTGTTGGCGCATTCAAGGGTTCCGTAGTTAGTCGTCAACATCTACGAACCTAGAAGGAGGATTGATTTTTGGTATTTAAATAGGTACCTGCTTTACTCAGCTAATAACTGTACAAAATTAATTTGCAATGGAATTAGTAGGAAGGTATCCTTTTATAAGTTGATCGACTATTCGTTAACTGGTCAAGCCGACTTTACCACTGAGCCGACTGAGCCGTGATAAATTTTGTTTTAACTTCAATATTGTTTGTGTATGTTTAGCTATAATTCTTTACCACGTTGTCCGATTTCATTCATTCTTTGTTTGAAAAGGGAGAACATACATTTTCCAATCTAGTGCGTGTTCTTCTTGAAGTACCTAGTTTTTATTGTTAAAAATTTAGTTTTTTTGTGTAAAATAAAGTGTTCAGTACTCTACTTCAATCAGTTACATTACAGGCGATAGCGACATTGCAACTAAATTGTAAACCTGTAAATGTAAAATGTAACGTTTACATACGTGCACTGTGACGTGACGTTACACCAGTGACGTTAAAGGCGACTTTGCGAAAACGTAAAATGCGCCTTGATTGTAACTTTCCACGTATATATATAATTGTGTATTGCATAGCGGAGTCTATTTGTTAATGTGTGGGTTAATCGACTTTGGAATGTACATAGAATTGTATGAATAAATAAAAATTTTTTATTGCACTAAAAACAAATTTGTACAAAGGCGAGCTTAATACTTGATAGTATTTTCTGTTTTCCAGCTATAACCCACAATTGTCATTGTAAACCATGAATGAAACAGGCCCCTGCTGTCGACTGTACCGACTGAGTTGGGTGCCGAAATCACGAGTTGTGGTTGTGGCCCGGTAGCCAATGATTGGCTTCGGTCAGCGACCGCGATGGCGACGTTATATTGAAAGGAATTGCGAGTCCACTGCTTGATGTCAAGGCCCTCTGTATTCGGCGGGTGTTGCACTGAAGAGCGATGGCTGGATAGGAAGACACATGTAGCTGATTAATTGTCAAATTTTTGGTGGTAGTTTAAAAGATATTGCGTGTCTGGCCGCAGTACTTATGTTTTCTCTACTTTTGTAAGATAATTAACTAATGCCATCCCACGAGGTAATGTCGCCAGCATACTACGGACCCTTCCCAGAGGTGGCTGGGCGCAGTAATTGACTTTTAGGTAGAGTGGAGTTTTTTTCCCGCTGTCTTTTTCTCCACTACTCTACGACCCTTACGCAGCGGCTTTCACTTTCATTATACATTGATATTATAAATGTAAGAGTTTGTACGTACTCGTATGTATGGACCGAGGGACGCATCCATTGCGCGCCGACATTATGGATATTTTAATAAGTGAAAAATATAATGTAGGTATGTATACGCTAAAACTTGGGTGTTTTAAAAGCAACCGTTTTGTATTTAAAAAAAATGACACCTATTACTTATAGAGGTAAAAAAAATTACCTCTATAAGTAATAGATGTCTTCTCAGCAAGATTTTGTGGATACAGTACTTTGTTGTGGTGGCATTATGTGTAGTTTTTGAGTCGAGGGTTTTCATATGGACATCTTTTTTTAGATAGATAGATTGATTCCAAACTTTGCCGCTTGGCGCTAGTATCGCCCGCGGCGTAAAGGCGCGGGAAGCATATGTTGCCAGATTCAAGACACTCAAATTATCTCCCATTGAAAGAGTAACATGCTTGGACAGATTGATTGCAGACGTTTTTTCAAAGAAAAATACAGAAGTTGGTTTCTGCCAAACTGCATAGCGTTTGTTGGCTCTTGGTTTTACAAATTAAAATTTTCTTATACGCTAGGTACATATAAATACTAAAAAAGATATTTTAAGACTCCCTACACACTGCCCTCTTGCTAGATAGAATATTCTTTCTTGCATGTACACCAGGAATCACACAAGAGACTTAAAAATGTAATATACTAACCCAACAGCTAACCCAAGGTTAGCTGGAAGAAAATAATCATTAGTATTAAGCTCGCCTTTGTACAAATGTGCTTATTGTGCAATAAATAATTTTCTAATCTAATCTAATATATAACTAAAATAAAATAGCTTAATAGTTTTTAATAACATAATTATGTAGCTTAGTAGTCCTAGCGTTCAGTGAGCCTTCAGGTTCTTGACCCTTTTTTTTTGGCTACCAGCGCCGCCGGCGCAGCCTTTGGCGTCGGTAATGAGGACCCGTAACGTCAACAGTCTTGTTATTATATGACACTGATCAGTTATTAGCTTTTTTGCCCGTCTGGTTTGCTGTAAATAACATTGTTAGTTGTAATAATAGCTGGAAATATTGTAATGATTAATTAATATATTCTTGTGTTTTTTGCTAAGCCTACATGTATTTGTTTATCTTATGTCATGTAGTAGTATGTCTTATTTCATGTAGCTTATTTTTCGTATGCAATGATGTATATAAATAACAAAATAAAATAAATAAATATTCATGGACATATTACACAGATCTCGTTAGCCCTATACTAAGTACAACTAAATGACTTGTGTTATAGGTGTTAACTCGACGATAGATTTAATACAATAAATACATAGATAACATCCAAGACCCGAGAAAAACTAAAAAGTTCGTTTCTTAGTTTGACCCGGCCGGGGATCGAACCCGAGACTTTCGGTTGGACTGCTGCCTGAAACAAGGTAATTAATAATATAAATTATTAATTACCTTGCAGTTGTAGCGGAGTGATAGTGAGTCGGCTTCTCATTCGGGAGGTCGTGGGTTCAAATGTAAAAAAATAATCACTATAAAAACAGAATGTTTACTTGATGTACGTCAAAGCTGTTAATTTTACAATTATGCAGAGATGAAACTAACAAAGAAACTTCATATCTATTCTTTTCAAAACAGATTTTAACTTAATTGACTTTATTTTAACTTAATCATGTAGGTACCAATAACATTGTCTTCTAAGTTACGCAGCGTGAAGTTATGGTAGCAATATCACTCGCTAACTGTGAAGGATAACATCGTGAGGAACCAGAGTGTCAAAGTGCTTAGTGCGAGTTTTTCAACTACTCGATCGCGTTCGTAAACTCATATTTCTATGGCATCGAGGAAGCGCCACCTAGCGACAAGTATGGAAATTAAAATTGCTGAGTGCGAGTTGTAATGGTTTACGTTGAGAAGTGAACACGTTTTCCAGCCAAAACACGAATAAACGCGAGTGCGAGTTGTACTGTGACAGCGTTTTGCCAGTTCGAACGGTTAACTTACTCATACTCACTACTCAATGCTCGACTAACGCGGTAGTAAAGTTATTCGATTGGATGAGTCAAACTCGCACTAAGCACTCTGAGGTGTTCACACACCTCAGCACTTGAAATTGCCAATCCGCGGTGGGTAAGCGTAGCGATTAAACCCATACTCTCTTTCTGAGAATAGTTCTGTGCCCTACAATGGGACGTATCTAGGCTGCATTATTACTTTATTGTATACACAGAAAATTTAATACATAAAAATGCCGTATAAAATACAATTGGTCTTATTGCCGAAAGCAAACTCTTTCAGACAGCCTCGTGGTGTTAGTGTTAGTTTGTTAGTAATTTTTATTTTAATTGGGCGCCGTTTGGTGAATTTGGAAAAGTGATCCACATAATTTACATTTGCCTACGACTTGGCTCGAATGATTAACTCAATATGCACGAGCTTATTTTAGAAATAGAGCACTATTTCCAATACTGGGTATTCCAAAATTGGACCATTGCAATCATCTTGCAAACCCTGAAAGGCGCATTATGCCCGAGCCTAGAATGGTCAGATATTAAGAGCGGCAAATTGTAGAAAAAAATCATTAACTCGCAAGGGATTATTTAGATGACAATGATGTCTGAACAATGCGTGAGTTCTATGTTTTATAATAAGTAATTATGTAAACTGTGTTAATTAAGGACTTTGAAAGAAGTTTGGAGTTTTTTTGTCCGTTTTTTTTCTTCAAAATTATCTAGATTTTCTGTGCAGTTTTAGCAGTTTCTGTGCTACTTTGAATGAAACCTTTTCATTTAATTTGAAAATGAAAATTAAAATAGCCTTTATTTGCCAATATCTTAAATAACAAATATAATAGCATGCATTAAATTGTATTATTTGAATTATGAAATGTTATGTTAAAGTGTAATTTTGATTACATAAATAATAGTACATAATTTATTAATTGGCTGCCCATTTCTGAGCAAAGGCCTCCCCCAGATATTCCCATTCTACTCTTTGCATTGTTATCCTTGGCCATGTAGATCCTGCTTCTTTTTCTATATCATCAGCCCATCTCCTGTTTGGTCTTCCTTTGCCTCTTTTTCCATCTTTTGGATACCATTCAGTTGTGCGTTTTGTCCACCTGTCATCTTTCATCCTCATTATGTGTCCTGCCCAGTTCCATTTTTGTTTTTGGATGAATTCTGCACAGTCTATTACTTTTGTTTTATTTCTTATAGTTTCATTTCTAATTTTTTCGCATCTTTTAATATTTATCATGCTTCTTTCGATTGCCCTCTGGCAGACTTTTAGTTTCTTTATGTGCTGCTTGTTTAGGGACCATGTTTGGCATCCATACGTTAGGCAAGGTAAGAGAACAGTGTCGGCAATTTTCTTTTTGAGTTCTATTGGTATCTCTTGGTTTTTGAAAATATCCTTTAGGCTCCAGTATCGATTCCAGGTCTTGGTTATTCTTCGATCAATTTCTTGTGTGGTTTTGTTGTTGAATGATATATGTTGGCCCAGGTAAATGTACTCTTTAACATACTGAATTGTGCTTCCGTCTATAGTTATTGGTGATTCTTCTGAGTTAGTCATTAGTTTGGTTTTCTGTTCATTTATTTCCAGTCCTACCTTCTTGCTTTCCGTTTTTAGGCTCTTTATCATTTCTGTCATTTCTACTGCTGTTTCGCTGAATAGTAGTATGTTCATTTAATTTAAAATTCTTAATATGCCTCCAAAATTTAAGTACTCAGCGAGACACGATTTGCATTTTTATTGTTCGTGTCCATTAATGGAAAGACATGGATCTTTGTGATTCATTCGATTGTATGTCGGCAGGTGTCTCTTTGATAAAGCACACATGAACACGAGTATTATTCCAGTGTTAATCGTAATACGCTGATTAGCATCGCAGCTAATTCGGAGGCGTTGAAAACAAAAATTTGCTGAAACTACGATATTGATTGGCCGCGCTTCATTAAAGTACCTACCTACATAGTTTATTATGAAATTTTGCGTAAGTACATTGCATGTCCGAATCTCCCTATTCTATTCAACTGTAAGTTAATCGCTTTGGCAATTTACATCAAACTGTAGTAAGCCATGGATAGGGCCAAAACATGACTAGGTTCTATGAGTTAGGGGCTTCGAAATCGAAAAAGCATTTGCTAGAAGCAAATGCTTTTTCGATTTCGAAGCCCCATCCATATTAATTGCTATCGCAAACGACAACATTCCGACAGGATTTGGTGCGTATGATTAGTCCCCTGACATCTGTTAACATATTGTTAAAGTACACAACACCGCGGGTTTGTTTACAATGATCATCATCCCACCTCTGCCCACTACTAGGTGTAGGCCTTTTCCACATCACGCCATCCTATGCGGTCTCTCGCCATTCCCATCCACGGGCGGGATACCGACCTGACCACATCGTCCTACCACCGGGCTGCTGGGCTACCCACTGACCCCACCATAGGTAAGGTTATGCTAGTCAAATTACCACCGCTCGCCCCGGTATACGCAGAGCTAAATATAGCAATCTCTTGAGAGACTTCACTGCATAGCAACAAAGGAAGAGGTCACTTTTGTCCCCCAAGAACTTGGCTGTTAGCTCCTGTCTTTATCAAGACAGACAGTCGGACAGACGAACCACAACGTAAAGAGATACCGAAGGTCTGTGTGGTATTGGAGATTCTCATTCGTTTGTCTGTATTGCTTAGTTTTATTAATACAAAATTGGTTAGCGAATGTTTGCTTGATATTCAGATAGATGATCTTTTGTTCATTTTTTTATTAGGCTCCTGTGTTTAATTTCTTAATAAAAGCAACTGCAGCGTTGCCGAATTACGTTTTACCTAAAAAATAATGGCGACTATACCCGTTTAATACATCTATCTATACCTATAATCAGCCCACATCAACCCACTGCTGGGCATAGGCCTCCTTTTTACTGCGCCATTCCTCACGGTCCTATGCTAATCTGGTCCATTTCTGAACCGCAACCCTCACGATGTCGTCCATCGTGTCGGTGGTCTGCCTACCAACCTCTTTCCCTCCCTTGGCTACCACTTCGATAGTGCCCTGGTCCACCGGCCGTCTTCCCTTCTAGCCAAGTGTCCCGCCCCGTTTAATATACTCGTATAACTACGATATGTATGAGTATCAAAACTTAATTGTAGCTCTCTCGGCTCAACTCTACCGACTACCCTCACCGTTGGTTGGTTGATATTATCTCCATCATCATCTCTCGCCGTCTCGCGCCATCCACTTGATAACTTCTTCCGACTGTCTCAGGCTATTTATCTACCCACCCGGCGATTACTGCTATGGAATAAAATACTAATAAATACTAGAAGTATTAAGCCCGCCCATTGTATACATCTTTTTCGGCCTTTAAGTGCGATTAACAAAGAATTCTTTAAAATTTTTTTTAGGAAATTGGAGGCTTGTTTGTATGGATGTATTAGCAAAGGGAAAGATAAAAAGAACTCGAAAACGGCGTGCGTACATGCAGCGACTATGAATGTTGATGAAGCAAAAGAGATCTGACAAGATCGTGCGTGTGCCGATTCATCCTGCGTAGTGCCATGGCACGAGTCAAGCATTTTCTGGAGAATTTCACAATAAAATAAAAAATAACTAAAGCCTTTATTTTTCCTAAGCCACATGTAACAAAAAAAAAAAATAATAAAAAGATCTTAAAGTTATGGAATTTTGGGACCCCGTAAGGGTATAGACCAAACATCTCTTCCAAACATCTCTATCTTGTGCAAGATTTGCCAGTCTTTTGTGTTGGCCGTTTTCTACAGCATCTGCCCAGCGAGTGCACGGTCTACATTGCCATCTTTTTCCTAGCGGTCTTTTCTATAATTTTATTTTTCATTCTATCTTTCATCCTTTCCAGAATTTCGCAATCCGCTATTTGACTCGTATCAAATTTGATGCGATAAATGAATATTTCCTATAGTATTTAACGTTAGAAACCGAAATATATTGATTTTAATAAGTATGTATGCAGGATTGTTGCAAAATTTGCAAAGTAAAAAAATAGTTTCCGGTTTTAATTCGGAACGTGAAAACCTCAGAACACAAAAAGAAGGTGAAAACGCTATCCGCCATGTTGAAAGCATCTTCCGTTTGTAAACAAACATCTTTGACATTGATTATTATAGGACTTGCATCAAAGTGATCTTCACATAAATACACCAGAGTTTCAATGGATAAAGAATCGGGGTCTCTTTTGGCAAGTTTGAGCCAAGTTTTCGACTTCGAAACATAGACAAAAATGGCTGACCGCGTTTTTGGCTGTTTAGGAAAATAAAGTTTTAAAATATATTTTTATGTTGCTTTTAGGTCCTCAAAAAATATACTAAAATATTTTTTATTGAGTTATTTACCGTTTAAGACTTACTTGAAAAGAGAGTCAAATAGCGGATTATTGTACTGGAAAGTATCGACGTTTGAATGGCGTCGTCGTACTACCCACTTTTACTCTTTATACGTTTCCGGGGCACAGGCGTGTGTCCATGTAATTTTTATTATATTGTGATGGTACTATGACTAGAATTGATTCGTACAATTTTATACATCTTTAAAGATATCTAGACACGAGTATATGCCTTCTGTTTCTGTACGGATGCGGATAGAAGATTTTCCTAGACGTTTGATTTGACAGGTCACGCGAGGAAGCGCCAATCTCACTAGAACCGTAATTTGTCGGTTGTACATCGAAAAGGAAATGTGTGCTAGTCAAACGTGTTCGTAGAATTTATTAAAGTAGTATTTGAATGATTCGCGATGCTCATACATAGTTATATATTTAAAAAAAATTGTAACAAGGTATTAAAAATTCAGTTTCGTGGTTCCTCTTTGCGGAGACAGAGTCGTTAATTACCGTCCATTTTATCTTCGTTCTGTAAGAACCAATAATGGCAAATATTCATTAATTAACAGATTATGTAGACAGCATAATAAAATTTTTGCAAAAGATTCTCAGAAATTCGATTTATTTGCATGTACGCTTAGTAAATTCAGATCAAATTTGACCCAATTAGGGTCAACATCATCCATACCCGAAAATGTAACCTAATGCCTTTATTGTTTTTAGTTCCAATAGGTAATCGCGCCAACTTGTAGTCCGTAAATCTTACATGATATGTGATGTCAATATTGTGTTTTTCAGTTATTGGATTCACACTGTGGCTTGATTTATTGTAAATTCTGTCTATATTTGTAAAGTATGCGTCTGTTGAAAAACCTAATAAATAAATAAAAATAAATAAATATTAAAGGGGTCTAATCGAGATTATTTATTAGGTAAAACTTCTTCTTCTTCGGGCTATATTATATAGTCCACTGCTGGACATAGCCCTCCCCAAGGTAAAACTTAATTACCTTCATTCACGAGGTTCCTGACGACACGGGTTGCTTCAGTCTACCCGTGACCATGGCGACCGCAACGCTGCCGAAACGTTGGGAATTAGGTTTTACATAATAAACCTTTAATATCCCCTTTAATATATATAACTATTAATTAAATTATTCACACACTAACCATTGCTGTCCTTTCAATATAGCAAGCACTTAACGCCGATTGGCAAATCCTTTCACCACGATGGACTCGCTACCTACCTACATTCTTCATCTTTCACTTCTATCCATAACAAGGTTGTCTGGAAGAGATCTCTTTTAGCGATAAGACCGCCAATTGTATACGGCAATATATGTAAGTCTTTTTATAGTATTTTCTAAGGTTAACACGAGCAGCAGACATAATTAAAACTGTTTGTATACGGATTTATGCTCGTTTATTAAATTTTTACAATTTTCCGACGTTTCGGCACTTTTTCAGGTGCCTGAAAAAGTGGATAAATCCGTATAAAAACAGTTTTAATTAAGCCTGTAATGTAAGTATTTTGTTTTATGGTGTGTACAATAAAGAGTTCTAATCTAAGAAGAAGAATATGTCATATGTAGGAATCAAAGAAACGACTTTTATATAAAAAAAACTTTCACATATCCTGGTCCCAAACTAGGATACCCTGTTCTATGGTAAACAGGCGAGGACATTACAAACATGGAAATACACCCAGACTGAGGCCATTTGTACAAATGTACGGTGGCCCCCAGTGGGAATCGAACCTACGAACTCCGGCATGGTCATCAGACGTGATACCTAGACCAGCGAGGCATTGAATGTTTTCTTCGGTTAAATAAATGACACGTGGATTTTCCACCTAAGCCATTATCTGAGATATTCTTATCGTAGATCTATGTTATCGATTGCAGCTTTGCGGTATTTCTGAGTGGTGGATTGAGCAATTGAGGATTATATATTGAGGAGTTTACAAGTTTACTATTGTATTAGCCAGCGACCACACGGAAGAAGCGCGCAAAAGAGGCACAACTTGTCCTTAGACTATATTCCGTATACCTAGTATAGAATATTTTCGAAGGAAAACATCGTAACTAAAATCCGAGTGACCGAAGTGTTTAAATACCACGGCGCTTGAAATTGCCAATCCGCGGTGGGCACGCGTGGTAATTCCTGAAACCGAAGGTTTACTGACCATTACAAAATAGAACTGTGTTTTAAAATTTTAAATCAGAAGTAATAAGATAAGCACTCTTATACAAACACTCAAAGACACACAAACACAAACAGACATATACACACCCAAACACACACACACACACTGAGTCACTTAAGGCGAGATAAATAGTCGTTGCTTAGCCCAAGTCCGACTCATGCTTCTCTAAGCATTACTTCAGCCTAACTTAGCTAATTTTATTTTTATTTGTATTTTTTTTTATGTTTTTGCGATGGTAAAATATTATTAAGTTTTTAATACAATAAATTAATTTAATTTTTATTTTATTTCTTATTTTATTTATAGCTATTATTTATAGCTAGAAAATATATTATATCTATTATTTATAGCTAAGTATTAATGCGATACTAAAATAGACGTTTGCTTAGCTAATCATGTTCTTAGGCCAATGGTAAGAATTGGTCCGGGTTTTGCGACTTAGAGAGTGCCAAAGTACTGTCTATGATAGACAAATCGATTCTTAAGCAAGTGCTTTCGCTAAGACTCGTTCTTAGAAGCGACTATTTATCTCGCCCTTAATCTTTTATTATTGTAACTAAAAGCTAAGACACCTATGTAAATCTATATTTAGAGTGTGAGTACCCACGACACAGGTTATGCCTAGTGTGGGTGCTAATGTATATTGTAACGTAAATTGTCTTCTGTTCAATAAGGTTTATCTTATCTTATCAAGCCCATACTTTCTCGCTGAGAGAAAGCCTGTGCCCTGCAGTGAGACGTTTATAGGCTACGTAAAATAAAGTACATGCGTACTCTAAAGAATTAGGAGGAAGGACGAAGCTCACACAGAGACTGTGCGAGAGGGCGCGCTTTCAATACAACGCGTCGTGTCTTTGGTAGAGTAAAAAATATGATCTAAAATACATGTATTTTTCCGATATCAACCTTTTTTGTCCATTTTTTCTCCCAAATGATCTAGATTTTGAAATGGACACCTAGTTTGAATTGTAACGTTCATTGAACGGCAGTTTCTGAGCTACTTTGAATAAAACCATTTCATTTCAACCCTTGTATGTCCCCACTGCTGGGGCACGGGTCTCTTCCTGCATCGCAGGAAGGTTAGGTCATACTCCACAACGGGGGCCAAGTCCGGCCCTTACTGTCAGAAGTTCTCAAGCCGCCCATAAGGCCTCTGACATGGCTTAACGACTGCCATTACGCGACAGCCGGCACGTGCCTTGCGAAGCACGGAAGCGCTCGGAAAAATGCCACTAGCGGTAGTCACGGGACGGTCACCCATCCTGCACCTGACTGCGCCAGTTGTTTCACTCGAGTGATTGATTCCAATCACTCGGTCCAATTAGGCCACGAGTGACGTATTTATTCAATAAAACACAGAAACTTTCCGTGCGGATCTTTGGTTGCATCATTAGCAAGGACATTTTTTTACGTGTACCTATTTACGGTTTATTTTTTGCGTTATTCTTTTAGCGTTTTTAAAGGACGCTTGAAGTTTTCGCAAGAGTCGATCGCTTTTTGTATGGAATATTACGACTGACATAGAATATTTCAATCGACGTAGGCACCTACACCTCTACTCTGTTTATTTCATATCAACCGATATATTGATTCGATTACATTAAACGAAATACAAATTACAATTGGTGATATTCCATTCCTATTAATAAGCAAGATTTTTTCTCTTCAATAGTTAAGTATTATCTCAACAAGTATGTATATACGAGTATGATTGTATTTTTCAGACGAACCGACAATTTGTTGTTTGAAATATACATTTAATAGCTGTGTCCCGCGGTGTAACCCGCGGTTTACCGATTTTCACTTTACACGATTACCACTCCACTTCCATACTCCATACTAAAATCGCTCCACCCGTTTAGACGTGACGAATTAAACAAACATACACACTCACAAACTTTTAAATTTATAATATTAGTGTGAAGGGTGATGTGATACTGGTAAGTGTGATAGGGTGATTAATGTGATTTTACAGGAAAGATACAAAGTTTCGAAACAAACAAAATGTATCTGTTGCAACTTTCAACCCTAGTGTTTACGACGCCGTTCTACTCGTAAGTGTCCGCTGCTAAAAGAACTTGTATTGTATGACGTATAGGTACATCGATTGACAGGCTGTGGCAGCTACCTGAGTTATCTTACTGTCGAAGGTTTCATACCTCTACATTTCTTTGTAATGTAGATACAATTTCAAATCCTTCACAAAAATCATCTTTTCGTTTCTTTACAAAAGCGAGCAGGTAAGCGCGCTCTGAAAAACTCTTGCTTCATATTCGGATTGTCATGCGTTTGGACCCTTACATGTACAGTGGCGTGCACTATAACCTTGTCACATTAACCCCTTCTAGCCTGATGCATGAGAATTTGACTATTTTGACTTCTACAAGGTACTTAGTGCGTAATGTGCATAATGGTAGTGCATAATGTTAGTATACCTGATTGTGCTGAAGACATTGTCTTTCACAAATGCGGCCGACTGAATTCCGGGAGGGAGCTTATTATGTCCAATCATAATCCTAGAGGTATCTATCGTGATAGAATTATAACAAGGTATAGAACCGCGACCGAACATACATACGCACCACACATACATATGTTACACATACTTAGACTAAATAGGAAAAAAGCGAAGGGCAAGATAAAATACGATAACGTATTGTTGTGTTTTTTTGTAGCAGCATGATTAACATGCCTCAGCACGTGAAATCGCCAATCCGTAGTGGGCAAGCTTGGTGACATAGTAAGACATAAAATGTCTAGCCCATACAAATGGCATCAGTCCGGCGTACTACAACTTCCATGCTTGTAATGTCCTGGGCGGCGAGTCCCTAAAATGCATAGTTATTCAATTGAGTCATATTAGCCCGGTAATGGTCATTTCATTCATACTATCGGTAGTCTAGTAACCAATCGGCGCCTCGCGTAATTCTATCTTCTAGGCGAGGGATGCCTATTTAATTTGAGCGATTTATACCCCTGGAATGATATTGTACTGCTATTGCTTTATAAACTACCAAATTGAGGCAAATAACAACCATTGTCTTGCTTATATCATTCTATTTAAAAACTATCTGAGTATTAGACACTAGGGTCTGGGTACCTAGCACAGGTATGTTCAACTTAATGACATAATAGTGTACCTAATTCACCTAAGCACGGATCTTGAAGTCAGGTGAATAAAGTACACCATTAGTTCACCAATCCACTGATCCTAAAGGTATGTGCATTAATAGTACATTACACAACTAGGGTGGTAATACAAAGAAAGGCCGAGATCGCAGAAGTTTGCGGCCCGAGCTGCAAGCGAGGGACGTAAATATGCGATCGAGAGCTTTCTTTATTACCTCCCGTGTTGTGTACATCTTATTATGTCTACATTTGGCCAGAAAGCAGCTTTTTCCGTACGCGCAGCGTGCGGAAAAAGCCACTTTATTGCCAGGTGTGGCATAAATATCCTTTTTCGTATACTTTATTCACCTAGGTGATTTATCCTGGGTGTATTACATAATTGGAACAAACCGCACAAGTCACAACTCGCACTCAAGTTTCCTCACCATATTTACCTTCACATTATAATTTAAAATCCATCTACACTTGCAATTTAATAATTCTATTCACTATCGAACTATCCATCACAGTTAGTTAGGGTCTTTGATAGATTAGCTTAGAATTAATTAATCCGGTTTGATTTATCGATCCAACTGCGCCATCATCTCTAAGTTTGTGCTTATCTAGGAACATGTCTACGATTTTAATTAAGTCAATTTCTAATCACGGATGGATTATAAAAATATGGATTATTATTCCTTTATGTTTTCCTTTCCACGTTTGCGATTTTTCCACTATTTTGCCACTTACGTAGGTGCTCCGGTCTCTGCCTACCCCTCAGGGATACAAGCGCGAGGTTGCGTTATGTTAAGTTTGTCCGGCGGAAAAATAATAGCTTCTAGCCTATCATTAGTGATAGGAGAAGCTGACAAAGAAACTCAAAATTGACCGGTTTCTGAATTGAGAGTTTCACTAAGTAAATGCTTATGTAACGTTCTGTCACGCTCTTCTGAGAAATTGGAAGAGAGCACTACAGCTGAGTATTTACTTTAAAAAACCTATTTAGAAGCTAAAAATTCCACCCATGCCGGGACTCGAACCCGCGACCTCTGGCTACCCGTGCCAGTGCTCTTACCAACAGAGCTAATGGTTGACTCGCCGGCATCAGTGAAATTTCGAACCTCTTTACAACATTCTCTGTATTACGTACAGGCAGTTACATCTGGCTAAGTAATTTGCATCACTTGCAGCCCCGAGTACCTACTTTGCAGTTAGGTTTTTCATCGGAATGATCTCACTGTACCCATATGATTATATTATTTTTAATGCACTAACCGCGGTTCGGTCGCGGGTTCGAGTCCCGGCATGGGTGGAATTTTTAGCCTCTAAATAGGTTTTTAAAATTGTCATTAGCACGGCTTAGTGCATTAAAAATAATATAATGAGTATTTACTTAACAAAATTTTCAATTCAGAAACTGGCCCATAATCGATTATTTCCAAAACTACCAGCAAAGTAAAAATATTTAATTCCTACTTATTAATCTGTAGGCTAGTCGGCCTTGCAATGTGCATCGAATTGTCATAGTAAACCATGAAATGTAGTTCTTTGAAAGCGCCCAGGTAGAGATGGGCGTCCGGAATGAAATCTGAATATAAACCGGAAAGTAGTTAACAAAGTCTTTGTTCAACTATTCGGCGAGACAAGTTTTTGCATCTCCGGCCCTCCTTGCTTCAATCCTATTGTGTGCAAATCTGAGACGTGCCGCGTTCCGATTAGTTCGGCCTCACTTTGGGCAAGCTTTCTTTTAGCCTTAACTCACTTAACTGTATTTAAGAATAGATTTATTCGCCTATTACCTAGCTGGTAAACATCGTATTTAAATGCTAATTCGGTGTTCTGAGCCGGACATTTGCGAAGCCGGCTGAGGCATGGAGGTGTTAAACTCGCATGTGTGCAGAGCGTGTTTCGTAGAAATGAACAAACATAAAACTTGGCCTTTGCATCTATGTTTGTTATGAGACGATTTATACAGCGTGCAGTGGCACCTTCATGGGTGAATAGAATCACGAAAAAGAAATAGAAAATATTGAAAATTTAAATAGCGGCTGTGTGGAATCACGAATGTAGTGAACGCCAATTGTACTATCTTCTTCTTCTTCTTCAGGCTATATTAGTCCACTGCTGGACACAGCCCTCCCCTAATGAGCGCCATAGCGCAAGGTTGTACTATCATTTGGGGGTTATGCCCATAATCCACACGCTGGGCATGCGGGTTGGGGATCGCAGTTTGGTGGAATTGTACTGCAGGGGGCGCTGCTGCCCACCCCCTGGTTTGTGTCCCTTAGTCGACTTTTACGACACCCGCGGGAAGAATTTGGTTTGGTGCTATTCTCTAGGCCGACACCACACAGCACTATACTATAATTATGTTTATATGTATAATTTCTGTGTATAATAAAGAATATTCTATCTTTATCGTCTTTTGTATTAATCTCTTTTTTTTCTAATTCTATCTTATTTTTTTTTTGCATTCTAATGCACTAATCCGTGCTAAGGACAATTTTATAAACCTATTTAGAGGCTAAAAATTTCTCCCATGCCTCGACTCGAGCCCGCGACCTCTGTCTAACCGTGCCAGAGGTCGCAGGTTCGAGTCCCGGCAGGGGTGGAAGTTTTAGCCTCTAAATAGGTTTTTAAAATATTCTATCTATGATGATATCAACCCCTGTATGTCCCCACTGCTGGGGCACGGGTCTCTTGCTGCATCGCAAGAAGGTTAGGCCATACTTCACCACGGGGGCCAAGCCCGGGTTGGTGGAGGAATGTAAGACAGTGGCGGGCCTTCTGTCAGGAGTTATCAAACCGCACATAAGGCCTCTGACATGGCTTAACGACTGCTATTGCAAGACAGCTAGCACAAACGGCTTAACGTGATTTGCGAAGCACGGAAGCGCTCGGAAAAATGCCGCTAGCGGTAGTCACGGGACGGTCATCCATCCTCTACCTGACCGCGCCTGTTGTTGCTTAACTCAAGTGGTTGATTTCAATCACTCGGTTAGCCTAGGCGACGAGCGCTTCTATCTATCTATATGTGTTGTTACAAAAATATTTACAGTAAAATAATAATTATTAAGTTTTCTTTCGCGAATTAAGCCAACTGGAACAGAGCTAGTAGGTATGAGACCAACATTGTTTCGTAATATAAATAGTTAGCAGTGGATTTTAAGTAGAAACTCTATGCCCTAGACTAGAACTTTCAAAGCGCTGTACACCTACTTTCTCCGAGAGATCCCGAGAAGTTATGGCTTCGAACCGGCTCTACTCAGATGTCAAGGTCTAAGCGTAGTAGTTCGTTAGGAGCTATTTATAATTGAAGTTTGCCGAGCTCTTTCTAGCCAATATACTCGTAGATTCCTAACCTTAGGGGTAGTTTCTGAATTGAGAATTTCGCTAAGAAAATACTTAACTGTAGTGCTATCTCTTCAAATATCTCAACAACAAAGAGCGTGACATAAAGTTACAGTGCTACACAAGAAATAAGTCTCGTGGATGTACCTGCGCAAATGACCAAATTTTGGATGTGCGGCAAGTTGATCGACCAATCAGATAGTTTCATTTTATGGCAGGCCGCGCGCCTTTGTTGCTATTGGTTGATTCAACGTCATCGATGCAGGTGACTATTAGTTTGGCAATATTAGCGTGAGCGAAATAGGTAGTGCTACTGCGGCAATCAATTCTGCACCTTACCGTATCGGTTAAAAGATCATGTTGAATGTACTTATAGCTTCGGGTACTTTCGTTACACTTCTTCCTAGTCTGCGCAAACGTAGATTCCCGAAGGGACTTTTATGATGTGTAGTACTGTACTTAAGTGTTTACTTAGTGAAATTCTCAATTCAGAAACCGCCATTAGTGAAGCGACGTGTCAGCTAAGAGCAACAAAAAGTACTCGAAGCCTTAGTGCGCCCATGCTAAGCTTATGGATGTTTTTTAGGTTTGTCAGGATCGTGGCAATTGGTCTCTGTCTACAACTCCTGGATACAGACGTGAGTTTATGTAATTTAATGTGGTTCCATCCTTATTACCCTTATGGTCTAGTTAGAAAATTTACTTACTTGATTCTACTTACTTGTTATTTATTTTTCCTTGCTTGATATTTACATAACATAATACAAAACAATACAATACAAAAATCTTTATTCCTCCATAACATCACGCCTGGATCCCCAAAGCGTAAGCAGAGACCAAGGACTGCCACTTGCTACTATTTTTTTAAAGTTTTTATTTAATAATTATAATAACTTTTTCTCAACACAATCACATGTCCTGGGGGTTAGTCTCTAAAATGCACAGTTGTTCAATAGAGTCAAATTATGTAGTTCAGTAATGCTCGTTTCATTCACACTATCGATAGTCTAGTACCAATCGCATTGAAATGGTTATAACCCGTGCTACTCAACTCGGCGCCTCTCGCTATTCGATTTTCTTCGCGAGACATGCTCATTTAATATGCGCGGGTCTTACCCCTGGTATGACATTGAAATACTCCTATTTATAGAGTGCCAAAATGCGGTAAATATCAACCATTGTCGTGCGTATTCATTTTATTGAAAAACTATCTTAATTATTAGACTCTACTACCCTGCTACCCTGCCTTACCCTACATCTAAACTTCCCTGTGCTATGGTAACCAGGCAAGGATATAACAAAGATGGAAATACACCCAAGCCATTAGCCCATTTATTTAAGGAAATCAGTTTTAATACGTATCAGTGGCTCTATCGCTTCGAAAGGTTTTCTCCAGCCAACCAACCTAACTGAATATCGCAGTCAGTGGTAAATACAAGTGAAACAACTGTAAATATAAATATCGTTGAACCCGATTTGGTCTAATAAATTTAATGAAAAGTGACAGTTTGGCTACATTGCCTAATAGAAGCTCTGGCTTCTTCATCAATAAGGCTATTTCATTTTGTATTGGCTAGGTTGGTGCCATTGACCTAGTAAGTAGTACAAATACATTTTTACTGGGGAGAACTACTAAGACCATTTTTGTGGATTCAACTGGTTAAAACTAGATATTGTTTACTTTGGTGACACGTATATTTAGATGACAATGATGTCTGGAACTGAGGCCTGTTCAATGCACGAGTTCTTTTTATTATGTAAACTGTAAAATATGTAAACTATGTTAATTAACGACTTCGAAAAGACTAAGTGTGGAGACTTTTGTCCATTTTTTCTCCAAAATTTTCTAGATTTTAAAATAGACACCTAGTTTATCTAATAATGTCCATTAAGTCGCCGTTTCTGTGCTGTGTACTTTGAATAAAACATTTTTTTTTGTTATTGTTCTAGCTCTGCCATCAAGTGTTGTATATCTGTCTGCGGTTCATTATTTTACTAATTATTTATTCTGTGGTTTTACGATAAAGGAGTAATTTGTAACGGGTCATCATAATACATAGATTTCTTGTGTGTCATATTTTCATCATACATAATATTTCTTAATGATTCGCGAAACTCATATATAGTTATACTCGTATATTAAACGGGTCTGATCGCGATTATTTAATTTAACTTAATTCCCGTTTCGGCAGTGTTGCAGTGGCAATGGTTACGGGAAGACTGAAAGTGGCGAGTACAGTAAATTATTGCAAATAGTTTTTTTAACCACAATAATTGACTGCACTCGCCACTTCAGTCTACCTTTTAGTTTTTCGCAGCGGGCCGACAGAAAACACTCACTAACGTTGTACGTAATGACGTTTTACCTGACAAATAATCGCGATAAGACCCTTTTAATATACATCGATCATAAATTATAAAAGTAGCTGTATAATTCTTACTGCAGAGCCTGTGCTCTGCTCTCTTTCTTCTCTCAGAGATAAAGGGAGAGCATGTGATTAGCACGCGTGCCCACCGAGGATCGGCAGTTTCAAGCGCTAATTACATTTAAATTTTAACATAACATTTACATGCAGGCACAGGCATTGCTTCTGGACCTACACTAGGATACCCTGTGTCGTGGGAACCAGAAACAACGACATCACAAACATGTAAACATCCAAGACCTGGGGTTTTTTTTGTTCCCAGTCGAGATTCGAACCCGGGACCTCTTGCATGGTAGGTAGAAGATGCGCTACCGCTACGCCACAGAGGTCGTAGAAAGTGACTATCTCCTTAAACTTCTTTAAGTTTGTTATATGGAATATAACAATGGTTTTCGATAGTTATTTTCAAGGCTAGGACGTGTGACCTTGAATGTATAATTACAGTAGATTTCAGTACATTCCGGGAGTTATTTTAATAAACAAAACAAACAACTTTTGTTATTAGAACAACTCTGAAATCACCAAATAACTATAGTTGTTCCATACTGACGTTTGTTACCAACTCTAGTGAATTTGGCCTCCATCCACTAATCAAAACAGTTTTTTTGTAGGTACTTGTATTGCTCGTATTATTTTTACTACGTCAGTCAAACAGGCAATTTTGCATCGCGTATCTTATCGCGAAATGTCAGTTAGATAGGCCCGATTATAACATGCCACTTGCAGCGACATAGCCGATATGCACTCCATAAACTTGAAAAATATCGGTCGATAGATAAATTTTTCCATAAGTAAGTCATAATATAAATACGTTTATTTACATATGTTTATTTTCTCAATCCACAAATCAAGTACAGCACAAGGTTAGAAATGGTTTATTATAAGGATAGACTATTGGACTAGACTAGAAAATTAGATTTTTACGGATCTTCTTACGGATATCACTTGCGGATTTTAGTCAATCAGTACCAATGTATGCCCTTTAAAGCCCTCAATGGATATCACTTAGGATTCTGTAGCTAGTCTTGTTGCTAATCCTCACCTAATCGACTCGGGCATGTCTCCAGTCGTTTCCATCGGACAAGCCGAAGGAAACGACTGGAGACATGTAATAGGTACATGTAACCAAACACAAACGATATATAAAAACTGACATTAAAATTTTCATTTCCGATAATAATCAAACTAAAAAACCATAATAATCGTTTTTGGGGGCCTATGTCACAAAATGTATTAACCCAAAACTTGTAAAATTTTTTTTTTAATGAATTCAGTTCTTGTTGACATGGCAAGCAGCTGATGTCAACTTATTCTGCTAAAGACACGTCAACCCTTCTGAAACAATGCAGAAACAACAATGATAATCACGGTTGATAACACATAAAGTTAGAACTTTTATACAAAGATAAATAATAAAAAAAATTGTGAACCGAAGTTTAGAAGGTCGTGCGAAAAACATACAACTTATTTACAAAAATTAAATAAATCAGTCAATATTATTAATAATTTAGATTGTAGCAATACGTTAAAATAGATTGGTCCGTAAAATTGAATGCTACAATAATAATTAATTTTATTCATACATTTAAAATGCTGTAAAATAAAATCCCGGCGCAACATCGCACATCAATGGCGCCGCATGGTTGGACGAATCTGGAATTCGGAATTTGAATTTTTTGATCCCAATGACTTGCAAAAGAACATCTGCCGGTCGAATCGCCGGTCGGTCGGTCGAATTAAAATCTGTTTTGAAAACGAATAAATGTGGATTTTCTTTGTTACTTTCTTCATCACAAAATCTAATCATTGTAAAACTAATAGCTTTGACGTTCATTAAGAAAACATTTTCTTTTTATAGTGAATAAAAATTGTTTTATTTTCACCTTTTTTAATGGTGCTGCTCGTCGTCTAACGTAGAAGGTTAGTTGGAATTTTTTTTTTAAATATATACGAAACGGACTTCAATAAAGTCATCGCTTGGCGAGGATTTAGTGGGCGTTATTGAAGTCTTTTAAAAATTGTGTTTTAATAAATAAGACCGTAATTTTCTTTTAATAAGTTTTTCTCCAAATCAATCAATAATGTTGTGTAACATACATAGATGACATTCGTATTAGTGCAGTATTTTACTATTACTACGTACTATATAAGGTTTCTCTGCGTTATATGTACCCATTGGGTGTACAAAAATT
This sequence comes from Yponomeuta sedellus, assembly GCA_934045075.1. NCBI lineage: Eukaryota > Metazoa > Arthropoda > Insecta > Lepidoptera > Yponomeutidae > Yponomeuta > Yponomeuta sedellus. The sequence goes on along the minus strand of OW203734.1, from coordinate 22,455,758 downwards.
ATCTAGATTTTAAACCTTTGACTTTGACACCTTGTTTGACCTTGTTACGTTCATTACGTCGAAGTCTGTGTTACCTTGAATAATACCCCTTGAATTTTGAAACGAATCAGTAGCACATCTAAAACAACATACCTACTCGAAATGATAAACTGCTCTAAATCGTTTTGTAGCACACAACTTTCAGAACGCAGAAGCTCTACCTACTCCTTTCACGTAGCATTATTTTTAGTCATTATAGAGCTTTGTACCACGCATTCCAACCATTTTAAACATTTTCAATGCAAAATCGCCCGTAATCTAACTGAGGGGTGCCTGAAAGGAGCCTCCCCAACCTTCGTGCTTGCTGAGCCTGTCACGATGATAGCCAACCAAAGTTAAGCCTTACGACGCTACGTGGTGCTAACTAAAAATAGAAAAAAAACTGGCCCGCTACTGGCTTATAATCCTCCACCAACCCGGACTTGGCTCCCGTGCAGTGGACACATACAAGGGTTGATATCGAAAAGAACAGTTGCAGTTAGGTTGCGGGTTCGAATCCCAGCATGGGTGAAATTTTTAGCCTCTAAATAGGTTTTTAAATTTGTTCCTTAGCACGGGTTAGTGCATTAAAAATAAAAATAGTGTAATCATGTGGGTACAGTGATATCGTTCCGATGTTAAACCTAACTGCAAAGTAGGTGGTCGGGGCTGTAAGTAATGCAATTTGCTTAAGTCAGATGTCGCTGCCTGTACGTAATACAGAGAATAGTGTAAAGAGGTTCGAAATTTCACTGATGCCGTGAGTCGCCCATTGGCTCAATTGGTAGAGCGCTGGCACGGATAGCCAGAGGTTGCGGGTTCGAATCCCAGCATGGGTGAAATTTTTAGCCTCTAAATAGGTTTTTAAATTTGTTCCTTAGCACGGGTTAGTGCATTAAAAATAAAAATAGTGTAATGCGAAATCTTAGTAAGTATACTGAACTCAATTTAGTCTGGACAGAGTGGAACCTTTACAAGTTTTTCATCACTCTGTCCTCGAAGGGTAAAACATCTCCAGGCTTACAGTCTGTAGAGAATAAAAAATAAATCTATAAACACAGCGAATAGGTCAGTAGGCGAAGCACTCAAGTTGAGTAAACACTGAGGTGGGATATTGACCAGAGGCTCTCCATTGCAACAGTTACCGTTTGCTTTGCTAATATCTTTAGGCAGAGTTACATTACACCTAATATGCCATGTTAACTTGTACTGTCGACAGCACACCAACCTTTGCATGCGTGCACTTTACCCAGTTACCTTACAGATTACTTTCCAATTGAATTGTAGAGTGGGTGATTTGCTGTCAACTGTAGTTAAATCTACCTACTTCACTAAAGGTTACTGTTGAGGGACTAAACTATGCCAACTATGAGGTGTATTTTTTATCTTTACTAATAATATTATTGAAGCCCTCGTGGCCTAGGCGAATCGTGTGATTGGAATCAATCACTTGGTTAAGCAACAACAGGCGCGGTCAGGTACGGGATGGGTGAGCGTTCGGTGACTACCGCTAGTGGCATTTTTCCGAGCGCTTCCGTGCTTCGCAAGGCACGTTAAGTCGTTGGTGCCGGCTGTCATATAATGGCAGTCGTTAAGCCATGTCAGAGGCCTTATGGGCGGCTTGATAACTTCTGACATTACTGTCAGAAGGGTTGGGAAGGGAACAAGGGTTGATAACGAATGACGAATAATATTATAAAGAGGAAAAGTTTGTAAGTTTAAACGTGTGTAAGTTTGTATGTACGGCGTAATTTCCGAAAGTAGTCCATGTCCCAAACTAGGATACCCTGTGCTATGGTATCCAGGCAAGGATGTCACTAACATGAATATACATACACCCGGACTGAGGCCACTTGTACAAATGTACATTAAGCAGCAGTTTCTGCGCTACTTCGAATAAAACGATTTTATTTAATTATCAATAGCATAATTTGTCTTGAAGTATGTTTCAAATATGTAATGCGGTTATCTGTATTCATTTAGAACATACAATTACATTGTAATAAGACAATGGCTTAAATGTAATGTCTTTAAGAAATTGGCGAATAAATAAATATATTTTTATCTACACTAATCAATCAATCAATTCAATTTATTTCAAGGTAAAGAATTTACATTCTGTTTACTGAATGTCAATGTAATAATATTATACGGAGAAAACGTTTGTAAATTTATATGAATGTGAGTTTGTGTGTACGGTGTGATCTCCGAAAGTACTTATCCCATTAAAAAATCTTTCCCCAGTATTTTGAAAGAAACTTCAGGACGAACGTAGGCTACAGGCTAATCCGTTATGTGAAAAAACATTTTCGTAATATTATGTGTAATGCTCGAGCACGCATATACTGCCGTGAGAAGTGTGACGAAAAGTCTCATTAACGCTAGGAAATAAAAACGCTTGTAGTCTTTGAAGGTTGACTTCAGCCCAGCCATACAAAACAGATAAGGCCGGGTGGTGTTACCAAAATAGTCCCTTTGGTTTAGATTACATCTGACCTAACAATGGACGACCAACCTTGTTTTCTCTAGATAATTACGTTTAATTTGCACAGTTCTGCGTCTGAGCTGGCTAGACACTAAGTTCTTTAGTCGTTAGTTATCAAACTGTGACTGTTAATACGGAGGTCACCAGGTTGACAAGCGTTGCAAGAAAAATGGAGTTGTGCGCGTCGCTCAGTAACTTCAATTATACTACAATGTGATTTTGAAGTCGTTGGCAATATTTTAATTACATTTCATGGTTACAACAACGTATGGAAAACTGACGATCCCCCTTTCATTTCATAGAAATAGGTGGATATCTAAGGAACCGTTCGATGGTAATTTGGCTAATTTTCGAAACAATTGAGACAGTCTATTACCATATGCGCGCTAAAGTTTATAAGATTAAAAAAAAACAATTTTGAGGCTATTTATAAGATTATGTTTTTTATATAGTCTATATAAGTTCCGCTGCAGGAAACTGGCCTTCTTTCAGAGAGAGAGAGAGAGAGAGAGATTATGTTTGGCATGCGTGGTCAAGTGTGTTCACACTGCGATTCAAGCCTACCTCTTCTTTAACCTATTTTTAGTTTCGTTTTTTTTATTAGGCGATTTAGTGTCCCAATGCTATGCAAAGCCTTTCCTTTAGCTCTCCACTCCTTCCTGGCATCGTCCGTTCTACTGCTACTCCGGCAGAAAGTTTGTGTTTAATTAAAACCGTTTAGTAAAAAAATCCAAGTAATTACGTCGCAGCAAGTCGACGCGCGCGTACGTATAAAACCCTACCGCATGTCCTTGTACCTAAAACAATACACTAACAGAATCGAGACCCTGAACTAACCCAGCTAGTGCGCGACTCTATCAAGGCACGTGAACAGCATCTGGCAGAATTTCAATGTTCTAGGGGGCGTTACTAGGGCAGTTTTCATGTGACACTGCGGCGCCACCCACTGACATATGAAAACTGCCTTAGTAACGCCCCCTAGAACACTGAATTTAATCACGCTAGGATTTAAATAGAGCTTTACACACGTCGCCGCGCGGCGCGGAGATTATATGCACGGCAGCTGAAAAAAACGCTGCCGCTACAGCGTCATGTGTAAACACCCTAAGAGTAGATTGTTTTGAATTAATTATTATATTACACAGTAAATGCATTTAACCTGCTTATCTTCGCTGTATCTTTTTGTAAATAACTGAGTTTTATTAATTGATTTACGACTGAATTTAATTACATTGATGTTATCAGAGTGCATAAAATGCGCTGTTTTATTAATGATTTATTTTTATTGGTATCGCATACTGATGGGTTTGTTATGAACCTACCTGGTTGTCATAGCACGGGGTATGATTGTGTTGTGTGAAAACTATTTATTTGTGTTGATTAGTGGTTTACGATGTGTAAGTTCTACACAGCGACATCAATTCTATATACACGCTCTTTCACACAAATCACAAGTTTCTAAACCAACGGTTTTCGGACGTGTTCGTTGTAACAAAAGTCGAATGTAGAGTTACCTCAATAATACACAGTAAAATTTTCCATGCAACGAAACACAAATTCTCTATGACGGGTTTCAGGTATAGCACGTTTCTGTATATAAGTTGATCTTCTGTACTGCTAATGTCGAACTGGGGCTCCATGCAGTAACTCATAAAATCATATATATTTTTTATAGATCGTTTTCGCAAATAGTGTAAGATCAATGACTACATGATAGAGTCATTGGTTTTTTACGTAGTCCGTATACGTCCCAGTGCAGGGCACAGACCTCTCAGAAACAGAGAGTATGGGCTTAAATACCTCGCGTGCCCACTGCGAATTGGTAATTTCAATCGTTGAGGTAGTTAAATATCCCAGACACTCAGGTTTCCTCACGATGATTTATGTTATATATTACCTCTATAATGTTAATCATGACTTTTACGACCCCCGCGGCAGTAAATCTAAAAAAGAATAAAAATAAAAAAGAACTCAGGGCTTGATAGCATTAACGACAAAGTTATTTACTAAACGGGTCTAATCGCGATTATTTATAAGGTAAACCGGAATAACCTTATTACCCGTTAAATATATAACTATGTATGAGTATCGCGAATCTTTAAGAAATATTAGTAACGACAAAATTTGCGATTTTTGGCATAAATGCTATCTTGTCCCAGTTCCGTGATTGTAGGATCTCGGTTTCCATTGGTGGCACCAGAGTGTGTATAGAGCACCTTTATGCTTTGTTTACGTCATGTGTTAATTTCGTTTTATGACCGGCGATTCTTCCGCGCTTATAATTTCCATGACCCAAAAAACTTGACAAACTTGACACCAGCTAATAAGCAACATTTTTGTGTGATTGACTGATCGTAAATATTATTTCTATGGGTCATGGACGTAGCCTTATCTTGGAGGGACGGAGAGGTGGGGTCCAGGGGTCTAATAATGTACAAAGATGTACTACAATATAGTCTTTCCCGTGTCTTTACGCTGAAAGGTATAACGCCAGACGCTAATCTCAGTCAATTACCTCTAGAAATCCACCTCCACGCATTATCAATCGTTACCGTGACAATAGAGCGGCGCGTGCGTAGACAGGAACATTTCTTTCATGCGTTATTCTGCAGATGATTTTGAATTAATTGTATGCCATATATGTAGTCACATAACTGAGGGTGCTTACAGAAAAAGTAAACTGGTTTTTGGTCTACGGGCGTATCTTAAAATCTCTTTATTCATAGAAAGTAAATATTTTATTATTCATTGCCAAAGGAAATAAGGCTAACATTAACAGGGAATCCCTATTGCGTCAGGAAGTTCTATAATTACTCTATTTGTACAAAACAAAACTTAATCTACAAAATTACATTATTAATATTACTAGCTATATTATTTTTATACTTTATTGCACACAAATAAAGAAATATTCTAATCTAAACATGTAATATACTTGAGCAGAACAATATAATATAAATGGGCGTAATAGAAATAAGCTCGCCTAAGTATGTGAGCTTATTTCTATAGAAATGTCTTCCAGACAACCAGACATTAAAAGACATACACAATACTACTTATTTATAGCACAACGCAGAAAGTCTGACGTTCGTGAATTCATTCATAGAACAGAGAAATAAATTCTTTAATCTTTGCGACTCGGTTTAAAGCTTGTTTATTTGTTGCGTTATGTATCTTAACCCATTTAATCTCATCTCACCTCCCCTCACCTCATCCCGTCTCAAGTCTGGACACTACAGCGCGCATTCATCGACGCCAACCTCTGGATAACAATCCTCTGTCTCTATCTCCAGATGCAGACCATCCTCCATCACAACGGCAGCGGTGCTCTGGCGTACACAGGCCAGCTGAAGCGGCGGGAGGTGCACCGAGCCATCACGCTCCACCCCATTAAGGACCATCGCCATATGTACCGCCTGCACTCTTACTTCAAGGTAAGCATGGCCTGCATTATTGCCTGTATGTAAATGATTATGTTAATTACTGCTTGAGTGATCTTAAAAGATCACGAAGGTTAAGCAACATAGGGCGCGTTCAGTGCATGGATGGGTGACCGTCTATCACTAACGCTAGTAGCATTTTTCCGAGCGGTTCCGTGCTTCGCAAGGCACGTTCAGCAGTTGGAGCCGGCTGCCGTCGATAGGTGACAGTCGTTGAGCCAGATCAGAGGCCTTCGGGGCTTCAAAACTTCTGACAGTAAAACCAGCCACCAGTCTTGCAAGATTTGGCCCCAGTGGTGGAGTATGGCCTACACCTTCATTAGCGAAGAGACCCGTCTTTAGTTTAGTACTGTCGTGCCTTTTTACATTTCATGATTGACTCTTTCTTTCATGGTTAATGCGCCATCAATGGAATAAAATTCATAACTTGTTTTATAATATGTGGTTTTCAAAAAGTGTAGGTACATCAAAAAATGTTCGTATTATTCCGAAGCGTCTTAATGGGCAACTTTGCAGTTAAAATGTAAACGTTGATCCGCTGTTGACTGCGCGTGTATACTACACGGTAACTCTTTGATCTAATTATATGCATTTAGTACTTTGCAATAGCCCGTTGCTCCGGGAGTGGGCGTTGTTTGAGTTATGTTTACAATAAAATTATTTATCTTCAGATTTTATTATGTTCTAGCGGCGGGCGGTAGGCTGAACTTTGATTTATGAACTAACGTGTTTTATTTCTCATAGTTATTTTAACTAGGTAGAGATTAAATTGTAACAAGCTTGTTACGAAATGTTTTAAAAAACTCGCCTGCCTACACTACCAGATACGTAATTCTTGGTAAGAGCGAAATATCGCTAGGTGTCAATATATTTAGATGCGTCTTATCAAAATTGTTCTTCTGTCCTGAAAATTAAGTGCAGCCTAGTCAAATAAGCGATTTGGTAATCGCACTATGTTATACACACGTATTAAATTTACGTGAATTTTCGCTTCAATTCATATCATCATCATCATCATTTATTGGAACCATAGTTCACAAGGTGTTGATATTGTTAAAAGTACCATTATGGACCCTGTAGGGCATAGCAACATTTTGCATAATATTTACTGTTCATTTACGCTTCTATATAGCTTATCTTAAATAAATGACAATTGTTAAAAAAAGGGCAAAGAGATAAAGAAACATAGAATTTACGTGTCTTCCAGGAATTCCTGTATACTATAATATCATTTTTGAATTTGTAGTTCTTTAAGTTTTATGGTATCTGGAATCTTCTTGGTTGTAGATTATGATACATCTATAGTACGGGCTATTTTTCTACATTTCTATTATAGGTTCAGGTAAGACTAGTTTGTTGTTACGCCGGGCACTTTTATTAAATTTACGTTACGTTACGTTATCAACCCTTGTATGTCCCCACTGCTGGGGCACGGGTCTCTTCCTGCATCGCAGGAAGATTAGGCCATACTCCACCACGGGGGCCAAGTCGGGTTGGTGGAGGATTGTAAGACAGTGGCGGACCTTACTTATTAAATTTAAAATAAGTTAAATTAATGTGTACGAATAGGGCAATTTCAATTATGTATAAAAAAGGTAGAGTTAGTATATTTAGTTTGATAAAGTGAGGTATATCGCTGTCCAATACTGAGCACGATAGGTGACCATACCACAATGATGCTAGGCTCAGAGAGCTGATGCCATGCGCGCGCGATCCCATATCGTTTCCGCTTGGCCAATCCGACACGCTTGCTAAGCCAATGCACATGGGAACCGTGTCATGCGTGTCGTCATTTGGTAGGACTAGAGTCATTGTCCTAATCCTCAAAATCAATCCCTTTTTCACAACAAACAAAATGGGGTGCAAGGTGAACGTCATTATTGTGAGTTTCTTTATAAACTCTTAAACAAATCTATAAGTTTCAATACTTTTAACTGGCAAACTTTGTTGTTTGCCTATCCCTCACTTGTAAATATTTAAAAGAGTGTGGTGTGTTATATTATTTATTTAAGGAGAAAACAGAATTATTTAACAAACTTGTAAGGAAAAAAGAGTCACTATAGTAGGTAGGTACATTTTGCCAATTCCTCAGCATTTGCCACAAAAGATTATTATATATGAGGGGTTGCTCGAATCAGTATAATAAAAAATCATCCTAACATAGGGCACAATTGACAGCAGGTCGACCTTCAAATGTTCAAACGCGTGTAAAGCTTCATGTGCTGTCCACTGTACCCTGAACTTGCAATAGGTTTTATTGTTTTTGTAATATTCAATGTTTATGACCTAGCTAAAGGTGTTGATAAAAATAAGACAGAATGTTGATGATTTGCTTTATGATCTGATATCCGGTTATAAATAGCGCTGATAGATTTCTGCCACATTTCCATCAAGACCTTTAGTGGTGGAAATTTGACAGAATTTGCTGAGCTGGTTTGTGATCTTGTATCCGCTTACAACGAGCGCTGACCAGTTTTTATGGAGACCCGAACTTGTTCCACACAAATCTCCCAAAGGCTATCATTAGGTATGGTTCAATAAACTTGCTTTCGCAACTAAATAGTTCAGAATACAAAGGATCATGCAGTTTACTTCGATCCATGTGACGAGGTTAATGCAGTATAATCCTCGTCTTAGGTTATCTCTGCATATAAGGGTTGGTTTCTCTTTTCTTTTCTTATCAATCAAACAATCAGCCTGTACTCGTCCACTGCTGGACAAAAGCTTCCCCCAAAGCACGGCACTTCCCTCTGCCCTCGGCCATACTCATCCAACCACTGCCGGCCCTTTGTTCCCAGTTTGTCACACCAGAGCTCTCTCTCTCAGGTTTAAATTTAAATATGTCTGAATCTGCTTGTTAAATTGCTATTCGCGTCTGGTTATCGCCCTATTCTTTGTTACTCTGCTTAGAGCTCTCTTTTACTACTTGTTTCGTTATCAAGCCTTGTATGTCCCCACTGCTGGGGCACGGGTCTCTTCCTGCATCGCAGGAAGGTTAGGCCATACTCCACCGTGACAGCCGGCACCGACGGCTTAACGTGCCTCGCGAAGCACGGAAGCGCTCGGAAAAATGCCACTAGCGGTAGTCACGGGACGGCGCCCATCCTGACCGCATCTGTTGTCGCTTAACTCAAATGATTGATTCCAATTCCTCGGTTCGACTAGGCCACGAGCGCTTCAATGTGCTTATGATACGAATACATAATTTAGTTCACACTTTAATCATATCAGCATAATATCAGCCTAACGCTTTCCCTTCTCCGTCTTCCAGAACTTCCGCATCCAGGAGCTCCGCGAGCTGTCTTTGGACCTGCACCGCGACATCGCGGCCTCGCTGCAGCAGCTCGGCGTGCCGCCCGAGCAGGCCGCCGCCTACTTGCTGCCCGGCGACGTACCGCTTTTCCCAGCGCAGCTGGGGGACCCTGGCTTTCTCGGGGACACACACATATTGGGTAATGATGACATCATACCCCTAAAATATCATCATCATCATCAGCAGCAGCCCACGTCTGCTCACTGCTGGGTATAGGCCTTTTCCCCATATTGCTAATTTTCGCTATTCTCGCCATTCGCATCCACGGGCTTCCTGCTGATCTGGCCTTCGGGCAAAGAATGATTCTCTCATCCTCTGCCAATTAAAACGTTCACACAATATAATCATTTATCCTGGTACCTAACTAGGATACCCTGGGCTATCGGAGCTAAACAACGAAATCACAAACATGAAAATACACCCAGACTCACCCAATACTTCCGTGTGAAGTCAAAATCATATGGCCTGAATATTTGTCGGGCGTGATACCAGCTGCCATAAAATAAGCAGCTTAGTATGTATTTTGGCAGGGATTCTGCCACAGAGAGGAGAGTGTGGGAATCACAGTCCCCACCAATCCTCCATTCAGCGGCGATTTTAAGAGCTGATATGTATGAGCACACTCAGACACCCAGGTTTCCTCATAATGTTTTCATTAGGATTTGGCGAGAGGGGAAGAGCAACATAGTTGTAATTTTCATAATTATCGTAACGATTTGCGCAACCGTCTTACCGAACCGCACGCAGCACGCAAGCCAAAAGCATAGGTGCATACAATGATCCTATGATTAGACCCAGTATTATTTTAAAAGTGGAATTCAAAATTACTACTATTAAACACAAGATTGTGGTAGATACCCGGATATGTGAACGTAATAATAAAATAAAAATCTTTTATTTGCTAACTATAATTTAGAACGTATTTTGAACGAAACTGAAGTTTGGTTTGTGTTTCCCGAGAAGATCCAACAGGGCTTACCGCTTTTACCACCAATCTCGGAAGTTCTTTCACGTAACCCAAGAAGCGTCTGAGAAGAGATAATCTGCGCAAAGCTGTGGCAAGCCTAACAGGCCACTGCTCACTGAAAAGGCATGTCTACAATGAGGGACTAACCGATAGCTCACTTTGCCGGGGATGCCTCAAAGAAGAGGAAACGCTCGCCCACGTGACCATTCACTGTGAAGGCGTGGAAAAGCAACGGACCGCCATTATTGGGAAGCTGAGATCCCTTTAGGAGGCCCGCAGTGACATCGGAGCACTGCTGGCTTTCTGGAAAGAGAAAGGCTGGCTGAAGTAAACTCACAGCTCCACGACGTACAATGGTCCAATCATGAGGCAAAGTGCGGAAATTTGAGACCTGACTTACCGTTCCCAAATCGGACCCGAATCATTCCAAAAAGGCTCAACTAAGGCTTTAAATGGCTTTACCAGACTAGGCTGTGTCGGCATGGACATTTATAAGAAGTTTGGGCTAAATATGCGCCTTATTGTTTTCAGGAACCCCAATTGACATGAACCGCTACAAGCCACATGACCTGGAAGACATAGTGCCTTTTGACTTCATCAGCAAGTCCATCTATTCAATCAGCCACTCCAACCCTAAGCGGCGCGTGGAGGGACCGCTCAAGGAAGCACTGGATGACGTCATCAGAGAGGTACCTAAGCGACAGAGGTTTTGACTGTCTCGTTGATCTAGCTGTATCACTGTAGACTTTTAGTCCGGATCTACTTACGGTTGTTGTTATATCGGAAGAGTCCGACCAGGTTTCGCTCCGATTCGCACGAAGATGTCGTGAGCTGTGTCTGTGCCATCATACCTAGCGACATTGACGACGGGAAAGAAGCAGGCGCTGCGGTGCAAGCCAGCGGGAATCCCCCGCAGCCAGTGTCGGCACCCGCCCCACCTATCACGGCGCGGGCGCGCCGCGCGCTTGCCCGTAGTGTGAGACGAGCAACCGACGACGCGAGCGCCGTCTCTGCTCACCATGATTAAGCTCTGCGAATCGAAGCGAAACCTGGTCGGACTCTTCCGATATAACAACAACCGTAAGTAGATCCGGACTAAAAGTCTACAATGTGTTGTGCTTACGAAAGTTTTATTTTAAAAATAGCTGTATCACGTCTGATTATCATGCCGGAGGTCGTGGATCCAATTCCCACCGGGGCTGCTGTTAATTTTTACAAATGACCAAAATTTGGCTTTAATTCGATGTTTCTGATGTCCTGGTCTGGTTAGCATAGCGCAGGTTTGAAATCAAACAAGTGACTCTGTTGTGTGGAAGTTATTATTATTTTATGCCAAGAAAAGTCAAAAGAGGGAAGTGTTTCTTCATTCAATCAGCAACTCGCCGTCGTCGTCGATGTTCTGCCTTTTTCAATAAATTATTAAGCTTGTTATTTTTGTTATATTGGTATACCTAGTCTAGGCATGGAGGCATATAGCTCATGAGTATCTTTTAAAGCTTTCAATGATTGAACTCAATGTTGGGAGTCTTCATCCTTCCCAGGAAACCAGTAAAAGTTATGAAAGTAAGACAGTTGCACAACATCAGCATTTGTACTTAGAGGGTTTGTTATTTTGAATTTCCTGTAAAGGAAGCTTAGTTAGAGGGCATAGCAAACTACAAATTGATATTTTCTTTATCCTCAGCTGTCTCTGCTAACGGTTTTAACCTGAATTCCAGGCGATGGAGATCATCAACGCCCCATCCCGACAGCGCGGGCGCGTCATCGATTTCAACGAGCTCCTCTACGGTTACACTCGGCTGGAGCCTCTGCACGGGGTTGACCACATCCTGGACCTGCTGCTAAAGTATCGGCGGTACCGAGGCAGGAAGATGACGGTGGCGGTGAGAAGGCACGCGTACCTGCAGCAGAGCTTCACTGGTGAGTGTTGAGGAATTTGTGTCTGTTTTCTATCGATTGGAGGTGGGTGGCTTAGGCCATTAAGAAATGGTGTGATTTAGTTCACGATCGACGTTTACATATCGCGCCAGTCAGAATTAGTGAATCAACAAACGGAAGTTGGAATTAATGTTTTTTCTAACGATTTGGAAATCATTCTATATTTCTCCACTATGGCACGACTATTCGTAAATTAACCATAATGTACCTCACGCCTTCGCCCATACTCATAGCACGTATTCATCGGTTAAAAGCTTTTCTAATGTTGGTAGTGAGTACTCCCTAAAGAGACACAATCATTTTTCGTTCCCAGCCATCTTCAGTTACCGCCACCAGCAAACTACTCTGGGTTGTCCATTCCAAATGGTACCCTATCGATACGTCACCTTACTCTCGTGAATATTTTTGCCCTCTCTTTTATTGGTTTTTTGCCAGATATGACCATCTCGTTCCACTTCCGTTTTCTAAACTTATGCTATGTATCACCTTATTTCAAATTCCAATCCAAAGCCGTCTTAAATCGTTGGAGTTGTTCTATTGCTGTATTTTGGAATACCAGCATTTTGTATGAATTCGAGATAACATACTGTTTCTTCAGATATATCGGACTCTCAATAAAATGTGATCCATTCACAACATCTGGTTTACCTTTCAAATGTAACAGCTATTGTATCTTTACCAGGGCTGGAAATCCGTGAGCTGCCTATGGGCGACGCACCGCCGATCGAGGATCCAGCAATCTTGGAGAATCCCTCAATAGGACAAAGAAAAGATACTCACGACTACGAAGATTTTGACGAGTCCGGTCAGCACCAGAATAGTTTTCTGGACTTTAACAAAATTAACGCTCCCCTAAAAGAGGCTTGGGAAAGTGTGCAAAATAATCTTCCTAATCTACCAAACGTGCTAAGCTGGAATGATGCCGAGGGTTACGAATACCCTATCTATGATAGGAGAATACATTTTATTCTGCCCGTAGCAGGAAGACACGAAACTTTTACGAGATTCATGAAGAATTACGAAGATATAGTTCTAAAAACCGATGAGGCTGTGACTTTAGTCGTTGTACTTTATTTAGATGGTAAATACCCGATGGATTACAAAAATACTGATTCTTTATTAGACTACTACAAGGATCAATACTCGTCTAAAGAGGTGACAGTCGTGAAGATGGGTTCCACAAGGTTCTCACGCGGAGCAGCGCTGACTGAGGGCATCAAGACAAGGAATAGTGATGATCTAGTCTTTTTTATAGACGTCGATATGATGTTCAACTTTCACACTTTACGCAGGGTAAGAATCAACACTGTGAAGAACTACCAAGTGTATTTCCCAATAGTGTTCAGTGAGTATAACCCTGAAGTAGTGAACGGTGCAGACTATAACAAATTCAAGGATGACGACGGTGATACAGTCACCGACCTAGGCAGGTGCGAACTTACACCAGAAACGACTAACGGCAAAAGTGAACGTGAGATTGCTAACTTGAAGTACACGAAGCGCATTGACGATGACTTTGGTTACTTCAGACAGTACGGTTTCGGTATTCTCAGCATTTACAAATGTGACTTCCAACAAGTCGGTGGGTTTAATCTGACAATCAAAGGCTGGGGTCTAGAGGACGTGCTGCTCTTCGAGACTTTAATCAAATCTAACTTGACTGTATACAGGATAGCGGACGATAGTTTGGTGCACATATTTCACCCTGTAGACTGTGATAGGAGTCTAGACCCGAGCCAGTACTCCATGTGCCTCGGGACTAAAGCATCGACCTTCGGGAGCGAGAAACATATGGCTTACTACATGCTGAACCATCCTGACGTGATGTGGCCTGAAGAGGAGAAGGGTGCTAGCTAGTACAGGGATGAATTTAGGTTAACAAATTGTATCGAGATTAGATTTTGAACGGATGACAAAATATTGATAAAGCTCGAAGGTCGATTTAAACAGATGTCATCTTTAAAAACCTATTTAGAGGCTAAAAATTTCACCCATGCCGGGATTCGAACCCGCAACCTCTGGCTATCCGTACCAGCGCTCTACCAATTGAGCAGATGTCATCTTACCTTGTGATTTGTAAAAACAAGATTCCTCCAAAACACTGCCTTTGGGGAGTGTTTTAAGGAATTGTGTTTTTATTAGACCGTTCATTGTTTTGTCATACAGTGTTTCAGTTTCAGTGAAAAAGATGAGAAAAGTACTTTTTAACTGGAACGTTTACGCAGTTTATTTGACACGTTTTTGTCATTATTGTAAGCGAAACTTTTACAGTTCTATTTGTTCCTATTGTATTTTGATAAGTTTGAAAGGAACGAGTAAAAGTAGCTAGAATTTTATTGTGCCTATTGCATTTAAATACGTTTTAGTTGTAATATAATTAAGTGGCTTTTATTTTTGGATTACTCTCTATTCAAAGGGTGCTTTTAAAATTAGGACAAAAGAGGAAAATAAGAAAATCTTTAGTACAATTCTGTGCTCTTCGGTTGTGTCCTATATGAAACTGCAATGTTGTCATAATATTTATATTATTATATTTTACCTGAAGCTTTCGTAACCACTTCACATTATTGATTTACAACCAGACTCTTCCGACAAAACAATATAATATTTTACCTTTTCATTTTTCTTCTCCTTGAGAGAACGTAAATATAGCACTCTACAAAACTGTTGATTGTTTCCCCTACTTACCTCAAGTATGGTAGACACTTATGTAGTTTTTCCATGAATTTAGCAGAGAAAGTGCAATTTTCATTCAACTTATATACCTCTTGGTCATCATAATACGTATCGCAATAAGTGAGTACGAGTATTTTTTATGTAAATAATTTATCTAAAAACGATGTTGTGCTCAGTAAGTGCCAATTGTAGAACGTAGGTAGATAGGTGTAAAATAAATAGGTAGTTGCAAACAATTGTAGTAAAATTGATGTGTTTGGATATACATGTTTTTATATTTTGTGAGCGGCATTACCGATTTGTGATGTGATGTAATTAGGTAAGCGATTTGAATGGAATAAAATTATATTTTTACCTACTTTAGTGATTTTTTTAATAGGCTCCTCGACTATCCTCACTCAGCCGTTGCAGCAAAATCTGCTCTTATAGTCTAGTCAGTGGGGTTCTGCTCTGCAAAATGTGGAAATTTTACGCTTTTCATACAAAAACGTTCAGGATGAGGCCGTATTAAAAAAAAAAACAATTCAATCTATCCTATCCGTACCTATCCATCTATCCGTACCTACTTGTCGTTAGTATGCCGACATTTGGGTCTAAATATTTCTTGTGAAATAAAGTATAATGGAAAAAAGTTAAAAAAAAATGTTAAAAACTATTTTCCAGTTAAGAAATGTTATTTAAAAAAATCGACTACTATTTACCATTTGCTTAGCCTCTCCGTCTATTAGAAGAATGCCCCGCCTTGTTCTAATACCTAATACGCTGGCCTCGTGAAGAACCGACAACCGTTGGAGTAAACGTGTTCTTGAGTGGAGACCGCGACTCTGCAAACGTAGTGTAGGGATCACCCGGCAGGTGGGATGAAGGTCTTCGAAAAACTGCAGGTAGATGCTGGATGCGGCAAGCTGAAGACAGGGTGCTATAGCGCTCATTAGGGGAGGGGTATGTCCAGCAGTTGATTAATATGGCTATATTAATCAACTGATGATGATGACAAGCTTCGCACTCACTACTTTTTAAAACTTATAATCTAACCTCCGAAACTGCTTCAACAATATTTAGAATTTTCTTTGGGAATATTTAGTAGGTCTGAGAACAGGTTCGTTATCAACCCTTGTATGTCCCCACTGCTGCGGCACGAGTCTCTTCCTGCATCGCAGGAAGGTTAGGCCATACTCCACCGCGGGGGCCAAGTCCGGGTTGGTGGAGGATTGTAAGACAGAGGCGGGCCTTACGGTCTAAAGTTATCAAGCCGCCCATAAGGCCTTTGACACGGCTTAACAACTGCCATTATATGACAGCCGGCACCAACGGCTTAGAATGTCTTGTGAAGTACGGAAGCGCTCGGAAAAAATGCCACTAGCGGTAGTCACGTGACGGTCACCCATCCTGCACCTGACCTCGCCTGTTGTTGCTTAACTCAAGTAATTGATACCAATCACTCGGTTTGAATAGGCTACGAGCGTTTCAGAACAGGTTGTAGGCTAATTAATATGACAAAACGTTGTCGGGGTCAGCTAATTTGTATATGAAATAAAACAGATATTAAGACCATAACGATAAAAAGAATTTGAATCCTTTTTATTTTGCACTTTCCTATCTGGACTGAATGCAATGAATTTTGATAAAGGGAATAGATGTGTCAGGATCGTAGCAAGTGGTCTTTACCTACTTCTCCAGGAAACAGGCGTTAGTTTACTTGTGTGTTCGTGCGTGTATGTAGAGTCAATTGAGACAAAAAAACTTTGGTAGCTTCAATTCAAGATGGCGGCTCGCGGATTTTTATTTTGACCCTAGGTAAACTTGAACCATATTCATCAAAACCGAACTAAGTTCGAACCCACGACCTTCTGAATGAGAAGCCGTTGTTCTACTACTCCGCTATACCGCTTCAGTGCTATGAGCGCTTTAAATTGCCAGTCCTCGGTGGGCACGCATGGTAATTAAGCCCGTAATCTGTCTGAGGCCTACAGTGGGATGAATATAGGCGGCATTATTATTATTTATCACTATGTAGATATGTTATTTCAGTGATTTACTTATTCTATTTTTAGCGTTGACCAGACAGACATTCACTTTCGATTAGAATTCAAATGTCGTCAGTTAGGTGTTAATTGAGTTGTTTTGCCCACCGTAGAGTATGTCGAATTTCAGCACTGTCTATAAAATCTGGAATTTTAGCAGTTACATAATGTTCAAAACATGTAGAGAGATTATATTATTTTTAATGCACTAACCCGTGCTAAGGACAATTTTAAAAACCTATTTGTATAGGTAGATAGATGGAAAAATATTTATAACACGGGCAGAAAAAAAAATTACCGACAATTGATGATGATATCCCCACTGCTGGGGCACGGGTCTCTTCTTGTATCGCAGGAAGGTTAAGCCATACTTCACCAAGGGGGCCAAGTCCGGGTTGGTGGAGGATTGTAAGACAGTGGCGGGCCTTACTGTCAGAACTTAACAAGCCGCTCATAGCCGGCTCCGACGGCTTTACGTGCCTTGTGAAGCATGGAAAAAAGGTGGAAAAAACTAGTGGTAGTGACGGGATGGTTCCCATCCAGCACTTGACCGCGCCTGTTGTTGCTTAACTCAAGTGATTGATTTCAATCAGTCGGTCCACTAGGCCTCGAGCGCTTCTACCTGCAATTCCTACAATTATAATTACAATCTAACAAAATCTAAGAATGACAATGTAAGAGTGCGACGTTTACAGGCTACATAAAAAAATCTAAGAATGTTATTCAATTGGCGGTCTTACAGTTTTGTCTTTATTAGGTAGAGTCCATTGCGTACTGAAGTAGAGCCTCAACCAAATCATGGTCTAAGCAACAAGTGTTCTGACTTACTCATTCAATTAATTAATTTTAACATAAAATGATAAAAATTCAAAAATGTATGTGGACATACTAAAATAATGTGTTCTGACCCCTTACTCTGCTACCAACACAGTCGCTCATACGTAACGAAATAGAGTGCACATAATGTGTGTAAAGTTTGATGTGCTGTCGACTGCACATAATATATTGGGGCTGGTCTCTGCCTACCCTTTCAGGACAGAGGCCTGAGTTTATGTAGTGTAGGTAGGTCTTAATCACTGCAAGCATAATGGTTTTATTATTGTTATTAAGACGTTTATTGCTTTCTTGATGCTTGTCTACTTTTTACTGTGTTATCAACTGAATGTTTTTTTATACTGCATATTGATATCAACCTTTTGTACGTCCCCACTGCTGAGGCACGGGTCTCGTCCTGCATCGCAGAAAAGTTAGGCCATACTCCACCACGGGGGCCAAGTACTGGTTGTTAACTACATAATTATTTTTTGTATAGAATCAGGCGTTACTTTGCGGAAATCCATAATAGCATTAAAAAGTGTAAATTGCTTCTGCTTGAAAAAGTGGGAGGGAGGGCGGTGCATTAACCAACCGCATGGTGCTTGTGGGATTTTTGGCGGAATTTAGCAAAGTACAGTTTTTAAAGATAATTTTGTTTGTAAAACTGTGGCATTCTGGCATGTAACATACTTGAAACCAAATCGAAATCTTGAACATTGCTCAGTGAAAGGCAAACACAAACAGACGGACAACCAGATACAGACGTGTGAACTGTGAACTGTTTGCATACGTAATTAGGTACGTGTAAGTACGTTGCACATTTGTGTTTAGGACTTTGACAGCAGGCAGTGGGTGCAAAGCCAGGTCGTTCAGCCAATTCAGGGGCCTTAGGGTGGATTGAAAACGTCTGACAGTAAGACCAGTCACTGGTCATGCCTCCACCAATTCGGACTTGGCGCCCGTGATGGAGTAAGGCCTATCCCTTCCTCAGGGAAGAGACGCGTGCCCCACGTTGGGGATAAAATATGTTGGTGATGAATGAGTGCAAAAAGGATCCCACCAAAACATAAATGTAAAATAACATTCCAAGTTCTGTTCCCAAAAAAATGCATGATATTGTAATGATGGCAGTTCGCGCTAGCACTGGATTCCGAGAGTTGATCATTCGTTGTGGGTTTTACACAATCAGCACCATGGGATCGTCGTGAAGTTGTGAAACTCGCAACGTAAGATAAATCCACTGACTTTCAGGCGACTGAGTACAGCCGACCTAAGAACATGCAAAGTTTCTTTGGTCCACGAAATTAACAGAGACTCGATAAATACGGAAATAATTGTGATATTTTGAGAGATCAGGTCGCCGTCTGTACTCTTAGTTTAAGAAACATCTGTGTAATTTCAATTTTTTTGTACAGTAAAGTGTTCTCTATCTATCTTAATTTTAATATACCAGGTGGCAATTGATGTATTCCGTTTAAGACGACCGGAGAAGAGATGGTCAAAGTGGATTTTTTTTCGGCTGCCTTTTCTTTACAAAAATACGGCCACATTGTACATTGACATTCAACAAACAGAATGTAAATTCTTTACATTGAAATAAATTGAATAGAATAGAATTGAACAACCTAGTTAAGGTGAATAGTTTTACAAGGAAAATTTGCCAAGTTAGAGATAGAGATAGATAGAGAACACTTTATTGTACATAAAAAAAGAAATTACACAGATATTTCTTAACCTAAGAGTACAGACGGCGGCTTTATCACTAAAAGTGATCTCAAGTTTTTGGCCAGGTTCCAAGTTTAAACAGTCTTCATAAGATTCATATAAGAATCGCAATGTTTGACGGTAGGTGGGCTCTCCCGTTTCTCACGTAGCTGGTAGCTGGGACCCCAGTCATTATGTGCAATAGGCCTGCCATTGTCAAAGCTCTTCATGCAGCGAGCATGTTATGAAAGTAATTAAGCATATGTGGTGCGTGTTTCATCATACGGCTACTAGATGCTTAAGAAGAAATTCTACACTTGTAGTCTCTCTGAGTAGTTACACTTTAACCTAGGATTATAATATTATAAAATCTTAAATTATGACCATGACACATGACAATTAAAAACTAGGTATTCATATGAGTGGGCCGATAGACACTTCTTCAGGCTATATTAGTCCACTGCTGGACATAGCCCTCCCCTAATGAGCGCCATAGCGCAAGGTTGTGCCATCATTGGGGGGTGATTCCCATAATCCCCGCGCTGGGCATGCGAATTGGAGATCGCTGTTTGGTGGAATTGTACTGCAGGGGGCGCCGCTGCCCACCCCCCAGTTCGTGTCCCTAAGTCGCCTTTTACGGCACCCGCAGGAAGAATTTGGGTTGGTGCTATTCTCCAGGCCGACACCACAAGGCACGATCGACACTAGAATGATATAACAGGAATACGATCAAAGAGGAATACTTTCCTGACTTTGATAGTATGTAAAAGAACCTTCTCTTTACTTCTGTTTTTTTTTCCACCTGGCACTGCGTGTAAGTTGGTAAACTTGTCTTGTAAACAGTGGAGGCTCTAAACAATAAGATTGAAACGTCAAACTTACTAGACTCCCAGGCGCATGGCGGTACATTGTTTTGATTACATTACAACAGAACACCATCACGGCCCGAGAACTTCATCGGTAAAGGTAAAATCACACTGATCTACGTACGCGAGGCATATGACGAGGCATATGATGTACGTACGCTGCGCTGGCCGACAGTTTTTTTTACAAACATAAATATCTTTATTGAGAAATATAATTTGCTACAGTGAATTATGGAACCATACAAAAGTTATTGAGAAGCGGCGGTATCACAATAGGTAGAGCAATGGACTCCGAAGCGGGAGTACCTGGTTTGATTTCCAGTCCAGGCATGTACCTATAACTTTGTTTATATTCAAAGTTACGTACTTTTGTAGCAGCAATACCACACGCTAACGGTGAAGGACATTGGCCTTTACATTTACGTTATGAGATGCAGTTTATACAGTGTCCAGTGACACCTTCACTCACACTAGATCGGTGGAAGGACCACTCAGACGCTGCAGAGCCTAGGACATTATTTTTTGAAGAGCCTGACTACTTGGCCTAGCTCGCCAACAACACCAACATCGTGAGGAAATCTGCAGCCTTGTCGGCTCAGCACGCATTGACTTGTCGTTTCTGTTGGCTAGGCTGATTAAGCTGTCAGGATGACATGGGAAAGCCTACTCAATCTAAAAAACAATGTCCTAACTAATGTGAGCGAAGGTGGCGCTAGACGCTGTATAAATCATCTCATTACGCCAAGGCCAAAGTTTTATACAGAATACTAGTGCACTTAGAGATGTGAAAACAGCGTCTGATGCCAAATATGCCACACCGCAATTATCATGACAAGTGTTCATACCAACATCGCGTCGCGTCGCGTCAATCGCGTTCGCAACGTCTCGTGTGCTTCCACCTTGAGTGTGACGCAATTTTACATAACATCCCGATGCCATTATGTCCGCCAGACTCGGCGATTATATTATAATGCGAGAGTTGCAAGTTGCGATGCGACCTGCGGGAGATTGCATTAGGCGGTAGGTAGGTTATGACAGCGGTAATTAGGTCATGTCATATCATACATTGTAGAGGCTTCTTCGTAATGGGAGCGAATTTAATTACTATTGTAAAGAGTGTACTCTGAAAATCACACATAAACCTCTCAGCTTTTTGTGGTTTTGGCTGTTGTTATTTTTGTATGCAAGTTTTTTGTGTCATAAATAAATAAATAATGAAAAAATAGTAGTATTGAATGTTTGCTTAATATAAAAAAAAATACAAAATACAAAATGTTTTATTTAAAAGAAAAAGATTACAAGCTTGTTTTACGTTGGTTACCACACTAGAAGTAAGTCTGTGCGGTGGTAATCAGAGGAAGGCTTAACATTAAGATTAGTTGGCGCTTAGAGACGCAAGTTCTTCTAACTGGCATAATTATCCGTTTAATATTTGACTATTCGGTTCTAGCAAGGGCATAACTAAGTAGGTGTCAGTTAGTAAATTGCTGTCTGCATGCATATAACAAGAAGAAGAAAAGACTTACTTAGATGATTTCTAAAGTTTTAAGTATCCATCAAGTTTATTGGAGTTGTTTTGTCAATTTTTTCTTCAAAATTATTAAGATCTTGAAATTGAACCCAGTTTCAATTGTAACTTTCATTAAGCTGCAGTTTTTATGTTATTTTGAATAGTAACATTTAGTTTTATATCTGCATAGAATAAGCGGTATACAATACAAGATTTCTGTAATAATAAGTGACTGTGACGATGCGTATTTAAAACGCTGTAGAAGACCTACGCCTTTATTTTGAAAATTTCAATTCCTTAAAACTCAAACGCTCACTAAAATATTAGAAGCAAAAGACTAAAACGCCACGACGAGGGTTGGTTTGAGAGGTCACAAAACACAAAAAAACCTTATAAAAACTGAATATCAAGCTTATTACGCCTGAAACTGAACCTATTTGGAAATAGTGCCTTCGGCAATAAAAAAGTGGGCTTCTGCTTTATAAATAATATTATCTATTTAACAGATAATTTAGAAAAGTGAAATATTGTTAAGAATTTCCTTAAAAATGAGCACGTTGTATATTTTCGAACGAAGCCATTAAATCTATTATCTACTCGTACCTACGTTCATTTAAGCATTCAACTGACCCTATAATTCGAAAAGCCTTTGAATTCTGCACGAGTCAATAAAATAGTGCTATTTTCTATTGATATTTTTCCATGGCTTCAGTTCACATCGTTCATGTTCATCTAATAGGGTTACGTAAGTTGAAGTGCCGAACACGACGATATTGTCGAATCATCGCTCTGAGGCAATCATATAAACAAACTTATGATTTGGCCTCATAACGGTAGGCGATTACATTCGATTTCCTTAGAATATCGTGATGCAATTCAAAAGATTCCTCTCGTTAAATTTGGAACAATTTTCGGGTCATTCATTGTTCAATATGTCGCACCAAATAATAAAATCCAAAAAGTACGGTGTCAAAATGTATTTATTTTCTATTTTTTTTGTAAAAAATTACTTTAAAACTTAAAATTAGTTATTCTAAGCTTAACGATAAAAGACTTTATACAAAGATAGGGCTGTACCTACCGGCTAGCCACTTCGCCCTTTTGACTCTATCGCCTCTACATTCTGAGAAAGTGACTTTACCAGACAGTAGAATCGAGAGGTCTTCGGCGACTGGCTGGCCGACAGACGCCCTTACCCTAGTGCGTGCACAGTCGCAAGCATTGAACTCTGGAGGCTTCACGGGACTCAAGTGCCAGCGTCACCTACTTAGTAGGTAACCACCGACGGCATCGAACGAACATTCGAATAGCTGCAGGTGTTGACAGCCCTATCCGAATACATACAACCGACGCGATGTGTTCTTGTTTTATTGCGTTCGGGATTTTGGTTGTCTAGGCATTGGCTTAGTAGGGGGCGCCGTAGCTGCCGGAGGGGGCGGCGGGGGCGCCGTATGAGGAGGACGGGCCGGAGGGGTAGCCACCGGAGCTGCCGCCGGACTGCTCGAATTGAGCGACCTGGATGGCTTGGCGGATTCCCTCAAGGTTGATTCCTACGACGCGGGCGGACGGGGCGCCGTAGCTGGACGACGGGGCTCCGTAGGACGATGAAGGGGGACCGTAGGAGGATGAGGGAGCTCCGTAGGAGGAAGAGGGGGCAGCAGGGTAGCCGCCGCCCGATCCCGAGGACGATCCAGAGGACTCTTCCTTGAGGAGGATCTGGCGGACTTGCTCCAACAGTTGCTGGTCGACGTTCTGGCCTTCCGAGGTCTGGTAGCCGGAGCTGACGGCGCGGTAGCCGCCGCCGCCGCTCAGGCCGCCGCTGATGCCGCCACCGAAGCCGCCGCTCGATGGCCGATTGTAGTTGTATCCGGATGGGGGCTCCGCGTTCACGCAGGCCAAAGCCAGGGCTATGCACTGTGGAAGAAAGGTCAAATTAGACCGCTGATAGTCAATACGATAGTTTATGAAACAATTGACCGTTTTGAATTTAAAAAAAAAAACAACAGGCCAAGCCAATCTATGATTCGCCTAGCGCTTCTAACTTGTTTAGTATTGCAGAAGTGTTTTTCCGTGTTCCTTTTTAGAATTTAGCAAAGATTGAGTTATGTTATCTAGATGTCTTTGTTTGGTCTGTGTGCATAGGTATTCAAGGTATGTTAGTACTTAGAAATTTAAAAAAGAAAGTTCTCAATTACGATGTAGCTCTCGTCTCAGGCTAACAATCGTGACTCAGGTAATCCTGAGAAGTCTCGTTGAATTTTAATATTCTCTTAGAGAGTCACGTTGTCTCTTTGACTTTCTAAAGCTATTGAGATCGGTGCAGTATTGTTTGTTATCTTCTTTACATCGTACTCTATACTGCCAATATACAACCATATTATTACCTAACTTTTTATTGCGTAAAAACTGTAAAGACGCAAAACATAACGTGTATAATTTTTATTTTATTTTCTATATTGGCATTCGATTTTGCCTCAAATACCGTCTTAGCTCCCATTGTGCATCTTCCCAACTTACGTAATATTTGGTTCCGACCACTGAATATTCATCACCTAAATTAAACGATGCTAACAAAAAAACAAACGATAGACACGTTTATATTATAGCTTAGAGAAAGCGAGACGGCAGGCATAAGCGCCACAGCTATTAAATTTAATAGCGCATAAGCGCATTGATAAGTTTAATGACAGTGGAATAAATATTCAAAACACGAGTGTGATTGAGACAATAGTAGCGGGTGAAAGTGATAGGTCAGAGGTGAGGAGGAAGTGACGTTGCATCACAGAGGTCGCCGGTGAGAGGCCTGCGCCTCCCGTGATCTATCTGCGCCTTTTATTGATCTTTGACCTGGTTTGTGGTTCCGCGGCTTACTCGATCTTGTGGCAGAATTGTACACGTTGATCGTGGTAAGTCGATACGTGTATCCTTGGAATTGAAAGGGTCCATTTTAGATTTAAGCTGTTGCAGTTTTCAACGTCGTCGGTTTTGTAGAAGTACGGCGTGAAGGTTTAGCGATGTGCTTTGCCGAATCTGGTGTGAAAGATTTAAAACAGTTGTACTTAATGTTTGCTTGTAAAATTTCTTTATGTACATTTGTAACGTTACAGCAGCACTGCCACTCACTAACTGTGAACGAAAACATCGTGAGGTAACCTAAGGTGTTGAAATATCTCGGCACGCGTGGTAATTACCTCATGTCTCCAGGCCTGTGCTCTGCACGTCAATAGGCTACATAAAAAATCTCCTTAGCTATATTTTCATCATTTTGATAAAACAATTCGGCAGATGCATACATTAACACTCTTTCATTTTGTCTGCAAAATCTGTTTCCAAGATAGACGTATCTTCTCGAATTCATTGCCAAAATAACATTTAATCAGATAAATATTAACATGTTGCAAGAAACAGATGGCCGGAGTTTTAATTTTTATGTCAACAGTGACTTCGTAGGGTACTTATAACCTGACACAGTCAACCGAAAACCTGCACACAAATCAAATCCTTGGGCAAGCTACAAGTAAGTTCAAAGTTCAAATTGCTGGGTGCTGATGGCCTAGAGAACTACTGAGCACAGGTCGTGTCACCTGACCCGCGGGGGTAGGCAGGCAATGCTTTGCACCTGATTATGCAAAACAAACTGTTTATGTACAAGTATGCGACAGAAGAACCATTCGTCTCTAATTTGCTCTTTCATTCCGTGCTTATTCGGCTTCAGTGAAATTATTATCGACCTATTATGCAAGAGTGGCACGGGTCTCTTCCCTGAGGAAGGCATAGGCCATATTCAACCACGGGGGCAAGTTCAGGTTGGTGGAGGCTTGCAAGAGTCAGGGAAATTAAGGCTGCTATTTCTGTTTTAACTTAATTTTTTTCAGCGTAAAGACACGCCATCCCTCGTATTGTAGGGCGTCTAGGTGTGGCCAGTGAAATAAATCGGTGCTGTGATGTCCTTTGTTAGCACCTATAATACATTTGTCAAACATCGTAGCATAGAAGAGTAACTAAGTACATTTTAGCGCTATATAGCACGGACGTAAAATATAGCGCCTATGGATGGCATTTTGAATTTTGCATCAAGACTCTGCCGTGCCATAGAGATAATAGTGCTTTTCTAAACTATGTAAATTACTAAATTAATAATGTGAATTACTAAATTAATAATGTAAACCTATAAAAATTAATTAGGTACTGATTTGCCAAAAAAAAAGGCCTGTCATACAGACGGAAGCATAAAAGCAAATTGTTCTCGAATTCTTGTAATTTTTTTTAGTTGTGCAATAGAGTGTTCTCTTTTTATCAATCTTCCAGCAATCAATCAATCTTTCAATTGTACTTTATTTTTATAATTATTTTATGTTTGTTTTTTCCTGGTGTACAATAAAGAATATTCTTATCTTCCATAGGCCTTTTGTCGCAGTAATTCTACGCTGTAAGTGCGTTTGATTGACCTGCGCGCGCGCTGCGCAATAGCGCATTAAATGCAGTCCTGGAGACGCTACTCGATTGCGCTATGATCACCATATTATTTACTATTTTATGGCATAGAAAATTATTATTGAGGCCTTTCAAAACAGTGTAATTTTGTCGTGACTAGACTTTATTCATAAGTTGATGCTTTTTGAAGTTATATTAGTAATATCGCTCGTTAACGGTGAAAGAAAACATCGTCAGGAAACCTGAGCATCTGAGGTGTTGAGACTGACAATCCGAGGTGGGCACGCGTGGTAATTAAGCCCGTACTCTCTCTCTCTGAGAGAAGACCTGTGTCTTGCAGTGGAACGCTTATAGACTATATTAAATAGTAGACACTTTATCGTCTTGAAATTTGTTTTGTAGCGATAAGGAGATGTAGTACTACGGACTACAAAAGCGTTTTTTTATTGAAAACTAGGTACCATTTAAAACTTGTTTAATTTTCGTAACCAGAAATACGGTGAGCTTTACACGCGTGCGTGTCTACTCCATGAACACGCAAAGGTCAATAAGCTGACTGCTGAATATAAAACCAATTGGGATTATTAGATAACCCGTAACATGATTTGATCAAGAAGAGAAAAACTCAATATAGGGTTGAATAAGAGTAGGTATCACGAATCGCATGCAGCGTTGCTCATCAGCGTGGGACTCCGGCGCATGTCGCAACGCGCGGAAATCATCAGACGACACCGGAAGTCACGAGCTTTCAACTGTGAACTTTACGTTGCCATAGCAACAAAGAGCTTTTACCGGCCGTTAATGGTAAATTTACTGCCGAAGTAGCTAAAGATTTATAGCCGCGAGTCATTGCAAATTATAAAGACAGAAAACTACTAATTTAACAAGCAAAAAGTTTTTGTTTTTATGGACTCCGTAAAAAGAATCGAGAGCTCTCTTTACATCCTTGTTGAAAGTTAACGAAAGGGCAAGTCCCATTACAATTTCTTGTATTCAATTAAGAATTAAAAGTTTCAGCACGATCGGTAAGTGGTAAATTGGCGCCTTTTTTCCGCTGTCAGCGGTGATGATTTGCAAAAATAATCGTTAACCTATAATTGTTGCCGAGAACTCGATTCGCATTAAAACGAGCCGATTATTTCCAACTCCGCGAGAACTTAATGGTTGGGCAATGAGTTAAATTTAAAATTCGAACCGAGGGTCATCGGGTGAGTTCGGCTGCATTCGGGTCACACGCGGTATTGCTTAGAAAGGTATGCGGGTTATTTTTTAATTAATCGAGTGGGCAATTTTAGACTTCATTTTGTATTCGGTTTTCGTTGGCATTATGGAGTAATTCAATTGAATCAACTCTTTCTTACGGGCCACTATCAATGTCAGAGTTATGACAAACTAGCTGTGCCCCGCGGTGTTATCCGCGGTTTATCGCTTTTACCGGCGGAATAAGATAATTTCCCGGAATAAAACATAGCCTAGGTATTTATTAATCGAGGCTGTTAGCTAACTCCGTCCAAATTTTAATAAAATCGCTTCAGCCGTTTAGACGTGAAGAAGTAGCAAAAATACACACAAACTTTCGTCTTTACAATATTAGTTTGATGGGATATATAGAGTGTGTTGTGATAAATTACGAAAACTTCATAATTACATGTCTCACGCCTGTATTCTTAATGGTAGGCAGGGACCAGGATTTGCCACTTACCACGATCCTGACAAACATCATAAGTTACTAGCCTTTTTTTGTTGGCAAGTATCCTCAGAAGTGGTCATTAGAATGTTACGGTGTAGCAGTTAGCCTCTGACCCATCGCTAACTCCAGTAATAAAGCAGACATTATTCGTTGCAAAATGCGAGAGAAGGGCGCAAACATAGACTTGGATGATTTACGCTCGAATTGTGCAAACCTTATTTCGTTTGAGCACAGTTTATTGCTAATTAAATCTTTACATTTTGATATTGACCAAGTTTACATTATAGTACGAAAGAAAAACATTCATTGCATTAGCAAATTGGGTGTCTCTGTCAGCCCTTTCTGTGTGACCCGACGTGCGTTTTCCGCATTTTTACACAGCGAGACTATTCCATCCGCTGAAAAATTTCAAAATTTAACGATCCATGAAATGACCCTTAATATTTTATTTCAAATATCCGTCTTGCACTCATTAGTATAACGATCGGCCCGAGGTATTTAGAATCGATTATCTCGGCAACGAGTTGCAGGCGCCTCCCTTAAATTGCACTCCAATACGAATCGAATTTTCGGAACACGGAAAAACACTGGCACTTCACTTTATTTTCTCTTAAATTCGACACTGGTCACGGCACTGGACTTACCGCTACAAAGGCTCTCATGATGTTTAGTGGTGGGTCACTCCGTGGGTTCGAAGGCGAATGTATGGTGGCTGGTGGCATCTGTAGCTATATACTTACGGCCAGCAGTCAGGTGGGGCGGAGAAAGGAGAAGCCACGTTGTGTAAGCCAGGGAGAATCTTCGCTATAGGAAGATGTACAGTTTAATTGGAGGGCATCGGATTTTTTTTTAGCTTTTGGTCTGTGACTTGTGATAATCGATACGAGGTCAGAGGTTGCGGATTTTAAGTAAGTTTTGAGTGATTAAAATGCAGTATGTAACAATAGAGCCATGCCGCCTCTGCAGGAATAATTGAAAACTCAGTGACATTTTAAATTAAGCGACGTAACTGGAAAAATATAGTGAGCTTTTCCTTGACAATATCTTATTGTTGGACTTAATTCCATAACTATAATAATAATTGTCCCCTGCGTTTTGTTTGACTGATTTTATTTTTTAAAAACCTATTAAGAGGCTAGCCTCTTAATAGGTTTTTAAATTTGTTCCTTAGTACGGGTTAGTGCATTAAAAATAAAAATAGTGTAATGATTTTATTTTATTCGTATTGTGTGTGTGTGAATACGTGGTTTTTAGTTGTTTAGTTTCGTTCTTTCGGATGTTTTATTTAGTGTTACTTATTGACAAAACATTTGAGGTGGTCACGAAGAATGACATATTAAGTTGTTGTTAAATTAAAAGTGAATTTACATCAATTGCATGTGGATCGTCATCCACCGTTTTCATCCTCCAATGAAACGTTTTCACACACTTAATAGGAGAAGTGTCAGCTGTAGAGCTACGTTTACGACTCTATCTACGTAAGTACATCCCATCCCAATTCGTGTTTAGCTGTTGGAGTGATTGTCACGTGATCACAAAATTATTTATTAGACGATTCTAATCGCAATGGGACCCTTTTAATATACATATATAATTATGTATGAGCATTGCATACATGGTTAAGAAATACTACGCGATAATAACCTAAACAGTGCAATAGATTCGAAAGAAATTCGTGTACATAAAGACAATCCGACCTGAACACTCCGTACTAACCTTCGTAGACCTTCACCCTTTCTGTTTCAGACTCAATGAGATAAGTGGGAAAGACATTGATCACCCTCGAGTTATTCTACTTAACTGCTTTTTAATTTTTTTATATATTTTAAGGATATTTTTTTCGTATAGTTTATATGCGATCTATTTGCGAAGGCACAGATGAGGCCCAAATAGTATATTTCACTACAAGTGCGGAAAGGCTGTCATTGCAAAGAGTTCCGACAAATGTCTACCCGAGCCGAGGCGCAGACAAAGGCGAGGGTTGACAGTCGGAACAAGTTGCAATGACGGTTCCGCACGTGTACTGAACGACTATTTTTAATACAGTTGCGAAAAAAATAAGCAATTTAATAAAGAAAAGTTATTTGGAAAATGGCGCCAACCGTAAAAAATATAAGCAGAGATTTTTTTTCTTCACCCATTCTAGTAGGCAAAGGGAACTATGCACATACAGCCAAGTCTTCAGTAGATTTTTTTTATTGATATGAAATGAAATAGTTATTTGTTATACAAGAGTGCAAAGTTGCTTTTTAACCGCGTGTTAAATTTTGATGACCGAGCAAGCGAAGGATTCTAAAATTGAATCACGAGCGCAGCGAGTGATTCAAAATTAGAATCCTGAGTGCTTAGTGCGAGTTTGACAGATCCAATCGAATAACTTTACTACCGCGTTAATCGAGCATTGATTAGTGAGTATGAGTAAGTTAACCGTTCGAACTGGCAAAACGCTGTCACAGTACAACTCGCACTCGCGTTTATTCGTGTTTTGGCTGGTAAACGTGTTCACTTCTCAACGTAAACCATTACAACTCGCACTCAGCCATTTTAATTTACATACTTGTCGATAGGTGGCGCTTTCTCAATGCCATAGAAATATGAGTTTACGTTAACGCGATCGAGTAGTTAAAAAACTCGCACTAAGCACTCTGAGCGTTAGCGAGGGAATCAAAAGAGCACGAGGTGAAAAATCTTTGCACTCGAGTGCAACACGTAACTTTTCATTCCACCTCAGCGAGGAAATGACTAAATGCAAAAAAAAACGTTTACAATCACAAGATAGGTACACTTTTTTAATTCACAAACTTAGTGCACACGATGTTCTAAATTCAATTTACTTTATCCTCTAGAGAATAAAAACGGCTTTTCCACTCAGATATTGAAGATTAAAAATACTCTTTACGAGATGGTGGGATGAAATAGTTATTTGTTATACAAGAGTGCAAAGTTGCTTTTTTACCGCGTGTTAAATTTTGACGACCGAGCAAGCGAAGGAATCAAAAGAGCACGAGGTGAAAAATCTTTGCACTCGAGTGCAACACGTAACTTTTCATTCCACCTCAGCGAGGAAATGACTAAATGCAAAAAAAAAAGTTTACAATCACAAGATACACTTTTTTAATTCACAAACTTAGTGCACACGATGTTCTAAATTCAATTTACTTTATCCTCTAGAGAATAAAAACGGCTTTTCCACTCAGATATTGAAGATTAAAAATACTCTTTCCGAGATGGTGGAATGAAAAATATTTTTTGTGTTAGGCCCTCTTGCGTCAGCCCGGGTTAGCTCATTTAACTCGAGTTAACCGGTTAAATCGATCATTTCGAATACAAAATGATCGATTTAACCGGTTAATTCGAGTTAAATGAGCTAATCCGAGCTGACGCAAGTGGGCCTTAGTGTACTGTTGGCGAGTCAATATAAGTTGATCTTCTTCTTCTTTTTCTTCTTCTTCAGGCTATATGTTAGTCCACTGTTGGACATAGCCCTCTCCTAATGAGCGCCATAGCGCCATGAGTTTATCAATAAACATCAATTAATATATAAGTAAAAAATCTGGATTAAACTAAGGATTATTTTAATCTGGATTCCGCACAAAAGTAATAATAGACAGAAGATAGTTTTGTGCGGAATTATTTATTTAATACTTCCGCACAAAACTATCTTATCAATCTATCATAGTGATAGGATTGTGCTATAATAATCATGCAAGGAAATTAATAAGAAACATGGAAATACGCTCAGACTGAGGCTATTTGTACAATCAAGTACTGCGGCACTAGTGTTCGGGTCTCTCTCAGAGAGAGAGATAGAAAGAGAGAGAGAGAGTATGGATTAAGCCCATACACATGGCACCGTCTCCTCACAGAGAGCTAAATTACCTACGGTGGGCACCACCGTAGCGTGTCGGCGTCTAGCGTCGAGGTATGAGAGCACTTCATACACTCAGGTTTCGATAGGAAAGGGCACATGAAGACGAAGAATGATTTTTGTGCAAAAAAGTGTAACAAACAACTTCTCCAATGTACACGCCACTTAGAAAACAAAGTCATGGGTGCACGCCGGCATTCGTACCCAAAAGCTCCCGAAGAGCGGTGGTAGGGAGGTCGTGGGTTCGAACCCCGGTATGTACCAATAACTTTCTTTTCTAAGTTATGTACATATGTGAAATTATAGTAGCAATACTACTCGCTGACGTTGAAGGAAAACATCGTAAGGAAACCCTGGTGACTGAGGTGTTAGCGTACCTCAGCGCTTGCTACGTACAATGGCCCAACTATGAGGCTAAGTGCGGAAATCTCAGGTCTAACTAACTAAGCTCCCGAATGTCAGCTACCTCTGCGCTACTACCGCGTTTAAAATTACCTAAAGTCATCACCTAGTTATCCGGACTTGGCCCCCGTGGTAGAGTATGGCCTAACCTTCCTGCAATGCAGGAAGGGACCTGTGCCCAGCGGTGGGGACATACAAGGGTAGATATCGATCACCTAATCACTTGCGGTTTGCGCTCATCTGGACAGAGATCTAACGTCTATAGATCTATAGATCTGTGAGATCTGTCTGCTGTCTGTCTGGTGCCTTTAATCGTGCCAAAATATCAGCAACTGTGCATTCTTGCGCCCTCTTTACAACGTTGCAACTTGTAAGTACACTCCTCCTGCTCTCTAAATGCCGTAAATAGTGCATTGAAAGTAGTGTGAAGGTTAGTAACCTTACCTAGCAGAAGGCGGTTCAAGGCAGATTGTATGTATAATCCGTACTACATGAAAGTTGCTCAGATGTAAACAAAACATTTACCTCGGAATACGATCAAAATTGAAGGAAAAAAGAAAACAAAATGGGTTCCATAGTTAAATTAGTATTTGGGAATTACTTATCGCGCTTGAAATTGCCAATCCGCGGTGGGCACGTGTGGTGATTAAGCCCATATTTCTGAGAGCCGGCCTATACCCTGCAGTGGAAATTTATACGCTACCTACTTAAAAAAAACTTATAACTTTCGCGGTTATAGAACTCGTCTATTACAAAAAACACAAAAATAATCAAGTAATGGTAGCAGACTCTTATATGCTGCGTCTAATCACTTTGGTAATTGGAGCGAGCTCAGCTAACATGTTAGTACAAATACAGCAACCCAACGTTGGTTTTAGGCACTTCCTAGCTCATAGTTTTCCATGTGCAGCAGGAGTTTATAACGTATAAACGTTGAACATAAAATTACATCATAACATAAATGTTGAATATAAAATTATATCACTGTATCCCAGAAGGGTAAGCAAAGAAAGGGGTGTGCCACTTGCCACGATCCTAATAGATAATACAAAATAAATTAAAAACTAATATGTAAGTACTAATGGCAGTCGTTAAGCCATGTCAGAGGCCTTATGGGCGGCTTCATAACTTCTGACATTAAGGCCCGCCACTGTCTTACAATCCTCCACCAACCCGGACTTGGCCCCCGTGGTGGAGTATGGCCTAACCTTCCTGCGATGCAGGAAGAGACCCAGCCCCAGCAGTGGGGACGTACAAGGGTTGATAACGATAACGATGTAAGTACTAAACATAACATAAGCCATCTTATTTATAAAAAAATAAATCCCAATCTTTAGGCTTCATCATCGATTTGTATTTATTTCGAGAACTTTCTCTGGTGCAGAGTATACATTCGATTCTTTGTAGTGAAAGAGGAAACAAATAAGATGATGTCTTTGTACTACTTACTTTTCTTAGGTGTTTACAAATCTTAGCGCTTGAAATCGTTGAGCTGAGGTGGGCAAGCGTGGCGATTAAGCCCATTTTCTACATCTTTCTGATAGAAGGTTCTATCTTTCAAGGAAACGTGTATAGGCTGCTTATTGGTTATGAATAAGTCTATTGGTTATAAAATATAAAATGATTGAATCGTAAATTAATTTTATTTGTTTATTTCAATTAGTAATTGTAAATGTGTGGAGGAGCGGGCACTCCTGAATCAGGTATTTCTATATTTACTAGAAAAGGCCAGCTCTTACATTTTATTCGTAAAAATGGTACTAAAGTTTTTTTTAATATAATTCTTTATGAATATTACGAGATTTATTTAAAAAATTGAAAGAAAGAGAGACAAAAACAGTTATATTTATATGTAACGCATTAGTGGAAAAACATGTCAATATTAATATTGGTATACCACCATTAGATTAACTACCTATAATACTTGTAACATGTTTGGTAAATAAAGAATTTGGATTTTTAAGTAAGTAGTGAAAGGCGTTTTCTATCCATATTATAATGGATAAATATTTTTTTTACTATACATCATATAATATTTTTAATTTAGCTGCGAATTCGTATAGACGTTTCGAAAAATGAATTGTGTGCACATATATTACATTTACTTACAATTTATTTTATAGCACACATTGCAATTGCCCACTACTCCTAAGCCTTCTGGAATGTAATATAAGACCTAAATTGTCTAACAAAAATCTAGCGACGTACCTTGACTGGTACAAAACATACACAGAGTGGCTCTATCGAATATTTTCGTCAAACATTAGTCACCCACACATTATTAGACCACATGATAGGTTCATCCAACACATTATGTCATACAGCAAATATCCGTGCGCGATAGCTACGAGTACAATCTACTGGGTATATTTAGACAAAGCGTGAGACAAAGAGCACTACCAAATGAAATGAAATGAAAAGATTTTATTAAAAGTATCGCAGAAACTGAGGCTTAATGAATGTTACAATTTAAACTAGGTGTCCATTTCAAGATCTACATAATTTTAGGGAAAAATGGACAAAAAAAACTTAGTCTTTTCAAAGCCCATAATGAGCAGAGTCTGCATATTTATTTTAAAACATAGGACTCATGCATTGTACTGGCTCTTGGCTTTAATTCCAGATATCATTGTCATCCAAATAATCCTTTGTGTTATAGTAGCCCTATAGGCATAAAGTGTACGGTGGCGGTTTGTGAACCGCGTTTCAGGCAAGCTTAATATATCTTCAGGTATTTTATTATAGAAGCGTATACAATGATTAATCCTATCTCATCCAATTTAATACCTTATTGCGATGAAGCAACATACCTGTGCCCTAAAAGTCGGGACATACCAAGGGTTGATATCACATTAATATTTATCTCTTTCCCTTTTTTGTATGTTTGATGAATCTAAATGCAGATCAAAGTCAATTTAAAGTTTTGGTAAGTACCTTATCTTTAAGGCCGCCAATTGTATCTTATCTTACACTCTGCATTGTAAATCCAAGATACGGTCTTTTCATTTCCTCAATTTCTCCAAACTCAAAAGAGCATTCTCTCTCTCTTGGTGTAAACTTGGTGTTGTTGTTTTCTTAGCATTTGCACCTTCATTTCGTCCAGTGTTTACTGTTGACTTCTCCTATTAGCACTTTGAGGTTTGGGCAAATGTATTTTGTGGTCCGGCTAGGAACAGGGGCGTGTTCCATAATCAAATAAAATAATTTGTTTTGTGTTGTTATGTTTCTTCCGATCCCCAACCCGCATGCCCAGCGTGGGGATTATGGGTGTTACCCCCTATGAAAGCACAACGTGGCGCTCTTTAGGGGAGGGCTATGTTTGTCAGTGGACTAGTATAGCCCGACGACGACGATGTTTCTTCCAAGATACTCGTGAACCCCAATTAAATTGAAAAAGAGTTTTATTTCTGTGCTAGCGATGACTACACCGGGCCCGCCATTTGGAAAGAGAGCTTCGCCAACCAACAAAACTAAAACTATTTCTTTTAGCTTTCATTCTGAACCTTTATTATTTTATCACAACATCGTAACATAGATGACATTCACGTAGGTGTTAAAAACTATTAA
Source organism: Yponomeuta sedellus (assembly GCA_934045075.1). Taxonomy (NCBI): domain Eukaryota; kingdom Metazoa; phylum Arthropoda; class Insecta; order Lepidoptera; family Yponomeutidae; genus Yponomeuta; species Yponomeuta sedellus. The sequence continues at coordinate 22,420,040 of OW203734.1, read as the reverse complement.
GGTTTCTTTAGTTATATCCGTTAGGTAGCAATCGTAGCGAAGCGGTAGAATATCGGCTTCTCAATAGGGATGTCGTGAGTTCGCATCCCGGCATGTATCAATGACTTTCTTTGCTAAATTATGTACATTTGTGCAGTTTTGGTAGCAGTCTAACATCGTGAGGTTCTTGAGTATCCGAGGTGTTCAAATACCTCAGCACATGCGATTGCCAATCCATGGTGGGCACGTGTGTTAGTTAAGCCCATCTCGCTGAAAGAGGGCCTGTGCCCTGCACGGGAACGTTTATAGGCTACAAAAATACCCATTGGGTGTACAAAAGTTATATTTAGATTCTATTCTATTCTATTCTATTCTAAAATGCACACATAGGCGTCACACATTGGAAAAAAAAGATCATAATAGGGGTTATCTAAAAAAATTACCTAGAAAACTAGTTAACATAGAACTAAAATTCATGGTTCTCTGTGGCAATTTGATATAGATTGCAAAGTAGATTAAACCACAGATTAACAAGGAAACTGCTACGGAATATACCTGGATGTAAATCCGTGACCTGGCATCATATATTCTTAAATATTCGAACCCCATGCCGGGATTCGAACCCGCGACCTCTAGCTATCCGTGCCAGCGCTCTTCCAACTGAGCTAATGGGCGACTCACCGGCATCAGTGAAATTTCGAACCTCTTTACAATACTCTCTGTATTACATACAGGCAGCGACATCTGGCTGAAGTAATTTGCATCACTTGCAGCCCCAACTACCTACTTTGCAGTTAGGTTTTACATCGGTCGCGGGTTCGAATCCCGGCATGGGTGGAATTTTTAGCCTCTAAATATGTTTTTAAAACCTGTGATTAAACTAAATAAAAGTGAGCGGAGGCCGTTTTGGAGCCAATCCTAGTTTTTAAATGTTTAGATGATAAGTTTTATTTTTCTATGGTACCAAATAAATATTCTATCTATCCGACTATCAACTAACAACTCATGTTTATCTTCCATCTTACTTGATTTGATGTTAAACCTATGCGGAGCCTAACGCGGTTACATTGAATACATGGCGGTTAAATATTAAAACGAAAAAAACTTTGTGGTGTTGTCAGGAATATTTTTATCATATTAAGATAATTATGATAAGAATATAGAAAGTTAAGTCTCTCCTGATTGAGTCGTTTAAGTAATTTTAAACATGACATGGGAGAGTTTACTGCTTATTTCTAATTTCTGCAGTAGTTATGCACGAAAGCTCGGGCGGGCCACTAGTGGCTAGTGACTAATCACTAGTGGTTAGCCCGCCACATATATTGAATGTCTCAGATGGCGCGCGTGTCGGATTCTTTCATACGATTGGCCTCTCAAGTCGATTAACTGACAATACTCGTATAGGTAAAATTCACAAATAGCGCAATCTATTGACCGAGCCTATTGTTACTTGAAAGTTCAATTAGGCAGTGTTTCCAAATAGACAATGCATTGTGTTTGCGATGATTTTGTAAGGTCATAGTGCAAAAAATATTTCGAGAGCTATTATTTTTGGCATTTCATAATGTGTCTGCACTGCACTCACCATGTGAAGCAAAGATTACGGCCATTCGCGCTCCCGGCGCTGCCGTGGACTTAGCGGACTCATGAGCGGAGCGGAGACAAGCCCAACATCGTGATCTTCTATAGTCCATTTGTTTAGGTACTTCAAATAAAGTAAGCAATCTTGATACGTCTTTTTATCGAAATACACACTTTTTTAATTAAAATCTTCATCACTTTTTTAATTAAATTTTAACTTACACTTTAACAATCCAATCTAAAATTTAATGTAATTTCATGAAACTCAAGTAAAATGGAAATAGTTTTATTTACAAAGTGTATATTTGAATAAAAAGACTAATCAAGATTATGTACATTTATTCGATCACCTAAATAAATGACACCTTACCCCACACATTCATAGTCATATAAGTATGATATAACGTACTTTTGTTACACAGTACAAAAGGTACACAACGTTAAACTACACATAAGCCGTTTCAGTAATAACCCTAGACACTGATCATCATCAGGGCGATCTTGGCAGAGTGTCTCCATTCAATATTACCATTAAAATCTACGACGTTTGTGAATTGCTATATGCAGTAGCTTACCACTTAAACGTAATTACTAGAGATATGTAAGAATGGTACGGGGCATCTTAAATAAGCAAAGCTCTACATAAATAATACTTTATGTCGTAAAACGTCAGGAAGTAAATAGTATAAGTCTTTAAAACTCAGAAAGGCTGTCGAAAACGTAAACACCGGGTCACTCAGTTGAGTATAAAATTGACAACATTTCAAAATTGTATGGAGCTCTAATTCGAAAACCATTTCGAGATTTGGCTTTGTAAAGCACGTAAAAAAATATTTCACTTTTTTCTGTGGTTGCATTTCCGAGAAAATGGTAAAAACATAAAAATACGCTAATGACGTCACACCATGGCTCTCAGTGAACATGCCTGTGCCACGATAAAAAAAAGTCAATTTCAAGATCTAAAATTACTTTGTGTGTATTTAGTAATTATTCGATACGAAATGATGGGCGATGATGTGACAACTTGGAAACCAATGAAACTGCAGTATTGCTTCGTGAACAGATTGAACAAAATTGAGTAGAGAGAAATAAATTTAACACTACACAAAGTTTGTTTACGTTACGCAAGGCAAGCCACATAACATAAGTATCAGGGTTACCATACTTTATACTTACCATTATAAATAACCTAGAAAAAGTAGCTACAAAAGTAACAAACTGGCAGCAAAAACACTCCGAACGCAGATAAAGGCTTTGCCAACACAAAGTGCATTTAAAAAAAGAAATAACTACATACATAAGGGATGATAAATTGAACTAAGCTGATTTAATTGTATAAAAGAAAAACATATTTGCAGATGTTAAAAAAATACAGATACTGTTTTTTAACATGGCCCTGGCAATACTAAAATGACATTTGTTTGTAACTATGCATTGCTTTTTTGGATATTAGGCAAAAGAAAACATATTGTGAGCCTCGTTGTTTCGTCACTTCCGGTAAAAATATTTTAAACTTTAAAATTTAAAAAATATAAGAAGACGTGCGTGTTTTAGAAAATAAAAAAATATGGGTCGTTTTATTTTGTATCTAGTTTCCTTTAAGAATAAAATGCGTATGCAATAAAAACGAAATGTTGTCAATTACAAGGTACTCGTACATTTTTAATGGTTTTTATGCGATTTTGCTCTTCGCTGGTGGTTCGTGGCATAACCATTTGAACTTATGAAACTGTCAGACACCACTGAATAGATTTAGAGGCAATTACGGGTCTTTTTCGAGTGTTATGGAGTTCAGAACATTATGCATGGCTTCGTAATGAAAATTAATAGGAAAGGTTGGAACAGACCAGCCATCGAGCAGCTCAAAAGGGGTGTACGTAAAAGGGCCCTATTTTAAAGAACTCCACTGTTTTACAAAGACAATTTGATGTATGTTGCATAGCCGATTAAAAAGAAGACTAATTGTACTATGAATTGTAGGTTTACGAAACGACGTGTCACGTGATTAGAACTTAAAGTCCTGACATCTATAGAAGGTTCCATTTTGTAAACGATGTTAATTTTTTTGTTATAAGGCGAATCAAAGTTCATCAAATTTAATACTACTTTTATTCTTAACTTCTTTCTGGATTCACTTTTTTTATTTTTTTCTTGGAAGAGACCGAACAGATTGTCAGGGCGAAACCTAGTCGGACTCTTCCGATAAATCCGTAATTAAGTTAATGTGTTAGAGCTGACGAAAGTTTAACTTTTATTCTTTTTTTGAATTTCCAACCGCTTTCAATATTCAACCGGATATTCTGATAAGAATAGCTGAAGTATTCTGCTTTAGTATTTTCTAAAGTTAACAAGAGCACTAGATATATAATAACTTTTGTAATTTTTGCCGAGGGTAGTAAACTAACCATTAATGCTTTCTAAGAGACGCCTGTCACCTTAGTCAACCGAGACCACGGCACCTGAAAAAGTACCGAAACGTCGGAAAATTGTAAAAATGTAATAAACGAGCATAAATCCGTGTAAAAACAGTTCTAAGAATTCTGCTTTGTGAAAATAGATAGACGGCCTCACTGGCGCAGCGGTTTGGCACGCTGACTGTAAAACCGAAGGTCTCGGGTTCGATCCCCGGCCGGCTCAAACTAGGAAACGAATTTTTCTAATTTGTCTCGAGTCTTGGATGTTATCTATGTATTTATTGTATTAAATCTGGCGTCCACTTAGCACCTGTAATACAATAGTAATTTTGTTGTACTTAGTATGGGGCTAACAAAATCTGTGCAATATGTCCATGAATATTTATTTATTTATTATAGTTAATCAAGTTTTTGTAGTTTAATTTGGGCACGTCATTTTTACTGCTTCTCATATTGTCTAAGAAATCTTTTAAGTAAATAAGCTCACAAAATTAATTTGATTACTAGTACATACTAAGTACGTATCTATCAAAATACAGAAAGGCAATTCTTACAGATTTGAGGGCCAGTCGTTCCAGTTCCATTGACGTCTCGATTTGGCCGTACTAGTAGGTACCTACTTTCGGTAATAAACATGATTTACTTACTATCACACTGACACCGGACACCTCGATGGTCATAAACGTATATTATTACGTCATAATTTATTATTATGATTATATTATGTCACTTTAGCGTGTACCGTTGCCAGGTCAAGTACAGTTGCTAACAAAAATTAGGATGTCTCTAGACATCCCAATTTTTGTTGGCTAATTAAAGAGAGCGTAACTAAAACTCCATACGAAATAAAGCTGATTTTATGTAACCTACGACATACGCAAACTTCGGTTTTACATACTTCACACGTGTCGGGCTTAGTTGAACAAAATTAGGATTAGAATTCAATAAATTAAATATACCAGTGCCATCTAGTGACTCTTAGTTGTACTTTAACGAGGATTATTAACGAATTTATTTTTTCGTCACGGTTTCGACCTCATACTGCTAATTTAATAATAAATGACAGCCGCACAAGAATGACGAATCGAATGACACCTTATTTGACAAAATCTGACCATTGGTTAAGGAGTTATGCAAGAACATAGAATCGGACATACATATATACGAGCTAAACACATTACCCTCCTTTTGGGCTTCGCCGCAGTCGGGTAAAAAGGGGTTCAATTCGACAGTACGAACTACTTTTGCTGTGATGGGACCGCGAAACAAATTTAGCTGTTCCATACGTATTAATGCCGAAGGTGGTAACTTTAGTTTGTAACAAATTATAATTTTTGAGGGCATATGTAAACATTGCAATAAAGGAATGAGACCTGAGCCTAGAGTTTAATTAACATAAATCAATTAATTTTTAGCCTCTAAATAGGTTTTTAAATTTGTTCCTTAGCACGGGTTAGTGCATTAAAAATAAAAATAGTGTAATAACATAAATCAAATGAAATCAAATATTTTTATTCATTATAAAAACAAAAATTTTAATTTATGAACGTCAAAGAAGTTAGTTTTATAAATAATGGATTATGTGGAGGAGAAGCTAACAAACTCCACATTTATTACGTAAAAGAGCGTAACAGACTTTTCACCTTAAAAACTATTACTCATAAATGTGTTGAACGCAGACAAATATCATCATCATCATCAGAATCATCCGGCGTCAGTCCACTGCTGGATACAGGCCTCTCCCAAAGACACGCCACTGAGCCCGATCTTCGGCTCTCCTCGTCCAGTCAGAACACAGACACAATCGTCCACTAAATACCTTTTAATATTAATCTACTATTATTTTTTTTAAATGTTAATCGTAGTGGAATAGAATGGTATTAACATAATTATTAGCACATAATACATATTAATTGTTTTTATTTTGTAGTCAACCGAGTAAAGGCAGCACAATTATTGTATAACCCGTGCAAATTAAACGGGCATCCCTCGCGTAGAACACCGAGAATCGCGAGGCGTCGAATTAAGTTTCACGGGTTATACCATAGAATATCTATGCATTTAAGAGACTCGCCCCCGCGTTCAGAACTGTACGAAAATCCTCCCGGCAACTGAGCCTTGACTACTGGACTGTACCCAGTTACAAGTATATTATTACTTTCTTTAGCAACACCATAAGCGGTCCATAGAAATGGCCGTCGATGTTACGGCACAAGCGGGCACGTGCCGAATCGGCTATTTCTAAATACTCCCAGCCATCGACCATGGGTAACGGTGGATCAAGGTCAGGTTTTACTGCTACAAGTGTGATTTGTATGCGAAATGCCTAAAGGCTTAGATGGTCCTTTGACCATTGCGAAATGTTGTGTGCGAAAAAAACTAGTGGTGCACGCGACTTTGTTCGGGTGGGGTGCCAATAAAAAGTAACAAGGCCAAAGATGCCACATTTATATGTTTTTTGTAAAAAAGATTTCAAATACCTACCCAAACATATTTTATAATAATAATAAATATACATGGACATATTACACAGATCTCGTTAGCCCTATACTAAGTACAACTAAATGACTTGTGTTATAGATGCTGACTCGACGATAGATTTAATACAATAAACATATATATTGTGATGATCACCCATGATCAATAGATGGCGTTACTGGTTTTTTATTGTCGTGGCGTTATGTTACCAATATTTGTCCAAGACACAATCTTGTCATTAGAGGGTAAGGGGAGAAAAACGAAAAACGCTCACTGGATCTCAGTGATTGCAATTCATGAAACCTACTTTACTTACGATAAATGTGATATCACACATTTTGTGTCGTGTTTAATTAGTGCCGTGATCATAGGAAACGGGGTAAGTTATTTACTTTTACCGATTTGCATTTGCTCAAGCAGATCTGCGAATAAAGTCGGTAACAGATATTTTGTCATTGTCCACAGCCTAGCGATACGCCCTTAACGCTTCCTTCCATAATTACTTTCTCTGTTGAGAACTGGAGACTACGGGGTTTTTATCTCACTGTATACCCAACCCTGCTTATGCCAATTGCCGCATTAGCCGCCTTATCACAACCGCCGGAGTATCCACATTTTCACTCGAGCTCAATAAATTGGGCTGTATATATCGTCTATTTCTTGTGTATACGAGTTGATCTAGTAGTAGTTTAGTGTTGTTCATTTAGTATTTAATGCATGCCTAGTGTTAAGTTCCCTGTTGCGACAACTTGATTGCTTATTTACCGTCACAGGGGTTCCGAGAACCACCAACATTTTGGTGAAGGTTAGATTTGGGTATTTACCCACATATAAGTTTATGTCATTGTATGTATTCTTAAGATTGAAGCAGGACCTAGGTTATTCACATTATTCCGAATAATTTGGCTTCACGCAGTTGGGTATTTACCCACTTATAAGTTTATGTCATTGTTTGTATTCTTAAGATTGAAGCAGGATCTAGGCTATTCATTTTATACCGAATAAGTTAGATTCACGAAGTTGGGTATTTACCCATAATTAGATTTATAACACGCGACTTCGAGTCCCTATTGTGATTGTAAGATATGGGACACGTCTAAGGATCTTATCCGACTCCAACTCTTAATGTTTGTGTGGGTATTTACCCATCAGCTAAATTAATTTAAGTTTTTTTAATTTTAAGAATTTATACTCTTGGCACATGGTACAATCTTGGTCAATATTCAATAAATAAGTTAGCGTGAACCGAGCCTTTCAATTCTTATTCGAACCTTAACTTTAATATTCAGAAAGGGACATCACAATGGCGCCCAACGTGACTAAGTTTTGAAGGGCTCTACTTTAGTATTAAGGGTTCATTGATTTTCACTTAGTTGAAGCCATAAATATGGATGTAAATCACCTGCTCAAGGATGAACTGGAGTTTGAATTAGCTTGTAGGGGGATTCTGAATTTAACAAACGTGCAGAGTATGAAAAAAATTCTAAAGCAATTGATGTCTGAAGAGTACAGAGGAGATTTTTCAAATAGGTTTGTTACTCCGGTGGCATGTGTAGATGACGTTGGTCCCCAGCTCACAATCTGTGAGAATAAGTTAAAAGTAATATCGTTGAATCTGAAAGAAATCTTGCATAAACCAGATCCAACCACCGTGAAACGTTTAATATCAAGGTTATTACACCTTAAAGGTCGAGCTAGACTCATTACTTTAAAAAACGAAGAAGAAACATCACGCCATGCCAAAATAGTAAGTGACATTGAGGAGGGCTTCATCACATTATCGTCATTGCAAGATAAACCAATTACAGATGAAGAAGATAACGTATTAACAGAATCAGATAAAAAGATACTGCATGAATCACTAGGAGAATTAGCCACTAGTTTAATACAAAAGATTGAGCAAAAGGAAGAAACACAGCTTCGACAGGATACTCTTTCGAATCCTTTTGTAGATCAGAACACTCAGAATGTATCTACAGATCTCCAAGAAATGGCACCAGCCCGTAAAATGAATCTTGCAAGGTCATCAACATTTGATAGAGGATTGGCTAAGCACAAACTGGTTCCAGTAAAAGATTGGAACATTAAATTTACTGGAGAATCGAACATCAGCATTAATGCTTTCTTGGAGAGAATTAACGAAATAAAAGAAGCTCGTAATGCGGATGACGAAGACTTATGGAGGTATGCTATAGATCTTTTTGAGGGAGATGCCCTTATTTGGTTCAGAGCAAACAGACACACTGTAAATAACTGGAGTGAACTGGTGGAGCTGCTCCTCGTAACTTTTCAAAGCCCTTACTATCAGGATGAACTGTTAGAAGAAATTAAGAAAAGGACACAGGGAAAACAAGAAATTGTTACAATTTACATTGCAGTAATGCAAAATATGTTCAACCGTTTGCCGCAGAAGTTATCGGAATCTCAGAAACTGAACATATTACTACGCAACATTCAACCATATCTGCAACAAGCTGTCTGTAGAGACAAATTTGATAGCATTACCGAACTGACACACGTCTTAAGGGTTTTAGAACGCTCAAAACTGAGTTGCGTCCACTTTCAAGAACCAAGCTCAGCCAACGCCTTGGAACCGGATTTAGCCTACCAGGGTTGTTTTAAAAGTGCTAGGGAATTAAATGTCATAAATTCCTCATTTACACCTAAACGGGACAATGATATGCGCAGTAACATGAAATGTTGGAACTGTAGGGCCATGGACATACTTTTAGGAGTTGCCTCTTGCCACGCCAGCGGCTTTTTTGTTTCAAATGTGGAAAGTTTGGGCAATCCACTAAGACTTGCGACTGTAACGTGGCGGGAAACGCCAAACTGGAAGTCATTCCTCCTGCCACATGTCTTCCAGAATAGAAAATGATAAATTCAACAATAATGAATGGCAGAACTGGTTAAGCATAGTTTCCAATTATTTTGAAACTGGAACCTTATGCACTATTCAGCAAAAAGCCAACGATAATAGATATCATGCTGTTGTGACTATCCTGGGAAGAAAATTTGCTGGCTTGTTGGACTCCGGAGCAACATCGTCAATAATTTCACACACCTTATGTACCAGACTTTTGACACTGGGATTTACCACACAGTCTGTCCCCGTAGTAACCTTTGCAACAGCAGATGGTACACAACACGAGATAGGAACCGTTTTATATCTACCCATCCAGTTCTCAAATCAGTACAAGGTTGTGCAATTCTATGTCATGCATAATGTTAAACATCATATGCTCTTTGGTATAAATTTCTTTGAAGCTTTTGATTTATCAATCAGCAATAATCATGTAAACACTAAGGACATCAAAGCAAGTAATTTTTCGGAAATTGCGACTTTAGAGATTAATAACTTTACATCCGTCATAGCACGCAACGAATTATCGGAAAGTCAAAGGTACGAATTAGATAAAGTTATTGAAGAAATGAAATTGAAGATAGGTCAAGGGCTGGGAAGGACTGATCTCATAGAACATCGCATAGATACGGCAGATCACCTCCCAGTCAACCAAAGGCAATACCCCTTTTCACCACCTATTATGAGAGAGTTGGAATTGGAGATTGATGACATGTTGGCCAAAGATGTTATCGAACCATCATACAGCTCATGGCGGTCACCAGTACTCTTAGTAAAGAAACCTTCGGGACAAAACCGTTTATGCCTTGACAGTAGACAATTGAACAAATACACCAAACGCGACACATACCCACTACCAAGAGTGACGACAGTCTTGGACAGTCTAAAAAATGCGCAATTTTTGTCTACGATTGACTTAAGGTCGGCATTTTGGCAGATTCCACTCGAAGAAGCAAGCAAGGAAAAAACCGCTTTTGGTTTGCCTGGTAAGGGGCTGTACCAATTTAAAGTAATGCCTTTCGGATTGAGCAATGCCAGCCAAACACAACAGAGGCTTATGGACAGACTTTTCCCTCCTGAATATGAAGGAAAGATTTTTTCCTATTTAGATGACATAGTCATCTGTAATGAAACGTTTCAGGATCATATTTCTTCGCTAAATTGGGTCATAAAACAATTAGACGCAGCAAGATTGACAATAAACTTGGACAAGTGTCAGTTTGCACGCTCATCCCTTAAATACTTGGGGTACATAGTGGACAAAGAGGGGCTACGGACTGACCCAGATAAGGTTAACGCAATTCTTAGTTATCCCAGGCCGAATACATTCACTGAATTGAAACGTTTTATTGGCTTAGCTAGCTGGTATAGACGTTTTGTCGAAAATTTTGCCATAGTAGCAGCACCGCTACATGATTTGACCAAAGGGGGAAAAAAAGCTCACCGTGTTCAGTGGAATAAAGAGGCAGAAATTGCATTCACAAACCTTAAGACTGCTCTAACCACCACACCAGTTCTCAGTTGTCCGGACTTCTCTAAAGAGTTTGTAATACAGTGCGACGCCTCAAATCAGGGAGTAGGTGGCGTTTTAGTTCAAAATATTGATGGAATAGAGAAACCAGTTGCATACACAAGTAGAAAACTAACAGACAGGGAAACAAAATACTCGACCTCTGAAAGAGAGTTGTTGAGTGTGCTACACGCCATAGAAAACTTTAGACCATATGTAGAGGGCACACATTTCAAAGTCATAACGGATCACAGCGCCCTTCAGTGGTTAAACAGATCAAAGGATCCTCATGGTAGACTCGCCAGATGGGCCATGAAGTTACAGCAATTTGATTATGAAGTGGTATTTCGGAAGGGCAAAGATCATGTGGTCCCTGATGCATTGTCAAGAGCAGTTTTGAAAGAGGTCTCCCTTTTGGAAATTAATGATAGTGATAAAGACACTTGGTATCAAACAATCGAAGAAAACGTAAGTAAGGGTGAAAATGATGGCACTTGGACCATAAATCAGGGAATATTATGGAAATACTTAAAATGGGATAAATTCCCAGATGAAAATGATTCCTGGAAAATTGTAATACCAGAGAAATTGAGACAAGTAGTTTTGAAGGAATGTCATGACGATCCTGTTGCTGGTCATTTTGGTATAAAAAAGACTGTGAATAGAGTAAGACAACGATATTTTTGGCCATCGTTAATAAAAGATGTGAAAAGCTATGTTCGGCAGTGTGAAACTTGTGCTAAATACAAAAACGCTCAAAACCCCCCATCTGGGTTAATGGGTAAACATAAAGATGTCTCAGAACCCTTCCAAATAGTATCTATGGATTTAATGGGCCCTTTTCCGAGATCGAAATCAGGTAACACCATGCTGCTGGTAATTTCGTGCTGGTTTAGCAAGTTCTGTCTATTATTTCCACTGAGAAATGGTAAAGCTTCTAATGTGACAAAAATCATTGAAGAACAAGTATTTCTAGTATTTGGAGTGCCTAAAGTAATAATTTGTGATAATGGCAAGCAATTTACCGCATCGATATTTAAAGATTTGATATCAAATTACAAGTCGGAGATTTGGTATACACCTTATTACCACCCTCAGGCAAATCCCACTGAGAGAGTAAATAAGGTCATAGGCACAGCGATATCATCATACATTGAAGATAACCACAAGGATTGGGACAAATATATTCACCATATTGGTCACGCGATTCGCACAGCAGTTCATGAAGTCACTGCCAAAACACCATCATACCTTTTTTTTGGGCGAGAGACTTCTACACAGGGCATGGCAAGAGGTGTAGAAGTAAATAAGAATGACTCGCTAAAATTTGATAGGGACAAATACGACGAGAATGTAAAATTTCGAAACGAGATCTATAAAGATGTAAGAAATAGACTAAAAAAAGCATATGAAATAAATAGCAGACATTATAATTTACGAAGAAGAGCGGTGCATTGGCAGTTAGGAGATCTAGTATGGAAGAAGACAAAGTACCTATCTAAAGGTGACAAGAACTTTATGGCTAAGCTAGCCCCCAAATTTGAAAAAGCCGTGATAGCTGAGAAGTTGTCTCCGGATGTTTTCATTCTAAAAAACTTAAAAGGCAAGAATATTGGTAAGTGGCACTCAGCAGACCTCAAGAAAGTCTTGCAATAGGAGCATAAACTTATCTACTCTGACTGGAATCCTTGTCAGATCCCATTTGTGGAGAGGGGATAATGTGATGATCACCCATGATCAATAGATGGCGTTACTGGTTTTTTATTGTCGTGGCGTTATGTTACCAATATTTGTCCAAGACACAATCTTGTCATTAGAGGGTAAGGGGAGAAAAACGAAAAACGCTCACTGGATCTCAGTGATTGCAATTCATGAAACCTACTTTACTTACGATAAATGTGATATCACACATTTTGTGTCGTGTTTAATTAGTGCCGTGATCATAGGAAACGGGGTAAGTTATTTACTTTTACCGATTTGCATTTGCTCAAGCAGATCTGCGAATAAAGTCGGTAACAGATATTTTGTCATTGTCCACAGCCTAGCGATACGCCCTTAACGCTTCCTTCCATAATTACTTTCTCTGTTGAGAACTGGAGACTACGGGGTTTTTATCTCACTGTATACCCAACCCTGCTTATGCCAATTGCCGCATTAGCCGCCTTATCACAACCGCCGGAGTATCCACATTTTCACTCGAGCTCAATAAATTGGGCTGTATATATCGTCTATTTCTTGTGTATACGAGTTGATCTAGTAGTAGTTTAGTGTTGTTCATTTAGTATTTAATGCATGCCTAGTGTTAAGTTCCCTGTTGCGACAACTTGATTGCTTATTTACCGTCACAGGGGTTCCGAGAACCACCAACATTTTGGTGAAGGTTAGATTTGGGTATTTACCCACATATAAGTTTATGTCATTGTATGTATTCTTAAGATTGAAGCAGGACCTAGGTTATTCACATTATTCCGAATAATTTGGCTTCACGCAGTTGGGTATTTACCCACTTATAAGTTTATGTCATTGTTTGTATTCTTAAGATTGAAGCAGGATCTAGGCTATTCATTTTATACCGAATAAGTTAGATTCACGAAGTTGGGTATTTACCCATAATTAGATTTATAACACGCGACTTCGAGTCCCTATTGTGATTGTAAGATATGGGACACGTCTAAGGATCTTATCCGACTCCAACTCTTAATGTTTGTGTGGGTATTTACCCATCAGCTAAATTAATTTAAGTTTTTTTAATTTTAAGAATTTATACTCTTGGCACATGGTACAATCTTGGTCAATATTCAATAAATAAGTTAGCGTGAACCGAGCCTTTCAATTCTTATTCGAACCTTAACTTTAATATTCAGAAAGGGACATCACAATATATTACATCCAAGACCCGTGACAAACTAGAAAATATCGTTTCCCAGTTTGACCCGGCCGGGGATCGAACCCGAGACCTTCGGTCGGTTTCACAGTCAGCGTGCCAAAGCGCGGCGCCACCGAGGCCGTCTATAGTCTATTATAATATGTATAGTTTTGATCTATTCAGATTTTACATTCAAATTATTATAATTTACTAGTAGACACCTCAAATGTTCTTTTGCCGAATTAATTAGCTTACAAAATATTGTCAGAACTACAAGACATACACAAATATTTCATAAAAATAAGTGAAACCATTTCGAAGGAGTTCGACAACAAACAAAGTGACAAGAGATGTTTATATATTTGATAATTATAAGAAGGTCGATGTAGCGACATGTGTCGGCCTATGGTTATCGTTAGAACAATTCCTTTTGTTTAAAATTCATAATTTTATAGTCAATCGTCTATTACTTACTATAATAGGTACATCATTATAATTATGTAGCCCAAATATAATTTTTAAACCCATCGTAAAGGTACATAATATTTTTTGATATTAATTTGACGCAGGCGATGACGAAGTCACACGCCAATCCAAATAGGCATTTAATAAGCAACATTGCAAAGTGAGTAGGAAGGCTAATATAATTCAAGCTTACGAATAAATATGCATCAGTAACAAAGTCGTGTTACATAAAATATGTTATTAATTTCACCCAAATTAATAGTATAAGTAAATGCATCCTTGTAATAAAATGATAATAAATAAATAATTGGGTAGCAACTGCATTTATACATTTTGAACTTTATTGACGTTACGTCACAGCTAAGAGACGAAATCGTTTTTGTTATTAAATATGCAGTCGATGTATCTCGTCTATATTTTTCTAAAAATAGAAAGGTGTTTACTAACTTATTTCTATTTAGTAAAGAATTCATTTCCACACTACAAATGAGCAATTTTCAGCAAAATTTCACAAATAACTTCATAGATGGCGCTTACACATGTGCACATTGAAGAACAGGTATAAGTCTGTCAAACTTTGCTCACCGCAGATTAATTTTAACAGCCGTATTCCGGTCCTTCTATGGCAACGCCTGCGAAGCGCCCGTGGCCTAGCGAAGCGCTCGTGGCCTAGCAAAGCGCTCGTGGCCTAGGCGAACCGAGTTATTGGAATCATTTCATTCCATTCCATTCCATTCCATTCCATTCCATTCCATTCCATTCCATTCCATTCCATTCCATTCCATTCCATTCCATTCCATTCCATTCCATTCCATTCCATTCCATTCCATTCCATTCCATTCCATTCCATTCCATTCCATTCCATTCCATTCCATTCCATTCCATTCCATTCCATTCCATTCCATTCCATTCCATTCCATTCCATTCCATTCCATTCCATTCCATTCCATTCCATTCCATTCCATTCCATTCCATTCCATTCCATTCCATTCCATTCCATTCCATTCCATTCCATTCCATTCCATTCCATTCCATTCCATTCCATTCCATTCCATTCCATTCCATTCCATTCCATTCCATTCCATTCCATTCCATTCCATTCCATTCCATTCCATTCCATTCCATTCCATTCCATTCCATTCCATTCCATTCCATTCCATTCCATTCCATTCCATTCCATTCCATTCCATTCCATTCCATTCCATTCCATTCCATTCCATTCCATTCCATTTCATTTCATTTCAATTTGTTTTTATAATTCTATGTATTTTGATTTAGCCTATAAACGTCCCACTGCGGGGCACCAGCCTTCTCTTAGAGAGAGTATGGAGTTAACCCTTAAGTGGGCAAGGGAAAAGTAGTTCCCACGTTAAATTGAATTTTATCACCTTGAAATAGAGTCCAAAACCAAGAAAAAAATCATACTACCCATGCCTTATTAAGTTATGGGTTTATTACCACGCGTGCGCTCTGAGGATGGGGAATGTCAACCGCTGAGGTATTTAAACACCTCAGATACTCACGTTTCTTCATGGTTTGCGAGTGGTATTAGTACGAGAACTTCATAAATGTACATAACTTTCATAAAATAAACAAACTAAATAAATAAACAAAGTCATTAGTACATGGAGGGTGCGAACCCACAATCTCACGATTGAGAAGCGGCGATGTTCTGGCGGCTCATCTAATTCTAATATTTGAAAGAATTTATTCATATTGTATATTTGAAGGTCTTTTTATATTTTGGTTGAAAGATTTACTTTTAGTTCGGGCTGAATGTTAAATAATGAAGTACCTCTGTTACAACATATACTTAACTGACGACAAATATTTGAAGGTAAAGAATAAATTAACTTAAGTTAATTGCCAATCCGCGGTGGGCACGCGTAGTAATTAACGAAAATAAGTAACTATCACTCTGAGAGAGACTGGGCTTAAATATCTTTTTTACATACAAAAAAGTTCTAGAAGTCACGTTAGTCCATTTTTGTAATCATTACCGTCTAAAAATATTGTACCTACCTGTTATCGTAAAGGATCTAATAATAGAAGAAGAAGAAGGAAGAAAAGAAGGAAGAGTGGTTGACTGGTAGAAAATGCTTATAGCATTAAGTCCGCCACATTGCCATTGTATTTTTTTTACTTATGTGCAATAAACGTATTAATAATAATAAAACACATTTATTACATCAACAGCTACAAAAAAACATTACAAAATATACTGACAACTCAACACATTGAGACACTTTTAAAAAACCTATTTAGAGGCTTGGGGCTGCAAGTGATGCAAATTACTTCATCCAGATGTGCAGTGACATGTAGATACGTAATACAGAGAATATTGTAAGGAGGCTCGAAATTTCTCTGATGCCGGTGAGTCGCCCATTAGCTCAGATGGAAAGAGCGCTGGCACGGATAGCCAGAGGTCGCGGGTTCGAATCCCGGCATGGGTCGAATTTTTAGCCACTAAATAGGTTTTTTAAAATTGTCCTTAGCACGGGTTAGTGCATTAAAAAAGAATATAAACATTGAGACACTACAAAACAGAATACTCATGAAAACATTTACAAACAATGGTCACGGCGTGTCTCTACTGCTGCAATAGGCAGCTAACTCAGCATACTTCTGAGGGTATCACTCCTCAGGAATGATCCTCCCCTCCAGGATACAGGCGTGAGTTTATGTACGTGGATGTATGCAAAGGCCTTTATCTGGTCACAAGGGGCCATGGCAAGTGATTATGCTGTCTAGTCGGGTCGTTATTAATTATTTCTTATAAGGCATAATATTATATTCACCTCTTGCCAAATTGAAATTCTACTGCTTCTAAGGTCGATGTGTCAATTAATAAATTGCGCAAAGTAATATAATGTTTTTAAGTCTTAACCAGCGGCCAGAAGGGGCGCGGAGAAGACGCGCAAGAGACATTTCATACAAAAAGTACAGAAGGGACGTGACTCTACAGGACGAAATCCATACAGAAAAGACGGGGTGAGGGCGCGATTTTAATACAACGCGAAGCGTCTTTTTTACGCTCCCGTCCCACGACCCTTCTGTATGTCCACTTAGTTCTTTTTTGGTCCCTTTAACACTAGAGTACACGCGCGGCCTACTATAGTAGACCAGGGTAACTTTTTTTGTAATACCTTTTTAGCTAAGCGTGCTAGAAACTAGTGATTTCAGGTAATCCTCGTCTGGTATATTTGTCACCACCTCAGTACCCCGCGCGACCCCAGCGCGTATGCACGCACAAGCAATTTGGCGCCAAAAGCACGGGCCTACTAAAGTAGTCCGCGCGTGTATTGGTGTACCAAATTCAGGTATGTAAACTTTTTATCTATTATCGATTTATAACGCTATAACAATGTTATATATATGTATATCAAATTATTATAGTAGTTACAAATTGTAAAATATATTTTTATTCTTATTTTAGTCTTTTTTACAGATTTAGGTCATGGATGATTTACAAGTGGAATGTTGGCTGCGAGAGTTAAATACTGATGATGAAGAAGTGGTTGAGAGTGAAGATGATGAAGTTCAGCCAGAGCCAGACTTGCAGGCTCTAGTCTGCGAGTCCGAACTCCGTGAAAATGAAGAGGACAGATTGAGCGAATCAGACGATACATCAGGTTCAGAAGAAGTCCCACTCTCGGAAGTAGCAATCAGAAGGCGCGGTGCAGTCTATAAATCGAAGAATGGAACTATTTGGCATATAGATACGCAAACAGCAACGCAAACTCGACCCCAAACCATTATAATAAGACCACCAGGCCCAAAAGGAGTTGCAGCTAAGAATGCTAAGGATCCGCTATCCTGTTTTGAACTGTTTTTCACGCAAGATATCTTGGACATCCTGGTAAGGTGCACTAATATATACATAGATAAAATAAAGGACGATTACCAAAGAAACAGGGATGCGAAACACACTGATGTAATAGAAATACGAGCATTTCTGGGCATATACGTCATGGGAGTGTCGCGAAATGGACGGCGTAACATAAAAGATTTTTGGAATAACTCTCAGGGTACTGGTTTGGAGATTGTATATGCCACAATGGCAATCAATAGATTTCGGTAATATATGTGTCTTGATTCTTACGAAAACAAAGAAATTAGTAACTGAGTTAAGTTTTAATATAGAAAAAAACATGTTGATCTCAGATGTGCCATTTTTGTTACTTTTTCTTAGACATTAACACAATTGTTAATTTTTGAGTATTTTTGATAATTTTATCTAAAATGTAAGGTTGTACAATTAACTAAAATAAATACCTTTTCCATTCTATTTGTTGTTTTAATCAGATGGTTAATAATATACAATATATTGACGTTTTAAAATGGTCTACTATAGTAGGCCACGCGTGTACTTAAGTAACAAATCAACTGAAAGGGAAAAAATAAGATAATTTTATTTTCAAATGCTAATGTCGAATCAGAAGAGTTCATGCTGCTTTACTTGAGGGACCAAATAATATAACTTTATAAGCATTATTTGCTCAAACTGTTGCATTTATTATTTTATATAAAATGTTGCAGTCGGGACCCATTACTGTTTGTTTAAAGTCCTCTAATGGGTCCCGACTGCATCATTTTATATAAAATAATAAATGCAACAGTTTGAGCAAATAATGCTTATAAAGTTATATTATTTGGTCCCTCAAGTAAAGCAGCATGAACTCTTCTGATTCGACATTAGCATTTGAAAATAAAATTATCTTATTTTTTCCCTTTCAGTTGATTTGTCACTGCAGTCGGGTTCTTTTATTTTTTTAAATATTTTTTTTATTTTTGACCTTTTAGTGACTCAGTAAAACGATACAATTTAAAGGTCCATCTGTTCTGTTTACATGCTTTAAATCGTTATATTATTTTATTTCCTAAATGAATTTTAGTTTATTGCTTTATTTTCTTTTGTTCGACAATGGACATGTCTCGGCAAATCATAAATATTTTTACTGATATACTTGTTTGATATAGTCATAGGTACCACCTGCCTGCATTAAAAATTTATGTCGTACGATATTTTTTAGCTAGTATAATGAATATGGTCTAATGGTGTTAAACTATCTAGAATATTTGCAAAGGAAACGACAGATTTTTTTCTTTATTATCCTTACATAAATTGTCTGTTTTTTATGTAGCCTAAAAACGCTCCACTGCACCTAGTTATTTAATGTTAACGATT
Source organism: Yponomeuta sedellus (assembly GCA_934045075.1). NCBI lineage: Eukaryota > Metazoa > Arthropoda > Insecta > Lepidoptera > Yponomeutidae > Yponomeuta > Yponomeuta sedellus. The sequence continues at coordinate 22,400,696 of OW203734.1, read as the reverse complement.
GTAGGTGGGGACTGGAATAGTCACGAATTATCTCTTCGACCTGAACGGCGCTCAGCTTTCGACATCTCCAGAGTAGAATTCTTCGTGCTTGCATTGCTGGGCCCAGTCTTCGGTCTCGCTAATTACTTAGAATAAAGACTTGTAAATGGGAATATAAATGGTCTGAGTCTTCAGCCGCGGCCTGTATAAAGGCGCGACAGGTTTCCTCCTAACAGCAAATTTAAGTAACTGTCGCGGCCTTCGGCCGCGCTAATAGTCTCTCCATTTGGCATCAGCGTAAATAGAGCTCAGCATTTGGAATCGCCGTGGGAGTATTCCTCTAGCCCGCTTCACAGCCTTCGGCCGTGCCGCGACCTGTATTGAGCTCGGCCTTCAACCTCGTCGCGGCAAGTTTCCTCGCACCCGCATGATGGGGCTCGGCCTTCGGCCTGGCGTAGTTATTTAGAGTTGTGGCATGGGCGTGGAGACATACAAAATCTTGGTTTTCTGAATGCCAAAATATTACCGGTATTAAAATGAAACTATAACAAATTCATCTTGAGGTGGCCCCCTAAAGCATTGAAAAATTTTACTGAATATTTAGGTGTAGATAAGCAATCTTTGGTCTCACAAGTGAACAGGAAACCTAACACAAAATCATAATCTTATTTTCGGAGAAAACGAGATAAAATTCGTTAAGATGAACAGAGCTAGAATTTTTTAAAATTTCATGGGTCCTACGATACGAGTTCACGGAGGATCCGTCTTCGGTTACCAGTGAGAGTGTTCAAATATTTTTTTATCATTTATTGTTTCTTCTTTGAACCCAGCTTGTCTGACTATGACCGCACAGGGGAAAAGAAGTTACATGCTACACTTTATATATTTTGTTCAGTTGGTTTTGGTCTAAGTGTCAGTAGGAAATTAATATCAGTGTTAAGAAATTAATTATTTTTTCTCAAACATGCTCGGAAATGTTTGTGTTATTACCATGACATAAAGCCACAAAGTTTCTCTTTTATGGCTCCCGCCTCACTTTACTGGCCTAAGCCAGTAAAGTAAAAGTATGAAAATCCATTACCGTCCGCTGCTCTAACTTTTTAAATTTACTTACTAAAATTAAACTGACCAAGGAAAAATTACATACAGCCAACCACCTACGAAGTTATGTAAGCATACTTGCAAGATAAAAAAAAAAACAATCTATGGTATTGGTTTTTGTGCGGTTAAACATGGTGCTCAAATATGTTAGTGTATTTAAAAAATAAAAAAGGCGGCAAACTAAACTATTATTTCTTAATTACCTAGTAATTATTTTAATATTAATATTTCCTCGCATTGTTTGAGAAAAGCATTATACAATCCTCGGCCGGAACAGGGATTGCAGGACTCGTTCTAGACGGCCTCGTCTACGACTCGGCCGTCTATCCCAAACTCGTCCAGCAATCCCTTACTTCTCGGCCTCTGCAGTAATGTATTATTACCCCCTATGAGGTTGATATTTCTTAAATTAATGAGATAAACGAATGGCGTAGAAAGAAATAAACACTTTATAGGCATTATTTCTTTCAGCACTTATACCGTTTCTATAGACGGTTTGTTTACATGTAGAGCAAAGCTGATATTATGTAAATTTATACTTGTACTAGAATAAATATATGCCAGCGCCATCTAGTGGCTAAAAGTTGTACTGTAGGACAGGGTTTCAGCAGACAAGAAGAGAAACGTTGTTTCAGCACGACAGCACGTACTTAGGGATCTATTTATTGAAGCAATATGAAACTTACTAAGGATTACGGATTAGTAACTGTACTACTCGCACCACAGCGCAAAGCGAGGTATATTACCTACGTCACTAGTCGTGCCAATTATTAGTGGACAGTCAGTATTGGTCGATGTGATTGGTCGAGTGCTCAAATACTATCCAATTTTGTTTAATATTATGTAGGGCCTTCGGACAAAACCATACCGCAATTTAGAACACAAACAGCGCCATCTGTGGTTGGGTAGAGGAACTAATGCTACAATACTTTAATTACTTAGAAGTGAATATTATTTGTGTTGCGTTTGTTCTCTATTAATGCTGATTTTATTTTATGTAATCAACGACACCCGCAAAATTATCTTTTAAATACTTTGCACGTGTTAGGCGTAGTTAAACAAAATTATATTTTTTAATTAAATGAATGATCTAGAAGGATCAAACCACTTTATAGGAATTATTTCTTTCCGCATTTGTACCGATTCTATAAATGGTTTGTTTACATGTAGACCAAAGCCGAAATTATGTATACACATGTATTAGAATAAATAAAATATAGCAGCGCCATCAAGTGGCTAAAAGTGGTACTTTAATTGCTTAGAAGTAAATGTAATTTTTTGTTCCATTGGTTCTCTATTAATGCTGATTTTATGTAACCTACGTCATCCGCAAAATTCTGTTTTAAATATGTCACACCTGTTGGGGGTAGTTCAATAAAATTAGTATTCGAATTCAATAAACTAAATATAACAGCGCCATCTAGTGGCTCCTAGCTGTACTTTAACGAAGCTTCTTAACGAATTTAATTTTTCGTCACGGTTCTGATCGCATAATTATGATTATATATAGCCTATGACACCCGCGCAAGGATGCCGAATCGAATGACACCTTGTTTAACAAAATCTGACCATTGGTTAAGGAGTTATGAGGGAACATAGAATCGGACATACTTACATACATACATACATACATACATACATACGCACTAAACACATTACCCTCCTTTTGGGCTTCGCTGCAGTCGGGTAATAAACACATTACCCTCCTTTTGGGCTTCGCTGCAGTCGGGTAAAAAAAGAGGCGCGTGTACTGTAGTGTTAATCCTCCGTTGAGTCTGGGGCTCACACAAGGGCTTTTCATTTCGATATGATATGGACCCATGTATGTCCCCACTGCTGGGGCACGGGTATCTTCCTGCATCGCGGGAAGGTTAGGCCATACTCCACCACGGGGGCCAAGTCCGGGTCGGTGAAAGATTGTAAGACAGTGGCGGCCCTTACTGTCAGAAGTTGTCAACCCGCCCATAAGGCTTCTGACATGGCTTAACGACTGCCATTACATGACAGCAGGCACCAACGGCTTAACGTGCCTCGCGAAGCACGGAAGCGCTGGGAAAATTGCCTCTAGCGGTAGTCACACGACGGTCACCCATCCTGCTCCTGACCGCGCCTGCTTAACTCAAGTGATTGATTCCAATCACTCGGTTCGACAGGGCCACGAGAGCTCGTTAAAGTTGCTTTTCATTTATGTCTCACTTATCTCTCTGTTCAATTCATGGCTAGGGATCAAGCCTAGGGATCGGTTCAAGCCAAGTTTTTCCCATCTGCTTCGTCTCAGAAAGCACGGCCCACTTAGTTAGACCTGAGTAGTTGGGGCATGGTACGTAGCAAGCGCGGAGGTATAACACTTCAGATACTAAGGTTTCCCAACATTTTCCTTCATAATTAGCGAGTGGTATCGGTACTATAAATAAATTTAAAAGTGAAGTTATTGTTTGGTACATGCCGGGATTCGAACCCACAACCTCCACATTGAGAGGTTCTACCGCTCAGCTACCACCGCATGCCGCTGGCCCACGGCTGTGAAATCTTGGGAGCATCTACGCATGGGTTAATGTCTGTGGGACACTCACGAATATCTCGAGAGCCGTATTGCCGATGACCATTTTCATCATCTAACATTGACCGACCTACATACAAGTGGGTACTCGAGTTACATCTTTATGTAAGAAACGGTAGGTAAGTCACGTTAAGCATTTGGTGTAGTCAGACTGCCGGATTAATAGAGAACTTGTATAAAAAAATATTTATCTCGTTGGGGAGATTGTTACTTTTCAGCTGCGCTTTCAGGATCTTAGTATGCTCGGACCGAGTGCGCCATCCGAGTAAATTACTACCTTCTGATTGGCCATTTTAGTGGCGTGACGAAAAATCTTCCAATCAGAGGCATCAGTTTACTCGGATGGGGCACTCGGTCCGAGCGTACTAAGACCGTGAAAACTCGGCATTCTTTACTTGAATTATTGTGAACGTGATGAATGAAAGGGTATTCTAACTGTGACATTGTCTGGAAAATCTATTATTTTAATGTTATTTATGTTGCTTATAGGTATACGTCCCACCGCATGGCATTAATTGCGGTTTGTATCCAATTGCTGTGTCAAAACTCTATTAGTAGTTAGTTAACTGTTAGCTACATATTACTCCCGTACAACATCATAGGGACAAGGCAGTGGCTGAAAACCAGCGCTGTCCGGGGCTGACCAAACTCAGCACCAGCCGAGCCACTACCTTTTGCCTTCTTTTATAATACCACAATCAAGATTTAAGCCATATTTGGTTTTAAGTTGTTTTTTGTTGAGGCAATAAATATTTTTCTATAATATCTTCATCTATCTTAAAAACATTCAAAAGGTTCTGAACTAACAACAAACTGAAAGTGACTCCTCGTAAAAAGACACTTTCAGTTTTTAACTTCCTCATTTTCTTTACAAGAGTTCCCACTTTTCATTACGAAGACGCAAAATGTTAGCGAAGAACAAGATAAAAAGTAACAGAAACCGGCTAGCGTGCGCAGCAAAAATTTAAGTTGAAGAAGCGCAGAAGGTTTGTTACAATTGTGGCAATTTTAAAAACCTGAATTATTAATAAATTTTGTTTAGAGGCTAAAAATTCCACCCATGCCGGGATTTGAACCCGCGACCTCTGGCTATCCGTGCTAGGGCTCTTTCCAACTGAGCTAATGGGCAATGTGGCAATTGGCAAGCCTTGGTTTCTGCCTTCCTTTCCGGGATACAAGCGTGAGGTTACGTATGTATTCGATGTTTTACCGTTTTTAAGATAGAGCAACTGTAACGGATCCCTGCCGACCTGACCACATTGTCTGAGCATCGAACCCACTAATCGCCGCTCAGCTCTCGGCTGCCAGTCCGTTGCTGCCTTGGTCCACCTGCCCCCCTTCCCGCCACGCCAGATATCTTGTCCACCGCCACTTCAGACCGAGCGTAGGTTTGGTCACCAATATCGTCGGCCTCCGTCGCCCTCTATTCTATCCTCTAGTCTACCCACTATCGACTATCAGTATCCTACTAATAGTTATAATAAATGTGAAAGTTTGTGAAGATGTTTGGATGTTTGTTACTCAATCACGCTTAATAATGGCTTAACGGATTTACATGAACTTGACAGATCGTAGTCTAACTTAACAGTTAGACAAAGATCTGAATTGAGACATAGGATACTTGAAACGTTTGTCGCCTAGTCGAACCGAGTGACTGGAATGAATCACTTGATTTAAGCAACAACAGGCGAGCGATGGGTGACCGTCCTGTGATTACCGCTAGTGGCATTTTTCCGAGCGCTTTCGTGCTTCGCAAGGCGCGTTAAGCCGTTGGTGCCGGCTTTCATATAATAACTTTAAGCCGTCAGAAGCCTTATGGGCGGCTTGAAAACTTCTAACAAGAAGGCCCGCCACTGTCTTACAATCCTCCACCAAACCGGACTTGGCCACCGAGGTGTAGTATGGCTTAACCTTTTTGCGATGCAGGAAAAGACCCGTGCCCCAGCAATGGGGGCATACAAGGTTGCTAGCGTATCGTGTGCTTGATATTCCGGCAATGCGTTCCCGTGGGATAATGTCTAACGCGAGCGTAGCCGCGGATTAAAGCTAGTAAAGAATGAATTTCGGAACGGTTCGACTGTGAAATAAGATGTTATAAAAACAAATAAGCTGAGCTTAATGTATTGTAAATATATCCGATAGTTAATTGGCGCCAACATCACGACGTGTTACGAGATGGGCGTCTTTACACCAGACGTGATAATTAGAGGACGATAACGTCTCTCGATAAAAAGATGAGTTATTAAACATAAATTTAAAAAAAAAACGATACAAGTCGGGCGTTGGGTCACTCGCAGTGTAGGGTTCCCTAGGAGGGGATTTTACGGACAATATATATATATCCTTAGAAATTTCGTGCAGAGAAGTCGACATCGACAAGCTTAGCTATCTTAATTAAAAAAATAATTATCCTTTATTGCACACGAAACATTACCAGGACATTACATCAGAAACAATATTTACAAAGGCAAGCTTATCTCTGGGAGTGAGTTGGAGGGGCAGTGAAAAGCGGGTCTACATACGTGTACAAAAATAGACTACATAAATCTAATACGTGATAAATAATGTTATGGATGAACAAAAAGACCCTTGACCCGAATCCGAATCCTACGCAAGTGAAGTCGCTGGCCGCAGTTGCAGTAGACCCGTTTAATATATACCTAACTATGAAGTTGCAGGCACCAGTGGTGTTAGACACGTACGTACACGCAAAAACTCACGAGCAGACAGAGGGCAGGGTCTGCCACTTGCTCCGACCCTGCCATTCTTTCACTTTATCAACATTCATTAGTCGTTGCATCCACGCACGCCGTCTTCGGGTACATTTCATCTTGTCCTTGGTATTTGATATATATTTTTTTTTTATGATGACCTTTGTGGCGTAGCGGTAGCACATCTGCCTACTATGCGAGAGATCCCGGGTTCTAACCCCGGCTGGGGACAAAAATCCCCAGATCTTTGATGTTTACATGTTTGTGATGTCACGGTTTTTGGTGCCCACGACAGGTATCCTAGTGTGGGGCCAGAAGCAGTGTATGTAAATGTTATGTCATGTTTTATGTGGCCCAGGTACGTCTGCCCCGTACGCACCTGGCGCACCCTGGGCAATAATCAGCCAGTGAAAGAAGTGGTGAAAGGATTTGCCAATCAGTGTTAGGGTATAACGCCGATTGGAAAATGCTTTCACCACGATGACTTGCCATCGATAGACTAGGAAGAAGAAGATGTAGCCCATAAACGTCCCACTGCAGGACACAGGCTTTCTTTCAGAGAGAGAGAGAGAGTATGGGCTTAATTACCCCGCGTGCCCAAAGCGGGTTGGGGCTGAGATATTATATCATCATCATCGTAATCGGCCGGAGTCAATCCACTGCTGGACATCCCAAGGAGTCCCAAGACACGCCAATGAGCCCGATCTTTGGCTCTCCTCTTCCAGCCACCGCTGCGAATGTCGTCACTCCACCTGGTCACAAGGTCTCTATATTATCCGTGGTATTATATATTACTAGCTGTCCTAGCGAACTTCGCACCGCCTAACAGTCGAACCTTAATTTTTTTATTTATTTTTCTATCCGTAAGAACCATCCTCGCACATCTTCCTTGATGTGCGAGGATGGTTCTTACGGATTCTAAAGATTCTAAATATTCTAAAGGAATTAGTGAAATCGGTTCAGCTGCTCTCGAGATTTGCGCTTACCAACACATTCAGCGATTCATTTTTATATTATAGAAGATAAGATATTATAATTATTAAATTATGAATAGCAAAGAGGAAGAGAAAAAGTAACCGGAACCGGCGTGCGTGCATGCAACGACTTATGAACGTTGATGAAGCGAAAATCTACCCCTCTGGGATACAGGCGTGAGGTTATGTATGTATGTATAATTATTAAATGTTATCGTTTTCAAGTTGTACAGTGTAAACAGGTTATACAATCGAGTCTACGGTAATGGTCTTATGACGGCCAAACTCTGATTCTCACGTGTAGTGGAGAATGTGATATACGCGTTCAATTAGATCTTCTACAATCACTCAACCTTCGAATAGATTGACCTTTCAATTTGCCATATTTATAATTAGACATATTACAATCTCACATAAGATATAGTAATTTGTGACTTAAAATTTTGACGTGTTGTTGTCGGTTACACATCATGAGTTTTTTGCCATGATTGTTAATTGAAAAGTACCGTCAATCTGCACATAATATGTGAACGCATAACACAGCTATTGAATTTATAATTTTAGGTTTAGGTTTGTTAACTATTGGACCTTGTCAGTCGTAGTCTGGCGTTAAAGCCGGTTTATGAGAGGGATTGCTGTTATAAACCTCATTTAAGTCCGTCTTAAGAGTGTTTTAGGGAATCAGATTTTTATAAGCAAGATTGTTTCACCCTTACAAAAACAACACTCTTTAAATACAGTTTAAATACAATGCATTGTGGGTTAAGGGCAAATCCAAATGGTGTGGTCCTGCCCCTTTCCTCTGTGGCTGCCCTAAACCACTATTAACTGCATTTCAGGCGTGTTTTAGTGAAATAGCTTTTTAAAATAAATAACACTACAAGGTTGTGTGCAGGTTTCTAGCTTTGTCCGGAAAATAAATCAAAGTAAACATATTTTTAATCGTGTCTATATTTAAAAAAACTGTTGTGGGCAAAAATAATATTTAATCTTGTAGTTAAATTTGTGTAAGAAAACCAATAATGATTATTTTATGTCTTTGCTTATTAGAAGTGGTTTAAATATTGTCACTGAAGAAATTATTTTCTTTTCATTTACTTCTAGAGTCATAGACTCAATTTAGGGGTCACTGCACTCGAATAGAAGAAAATAGAGCCCGCTGCTAACATAATAACTGTTTCTAATCTTGGCAGAATAGCTTTTCTTTGGCACGCAATCGGATTTTTAAAAGCATTCAAATTGCACTTCACTCCTCATGATATGTCTTATTCGGAGGCAAATAAGAGTGACATTCAAGTGAACATATCTATGATGGTAATCTCTCAATCGGCTTAGGGAATGTTCACACACCGTTTTTGTCTTGTCGGAGGAAATTATAACTACAGTTATCTTCTTAAGCAAATGGCAGAGAAGGCCTTGTTTAACTCAATTACAAACCACTTTTTTTTAACTACAACTTTCGTAAGTACTACACTTTATTTGATTTTATCCGGTTAAAATCAAACAATACAAAACACTTAAGTCACTTTGTTAAACACTTACGTTTCCGTCATAAGGTTGTCTGGAAGAAATTGCTTTTAACAATGAGGCCGCCAATTGTACTTTGTTTCTTTACATGTTTATACTGTATGATCTGATGTACATTAAAGAATATTCTTATCTTATCTTATCTTCATCGTCATTGTCAGGCTATATTAGTCCACTGCTGGACATAGCCCTCCCCTAAAGAGCGCCACGTTGTGCTATCTTAGGGGGTAATGCCCATAATCCCCACGCTGGGCATGCGGGTTGGGGATCGCAGTTCGGTGGAATTGTACTGCAGGGGGCGTTGCTACCCACCCCTCGGTTTATTCTCTTATCTTATCAGTTATCACTTTTTATTTGCCGACGGAGGTGCGCGGATGTCTGAGGATATCTTAATAAGCGACCGATGATGGTAAGTAGCCCAGTAGGTAGAACAATGGACAGCGAGAGATTTAGGTTCCTATGACTTTGTTTATTTTCGTAGTTATGTACATATGTGAATTAGTAGTAGGAATAGTATCAACCCTTTGTACGTCCCCATTGCTGGGACACGGGTCTTTTAATGCATCGCAAGAAGGTTAGACCATACTCCACCACGGGGGCCAAGCCCGTGGCCTTACTGTCAGAAGTTATCAAGCCGCCCATAAGGCCTGTCACAAGGCTTAACGTCTGCCATTACATGACAGCCGGCTTCAACGGCTTAACGTGCCTTGCGAAGCATGGAAGCGCTCGGAAAAATGCCAGTAGCATTAGTCACGGGATGGTCACCCATCTAGCACCCGACTGGGCCTGTTGTTGCTTAACCTTAGTGATTGATTCCAATCACTCGGTTCCACTTGGCCACCGAGCGTTTCCCATTATATTTTGCAGGCAGCAATACGATACGCTAAATGTGAAGGAAAAATTGTGAGGAACACGCGGCTTGATTGGCTTCCCACGTATTGACTTTTCCTACCTGTCTAGGCCGACTAAGCTGTCAAGATGGTCTAGGTGCTGGGCAAGCCTACTCCATCTATAAATCAATGTTTCAGGCACTGCCGCGTCCAGGTGGGTTTTTCACCCATGTTGAGTGAAGGTACAATTAAAAGAAATCTGTATTCATGCACATACAACATGCACATACAGGCACATACATTGCTTCTGGTCCCCACACTAGGATACCCTGTGTCGTGGGAACCAGAAACTACGACATCACATAGTTAGTTAGTTAGACCTGACATTTCCGCACTTAGCCTCATAGTTGGGCCATTGTACGTAGCAAGCGCTGAGGTACGTTAACACTTCAGACACTAGGGTTTCCTTACGATGTTTTCCTTCACCGTCGGCGAGTGGTATTGCTACTATAATTTCACAAATGTACATAACTTAGAAAACAAAGTCATTGGTACATGCCGGGGTTTGAAACCACGACTCTCAATCGGGATTGAGAGGCCGGCGTTCTACACCGCTCCGCTACCACCGCCCTATCACAAACATGTAAACATCGAAAATCTGGGTTTTTTTTGTCCCCTGCCGAGGTTCGAACGCGGGACCTCTTGCATGGGAGGGTGATACGCCACCGCTGGATCGAGATCGTCAAATGTAATCTGTATAAATGTAATCTGAAGGTACTTTTGGAAGAAGTCAGTAGCATGCGCTACTGACTTTATCAAGGTATAAGATAAGATATAAGCATATACAAAAAAGTAAGTATGAATTGAGATTAGTTTGGAATTCAATTTCGGTTCTGTTTCTTCGCGATAATTGAGCTATTAAATTCAGGTAAGTATCATTTTCAATACGTTTTTTACTACCGTTGGTTAGGTCGGTTTTATTAATATATTTAGGTAAAATTTAGGTTAATTCATGTACTTATTATTATGATTTCTGTTTTTTCTAAGAACTCGTCCATTTGTATCTGAACGTCAGCTTAACGTACAGTCGACAACACCTTTAAGTATTTTTCTTGTTCAGCCGTCGACTGTGTCTACCAGTTCTTTTCCTCGTAAACGATTGACACGTGAAACTATCGTTATTATTCATCTTTTATTCATAATAAAAAATATACTTTATGGTAGCTAATCTAAATGGGTAATGCTGTAAAAGAAAGAGTGGCCGGTGAAATTGGAGATTGATTAGGGGATTATGTCACTGTAGTAATTTATAATTTATTTGGATTCAACTTTCGTACATCAGTGAGCATTTATTTAGAGTCAGTTGACACAGTCAATCAATCATTATTAGTTTGTTGTTAGATTAGATTGCCTACACATGCACTCTTCTTTAATACTTCAAAATTTTAAGGTTGGCTGGAAGAAATTTCTTAGGAAATAAGTCCGCCTTTGCACGTAATTATTCTCATATTATTTAAGTTTTTGTTAGTGATGTTTTTGTGCAATAAAGTGTAACAAACCAACAACCATATTCCACTTAAAATGTGAACTACTAATAATTCTAGGTACAGTTGACAGTACATCGAGCTTCACACAGGTGCACTCTAGCCAATTACGTTACGGTCGGCTTTGCAATAAATATGTAATGGGTGACTTGCTGTCGATTGTACTACTGACGCTTAGTCAAGAAGTTTTCGGATAGGAAAAATAATCATGAACGTAAACTCGACAGCATCTGAATTTAACGCCGGAATTTAATGCCGGAGATTATTGTAAAGAGGTTCGAAATTTCACTGATGCCGGTGAGTCGCCCATTAGCTCAGTTGGGAAGAGCGCTGGCACGAATAGTCAGAGGTCGCGGGTTCGAATCCCGGCATGGGTGGAATTTTCAGCCTCTAAATAGGCTTTCTAATTGTATTACGTATCTAATTGTATTACGTATCTAATTGTATAACTATTCTCTGTATTACGTACAGGCAGCGACATCTGACTGAAGCAAATTGCATCACTTACAGCCCCGACTACCTACTTTGCAGTTAGGTTTTACATCGGAATGATATCACTGTACCCACATGATTATACTATTTTTATTTTTAATGCACTAACCCGTGCTAAGGACAAATTTAAAAACCTATTTAGAGGCTAAAAATTTCACCCATGCCGGGATTTGAACCCGCAACCTCTGGCTATCCGTGCCAGCGCTCTACCAATTGAGCCAATGGGCGACTCGGTTAGTCGGTCGGGGCTGTAAGTAATGCAATTTGCTTAAGTCAGATGTCGCTGCCTGTACGTAATACAGAGAATAGTGTAAAGAGGTTCGAAATTTCACTGATGCCGGTGAGACGCCCATTGGCTCAATTGGTAGAGCACTGGCACGGATAGCCAGAGGTTGCGGGTTCGAATCCCGGCATGGGTGAAATTTTTAGCCTCTAAATAGGTTTTTAAACTATACATAGTGTTTTAAAATGAAAAAAATAAATAAATGCAAAGATGAAATGATGAGGTTTAAAATTGTCATAAATGTCAGAAACGGAAACCACGTTCCCCCTTACAAAATGACCAATTAACCGCACTATAGTAAAAAAACACAGCAAGATATTGTTCAGATTGCCAATATTAATAACGGAACACAATCATCATATAAATCTTTACATTACACAAAATCCGGCCTATTGTCTAAACTACTCTCTAAAGCACCGTAAAAACCCATTGGATGGACCATTATAGGTATGAAGGGTAAATGTGATAGTTATGGTCCATCGTAACAAATGCGTTTGGCCACTCAATTTGACAACTTTACATTCACGTAATTTTTTTTATGTAGCTTATAAACGTCCCACTGCAGGGCACACGCCTTCTCTCAGAGAGAGAGAGAGAGTATGGGCTTAATTACCACCCATGCCCACCGTGGATTTCCAATTTCAATTTCCTTGTAGGTACATGTTATTTCTTAAGTAATGCCCTGTTTAATGTTGCGTGTGCAAATAAGTAAAATTATTTAATTAATTCAAGCGCTGAGGTATTTCGACACTCATGTTCATGTTTCCTCACCATGTTTTCCTTCACAGTTGGCAACTGATATTGGTACTTTAACTTAACAAATGTACCCATTAGCTCAGTTGGTAAGGGCGCAGGCACGGATAGCCAGAGGTCGAGGGTTCGAATCCCGGCATGGGTGACATTTTTAGCCTCTAAATAGGTTTATAAAATTGTCCATAGCACGGGTTAGTGCATTAGAAATAATATATAATCATGTGGGTACAGTGATATCATTCCGGTGTAAAAACCTAACTGCAAAGTAGGTACTCGGGGCTGCAAGTGAATCAAATTACTTCAGCCAGATGAATACAGGGAATGTTGTAAAGAGGTTCGAAATTTCACTGATGCCGGTGAGTCGCCCATTAGCTCAGTTGGAAAGAGCGCTGGCACGGATAGCCAGAGGTCGCGGGTTCGATTCCCGGCATGGGTGGAATTTTCAGCCTGTAAGTAGGTTTTTAAAATTTTCCTTAGCACGGGTCAGCAAATTACTTCAGCCAGATGTCACTGCCTGTACGTAATACAGAGAATGTTGTAAAGAGGTTCGATATTTCACTGATGCCGGTGAGTTGCCCATTAGCTCAGTTGGTAAGAGCGCTGGCACGGATAGCCAGAGGTCGCGGGTTTGAATTTTAAAAATGTACATAACTTAGAAAACAACGTTATTGGTACATGCCCGATCTGGGAATCAAACCTGGGTCTTTCGCTTTCCAGTCCATCGCTCTAGCCACTGGGATACCGTCACTCAAATTAATGTTATAATATCAATAGAATAGAAATAAACAAATAGCAAGAGATTACACAGGAATTGTCTATGCATTAAAACGTTTCGATAAAGCTATGTTGTTATATGGTTGTCTGGAAGAAATCACTATTATTGATAAGGCCCCCGTGTGTACGGGATTGGTGGACTAGTGGCTGGTCTTACTGTCAGAAGTTTTTAAGCCACCTTAAGGCTTCTGACTTGGCTTAACGACTGCCATCTATCGGCGGCAGCCGGCCCCAATGCTTAAAGTGCCTTGCAAAGTACGGAACCGCTTGAAAATGCGACCAGCGTTAGTCATAGACGGTCAACCATTCATGCAACGAACGCGGCCTAAGCTGCTTAACCATCGTGATCGTTTAAGTTTACTCAGGCAGCTGGGGCTACGAGCGATTTAATCAATCAGTTAAATGAAGGTTATTCTACTCAACAGTGCAATTAACTTTCATTGTGAGAGAAACTTCGAAAAACGAAAAAAATACTCAACTGGTTGTTTGTGAAGTAAGTTGATTTTTAGTAGAAAATTTTAGTAGTAGTAACAGGTAGATTACCCCCCTTAAGCTACATCGGGCCTTTCTGAAACACCGAGTATGTTTTGTATTCATGAAAGTCCGACTAAACAAAGGTTTTTACTAATAATTATAAATTATTGACCTAAATTCGGATTAACTTACTTCTTCCGACAAAAAATCAAATAATTTCATTCGGATTTAGGTCAATAATCTCTAGTGCTACGAAAGTTTGTACTCAAGATGCTTATACATCTGGAATTACCAATCCGGGCTTGGCCACCGTGGTGGAGTACGGCCTATATCTTCCTCAGGGAAGAGACCCGTCCCCATCGGTGGGGATATAATGGGTTGATGCTGAAACATCTGGAATCTGATTCCTGACTGAGAATTATGTCCAGCAGTGGCTGATTCGTTGATTGACGACTGAAATACAAATAGAGAGTGGTTTCAGTTACCAAATTACAAAAACTGCGGCGGGTCATAACTCATACACTGGCCCCACCAAGATAATCTTCTCGTTTGAAGCTACCGGTGAAGATTATTATGTCCATTAATAGAAAGTTGTAAAGGCTACGAGAACGCGTGTTATGTCAAATACAGTATGAGAAATTGCATGTATTGTAACTTTTCCCAAAATACTTTGCAAAGGAATATAGATAAGATGAGAATATTCTTTAGTGTTTTTTTCTAGGTAGCCTATATCCGTCCCACTTGAGGGCATAGGCCTTTTCTCAGAGTGAGTATGGGCTTAATTACCACGCGTGCCCACTAGAGATTGGCAATTTCAAGCGCTGAGGTATGTGAACACCTCATACACTCAGGTTTCCTCACGGTGTTTTAATTCAGAGTGGTATTACTACTAAAACTTAACAAATGTACGAAACATAGAAAACAAAATAATTGTTACATTTTGGGATTGGAACCCACGACCTTACGAATGTGAGACCTGTGCTCTACCGCTCCGCTACTACCGCTCTTTTATTGTACATCGGAGACAACAACAAATACAAAACATGTACAAAGGCTCATTGTACAATATGCGTTCTATTTGTCGGGTAGACACTCTGGGGCCATGGGGCCTGGAGGCGCGAGCCAGGCGTGACGAGATCTCCTTAATACGCCTGGTCAACGCTTTAGGAGACGAGAGGGCTGGTGCTTACTTTGGCAAAAAGATTAGAATTTCCATACAGCGAGGCGATACCGTCAGCTGTCTTAGTACTCTACCGCCCGACGCCGATCTGGCTCAAATATTTTATTTAAATTCGAAAATACTCGTAGGTTTTAGGTTTCGTGTAGTTTTTTTATTGTATGGAATCTGGCGTTACTTTGCGGAAATCCATAATAGCATTTCAAGTAAAGATTACTTTGCTAAATTCCGCCAAAAATCCCACAACCACGCCTCTTGTATTTGTGAGCCTGAGGATGCCTCGTGTTACGAGGGGCGGCTGAAAAATTTTGAGCCTAAGTACTTCTAAGAATCACTAATGACTCGCAATGTGCATCACTAATTGCGCGTATTCTAAGTAGTATAAATACCAAGTTTCATGTCATTATCATCATTACGCTTCTAGTAATTGAACATTAAACAACACCATGTCTGAGTCATCCGCGCTTTGCACGAAATTGGAGTACAGAGCTGTCATAAAATTCCTCACCAAGAAGAACAAAACGCCGACAAAAATATTTGAAGAAATGTCTGCAGTTTATGGGGATTCTGCACCTTCATTTGCCACCGTAAAACGTTGGACACGTGAATTCAAACACGGCAGGGAGTCGCTCGAAGATGATCCCAGGTCAGGACGTCCAAACACCGCCGTTACCGAAGAAAATATTGAAAAAGTGAAAAACCTTGTTCTCGAAGATCGGCGAATCAAGATGTGGCAGATAGCTGAATCCATAGGCATCAGCAAGGAGCGAATTGGTGACATTTCGCACAATCATTTGCACATGAAAAAAGTGTGCGCGCGATGGGTGCCAAAAATGCTCACGCCACTGGACAGGCAGCGTCAAGTCACAACTTCGAAGGAGTTTTTGGACATCTGTGGCGATAATCCTGACCATGTTTTTTCTCGCCTCGTCACTGTCGATGAAACATGGATCCGGCAGTACGATCCGGAGTCAAAACAAGAGTCAATGCAATGGATAGCAAAGGGAGAAAAGCCGCCGAAAAATTATTACTACCTAGATGCTCCCCGCAACTTCATCTGCGCAGGATTAGTTTTTCGAGTAGCTTATATTAGCGTGGGGTACAAAAGGTTTTGGCAGCGCAGTTTTGGCAGCGCACGCCAGAATACCTCGCAGATTTTAGATCTTTTCCTACTTACAAGTGTCAAGTAAGTAGGAAAAGATCTAAAATCGCCATATTTTCACACACAATATCCTTATAAATTGTAGCTATGTGTTATTATGATGTTTGAGCTATATTATTGTAAAGTTTCATTAATATCCATTTAGTAGTTTTTACGTGAATGAGTAACAAACATCCAGCCATCCATTCTTAACAAACTTTCGCGTTTATAATATTATTATTTTTTCATTTCATTATACTTTACTTTTAAACTGGGTTATCATTTACTATTGTTTGCTTTGTTTAGATAATTACTAATTATTTAAACAAAACATCTAAAGAAATACTAAATTAATAACTAAACTAAAATCTAATTAACATAAAGTAATAAAAATAAATGCCTATAATTTACAATTAAATTGATATTAAATAAATTAATATTAATTTATTTCATATTAATATTAAATAAATTAATGAAATATTAGTCGGCCTAGCCCACAGGGAATACAATTTAATAAAAAAAATCTTGTATTACTCTGCATGCCATCGAACTTAACCGAAACGTCTTCATCGATTTTTATGATTTACTAGCTGAGCCACGCGGTGTTACCCGCGGTATAAGATATTTTCCCGCAGCAAAACGTAGCCTGCGTGTTAATGAAGTTAACTTCATACGGAATTTTATTAAAATCGCACCAGCCGTTTAGACGTCAAGAAGATAATTATTTTTTATGTGATGCTTTATGTGTGTGTGTCTTTAAGCAAAAATAAATGATTTATCTATCTATCTATCTATCTATCTATCTATCTATCTATCTATCTATCTATCTATCTATCTATCTATCTATCTATCTATCTATCTATCTATCTATCTATCTATCTATCTATCTATCTATCTATCTATCTATCTATCTATCTATCTATCTATCTATCTATCTATCTATCTATCTATCTATCTATCTATCTATCTATCTATCTATCTATCTATCTATCTATCTATCTATCTATCTATCTATCTATCTATCTATCTATCTATCTATCTATCTATCTATCTATCTATCTATCTATCTATCTATCTATCTATCTATCTATCTATCTATCTATCTATCTATCTATCTATCTATCTATCTATCTATCTATCTATCTATCTATCTATCTATCTATCTATCTATCTATCTATCTATCTATCTATCTATCTATCTATCTATCTATCTATCTATCTATCTATCTATCTATCTATCTATCTATCTATCTATCTATCTATCTATCTATCTATCTATCTATCTATCTATCTATCTATCTATCTATCTATCTATCTATCTATCTATCTATCTATCTATCTATCTATCTATCTATCTATCTATCTATCTATCTATCTATCTATCTATCTATCTATCTATCTATCTATCTATCTATCTATCTATCTATCTATCTATCTATCTATCTATCTATCTATCTATCTATCTATCTATCTATCTATCTATCTATCTATCTATCTATCTATCTATCTATCTATCTATCTATCTATCTATCTATCTATCTATCTATCTATCTATCTATCTATCTATCTATCTATCTATCTATCTATCTATCTATCTATCTATCTATCTATCTATCTATCTATCTATCTATCTATCTATCTATCTATCTATCTATCTATCTATCTATCTATCTATCTATCTATCTATCTATCTATCTATCTATCTATCTATCTATCTATCTATCTATCTATCTATCTATCTATCTATCTATCTATCTATCTATCTATCTATCTATCTATCTATCTATCTATCTATCTATCTATCTATCTATCTATCTATCTATCTATCTATCTATCTATCTATCTATCTATCTATCTATCTATCTATCTATCTATCTATCTATCTATCTATCTATCTATCTATCTATCTATCTATCTATCTATCTATCTATCTATCTATCTATCTATCTATCTATCTATCTATCTATCTATCTATCTATCTATCTATCTATCTATCTATCTATCTATCTATCTATCTATCTATCTATCTATCTATCTATCTATCTATCTATCTATCTATCTATCTATCTATCTATCTATCTATCTATCTATCTATCTATCTATCTATCTATCTATCTATCTATCTATCTATCTATCTATCTATCTATCTATCTATCTATCTATCTATCTATCTATCTATCTATCTATCTATCTATCTATCTATCTATCTATCTATCTATCTATCTATCTATCTATCTATCTATCTATCTATCTATCTATCTATCTATCTATCTATCTATCTATCTATCTATCTATCTATCTATCTATCTATCTATCTATCTATCTATCTATCTATCTATCTATCTATCTATCTATCTATCTATCTATCTATCTATCTATCTATCTATCTATCTATCTATCTATCTATCTATCTATCTATCTATCTATCTATCTATCTATCTATCTATCTATCTATCTATCTATCTATCTATCTATCTATCTATCTATCTATCTATCTATCTATCTATCTATCTATCTATCTATCTATCTATCTATCTATCTATCTATCTATCTATCTATCTATCTATCTATCTATCTATCTATCTATCTATCTATCTATCTATCTATCTATCTATCTATCTATCTATCTATCTATCTATCTATCTATCTATCTATCTATCTATCTATCTATCTATCTATCTATCTATCTATCTATCTATCTATCTATCTATCTATCTATCTATCTATCTATCTATCTATCTATCTATCTATCTATCTATCTATCTATCTATCTATCTATCTATCTATCTATCTATCTATCTATCTATCTATCTATCTATCTATCTATCTATCTATCTATCTATCTATCTATCTATCTATCTATCTATCTATCTATCTATCTATCTATCTATCTATCTATCTATCTATCTATCTATCTATCTATCTATCTATCTATCTATCTATCTATCTATCTATCTATCTATCTATCTATCTATCTATCTATCTATCTATCTATCTATCTATCTATCTATCTATCTATCTATCTATCTATCTATCTATCTATCTATCTATCTATCTATCTATCTATCTATCTATCTATCTATCTATCTATCTATCTATCTATCTATCTATCTATCTATCTATCTATCTATCTATCTATCTATCTATCTATCTATCTATCTATCTATCTATCTATCTATCTATCTATCTATCTATCTATCTATCTATCTATCTATCTATCTATCTATCTATCTATCTATCTATCTATCTATCTATCTATCTATCTATCTATCTATCTATCTATCTATCTATCTATCTATCTATCTATCTATCTATCTATCTATCTATCTATCTATCTATCTATCTATCTATCTATCTATCTATCTATCTATCTATCTATCTATCTATCTATCTATCTATCTATCTATCTATCTATCTATCTATCTATCTATCTATCTATCTATCTATCTATCTATCTATCTATCTATCTATCTATCTATCTATCTATCTATCTATCTATCTATCTATCTATCTATCTATCTATCTATCTATCTATCTATCTATCTATCTATCTATCTATCTATCTATCTATCTATCTATCTATCTATCTATCTATCTATCTATCTATCTATCTATCTATCTATCTATCTATCTATCTATCTATCTATCTATCTATCTATCTATCTATCTATCTATCTATCTATCTATCTATCTATCTATCTATCTATCTATCTATCTATCTATCTATCTATCTATCTATCTATCTATCTATCTATCTATCTATCTATCTATCTATCTATCTATCTATCTATCTATCTATCTATCTATCTATCTATCTATCTATCTATCTATCTATCTATCTATCTATCTATCTATCTATCTATCTATCTATCTATCTATCTATCTATCTATCTATCTATCTATCTATCTATCTATCTATCTATCTATCTATCTATCTATCTATCTATCTATCTATCTATCTATCTATCTATCTATCTATCTATCTAAGTAACAAACATACACACTCACAAACTTTCGCCTTTATAATATTAGATTGATGTGGCTTATTTTGTATAATATTTGGTAGTACATGCTGAGAATATGTCGTAGGATAATTATTAATGGGACAGCAACGTTTGCAAGGTCAGATAGTTATAGTACAATAATACATAACTAGATGCTCTATTTGAAAACCGTGAAGTAGGCACTTGTTTGCTTCACGTCATGATGATGTTTACTTACTTAGTTGAAATCAATACGGAAGTTGATGTTTGTTTTTTACCCGACTGCAGCGAAGCCCAAAAGGAGGGTAATGTGTTTAGTGCGTATGTATGTATGTATGTATGTATGTATGTATGTATGTAAGTATGTCCGATTCTATGTTCCCTCATAACTCCTTAACCAATGGTCAGATTTTGTTAAACAAGGTGTCATTCGATTCGGCATCCTTGCGCGGGTGTCATAGGCTATATAAAATCATAATTATGCGATCAGAACTAAGACGAAAAATAAAATTTGTTAAAAAGATTCGTTAAAGTACAGCTAGGAGCCACTAGATGGCGCTGTTATATTTAGTTTATTGAATTCGAATACTAATTTTATTGAACTACCCCTAACAGGTGTGAAATATTTAAAACAGAATTTTGCGGATGACGTAGGTTACATAAAATCATCATTAATAGAGAACCAACGGAACAAAAAATAACATTTACTTCTAAGCAATTAAAGTACCACTTTTAGCCACTTGATGGCGCTGTTATATTTTATTTATTCTAATACATGTGTATACATAATTTCGGCTTTGGTCTACATGTAAACAAACCATTTATAGAATCGGTACAAATACGGAAAGAAATAATTCCTATAAAGTGGTTTGATCCTTCTAGATCATTCATTTAATTAAAAAATATAATTTTGTTTAACTACGCCTAACACGTGCATAGTATTTATAAGAGAATTTTGCGGGTGTCGTTGATTAACATAAAATCAGCATTAATAGAGAACAAACGCAACACAAATAATATTCACTTATAAGTAATTAAAGTACTGTAGCATTAGTTCCACTACCCAACCACAGATGGCGCTGTTTGTGTTCTAAATTGCGGTATGGTTTTGTCCGAAGGCCCTACATAATATTAAACAAAATTGGATAGTATTGAGCACTCGACCAATCACTACGACCAATACTACTGTCCACTAATAATTGGCACGACTAGTGACGCAGGTAATATACCTCGCTTTGCGCTGTGGTGCGAGTAGTACAGTTACTAATCCGTAATCCTTAGTAAGTTTCATATTGCTTCAATAAATAGATCCCTAAGTACGTGCTGTCGTGCTGAAACAACGTTTCTCTTCTTGTCTGCTGAAACCCTGTCCTACAGTACCACTTTTAGCCACTAGACGTATTTCTACGCCATTCGTTTATCTCATTAATTTAAGAAATATCAACCTCATAGGGGGTAATAATACATTACTGCAGAGGCCGAGAAGTAAGGGATTGCTGGACGAGTTTGGGATAGACGGCCGAGTCGTAGACGAGGCCGTCTAGAACGAGTCCTGCAATCCCTGTTCCAGCCGAGGATTGTATAATGCTTTTCTCAAACAATGCGAGGAAATATTAATATTAAAATAATCACTAGGTAATTAAGAAATAATAGTTTAGTTTGCCGCCTTTTTTATTTTTTAAATACACTAACATATTTGAGCACCATGTTTAACCGCACAAAAACCAAATACCATAAATTGTTTTTTTTTTAATCTTGCAAGTATGCTTACATAACTTAGTAGGTGGTTGGCTGTATGTAATTTTTCCTTGGTCAGTTGAATTTTAGTTAGTAAATTTAAAAAGTTAGAGCAGCGGACGGTTATGGATTTTCATACTTACTTTACTGGCTTAGGCCAGTAAAGTGAGGCGGGAGCCATAAAAGAGAAACTTTGTGGCTTTATTTCATGGTAATAACACAAACATTTCCGAGCATGTTTGAGAAAAAATAATTCATTTCTTAACACTGATATTAATTTCCTACTGACACTTAGACCAAAACTAACTGAACAAAATATCTAAGTGTAGCATGTAACTCCTTTTCCCCTGTGCGGTCATAGTCAGACAAGCTGGGTTCAAAGAAGAAACAATAAATGATAAAAAAATATTTGAACGCTCTCACTGGTAACCGAAGACGGATCCTCCATGACCTCGTATCCTAGGACCCGTGAAATTAAAAAAAATTCTAGCTCTATTCATCTTAACGAATTTTATTTCGTTTCCTCCGAAAATAAGATTATGATTTTGTGTTAGGTTTCCTGTTTACTTGTGAGACCAAAGATTGCTTATCTACGAGTACACCTAAATATTCAGTAAAAATTTTCAATGCTTTAGGGGGCCACCTCAAGATGAATTTGTTATAGTTTCATTTTAATACCGGTAATATTTTGGCATTCAGAAAACCAAGATTTTGTATGTCTCCACGCCCATGCCACAACTCTAAATAACTACGCCAGGCCGAAGGCCGAGCCCCATCATGCGGGTGCGAGGAAACTTGCCGCGACGAGGTTGAAGGCCGAGCTCAATACAGGTCGCGGCACGGCCGAAGGCTGTGAAGCGGGCTAGAGGAATACTCCCACGGCGATTCCAAATGCTGAGCTCTATTTACGCTGATGCCAAATGGAGAGACTATTAGCGCGGTCGAAGGCCGCGACAGTTACTTAAAGTTGCAGTTAGGAGGAAACCTGTCGCGCCTTTGTACAGGCCGCGGCAGAAGGCTCAGACCATTTATGTTCCCATTTACAAGTCCTAAGTCTAAGTAATTAGCGAGACCGAAGACTGGGCCCAGCAACGCAAGCACGAAGAATTCTACTCTGGAGATGTCGAAAGCTGAGTGCCGTTCAGGTCGAAGAGATAATTCGTGACTATTCCAGTCCCCACCTACAATCGTTAACATTAAATAACTAGGTGCAGTAGAGCGTTTTTAGGCTACATAAAAAACAGACAATTTATGTAAGGATAATAAAGAAAAAAATCTGTCATTTCCTTTGCAAATATTCTAGATAGTTTAACACCATTAGACCATATTCATTATACTAGCTAAAAATATCGTACGACATAAATTTTTAATGCAGGCAGGTGGTACCTATGACTATATCAAACAAGTATATCAGTAAAAATATTTATGACTTGCCGAGACATGTGCATTGTCGAACAAAAGAAAATAAAGCAATAAACTAAAATTAATTTAGGAAATAAAATAATATAACGATTTAAAGCATGTAAACAGAACAGATGGACCTTTAAATTTTATCGTTTTACTGAGTCACTAAAAGGTCAAAAATAAAAAAAATATTTAAAAAAATAAAAGAACCCGACTGCAGTGATAAATCAACTGAAAGGAAAAAATAAGATAATTTTATTTTCAAATGCTAATGTCGAATCAGAAGAGTTCATGCTGCTTTACTTGAGGGACCAAATAATATAACTTTATAAGCATTATTTGCTCAAACTGTTGCATTTGTTATTTTATATAAAATTATGCAGTCGGGACCCATTAGAGGTCTTTAAACAAACAGTAATGGGTCCCGACTGCAACATTTTATAGAAAATAATAAATGCAACAGTTTGAGCAAATAATGCTTATAAAGTTATATTATTTGGTCCCTCAAGTAAAGCAGCATGAACTCTTCTGATTCGACATTAGCATTTGAAAATAAAATTATCTTATTTTTTTCCTTTCAGTTGATTTATCACTGCAGTCGGGTTCTTTTATTTTTTTAAATATTTTTTATTTTACTTGTTTACGGTCACCAATAACTTATAATTACAAAATAACATAACACAACCTCACGCCTGTATCCCAGAGGGGTAGGCAGAGAAAGTTATAATTATCTTCTTATTCTGTTTCTTTCGCGCCAAAAGCTTCGACTAGCTCTCAGACATCTCCCAAAACCGCGCCACTGTGAGCGCGCCCGGTGATGCCTCCATGGGATCCTGCAGGTTGCACTGTGAGGAGTGTTCCACTTTTGCTCCAGTTCCCTAAGGCAGAAGAGGGCCTGTAATCGTTATCAACCCTTGTATGTCCCCACTGCTGGGGCACGGGTCTCATCCTGCATCGCGGGAAGGTTAGGCCATACTCCACCACGGGGGCCAAGTCCGGGTTAGTGGAGGATTGTAAGACAGTGGCGGGCCTTACTGTCAGAAGTTATCAAGCCGCCCATAAGGCCTCTGACATGGCTTAACGACTGCCATTATATGACAGCCGGCACCAACGGCTTAACGTGCCTTGCGAAGCACGGAAGCGCTCGGAAAAATGCCACTAGCGGTAGTCACGGGACGCTCACCCATCCCGCACCTGACCGCGCCTGTTGTTGCTTAACCAAGTGATTGATTCCAATCACTCGGTTCGCCTAGGCCACGAGCGCTTCTAAGGGCCTGCAATGTTTATGCAATTTTCTTCACAGAAGCATTCCATTTTGACATACGACGAAGTAAATTTATATTTTTGAATTTTGAATTTACTTTAGTCTCACTATAAAAAAGAACAGTGAGCAATACACACTTGTAAAGTAAACCACGTATTGAATTATATGTTATATGTTCGAGGCGCGAAGCATGAACTCCATTTGTTGATTACGTTATACAGGCGGGAATCTGCTATTAATCCGCTACTCCCCTCCCTTCCAACCTCTCGCCGCAAAAACTGACACGAGTCTGCAATCGCATGGTAGGGCAACATGGCAACACTGTATTTGTATATATGCATATCCTATTTTTTTTCTCGCTTATTTAAGTAAATATATGTGTGTATTTATTATATATATATATATATATTATATATATATTTATTATATATATATATATATATATATATATATATATATATATATATATATATATATATATATATATATATATATATATATATATATATATATATATCATTAATGTATTTAACTATATTCATAAATTTGTATCAGAACAATTTTGAACTGATCGTAGTTATACCTATATTCTTTTGTGTAAGTTTTTTGTTTGTGCATACCGTAGTTTATTTTGTCAGCTAGTTAAAACTATTTAAGTATCTGTTTCATTCTGTATGCATATTACGTTTTTATTCTATACAACTATTACTCTTTATTACATTATAAGTATTCTATTCAGTATGGTATTTTCCATGATTGCACCACACCGCAGTCTGTAACGCTCGCGGAACACCTCCTGGCACTGACTGAAAATCAGCGCTGAAGGCTTGCCCTTCAGCATAGGCTGAGTCAGTTGCCGTTTATAGCGGCAGTGACAGGCCGTGACCTTTAGTGTTTGTGTTATAAGTTTGTTTTGTTATTGTGGCGTGTGTACTGTGGCTATAATAAATGTTTTTCTTCTTCTTCTTCTTCTTCATTAACTCTTAGGAACCTATTTTTTCTACAAGTACAATTTTGTAAGCTGATGGTTCTCTAATCTGTATAAATAAATATGAAGACATTTATTTACCAGTCATTATATAAAGAAAAAAATGGCATTTGCCTTATAATTATATTAAATATTGTAATAAAAATATTATTGAGCTCTAAGAAAATTATTATTGAGATTGATTAGATATTAGATTTGTTCCTATAAGTGGGCGCAAATATTTAGGCACTCTCAAGAAACGACCGCAATTGTTAATGATCGTGAATTTGATGTGCTATTTTTTTATTGTGCATCGGGGCAGACACAAATGCGATGTGATGTTGTTTGTGCAGCTCCACATCGGCAGTTATAATTAATAATTAATTATACTTTATTGCACACGAAACATTAAACAGGACATAATTAAAACTGTTTTTATACGGATTTATGCTCGTTTATCACATTTTTTACAATTTTCCAACGTTTCGGCACTTTTTCAGGTGCCGTGGTCCCGGATGACGGGGTGACAGGTGTCTTTAAGAAATCATTAACCTTAGAAAATACTATTAAACAGGACATTACATAAGAAA
Source organism: Yponomeuta sedellus (assembly GCA_934045075.1). NCBI lineage: Eukaryota > Metazoa > Arthropoda > Insecta > Lepidoptera > Yponomeutidae > Yponomeuta > Yponomeuta sedellus. The sequence continues at coordinate 22,374,431 of OW203734.1, read as the reverse complement.
TTACATTTACTAAAGCGAGGTTATCTCTGTAAGAGATTACATAATAATATGTTATTGATGCATTTGTGTTTTAATGTGTAACTTTATTTATATTTACATACAACATTTATATAGCATTTACATACAAGCACATACACTGCTTCTGGCCCCACACTAGAATACCCTGTGTCATGGGAACCAGAAACAACGACATCACTAACATGTAAACATCCAAGACCTGGGATTTTTTTTCCCAGCCGGGATTCGAACCCGGGACCTCTTGCATGGTATTCTGTAACAAAATTAAAGTAGAGACATGAAAGTTATAAATTAAGACACAAATTAATCAATTCAATGTGCCGTCGACTCTACAGTCTGAGACTCGGCGAAAAATCTATATGTATGTGTCGTAGGACGGCTGATAAGATCTACGTGTGATAGCGTGCCTCGTTTAGCACTTTTACACTACTCGTTACTTGCACAATATTCACACGTGGAATAATGTTCGATACAATAAACAACATGACAGCTTTATGACTAAAGCCTAGCCCTGTACTCTCACTAGTTCAATTGATTGAACTAGTGAAACTTTCCAGTATTAGCAGTTCAATGATTTTCTTTGATTGAACTGCTGCAGTCAACCATTCTGCGAGTTTCCTCACGATGTTTTCCTTCACAGTTAGCATGAATACCGCACAAACTTGCAGATATATGTAACTATAATATACACAACGTCGTAGATGATACGTGCCCACACATGGGAATTGAACCTGGGTCTCTCGCTTCGGAGTCTAATGTTCTACCTACTGGGTTACCAGGCTACTCCATCTAAAACAATGCCTCAGGCACTGCAGTGTCCGAGTGGTCGCTTCACTCATCTACTGAGAGTGAAGGTGCCACCGGACGCTGTATACCTAAATCATCTCATTACTTAGATCTCATTACTTGTGTCTACTTCTTTGGATCTCCACTAATCATTGAACCATACATCAAAATCGTTTTAATATCCACAGATAAAATTATAACGGCTTTATTTATAAAAACACGATTTCCATTTAAACACTCCTATAGGTCTTTTAAACGGACTTTTTATCAAGCCCATAAGGCCTATGAAATGGCTCAACGACTGCCATTACATGACAGCCGGCACCAACGGCTTAGCGTGCTTTGCGAAGCACGGAAGCGCTCGGAAAAATGCCACTAGCGTTAGTCACGGGGCGGTCACCCATCCTGCACCTGACCGCGCCTGTTGTTGCTTAACCCAAGTGATTCCAGTCGCTTGGTTCGGTTAGGCCACGAGCGTTTTCATAAATATGACCGTAAATCTATTTATTTACTAGTAATAAGTTCGTCAGTTCATTGCCCAAGGCCGAAGCGCAGACTGCCTCTAAATTTAAATATTGACATGATAAATTTACTTACTTAATGAAGCTTTGATCCTTATAGCACGAAATCGACTTTCTTATTTACATAACATAACTTCACACTTGTCTCCCAGAGGGGTAGGCAGAGACCAGAGACTGCCACTTGCCACGATCTTGACATGCCACCTTCGCTTCATCAACGTTCATTAGTCGTTGCATGCACGCACGCGCCTTCCGGTTTCTGATTTGATTTCTAATTTAACAAACAAAATTAGAACGTTTAGTAATAAAAATGAAAACAAATTATGGTTCGAGCGTCCGGAGGTGGGGCTGGCTAACACAATTGTGCTTTTAATTATTTATGCAAACAGAATGTGATTTCTTTGCGTTGAAATAAATTGATTTTATTTAATTTCGTTACATATCGGACGATAGACTTTAAGAATTATTTGTCGTCGTCAGGCTATACTAGTCCACTGCTGGACATAGCCCTCCCCTAAAGAGCGCCACGTTGTGCTATCTTAGGGGGTAATGCCCATAATCCCCCCGCTGGGCATGCGGGTTGGGGATCGCAGTTCGGTGGAATTGTACTGCAGGGGGCGCTGCTGCCCACCCCCCGGTTTGTGTCCCTTAGTCGCATTTTACGACACCCGCGGGAAGAATTTGGGTTGGTGCTATTCTCTAGGCCGACACCACACTGCACTTATATTATTGTATAAGACTCTTATATTCACTCTCACACTTATATTATTGTATGAGAAAATATTTGTCTACGTTTTGTTACTTTCTACCACCTTGAATTAAGATTAGCAACCTATATAGGTACGATAATTTACAAGATATATATCAATGTCGACAAATAAACAAAATAAATAAATAACTTCAATAACAATACCTTTTTTCACAATGAAAAAAACATTCCCTCCAAATATTGCGACGATGTCAAAATCACTATATAAGACAGGCTTAGCCTGTCCTGATGTACCTTGGCTACGGCCCTGAAGTCACCCCAGTACGGATATGAGAGTGTGAAGATGCATACATTTGCCGCTTGGCAGGTAAAGCAAACACTCCGTAGACAGAATCCTTTAGAGGCTTTGCGTAACTCCCGCGGAAGCCGGCGCGGCGATGCGAGTGACTGACATGTTGATTTGAACATATTATGCACAAATAGAGAAGCAGGGAAAAGTGAGCACTAAGTAATAGAAAACATCTAGTCAATGACCGCATGACTGCCTCGATGGTCAAGCGGTATCACGTCTGATTACCATGCCGGGAGTTGTGAGTGCGATTCCCGTAAAGCTTGTATAATTATAATATAACTTCACTCACATGTTTCATATTTATCCTCGCTTTACCCTTATATATTAGCAGAAAAGAACACAGGTGGATGAGGAGATTTATCTTAGGAAAAAAGTGAAAACTCCTAAATAGGGGTGAAACCATACTCAAATCTACATTTTTATTTTTAATGCACTAACACGTGCTAAGGACAATTTGAAAAACCTATTTAGAGGCTAAAAATTCCACTTTCTTCATATTCTTAATGGCATAAAATAAATGACAATCAGTTCATTAATCAGTACCACTTATGAATGACGCTGTCATATCTGTGGAGTGTTTCTCTGTATAATATTGTTAAAACCTGTGTAAAGATAATGTACACATAATAAAGGCATTCACAGGTAAAATGAAACCGAGTAATTGGAAGAATCAATCATATTTAATGATCGTTTCCCTTTTCCGCAATCAGGTGTTCACAGAATCGTAAAGTCAGTGCTTTGTGTTACTTATATCTTTGCCCAAAAGACGGAAGTGGAAGCTAACTCTGGACGATGACCTCTGTGGCACAGCGGTAGCGTATCTGGTATCTGCCTGCATTGCGAGAGGTCCCGGGCTTGAACCCGGGCTGGGGACAAAAATGATGTCCCTGTTTCTAGTTTCCATGACAGAGGGTATCCTTGTGTGGGCCAGAAGCAATGTATGTGCCTCAACGTAAATGTTAAGTTATAAGTCCGTCGATCAACATAAAGCGCTCTTATAATAAAAGTACAGTGACCGGATCGAATCAGTACAGCGTAAGTTCCTTCGTACTGTAAATTACAAATGCTACCATAAACGCTTATCGTATATTAATTTACTTGATAAATTTTCCTTAATATCGTTAAAGGGTAGAAGGTTTCTCCTGGACTCCATGATTTTCTATAATCTTTGCCATAATAGATTTGATACCAATTCTCTAGTTAACCAAATATCGTACCGAGTTCCGAGTGGTTCGCAGCGGATTCGTGAGGGCTACCCCCACCGCTTGTTCCTAACTAAGAGGTGTAGAACTAACGCTGGTGAGCGAGCGCCACTGTATAGGCTAATGCACAATTATAATGAGTATATATTTGCATCACATTGATTTGTTTATGTTGTCCCCGGGCTTATTTAGGAAATCTGTAACTCATGTTGCATCTACCATTCTGTGATTTTACATGATGGATGTGATTTGTCTTTAGAGTGTACGTACTCGGTCGGTTGTTTGTGTTGTTTTTATTTTTTTTCTGCTTTTAGTGTTTATCTAGTTTAGAAAAGAGCTTAACATGATTGATATTCATGTTACTTGTGTGTTTACTACACATGCATTTCTCACACTGTGCCTATTGTATTCTAATATTTTTATATTGTAAATTGTAGAAAACGCTGCTGGTTATACATGTTACTAACCTTAATACTAACTTTAAGTTAAACAAATGTTTTTTGTATAACTGTTTGTTTTCTGTAATAAAATAAATAAATAATGATCGACATTAATGTTGCGAATAAATAATTTTAACTTTTCATGGATATTATTTGGGCTCTCATTGGCGGGGGACGCGAGATACTTAAAAGGAAGCCACGGAAACAAAAAAAAAATACACCATATCAATAAAAATCAAACAAATCGTGAAGAGAACATGATTACATTATTAACTTATTACATTACGTTAACTTATTATTACAACTAATTATTTTGGATAACCATCAGCTTTGGCTTTCTATTTTTATACTGGAATTTCACAGTCCATATGAAACTGAGATTTTGTTAGGGAGGAAAATAGATTTTCCAACTAAAATGCCTGATTTTGATCAAGGAAAACTTATTTGGGAAAAAAAAGTTCGATTTAAAGTATTCATTTCATAACTAGATATGGGTGGCTCGTCTACTATTATGTGAAATTATAATGTCTTTCGGTTTATTGCACTTTTTTATACCTCATGCAAAAAGGAGGAATTAATAACCGGGTCCTAGCAAAGTTTTAGCGTCTTAGCAAAGTTTTATAATAAAACAAGATTCATTTAGTCAGTTTATTTAATTGTTAAGTCGTTTTACTGTAAAATGTCCACCAGCCAATATTTTAGACTGCTGGTTTGGAGTGCTTTAAAGGATTCTGTGTTTTTAAATAAATAAAACCGATACTTTAGTACCCTATTGTCAAACCATACATTTTACAACGTACTATTTTACTATGAGTTTAATAATCTTATATTTAAATGGTATTTTAATAAAATATTTCAACAATTTTTTATAACATGTCTGTTCCTTACTCGTATTACTCGGTACAAAAGACATCAACGCAAGAAAAAATGTTTTTAAGTTAAGTTGCATTTATATTCTACGTGACATTGATTCTAATGATCCCAGTGCAGGCTTGTACTAATGACTTTGGGCCAGTTTCTGAAATGAGAATTTTGTTAGGTAAATACTTAACTGTAGCGCTCTTTCGTCTGTGGTCGTCTTTCGAATTTCTCAGCAAAGAGCGTGACACAACGTCACCAAGTGTTTAGTTAGTAAATTCTCTCACTTCAGAATTCCGATTCTCAATTCAGAAACCGGGTCTTTGTTTTCTAAGTTATGTACATTCGAGTAGCAGTACCATGCACTAACAGTGAAGGAAAACATCGCGAGGAAATCCAACTTCTGAAGTGTTCAAATACCTCTGCACTTGAAATTGCCAACTCTCTTCTGAAAGAAGGTGGTGGGAGGTGGAGTACGGCCTAATCTTCCCGTGGAAGAGACCCGTGCCCTGTTGATATCAATCTAAGTAAGTGTATCTCAAACAACAGGCACAAATAGGCTATAAGTCACAGGGAGTGCTGTAAAGTAGTTAGGACGATTTCAGTACGAAAACTTTATAAGATAAAAAATATAGACAGGCACATTAGAAAACACTTAATTGTATAAAGAATGGTTCATATATATATATATATATATATATATATATATATATATATATATATATATATATGGCCATATATATATATATATATGGTCCATTCTTTATACAATATATGGCCATATATATATATATATATATGGTCCATTCTTTATACAATTAAGTGTTTTCTAATGTGCCTGTCTATATTTTTTATCTTATAAAGTTTTCGTACTGAAATCGTCCTAACTACTTTACAGCACTCCCTGTGACTTATAGCCTATTTGTGCCTGTTGTTTGAGATACACTTACTTAGATTGATATCAACAGGGCACGGGTCTCTTCCACGGGAAGATTAGGCCGTACTCCACCTCCCACCACCTTCTTTCAGAAGAGAGTTGGCAATTTCAAGTGCAGAGGTATTTGAACACTTCAGAAGTTGGATTTCCTCGCGATGTTTTCCTTCACTGTTAGTGCATGGTACTGCTACTCGAATGTACATAACTTAGAAAACAAAGACCCGGTTTCTGAATTGAGAATCGGAATTCTGAAGTGAGAGAATTTACTAACTAAACACTTGGTGACGTTGTGTCACGCTCTTTGCTGAGAAATTCGAAAGACGACCACAGACGAAAGAGCGCTACAGTTAAGTATTTACCTAACAAAATTCTCATTTCAGAAACTGGCCCAAAGTCATTAGTACAAGCCTGCACTGGGATCATTAGAATCAATGTCACGTAGAATATAAATGCAACTTAACTTAAAAACATTTTTTCTTGCGTTGATGTCTTTTGTACCGAGTAATACGAGTAAGGAACAGACATGTTATAAAAAATTGTTGAAATATTTTATTAAAATACCATTTAAATATAAGATTATTAAACTCATAGTAAAATAGTACGTTGTAAAATGTATGGTTTGACAATAGGGTACTAAAGTATCGGTTTTATTTATTTAAAAACACAGAATCCTTTAAAGCACTCCAAACCAGCAGTCTAAAATATTGGCTGGTGGACATTTTACAGTAAAACGACTTAACAATTAAATAAACTGACTAAATGAATCTTGTTTTATTATAAAACTTTGCTAAGACGCTAAAACTTTGCTAGGACCCGGTTATTAATTCCTCCTTTTTGCATGAGGTATAAAAAAGTGCAATAAACCGAAAGACATTATAATTTCACATAATAGTAGACGAGCCACCCATATCTAGTTATGAAATGAATACTTTAAATCGAACTTTTTTTTCCCAAATAAGTTTTCCTTGATCAAAATCAGGCATTTTAGTTGGAAAATCTATTTTCCTCCCTAACAAAATCTCAGTTTCATATGGACTGTGAAATTCCAGTATAAAAATAGAAAGCCAAAGCTGATGGTTATCCAAAATAATTAGTTGTAATAATAAGTTAACGTAATGTAATAAGTTAATAATGTAATCATGTTCTCTTCACGATTTGTTTGATTTTTATTGATATGGTGTATTTTTTTTTTGTTTCCGTGGCTTCCTTTTAAGTATCTCGCGTCCCCCGCCAATGAGAGCCCAAATAATATCCATGAAAAGTTAAAATTATTTATTCGCAACATTAATGTCGATCATTATTTATTTATTTTATTACAGAAAACAAACAGTTATACAAAAAACATTTGTTTAACTTAAAGTTAGTATTAAGGTTAGTAACATGTATAACCAGCAGCGTTTTCTACAATTTACAATATAAAAATATTAGAATACAATAGGCACAGTGTGAGAAATGCATGTGTAGTAAACACACAAGTAACATGAATATCAATCATGTTAAGCTCTTTTCTAAACTAGATAAACACTAAAAGCAGAAAAAAAATAAAAACAACACAAACAACCGACCGAGTACGTACACTCTAAAGACAAATCACATCCATCATGTAAAATCACAGAATGGTAGATGCAACATGAGTTACAGATTTCCTAAATAAGCCCGGGGACAACATAAACAAATCAATGTGATGCAAATATATACTCATTATAATTGTGCATTAGCCTATACAGTGGCGCTCGCTCACCAGCGTTAGTTCTACACCTCTTAGTTAGGAACAAGCGGTGGGGGTAGCCCTCACGAATCCGCTGCGAACCACTCGGAACTCGGTACGATATTTGGTTAACTAGCGAATTGGTATCAAATCTATTATGGCAAAGATTATAGAAAATCATGGAGTCCAGGAGAAACCTTCTACCCTTTAACGATATTAAGGAAAATTTATCAAGTAAATTAATACTACGATAAGCGTTTATGGTAGCATTTGTAATTTACAGTACGAAGGAACTTACGCTGTACTGATTCGATCCGGTCACTGTACTTTTATTATAAGAGCGCTTTATGTTGATCGACGGACTTATAACTTAACATTTACGTTGAGTGTTGTGTATGCATATACCTAGTTGAGTGTGTTAGACAATTGTTAAAGGTGCAGCCAGTATTAAACGAGCTACCGATCGTATCGCTTGGCTTTCATTTCGTACCCGCAGATAGTTCACTGGCGACTGGATTCTATAGTACCCGCGTTAAATAAAATTTGTTAATCGCTTTTCGAAATTCTTAATTATGGCTCAAGTTCACGGAAATATTAACATTTTCGACCATAATACTCAAGATTGGCACATTTTCATTGGGCGACTAAAACTGTACATCGATTTATACGACATTCCTGAACCGAAGAAAAGTGCGTTATTGTTGACTCATCTTGCGGATGATACGTACAGTCTAGCGAGGAACCTATTGCATCCGAGAAAACTCGAAGATGCAACGTTCGACAGTCTGGTGGCGGAGCTGGACAAGCACTTTACACCCAAGCGGTGTAATTTTGCAGACAGGGCGAAATTCTACGAGGCGAGAAGAGGAGTCGGAGAAAGTGTCGAGCAATGGGCGGCGAGGATCAGGGGACTCGCAGTTAACTGCGAGTTCGGCAGTTCATTGGAAGTCTTGTTACGAGACCGTTTCGTGCTTGGGCTGACAACAGGCCCAGAGCGCGACCGGCTGTTCGAGATGGACGCAGCTACCCTCACGTTCGCTAAGGCCCTGGAGGTGGCACGGCAAGCGGCTTGTGCGCGGCAAGCGCGAGCCAGCGCTGTGCAGATTTCCGAGCAGGTGAAAGAGGAGCCGGTCTATAGGATAAGCGGGCCCAGCGCAGGCGCCCGTCAGTCCGCGGTGGTGCGCCGCTGCAGTGTGTGTGGTCTCAAAGGTCACGACGGTGATAAATGCAGGTATAAAGGCTATCGCTGTCAGTGTTGTGGTATTAGAGGCCACCTCAAGAAGGTGTGCAGTGCCGCGAAGCCGGCTAATTCACGCTTACATAACCTGGAGGTAGAACAGGAGGTTTTACAAGAAAACGAATGTAAGGACTGCAAGGAATGTCACCTGTTTAACTTAAGGTATGTTGATTATAAACCAATTGTATTGCCGGTCAAAATAAACAATTTGTTGTTGCAAATGGAACTCGATTCTGGTTCCGGAACTACTGTAATTTGTGACAAATTATACAAGAAATATTTTTCTAATGTATGTGTAAATAAAACAGATTTAAAAATGTGTATGTACACCGGCCATAAAATATCACCGTTAGGCTACATTGTATGTAATGTGACATATGAAAACCAACAGAATACGTTAAAAATTTATGTAGTAGAAAATGGTGGGCCGCCTTTGCTAGGCAGAGACTTTATGGCAAAATTTAATTTAAGTCTAACTAAGATAAATAATATTTCTAGTTCCGAGCAACCAATGCACGACGTGCAACAGTTGTTGCAAGAATATTCAAATTTGTTTTGTGACGATCTAGGCAAGTTTAACAAGTTTAAAATAAATTTAGAGTTAAAGGAAGGTGCTGTGCCTAAATTCTTCAAGCCCCGTCCTGTGCCTTTTGCTCTCAAAGATAGGGTAGAAGAAGAAATAAATAGGCTTGTAGAATTAGGTATTTTAGTGGCAGTCAATTGTTCTAATTATGCGACGCCAATTGTACCGGTTTTAAAGGAAAACGGAAAAGTAAGAATAGCAGGCGATTTTTCAGTAACTCTGAATAAAGATTTAAAAATCGATAAATACCCTATGCCATTAATTGCGGAGGTGTTTGCGAAGTTGGGTGGTGGTGAGCATTATACCAAACTGGATTTAAGTAATGCTTATAACCAATTCGTGCTATCAGAGGATTCACAGGACCTTACTACTATAAGTACAACAAAAGGCTTATTTAAGTACACGCGTTTGGTGTACGGATTGGCAAACGCACCCGCTATTTTCCAACGAGCGATGGAAACATTACTGATGGGCATTGATGGGGTGAGTTGTTGGTTAGATGACATTTCTGTTACAGGCCCGACAAAAGCTATTCATTTGGCTAGGCTAGGGGAAGTGCTTAAGCGGTTAAGCGATGCCGGATTACGGCTGCAAAAAGAAAAGTGCGAGTTTTTTAAAGACAGCGTAACGTATCTCGGATATGTAATCGACAAAACCGGTTTAAGGACGTGCCCTAGAAAAGTCGAGGCAATAATCAATGCACCCCGGCCCAAGAATGTAGCAGAAGTTAAGCGATTCCTAGGATTAATTAACTATTATAGGAATTTTGTTCCCAACGCATCCTCACGGCTGAGTCCCTTGCATGAGTTGTTGCGATCGAATGTTGAGTGGCAGTGGGGCGAGCAGCATGAAAACGCGTTCACGGAAGTTAAACAGGAGTTGGCGTCGGAGCGCGTGCTGGCCCACTTTGACCCGGAGGTACAGCTGGTGCTGACGGTGGACGCGGGTCCAGCCGGCCTGGGCGCCGTACTGGCGCAGCCCGACGCGGACGGCGTGGAGCGCCCGATCGCTTTTGCTTCGAGGTCACTCACGTCTAGCGAACGTAATTACAGCCAGATACAAAAGGAGGCAACCGCAATTATATTTGGGGTGAAGCGATTCCATCAATACCTGTACGGCAGGCAAGACCCTTTTATATTGAAAACCGACCACAGACCGCTCTTGACGATATTTGGTAATAAATTAGGAGTGTCGGTTATGGCTGCGTCTCGTTTGCAGCGATATGCGATTATACTATCCGCATATAATTATACTGTCCAGTATATAAACAGTGAAAATAATGTTGTGGCCGATTATTTTTCACGCGCACCGACGGAACAAGAAAAATGCACGATAGAGGAAACCACCGACGATTTGTCGTTTCTTAAATTTTTAGATGTAAACATTGCACCTATAACCTTTAGGGAGATAAAGGATGCTAGCAAAAAAGACGCAACTATTCAAACTGTAATTAAATACATGAATGTTGGTTGGCCGCGCAAAATTCTATGCCCATCGATATTGCCGTATTTCCAATGTAAATTAGATTTAGAGGTGGAAGACGGCTGTCTTTTTCGAGGACATAGAATAGTGATTCCGTCGGTGTTCCGTGAAAGGATGTTGCAAGAACTACATACGGGTCATTTTGGCATAGTAAAAACCAAGAGTTCGGCGCGGGCACGAATGTGGTGGCCGGGCATCGACGGCGATATAGAACGCTGGGTCGGCTCGTGCACACCGTGCGCCGCCGCGCGCAGTGCGCCGCCGCGCGCGCAGCCCGCACCATGGCCGCGCCCCGCCGGGCCCTGGCAGCGCTTGCATATTGATTACATGTCGGTAGGCCAGCGTGTCTATCTTGTCGTTATCGATGCCTACAGTAAATGGCTGGAGTGTTTGTTGATGAATAGTGGTACGGCGACTCGGGCTTTAATTCAAAAGTTAAAGGATTTGTTTTCAAGGTTTGGTATACCTAAAGTAATAGTCTCAGACAATGACGCCAAAATTAACTCGACAGAATTTACAGTTTTTTGCAAAAACAACGGCATTCGTTATGTCACGTCACCCATTTACCACCCTTGCAGCAACGGCCAGGCAGAAAATTCAGTAAAGACATGTAAAAAAATGTTAAAATGTATTATTACTAAGTATGAGCATTTGACAAACGAAGTCATAGGCGAAAAATTGTTACAAATGTTATTTGAGTACAGAAATACTGTACATTGTGCAACGGGAATAACTCCGGCTAAATTACTGCTTGGACGTGAGCTGAATTCAAGGTTAGATTTGGTATTGCCTACCCACATTAGTAAAGAAAAAGACGATAGTAAAAAAAACGAAAGGTCAATGAACAAGAGTAGGGAGTTTTAAGTAGGAGATAAGGTTTGGCTAAGGTGGTTTACAGCTAGAAAGGAAACATGGACCTTAGGATTAATTTTACAAAAGATAGGCTGTAGAATGTTCGAATTAAAATTAATAAATGAACCAAACCATAGATGTAGGCGACATCTGGACCAAATATTAAAATATAGGGGTGAAACAGATGCTCCAGCAGACCTCGGCGCTACCAGTGACATTCCACCGTCACCACCACCGCCACTTCTAACACCGTCACCACCCTCACCATTACCGTCACCACCTTCGCGGCCACCGCAGATGCAGGAGGGTTTGCCAATTTCGAGTAGGCGAGACAGTAACGAGATTGCAGACGTAGGGACGTCAATGAAGGACGTTACTGAGGATGAATGTGAGTGGGCAGAGGCACAGGACACTGTAAGTGGCTCAGAGAGTAATGAGGCACAGAACGAGGACCGGCGGGAGGATAGGGAGGTCGCTGCTCAGGCGACCGACACTGCCTCGGCTGTTATGCGCACCGAGGAGCGTCAGCAGCACGCTATGACGTTAAGGCCTAGAAATAATATAAATTATAAGCAGTATTTTTAAGTACAACCTTTTCACTTATTTTATGTAAGCAAGAATTTCCTTGTTCACAGATTGTCAAATTAAAGTTGGAGGAGTGTTGTGTATGCATATACCTAGTTGAGTGTGTTAGACAATTGTTAAAGGTGCAGCCAGTATTAAACGAGCTACCGATCGTATCGCTTGGCTTTCATTTCGTACCCGCAGATAGTTCACATACATACATTGCTTCTGGCCTACACTAGGATACCCTCTGTCATGGAAACTAGGAACAGGGACATCATTTTTGTCTCCAGCCCGGGTTCAAGCCCGGGACCTCTCGCAATGCAGGCAGATACCAGATACGCTACCGCTGTGCCACAGAGGTCGTCGTCCAGAGTTAACTTCCACTTCCGTCTTTTGGGCAAAGATTTAAGTAACACAAAGCCACTGCACTGACTTTACGATTCTGCGAACACCTGATTGCGGAAAAGGGAAACGATCATTAAATATGATTGATTCTTCCAATTACTCGGTTTCATTTTACCTGTGAATGCCTTTATTATGTGTACATTATCTTTACACAGGTCTTAACAATATTATACCGAGAAACACTCCACAGATATGACAGCGTCATTCATAAGTGGTACTGATTAATGAACTGATTGTCATTTATTTTATGCCATTAAGAATATGAAGAAAGTGGAATTTTTAGCCTCTAAATAGGTTTTTCAAATTGTCCTTAGCACGTGTTAGTGCATTAAAAATAAAAATGTAGATTTGAGTATGGTTTCACCCCTATTTAGGAGTTTTCACTTTTTTCCTAAGATAAATCTCCTCATCCACCTGTGTTCTTTTCTGCTAATATATAAGGATAAAGCGAGGATAAATATGAAACATGTGAGTGAAGTTATATTATAATTATACAAGCTTTACGGGAATCGCACTCACAACTCCCGGCATGGTAATCAGACGTGATACCGCTTGACCATCGAGGCAGTCATGCGGTCATTGACTAGATGTTTTCTATTACTTAGTGCTCACTTTTCCCTGCTTCTCTATTTGTGCATAATATGTTCAAATCAACATGTCAGTCACTCGCACCGCCGCGCCGGCTTCCGCGGGAGTTACGCAAAGCCTCTAAAGGATTCTGTCTACGGAGTGTTTGCTTTACCTGCCAAGCGGCAAATGTATGCATCTTCACACTCTCATATCCGTAATGGGGTGACTTCAGGGCCGTAGCCAAGGTACATCAGGACAGGCTAAGCCTGTCTTATATAGTGATTTTGACATCGTCGCAATATTTGGCAGGAATGTTCTTTTCATTGTGAAAAAAGTTATTGTTTTTGAAGTTATTTATTTTGTTTATTTGTCGACAATGATATATATCTTGTAAATATTCGTACTAATATAGGTTGCTAATCTTAATTCAAGGTGGTAGAAAGTAAGATAACGTAGAAAAATATTTTCTTATACAATGATATAAGAGTGTGAGAGTGAATATAATAGTCTTATACAATAATATAAGTGCAGTGTGGTGTCGGCCTAGAGAATAGCACCAACCCAAATTTTCCCGCGGGTGTCGTAAAATGCGACTAAGGGACACAAACCGGGGGGTGGGCAGCAGCGCCCCCTGCAGTACTATTCCACCGAACTGCGATCCCCAACCCGCATGCCCAGCGGGGGGATTATGGGCATTACCCCCTATGATAGCACAACGTGGCGCTCTTTAGGGGAGGGCTATGTCCAGCAGTGGACTAGTATAGCCTGACGACGACAAATAATTCTTAAAGTCTATCGTCCGATATGTAACGAAATTAAATAAAATCAATTTATTTCAACGCAAAGAAATCACATTCTGTTTGCATAAATAATTAAAAGCACAATTGTGTTAGCCAGCCCCACCATCGGACGCTCGAACCATAATTTGTTTTCATTTTTATTTCTAAACGTTCTAATTTTGTTTGTTAAATTAGAAATCAAATCAGAAACCGGAAGCCGCGTGCGTGCATGCAACGACTAATGAACGTTGATAAAGCGAAGGTGACATGACAGGATCGAGGCAAGTGTCATACTCTGGTCTCTGCCTACCGCTCTGGGAGACAGATGTGAAGATCATGTAAATAAGAAAGTTGTTTTCGTACTAGAAGGATCAAAGCTTCATTAAGTAAGTAAATTTGTCATGTCAATATTTAAATTTAGAGGCAGTCTGAGCTTCCGCCTTGGGCAATGAACTGACGAAGTTATTACTAGTAAATAAATAGATTTACGGTCATATTTATGAAAACGCTCGTGGCCTAACCGAACCAAGCGATTGGAATCAATCACTTAAGTTAAGCAATAACAGGCGCGATAAAAAATATAGACAGGCACATTAGAAAACACTTAATTGTATAAAGAATGGACCATATATATATATATATATGGCCATATATATATATATATATATATATATATATATATATTTGTTTTTTTGGGTTTTTGGATGGCTAGCGACTGGCAAGAAAAAAAAAGAGAGACTGAACCGACATGTGCGCAAAGCCTGCATCTCATCCGGCTCGGATGAGTCTTAGCCTGTATCATCTTCGTCATCATCATCATTGTCGTAGTCGACATTGAGATCGTGGTACCACCTCTTCATCATGTCACAGCTGGTGGTAGTTTGATATGGGCCCTCCCCATACAGCTTCTGAACAGTATAGCGATCATTTGGATTGACAGCGACTATCTCATAGGGTCCCATGAACTTAGGATCTAGCTTGTGAGCTCCGAACTGGGTGCGCTGGATTGCAACATGGTCTCCGACTTGGTAATGGGATGCTTCCTTTCTTGTCCTGTTGTATGTTCTTATATTCTCCTGCTGTACCTTCTGTATTTGCTCCTTAGCTTTTTGTCTTAATTCCTTGCGATCCTCTTCAAATCCCTGTATCATTTCTTCCCTTAAAATCCTCAGTAACTCCTTGTCCTCTCCTGTCCTCATCCGCACTCCGACTAAAAGTTCGAATGGAGTTCTGCCTGTGCTTCTTTGATGTGTAGAGTTGATGTGCTGTTGAACGCGAGGAACAAACTTGTACCACTGGTCCTGGCAGTTAACAGTAAGCTTGGCTAGCACATTGATTATCACCTGGTTCATCCGTTCGGCCTGTCCATTCCCTCTGGGCTGTCCAGTCGTTATCTTTCTATGTGCAATACCTTCCTCACTGCAGTACTGCTGAAAATCTTTCGATGTGAATGCAGCTCCTCGATCCGATATAATTTGCCGTGGTGATCCAAATATGTCAGCTTGACTCCTGAGCTTTTGTAGCACCTTTTCTGTCTTTAGGGTCTTGCTAGGATGAATCCAGACAAAAGCCTGCCTTTGTGAAGGCATCTACTATGGTTAGGTTGTACTTGTAGTTCTTGCTGGTAGCTGTCATTGGTCCAACATGATCAATGTGGTAGGTATGCAGTGGTTTATCTCCTTTGTCAATAGGGTTCAGATAACCTTCCTTCTTCCCTGTCTTTCTTGATGCTAGTATGCATTCTACGCAGTTAGCTATGTGTGTTTTAATTTTGTCCTTCAAATTCTCAATATAACACTCTCTTTTTGTAAGCTCTTCAGTCTTCCTTACTCCAAAAGTGTTTCTTCTTCGCCCTCTTTGTATAGAACTCTATTTTTCAGTGTATATTCTTCATATTCTTCTGTTTCCAGTATCTTAATTATAAGTTGTAGTTTCTTGTCCTCCTGTTGTGCCCTACGCACCTTCTCTGTAGTCTCAGTAACAAGTAGAGCTAGGGGATAGCGGCTCAAAGCGTCTACATGTTTCATTGAGCTGCCTGGTCTATGTTCAATCTTGTAGTTATATTCTTCAAGCAGGAGCGCCCATCGGGCAACTCTCAGAGGTAAGTCTTTCTTCTGCAGGGTCATTGTTAACGCAGAGCAGTCAGTCACAATCTTGAACGGGATTCCCAGTAAGTAAACCCTAAACTTCTTTACTGCTTCAGCTATAGCTAGGACTTCGAGGTAGTAGCTGTGGTATTTTCTTTCTGCTTCTGTAGTCTTCTTGCTCGTGTAGTATACTGGGTGCATCTTGTCATCTTTCAGGCTTTCCTGTAGCAGCACGGCTTCATAGCCGTTCATACTCGCATCGGTATGCAATTCTGTCTCAGCAGCAGGATTATCTGCAGTACAGGTGAGTTACAGAGGCTCTTCTTCAACGCATCAAAGGCCATCTGGCAACTGTCATCAAACTTGAAGTTTTCATCTTTTTTCAGCAAGTTTGTCAGTGGGCGGGCTGTTAGGGAATAGTTTGGTATGAACTTCTTGAAGTAGCCTGTTAACCCGAGGAATGACTGTACTCAATCCCGAATGGAATCCCGGCATGGGTGAAATTTTTAGCCTCTAAATAGGTTTTTAAATTTTTCCTTAGCACTGGTTAGTGCATTAAAATAAAAATAGTATAATAACTGTACTCCTTTGACATTCTTTGGTGGTTTGAACCACATCACTGCTTGGATCTTCAATGGAGATGGTTGTACTGTATTCTCTGTTATGATGTAGCCAAGGTACTCTATCTGTCTCTTCATGAATTGGCATTTTTGCCAGTTAATATTAAGGCCATACTCTTCAGCTCTATTCAGAACAACTTCCAGCCTCTCAATAGCTTCTTCTTCAGTCTTCGCTGGAATATTCAGGTCATCCAAAAACGATAACACTGTGCCCTCCAGTAGGAGATCTTTGAAAACACTGTTGATAAACCTCTGAAAGACAGATGGTGCCGTAGCCAGACCAAAAGGCATCTTGCAGAACTCGTACTGGTCAGTGGGAGTGACGAAGGCTGTATATTTCTGACTGTCTTTGTCCACGGTCACATGATGAAATCCGTCCTTCAAATCTATCGTTGTATATAATTCAGCGTCCCTCAGCTTGTCTAGCTGGTCCTCTATCAATGGTAGTGGAAACCTCTCTTTAATGATCTTCTTATTTAACCTTCTGTAGTCAACGCACAGCCTGTAGCTGCCATTCTTTTTCTTCGCACGCACAACCTGGCTGGCGAAATCAGAGTTGCTGGGCTGCACTACTTCCTCTTTATCCCAAGTCTTGATTTGGTTGTCAACCACTTGCAGTTCACACGGTGACAGTCTTCTTGGAGTCTGGTAAATTGGAGTTTCATCGGTGAGGACAATCTTTAGTACCACTGCACTCTTCTTCTTTTCTACTGGCGTGTAATCCTCTACGAGCCTTGTCACCTTTTCTCTGAATTTGGTGTCACCTATGTCCAATATTTTCTCGTCTTCACCTGTTATTCCCAGTAAGCACAGTTGGGAAGCCTCCTTAGCAACCACTCCTTCTTGAGTAATAGTCAAGTCCACATAATGTAGTAGGCCATTTCCTAACAATATTCCATAGGGAACAGCGTCATCTTCTATTATGTGAATGTTCATCTTTAGTGTGCAGTCATCGAGGTCCAACTTTGCCAAGAATACACCCTTGGTTCTTACTTGATGCTGCCGCAGTCCTGTCAGCTGTGTTGTAGTTAGTTCACATTCTATACCAAGATTCTTGAAGTTACTTTCTGTCATCAAGTTTATGTCGCTGCCTGTGTCGATATGCGCCGTCATGGGTATGTTGTTGACCTTGACTTCCTTTTGTGGTATCTTTGCCTGTTTGCATATTTTCTCCTTCTCATTGTGTATGCTGAACGCTTTCTTCTCTACAGGACAGTTAGGAGCAATGTGTCCAAACTCATTGCATTTAAAGCACTTCGCGCCTTTCTGCTTGTTCCGACAGTTTATGGCATCATGGTCGCTTTCTCCACACGCGTAACATCTTCTAGTAGCTGGTCGTCTGAAGCCACTTGGTCCACCCTTAGGATTGTTTGATACAGCTCTTGCGTTAGACTGGCCAGCTCTTGGATAGCTCGATCCTTGACTTGGTCCTACTCTCGGGTGATTAGCTCCGGCTCTTGGCTGACTGGATGTGATCTTCTCAAAGATGTCTAGCTTCTTACGGAACTCAGTGATGTCCCTGGCTCCATAGAGCACTGCCTTACTTGCAGGGTCATCTCTTAACCCATTGATGACATACTCCACAATGCTTCATCTTCTACCTTGCCATTCAATGCTAACTCCTTCATTTGTAGAAAGTACTGCTGTACCGAGAGGTCACCTGTCATTTTCCTTGATGCCAGTTGTCGGTGGACGTCTGCACTGTTGATCCTGGGACCAAACTCTGCCACAAGCTCCTTCTTTAAATCTGGGAAACTTTTACTGGACATGACCTGAGGAATAGTCGCGCCGTTCCCTGCAGCAGCCTTTTCGCATAGATGAACTCTTCAGCCTCGGACCACTCCATGATTGCGGACATGTCTTCAAACTCTTGCACCCAAGTATCCAAAGGGTAAGTGTCATCGCCTGTAAATGGAACCATAGCCTTCTCAACATCGTGAAATGAGATTCTAGGACGGGCCGTGGGTGTCTCGGTATACTCTTTGCCCATTTTGTCAACCCCAAAAGATAATCGAGCTTCTTCTTTGGCTTTTCGCGGCATCACAAATATTTACAATTCCAAAATGAAATTAAAAAGACTGAGACCAACTGAACAAGTTACAAGACAAAGCTTAGGGCTACGCAACAGTGTTCTTTATTTACTTTAAATTTAGAATTAATAGAAATTGGCATATATCGTAATTATCAATTTACTACCTACTTCAAAACAAAATCGCAGAATATTCTATTTAGTTGACACTGACAGTTCTCACAGATTAACGAATCACTTGCAAAAACTGAACGTATCACCTGTCGGGTCGTTAGGTCGGACGCCGGTTGGGACAACTTCGCCGCCTTACTTGTCTTTGATTGCTCTATGGTGTGTTGCCCGCTGCGATGTCCGGTCCGCTCCCCACGTTTTCCGCTTCCGGTTTTGCCGCTTTGTTGGTATTGATTCATTCAACACGTTAAACCTTGTTTACAATGATGGTGTCTTCACTTTTCTTCTGATGTTTTTCAGCTTTCTCTTGCAGCTTCTCCTTCTCTCGGATAACTTTTCCTAGTTCTTGCTTCTGCTAGTAGTTTTTCGTCGGTTCAGGTCTTCTTCAGGCTTCGTTTTTAGTGTTTTTCGATAGCGATTTTCATCGTTGGTGGACATTTTCTTCAGCCTTCTTTCTTCTTATTACTTTTCTCCTTGGCTTCTTCTTCTTCTTTCGACACGTGCTCGTCTTCGCCCTGCTATTGTGCTGGATGATGAGTGATCGTTATTAAGTTCGATCCAACGCGGGATGATCTCGTTTTTCTTGACAATCCCGGACGAGCCCCCAAAATTTGTAGAGTTAATTGAAACGGTACTCCTTTAGTCTTAAACGCCTTTTATTTTATTAATCCCAGACACTTATATAATAAAATTAGAACGACTTCCCAAAATTCTCCTTTGCGCACATGTCGGTTCAGTCTCTTTTTTTTTTTCTTGCCAGTCGCTAGCCATCCAAAAACCCATCGTGATGCCAGTGTGGCCATCACTCAAAAAACAAAAATTACACCCTTAAGTATGATCCATTCCATATATATATATTTCCATATATATAGATATATATATATATATATATATATATATATATATATATATATATATATATATATATATATATATATATATATATATATATATATATGTGGAATGAATGGAAATATGTTTATATATTTCCATTATATATATATTTATATTTTTTTTTCATGCACTAACCCGTGCAAAGGACAATTTAAAAACCTATTTTTAGATGCTAAAAATTTCTCCCATGCCGGGATTCAAACCCGCGACCTCTGGCACGGATAGCCAGAGGTCGCGGGTTCGAATCACGGCATGGGTGGAATTTTTAGCCTCTAAAAAATTGGTTTTTTTATTAACAGTCTCCAACTATTATGTATAGCTAGTCTAAAGATAGAAAAACCATTATAAAAACATATAACCACTTTGTAAATTTACACCTCTTATGATTATGAGAAAATCATATCTTATGATATTATTTTCTCATGAGAACACATTTGAATCACTTCCATCAATTTATTCTTCTTTTATACATTTCATGGGTCTTATCGCGATAATTTATTATAAGTATAATTATTAAGTAAACTAAATTAAGTTCACTAATAAATAGAATTTATTTTATGAATTTATTTATTCAAGAGAGACCTTCTATAACATCTTTCAAGAGGAGATTCAAAGAACACTATTTTTCTAAACTGTCATAGTTAGTAGGTTTATGTTTATATTACTTCGTATTTATCGTATTATCTTAGTATGTAGTTATTAAATTTCAAGAATTTATTCAATAATTTAATAATTTAATTGATTATTTAGTATCACATCTTGTTAACCATTTCTATTTCACACGTTACAAAATTGTTTTCTCATTGTTGGGAGGGCACTGCTACCTGTAATACAGGATTTTTCCTAGTATAGGTATCAGAAGCACGCATCAAAAATGTATGTAACTCTATTATAATGTCTTAATATATTGTAACATGATGTAATTTAGTTTATAATAGTAATAATTAATGATAAAAATATAATAATAATATATCTTAGTATTACTTATTTATGCAGGTATAAATATTTCTCCGTGGCCACCTTCGCATTATCTCATTTTAAATACTCTATGCGAAGGTTGGCTAGATGAGATCTCTTTTAGAGATAAGTTCGCCTTTGAAACACAGTCATGGAATAAAATTTCGAATTGATGGTTTGCAATAAAGAATATATTTAAATAATCGCGATCAGACCTTAAACGATAAATATTTATTAGCATCGCGAGTAACTGAATAATATTATTCTCTATGTTGTTATGAAACACTGTCCTCCCAGTCCTCTTCCCTAGCAATACCGACCAACCTTTTACTCTCGTCCCAGAGGCGAGAGTTCAACACAGTGTCGTTCGCAAACCAGTGACTGTAGAACTCTTCGCAGTCCCGGAAGTGCCTACCGCTCAGGCCTTCCACCCGTGGGTCGATGGCCAAGAACACTGGCATCTTCGCCACATCCGCTAAAGGCCTACCGAATTTTAATAGGGACGCACTGAGAACAGATTTGAGCCAACTGTCCTGATAGTTTCTGAAGAAATCCGACTTGCCGAGTCCTGGGTCCATGCTGTAAACGTTTACACCCAGCCCTCTGACCCGTTTCTCCATCTCCACGGTAAACATCACGTCAGCCAACTTGGCGTTGCAGTAGTAGCCAAAACTGGAGTGGCGGCCCACGTCGTTCATATGATCTATATCGACCACTCCCAGAATCAAAGCTAACGATGACACGTTTACGACTCTACTCGGAGCAGACCTTCTAAGTAGCGGGAACAATAAGTACGTTAAGAGGAAAGAACCGAAGTAGTTAACTTGCATCGTTAGCTCAAGGTTGTCTTCTGTAAGTTTGTCCTCTAGCCCCACTGCCCCGACATTGTTGATCAACATGTCCAACCGAGGTTCCTGGGACACAGTTTCGTCGACGAAGCGCCGAACGGACTTCAAAGAAGCTAAGTCTATTTGTCTGGTGACAATATTTTGGTTGCCAGATGATTGAGTGATGTTTTCTTTCGCGTGGGCGAGCTTCTCGGGACTCCGGCTGGCGATTATAACTTTGGCGCCGCGTTTCGCAAGGTTCTTGGCCACCTCGAGGCCGGTGCCTGCGGTCGCTCCCGTTACCAGTACCACTTTACCCTCGAGGCGTATATTGGACTCACATTTCGCGAATTCATTCAACATTTTGAAAAAGGAACAAATAAGCCGACACAAAACGTTGAAATTAGACCGATTTCTTTGGATATTCCGACGCGACTAAGACCGGTTCGTATTATTGGACGAGGCTGCGTGGCTTGAGGGCCGTGACTTTGATCATGTTGGAGTGAAGGTTTCCGGAACCAATATTATAAATATTACCTTTGACAAAAATAATATATTTATCAACCGGCGTAGAGAAAGGCGAAGCAAAGAGGCAACGGCAATCTGCAGATGGGTTTTATAATTGCACACACATGGCGTCTTAATTGCGTTGCGTGGTCCGCGTGGCCAATAAATACAGAAATAGCGTTTATGATGAGTAAAATTTCTAAATAAAACTTCGTATCCTTGTTGAATGTATAATCGTGGCCACTCTACTTGCGAAATGTTGCGTGCTGTGGGAGTTAATCGCCCAGTTACTGGCGTGGTGTAAACAAACACGTTTTAGATGTTTTTTTCTATCAGTCGGTAAAGGGTTACCTCTAAAATGCGCGGTTTCCCCTAAAATGAGTTTGTATTTCACATCAAAGTTGTATGATGAGTTTTTCTCGGATTTAAATAAAAACTAACTTTGGCCTTTGCATCCATGTAATGAGATGATTTACGTATACAGCGACCAGTGGCAACTACAGTTAAACTAGATGGGTGAAGGGATTACTCGGACGCTGTTTTTAGATGGACGCCTAGATGACATTTTATATATTAGCATAAAATAATTATTAATACGTAATGGATATTATATATTTGTTTTTGTGAGTTCTATTTTTCTTTAATTTTTATTAAGGTTTACATACCTAATTAAAAGCTCGCGCTTTACGCGCTTTGACAATGACTCAGCCCCCAAAAAACATTGTCTTACGTAGAAGAATGATTATTCCGTTTAACAATGACAGGTTTTAAGTACTTATTTAGCAAAATAAAATGTACTCGATTCCCAGGCATTCTCTCGCGCCCACGCGGGGTTTACGATTGACGTAATAAATATGGAGTTTGTAGGCATTTGCCAGCTTTGTGAGATCTGCCAGACCATTAGCAATTAATTAGCCAGCGCAGCCACGCCTGTCACCAGCTAGCTAATTAATTGCTGAAGAACGGTCTTTTCGGCTACATATATTTTAAGAAATTGTGTCGGGCTGAAAATGCATTGACCATTGCTTAACTAAGAATGATATCGTTGCAGTTAAGTGCCAACGACTTGATCTACACAGCAAAGACACGGGTAAATAGGCCACAATTATAGCCAACCCAGTGTAATAGATTTAGGAGAATAATGACGCCTAAACGATACAAAGTCCAATCTTGTTATAAAAATTAAATTGGCTTAAGAGTATGCTGATCACCGCCTTGATTATGTAACTTTCCACGCATACATGTGCAATAACGAAATATCTATTGGACTTAGGTAGCTCTGTATCACTGTCACGTATCAAATATCTACTGAAATGAGGTACCTATACACTATGTGTGATACATAGGAATATTACGCCTCAAAACTATACGGCAGAGCTACTTAGGTAAACTTTTCGCTTTCGGCACACAGGTGTAAATGAGAAAAGTTAAATTACAGTTCATACATTAAATTATTATATTCTTTTAATATAGTGCATTAATCCCGTGCTAATGACAGTTTTAAAAACCTATTTAGAGGCCGAAAACGTCCAAAAATTTACGTAGCAGTAAAGAGGTTTGAAATTTCCCTGATGCCGGTAAGTCGCCCATTGGCTCAGTTGGGAGAACGCTGGTACAGTTAGCCAGAGGTCGCGGGTTCGAGTCCCAGCATGGGTGGAATTTTTGGACTCTAAATAGGTTTTTAAATTTAATTATTTTTAAGTTTCCTTTCAAACATTTGTACGCGATATTGATACAAATGTTGCAAAGGAAACTTAAAATAGCGCAACATAGAGCAGGTTTGACATTTAAGACCATGCATGTAAGTTTGTATACCCATATGTTTCCATACCATGCATATCTCTGTTCGACCAATTATTTGAATCTATACTTTACAGTGACAGCTCCACTTACATTGCGTGGCTTAGGAACCATTATTTATTTCTTGTTACTCGTTAATCTGTGCGTTAATTATGAAATGGAATGATTTTATTGTGTCAGAAATTGAGTTATAATATATTTTTTCCTCTGTTGTTATATTTAGCAGTTTAGATGTTTTAAAAACCTATTTAGAGGTTAAAAATGTCGCTGCCTGTACGTAATACAGAGAATAGTGTAAAGAGGTTCGAAATTTCACTGATGCCGGTGAGTCGCCCATTAGCTCAATTGGAAGAGTGCTGGCACGGATAGCCAGAGGTCGCGGGTTCGAATCCCGGCATGGGTGGAATTTCTAGCCTCTAAATAGGTTTTTTTAAAATTTATATTTTTGTTGAATTTTTTAAAAATGTTTTTAATTGTATATTCTAAACACTAATTTCCCAATCTTCACTAGGTTGTATTTTCACTAACTTCTTTGAGACATCCCACAGCCTTTTCCTCAGTTGTCTATCACTAGCCAACCAAGTGTTGTACCATTCTCCGCAAAATTTATAATGCTTTCCTCTCACGTCCTCCAACTTTTCATCGGCAGACAAGTACACTAGTTCACTCGCCACATCTTCTTTGCTCCTGCCTACAATTTGCACAAACAGTTTCCCAATGCCATTTAGCGATCCAGGCAAGTTATCCAGAATTCCTGTTCCAGACACCAGAAAAGGGTCAAAACTATTGGCGGTCACATTGGTCTCAGACAACCGATTGGCCAACTCTACAGTAAACAAAGAATTAGCCAATTTCGAATTGGCCAATAAACTTAATCCAGACCAATATCCAACGTCATTCAAACGGTCAAAATCTATATGGCCAATATACATTGTCGCAGCTGATACATTTATGATCCGGCTCGGTTCCGCAGTTCTCATCTTAGGTAGCAATAAGTAGGTTAGAAGGAACAAGCCGAAATAATTCACTTGCATCATTGAATTAAGTCCATCTTCGGTTAACCTGTCAGGAAGGGCCACCGCGCCTGCATTGTTGATTAGAACGTCGACTCGATCTTCTGTGTTCACTGTGTCACTGACAAAGGCTCTTACAGACGTTAATGACCCTAAATCAAGTCGTCTGTAGGCAACGTTGTCACTTCCTGTGGCCGCCTTTATGTCCTCGACTGCACTTTGAAGTTTTGTTTCATTACGACTGGCTATGACGACTTTCGCTCCGCGTTTTGCTAATATCTTGGCAGTTTCTAAGCCTACACCAGAGCTTCCACCCGTAACTATTACAGTTTTTCCTCTAATTTCCGTGTCCGTTTCACACTTTGTCATTGTTCTTGAAGGGGCAACAGTTTCTGTCAAAGTTGATAATCCTACTGGGCTTAAAATAAGGAAGCAGAGGTATAAAAGGAAGGCAGTGTCGTTGGTTTTTCCTTCGTTGTATGTTTATTATAGCAATTGACGTCACAAACGAGGGGTAATGAAAGCAACATTCTTGCGATTGTTTGCTGGTTGCTTACTGTGAGATCTTAGACAGAGCTGTTCGGAATCTTATTTATTACTCTTTCAAATGTGTATCTGGTTTATTTACATTTTTATGCAGCCTAATATACATAATTATTCGAGAGAATGAGTGTAAGTGGTTTTCCTATTTCAAGAGCAAATTTATTTAATAAAATGTAAAGGTCTCGTAACATACAATAAATAGGTCTATCTGGTTATGAATTCATCATAATTACCTGAGAAATATTTTACTTTTTGTCAAGATCAAGTTCGTTTATTGCTTCATTCGGTATAATAGATCTTTACATAAATAGAGGTACTCAACACTCTAAGGCACTGCAAATGTTATAGGTACATAAGTAACTTTCTTTTGCACTAGATAATCAAGGGGCCCCATGAGTTCACTAGGGCTAGAAATAAAAAAAAAAACCTTCCATGAAAAAGTTACTCACAAATGTATCAAACGTTTAAATTTTGATTTTCAGGATCTACCTCGACTCTAGTTGGACTCTGGTAAAGTCCCAGTTACACTCTACGGCTTTAGGTAATTGGGACTTTTCGCCAACTACGGAGTTTATAGCGAAAGAAAACTACTTAGTTACAGAATGTTGGCCTTAGGTTGTGCGTTGTTAAAATTGCAATTATAAAATATTACACAATAATCATAATATAACATTTTGAAAAGGCACAAGTACCTAAACATAAATATGTTTAGGTAGGTACTTTCAATGCTGTCTTATCAAATTTCTCAAAAAGAAGTAAGCAGAACAATTCTTAAGGAGGGAAAAATATTTTCTGCGCATTTTTCTTAACAGTTCATTTAACAATTACAATAATTTCCACCCAACACAATCACTTGTCTTGCTCCCAAATTAGGATACCCTGTGCCTGTAACTAGGCAAAGCTATAGCAATCATGAAATTAACCCAAACTGAGGGGGCCATTTGTACAAATATAGGGCGGTTCCCCATTGGAGCAATTTATTCATGCCACGATTATTTCGGTCATTTAACCTTACTTACATTAGGTATCATTAGCATTGAGCAGTATCCATCAGATTAATATCACCAACATCAGCCAATGCACTGAGCGGTTTTTTGAACTAACTATTATTGCTAAAGCAAATATCGTTAGTATTGTGTGTATTTTCAGGAAAACGCCTCTAGCAGAGTTATGTGGCCGTTGAAATGGACAGCGCATTTTCTTTTTGTACTGTTTGGAGTCTGTTTGCTTTGTGCATCTTCAGTGAGTAATGCGCCACGCAAAAATTATTTGTTTTTGACGGCCTCTGTGGTTGGAGACAAAAAAAAAACCCAGGTCTTGGATATTTATATGTTTGTGATGTCCTGTGTCTGGTTCCCACGAAACAGGGTATACTAGTGTGGGGCCAGAAGCAATGTATGTGCCTGTATGTAAATGTTAGTAAATAAAACACATTATCACAACATTCTGGTGCCAAATCTTGATCCTTGGTCATTGGAAGAGATCACTATAAGTGATAGGGCCGCCGTCTGTACTCTTAGGTTTATCTTTAATAATCTATTTTTCATTCTATTTTTATCTACTTTAAAGTTTTCTTTATCTATCTATCTATATACTATGAGATATGGTGGCAGACAAAGCCATCAATATGGACATACGAGACAGACAGCCCAAGACATGCAATGACTGTAAAAGAATTAATTTACTTTATATGAATGTGGTGTCCGTCAGGTGGTAGAAAGGAAAACAATTTAAAAATTAAACTTCAAACAAAGTTATAAAAGCCGTTAGTGATTTTACAGCGCGTAAATATTTTAATATTTAAATAATATTAAAACATTATTTAAATATTTTAATATTTAAAAGTTTACGAACGTTTTCCTTCAAAAATATTTTAATTGAGTTATTTGTTTATCATTATCACCTCTTTTAACGAAATTGTGTTTTTAGTAATTTAGAATCTGCCTAATTTTGTTAATTAATATTATTCGTACCGATCCAATTAATCTGTACGCGAGAAAAATGCCTAGTTACTTGTAGTAAAGTCAATATTTGTAAATTGCACCGAAAACCCATCTCTAATTTCTTTCTTGTCTCCCTCTATGGTTGCCTGGAAGAAATCGCCTTTAGTAATAAGGCCGCCAATTGTACTATATTTTTATATAATTTTTGGAACTGCAATTTCTGTGTAGAATAAAGAATATTCTATTTATCTAGTACAGGTCAGCCCTTTAATATAAGACCACCTGTGATTATATTTTAATTCGTATTTGGTACATGGTACATCCCCACACTGGGAATCGAACCTGGGTCTCTCGCATCCGAGTCCATTGTTCTACCCACTGGGCCACTACCACATAATACCATTACCGATGAGTTATTAACACTGTAAAGCCTAACTGCAAAGTAGGTACTCGGGGCTGCAAGTGATGCAAATTACTTCAGCCAGATGTCGCTGCCTGTACGTAATACAGAGAATGTTGTAAAGAGGTTCGAAATTTCACTGATGCCGGTGAGTCGCCCGTTAACTCAGTTGGTAAGAGCGCTGGCACGGATAGCCAGAGGTCGCGGGTTCAAATCCCGGCATGGGTGGAATTTTTAGTCTCTAAATAGGTTATTAAAATTGTCCTTAGCACGGGTTACTGCATTAAAAATAATATTATTATTAACACTGTTTTTCACATTCCCTCAAAATATAGCTAACGATTTCAAAATCATCCTGTAGAAAACCCCCAAGCAGGAGCGCGCCCTGATCAAGTACTGGAATCCGGCTTACATGAGCAATGTCACGGTGTTCACCGGCCGGACACGCCGGAATGGACCCTACGTTACTAACATGACCGGCACAAATCTGACGCCTTTCTCCAATAACATATCTGTGAGTTTGACTCTCCGCACAGATAATATGATATCAACCCTTTGCATGCTACCACTGATTGGGCTTGGGTGTATTCCTGCCTCGCAGGAAGGTTAGGCCATACTCTTCCACGGGGACAAAGTCCGGGTTGGTGGAGGATTGTGAGGCAGTGGCGGGACTTAACGTCAGAAGTTATCAAGTCACCCACAAGGCCTTTGACGGCGGCCATTACATGACAGCCTGTACCAACGGCTTAGCGAGCCTTGCGAAGCACGGAAGCGCTCGGTAAAAATGCCACTAGCAATAGTCACGGGATGGTCACCCATCGGCGGCTTGATAGCTTCTGACAATAAGGCCCGCCACTGTCTCAATCCTCCACCAACCAGGACTTGGCCCCCGTGATGTGGCCTAACCTTCCTGCGATGCAGGACGAGACCCGGGCCCCAGCTGTGGGGATATACAAAGGGTTGACATCATAGATCCGTTCAATATATTTTGTATGAGCATCACGAGTCCTTATGAAATCTATTGTTACTTGGTTCGTACGAAGTTCCTCCTCTAATGTTAACATAATCCTTCTGTTCATAGCTATCGCTAGCGTTCCAGGTGAAAACCGGGGACGATTTCAAACTCAGTTACACTTTGTGCGAAAGTTTCAAGATGAACTGGGTCCGTATTTACTTGAAAGATTTTTCGGACATCCCTCCCAGGTGCCCTATGGTTGCGGTAAGTGGTTGTGATGTGTGGCTGTTGGTCTTTGCATCTACGTAATGAGAAGCGTCTACGTAATACAGCGTCCAGTGACACCTCCACTCGCACTCGAAACCATCTAATCGTCTATAATACAGTGTGTCCATAAATTCAAGAAACCGGAAGTGTAACTTTATTATCGGTATTATCGAAAATTAAGACCATTAACTACCTTTGAAAGCACATAACATCTTTGTGATGAAATGACTGTAATTTTTATTTTAATAATGCTTTAAGTGCAAGAAATTAACTAAAACCGAGCAAAATCTTACTCTTTAATTTCTACTTTTATTCGACAAAGTATACTCGGACGTTGTAGTTTAAATTATTTTTAGATGGTGTAGCTTGCCCAGCAATTGTATACCATCCTGAGAGCATAGTCGGTTTAGCCCACTGAAAAGTAATCACGGAGGAGGAAACATATCTTCACATGTGTGTGTATGACTTGTATAAATAATCCATCAATAAATTCTAGGACTTTACCAGTGTGACCCTGAGCGGCCAGTTTTTTTTCTTTTTTGTTACCTCATCCTGTTAAGCCCTGACGTCCTATACACACAACATAATATGTAACTGTCTTAACTTGCACTTAATGGAATTTAAGTAGGAGATCTGGAAGGCTTACTGTTTCAGGTACAAATGTTATTTCATATTTCTTCCAACAATTTGTTTTTTCTACAATCTACGAAGCTTTTGAAGATTCAGAGTAGTTAGTAGTTTAAAGCCACTGATACTCGCGCCACCAAAAAGTTTCATTTGACTTATCAGTTTCGCCTGTATGTGGTCATAATTAAACATACAAAAAACATACGATGTTGATAGGAAAATCACTTAAGGTTCCCGCTAAGAGATTGGAGTATCTAATGGCAACCTTAAACATAAGTAATTATAAGTAATTATATTCTCGCACTCCCTTGCTGTTTGTCATCAATATATTTTCGATTTAATTATTTATGTACATGCACCACGTACCGACTATA
Organism: Yponomeuta sedellus; assembly: GCA_934045075.1. Taxonomy (NCBI): domain Eukaryota; kingdom Metazoa; phylum Arthropoda; class Insecta; order Lepidoptera; family Yponomeutidae; genus Yponomeuta; species Yponomeuta sedellus. The sequence goes on along the minus strand of OW203734.1, from coordinate 22,344,411 downwards.
TTCTTCATGCAATCCACTCCATCCAAAGGTTGTCTGGAAGAGATCGCTCTTAGCGATAAGACCGCCAATTGTATAACATTACTTAGATTTAAGAATCATGGTTGTAATATTTTTCTGGTTGTGCAATAAAGTGTTCTCTATCTATCTATATATCTATCTAACATAGTCGCGTTTCAGGGCACATACCACTTCATCAACATGGAGCTTCCCCCGAAGCACTTCCCGGTCCCGATCCCGGATGGTGACTACAACATAAAGATGTTGGTGTACTTGACTGACGATCCTCAGGAAATGATCTTGTCAGCCACTGTGTTTTTGCGCTACGAAAACACTAAGCGTATAGGCTGATGACAACCTAAGACGCTTCGGAGTGCTCACTAGCGCCACCAATGGAAAAAAAACATAACTTGTTTTACAATACGTTTTTATCTATGAGTGACCAACAGAAATCTTAACAACTGTAACAACTATTTTTCGAAGCTACAGTCTAGAACCTAGGATCAACAATATATGACTTTAATCAAATCTTAGCAAATGTGAAAACTATTTTTCGAGTTGCAGCGTAAAACCTAGAATAAACAGCCTAAGGCCTTAAATAAATTTTCGCCCGAAACGGCCGTTTTTAGCGGAATCGTTTAAAGTTCTAGGCTATTGTCACAGCTGTTAAGATTTCGCATGTCCACTTTTAAATAAAATATATTATAAAACGAAGCGCATTAAGCTTAAGGCTTGGTTTCAATAAAAACACACATATTTTTTGTAAACATCTGTATTTTACATTTTTGTTTTTTTTTTGGCTATGCACCCCTAGAAATGTAACAAAATGAAATGAGAGCATGCTTTTAAATTTTAAATTAAAGAAATCTATTGTAAAAAATAAGTACTTAATTCGAAGAGTTTTTATACCTGACTTAAATAATGTAACATATTATTTACTTAATAAGCACATTTAATAGATTACCTATAGTGTAGAAAGAGCGAAGCCTTCCCTGCAGTTACTTAAAAGGAGGCTTCTGCAATGTTCTATATGTGCATGTTTTGTTTGAATAAAGGCCTTATTATCATTATTAATTGAAAATTTGTAAATGTAGATGAGTTCGAAAATAAAGTAATTGGTACATGCCGAGATTCGTACCCACAACCTGCGAATTGAGAACCCGGAGTTACATCGCTGTGCTACCACTCGCTAACGGTGAACGAAAACATCGTGAGGAAACCTGACGGTGTGAGGAGCTCAAAACTTCCAATCCGCGATGGGACGTAGGCTATGAAAACAGACGGATCACATTTTTTCCAAAAAATGGCCCAAGGTAAGATTAGTTACCGATAAGTCTAAAGAATCTGTATTTTGCGATATCACTGTTAGCAATTTATTTATCTTTAGACTTATCAGTAACTAAACGCCGCTAAGAACATTGTGAGAAAGACCATTTTATATTACATTCGCAAATACAATTAATTCATAACGAAATTTCCTTAGGCCATTTTTCGGAAAAAATGCGTTAAAATAAATCGTATTGATTACATTATTTTTTTTAATGCACTAACCCGTGCTAAGGACAATTTTTAAAAACCTATTTAGAGGCTGAAAATTCCACCTATGCCGGGATTCGAACCCGCGACCTCTATCTATCCGTGCCAGCGCTCTTTCCAACTGAGCTAATGGGCGACTCACCGGCATCAGTGAAATCTCTGTATTACGTAGGAAAGAGCGCTGGCATACATACATACATACATACATACATACATACATACATACATACATACATACATACATACATACATACATACATACATACATACATACATACATACATACATACATACATACATACATACATACATACATACATACATAACCGCACGCCTATATCCCAGAGAGGTAGGCAGAGACCAGGGACTGCCATTTGCCACGATCCTGACAGATCACCTTCGCTTCGTCAACCTTCATAAGTCGTTGCATGCACGCACGCCGGTTCCGGGTGAAGGATTTCTGGATGAAAAAATCATGCACCAGCGTTGTTAAGCTGCAGCGCGTGGCTCGTGGCGATACCGAAACAAAGTGGCCTGCGTCTTCTGGCTTTTGACCACAGAACATTTCGAAATGCCCCCTCCCGCATTCTATCTCTCTGTTCAAGTTGTATATAATATTCCCAACATGTAATTAGTTTTAATTTCTGCCAATAGATGGCGCCAACAGCGTCTTACATCGCAGTATTGTTTGGTCTCACTGTTTGGTATATAATTGGGCTTTACTAATAATTACTAATAAAGTTGTCTCTTCGCTCTGGAGTTAATGCGTATTATTTCGTAGGCTCCTAGGGTCCTGGGATTTTGAACCTGTCTTGTTCACTCTCCATGTACCAATCCTTCTCGCATCCTCCCGGCAGAATCTTCGGTCTGCCACGACGTTAGAGGTCTATGTCCATATTGTCGCTGTTTTTAAATTATCATCAGCGATTCGACGCCCACTGCCTCAGAACACAAAAATAAGGAGAAGTGCCTTATGGGCGTTGCACTCTCGTTCAACGTTAGCCCAGTTGGGCTAACCTCTGCGAAACTTTAAAATATGGCCGTCAATCGCTTCGCGCCAGCCGTCGTAGTAACATCTGAGAAAAATGCCTAATTGCGCAGTGATTACCTGCAGAAATCGCTGTGATACATGCTATTCAAAAACAGTGGAGTGTTTTTTCACCGGTAAGCCTATTTTACTCACTATATTCGTCTTATAAACTACGAAAAATCATAATTATAATAATTTTATGTGCAATGTGCATCCCAGTACTAAGAACATAAATGAGACGTATTTATTACATCGGATTTACTCCACTGGTGTTTTTATATAGGACTTTCGTGGAGGTTTTCTAACTAGGAAAAGCCAGCCCGCAGTGAACCATCACGCAAAATTCATCATTGTTCGGTACGATGTTTCGAGTTACGGCCGCATGTATTTGCCGTGAAATGTCAAATTCACCTATATAGGTGTCAGCTGGAGACATAGTGATGGGGCAGTTCCTTTCTTTTCAGACAAATTAAGTATCGATATTATTGAGGCATTTATAATCGTTCGTCCAGACTTCCAAAATTACTAGAACCAATTATTGTAAGACTAGGTATCTATTGCCCGCGACTCCGTCTGCGTAGACTTCAGCTTGCGTTGCTAAGGAAGCTTTTATTTTAGTGGAAGGATTTTGTCTTAATAAAAACAGGCCTAAGCTTCGATCATGTATTTCAACGAGTTTCTAATAAAGATAAAGAAAAATGGATCGAAACACAGAGAGGGTATAACTGGTTTCCTCTCAAAAAAAGTACCATTTGCTCCATCCATTTTACAGAGAAGTGATTCCAGATGCTAAAGTGGGGAAAAAAATATTTCCGTGGCCAGTTCCTACTTTGAAACTACCAGTTATAACGAGTTCCACAAAGGTTGAGGTACCAGTATATTTAATAAAATCACGATTAAATTTTACATGGTTTAGAAAATTCAATTATCATCACTTTATTCTAAATCTTCATTTCAGATGGACGACGCATAACTTTCCAAAAGAAAATGTTTCTAAAGAAACAAATCAGGTGATATGGTTGTGGTACTAAATCATATTCTTATATACTTAATTTTTTATGAGCGTTATGTTATAAATGAAATTCGAATAATGAAAAACAAGTTAAATAAAGTATTTTCAATATTTTAATAATATATTTACCATTTTAGATCCGACAACGACAAGTTCTCGAATGGAGACCACAATATGGTGTCGGTACTTGCATATATGTCATATCGGCAAGTGCACCGTCGGACGACAAGATGGAAAGAAGATCTCATCCTAGTGGAAGGAAGACGCTGGATGCAAGCCGCTTTCAATTGGTCTTTTTGTAAATCCATGGAGGAGGCCTATGTCCAGCAGTGGATATCTTGTGGCTGAATGATGACGGTGATGAAAATATTCTCTGTAGGATTTCAGTTCAGAATATGTTTCGAAAGTTTATAAGTTTTTTTTGACAAGCTTATAAAAGTTCTTACTATTTACTGTATTTTTAATTAGGAAGTTACTTTATTTACAGGCCCATGATACATTTCAATCACACATATTCTTTATTTAATCCTGAAAATCCAAGCATGGCTACTGATTTCCATGGTAATATATTTAATCATGGTTGTAACATTTTTCTGGTTGTGCAATAAAGTGTTCTCTATCTATCTATCTATTTCCAGTATATCGCTGTTACTCAGACAAGTGGCAATTTCGTCAGGAAAATGGTTGTTTTTCGAGTTTATACATGTGTTTGTTCTATTTTTTATATAGCTAGGTGAATTATTTTCAGAGAATGAGAAAGTAATTGCTATTGTATTCTTAAAAAGTCAGCACTTCATTCTTTCACCCAACAAAAACTGCTGTTCATTTACAGAGTCCTAATGAGCCGTTTTCAGAAGAAAAAAAGTTAATAACACAAAAACTCAATAGATGGCGCTTAGTTGGCGAAAATAGTTCTGTCATCTACGTAGCATTTTTCGTTTAATTTGTGGTTGTGACCGCACGCTTCTTGACGCCAGAGTATTTAAATTGACGCAGGTGTTGGTTTGGTCGACCGTTCTGTTTGCATTTTGTGATTTTTCATTTCCTTTCTGCTCTTGATACTGAGAAAGTGACTTTTATTTTACTGAACTTAAACGAAGAAATGCGTACTTACGTGTCCTATAATCGTTTGGGGTGAAATGATCCGAACAAATACATGAATGTTTACGCATGTTCCATTTTACGATTTACATCTACTCTGGTTGCTTTGATCCACTGTCGGTTCAGGGTTTCATTGGTACTGGGGAATGAATGAACTCCTGTATTTTTGCACGTCACAACGGCACAGGTACGCATTTTTATACTCCTAAAAAGAAACTTCCTAATTTACAAGTATCGAAACCAAAGTAAAAACTTGCTAATACAAACACAGTATCTCCTACTCCTACTTAGTCTGTGCACTCTTCTAGGGGCACGGGAGTGCTCTCGCCAAGACGCGCAGAAGATTAGTATGGCACTAACTAATAATTCATAACTTTATTGCGACCATGTAGTTGTTTAGATGACCTACGTCTTCTTGAAGTGTTTCGTATTACCAAACCTACATCATGCCATCTAATTTTGCTGTTGATAGGGATAGAAAGTGTATGGGGCCAAATTAGGTCAGATTACTAGAAAAAAACAGAAATCGACGAACATTTTTGTATGGGATTTTACACAGCCGGAATAAACAAACCATCCTACAAAAAAAACATTTCATGTAAAGGATGACAAGACAAGCCCTAGTTTTACTAATCATGGTAAAAAATAGGACATGGCCGTTTTACAATACCCAATTTCTTTCCTTAATTAAGACCATAGGAGAGTCTGTGCGACGGCCGCGTAAGGGCCAAGTCATATTATTATGCTAAGGTATTAAAATTATAATAAAATTATGTAACATTGATAGAGTTAGGGCTTGTATGAATGCGTGCCTTGTATAATTGGGGGCTTGGCTCATCATGAGTTCTGATAACTTTTAAACTGTACGCATATTATTATCATATCATGAGCTTGTGTCTTGGCATCCTTTTTACAAAAATGTTTTGTCGGATTGATTTGACACATAAATTTTTGTGACTTTCACGCCATCTAGTAAGTGTTGTGGAACTAGTTTTTTTGAAAACGCCTCATTACCAATATAAGCTAATTTGTAAATGGTAATGTAAGACAGTGCATTTTACGTTACATTGAGATTCATAAACTAAATAAAATACAAAGAAATATCCAAGATCCAGGCACAAATGCGTCCCTGACCGTGGACGTGCTCTTCACACAAATATTAGTTCTTTCCATTACCAGGATTCAAACCCAGAAGACCTAGCTTTTCGGGCAGCGTCACTACCAAATATGCTTCAATGGTGTTCTGTCCAAAAAATTTAACATATAATTTTTTTTTACTTACCGTATTAGTAGTCAGTATAATGGTCATCATCATTATCAAAATAATCAAATTCTATATCAATAGAAAGCCAAGTTTGCGTCTTTATCATATACTGAAGCCACAAATACTGTCAATAAGACACGAACCTAATAAATATTTACATTTCACGGCCCAGTAAATTAAAATAGGATTATTTGTTTTAATAATATTGTTTTTGTAAATTTGACATGTTCTGTTTTTTACCCCTACACGAAATATACTGTTTATAAATGAATAACCTCTTGTAGTGACAACAATCAAAATGCCAAACTCTCATCGGATAATTTTATCGATAAATGTATTATTTAATACAAGTGTTCCATCCAGAGTTCACCGACGCTGTTGTTTACGTGTAGGAGAGTATTCGTACAATTGTTTTTCATAGTGTGCGAACCAATTAAAAGATTAGAACGCTAGTAGATGACTGGACAGACGTGTGCGTGAACCTAAAATTTACAATACTGTGCATGTAATGAAAACGCACACATATTCAAAAGTGGCGACAGCGGTACCGGACTTATTTCGCGGCTAGGGCATATCTCCTTCTTTCTATGATCTGAGCCCACTGCAGAACATAGGCCTCCCTTATGGTTTTCCAGGCTTACCGGTTTTGTGCCGTCCGCATCCAGCGACTCCCCGCCACCATAACGAGGTCGTCAGACCATCTGGGGGCCTGCCCACGCGGCGCGTAGTCCGGTCCGCGGTCGCCAGGTCAGAACTTTTTCGCCCCAAGGGCATAGTTCTCATAGAATATATAGTTCTCTGAACTAAGTGTTTCTGTACGTAATACAGAAAATAGTGTAAAGAGGTTCCAAATTTCACTAATGCCGGTGAGTCGCCCATTAGCTCAGTTGGATAGAGCGCTGGCACGGATAGCCAGACGTCGCGGGTTCGAATCCCGGCATGGGTGTAGCCTCTAAATAAGTTTTTAAAAAAAGTGTTTCTAGTTTTGGTTAACTTATTGTTTTACCCGTTGAAATTTAATTTTAAAATTAGATATTAATACTGGCAAGTCAATACAGAAAATCTAAAGGAAGTGGACCCGGATGAGTCCAGACAGTACCACGAAAAAAAGAAATAGACTTCATCTTGTCGAAGGGAAGATTCAGCGATGGTTCTGTGATCAATGCACATAAAACAGGCGGTGATTACGTTTTAAGTCGGAAAACCATGAGGCACACTTATTTCCTGCATTAGGCGTCAAATGACTGATGATGAAGGCTTGCCTAGTGTGGGGACGCAGTAAAAATTGCAACGCTAAATATTGTTTATCTACTGTTCTACAATTGTCAACATATAGATATTTTAATGTGTCACTTATGGTTAATAAAGATTTATTATTATGACGATGAAAATGAGTGAGTCACTGACGTTCACTGGCATTTTACTTTTTTTTACTAATAGGATATATTTTGTTATAGTTTCTGTAACTTCCGGCAGATTTGCCCGACACATCAAATTCTTCACATAATATTTGTAGGTAGGACGCGATGGAGCTGAGTTTTAATGCATTTGCAAAAGTTTCATCAAGATTAGCTGTTGAGGGATTACCGCATACGAGGGAACAAACGATTCTATTTATATCTGTGTAGATACCATTACGGAAAACAATGGGAGAGATGAGCACCAGATATAAGTTGTAACAATAAGGAATGTAAAGGTTTTAGCGCAATAAACCACCTACTTCTCACAGGCTACCTCGTCATTTTCACTTCACCTCTGTGCCCCATAGCTATAAAATACATTTTTCCTTTAAGGCAGTATGTCTGGGTATTGCCTTGTTGATCAATAGAGATGTATAATGTGCTAAGTGTTATCTGATCCAAAGGCCGTGTGATGTGAATATTGGATAAGATAAAAATGCGTGGATTTCGTCAGAGATTCTTAGGTATGTCATTTGCCAGGCAAATTATTTGCACTGTGGATATAATACATTGCGAACAAAGTACAGTTGACACCTTAGGCGTGATTCTGTTTAATTTCTTTTATCTTTTGACATTAATTTATTTTAAAATTTTATAATTAATCATTAATACAACTTAACTTTCTTAAATAAAATATTACATACCGTTTTAAACCTTTATCTTTTATTAATTAGTAAAATTGTTTTCTTTTATTCGATGACAATTAGATTTTTAAAATTTGACGATCCAGTTGCACAGCAAATGGTTTATAATTATAATTTAACGGCTGCTTCATCAATCCAATATGTCCCCTCCGAATGGTACGTGTCTCTTCCCTGTGGAAGGTCATAGAAGGTCATAGGTCATACTCCACAACGGGGGCCAAGTCCGGATTGGTGGAGGCTTGTAAGACTAGTGGGTGTTCTTACTGTCAGAAAGCTTATAATTTAAGGGCCCGTAATTACTTTAACCCATTGAACGTTGACCTTGACACATAGCTATTAAGAACTATTCATATGGCCGATAGCCAATAATGTGGTATACAGGTCAAACTAATATTTTTATGATTATGTACCCATTTCCCAGCAAATAAATTATTTTAAATTTTACTTCCGCGCTTAACAAGGCACGTTAAGCAGTTGGTGCATGCTATCACGAAATGGCAGCCGTTTAGCCTGATAAATCACTCAGGATTTGGTGCGAGTAAAGACCATATTACAACAGGCCGGACGGCGTTGAGCCTTAACTACGACGGCAACCGGCCAGGATCAACTCGCAAGGGTTACCTATTGTCCCAAAAAGACGAACAGTTATTTTTACATTTATTTTTTTATTTTTTTCGATAACCAGCAGACCATACAACTTAAAATAACCTAAGTATTATTTCACTTACTTACAGGCTGGAATAAAAACATTTTATTTATTTATTTATTTATTGCATTTTAGGAAAACCATCGACTAATACAACAAAATGGAGGGTACATTTGTACAATATAGCAGTAAAAAGTCATTTAAAGGTTTTCACTTATAGCTACATAGAAAATAACAGGTTCGTGTGTTTACAACATCAAAACAAATAATTATATTAACCTACACTGCCGAATCTTAACATCAACTTAATATATAATAATCAAATCAAAACAACCAAGCCCATCATACAGTAGACAACTCGCTACCAAAGAAGTTCGCAGCAAACCTACGCCTAACTGAAGAAACGCTGTCGAGAATGACATCGACATCAGTGTCCGGGTTATCGCTTAGACCGTTAAATGTTGTGCAAGCCCGAAATAGGAAAGAATTAATTCTATAATTTTTTGAAGAAATAGGTGTATAAAATGTTTGTTTATGCCTAAGGGATCTAGCAGGAATGTGAAAGTTTAACCTGGAGAGCAAATCAGGACAATCAATAATTCCAGTGACAATTTTTATTAGCGTTGTGATGTCGGCTATACGACGTCGTTGAACGAGTGGAAGAAGATGCATTGAGCGACAGGATGGCAGGTAATCCATTTCGATTCTTATACGGCGATTAATAAATTTGATAAATTTTTTTTTGCAGCCTCTCTATTCGATCAACATATACATCGTATTGGGGGTTCCATACTTGTGAACCATATTCAAGAATACTTCTTACGTACGTGCAGTATAATAACTTTAAGGTTTTAACTTTCTTGAAGTCACGTGAAGTGCGCATTACAAAACCTAATGCTCTGAAGGCTTTTTTGCATATATTGTCAATGTGGCGATCAAAAATAAGCTTCGAATCATGTATGATACCCAAGTCACGTACTTCATCTACCCGATTGAGATTATGCCCTTTTAGTGAGTAACAATGTGATACAACTTTATTCTTCCTTGTAAACGTTATAGAGTGACACTTTAAGGGGTTGAGGTCCAATTTGTTTACATTACAGAAAGCGTCAAGCCTGTTTAGGTCCTCCTGGAGATCAGTTGCATCAGCGGTGGCTGCAATGGATTTGAAAACTTTCATATCGTCCGCAAAAATCAGAATATCGGAGTTTAAGAAGCATTTATCAATGTCGTTAATTAGAATAGCGAATAATAAGGGGCCGAGCAAGGAGCCCTGAGGAACGCCGCTGGGCACTTTAGTCCAGCTTGAGATGTGGTTACTGATAACTACTGCTTGAGATCGGTTATCAATATATGACGAGAACCATCTGAAAAGATCACCTCTTATGCCTATAGTGCTTAATTTGTGCAAGAGCTGAGAATGGTCCACTCTATCGAAGGCTTTGCTGTAATCCGTATAGATTACATCAGTTTGAAGACCTTTCTCCATATTACAGGTGATAGTGTCATTTAGCAACAGAAGGTTAGTTACGGTGGAACGACCCTTAAGAAAACCATGTTGGACAGGACTAAATGACTGACGCAAGGCAGAGTACATTTGGTCGTAGATGATTCTCTCAAATACCTTTGATATTATACATAGCTTAGAGATAGGTCTGTAATTTAAAACTTGATTGCACGGAGGTTTTTTTAATATCGGAGAGATAAATGCACGTTTCCAGGTGAGTGGTACTATGCCCTGTTCCAGTGACAACCGAAAGAGCTTACTTATTGGTTCTGAAAGGGTGTTAGCACAGTTACGAATGAATATAGCTGGAATCTCATCCGGTCCTGCAGATTTATTTACGTCGAGTTTCTTCAATTCCTTGTTCACGATACTCTCAGAGATTTCTATGGTGGATAAGTCACAGATGCTGCTTTGTCCAGCATACTCAGGGTCAGTAATAGAATGTCCAAAGTCGGTTGACAGAAACATTGATTGGAAATAGTCAGAAAAAAGATTACAGATGTGGTCACCAGATGTCGCCAATTTATCATTGTAAATCACAGAGTTAGGAATACCATTAGACCTTGACAGGTGTTTTACGTGCGTCCAAAAATATTTCGGGTTTTTTACGATGCAACTCTCAACATTAGATATATATTTTTTGTAGCATTCAGCTTCAAGTAATTTAGCTCTTTTAGTCAAAAATTGCACACTGTGAAGATCAGCTGACATCTTATAGTTTTTATATTTTTTATAGAACTTATACCTCTCTTTGAGAACTTTTTTAAGCGGTGCCGAAAACCAACATGGAAATTTATTCATTCTAACTACGGTTTTAGTAACGTGTTTGTCTCTAATAAGAAAAATAGTGTTGTAAAATTCGTCTACCGCTTCGTTAACCGGCTTATTAAGGCAGTTCCAGTCAATTCCCGATAAATCTTTGTTAATTTCGTCGTAATTAGCCTTGTAAAATTGGTATTTGGTGCGTGGAGCAACATTGAGAGGCTGAAACTCGATATGACTAATGCTAGCGACCAAAGCTTTATGGTAGGGATCTAGTGGAACTAGAGGATGGTCACAGGAAGACACCAAAATATCAGAGTTACTTAAAATAAGGTCGAGTATTTTGTTGTACTGGTTACAAACAAAGTTAAATTGACACAAATTACAAACCGCGATCTCGTCTAGCAAGTACAATTCATCAACGGACGAAGCCATGTCTGTACCATGGTTATTTGAGTAGTCGGAGGCGCCAGAAATCCACTTTATTCCACTTAAATTAAAGTCACCCAAAATTATAAATTTGTCTGAGGGATTAGCAGTCATAATTTCATTAGCCTTTTCCCAAAAATTGCGCAACTGTTGAGCAAAAGAAAAGCCACCATTTTGCTTACACAAATAAATAACACCAATATGCAAAAATCCGTGTTTTAATTTGACAGAAGTCCAAGTGTCTTCCGCTGAGGAATTCCACTCAGGTCTAGCAATGGTTGTGAGTCGCTTGTGTATTGCAAGTAACACGCCACCGCCCCGTGACTGACTAGTCAGCTCATAGCATCTGTCCCGTCGGAACACCGAATACCTAGAATCGAATAACTCTGAGTTGGAAATACCATCCACAAGCCAGGTCTCGCTTATAGCATAAATATCGTAATTATTTAGTAAAACATTGCGTCGGAATTGATTAGTTTTGCTCCTCAGGCCACGCACATTCTGATAGTATATTGTCAAGTCAGAATTGCCCTCTATTAATAATGTAAGTTACTAAACAAAATAGAAAAATAAAATTAATCAAATTAACGTAGGTAGCAATGCGATTGGTCGAATTGAATAGAAACCTTGGAGGTAGGTTGATAACAGGCACAAATTCAAGCAGGCAATAATTAAATTCTTCAATGCAGGAAAGTAGACAGATTTGACTTCTAATCTCAAAGCAATAGGGTTCAACTTTTTTAAATAGACACCAAGAGAACAGCTTTGCGTTAAGCAAATAGATTTCACTTGTAATATGTAGGCAATAGGGTTCATCGTTATTAAATAGATACCGAGTTAATGGGTTGGCGATAAGCGAACAAAGGAGAGGCGCAGGCATGAAATGCGAGGCAGAGATTGCGAACCTTCGGTAGTGAGTCGTCAACAGTAGCCATAGGCAAAGTAAACAAATTATGAAACAATAAAGTATGCATTTGATTACACCAACTTGTTTAAATCCTGCACGTTGCGTATAATTATAAGATGAGATACGTCATTCTTGCGTACATGGATCTTCGAAAACTTAACCCATACAAACTGGTATCCTTTGACCTTCGCAGCATCCTTTGTTTGAGTGAGGAGTTTCTTGTGGCTGGGTGACAGGTGGTCATTCACGAAGATACGTCTGGATTCATCGGCAAGGCCAATGTGGGCAGTGGAAAGGTTCTTCTTGGCCCGAGCGTGTGCCATAAATTCTTCCTTGACATATCTGTTCACAAACGATATGATTATGTTCTTGTCTTTGGAGCTATAGGTAGGCACGCGAGATAGGTAATTAACCTGACTTTTGGCCACAGCGTAGCCGATGGCTTCCGATAATTTGTCCAAGATATCGAACAAGTTTTCATTTTTGCTTACGGGAATATTTTTAATTTCCACATTGCTCAGACGTGACCACCCACCTTGGCTCGATTCATCGGTAGAAGGCTGCTCAAGCACCGCCAAACGGCCCTCCATGCCACTCACCCTCTCCTTGATACCGTCAACTTCGTCACTAGTAAACTGACAAGACGCTTTTAGCTCTTCAACTTGAACTTTCATTGTTTGCATGTCGAGTTTCAACTTAGATATATCCTTGAGTGTACACTCCATGGAAATTAGCTTGCTCATAATCGATGCCAAGGTAACAGTATCAGTCTGAGCAACGTCGGTTGCAGTAATGGTGGGTTGGTGCTCCTGCACGTGTTTTGATATGGGTACTGTTGGTGCTTTTCGGCAGACATGGGGACATCTCCAATTGGCTCTTCGCTCACCCCTGAGCTTGCGCCATCCAGCTTCGGTGATGTTTGCACATGCGAAGTCATAGTCATTACCACAGCCCTCACAGTGAATCCCGTCACTAAAACCATCCCCACACACGTGACACACCGATGACATTTTCAAAATGGTGTAAAGGTTGACGACTCCCGGGTTTTAATCGAGAAGGCGAAAAGGCGTGCGAATCGAACAGACACTACGGCCCAACTCACTTGACTTGACTTGAACTTGACTTGAAACATACATATTGTAATTTCTGTTAATATTTTTTTTATATAATTACTATCGCCTGCTCCTCGGCCTAAATGGCAAAAAAACATATCCCCTTGACCCTGGCACTGACTGCCGAGGTAGGTGATATGTTAATGATGATGAAGCCAATTTTTTTTAAGTCAGCCCTGCAAATAATATGTATTTTACGCAATAACGTAATATGACAATAAATAAAATAACCTAAAACAGTTGCTTTTATTATTTCTTTTATTATTGCTTCATTTTTCGGTGTCTCGTCATGCGTGTTGTTGTTAGGTACAATTTTCTTTCTCCCCATGAATAAATAGCTTGAAGCAAAATGCTAAATTTAATTTTTCATACAACCTTGACGCGCTCAACCTGTACAGAAATTCATGCTTATATTCCAGAGGAGTATGTTGGAATATTGTAACAAAAACACAATCTTAGTGTCCATGGAAGGATTTTTTTTCTCAATAGCAACACTGCCTTCTCAATTGACAACATTTCATTTTTTTAGCATACGAATTTTACTGTCTTAAAGGAAACTAGATACAAAATAAAACGACCCATATTTTTTTATTTTCTGAAACACGCACGTTTTCTTATATTTTATAAATTTTAAAGTTTAAAATATTTTTACCGGAAGTGACGAAACAACGGGGCTCACAATATGTTTTCTTTTGCCTAATATCCTAAAAAACATAGTTACAAACAAATGTCGTTTTAGTATTGCCAGGGCCATGTTAAAAACAGTTTCTGTATTTTTTTAACATCTGCAAATATGTTTTTATTTTATACAATTAAATCAGCTTAGTTCAATTAATCGTCCCTTATGTACGTCGTTGTTCCTTTTTTTAATTGCACTTTGTGTTGGGAAAGCCTTTATCTGCGTTCGGAGTGTTTTTGCTGCCAGTTTGTTACTTTTGTAGCTACTTTTTCAAGGTTATTTATAATGGTAAGTATAAAGTATGGTAACCCTGATACTATGTTGTGTGGCTTGCCTTGCGTAACGTAAACAAACTTTGTGTAGTGTTAAATTTATTTCTCTCTACTCAATTTTGTTCAATCTGTTCACGAAGCAATACTGCAGTTTCATTGGTTTCCAAGTTGTCATACACATCGCCGCCCATCATTGCGTATCGAAAACACAAAGTAATTTTTTAGGTTAGATCTTGAAATTGACTTTTTTTTTATCTTGGCACAGGCATGTTCACTGAGAGCCATGGTGTGACGTCATCAGCGTATTTTTGTGTTTTTACCATTTTCTCGGAAATGCAACCACAGAAAAAACTGAAATAAATGTTTACGTGCTTTACAAAGCCAAATCTCGAAATGGTTTTCGAATTAGAGCTCCATACAATTTTGAAATGTTGTCAATTGTCACTATTGCTTGACAGGTGCTCAAAATCTGAGAATAGGGACTGGGCTTAGGTTTAATATCATTTCTCTGCTCACATATATGTTATCTGATTATGTTATGTTATCTCACATATATGTTACATGTAATATTTATTTAAATTTATTGGGAAAATGAAATCAAATTATAATTTGTCTATATTGCTATTACTATGTAAATATCGTTACCTTTATAAATACCATTGTATCACCTAGTATTTGCGCTAAGTATTTAACATATTATGTTGTTATAAATCCGGACGTCACAATAATGTGAAGCCTCCTTCTTAACATCCCTGTTGCCGTGTCAAGACATGATCCTAGCAGAAATTGTTAACTTGTATAGGTTGTACCATGACGCGAGTCACGCGTTTTGTAGCGTTGAAATGTCATAATTTGACAATTAATGTACTGGAAAGCCGCGACTTTATACAAATAGGTACAAATGGTTTATTGACATGGAAGATAATGTTCATACTGTTACATAGGTATAGAAGCGTATATTTAGAAGCGTATGTAAATATAAAACAAAAAAGTCAATAGAATTCGCCCATCGTAATAACACTTGGTCTAGGATCTCATACTATACACGTATTAAGTATTTTAATCAGCCGGTTAAGAAAACAGTCTAAGAGCAACCTACCCTCCGCGCTAGTTAGAAAACTGTATTGCGGCAGGAGTAGGAATCGTCGATGACGTGACCAGTATTGCTGACCCATACAGTATAGTTGTTCTTGAGGAGTGATAGGTTCAGGCAGTATTGGACGCTTTTTGTGAGCTGGTACAGTACCTATATGCACAAAAACCAGACAGAGCGTATACAAATATTTACGTAATTAAGTAAGTAAGTGAAATTTATGTAATTTCTATGAGAAAAAAGGCATGCAAGATACAGTAGACATAATCAGTCAAAAAAAAAAAGAAAACCAATCTCTAAAATTTGCTTTGAAAGGAAATTAAAAAAAAAAAATTCTAGCTGTGCCAATAAATATATTTAATAAAATTAAATGCATTAAGAGTGTATAATATATTATAGGAATTTTATATAATTGTAACATAAGGAGTTACATACATAAATATTTGCTTTTGTTTACATAAAATAAGATTAATACCTGAATAAAACTCATATTGTATTATATTTTATTATGGCTTAAATAAGTATTTTTACGCCTTTTAACTTTTGACGTTAAAAGGCGCGACTCGCCTCGTCGTACCTACTACCCAGGCTGGTAGGAATAGAATACATCGGCTGTTTGCAATTTCATGAAAAATTTAATTGATTCATTCTTGTGGTTCACGCCATTCGGTGTGTTGTGTGCTCATGTATGCTTCGAAGTGAAAATGTAGAATAGTTAATTTCAGTGTCATTTTACTTTGTCCGTAGTCTAATTTCCAACAGGTTAGGTGGATACCAGGGTGTACCACTTGCCACGACTCTGACACAAACCTTTTCGGCTTCATAAACACTTATCTTAAATTTTGAAATGGATACCTAATTTGAATTGTAACGTTCATTAAGCCGCAGTTTCTGCGCTAACGCTGGTGAGCGAGCACCACTGTATAGGCTAATGCACAATTATAATGAGTATTTGCATCACATTGATTTGTTTATGTTATCCCCGGGCTTATTTAGGAAATCTGTAACTCATGTTGCATCTACCATTCTGTGATTTTACATGATGGATGCGATTTGTCTTTAGAGTGTACGTACTCGGTCGGTTGTTTGTGTTGTTTTTATTTTTATTTTTTTTCTGCTTTTAGTGTTTATCTAGTTTAGAAAAGAACTTAACATGATTGATATTCATGTTACTTGTTTGTTTACTACACATGCATTTCTCACACTGTGCCTACTATATTCTTATATTTTTATATTGTAAACTGTAGAAAACGCTGCTGGTTATACATGTAACTAACCTTAATACTAACTTTAAGTTAAGCAAATGTGTTTTGTATAACTGTTTGTTTTCCCTAATAAAACAAAATACTTAGAATAAAACCTTTTCATTTTATTTCAATTCATTAGACGGTGCATGCAGCGCGCCGGATTCTGGTATTTTTTATCAGCACAAAAAATAAATCAGAGTTTATGTATACCTACTGTTGTCCTTTCTAAGTGCTAAAATTTTAATATTACTAGTAAACTAAAATATTACGGATACGGTTTTCAAATTTTGCGCTATTCGTAGCATGCGAGATTAATATGACATTGATATATTTCATAAGTTTAATTGGTATAATTGATAACAATAACATAACACACAAATAAGTCATTGTCCTATTTATTCATTGCCATTATGAAATGTTTATTAAACATAATGAGTTCTAAAACTGTCCACACAAAAAGGTTAAATAATTTTAAAGAGCTAATTGACAAAATCTAACAGATATGTTCCAGAAATAGCGGATTTTAGCCATACACCTGTATATAATAAAGGTGAAAACGTATCACCCGTTCAATAAATCGCACTAGACAAAGAAACTAAGAATAAACTACGTAGGTATCCTTGATTCAATAGAATATGGACAATATTTATCCAAATTTCAAGCGGACGCGTCACGAGCACATCCAGTGGATAGCCTCCTAAGTCCTGGTGTCCTAAAATTAGGAGATCACGAATAACTTTCTTAATTCACATCCAATAATTTAGTAGGAAGTCCGTAAAACTTACTATTCCAGGTCCAATATTTTCCTCATCCTTTTTTGGACAACAAGAAGAAAAAGTAGTTATAGAAGACTTGCATTAAGTGTCACCTCCAGAGCTTAGGAGGATAAGAGAAAGTCAGCCATTTTCAGACTGATAACAATTGACTAGTGACACTCACGCTAAGCGCTTTCCCTGATCAGATCAGCGGCTCTCTCCGCCACGGCCACCAGTACGGAGTTAGGGAACAGAGACACCGGTGAAGGAAATACGCTGGCGTCGACCACACGAAGTCTTGAGACGCCTTTCACCCTGAGGAGGGAAATAGATAAATAGATAGATAGAGAACACTTTGTTGTAGATATGAAAGGAAATTACACAGATATTTCTTAACCTAAGAGTACAGACGGCGGCCTTATCACTAAAAGTGATCTCTTCCAGACAACCTTTGGATGAACTGTAGCAATATATTGGAGAAGGAAGTAGATGTACAAATAAATCAAAATATTTCAGATACATTTGAATAAAACGGGCTTAATTACGAAAATAATTAAAATAGATACATACAAATAATGATATACCTACATGAATAGAAAGTGATATAAAATATATATTTTATATAAATACATACATTTATAGGCATAACAATATATATTATGCACAGGACGTAAATAAAATACCAACAATAGCAGAACAGTACTACAAATAACAGCAAAAGTTTTATAGCGAGATAGTATTCTACTGGTGGTGGTCACTGACGTCCCAGGGTTGTCAGATAGACACAGAACAAGCAAGGAAGTCGAAAGCACTGGAAATAGGTTGGTAAGAAAGGTGGTAGCGGAGCGGTAGAACGACGGCTTCTCAAATGGTACATTGTTTTCTAAGTGAAGGAAAACATTGTGAGGAACCCCTGGAGTCTGAAGTGTTAACATACTTCAACGCTTGCTGCGTAATGGCCCAACTATGAGGCTAAGTGTGGAATTTTTTTTTATTTATTTTTTATTTTTTATTTATTTATTTATACCAAAAAACTTAACGCTAACATTACAGGGAGCCCCTATTGCGGTAGCAAGTTCCAGAAATATACTTAGTTATGTGCAATTAACATATATATAAATAACAAAATGGTAGAAAAATATCTATTTACTGTAGCACAACACAAAAAACGTAGCTCTTGTGAATTCGCTCAGAGGACAGACAAATAGGTCCACAATCTCGGCAACGCGATTAAGAGTGCGTAAGGCTCGCGTGAGAGGCGAGTTCTGCAGCAGACAGGTGCGTGCGCGCGGCACGGCCAGCAGTGGCACGCGGCGGCGCCGCCATACGTAGCGCTCTGGCACACATAGACCAATAGTCTGCAGCACTCCAGGGTTGCACAGCATCCCACGCAGCAACTTCAGTAAGTATGCCGCTAGTGCAGACTCCCTACGTACCTCCAATTGGTTGTATCCAACCATACCTAATACGAACAGGGTGGGATACATTAAGGGATAGAATGGGTATACCCCATATAACTTAAGATAGAGCACCCTAATGAATTTATTTTGAATTCGTTCCAACATGAGCCTATATTTAGCCTCATGTGGACTCCAGATGACTGCGTTGCATTCTAAGTGACTTTTTACAATAGCTTCATACAAGGCTCGTATCGCGGCAATGTTTGTGAAACCCCTCGACTGCCGCAAAATAAATCCAAGATTCCTGTAGGACTTTTTACAAACACTTATGATGTGCTGCCTAAAGTTCAAGTCTGAGGTGAAACAGACGCCCAGGTCTCTTACCTCAGTGACACGCTGCATTGGTACTCCATCTACTTGGTACTGGTGATGGCATGGTGACCGCGCTCGGCTGAATGAAATTACCTGGCACTTCGATATGTTAAAATATAACCGGTTGTTTAGACTCCACGCTACCACTCTATCGATGTCCTCCTGTAGTTTGAGACAGTCCGTGCTATTATTTATTTCGCGAACCAATTTCAGATCGTCAGCAAAGAGAAGGCAAGTCGACTCCCGAACCACTTCAGGAAGATCGTTAATCATTACGATGAACTCCAGTGGTCCCAAGTTGCTACCCTGACTAACTCCAGACCTCGTGTAATACGGTTCCGACATGTGACCTGTACAATCCACATATTGCTGCCTGTCCCTCATGTAATTCGCAAAAAAACGAAGCGTATGTGTAGTGCAGCCTACCCGCGCCAGCTTTAAGAGCAGTATGTCATTATCGACTGTGTCGAACGCCTTTCGGAAGTCAAAATAGGCTACATCAACCTGTCCTCCTGCATCCACTGCTGGTGTCACACAAGTCATTAGGTGCAACAAGTTGCCCGTGGTGCTGCGCTCGGCGCGGAAGCCGTACTGTGCTTCGCTAAGCTGCGCTCGCACCTGCATATGCAAGGAACGATGTATGGCCGCCTCAAAAACTTTTGCCGGCGTGCACAGAACAGCCACCGGTCTGAAGTCACTGGTATCTGGCCCCCCGCGCCCCTTTGGAACAGGTACCACTCGCGTTAGCTTCCATCGGTCCGGGAACATTGCGGCTCCCAGACACACATTATAAATGTGTAATAGTGGATCTGTTAACACCATCCGACAGTCCTTGAAAATGAACGGGGGGATGCCATCCGGCCCCGACGCGCGCTTCGGTCCCAATCGCGTAAGTGCGTAGTGCACGTCCACTGACTCGAGAGCGGCGACATGCGCCCAAGCGCCATTCGCCGCCTCTGCTGCCCCTGCTGCGCTACTATCTAATAGGGCCGCCTTAGGATTGTATACGTAGTAAAAGTATTTGGCGAATTCCCTTGCACATTCCTGCTCAGATAGAACCTGCCCGTCTCTAATAATTCTATTTCTACTAGCGTTGCCTTTCTTGGATTTTATGTAGGACCAGAATGCTCTGGGATCTCGCATCAAGTGATTTTGCACTCTATCCTGATAAAGGTCATGCGCCACCTCGGTTAATGCCTTCACTCTAGCCCTGCACAGTCTGAAGGCCTCGTAATCACGTTCCGATTTACTCGCCTTGTAAGTTTTGTGAAGCTTGTATTTCAATTTAATGTCGCGAATGATTTCAGCCGTGTACCACTCAGGGTAAGAGTACCGAGAGTCAACTGGCTTTCGCTTTTTAATTGGAACACAGTCATCAATTACACAATTTATTTTATCATAAAAAAACGATACTACTTCCTCAGGATCACTAATGCTATAAATATCCTTCCAATCAATACATGCCAACGAAAAGTATAAAGCGTGAAAATTTGCCTTACCAAAGTTCCAAGACTTAAAGCGCGGGGTCGCATGTTCACCGTTGTCGTTGACACACAGATCTATGCACGCGCGGCGTAAACCGGCTGCGGCAGCGGTGGCTCCCGTATGGACTGTAAGCGGCGGGTGATATTCATCCACCGGCTGTATGCCCTCGTCCCCCGCGCACACCTCCACCGCTCCACGCACTCCCGCGCCAACTAGCACTAAATCTAATTGTCTGCCATTGCAATTCTTTACTGCGTTACTCTGAACAAATTCACAGAAGCTTATAAAATATTCGTAATAATTAAGTATGTTACTATTACACGAACATAAATTAAAATCCCCTAACACAATGACATTGCCTTGGTATTTGACACACAATTTTTCAATTAAATTAAACATACACATATATTCGTTTTCATCACTTTGAGGCGGAATGTAAACGACACAACAAACAAACAGAAATCTATTACGCAAGTAAACCGTCGCAGAAACTAGCTCAAACGTACATTTATCAATGTCAATATTAATTACAGGCAAAGATCGTAATTCAAACCTAGGTGCGGCGACCAAGAGTACCCCGCCCTGCTTACGCCCGTCTGCTCGATCACAACGTAGGATATGGAAGCCAGGCGGAATGATCTCGGCGTTATGTATAGAATCATTGCAGCCCGTCTCCGTAACAGCAATAAGATCTGATGCTGTAGATTCCACTAGACTAAGAAATTGGGTGGTTTTGGTCCTAAGACCTCGCACGTTTTGGTAAAGTATTTCTATGCCTTGATGTCCTCGTTGACGATTTCCATTTGCCCGCAGATTAGGTGCGTTGTTGCTCCACATAGATGTTTGGCCACCCATTTGGGCACCCATGCCTTCAACCTTGCATTATCTGGCCAGGCAGCAGCTGTAAAGCACCTATCGAAGTGCAACTCGGGTACCCCTATTTTATAAGACTTGTAGTCCCCTCTTGACTACTCCTCGACTACACAGGTACTAGATGGGCAAAGTTCTTTTAGGTACGCCTTCACTTCATCCTGTCCGGAAACCATATTCCAGAGGTGCATGAACTTTCGACGTTCCACGGCCTTTAATGAGACGCTAGAAGGGTTGCCCGTGCAACGCATTGAGAGTGGTCGTTGGAGTCGCTTTGAAACCGAGGATGGATTCGCTTCGGTTGTATTATCCGCAGTCTCAGTATTCCTTCGTTTTGCCGCAGATGTTCCCTTGCTGGCCACTTGTTGCTTTAAAGGTAGCTCCCTCTCTTGCGCAGGAAATTCACTCCCCATTTTCGCAGCTGAAACGGCAGCGGCATAAGTGGTTGGCCGGACTGGACTCGATGAATCGAGTGGCACCGTCTCAGTGTCTCCTCGTTTTCCAACGGAGCTTCCCTCGCTGGCAGCTCGCTGCGGAGGAGGCCTAGTGGCTTCAATTTGTGCAGCATAATCTCCGCCATCCATAGATTTAGAAGCCATCCGGGCATACGTGGATTGGTGGCTAGGTGGAAGGACAGGGTCCGACGTAAACAGCAGGTCTTTTTGCTGAAGCATTTGAGTATTTATTGTATCCAATTGAGCCATAAGTGTGTCTAGCTTACGATCGTATTGTGTCATAGTTACCAGAATCCGATCCATCATGTCCTTCATAAATCCCATGTCCCGACGAACGTCTCTAACCTCCGACATTACCTCTAAAAATTCAGTACTAGGAAATTCATTTAGCCCAGTGACGGAACTATTTTCCTTTATCTCCGTCTTTTTTCTAAGCGTTACATTAGCAGCCCGAATCTTAGAAGCTCCAACCGGTGTATGGATGTGGTCTCCTCCTTTACGAATACTACAGCGGCATTGCGGACAAACCCAATCGGCTTTCTCATCAGCTGTCAATCCCGCAGCCCTCGCACAAGCCGGGTGAAAGCAGTTTATGCAGCCCGACACCATACAGCGCAACTTTTCGTCTCCAACGTCAAGCGGTGTATTGCATGCATAGCAAAGAATGGTATTAATCTCAATAGCAATAGGCACTGTAATAGCTTGCGACGCCGGCTTAGACATAGCACAACAAAAATAATGCGACGATGACTCACACAAGTTACGGGCACAGCAAGTGCACAGGCCGATATCAATAGGTGCAAGCGGGACGAAGCGAGACAATGACGAGTGAAGCAGACAAACCGGCTCGCCGTCTGTGTACTGTGATTCACGTATGTGGTGTCTGGTGGGAGAACGGGTCGATGACCGGCCGCTCGTGCGCTGCGTTTGACCGTTGAAAATGACTTGCTGTTGCAGCTGCACTTTGAATATCCTGCGTCGCTATTCCCACAGGAAGCCAGCAATCAGAAAGGCCTTTACGAATCTCACAAGGTAGTAGTTAGAGCTTTCCAAAGATATAACTTCACCCTCAAATAAACCACTTTACACTCGTCTAAATTATATTAAGAACGGAGCGATTTACAAACTATGTTCACCAGTCGGGTGCGCGAGCGACACTTTTTCTCTCAGGTCTCACTAACTATACGTTGATATTTTCTTTGGAAAGTCTTAAAGAGTTATTGGTGTAGAGGAACACAGACTACTTTACCTTTTTTTGACTTACTCTAGGTCAGAAAAGTCAGAAGCAATGAGTTGGAGAACAAAGACTCTGGGTCAGAAATACGCTGACATTCATCAAGTACTTCTGTGGTTTTGTTTTTCATCGATACATCGATTTTCTTTTGTCCAGAGTCAAGACTCTGGACAAAAGGCTAACCCGCGGCTTTTCGTACACTAACAAGCCGTTAATCTACTGTTAACAGCTGTCATTTGTCGAAAGTATGTGCAAAAAAAAATTGCAACTATTAACAGTAGATTAACAGCTTCTTAGTGTACGAGAAACCGGGGGTAAGAGTCTTTAAATATCACCTTAGCTCATCATCGACGACGGTTCCTCCAGCGCAAGTGCCTGACACGTGGTGTCCAGTCACCGCCACCTCTCGAACTAGACACTCCAGGTAAGCATCGGGCGGTTTGCTGTCCCTTGAGACCGGACTAGAGGCTTTTCTTGAGGGTTTGTGTCTGAGAATTAATGCATTGGGATTAGCAAGGTAATAAATAACAAAACAAATACATACATTGTTTCTGGCACTACACTAGAATACCCTGTGTTGTGGGAACCAGAAACAACGACACTACAAACCAAGACCTGGGTTGTTTTTTGTCCCCAGCCGGGGTTTGAACTCGGGACCTCTTGCATGGTAGAGAGATGCGCTATCGCTGCGCCACAGAGGCCAGGTAATTGTTTATCTTACTAGCCTGCCCAGCAAAACACCGGCGCGCGAGTAAGCAGTATTCGTGGAATCAGTATCTCTCAGCTGCCCGCCATTTGTCGGGGAGGTTAGTGGAAAAATGCTTATTGGGCATTTTGTCCTAGTCCAAAACTGAAGGCGTCGCAAGAACTTTTGTTCGTATCGAGTTTTTCAGAGAAGGAATTGGTTCATCATCGGCCTACGATTGTCCACTGCTGGACATAGGCCTCTCCCATTGCACGCCACAGAGCACGGTCCTCGGCTACTCTCATCCAGCTCTTGCCAGCCGCCCTGCGAAGATCATCGCTCCACCAAGTCTGAGGACGTCCTACACTGCGTTTGTAGGTTCGGGTGGTGGGTGTGATTGTGTAGTAACAACAACTCAGATGTAACACCACTAAACACGATTTATTGCACTTCACAAAGTTCGACAGTTTATGGAAGATAAGCAGTAAGAAGCAAAAGCATATATAGAAGGAGTGAAGGGAACAGTTCAGAAGAATAATAGGTAAACGAAAAGACCGTTGGTTAGCGAGCAAGCGATCGACGGGAGCGGACGCTTCGCGAGAGTATCGAATGCAGACTGCCGTATATAAGTTACTCTATGCCGTGTTGGCAGGCAGCAGCGCGAGCGCAGTGACGTGCGACATCTCGCTCGCACTTAGCGGGCACGCGTATCGTGCGGCTTTGTCTTGCGAAAGCCGCCCGTTAGGAGTTCGCGTTTCCACAACACTTCTTGCGTTCAGGGTTGCGGTATTGAGAATCGATTCCACACGTTTACCGATCCCAGGTCTCCACTCAAGAACTCTTCTACCCCATCGATTATCAGTTCTTCGGGTGATATGTCCGGCCCACTGCTACTTCAGCATGCTAATTCGGTGGGCTATGTCGGTGACTTTGGTTCTTTGTCGGATGACTTCGGTTCAAACTCGATCTTTCAGAGAAACCCCGAGTATAGCCCTTTCCATAGCACGCTGAGCGACTTTAAATTTGTGGATCAGCTCCACCGTGAGTGTCCACGTCTCGGCACCGTATGTCATGACGGGTAGGAAGCACTGGAGGAATTGGTTAAGGTATTATTATGGAAATAAAAATCCGATTGCCAAAAGGTACCAACCTTTTGGTGTTATCATTATCACCATCATTAGCCGTTGTTAGTCCACTGCTGGACATAGGCTACCTATTAGACCTTTTAGTGTATCTAGAGATAATTAGGTTAATTAATAGGGAGTCTGACACCACTTACATTTAAATTAAAATAAAGTAACTTACAAGAAATCATACACGAGCTTAAAATTAAAAACATTACACTTCTGTTTTATTCAGATGGTCGTGTAGAAGGATTAAGTCGTATACATTGCTCCAAATCATTGCAGCGAAGCAATATGGGACATCGGAAAAGCCGGCCTAATATTGTAGCAACACTAAGTTTGCCTTGATAAATTCTGGTTCTTGGTACATTCTTGGTTTAATAAAATCTCCATGTACATCCGAAATTGAGTGGCAATTCCGTTTCACCCTGCATTCCCTTAAAGTTATGGCATAGATCCCTCCAGACTTACTTATTTTTCTTCTTCTTCTGATCACCTAAGTACTCTTCCTTGGTGTAGTTCCAAAAGGTCAGGCACCGTTCAGGCCGCGGCCAGTGTATCTTGGCACCGATCTCTTGAAAAGGTTTTGTTGCTAGAAGCCTTGCTGCTCTTCTCATTGCTGTAATGTATTTTAGGAACTAAGACATTTAGACATTTTTTTAACATAACATAACGTAACTTAACGTAACGTAACTGTCTACAGCTGCTGCTGGACAGTTCATTCTGACCTTGGCCACTCTCACTCAACCGCCGCCAGAAATTTGCCTCAGTCAATCAATCAAATTTATTTGCAACCAAGTGTAACAGTTTGATGTTCAGTATTAAGTTAGCGCTTAGTACTTAGTCGGCTTTTACAGTCATTGCAAATTGTAGAATACACAAATAGTGCATGCATTTTTTACATGATTTACAAATCTCCAATATAATATTATTATCATCATAATTATATTAATATTACAGGGTATCAATATTATTATCATCTTTATTATTATCATTTTTATTACAGAACACAATTAGCTACATTATTTACAATTATTTGTGATTAATTAATTGAATATTGCACCAGTCCGGCGAGCTGGTGGGCGTCCTACGGTGCCATTTCACATACATGTTATTATGGTTAAATAAATAATATCAGCTATCATATGAATCAGAAATCATATGACTTCTGCTGCAGAAGTTTTCGAAATGGAACATCGCACCTTCGGGGGTACAAGGGCACGACTGCACATTTAGTAATTTTATAGGAGAGCCATTTTTAAGATTTTCTTTTATTCAATGTCTTATTATTCGGCTTTGTATTGCTTCAAAGGGATTATTCTTTTCGTGGAATACGACCCAGTAAAGTACTTTTCATTTTCTATGTTTTTTTGTACATCTACTTCCTTCTCTAATATTCGTATTAGTCCACTTCATCCAAAGGTTGTCTGGAAGAGATCACTTTTAGTGATTAGGCCGCCGTCTGTAACTCTTAGGTTATGAAATATCTGTGTGATTTCCATTTTTATGTACAATATAGTGTTCTGTATCTATCTACTTCACAGGTGCATTATGTTTACGATTTTTGTAAGTGTGACCTTGTACCTCCAAAGGTGATTACGAAATCTATGAATTTATGGCCTCTTATTTACCGTACCCTGGTAGTGCAGGTGGGACTGACTAAACCAGACTTTTCCTGTGTGAAGTTGGCCAAGCTTAATTACCATGACACTGCTTTTTTAAGCGGTCTGTTGGAAACGAAACATGCTTTGTGTGGTTATTATACTCGTATTATCGGCAGAATATCAGCGCTGAAGTTTTTCCCGAACTTTCAGCACATGCTGAGTTGGAGCCCATTTACTTTTGCCACACCTATATTTTCTTCATTCAAAGCCTCTTTATTAGTGGAAGCTGAAAGTCAGCTCTGGTTATTCCTCTCTTCTCTTTGCCAAGCGAAGTCGATCTTCGAGATAGACAACTCCAATCAATTCTCTGTTATTATGGAGACTTTCCGGCGTATGTTGAAAAGTAGCTTACCTTTCACAATACACTGAACGTCCCAGTAGTCCCTCAAATAGTTAGGGTCTACTATGGGAGGGTCAGAGATGGTGGGGTACTTCAGGGTGACGGAGCCACGGCTGCGAGGCTGGACGCAGGTCGCCAGGAACATGAAGCCTTCTTTGCTGTTCTTGTTGTGAAAAGGAAATGTGTCGTAGAATACCTAGGAAATAAGATGAAACGTAAGAAAGTTAACAATAATGTTTCTATTTTGTAAACATTATTGTAAATTTTTCGCTTTTTATATAAGAAGATACCTATAGATGCCTAGATACTAGGTTAGACCTGTACTATAGGCATTTAGGGTTTCTTTTATAGTTTTACTTAATGTTGATAGGTAACTGAGGACCATTTCAACATAACATTGAGCTAGTATTAGTTAGTTAGTTAGTTAGACCTGAGATTTCCGCACTTAGCCTCATAAAATAGTATTAATAAAAGAAAAAAAAAATTAAATGAATGGAAATTAATCCAATGATTTCAGAATAGGATTATCAACTAGGTACTTGCGGGCTTAAACCATCAATGTATATTATTTGACAAGTGCTTATAATGTGTGGATGTTATTATTCTCTCAGGAGGAGTATGTTTAAGCTGCTTTGTCCCCAGTTTGTGTATTGTAGTTATGGTGTTTTCAGGAAGCGCGCTATGATGACAGGCTTGCCCAGGCTTCTATCTACGCTTACAATCTTGTCCTTCTAGCAAGCAAAACTTTCGAATTAATAATAATATTGTATCAATATTTTTTTTTCATATATATGAAAATCCATATACCTACAAAATAACACTTTCATGACGATGACATCATAGACATCATCTTATTGACATCATCATCGTCCCCATAGTTGGGGACGGGTCTCTTCCTCTATCGTTGGAAGATTAGGCCATACTCCACCACGGGGGCCAAGTCCGGGATGGTGGAGGATTATAAGGCAGTGGCGGGTCTTACTGCCAGAAGTTGTCAAGCCGCTCATCAGGCTTCTGACGTGGCTTAACGACTGCCATTACATGACAGCTGGCACCAACAACGGCTAAAGGTGCCTTGCGAAGCAGGAAGCGCTCGGGAAAAATCCCAGTAGCAGCAGTCACAGGATGGTTACCCATCCTGTACCTGACCGCGCCTGCTATTGGTTAGCCCAAGTGATTGATTTCGATCACTCGGTTTCACTAGGTCACGAGCGCTTCTTTATCAGACTACCTCTTCGAGTGTTTTAACCGTGAGGACGTTCTCTGCGGCGTAGCGGTAGTGCATCTGCCTACCATGCAAGAGGTCCCGGGTTCGAATCCCGGCTGGGGACAAACCCAGCTCTTGAAGAAGCGATGTATGTGCCTGTATGTAAATGTTATGTTATATGTCTTTTGTGAGGTTTATTTTAGTTCTCATTTGCTGACGATGTTACCTTAGGTTTGTAATTGGACAGGTCCCGTAGAAGTTTCTCACTAGCAGTTCCCATAGAGAACAATATGAGGGCCGACGAGTTTTGATATTCTATTCCAGCTACAGGCGGAAAGGAAAGTAGACCTGTAACAATATCAGACTAAGTCTATGTTAAGATATCGCGGTCATATTCCTTCTGAAATTATTCCCTTCAAGAATTATTTTAGTTACAAGAGGTTATCATAGTCATAAGAAGTGTCCAAAGATAATCAATGAGTAGAATCCTTTAAGCATAGTCAGCAAAACTTTAACCTAATCTGTTGACGTTACTGGCATCATCTTTCTCTATGAATCGCTGAATGTGTTGGTAAGCGCAAATCTCGAGCGCAGCTGAACCGATTTGCTAATTCTTTTCTTAGAATATTCCTTGAAGTACGAGGATGGTTCTTACGGAGGGAAAAATAAAAAAATAATAAAAAATCGACTGTTAGGCGGTACGATGTTCGCTGGGTCAGCTAGTTTACAATATAAAGATGAATCGCTGAATGTGTTGCTAACCGTATAAATCTCGAGAGCAGCTGCACCAATGTTGCTAATTCTTTTTTTAGAATATTCCTTGAAGTGCGAGGATAGTCCTTAAGGAGAAAAAATTTAAAAATTTAAAGAATCTCCTGTTAGGCGGTACGTAGTCGCCGGGTCAGCTAGTATGATATATATATTTTCGATATTTTACGTCATTATGCTGTGTATGGTACGGACTTCCACATGAAATCTTTAACTTTTAATAGATCAAGTAACTAAAAGAGTAGCTTGAAACAAACTCACCTTGGCTGTTCCAGTAGTAATCCCAAATTGTGCCAAAAGTGAAGACCTTTGCCAAAGTGACAGTCAATGGTTTGGTCACACTTACGTAGATTGGCATGTTCATGTGGTCGTGTAGATTCCTGCCGACGGCTTTATTATCTACCACCACTTTGAGCTTCAACCTGGGAAAACAGTCCATATAAAAGTTAACACTTCATTTGTCATCTAAAATCCACAAACCTGCAGAAGTGAGGTTAAAATCGACGACATTGTGAAAGCGGCTGGAAAAATTTGGACGAGGCTAGCAAAGGACCGAAAGGGTACTTAGGCGTGAAAGAGAAGAGGGGTATGGCCAACAGTGACCCTGTTTATGCTTATTAGATACATAGATAGATTGAGGTTAAAATGTAGATAAAGATTGACAAAACAAATATATTTGCGAATGTGAGTGGACGAGCTGAGGGACGTCCCATCGGACATACATCGAGCAAATAGGGCATGTATTAGCAAAGGGTAAGATAAAAAGTACCCGGAACCGGCGTGCGTGCATGTAACGACTTATGAACGATGTTGAAGCGAAGGTGATCTGTCAGGATCGTGGCAAGTTGGGATACATGCGTGAGGTTATGTTGTATGTATCAATACAGCAGTCTTGATGAGAATATAGCCAAGTTTTCTCCAGAACTGAAAGGCAATGCTTCTAGGCCCTAAGCCATAAGCAAGGCCCTAACACATTTTAAAGACTTATCAAATGCGTAGCACTTGGGATATTTCTGATGGGAATCATCTGGATGTTTGACATAGTAAAACTAACCCCGTCACATTTATCGTCACTTTGATACAGTACACCTGGCTCTACAAGTATTAGAAGTAATCGTGGTAAAAATTCCATTTGTTTCACAATAATGTCTTTGTAATTCCTTTGGAGAAGGTGGTCCAAGCGTTGTGAAAATTAAACCAAGTATCTTCTGAAGGGTTCTTTAGACACGTCTTACTCGTACTTCTGAATGATCTGCTTAGGTCCGATCCCGGAGAGCATCAGCAGCTGGGGAGTCTTGATTGCTCCAGCCGACAGGATGATCTCTTTGTTAGCGAATATGTTGTCTAGCTCTCTGTGGTGTTGCAGGATAAACAGAGAGGAGGCCGTTCTGTTCTCGAATCTTATCTGAATATGAATGAGATGGAGGCAGTGATAGTACAGTACTACACATCATAAAAGTCCCTTCGGGAATCTACGTTCGCGCAGACTAGGAAGAAGTGTAACGAAAGTACCCGAAGCTATAAGTACATTCAACATGATCTTTAACCGATACGGTTAAGGTGCAGAATTGATTGCCGCAGTAGCGCTACCTATTTCGCTCCCGCTAATATTGCCAAACTAATAGTCGCCTGTATCGATGACGTTGAATCGACCAATAGCAACAAAGGCGCGCGGCCTACCATTAAATGAAACTATCGAATTGGTCGATCAACTTGCGCACATCCAAAATTTGGTCATCTGCGCAGGTACATCCGCGAGACTTATTTCTTGTGTAGCACTGTACCTACCTGAAGTAAAAAAAATATTTATTTAAAAACCACACAAGAGTAAAAAAATATTGTGTCCATGTGGACACACGTCATCATCATCACGTGATGCAGAACTTATATCTATGGTCACATACCTAATGATGAAAAATAAGGCAACAAATTGTCGCGTATTCCCCGCTAGAATATAATCCCTTTGTTTAGGTATTTACCCAAAAAATGTAAACAATCTTTATGCGTCTTTTTATTGAAATACACACTTTTTAAATCAAAATCTTTACACTTTACCAATTAAATCTGAAATTTATTATAAGTTCATGAAATTGAAGTAAAATGTAAATGTTTTTAATTATCTATAATATAAAAATGAATCGCTGAATGTGTTGGTAAGCGTAAATCTCAAGAGCAGCTGAACCGATTTCGCTAATTTTTTTTTTAGAATATTCCTTCTCGATCTAAAAATAAATCTTTGGACTCCGGGAAATGTTAATACCTCAGATCATAACCTCAGATATATATGTAATGCACAAAATTCGTTCTACGAGTTCTTTCTGCTTTTAAAACTATTCGAATGAGTCGGAGAGGCACTTTAGAAATTGCGCATTTTAGAGGTAACTCTGTATGCATAGAATCAATATATAATGGGGCAGCTTAAATTTACGTAGGTATTAGAAATAATGAACTGGTAAGCCTCACCGAAACGGCCTGAGTATCCAGAAGCACATGCAAGTTTTTCCTCTTCATTGCTGGCTTCAAATAAGCGTCAAGAGTCGAGTGTCTCACTCCATCGTTGATGGTTGCTGTGGGTTTCCTGAACAGGATGTTTCGCTTGTGTTTCCCTGAGGCTGCTCTGAATACCTGCATTAGCTCATTTTGTCTGTCGATAAGTTTCAGTTTCATTGGTGACTGAAAGGAAACAATGACAATGTCGTCGTTAGCTAGTTATACTCTAGTTTTGGTGAGGCAGTGGAACAGACAAGTCAAATATTATATTATTTTTAATGCACTAACCCGTGCTAAGGACAATTTTAAAAACCTATTTAGAGGATAAAAATTCCACCCATGCCGGGATCCGTGCCAGCGCTCTTTCCAACTGATTAACCAGTTTCCAATTGAGTCGCCCATTAGCTCAGTTGGAAAGAGATCAGAGGTCGCGGTTTCGAATCCCGGCATGGGTGGAATTTTTATCCTCTAAATAGGTTTTTAAAGTCAAATATTATTAAAAAGTGAAAATTACTTTGCTAAAAAAAAATTTTGGCGGAATTTGGCAAAGTGATTTTAACTTTTTAATGCTATTATGGATTTCCACAAAGTAACGCCTGATTCCATACACAGTCAAATATTATTTATTCACTGAAAAAATGACAGAAATTACCTATTATACAATTCTGTTTTTATATTATAGATACTATTAATATACAATGTCAGAGGTCTTATCGGCGGCTTGAAAACTTCTGATAGTAAGGCCCGCCACTGTGTTACAATCCTCCACCGACACGGACTTGGCCCCCATGTGGTGGAGTATGATCTAACCTTCCTGCGATGCAGAACGATACATTATAATACCCCGCAAAGGTTGTTGTGCCTTAATGATTGGCGTATTTGGCCTACTACCTAATCTCAGACCTACTGTGACATGAGACTTTTTATATTAGAGATTGTCTACTTATACTTCTATAGTCAAATTGTACTAACTTTATATACGACTAATATTATAAAAGTGAATGTTTTAAAAACCTATTAGATAGGTCAGCACGGGTTAGTGCAACAAAAAGAATATAATCATGTGGGTAGGTACCCACGAAAAACCTATTTAGAGGCTAAAAAATCCACCCATGCCGGGACTCGAATCCGCGACATCTGGCTAACCGTGCCAGCGCTCTCCCAACTGATCCAATGGGCGACTCGCCGGCGTTAGTGAAATTTCGAACCTCTTTATAATACACTCTGTATTACGTACAGGCAGCAACATCTGGCTGAAGTAATTTGCATCACTTGCAGCCCTGAGTACCTTACTTTGCAGTTAGGTTTTACATCAAAATGATATCGCTATACCCAGATGATTATAAAGTCTATAAAGTCATACTCATACCTTCGAACTAAGACATTCACCGCTAACAGCACAATATTCAGAGTCGAATTCGCTGTCCGTTGTCCCGAAAGCCCTCAGGAAGTAACTGTTCATGACTTCATTGGTCCAGCCTTTGAAGCCCAGGTCTGCCCAGCGATTGAAGTCATCGGGTAGCCCAAACCCGTGGAGCAAGAAGTTGATTTGGCCGGACCCACCCAGACCTTTGCCGCGAGGGATTATTGAAGTCTGGAAACAGTTATTAATTTATAGCTAGTTAGATTTATATAACACAAGTAAGAGCCTTACAGAAAGACTTTTCAGATGTGTAGGATTGTGCGCAATATTTCTATTGAGCAGCTGCTGAACTCGTGTGCTGGATAATTATACCGAAAATGAGTTTAACATATCATACCTAGTTTTTGGATAGGTAGTATAGTGAAGCGCATCCACGTTTATATTCTGTAAAACACTCCGTGACATAACTGAGTAGAGTCCGCAGATGTACCTAAAGGTTGGTGTCGACTGTACGAGTGTCATTTATGATAGTAGGTATACCTACCTACCAACCTACCTAATGTTTTAGGTAAGCAAAGCTGCATGCACAAAGCGCCTCTACTCGTTAAACTCCTGTTGATTGAAAATCTATCTACTAACCGACATTTAGAGCCCGTTAAATTTCTGAATTGAGAATATCGCTAAGTAAATACCTAACTGTAGTTCTGTCTCTCCGAATTTCTATGGAAAGAGCGTGACAGAACGTTACTTAAGTATTTACTTGGCGAAATTCTCAATTCAGAAACCGGCCCGACTATTTTGACAAAACCAGAAGGAAAAACAAAGTGAAGAAATCAACAGGAATCTTACCTGGTCCCACATTCCAAAAGAGGAATACTTCTGCGGCCGAGTGCGGACAGACCAGTCGTTGGGGCCCTGCTGGGCAGCAGTGGGCGTCAGCGGTATCTTGGTGAAGTAGCCCATCTGGTCTCCTGCTTCCACTAGCAGCACCTTCGTGCGAGGATCCTCGGAGAGACGAGCGGCGAGGGTGCAACCCGCTGTGCCGGCACCCACTTGAAATATTTTCCAAGTTTCATAATGATTTATCTACTTCTTCTTTGGAAACCACCGGGGTCTGATATCAACCCTTTGTAAGTCTCTACTGTTGCCGCGGCTCTCTTTCTACATCGCAGGAAGGTTAGGCCGTTCCACCACGGGGGCCAAGTCCGAGTTGGTGGAGGGGTTTGAAAAAAAATACTTAATGCTGTCTATAGTGAATGTAGTCTCTAGTTTTGCCTAAAAGCTAAAGCGCCTGACCATTTTATTATAGCAACCAGTTTAGCTGCTGAAAATTTTGCAATTCAACCATGGCAGGCAAACACTTTCATTTATTACATTTTTCACTCACCAACAATGTAATCGTAGCGTTTTTCCGGCTTCCTGACAATCGAAGGATATATGTTGACATACTTTTGATACACAATGTATGAAACGCACGCTATGAGTAAGCCGAACACATATGAAAATACTGCCATTTTACGTAAAAGAGCACGAAACTTCTTCTACAGGAACGGTTGTTCAATTACTTATAATTCAATGGGGTCGCAAAGCGATCTAACATTAGCTAACTAGACGCGATGTTACGAAATCCCGACTGATATTCGAGGCTAATTGGATTACCAGGGGTCGTCAACTATTAAAAAAACCTGGATCCAATGCGCGTGTGTAAGAAAGTACTTACGTACCTATTAACGACAGTACAAGATATAGATTATCCCTTGCAGACCCATTGACGGGACCAAATAATGGGACCACAAGACAACACCGACATTCTGTCTATGAAACAAGTACGCACAATAACACGCTTAGTTAATGGAAGCGAATGGACGACTAATTGTTTTATCATCATCAACTCATTATGTCTCCACCGAGGGGCACGGGTCTCTTCCCCGAGGTAGGTACCATTATACCTTCTACCTTTTAGTGGTGGTTATAGGCCATACTCCAACCCAGGGCCCAAGTCCGGATTGGTGGAGGCTTGCAAGGCTAGTGGTTGGTTTTACTGTTACTAATTGTTATCTTTATAATATTGTGTAAATAAGAGGCAAATAGTTGAATCCCTTTCTTTAAATTAACCATGCTATATTCAGTTTTCTAATAACCAGGGTGAAACATTAACTTATAAAGAATGTTCACAAATACGAATGGTTCTACAAGGAGGCTAACAAACGAAATTTTACTCTTGCAAAATACCGATAATAAAACCAGACAAAAGCTGTGAGGGCCTGAACCTTGTGTAAGTTGAAAATTGTGAATCTGTGAATTAGAAAAATGTGCCCAGCCCCTGCCTGTCTGGTCTTAAGAGGATTAATGCCAGAGGTAGAGAAAATCAATAATTTCTTTATTGCCCTACATGTTGTGGGTAACTATCACAGATTAGTAACTACTAAGCATGACAATGGGTAATCAAACTAAAATATTTCCTTAAAATTAATTTAATAGGCGTATTGTAATAAAATTACAGATGTTAATTTTACCCTATTTTATTCAAACACAGCTCATGTTACGGATTGGTAACACAATCCATATCAAAGGTTCTTGCAGGCAGCTCATAGATAGAAAAGGACTAGTGCCAAAATTAAATAACAATTTACAGAGATGAGAGAGGATCTCAGTAGAGTTATAAGAGGCCTCTATACTGGCTGCAAAGCTTGCCCTGAAAAAATCTATTGAACGTCCAATTACGTACATACTCTGAAGTACCGACTCAACTCATATGCTACAAGTAAATATTAACCGAACGAAACCTGTAGTTACTTTCTGATAATGCAGAAACTTGTCTTTTCAGAAACCAAACTGTAAACTGCACTAAAGTACAATTTCTTCGGCCTGTTCCATTATTTCTCCAGTGGCTGGTACCATGACAGGGGCTTCAATGATTTGCTTGCGGCCTTTAGAGTCGATGACTTCAATGGTCTCCGGTTCAACCTCCATCTCTGTCTCCTCTTGGGCCTGGCGCTGCTTGAGGCCAGCGGCAGGGGATCTGGAATTGAAGAAGGTGTTTAGAAATAAAAACTCATTCCAATTTTATTATTTAGGGTCACCAAGAGATTATTATTATTAATTCATTATAACACAAAAGATAGTGTATAAAAGTGGAATTAATGCTTTGACATTTTGTGCCAGTCAACCCACAGGAGGAACAGGAGAGGTTAATTTTTTTTTAAATACACAATAATACATAATAGAGATGCAATAACCAATGTTTCTACCTTAGAATGTTTTCACAACATTGAAATCAGCAGTTTTGTAATGTTAGCTTTAAAATTGAGTAACTTTGCAATGTAGGTACCTAATCTACCTTTTTTAATGATGCATGCAAATTATTAAACCAACTCCATTCTATTGTGTTATTGTATTTGAATTTTACTGAAACTTTAATTCAAAAGAAGTTTACGTAATTCAAATACAGCTAAGAATTAACATAACATAACATTTACATACAGGCACATACATTGCTTCTGGCCCCACACTAGGATACCCTGTGTCGTGGGAACCAGAAACAGCGACATCAAAAACATGTAAACATCCAAGACCTGGGGTTTTTTTTGTTCCTAGCCAGGGTTTGAACCCAGGACCTCTTGCATGGTAGGAAGATGCACTACTGCTGCACCACAGAGGTCATCAAATTATAGCTTACCTTTCACCAGAGCAAAATAGGGCAAATGTTTTAGCAAATGGCAAGATAAAGAGTATCAGAGACCAGTATGCGTGCAAGCAACGAGAAATGAATGATGAAACACAATTAAATCTGTCAGGGTCATAGCAGGTCCCAGACCTTGGTGCCTACAGGCGTGCAGGCGTGAGTTTACATATGAAATTCCTAATTCTAAAACCCATTGTCTACTAATAAGTAAATTTTCAGTTACATTATTTTCTGTCAACTTACAAAGGCCAAGATAAAAAGTACTAAGCATATACACATGCATGCAGCGACTGATCAATGTTGATAAACCGAGATCTATCAGGGTTCTAGCAGGTAGCCTGGTCTCTGTCCCTATCAGATACAGGTGTGAGTTTATGTACAATGTATGTGAATAATCATAGAGAAATTCTTAACTACAAAGCCCATTTCCTACATTTCATAATAAAATGTAAATTATGAGTTTCATATTTTTTTTTGACAGACAGTAAAACTTCAGTGTCCACTCAGGTTCTCAATTCAAAAAGTAATAAATGAATCACTTAAGGCTGATTTTTCAATCTTCGCATAAAGCTTATTTGTCGAATATTATATTAAAAACCAATTCAAAAATGTGTTCTCATTGCCTTTCTTTTGTTGTTTCACGGTGACATTTTTGTATTATTGTGTAATACTTTATTAGACGGATAAGTTTTATCTGAGGATTGAAAAATCAGCCCTTAGGTAACTAACGGAATTGCACAACACATACCTGATGAGTGAAATATCCCGTTGCACCTCCCTGACATCCCGCTGCCACTCCACTTCCCTGCCCTTCCGCAGTCGCTGCATGATGTAGGTGTTTGACCTCTTTTGGCGGATCTCCTCTACCTTTTTCATGGCCTCAATAGTTTGGTTCCAAAGCTCCCTGCTGTATTTGACAGGGACGTTGCGACGCTTCTCAAACTCGAAGGACGGATCGATGGCCAGCTCCTTGCCCGCGGTTTTGCGGTACGCCTTCGTCCATTTGGTTTTACGCGGGTTCTTCTTCTTTTTGAACGCCGCGTGACATTTTGAACGGCAAAACCTGAAGATCTGAAGCGGCAGGGGTTAGTTTCCAAATGTGACGAAATTGTGCGAAACTAAGCGGAGAAATAACAGGTAAATGACTTACCTTGCAGTCGTTTCTCACAAACTGGATCCCGTGCCCGGGATATACCCTGGACGAGCAGAAATAACAAGTTTCGATACGCATTTTCTACACGTGCAGTGTTTTGTTGTTTGACATTTGTCAAAAAGAGGTTGGCTAGGCTAACTGTTTATTTCAACATGTGTTTTAACAATTTCGCT
Organism: Yponomeuta sedellus; assembly: GCA_934045075.1. Lineage (NCBI taxonomy): Eukaryota > Metazoa > Arthropoda > Insecta > Lepidoptera > Yponomeutidae > Yponomeuta > Yponomeuta sedellus. The sequence goes on along the minus strand of OW203734.1, from coordinate 22,306,490 downwards.
CAACTATCTGACACCCTACAGAAAGCTACGTGGAATGGGGACAACGTTGACAAACGTTGCGACAAACCTCTAAGAACAAACTAACCTTGTTTGATAAATATTCACCGACATTTTGGTTCTGCTATTCGACGCTTGCTTAGTGGCGCGGAGGAAGATTTCATTTTCAAGCTACTCTCAGTAAGATGTCGCTACTAGTTCTAATTGAACTATCGTAATTCGTAGACGACAGGTACTGTGAATATCAAACCGGCAAAGTGCTTATCGGACCACGCACAGTGTAAGGTTCCGTCGAAAGCTTTACGAAACTAAAAACTTCGTCAACTTGATAGCCAGAGGTCGCGGGTTCGAATCCCGGCATGGGTGGAATTTTTAGCCTCTTACAATCCGGGAGAAGTTCAATTTGTTTTATGGGATTTCTTTGTAGCATAATGCAACTATTTTCAATGGTTTTTGTACGATTTTTTCCTTTTTATAAAAGTTGGTCGCATATCCCTACACAATATGGCGAGAAACTGCTGGGGCTAAATTTAGGTGTAGGGGAAGGTTACCTAACCTAAATGGAACCTTTTTAAAAAAAAATCTACCGTTTTGTTGGCGTGATTGTCTACGCTTCTGCGCAAAAAAAATCATCGTTCTAGTACTATATAGGTAATCGTCTCTGGGCTAGGGCGCAGGCACACAGACAGCAGACAGAAATTTGGATATGGCGAAACTATAAGAGTTATATACTTGTCGACTACGAAACCCTAAAGGATAACTTAAATGGTTTGTCTCATTTAACTTTTATTCGAGAAAAAAAACATCCAGTAAATGATCTGTCAGACTACCTCAATCTTAAACGAAATAGACAATATTTTGGCCATTAACATTTCAATGCGTTCTCCTTACAAAGTGGAAGGAAGGAATTTAGTAACTTTATTAATCTTGACAACTAGGTGCCTTATCACGGTAATATAAGCGACTGATGGTTTTTTTTATTTATTTTTTATTCAGAATTATTTCTAAATTTAGAAAAGAAGTCGTGTAGCGACCATTTCGATAAGATAAGATAAGAATATTCTTTATTGTACACTGGAAAAACAACAAATACAAAACAATTGCAAATATACATAGTACAATTGGCGGCCTTATTGCTAAAAGCAATTACTTACGATACTGAAACTTTAGAACTAAGTACAGTAATAACAATCGCTAGCACATCAAAACTGTGTAAATTTAGCTGCAAATTCACCCTTAACGTAACTGAGTAAGTTGGTACACTGAAGTAAGGATGATGTGTGGTCGACCGTATCAATCAAGCCACCTTTACTCACGAACTGTACCTACCTTGTCTCACCACATCAATCGAGCGAACACTATAAATACAGTAAAGTTCAGTCTAAATAAGGTGTTGAGGCAAGCAGTATTCCCCAGTTGACTGGCCGATTTATGGGCCGCCCAAAATACCGCACTGTTTACATTGCTGGCTGTGAGTTAACCGCTACCTTATTACTCTACCGTAAACGAATGCTCTACTGTCAGAAATAGGACATTTTAGAGCTCATGAAGACGACTTCTAATAGAGTCGCATTTAGTTTCCGAGAGGCCGGCTAATTCTGTCCGTGTCAAAGTCAATGCTTTAAGCAAAATATAGATCACATACCGTCTAGGTATGGTTAGGTACCCGTACCTACTATTGATTGTACGGGTACCAAACCAAACAGTGATATATAAATAAGAAATTTATTTGTATTGAGAAATACACATATAAAGGATGTTACATTGATCATCATAAAAATAAAGGACAATTAGAACTATGAATAAAACTGGAATTCTCGGATTACACAAATTAAAACGTACCGCGGGCCACAGCTAGTTAGAATAAATGTGAAAAATTTGGAGGAATAAACATTTTGTTCTTCAACCGTGTCAAAATGGCGGTACAAATATAGAAGATATATGGCACAGGCATAGCTTACTAACTGGAATAGCGTAGCTAACTTATTATCACAAAAAAATACAAATTTTCTGCGTGAATTCATTCGGTTGCATATTAAGATATAAGTAGGTAGCCTAACAACTTACTATTGAATTGATATTTTTTAAATAATCGTCAAAGCTTCACAAAACAAGATTAGCCCCATAAAACCTGGCCTTTAGTCCGTTTTAGGCGGTTTTTAATTAAAACTAAGTCATTATACAGATTTTGCATGGATTATCAGCGGCCGTCTTCGAATGACGTGTTATAAGAAGGTTCTTAAGCTGTGTGCTCACACAAACAACCAGAAGAACTACTTCAGTACTACCTTTTTGTTGCTACCTTTAAAAGGTAGCAACCTTACTCATCAATATAAAAGATAAAATATTGATTACCTCATAAAAAACTACTTAAAACAAAATAAGACTTAAACCTACGTTGTAGTTAAACCTAAATAGATGTAATATCAATACCTATTACATCTATTTAGTTAAATTAATGTTTTTAGTATCTCCACCCTACTGGGATACTTTTAGAGTGCATTTATTTCGAGCATAGAAAAAGGCAGTCATAGCCACGGTCCCTCAAGCGAAGTCCCATATCCCTCACAAAGGCCTTCCTACTTTTAAGCTAAAGCAAAATCGCGAGATATACTAGAAATAACTATCAGCAACTGTAGAACTCTATATAGCATATATGCAGAAAGAACTCTTGTTTTTAAATTGAACGAATCTGCTAAGTTCAGGTGCTATCTAGCGCCACCAATGGTATAAAAATCATAACTTTTTTATAATACGTTTTTATCTAAAATGAACATGAGAAACATTAGTAATGGAATTCCTTTAAACATTAAAGGAATTCCATTACTCTGGCTTTAAATATAGCCGGAGATGGGGAGCGCCTTATCGCAACCGGCAGGTCATTCCATATTGCCGTATTTCTAGTCATAGGATATTTATACTGCATTCTAGGTTGCATGTCTAAAAATAGTTAGATATTAAGATTTGTATGTTTAATTTTTGAAAAAAGCGTATTATACAACAAGTTATTAATAAATAAATAAATAAATAAATAAAAAAAAAAGTTTTGATGTTTATTCCATTGGCGCCCCTAAGCGCCTTCACGAACATTCTTCACAGGTAAAGTTCCGGATTTGGGAAGACTTCAGCCTTTTGTGTTAATCCTCACGACCGGGTGGCTCCGACCGACGGTGTCACCAGACAAATTACCATGCTGATGTAGTCTAATAAGAATAAGGCTGCGTCGGTGGTCGGGCACGTTCGGTTCGCACTGGGGGCTGGTGGGGTGGAAAATAAAATGTAGAGTTAATAGTATTTTTTAATTATATTCTTTTTAATACATTAACCCGTGCTAAGGACAATTTTTTAAAAACCTATTTAGAGGCTAAAAATTCCACCCATGCTAGGACTCGAACCCGCGACCTCTCGCTAAACGTGCCAGCAAATGACGCCTGTCACCTCAGTTTTCCGGGACCACGGTACTCACAAAAGTGCCGAAACGTCGGAAAATTGTAAAAATATGAAATTAAAAGAGTAAAATCCGTGTAAATACAGTTTTTATTATGTAGAGTAAAACCAAGATTTTGATATAGCTAGAAAGTTTTAAAAGAAAAATGTGGTTAAATTTTTATTCATTATCATTGAATGATGTATCGTAACGACAAGATACCCTTAAAAATACCAAAAAAAATAAATGATTCATTGTAATTTTGGAAGACAATATGTTAGACTTGAGAAAAATCAATACAATAATACAAATCTCTTTATTATTCTTAGGCGAAGCAAATTAAATTGAAAAAAAAAGCGTTTTCAGGAATTAATTTCCAGAAAGCTGGAAAACTTTTAAATAACTTCATTTGGTCCTCGTTATCAACCCTTGTTGCTCGTGGCCTAGGCGAACCTTGGCCTAGGCTCGCCTAGGCCACGAGCGCTTCTCGTTTGGTCCTAAATGCGTGTAATCTGAGTTTGCACGGTCCCAGGAGGTGAGCTTAACTTTTGGTGGCCAACAAACCGCGTAAATTTCGCATTTTTCAGTTTTGTGCTTGTAGCTCGGAAACGGTACGTTGGAACGAAAATATGGTTAAGCAATAATAAAGAGGGTTAAATTTTGAGTCAAACGGTTAGACGACCATAACTGTTATTAATTTTGACACATATTAAAAAAAGTGCGCAAATTTCGCGGTATTTTGATATTAAAATGATATCAAGCTTTCTGGAAATTTATTCCTGGATTATTTTTAATTTGATTTACCTATCTGAGTATCAATCTAGGATGAACCTGTGCTATGGTTACCTGATTACGATGTGGTGTGGTGAAATCAAATAGACAGGGTGCTTTTTCCGAACGTTCTCTAAATTGATTTGTTTAATAACGACACTAGAAGTCGTGATACGAGTGACTTATCAAGGTGGCGGTATTAGAAACTCATTTGCGGCTATAAGCGTTCAATCACGTGTCGGGAGGCTGGTGTTGACTTCAAATTGCTTTTAAGATGTCGTTCTGTTATAGTCCTGTAATAAATGAGCCCGATTTTGTAACCATTTGTCGTGACAGGATTGTAGATCTTAACTAATAAATACTGTTGTAAAACCTACGTATAAAATTAGGATAGCAAGTAGGGTCGTCATCAGTCAAGAAAAGTAGTTGTACAAATTAAGGATAGGTATATTCTATTTAATGCACTAACCCGTGCTAAGGACAATTTTAAAAACCTATTTAGACGCTGAAAATTCCACCCACGCCAGGACTCGATCCCGCGACCTCTGGCCAACCGTGCCAGCGCTCTCCCAACTGAGCTAATGGGCAATTCACCGGCATCAGTGAAATTTCGACCCGATTTACAATACTTACGTACAGCCAGCAATATCCGGCTGAAGTAATTTGCATCACTTGCAGCCCGTTTTACTTTGCAGATAGGTTTTACATCGGAGTGATATCGCTGTACCCACATGATTATTTTATTTTTAATACACTAACCCATGCTAAGGACAATTTTAAAAACCTATTTAGAGGTTAAAAATTCCACCCATGCCGGGACTCGAACCCGCGACCTCTGGCCAACCGTGCCAGACCTCAGACCTCAAAGCTGACCAAAAATCTAGATGAACAACAAAAGAACTTCCCAAAAAATAAACAGAAAATCACTATAACATGGAAGTGAGTTATATATTTATAACTCACTTCCATGTTATTCTTATAATAAACCGAGATTTGTTCAATTTGCGTAGGAACTATGGGCATAATGACAGTTAGGACGAAGTCCCCTCAAAAAAAATAAGATTTAAATAATTCAAGAGAAATTGATTTGAACATTTTAATTGTTTGTGTTTTCTTTGTTGTTGTTTCACCCAAAATAAATACTTTTCATATTTTAGAAATGACACGATTTTTATTTGAACACATCTAAAAAGCAATTCCAAAAACAAAAAGAAAATAAATTATTTTTAAAGGGTTTTTCACATTTTGGATAAAACCACACAACTCTATGAATTCGAGATTTTGGCTGAGCAGCTCTTAAACTTAGCATAATACGTATCGTATCCGACTTCCGAGCTAATGGCCATAAGTGGCCATAAGCGGCCACAAGTGTGTCCATATTATTACTAACATTCCACCCGTCACCGCATGATATTTCGGTTGCACCAATCGGATTGTCATGCGTCTTGCATCTCATGCAAATTCGCGGCGTGACTCGCGACTTTTTTCCACGTCCTCCAGGCTAACGATTCTACTAATGTTCGTTTTAAAGAACTCCTTTTTTTAACCCAGAACCCAGAGGAACCCTATTACTGGTACCACTGGCTCGGGGGAGCGCGGTGGTTATGTCTGACTCCCCGCCCTGAGAAGGGCGGTATACCGACTACAACTTCTAGGGTGTTCCTCCGCACTCGCAAGGGACGGGGCCACGGGAACGCTTGCGCACACTACCGCGAGACTCCTAACTCTCCTAACTTAACCTGACCCAACTGCCAAGTATTAATCGCTAAGTAGGGAAGACCAACCTAGACCAACGCTACGAGTTACATTTTGGGGCATTTGGGTCCCGCCTCTTGATTGTTAATGCACAGCAGTCGAATTGTTGGTTATTCCTATTTTAGTTTGTTTATTTTTGGTAAGTTCAATTATTTTTGTAGAATTTATACAGAATTTATGTGGTTTATGACTTTCGCGCAAACACGGCGATTTGATCCAGTTCTTATTTGTCAAAATCTGACCATTGGTTGAATTATTATAAAGGAACATAGAATCGGTCACTCATGCATAGATGTATACGAGCTAAGCACATTAGGTACTCTCCTTTTAAGCCGGCGGGTGACTTAAATAATAAAGTGAAATAATAATAAATGCGAAATCACACAAAACACCGGAAATCCGATTTCGATGTCAAGCTGTCACCTAAAAACTGGATTACTAAAATACCTCTAGTTTTGTGATCAGATATATGTTGGCGTCTGAAAATTCTTTCATTGACAAGAAGTTCTGATTTTATCCGTGATCCAAAACCCCTTTTAACGCCATCCATTAACATTACTAAAGATTAAAAGATTAAACATAAAAAAAAAAGCAATAGATCAGATTAATACTAGTCTTAAAGAATACTTTTATCCGACGCTCTACGCAAACTTACTTCTGGATCTTAGGAGACATTGACATTTGTAGTTTATCTCTTGTGCAATTTAAAAAACAGGTGGCTAAAAAATTGTTTAGAATTACTTGTAATAGTGTATATTTAAAAATTGTTATACGGCACCAGGATGGGTATGGAGTGGATGGATTGAAATGTACTAATTCTGAAATTTATTTTTGTCAACTCAATTGTTCCTCTCTTACCCCTCCATGGTTATCGTGGTATCACTGAATTGTAGTATAAATTTGTTCTTATATTGATTTTAAATAAGTGAATTTGTGTTTTTTGGGCCTAATCGTCCATCGTAAGCAGTTCCAAATTTATGAAGACCTTAATTCTAACAAAGGAAACTCCAGGTCTGTTTAAATGTCTTTTCTCATTTTCTCTTTTGATAATTGTTTGTGCCTATTCTAATAAAAAAAACAGGGGATAAAAGGGGTTGTCGTGACAAGGATGGGCATAGGCCTCTTCCCTTCTATTCATGGCCTTGATAGATATTACCTAAAGTTACTAGAGTTGTGCCCGCGTCGCTCCCGTGCATCGCGGCGTCGGCAAACGAGGTGACATATGCTGTCATGTTGGGAATGATAAATAACATGCCAGTACACTGAATATATCTACGGTGTGAAACTGCTTAAAATTGCTCTTTGATCTGCGATCGCTCTTGAGTGTCCGTTTCGAGATGTTTTTGTTCAAAAGAAAATACTAAGCAAAAAGGCCGCCAATTGTAATGTATTACTGTAATTATTTTATGTTTGGTGTGTTACTGATGTACATACAAAATCTTCTTATATTATCTTGCGTTACTATGTTAATTATAATATATTAATTATTGCTATATATCTTATTTTTGTTTGTGTGTGTATTGTTATTCATATAATATATTGTAGTCTGGAACTGTGTATTCTGAAATAAAAGCATATTATTATTATCTAAGTTAATACAATTTTCTATTTTATTTCTGCTTTCTTGATTCTATACGATACTCGTATGTACATATAGTGCGTTCACATTAACTTGACGCGTGAGAGAAATGGTAACAAGGACATAACATGTGAATTAGCTTTTGGACCTAATCGGAAAATGGTTAAACAAGCCCTCAATCCTTTTATTTTCCCCGAGTAATGGGAATGATTTCTTATTTAACATGGTAACAGTAAACATCTTACTGCTACCAATTCTCTCACGCGTCAAGTTAATGTGAACGCACAATACATCGATTTAATCAATGACTTTGTTTTCTAAGTTACGTACATTCGTGAAGTTTAGCAGCGTCATACGCTCGCGGAAAACATTGTGAAAAACCTGAGTGTCTGAGGTATTCAAGTATCTCGTACATGAAATTGCCAATCTGTGGTGGGCACGTGAAGTAATTAAGCCCATACTCTCTCTTTCTGAGAAAAGGCCTGTGCTCTGCAGTGGGACTGTATGAGAACAGTCTTTTTATAGACTGTATTTTTATAGACAAGGAGTTCTTGTTTCAAAACCTCATACTCGATACGTCACATGTACCTATTTGTAAACAGACAGTCTAGTCAAGGGCTAAAGGAAAACATCGTGAGGAAACCTAAGCGTCTGTGGTGTTCATGTACTCAGTTATACTCAGTTCACACAAGTTATGCCTTGTGTGGGTGCTACTGTAGATAGATAGAATATTCTTTATTGTACACAGAAATTACAGTAACAGAAATTATATAAAAATACAGTACAAATGGCGGCCTTATTACTAAAAGCAATTTCTTCCAGGCAACCATAGACGGAGACAGGAAAGAAATTAGAGACCGGTAGTCGGTGCAATACAGAAATATTGAAATTAAGAATTCAACGAAATTTATATAAACTTACCTACTTACTGTATACCTAGTAATGTAAACTGTCTACTGTTCAATAAAGTTTATTATATTATTTTATACACCTCAACGCTTGAAATCGCCAATACGTGGTCGGCACGCATGGTGATTAAGCTCATTCTCGCTCGCCGAGGATCCTACCAGGATCGTGGCAGGTGGCAGTCGCTGGTCTCTGCCTACCCCTCTAGGGTACAGGCGTGAGGTTATATAATGTAATGTCGCACTCCGCGAGAAAGCCTGTGTATTGTAGTGGGACGTAAAGGCTGCGTTATAAGGCTAAATTCGCCTTTTTTAGTTATGCTATGTTAATTTTATAAGCTTTAAGAATTTACCTCGGGCTCTAGAGTAGGCTTTGGTTTTCGCCAATTTTCGCCGGTTTTCGTACTGGTGATCGAGTTCTGAGTTCAAAATTAAGTGTCATATTAGTTGCGATTTCGAAATTAATTGTCATATAATTCCGATATTTCTATTACACGAATATATCTATTCTATCCGATATCAACACAGGGCGCGTTTAGTGCATGTATGGGTAAGCCGTCTATGACTAACGCTAGTGGCATTTTTCCGAGCGTTTCAGTGCTTCGCAAGGCACGAGTAGTTGTTGCCGGCTGCCGTCGATAGATGGCAGTCGTTAAGCCTAGTCAGAAGCTTTAGGGCGGCTTGAAAACTTCTGACAGTAAGATGAGCCACTAGTCTTGCAAGCCTCCACCAATCCGGACTTGGCCCCCGTGGTGGAGTATGGCCTATGCCTTCCTCAGGGAAGAGACCCGTGCCCCTCGGTGGGGACATAATGGGTTGATAATGATCTGATAGTGGCCGAGGTATATTCTAAAAGCTAACAGACTATAAATATGCTTTACCTAAGTCAAGTGAAAAATGTTCCCGTACCTGCTTAGTGCATTATTCGTGTCACTGGCGTGTCATAAATAAGTCTATTTTCACATCGATAAAGCCTCGTCATCGGAAGTCTCAGCGCCTGAGTACAGTCTGAGTACAGACAATCACGATAGCGCTTATCTTATGGGGCATAAATACCAATATCGAACCTAAAATAATTTCTCCTGGAGTGTCGACTTATAATATTATGTCGCCGGACATCGGCGGCATGTTGGCGTTCGGCACAATGTCAGTAGAAACATTGGTCGCCTGCCCTTTCATAGAGATAGTTTGGAGACCAAGGTACCAAAAGAAGATATAAGATTTGTATGTCGGAGCATGCCACGACTAAATTGCTTTAGCGACGACGCCAAGGACGTGGAATAGACAACGTAATGGTAGTAACCTAACGTGGAATAGGCAATTGATGAGGAGGTAACGATTGATTGCTTGGAAAACTACGCGTAATTCTGATTAGAAATCCTTAGTCCTTGTAGAAGGACGAAATGAACTACGAATTTCTGACGATTGTTCCGTCCACAATGTAAAAGTATACAAATATGACACCCACCTTTGTATGTCCCACTGCTGGAGCCGGGGTCTCCTCCTACATCGCAAGAAGATTAGGCCATACTCCACAACGGGGGCAATGTTTGGTTGGTGGCGGAATAAAAGACAGTGGCAGGCCTTACTGTCAGAAAATATCAAGCCGCACGTAAAAAATACCACTAGTCACGGATTGGTCTCCGATCCAGTACCCGAACGCGATTCTAATCACTCCGTTCCACTAGGCCACGAGCGCTTCGGGTAAATAGCACGAATTTAATAAATTAAAATCGTACCATAATTCATAAACTAATGTTGGCAGACATTATAAAAAAGAATGCATTAAAAGTGGAAAATACCCAGGCGTGATATTACTGTACTGTTGCTAGCTCGAAACAAATTGCACAGACTCGAAGGGTGATCTTTTCACTATGAAACTTCAATAAACATCGCAAGTGTCACATTAACTTATCAAGAATTCCACATGTCGTAGTCCTGACCACACGCAACTTCACTCTCACAATTACTACAAGATTTTACCAACCTACCTCTACACCCAGAAGTAACTTTAAACACTCTTACGTGCCTTGCAATAGGGATTGAAGTGTTCTGCTTCTGTATGAATAGATAAATCCGTGTAAAATGTGCATTACTGTCACGTACGATGCGTCTAGACTTCGTAAGTCACGCGGGGTGATTGTAAAAATGTCAACGCCCACTTTGAAAAAATGCCCCTGCGAGTTTTTGTTTCTATACAATTTCCACTGTGATCAAGTCTCGCTATATTTGCTTGCATGTTGCCACTCAGAGGGTGTACTCGAGACGGGCAACAATAATCAGCATTGAAATTTAGAAGATTGATCGAACTCTATCTTGTTATTGAATTGAGTTGTTTTAATTTTCGGCAATTGGAATGATTTTGTGTGGAGCTGTGGAGTGATTTTAAACCATCACGAAGGTTAAGCAACATAGGGCACGTTCAGTGCATGGATGGGTGACCGATCTATGACTTACGCTAGAGGCATTTTTCCACCAACTGCTTAACGTGCTTCGCAAGGCACGTTAAGCAGTTGGTGCCGGCTGCCGTTGACAGATGCCATTAAGACCAGCCACGAATCTTGCCAGCTTCCACCAATGCGGACTTGGCCCCCGTGGTGAAGTTTTGCCTATAACTTTATAAGAGAAGAGACCCGTGCCGCTCGGTGGGGTTATAATGGCTTGATGATGATATTTCCGGCAACAAGATCCAATATTAGTACATACACAATTCAAATACAATTTTTTAACTTTTATATGAAACTACCTCTGCGTTGAAATTGTCAATATGCGGTGGACAGCCGTGGTAATTAAGCCCATACCCTCTCTTTCTCTGCCCTGCAGTGAGACAATTATAGGCTGCATAAAAAAAGGAAAAAAAAACATTTTTCCACGCGCAAAACGTTTTAGTTGCTAGGAGAAGAAAGCTAAAATCAAGATATGAATTTTGTTTGATGAAAAACATGAGCAAGTACCTATGTACCCAGCCCATGTACCTATGCTATGTGTAAAGTTTTTTAGAGATTTATTGAGGTCAACAATAGTTTAGTGCATCTTCGAATGAAAACTTCAGTTTATACTGCAAGAATACTGAGGTATTTTAACGACTGAGACACATTATTCTATAGTTCACAGGAAAAGTTCACAAAAGGTCTCAGCTTTGTTTAATCGATTTTATATGGTAATAACAAGGTAAGATAGTTGATAGTTGAACAAGTTACTCAGTTTTATATTATTATCGGTATTAAATTAATTGTTTTGAATAACTTCTGTGTCTCATAGCTCGGAATTGTAAACACAAAAATAAACCTTCTTGATTTCAAAGTCTGGTAGAATCTTTCTGTGCCCTTCTAAAGGTAGAGTAGCCTAATAGATCAGTCCGCAGTAACTACTAGGGTACCATAATGCTTCCGGAAGCGACGCCTTCTACTTAGTGATTTAACGGCGACCTGCCATTACCTGCGCACGCGCTTTCTTGACCACTAAACACCTGTTGTTGTACATTGCGGCTTCAACAACTCAACTTGGATCTCAAAAATAACTTCGACAATAATAACTTCCACACAATACATTGGCAGATGCTGGATGCGGCAAGCTGAAGACAGGACGCTATGGTGCTCATTAGGGGAGGGCTGTGTCCAGCAGTGGACTACATAGTATAGCCTGAAGAAGAGGAATACAATCTTTTGACCTGATGGGCGAGTCTCTAAAATGCATAGTTGTTCAATAGAGTCATATTAGTCCGGTAATAGTCGTTTCATTCACACTATCGGTAGTCTGGTAATAAATCGCATTGTAATGGTATAACCCGTGCTACTCAACTCGGCGTCTCGCGCGATTCGATCTTCTTCACGAGAGATGCCCATTTAATTTGCGCGGCTTATACCCCTGGAAAAAATATTGTACTGCTATAGTTCTGTAGACTACCAAATTGAGGCAAATAACAACTATTGTCGTGCTTATATCATTCTATTGAAAAACTACGTACGTATTCGACTCTAGGGCCTGGTCCGGACATCGGCTAGTCGCCATTATACAAAAAAAAAAATTGGTGATCGTAGAAACAAACAGATCTTAAAACCAGAAACGTAAAATAAACGTGCTATTTCAAAAACAGCGCTGTTTCGAATAGGAACTGCAAACGGTGAAAAAGTAACATTGTTACCCGCGCACTTTACTCTTGCACAGTTACGGTTAAAGTTTATACTAATATAAGCTTCTTTGTGGCAATAAATCAATCGTTCGAACTCAAACGAACGGAGCCGATTGCAGCGACAGTGATATCTGTGACTGTCAGCCAACTGATCGTAGATGAACTGTACTTTTCAATGGTGACCTTGATTTTTTGTTGGTTTTGTTGGTGGTCTGCTTGTACTAGTATAATAGTATAATAATATCACATCTAGGTATTAATGCATTCTTACACTATTTTTATTTTTAATGCACTAACCCGTGCTAAGGAACAAATTTAAAAACCTATTTAGAGGCTAAAAATTTCACCCATGCCGGGAATCGAACTCGCAACCTCTGGCACGGATAGCCAGAGGTTGCGGGTTCGAATCCCGGCATGGGTGAAATTTTTAGCCTCTAAATAGGTTTTTAAATTAATGCATTCTTTTTATAATATCTAAGAATGATTGTACGATTTTGCTTAATTTATCGAACTCGTGCTATTTACCCGAAGCGCTCGTGGCCTAATGGAACCGAGTGATTAGAATAGTGGTCAAGTAGTGTATGGGTGACCATTCCGTGACTATCGCTAGTGGCACGAGCGCTTCCGTGCTTCACAAGGCACGTTAAGCCGTTGGTGACGGCTGTCATTTAATGGCAGTCGTTAAGCCATGTCAGAGGCCTTATGGGCGCTTGATAACTTTAACAATAAGACAATAAGGCCCGCCACGGTCTTTCAATCCTCTACCAACCCGGACATGGCCCCCGCGGTGGAGTACGGCCTAACTTTCCTGCGGTGCATGAAGAGACCTGTACCCCTAGCAGTGTGGACATACAAAGGGTGGATACTAAACAAGCAGGCAGATAAATAGACTCATGAACATAAGCCTGATTTGCTTTTGCAAGGACAAAATTCATCGCTGCGATGAAAATAGATAAATTGGAATTTACAAAGTACTGTACTCATAATATACATACATAACCTCATGCCTGTATCCCAGAGGGGTAGGCAGAGACCAGGGACTGCCACTTGCTACGATCCTTACAGATCACCTTCGCTTCATCAACGTTCATAAGTCGTTGCATGCATGCACGCCGGTTCCGGGTACTTTTTATCTTTGCTTTTGCTAATACATCTCCTATTTGGTTGATGTATGTCCGCCTGGAACGTCCCTTACCAGCCCTTCCACTCACAATTGCAATATATATTTGTTTCGTCAATCTTTCTTACTTCATCCTCTCCACATGTCCAAACCAACGCAACATTCCTTTCTCAATTCTAGTCACTACATCTTATTTCAGTCCACAACGTTCTCTAATCAGACTATTGCGTATCCTGTCATTCAAAGTATCACTACACATACTTCTCAAGGACCTCATTTCTACTGCATTAATTAGTCTACTCATAATATGTAATGGTTTATGTAAGTATATTATTATTAAGGCTGCTTCTTCGCACCTTTACCTCCTAGGGGAGCATAGGGCCTCAATTACAATTTCCACTTCGAACGCTGGCTCGCAGCAGTCTTGGCTGACAGAGAGATAGGTCAATAGACCAAAAGGTCAAGCAGACTTGGCCTCTTGGTCTATTGATCTTTTCCAGGTGGTCCTTGGCCGCCCCCTCTTTCGGCTGACTAACGGGGTTGTACGCAAGTGCTTGTCTGGTCAGGCATTTTTCGTCGCGGCATAGTGGAGTATAGGACATACCAACGCCATTTTCTACCCAGGATTTGTAGATGAACACGTATCTGATGGGTACACTTCCAGAAGTCCTGGGTCCGGATCAGATCCTGGATCCCGTGGTCAGAATATTTGTTAATAAATACCTTGAGCCTGTGTGAGATATCTGAACGCACGAAACAGGACTTGCAACCGTATTATGAAGTATAACTTTTTATATAAATATTCGTATTTGCACTAACTACCCGTCTCACTTTTCCTTCAGCAACTCTCCATCGTGGGTTGTCTGGAATAAATTACCAATTGTACTGTTTTTTTGTAATTATTTTGTATTTGTTTCCTGGTGTACAATAAAGAACATTCAGAGTAATTATCTTATCTTTTCTTTATTCAGCTAAGAAAATTCCAATTTGATTACAATTTCGACATCTGATATGAATCATATGGCCGATTTTCGAATTTAGAATTTCACTAAGTCAATACTTAAGTAGCGTTCTGTCACGCTCTTTGCTGAGAAATTCGAAGAGACAGAACTACAGTTAAGTATTTACTTAGCGATATTCTCAATTCAAAAACTGGCCCTCGGATCATCAGCTCCAGCTCAAATTGTGGAGAGAAATCTTCATGTATGTTGGTAGAAAGCGATTCCGGCGAAGACGTCAATAAAACTGAACTCGATGCACATTGGATATGAAATGGATCGTTAATAGTAAATTGTTATTAAAAGGTGTTCATATATCAAGTGTTTCCTAGCAGCCTGGGAGTTGGACTGGTTAGTCTTACAATGTAACCTAAGGCGTGTGTTATGAAAACAGTACAGGTTACTCATAATTATGATTTTACTGTCCTGGGAAATGCAGCATGAATTCTCGCTGTAATTAAGACGTAGTAGAGGCAATACAATTTAACTGTAGTGTGTAAGTAACACTAGCTGTGAACCGGCTGATTGGCATCAATCACGTTTGTAAAGCAATAACAGGCGCGGTCGGGTGCAGGATGGGTGACCATCCCGTTACTACCGCTAGTTGCAATTTCCGAACGCTTACGTGCTTTGCAAGGCCCACTAAGCCGTTGGTGTCGGCTGCCGTATAAAGACAGTCGTTAAGCCATGTCAGAAGCTTTATGGGCGTCTTGATAACTTCTGACAGTAAGGCCCGCCACTATCTTACAATCATCCACCAACCCGGACTTGGCCCCGAGGTGGAGTATGGCCTAACTTTTCTGCCATGCAGGTAGAAACCCGCGCCCCTACAGTGGGGACATACAAGGGCTAGCCGCTGCTAATTCGCCTAACTTTCTTGCGATTCAGTAAGAGACCTGTGCCCCAGCAGTGGGGACACAAAAGGGTTGATATCGATCGAACTTATTTAGTATTTACATAATATACATTTATTTACAAAATACTTTTATTTTATTCTAAGTTCGTTGCGTTGAAATAAAATTGATTGAATTTGTTTTTACGTACCTACCTTCTGTTTCTCTCTGTTGAGTCAGACGTCGACTGTCCGATCAAAAAGCTTGCAATTTGTGATTTACTATGGTCCATTAGTTACTGCTTCATTAGGCCTACTTAGATCAACGAGACCGCTTGTTGGCACTCAGATTAACTTTCTATGAGATCTAGACCATTTAAGTGGTGTAAATATATATATCAGGTGTTTGATAAGGCTGACTGACAAGATCTATTTTACTAAAAAAAAGAATTGGAGGCCTTATTGCTCAAAGCAATAAGGCCGCCAATTGTACTGTATATTTATAATTAATTTATGTTTGTTTTTTTCCTGGTGTACAGTAAAGAGTATTCTTATGCTATCTTTTTCTTGTGTTCAAGTTTTAAGAGGTGACAAACAAAAAGGGGCTGAGCGATTCCTTATTAAAGAAACCACAAGAAGCCTTTGCCACTGAGACGACCGACCCCTTAATTCTTAATTAGGTAAACGCCAAATAGTTACCACTTAAAGCTGAACTTTCTCACCTTGTGAATTAATAAATTCCAAAATTAATGAAAAATTTGTACTACCCCATTAAGGGTTAAAGTTTACGAATTGTTGAATGATCTATGTAATAGTATTTGGCAGCTGGAGTAGCTTACAAAAAGTTAATATTTAAGTCATCCGTTTCAGTAGAGTTATAACAGATCCGCTGGTAGTTAGTTTATCTTGTTGGTTGTTAGCCCACACTTCTGCGCCCCTCGTTAGGTCTCCAGATTAGTCCCTCCCCCTTTGCAACCTCTTTTTGGTCATGTCTACGGCTTATACGTCCCTGCTATTTTCTACTTCTTACCATAGTCTTTAATCACCATTCATCATCAGCCCACCTGTGCCCACTGTTGGGTATGGGCCTTTTCCCCATCACGCCATCCTGCGCGATGTCTCCCCATCAGCATCCACGGAGGGGTTCCTGCCGACCTGACCACATCGTCCGACCATCGGATTGGTCTACCCACTAACCGTCGCCCGGCTCTCGGCCGTGCTTGGTATATCTCTCTCGGTATATCAGTCTTTATACCTCCTCTTTAGACGACCTCCGTGGCGTAGCGGTAGCGCGTCTGCCTACCATGCAAGAGGTCCCGGGTTAGAATCCCGTCTGGGAAAAAAAAAAAACGCCCGGGTCTCGGATGTTTACAATGTGTTTGTGATGTCGTTGTTTCTGGTTCCCACGACACAGGGTATCCTAGTGTGGGGCCAGAAGCGATGTATGTGCCTGGATGTAAATGTTATGTTATATCTCATGCTATGTCAGCTTCCACCAGCCCAAACTTGGCTCCTGTGGTGGAGTATGACCTAATCTTCCTGGGATGCAGGAAGAGACCCGTGCCCCAGCAGTTGGGACATACAAAGGGTTTATATCGATACTAGTCCGATATCTATATTGCATTTAAATATGACGCTATTTAGAACAACACATTAATGTCGACAGTGGAAGGACTGAACCTATCTCACGCACACAAATTACTTTGGTTTCAATTTCAAATACGTATTTCAGCCTCCGAATTCTTAAATAGCGACAATTTCTTCGACCTTGAAGTATCTCTAATGGAGTGCTTTAAAAGCTCATTACAATAAACGACTCAAAGAAAGGTTTAGGTTACTTCTGTCCGGCGGTTTCGATTTCATCAACGGAATTCGATTTGTGACTCTACAGCGGAATGGAAGCATTGAATTCTTAATTGCATCGTATCATTGGATGCCGATTACCCACTTAGTGGAAGTCTTTGACATTCTGTTATAAACCTGACATTTACTGTGAACTGACAATGCTTAAGGATTGATAGTTTTTCGCAATTGTACTCCCGTATTATAAGCTCTTGCAGATAAGATTATTTTAAAGTGCGCTAGTAAGATTATGTTCTAAACAAAATAGCAGTACCAAATAAATATAAAAAAAACCGGCCAAGTGCGAGTCAGACTCGCGCACCGAGGGTTCCGTACAAACCTGTATTATAGACCTGAGTATTTGGTATGAATTTCAATTTAATACCTCTACGCGTTTATGAGGAAATGGGTAGTAAGTTTAAAATTATTAAAAAAATATATATTATGTGATGTAACTAAAAATTTATGGTTTTCGTAATTTTTCCTTTATCTATGCTATAAGACGTTGCTTCGTACCAAATTTCAAGATTCTGAGTTCACGGGAAGCACCCTGTAGGTTTTGATTCCCTTGCAAGTGTCGAAAATTTGCGGCATAAACGGCTGTATCTTTTGATTGCGTTGGCTTAGAAGTTTGATTTTTTCACAGCTTCAAGGGACAGTAGACCTGAGTAATTGATATAAATTTCAGCTTCATACCTCCACGCGTTCCTGAGAAAAAGGGTCTTGACAGACGGACGGACGGACAGACGGACAACAAAGTGATCCTATAAGGGTTCCGTTTTTTCCTTTGAGGTACGGAACCCTAAAAATTAGATGCGTACGAGTACCTAGGTACCAAATGTCAATTTTTTTTGTAAGCATATCACGCCTAACCTAATAACCCTAGGTAACGGAAGCGCTCGTGGGCTAGTCGAACCAAGTGATTGGAATCAATTACTTTAGTAAAGCAACAGCAGGCGCGGTCAGGTGCAGGATGGGTGACCATCCCGCGACTACCGCTAGTGGCATATTTCTGAGCGCTTCCGTGATCGCAAGGCACGTAAATCTGTTGGTGCCGGCTGTCATGTAATGGCAGTCGTTAAGCATGTCAGAGGCCTTATGGGCGGCTTGATAACTTCTGACAGTAAGACCCGCCACTGTCTTACATCCCTCCACCAACCCGGACTTGGCCCCCGTGGTGGAGTATGGCCTAACCTTCCTGCGATGCAGGAAGAGCCCCGTGCCCCAGCAGTGGGGACATACAAGAGTTGATATCGATATCACGCCAGCGCTATTTCCAATTATGTTTAGGAGGCGCGGTTTAGAATCCCGCTTAGGCAGGGATTTTTCCTCCGAATGTTAAATTTATCTAAGAGCAGGCGTGATGGTTCGTTCGATACGTTTGTCCCAAAGATTGCTAGACGGAAACTATCGGGATCATACAGGAACTGCGCAATCCCTGAAATACCCTAATTAGAGTTTCTTTGCGTCATTTGCAAGCAAGGCTTACAGGGGTATAAAAAAATATTGACATCCCAGATGAATCGATTTTGCTACATATTTTATTTATGTTTAGAAATAGGTCGTAATGCCTTCGTTACGATATAATTTAAGAAGCGAAAGTGCAGTTCTAGGTTCGGACGAGACAGACCTCAGCCTACTCAAACTCAGAGCTCTCTGCTGCAAATAAACTATACTAGTGGTTGGCCCTTGGACTCACACATCGATCGATCAAGCTTGCAGATCATAATTTAGTACAAATGACATCAGCCGGTGGTCCCTGGTAGTTTAGATTAATTTGTGTAGAAATCAAATCGAAGCGCGACAGTAAATTCCGGAGACATGAAAATGTCCTATTAAAATAAATCACTCTATTCAACATGACTAGTTAAGGTTGATTGACGGTCCTTGGGCTTTTTGAAGAGCTGATCTTTTGCTTAAACTGAGCTTTATTTGTGTACTCTGAAGATCAACGGCAACACTGGCGTACTTACTGGCATTCTTTGCAACACACTAGAACAAAGTTCACTTCTTGGCAGAGGACCTTTAATATTATAATTACTTTCCTTTCTATATTTCTGATATATTGTAAACTTTTAGTCCGGATTTACTTACTTATTTCTAATATAATTTACATAAGAGGAGGAAGAGAGCACATGTTGATATTTAAATCATGCTTTGTTGGATTTTTCCTAGCTAAGAGTATACTTGTATTATAGAAAGTATTCTGGGTGTGCAACTTGTGCAAGAAAAGGTAAAAGAGCATGAGCGCGTCCAAATTAAAATTATTTTTCTCGAAATAATAATAATTTTTTTCATTAGTGTGACAATGTCACTTATCAACTTACACACTACCTAGGTACTTTGAATAGTAAATGCCATTGTAATACCTACTTTCCATTATTTTGACATTTTATATATAGAATTAAGAAAACTAATACCTATTTGTACGCCGCGAGGCAAAATATGGCGGACATTTTTTCTTATCTTAACCACCTGTATGTATGTTAACACCCATATTTTACAAATAAAAGCATTGTATTGTATTGTATAAAGGTTTCATAAAATTACAATACGAGTAATTGATAGTCTATTGTGGTAATTCTACGATATACTGTATGGAATCAGGCTTTACTTTGCAGAAATCCAAAATAGCATTAAAATCTAAAATTACTTTGCTAAATTCCGCCAAAAATATTTTTTATTTTTGCCGGAATTTAGCAAAGCAATTTTCACATTTCAATGTACGATATACATTGCGTAGCATTAGTACATCGAGTGCAATAATTTGGAGTTTTTTTTCCCACTTTTTCTCCAAAATGATCTACATTTTCAAATGGACACGTGGTTTGACTTGTAACGTTTATTAAGCCGCAGTTTCTGTGCTACTTTAAATAAAACCTTTTCGTTTCATAATTAGTCTTCCAACTTTCGCGACATCGCTTATTGCTGAGCAACCTCCAATAGGAGAAGGGACATGAATAAGAAGAGTGATCGTAAAGTTGTACGGCAAATATGCAGGTCAATGCATCAAAGATTTGACAAAGAATCTGGACTCTCTCTAGCCCTAATAAGGAAGGTGTCAGTAATAATATGCACGCTCAAAAATTAAACAGCATAATTCAAGAAAACGTGTCAGTTCGCCCTGAGCGAATTTTTCGATGCAATTTTTGCGTATAAATCTTTTGTCGGTATCTTTCCCCAAATAAAGAATTCTCCTCGTTTTAACCTTAACACCTCTTGCTCAAAGTGGTTTTTCGAATGGTGTAATGCAGGTGTTAAGTTGGTGGGATTTAAATTGTCTGTCAAGTGTTGCCTGCGGTGTCGCTCCGAATGCGTTTACAAGGGTCTGAGGTTCACACCCATCGTTTACTTTGCCTTTTGTCTCAGTGCGGGCGTTTTTATTAAGTATAGTCAATATAAATAAATATAGACCAATTTAGTTTATTTCAACATAACGAATTAAATTTTTATTTGCTGAATGTCAATGTACAATGTAAAATGAAAGTGAAAGCCGCTGTTCGGGCCGTAGTGTATTGGAAAAAAAGACTAACCCGTGCTAAGGACAATTTAATGCACTAACCCGTGCTAAGGACAATTTTAAAAACCTATTTAGAGGCTAAAAATTCCACCCATGCCGGGATTCGAACCCGCGACCTCTGGCTATCCGTGCCAGCGCTCTAACCAACTGAGCTAATGGGCGACTCACCGGCATCAGTGAAATTTCGAATCTCTTTACACTATTCTCTGTATTACGTACAGGCAGCGACATCTGGCTGAAGTAGATTGCAGCACTTACAACCCCGACTACCTACTTTGCAGTTAGGTTTTTACATCGAAATGATATCGCTGTACCCACATGATTATACTATTTTTATTTTTAATGCACTAACCCGTGCTAAATAGGTTTTTAAAATGGTCCGTAGCTATATTCATACATAGTTATACCTATATATTAAACGGGTCTAATCGTGATTATTTATTAGGTATATCGTAATTCCCGACGTCGGGAAATATGGTAATTACGTTTTACTAAATAAATAATTGCGATTAGACCTATTATTTATTAGGTAAAACATAATTACCATATTTCCCGACGTCGGGAATTACGATTTACCTAATAAATAATCGCGATTAGACCCATTACTTGATAGTTTTACAAAAGTTGAAAGAAAAATAAATCTGACTTTGCCAATGATATTGACGTTTGAACTAGTTATTTGTAAGTTAGAACATGTGGTCGATGCATTTGCGACGTTTTCTTAGACCAGAGTGCTTAGTGCGAGTTTGACAGATCCAATCGAATAACTTTACTACCGCGTTAATCGAGCATTGAGTAGTGAGTATGAGTAAGTTAACCGTTCAAACTGGCAAAACGCTGTCACAGTACAACTCGATGCCATAGAAATATGAGTTTACGTTAACGCGATCGAGTAGTTAAAAAACTCGCACTAAGCACTCAGAGAGAGCATTTGTAATCAATCAATCACTCTGTACTCGTCCACTGCTGGACTTAGGCCTCTCTCAAGGCGCACCACCATTATCTCTCCTTGGCCATCCTCATCTAGCCACTGCCAGCAATCTGCCTCAGTTCGTCCGTCCAGCGAGCCGGTAGTCATCCTAAGCCGTGTTTGCCAGTTCGTGGAATTTGTAAGTATTAAAATTTAATTATAAGTAACAGCTTTTATTATAAACTAGGAGGCTCTGCGTGAAAACTTAGGTTTTAAAGGAAATAGATAAAATTGCGCGGGTTAAATATGAAATCAGAAATATGTTGTTTGTATGAGAATAAATGTTTCACTGTTCGGCACAGTACCCAATGTGACAGTGAGACCAGCCACTAGTCTTGCAAGACTCCACCGATCCGGACTTGGCCCCCGTGGTGGAGTATGGCCTATACCTTCCTCAGGGAAGAGCTCCGAACCCCTCGGTGGGGACATAATGGGTTGATGATGATGATGACGATTTGGTATTTGTAATGTTGCCTTTGAGGATGGCCTAACCTTCCTGCGATGCAGGAAGAGACCCGTGCCCCAGCTGTGGAGACATACAAAGGTTGATGTGAAAAAAACAAGGTAGCGCAGAAATTGTGACTACATAGGTTTTATTTTGCATTGTGTTAACTTAGACTTTTCCAACTGGCTCTACCAAGTGCTCAGCCCAAGTGCACGTCTTAATTGTTATTTATGAATCCAAGTCGATGAATTAATGAAAATTAAATATTTACCTTAAACAACAATATGAAAATACCGATCAAGACACGGTTTTTTATCGTCGCTTTATGCTAAATTAATTAAAATTAGGCCAGTCTACAAGCCGGTCAGAGCTACCAAGTGTAACTTAATACTACACGTGTATTTTATCTTTGACTTTGTTGAATAACATAAACTCACGCCTGTATCCCAAAAGGGTAGGCAGATGCGGGGCAGGATTAAAGGCATTATTTTACCAAGTTGCAGAGATGAAACAAGGGAGCAAGGAGGTCAGGGAAGGGTTAATGACTCCTCTTAATTGCCTGGTCCATTAAAACCTGGTTTAAAAAAACACGTATTTAAATAGCACAAAACCTGAAAACTGTTCATTCAGTACCAGCCCCTATACCTGACAACTTAGTCGGCCTAGCACACAGGAACGACTAGTCAACACCTGCGGTGCCAACGAAGGCCCGGGTTTCCTCACGATGTTTTCCTTCACGGTTAGAGCGTGATTATACCGGTAATTACGGAAACCAATAATACCACATTTAACAAGGAAAAGTTTGAAATTCACAACTATTTACATTGTCTCTAGAAAATTGAGAACTTTTTCTCTTTGGAAGCGGTTTACTTATACAAGTATAGAATGGTACTAATTATCAGGTTTAACGTTATTTTATTGCCACGTTGTAGAAAAAAAAGTTTCCAGTGGTCCTCAAATGCGGAATACACACACGCACAAACACACACACACACACACACACACACACACACACACACAAAACATAAATGGAAAGAAAGCAAATCTTCGAAAGCAAATCGAAATAACGGGGACTCGACTATTATGGTTAAAAATGCCGTTTCTCTTACAATATTAACAAAATATGTATTTCCCTTTATCCATAATAATCTTTTACGCAATGACATATAAGCGTAATTTAATCGTAAGATCGCATCTGGCCCACCAATAGCATCCACAATCGAGACCAGTTTCCTTGCATATTAATACCCAGCTACAGACATAGCTTAATTAAAATAATATCGAAATATAGGTAAACTTCGTCATAATTAACCATCGGCTCATTGGACTCTGCGACCACAATGCCACTCGAAATATGTTTTTCTTTTCACATCATTTTTGGCAGCCAGACACCATCGACAATAGGCTATTTTAAAGAGATTAAGTACCTACAGTGCGTTCACATTAACTTGACGCGTGAGAGAATTGGTAACAAGGACATAACATGTGAATTAGCTTTTGGACCTAATCGGAAGATAGTAAAACAAGCCCTCAATCCTTTCATCTTCCCCAAGTAATGGGAATGATTTCTTATTTAACATGGTAACAGTAAACATCTCAGTGCTACCAATTCTCTCACGCGTCAAGTTAATGTGAACGCACTATATTTCTATAATAGGCACAAAATATTGCTACGCTGAAAAAAAATCGTGGTATCTTGACAGATTGGCAAAAAAAGAAAATACAGTGACACGGCTCCGAGACAAGTTTCAATGATTAAATTCAGGGATAATCCTGACGGTATGTGGCCGACACAGTGCATTGCGTTCCGAAATTAAAAGCACGGTGGTCGCCTAAAAAGACCTAAAAAATATCAAAGAAAGTGGCAGAGTGAGGCGTCAATCTCACTCGCCGATTTTACAGAACAGTTTGAAAATAAATGAAAACAAAAATGTAATTATTAGTGGCTGGTTCGGAACGGTGGCTCAGTGCGAGCTTTGGTGGCATGCCGCACGCTCGCTCCCGCACCCGCGCTGGACCAAAACCTGCCCCACTCACCGCATGTGGCCCCAACTTTTACAATTTTCTCAAAAAAAAACAAACAATAATTTGACATTACAACAAAAAGTTCCAGTTCGGAAACCAGCGTTCGAAATTCAAATGCGCGAGTGAAGTGCGCTCCGATACCGTTCAGTGTCTGTGGTATTTGTCGTCATGATCAGTGATTATTTCTGTATAATGTGACTTTTGTCGTGGGATAAACGAAAATATAGTTTTCAGTTTCCTCATACAGTGATAGTGGAAAGTTTTTGCGTTCATCTTAAAGTGCTGCACACACCCGGGTATGTTCAGGTGAGTGACTGATTCCTTTCCTATTTATCAACTGACAAATTGTACTAGATTTTCGTTTTCCATATAAATACTCCCCAATTAAATTAATAGTCCGTTAATGCCGAAACATGGGAGGGAAAATGTATCATTTCAACAGTCTTCCAGTTTCGATGGAATGTTAACTAATTTGATACGTTGGAGATAAGGTGATTTCAACCGATTCTGAAATCCGGTTACGAAATCCACGACGTGTTAGGAAATGAGAGAGCTCACTGTGTTTTCTTTGGGAAATTAAAATAAATACGGCTGGCGCATCCCGCACCAAATGTTTGTATTTATTGCCGACGGGACGACGGCCAGTGGCGAATACGTCCGATCACGCGGAAAAGCTATTTTACGCGTTTTCGACTTTATTGATATCAGATGCGGTGGATACCGTTACGTTGGAACGTTAACTTTCTTGCCGCGAAATCAACGAAAGTTCTTGGCATTTGTACAGTCAACATCCATTTCAACTTCTCCTCCAACTTCTACGTTTGAGATGCAAAATCGCCCTATGATACTGCGATAATAAAATAAAGTTTTCTCGACTATGCGTACGCGTCGAAGATAAGCTGTAGAGTCATCATGACTGGAGTAGCCTTTTTGACCGACTCCAAAAAAGGAGAAGGTTTTTTATTTTAAAAAATTATGTAGCCTATAAAGAGAGAGAGGGGCTACTTACCACATGTTCCCTACGCGGATTGATAATTTCAAGCGCTGAAGTATTTGAAAACCTCAAACACTGAGGCTTCCTCACGATGTTACCCTTCACAGTTAGCGTTAGTGAAGTTATAGTAGTAATGCATTAATTATGTAAAGATATTTTTTTGTGAGTATGGCGGTACTTTTAGGGTGCTCTTATAGAAAAATGCTCAAAATCTGTTTGTAGAATCCATGAGAAAATCATATAAATCTTCATGCGTGTATTTTTGTATTACTTTTTCTGTATTACACATAAAACAGTATTTCTTTAATTTCTCATTTTGGCACTTCCCCCACATTTCACCGTCACCCATTGATTGGCTAGAGTAAAACACAAATTAGTACTAAGTCTGCCTATTGTACAATATTTACTTGGAACACTAAAGATAGATAGATAGAGAACTCTTTATTGCACAACCAGAAAAATATTACAACCATGATTCTTAAATCTAAGTAATGTTATACAATTGGCGGTCTTATCGCTAAGAGCGATCTCTTCCAGACAACCTTTGGATGGAGTGGATTGCATGAAGATTATAGTCGGTACGTGGTGCATGTACATAAATAATTAAATCGAAAATATATTGATGACAAACAGCAAGGGAGTGCGAGAATATAATTACTTATAATTACCTACAATATAATGTACATATATTTAAATAATAATATACATAGACACCTAAAAAATAAATACATATCCAATTAAATACATATAGGTAAGCAACATATACTTAACATTTACTTATAAGATACTAACAATAATTAATTTTAATAATAATAATATTTTCCTTGAAGTCTTTGTCTTTTACTTAAAACTTTTACCCCTATGCAATTACTTATATCTCACTCTTTATAAGAGGAAACGTCACCCTGGTTCTTTGAAAAGTGCGTGAGACCTCATAGGCTACCGGAAACGGTCGCCTCAATATCTCGAGTAGGAAATATGGTTTTTCTCCTGTGAAAATTATGCGTCCGCTGTCTGCTTAATATTTCTTCCGTTTTCACGCACGACCTAGTGGGGAAGCCGTTAATCAGGCTGGCCTAGACTTTTTCACTGTCAATGTCTCAACTTGCCTTTCCTTGGCAATGAAGAAGTTAGTACCACGTTAAATGTTTGCAGGAAAAGTAAAAAACACTAAAACGTTACAGAAACGACCGACTGTAAAATTTCCTGGTTGAATCCAGAATAATAATTTTGATTTGCTTTTCACCTTGATTGACCAATATTTATTGATACTTAGTGCTTTCGTAAGCCCTAGTTGAAATATGTAATAAATATACAGTCTGTTAACTTTTAGAATTTACCCCGGCTACTATCGGATAGAATCGGATATATACGTGTGATAGAAATATCGGAACTAATATGACACTTAATTAAATAAACTTAATAAGAAAAGTTTTACACAGATCAGAAAGTAGTACTCTTGTACTCGCGGACAGTGGAAGGGGTAGTGCAAGATAGCAGTTCGAAAATTAATTGTTGTGTTTCAGTGTGTTCATCTCGAGACCAGGGTATTGTCGCAGCACATGTTATTGTCGTCCAGTGAAACAATACGGAAGTTTTAGTAAGACCGTCAAGCACTCTATTGACTCACTCTACTCGTCGTCCGTAGACAAATTTCACATAGTGCAAACAATGTTAATTACGCACAAAAGCACATTCAAGTGTTGTCTAGTAATAATTGACTGCTTCACGTGAAAATGGCGAAGGCTGTGTAAATGTCCACGCCGGGGCCAGCTTTCGTTTGCTTGTGTTTCTGATTAGGCAACCTCATTGTCTTGGTACCTACGGTACGGTTACCGTAGGTACCAAGACAATGAGGTTACCCGGTAGTAGTGAAATAATAATTTAATTTCTTTTATTTGTTGAAATATACCCGGTAATGCGCGACTACAATCAATCGATCAATCAAATCAATTTATTTCAACGTAAAGAGTTTACATTATGCTTGCTGAATGTCAATGTACAATGTAAGCCGCTGGCTTCGGGCCGCATTGTAGTGGAGAAAAGACAGCGGAAAAAAACTCCACTCTGACCATCTTTTCTCATTCTACGCCTCCGCATTACTGGGATATGCCGACTTGTTGCTATCAGGAAAATAAACAAACCACAAACGTTAAAGTGCAATCTATTTCTTTTAAAGATCTATATCAACCCTTGTATGTCCCCACTGCTGGGGCATAGGTCTCTTACTGCAGCGCAGGAAGGTTAGGCCGTACTCCACCACGGGGGCCAAGTCCGGGTAGGTGGAGGATTGTAAAACAGTGGCGGGCCCTACTGTCAGAAGTTATCAAGTCGCCTGTAATTTCTCTGACACGGCTTAACTAAGTTTATTATAATACTCAATAATTTATTGCATTCCACACGTATATACAGATGACATTACTATAAATATAAGTGTTTGTGGACCTGGTAGGGCAATTGACAATTGGAAATAATTAACTAAAAATAAAAAAATTGTATAATGTCTATAAAACCAAAACATGCAGAACAAATGTTTTTATGGTACATCTATTTATACTCTTGTTTCACGAATAAACTCTTTCTCTTAACAACTGGCATTTTAAAGATCATCGTATGTTAAAGTTGCCAATCTCCACAAGAAGCCGCGGCAGTCTAGTTGTAAAACAATGAACTCTGAAGCGAGAGACCCAGGTTCGATGCCCAGTGCGGGCATGTACCAATGACTTTGTTTTCGAAGTTATATACATTTATATTCTTTTTAATGCACTAACCCGTGCTAAGGACTATTTGAAACACCAATTTAGAGGCAAAAAAATCCACCCATGCCGGGATTCGAACCCGCGATCTCTGGCTATCCGCGTTACATTTGTTAGTTATAGTAGCAATATCATTCGCTAACTCAGAAAGAAAACATCGTGAGGAAATCTGAGTGTCTGAGGTGTTTAAATGTCTCAGCGCTTGAAACCGTCTATCCGCGGTGGGCAGTCGTGGTAATGAAGGCCATACCTCGGTGGAGTATGATCTAACCTTCCTTGGATGCAGGAAGAGATCCGTGCCCCCAGGTCCGTGTCCCAGTGGGGACATACAAAGGGTTTTCATCGATATCAGTCTTTCTTTCCGATATCTATATTGCATTTAAATATGGCGCTATTTAGAACACATTAATGTCGACAGTGAAAGGACTGAACCTATCTCACGCACACACACCTTACTTTGGTTTAAATTACAAATACGTATTTCAGACTCCAAATTCTTAAATAGCGACAATTTCTTCGGCCTTGAAGTGGCTCTAATGGAGTACTTTAAAAGCTCATTACAATAAATGGGGACGTACAAGGGTTGATCACTAGATAATTAACTCAGTGAATAAACTCAATGAAGATATATAGAAGATATCTACGAATTCTTCTTCCACCACCGTGCAATATGCAACATCTGCTATGCGATAGAGCGGGGCTGCTCTCGCTTTTTTCCGCTCGTATTTATTTATTTGTTTTAATTCTTTTGTTTGCGACTGCCAAAAAGTATGCAACCTCCTTGCTACTTGAAACTTACTCTTTTTCTATAAGTCGTCTTTTGTTCTTCCTTCCTGTAAAAATATTTGCGCAAGCAACAAGCTATGGCTGTACAATAAAAAATTGCTCGTACATATTCCCTATAGTAAAAGTTTTCGTTGTATAGAATGGGTCAATAGTAAAGATAACGCAAGAAGATTTTCCTCTGTGTGGCTAAATGATAATGACTGATAAGAGCCACGGAAGCCGCGAGAGAGATAAGCTTGGTAATCAGAAGAGGTGGAAAATCAACAATAGTCATAAAGTGGACCTAAGCACAGTAAATTATTATGAACGAAAGAAAAACCTACTATTGTAAGTGAGGCATATTTAAATTTACTTTGAAGTGGAGATTTTTATATGTAGAATATAGAAGGCACAGGCTTATCGTCGTCGTCGTCGTCAGGCTATACTAGTCCACTGCTGGACATAGCCCTCCCCTAAAGAGCGCCACGTTGTGCTATCATAGGGGGTAATGGCCATAATCCCCACGCTGGGCATGCGGGTCGGGGATCGCAGTTCGGTGGAATTGTACTGCAGGGGCGCTGCTGTCCACCCCCCGGTTCGTGTCCCTTAGTCCCGTTTTAGAACACCCGGGGGAAGAATTGGGTTGGTGCTGTTTTCTAGGCCGACGCCACACAGCCAGGCTTATCACGAGCACTTAATTATTACATGTACCCTCTGCGGATTGGCAATTTCAAGCGCCGCGCTATTTGAACACCTCAGACGCTCAGGTTTCCACACAATGTTTTCCTAACAATCCTCGGTAGTCCCAAGAGAAGGTCTGTGTATTTTTCGCCAACAACTAACAAGTCACCTAAAAGCTTTCATTTGTATTCAGCAGAGTAAGCGGCGCAGGCGCACGCTTTGATCTCGCCGCCCGATACGAGGCGGGCGTGTTCCGTCGCCTATGTATGAATGTATGAGTTGTATGAGTGACGGTTTGCCGTAAACATCTGACTGTATATCGGTACCGGTACTCAGTAGTGTGGTGCAAGATAGTTAGAATGTAACGTGTTATTTATGAGACTTTGGCTGCATTGTCAACCGCTTCCCCTTTAAACTTGTACTTGTGTCACAATAGCTTTTGAGCTCAAAAAATTTTGATATGTTTACGCATTAAAATCTGATATGGAAATATAATAATAATAACCTTCACACAACACAATCACTTGACCTGGTCCCAAACTAGGATACCCTGTACTATGGTAACGAGGCAAGGACTAGACAAACATGAAAATACACCCAGACTGAGGTTATTTGTAAAAATGAACGGCGGCCACAGTGGGAATCGAACCCACGACCTCTGTCTTGATAGCTAGACCAACACGGTTGTAAATTACCATCATGTTTCTGAAGCTTCTTAACTGAATAATCAGTACCTACGTAATACAGAGAGTTGTAAAGAGGTTCGAAATTTCACTGATGCCGTTGAGTCGCCCATTAACTCAGTTGGAAGAGCGCTGGCACGGATAGCCAGAGGTCGCGGGTTCGAATCCCGGCATGGGTGTAATTTTTAGCCTCTAAATAAGTTTATAAAATTGTCCTTAGCACGGGTTATTGCGTTAAAAAGAATATAAGAATAATCAGAGTTTATAAAGTGCGTGTCAGGGAAAAAGGCTTCGTTCTCGGGCTGTATAAAACTGATACCGAGGTAAGTACTTGGTTGGTTGAAAGCTGATAGAGATGTTAGTTAATCAAAGCTTCAGTAAATATACAACTTAGTACATTATTATATTCTTTTTAATGCACTAACCCGTGCTAAGGACAAATTTAGAAAACCTATTTAGAGGCTATTCAAAGGCTTTTTTAAAATTGACCTTAGCACGGGTTAGTGTATTAAAAAGAATACAATCATGTGGGTACAGCGAGCCATCCTCGTACTTCAAGGAATATAAAAAAAAAATATTGCGAAATCGGTTCAGCTGCTCTCGAGATTTGCGCTTACCAACACATTCAGCGATTATTTTTTATATTATAGAAGATTAGCATGCTTTATAAACTGTTTTTGTGTTGTAGCCTGGTTCAAGACAATTTTTTATATACCTCTGTGGGCCAATACTCTCTCTCTCTCTCTCTCCGAGAGAATACTATGGCTCATATCATCACCAACCCATTAAGACCCCACCGAGGGGCACGGGTCACGGGAGCCAAGTCCGGATCGGTAGAGGCTTGCAAGACTAGAGACTGGTCTTACTGACAGAAGTTTTCAAGCCGCCCTAAGGCCTCTGACTTGGGCTTATATAATCTAAGTAGGTAATGATGATGATGACGATTGGCCTTTTTGCATCTACGTAATGAGATGATTTATACAGTGTCCAGTGGTATCCTAACTCACACAAGATGGATGAAGGACCACTCCGACGCTGTAGTGCCTGCCATGGTTTTATAGATGGTGTAGGCTTGCCCAGCACCTATACCATCCTGACAGCTTAGTCGGCCTAGCCCACAGGAAAGACTAGTCAATACGTGCGGAGCCAACCAAGCCGCGGGTTTCCTCACGATGTTTTCCTTCACCGTTAGCGTGTGGTATTGCAACGGTGAAGCTAAGTAATATGTTATAGATAAATAGACTAAGACTGCTGCTACGTGCTAGCAATTTGAGAGTTCGTAAAAATAGAACGCAGTTCCAAACGGGAAAAAAGACCTTCGTAACAAGCTGTAGGTAAAATTTAGACTCTCACAGACCGCGGCTCTAATCTGGAGTACTATCAGACTGACAAGCGTTACTGGGTCACGCGTTAATTCTGCGATAAAGCTTTCGAAGGCTCGCTCTCCTTGTCTCAAGGGCTCGATAGAAAGGACCAGAAGGTCCTTTGAACTTCTCTGGTTATTAAGACCCTTATGTTTTTCCTCTTCGGAAAATCTTGTATATGAGGTTGCCTGGAAGAAATTGCTTTCAACAATAAGGCCGACAATTGTATCTTATCTGTTGTAGCTGCTGTTTCTGTAACAATTTTTCCGGTATACGATAGAGAATATTATTTTCTTATATAAGAAATTTATAAATTTAACGCTTATAGCAGCATCTACATGTTCTTTCTTTCTAGTTTTCCTTTTTTTTGTTAACTTAGACGTTTCTTTTTTTACACCACTTCATGGGACGGTAAACTTGAGTAATTGTTTGAATTTCAGCGCAATAACAGCAAAATTTCTTGTCAACACAAGAAATTTAATGAGAATCCTAAATTAATAAATAATTTCTACAGAATACAATCACTTGTTCTCAATTAAATTCAAAATTCAATAAAACTACTGGTTGGCTGGATAGAGGGGTGTGGGTCGGCTCAAGACAGAGTCAACTAAGAAAAATAAAAGATAAGTTAATTGTTAATTTGAACACAAATAGACTAAATTTATTGCGATATGATTGTTCCCTGACTCCTGAACTAGGCGGGAACCTGTATCTCGGGAGCCATTGCTGTCCTAAAAGGTATAATACAATGCTATTTTGAGGAAAATTACACATAAATATAAAACAATCAAAGCTCTTTTTTAAACCTATTTAGAGGCTAAAAATTCCACCCATGCCGGGATTCGAACCCGCGGCCTCTGGCTATCCGTGCCAGTGCTCTTTCCAACTGAGCTAATGGTCAACTCACCGGCATCAGTGAAATTTCGAACCTCTACAATATCTTCTGTATTACGTACTATAGACAAGAATTTTTGAACTAAACTTTCGTAAGCACAACACATTGTAGACTTTTCTACAATGATCTTGATATTAGCGTTTTTTATAATTTCTTGTCTATATTGTAGACTTTTAGTCCGGATCTACTTACGGGTGTTGTTATATCGGAAAAGAATCGGAGCGAAACCTGGTCGGACTTTTCCGATATAACAACACCCGTAAGTAGATCCAGACTAAAAGTCTACAATATAGACAAGACATTATAAAAAACGCTAATATCAAGATCACATTGTAGTGTAGTAGGCTTCATGCCACTAAGACAGTAGGTAATAACTGAGATAATTTAAAACGTTGGTTGAAGTCGCTAATACATGGTTACGCACCTTAATCACCAGAATAGATTATATCATTCAAGATGTTGGACATACTGTGTAACTAGACGTCTGATCTGCGGATAGACAGCTGACGTAAGGTTACTACAAAATCAATTAAATATACGTAGCAGAACGTTTCTGTACGTAATACAGAAAATATTGTAAAGAGGTTCGAAATTTCCCTGATGCCGGTGAGTCGCCCATGAGCTCAGTTGGAAACAGCGCTGGCACGAATAGCCAGAGGTCACGGGTTCGAATCCCGGCATGGATGGAATTTTTGCCTCTAAATAGGTTTTTAATATAGGTAGCAGGTTTAGAAACGCAAGGGTTGTCGGTTATATTCCCGCACGGGAATATAACCAAAGGTATTAAGTGGAATATGAAAGGTTGACGACCGTGGCGTAGCGGTAGCATCTGCATACCATGCAAGAGGCCCCGGGTTCGAACTCCGGCTGGGGACAAAATAAAACCCCAGATCTTGAATGTTTACATGTTTGTGATGTCGTTATTTCTGGTTCCCACGATACATGGTATCCTAGTGTAGATCCAGAAGCAATGTATGTGACTGTATGTAAATGTCATGTTATAAGTCCGTCGATTATTATTATTAAAATTCTTTATTGCATAAAAATTTTGCACATAGGCGAGCTTAATGCTACTTAGCATTATCTACCAGCTAACCTAAGTTTTGGAGACAAGATTAGCAGGTACTCGTAGTGCAATATTAAAGAATATAAAATTTACTAATAATTATATCTATTTTATATATTAACTTAAAAATGTCGATCAACATAAAGCGCTCTTATAATATTATTTGGGCTCTCATTGGCGGGGGACGCGAGATACGTAAAAGGAAGCAAAAAGAGATTTACTCTGTTGGCCACGGAAACACAAAGCAAAATACACGATATATAGTATAGCAGCAAAAAAAAATCAAACAAATCGTGAAGAGAAGATGAAGAAATCGAAGACAGTCTGGTACTATACAAAAAGGTTTCGCTGCTCTCGACTATACAACCACAAAGGTTTCTCATAAACTGGAATCCTGCGATTAAACGTAATTTCAACACTTTGGTTAATGGTTTGCAGCTCACCTAAATTACAATATTGGCTCATCGAACTAATCTAGCAAAGTAAGCAAGTAAAATAGGTTTATATACAATGTATACTGTGAATACAAAGTATAAAATGAATACAATGTCTAAAACGAATACAATGTACCACTTAATGAGAGTCAAGGTACACACTTATTTTGTCACCATAACTTCTACAACTTCTTTGTCAAAATAATCGTAAATTGAAACTCTACGTTCGTGAGAAAAACTTGTCATCTCGTCATCCGTTCCCACAATGTTTCAACACATAATTGACTATTTATAATCACTGACGGTTGACACTTTCAGTCAAACAAATATTACTAAACTAATTCTCCACATTTGTCTGAAGCAATGTTCCTTAAAATAACCGCCTGCGAAAGTAAAAGAGAGTTATGTTTCTGTTGTTTCTTAATGACCGCACGGCGGCGAAACTATTGGAGCGAGTCGAATAAAAGGTATTGACAACGCAAAAATCACTAAAAATCAAAATGGCGAAGTCAATTAAATTATTGACTTAAATCTATCTGGATTAAATTAATTTGTTTTCTTCATTTAGTGCTAAGGAAAGTTTTCAAACATCTGTGACTTTGTTAGAAAAATACACTAAAAAGTTAAAAGAAACTTGTAAAAACCAAAATCTCGACTACTACGAAGTCCATTGATTTTTCAATCGTCACGTATCTAAATTGATAGGAAATTAAATGACATATATCGTGCGTGTTATGAGAGTTATCGATAGATAGAATATTCTTTATTTTACACAGAAACCACAGTAAAACTGTTATTACTTAGACATTTTTTTTTAAATTTTAGCTTTCGAGTTTTAATTTTTATAATATTTTTTTAACATTATGAGATCATTTCAGAGGACTAGATTAGGCCTCTTAATCCCTAAGGATGGAGTCAATGTGAGGGTGAATTTTGTTACTGTGTCACTCAAAATTAGGCCCTATTGCCGAAGAAATAAAAGTTCGTTCGTTTAGGGTTACAGTTTTTATAAAGTAGCAATCAAAGTAGCTCAACAGAAGTGGTTAAAACCACATATTATTGGAATAACACTGCTAATAAGTAAGGTTTACATCTACCTATTTCACTATATCTACCTATTTGCTTTATTGTTCATACAATTTTAAAACTTGACACAAGAAAACCATCATTGCGGGGGTAATGCCCATAATCCTGGAGACCGTGACTCGGCAAACGTAGTGTAGGACGCCCTCCGACCAGGGGGATGACGATCTGCGAAAAACTGACGGCAGATGCTGGATGCGGGAAGCTGAAGACAGGGCGCTATGGCGCTCATTAGGGGAGGCCTATGTCCAGCAGTGGACTACATAATATAGCCTGAAGAAGAAGAAGAAGACACAAGAAAAACTTAAATAGAGAATTTGAGAGTTTTAAACATTTATTTGAAGCGCTTGTGGCCTAGCCGAACCAAGTGATTGGAATCAATCATTTGAGCTAAGTAACAACAGGCGCGATCAGGTGCAGGATGGTTGACCGTCCCGTGACTACCGCTAGTGGCATTTTTCCCGAGCGCTTCCGTGCTTTGCGAGGCACGTTAAGCCGTTGGTGCCGGCGGTCATGTAATGGCAGTCGTGAAGCCATGTCAGTTCTGACAGTAAGGCTCGCCACTGTCTTACAATTCTCCACCAACACGAACTTGGCCCCCGTGGTGGAGTATGGCCTAGCCTAGCCCATGCCCCAGCAGTGGGGACATACAAGGGTTGATAACGAAACATTTACTTATTAGAACTTGTTTGACTATCGACTGTTTAGGTGGCTTAATTTAAATTACACACTCCCGAAGACTAAGTAGAGAAGGAGCTTGCGTCATCTCGCCATAACTAAGCTACATAATTTTGTGTTTTCCAGAATTAAGGTAATAAACCCCGAAGAAAAACATCGCGATGAAACCCGAGTATCTGAGGTGTTCAACTCAGCGCTTTAAATTGCCAATCCGCATTGGGCATGCGTGGTAATTAAGCCCATACTCTTTGTCTCTCTGAGAGAAGGCCTGAGTCTTGCAGTAGGATGTATACGAGTATAAACTACATAAAAAAGTTACTAAAGATTTGCCTTTTCAGTAGGCATAAGTTTATAACGGAAGGAAGACATCTAACATATTACTTGTGGGAGATCTCAGGCAGCGAAAACCAGCTTGGCGCCACCTCATATGACTTTCCCGGATTATGTAAGCCAAATTAAATACAATCTCCATTCAATTAAGGTCCATTATTAATTGACTAGCTGAAATTATACCGGTCTAGCCAAAGGGTTAGAACAACGAAGGGCGTGAAGAGTAAGCGACAGCGTCGACGCGAGCGATTTATAAAAACGTTGTTATGGTCTGTTAGCTTTTAGAATATACTTCGGGCTCTAGAGTAGGCTTCGGTTTTCGCCGAAAGAACACGAGTGTAATACTACTTCCTGCTCTGAGTGCTTAGTGCGAGTTTTTTAACTACTCGATCGCGTTAACGTAAACTCATATTTCTATGGCATCGAGGAAGCGCCACCTAGCGACAAATATGGAAATTAAAATTGCTGAGTGCGAGTTGTAATGGTTTACGTTGAGAAGTGAACACGTTTACGAGCCAAAACATGAATAAACGCGAGTGCGAGTTGTACTGTGACAGCGTTTTGCCAGTTCGAACGGTTAACTTACTCATACTCACTACTCAATGCTCGATTAACGCGGTAGTAAAGTTATTCGATTGGATCTGTCAAACTCGCACTAAGCACTCTGTATAAAACTTTTCTTCACTATTTTGAAAAGTTATGTAATTATTAGTTCATATTAGTTCCGATATTTCTGTTACGCGAATATATCCGATTCTATTAGATAGTAGCCAAGATATATTTTAAAATCTAACAGACTATACTTGCTTACTTGCTTTATACTTTATTGCACACTTAAAATTCATACAGAAAACACAAAATATACAAAAAAAGATTACATGGCGAGCTTATTTCAATACAAATCTCTTCCAGCCAACCCTTGCTGTGGTAAGTGAGAAGAAGAGGGAAGTGTACAATAATAATATTTTTATATTATTACATAACTCTATGTTATGTAATAATATCTAGTAATCGCTGCCTGTACGTAATACAGAGAATAGTGTAAAGAGTTTCGAAATTTCACGGATGCCGGTGAGTAGCCCATTGGCTCAATTGGTAGAGCGCTGGCACGGATAGCCAGAGGTTGCGGGTTCGAATCCCGGCATGGGTGAAATTTTTAGCCTCTAAATAGGTTTTTAAATTTGTTCCTTAGCACTGGTTAGTGCATTAAAAAAATAAAAAATAGTGTAAACACAAAACATTCCTTAATGTAATTTTATTTTTATTATAAATAGATAGGGAACACTTTATTTTACAATAAGAAAAGCAATTACAACCAGATTGGTTGGCTATCCGTACCAGCGCTCTACCAATTGAGCCAATGGGCGACTCACGGCATCAGTGAAATTTCGAACCTCTTTACAATATTCTCTGTATTATGTACAGGCAGCGACATCTGACTTAAGCAAATTGCATTACTTACAGCCCCGACTAATGTTTTGTGTGTCACACAAGCTTTCGAGGTAGACCTAGAACCGTGGATTACAATGACAACTCATCGTGGATTTGGATTAAAGCGGCTCAAAAAGTTGTCTCAGCATAGTGTAGCCCCGAAAATTGATGATCACATCATCATGAACCCATTATGTCCCCACCGAGGGGCACGGGTCTCTTCCCTATGGAAGGCATAGAAGGTAAGGTTGGCCATACTCCACCACGGTAGCCAAGTGGCTTACTTTCAGAAGTTTTCAAGCCGCCCTAAGGCCTCTGACTTGGCTCAACGACTACCATCTATTACGAAGCAAGGAACCGCTAGGAAAAATGCCACAAGCGTTAGTCATAGACGGTTATCCGTCCATGCACTGAACGGGCCCTATGTTGCTTAACCTTCGTGATTGCTTAAGATCACTCAGGCAGCCGGGGCTACGAGTGATTCAATGCGATTCAACGAGCGATCAAAACATGCTTTCATTTATTAACAATATTCTTATTTAGTTGCCACTGACTGGGTTCAACGGGACGCGCGCCGCAAACGTGGCCGACCAAGGCAAAGATAGCGCGATGACCTCACGAATTTTCTACCGGGGTGGCAGGGAATGGCCGGTGATGGGGATCAATGGAGATCCAAATGGGTATCCTTAGCCCAGTAGTGGGACAGTAAATCGGATAATTGAAAAGAAAGTATATGCCGTATCACGAGTCAACGCTGCTTCTTATCACTTGCAACGAGGCAAAAGGGTCCACGCAATAGACTATCGGTTTTATAAACAAAGTCTTAAGTGGTACCATTCGGTTGGGGAACTTTCTTGTACTGAGCCTACTGGTGTATTAATTTAATAATTATGTGCAGGAAGCGGGAGATTTGTTTGCGAGCTAAGCATGTTTATTTTGAAGACTGGAGTTAGGACGTGGCTTAAGGCTGCTGCTACGCGTAGCATCCGTCTCGTTCGCACATAAATTTTTTTTCTTACATTGTACAATTTTTTTTATGAATGTGATAATTACTTAATGATAAAATTTCACGTTTCAGGTAGGCCGAGACATGGGTTTCTTTAAATTTTATCAATAATAAACTACGAAAAACAACATAGACCAATATGTCTTAAGCATCCGAGATTTTGTTATCTTGTAAAGGACATAGTCTTCTTTCTTCCTGTATTTTTTATGGTGAACGGCTGTTTGCCAAAATGTGAAAATATTCAGGGTAGTAGCCTGTATTAAGTATGAACAGGATAACCATAACGGCAAAGTAGGATTTACAAGATAAAAAATTATAGTGGGAAATAATTAGTACAAATTCTACAGAATATTATTTTTAGGAAGTTGTTGATCAATCAAAAACCCTCTATCTACGAAAACCTACACTATGCATAGCCGGACACGCCCTTGGCCGTTATTTGTTAAATATTGTTTGTTTTAATAAGGATTCTAGGGAAAGTAAAATTTAGAAGTGACCCAAAAAAATTTAAAACTGTGGAATAACTCCAAGAAATAATTTTTGTCTAAGAGTTTTTACCAAAATGAGGACAGAACAACGTCTGTATAGTTTAAAATTAAAATATTAGACAAATGTTCGTATTTTATGTCTACCTTTATAATTTTAATTACTACACTAGTTACAGACGTAGATTGCAGAATGCAAGAATCATTATTTTTGTGACATTGGTGGCAATACATGTATTTTATTGTAGTTATTATAATTTTTTATGTTTATTTGTCCGAAATGAGTGGCATTTGTATAGGAAGATTTTTCTGTCCAAACACTGTAAACTATTAATTCTTAGTTAACAAATTGAAACTAGTACCGACACGGTTCCCATGGGTTTCGAAAGGGAAAACGTCGCTCAGTTTACCTGTACATTTTACATCGTTCAGAGCCTACAATGTTAGGGCAGAAAAGATGAACGCGTTTTTAACAACACTGCTGCAGCCATCACGTTAATATTCATGAGGTGACGTCGCAGGGATGCTCACACGGAGTTGGCCGACACGCCCGTCGTTTGCAGGGCTGCCAACATATATCTGACAAATAATTCTTTTTTCGATTTTACCATTTTAAAAAATGAGACGAATATAAAAGTAACATCACCCTTAATCAAGAGAAATAGTAATGATGGTAACAACGTCAACTTAACACAATCACTTGTCCTGGTGCCAAATTAGGATACCCTGTACTATGAAACGAACAACTTTTCATTACGTAAACATTTTGGTTTTTAAAATGAATAAAAATAATTGATTTCATTTAATCTATGGTACATCAATTGCAATCCCCAGCGTGGGGATTATGGGCATTACCCCCTCAAATAGCACAACGTGGCGCTCATTAGGGGAGGGCTATGTCCAGCAGTGGACTAGTATAGCCTGACGACGACGACGACATCAAGTGCAAGCCAGGCAAGTACATTTAAGTACATACAAATTAAGTCTAAATTAATTTCTAATATCTAAAAATTTTTATCTTACGTGGTAATAACATCTATATTATCGCCGTATTGTAATATTACATTTCTAGTTGTCTGCGTATATGTAAGTCTAAAAATGCTGTGTATACCTTTAATTGGCATAATCGCTAGCCCTAAGTCACTTTTAGTATAAGCTTTATCATGTTTGCGTGCTTGCTGTTGGTGTACCTAATGAATAGAATAAAAAAAAAAGTATATCATAAACATCATAAACAATATATCATAAACAATAAAGTGGCTTTTTCCGCACGCTGCGCGTACGTAAAAAGCTGCTTTCTGGCCAAGTGTAGACATAAAAAGATGTACACAACACGGGAGGTAACAAAGAAAGCTCTCGATCGCATATTTACGTCCCTCGCTTGCAGCTCTGGCCGCAAACTTCTGCGATCTCGGCCTTTCTTTGTATTACCACCCTAGTTGTGTAATGTACTATTATGTGTTAATTTAGAACATTATTTACCTGTTGGCCTCGTCACAATCCTCCATGATTGAATGTCAAACATCCTAACAATTAATGAAAATTACATGTTTATTACACTGCGGGACACAGCCATGGCTAATTAAAAAAAAAATCTGTAGCACTAGGGCGCAAGGAGGGTTCAATGTTTTTTGTTCCCTCCTTAAAAAAATTCAACCGGGTCGGAAAATAGATGACGACTGCTAATGGTATGTAAAAGGTAAAAGGAAATGAAAAACTCGTTTAGCCTCCTTCCTTTCCCGACCATAGATGAAATCTTCGCTGTTGGGGATCATTACAAATAGATTCCGCACTATCAAACGCTAACATCTTAATTTTACTGCGGCTGAAAGTAACAATCTGCCGTGCCATCAAAGCAAACGTGTTTCTATGTATTTTATTGTATTTACTTTGTTATTTACAATGTAGTTGGTGCCGTTTTATTGTCCGTATAAAGTGTTAATTTTACAGTTTCATTCACATTCAAAACGGAGTATCGAAACAAGGTGTTCTCTTTATTTCAAGTCAACTAAACAATGAGCGTTATTGTAGACTAGCATTTGCCCACGACTTCGACCGCCTGGACTTTAGTGGCTACAAAATTTTGCAACCCCGTTCACTACCTTAAAGGTTTAATTAAAAAAAAAACGGCGAAACACGTGTTGAATCAAATGTGTTAAAGAGTATTTATTTTAAGTTTCAAGAAAATTAGACAACATTCTTTATACCTCCCATACAAACTTTGGCAACCATTTTCGTCCCCTTAAATGTTGGATTAAAAAAAATCCGGTTTTATTCCTTGCCTATATTATATTGACCCTCTGTGCAAAATTTCAGCTTCCTAGGTCCAGCGGCTTGGGCTGGGCGTTGATGAGTGAGTCAGTCAGTCAGGACTTTGAATTTTATTTATATAGATTATTTCCTTTACGGCCACTGGGGACCGTCGTACATTTGTACAAGTGGCCTTAGTCTGGTTGTACGTTTAGGTGTTGATATTTTTGCCTAATTACCATAGTACAGGGCGTCCAAGGCCAGGTTAAGTAATTGTCTCGTGTGGAAATCGTAATTATTATTAAAAAAAACTTTTTTTTTTCACAAATGAGGTCAAGGTACGGCAATTGTCACGACCATTACCATTTCACGATACTTCATTGTACTGTTCAACAGATGGCCTGCGTGAGAGCTGTCACTGCAAGATAAACGGAGATCTTTATAAAAATGTTTTCATATAATCTTAAAGGTCATGTTAGACGATAAATAAACGTGGTATTTTTTCTCTCTACAAC
Organism: Yponomeuta sedellus; assembly: GCA_934045075.1. NCBI lineage: Eukaryota > Metazoa > Arthropoda > Insecta > Lepidoptera > Yponomeutidae > Yponomeuta > Yponomeuta sedellus. The sequence continues at coordinate 22,264,756 of OW203734.1, read as the reverse complement.
TAATAGTTTTAATAATGTGACTATTTAAAAAGTCATTCGATTCGCGTGGTACAAAAACGCGCCATACACATGGGGGTTGAACTATGACGTCACAACTTGCACATAATATACAGAGCGTTCTTTAATACTCTTGTTATTTCGTAAAATAATATTTTTATTCATCTGTACTTTTTTTAGAAAACGTTTAGAATTAATGAAAAAAATAATTGTAATTGGTTGTTATTAAAAAAAGTATTGTCGCATTTTTCGGGACCCCGAAAAAATGTTTCAGAATGTATTAAGTACATTCAGTAATTAATACATTCTGAAACATTTTTTCGTTTTTTAAAATAAAATATTGTGTTTTTCTATATCTCCTGTCGTATAAAATGCCACCAATGCCACTTCGATCTAAGTTTGACGCAAGTTTTCCATTGTACCTACGTGATGTAGCAAATTGACACCATGCGAAGAGAAATCCCTTACACGCGAACTTCACCATTAAATTCAGTGAACACGGCTCAGTGAAAATCACACCCTACTAACCTGCATATCCGTCTAGTTTGTACTATATTATTTAACTGTAGACCCATATTGGCCGAGTGGTGTGTGTCTATGACCGATCAACAGAACTGTTACCAGACTGATGCGCGCGCATGACTTTCGATACGATGAGCCGTTAAATTTAATTAATACTCGTTTGAGTATCTGGGTGGTTAGTTGGCACAAATACAGACTCGAGGATAAAATAAACTAATCAAACCAATCTAATCACATGACCTCACACTATCACAAGTTATCACATCATTACACTCACACTAATATAACAAAGGCGATTGTGAGTGTGTATGTTTGTTACTTCTTCACATGTAAACAGCTGGAGCGATTTTAATAAAATTTGGTATGGAGGTAGCTGACACCCTGGAGTAACACATAAGCTAAGTTTTACCGCGGGAAAATGTCTTATTCCCATGGGAAAATCGATAAATCGCGGGTAACACCGCGGGGCACTGTAAGTCTAATATATAAAAATCTCGTGTCACAGAGTTTACTATCGAACTGCTTCGAAACGTCGCCATTGATTGTTATGGTTCTTTTGGTGGGTCTGAGATTAGGTTATAGGTTAATTAATATGGCGAGACAACGTTTGCGGGGTCAGCTAGTAATTTATATACTAGTATTTCTTAAGGATGTCGTTACGTCTAGCATCTCTCTTGCTTTAACGTTCTAACAAATTTAATGAATGAATGAAAAAAACAATACTTTCGATAGATATGATCTGTGTTAAGACTTTTACATCTTACACATATAAATTGATAACCCAATCCTTCAATCCGGCTCGAAGGACTAAAATGTGTAGTGGAATACAGTTTCTAATATTGACACTATGTTGGTATTGATAAGGAGAAGGGCGTAAGAATGAAACGACCGATTGCAACGAGTACTTTAGCGTAACTTATTTATTGCTAGCGGACCCGGCAGACTTCATACTACCTCAATGGTTTTCCCGACAATTATTCAAATTTTTCTTACCTTTTAAACCTTCCCTAGACCTCCACGAAAATTTCAAGACCAAGATAAGATAAAAATCCGTTCAGCCATTCTCAATTAATGGCGAGACTAACAAACAACAATTCATTTTTATAGATATATAGAAGATAAAGTAATGAGTAAATATGTAAACTAAGCAATTTCCACAGATTGTACATTCGCTTGTACAAATATAATACCTATAATCTAGCAGTACCCAATTTATTGCTTATAATATTTGGAAGCCCAGTGGGTAGAACAATGTACATTGAAGCGGGAAACCCAGGTTCGATTCCGAGTGCGGGCATGTACTTTATTTTCTAATTTATGTACATTTGTGAGTTTATAGTAGCAATACCACTCGCTAACCGCAAAGGAAAACATCGTGAGAAAACTTGAGTAACTGAGTGCTTAGTGCGAGTTTTTTAACTACTCGATCGCGTTAACGTAAACTCATATTTCTATGGCATCGAGGAAGCGCCACCTAGCGACAAGTATGCAAATTAAAATTGCTGAGTGCGAGTTGTAATGGTTTACGTTAAGAAGTGAACACGTTTGCCAGCCAAAACACGAATAAACGCGAGTGCGAGTTGTACTGTGACAGCGTTTTGCCAGTTCGAACGGTTAACTTGCTCATACTCACTACTAGAGTTGTAATTCTACCCGGGTATTTACCCGAAATGGGTAGATTCGCGGGAATATTCCCATTGAATCTACCCGACGGGTATTTATGAGGGTAAATACATTTATTGGTGTTTTCGTTCGCTAAAATAGATTGCATTACCGTTAAATCCATTTTTACTCACGAGCCTCAGGACTATATTCAATATCTTTCATTCTTTTTTGACGAAAGAACGAAATAAGTATATTTCAAGAAAATAAAATTTTTGTGATGGAATTATTTCATGAATTATTGAGAGATTGTTAAAGATTCTTACTTAGTAATCATCCGCCCGAGAGTAAATAACCATAAATACCAGTTTCTACTGAGTTTTTAACGAAAACTGACAGTAAATATTTTTAATTTGTTTTTTACAGTAAAATCTTTAAGTTAGGGTCTTATTTGATCGGTATTGATGAGATCTTTAATTAAACTTGAGGAGCATGGTCTGATGATAGCGCTGGAAGGTGTGTATGGGATCTCCTCAACGAATAGCAGCAGACCATTTGAGTTTGTACTTATTCGATTAGTATTTATGAGATCTTTGTTGAAACTTGGTGACAAGTTCTTAGATGGCACAGCAAAGTACCCAAATTCTAGTGCCATCATCAGACCCTTCAGACACTAGATCTTCACAACGGATAGTAGGAAACTATTCGAGTTTCGCCTTATTTAATCTGTATTATTGAGATATTTAGCAGAACTTTCTGATAAGATCTGATTACGGCAAAGTAAGATGATTATAGTTAGATCTGGGAAAAAGAACGTGGTTACAGGATCTCCTAAACGGAGAACCTAGAATGATTCACATTCATTTATTTTATGATATTCATTTATTTGATTTCAATAAAATCAAATTATTACACACCCGTATCGCGTACGCAGAGATCAGCGTTTGCCACTTGCCATGATCCTGACAGATCTTTTTCGCTTTATCAACATTTGTTACTAAAAATCAAATTATTGAAATATTTTTGCAGTATTTCAAAAGTTTGTCTCAAATAATGGAGTCCTAGTAAAGAATAAATATTGAATTATATTTCAATTGGGTCAGAAACTTTTTTTACATTATTGTATTATCATTTGATTTCACTATAAACATGGCAACATTGACAAAGGATAAATAACAAAATTTCTGTTTGCTCAAATAAGTCATTAACTTATGAACCTATTTAGAGGCTAAAAATTTTACCCATGCCGGGATTCGAACCCGCGACTTCTGGCTATCCGTGCCAGCGCTCTTTCCAACTGAGCTAATGGGCGACTCACCGGCATCAGTGAAATTTCGAACCTCTCTGTACAATATTCTCTGTATTACGTAGAGGGAGCGACATCTGGCAAAGTAATTTGCATCACTTGCAGCCCTGTGTACCTACTTTGCAATTATTGCAACACATGATTATACTATTTTTATTTTTAATGCACTAAGCCATGCTAAGGACAATTTTAAAACCCTATTTAGAGGCTAAAAACGAACCCGTGACTTCTGGCTATCCGTGCCAGCGCTCTTTGCAACTGAGCTAATAATGGGCGACTCACCTAACTGCAAAGTAGGTTCTACCCGGGGCTGCAAGTTATGCAAATTACTTCAGCCAGATGTCGCTACCTGTACGTAATACAGAGAATAGTGTAAAGAGGTTCGAAATTTCACTGATGCCGGTGAGTCGCCCATTAGCTCAGTTGGAAAGAGCGCTAGCATGGATAGCCAGAGGTCGCGGGTTCGAATCCCCGCATGGGTGGAATTCTTAGCCTCTAAATAGGTTCATAAGTTAATGACTTATTTGAACAAACAGAAATTTAGTTATTTATGCTTTGTCAATGTTTATAGTGAAATCAAATGATAATACAATAATGTAACATTTTTTATGCCACACCTGGCAATAAAGTGGCTTTTTCCGCACGCTGCGCGTACGAAAAAAGCAGCTTTCTGGCCAAGTGTAGACATAAAAAGATGTAGACAATACAGGAGGTAATAAAGAAAGCTCTCGATCGCATATTTACGTCCCTCGCTTGCAGCTCGGGTCGCAAACTTCTGCGATCTGGGCCTTTCTTTGTATTACCACCCTAGTTGTGTAATGTACTATTTCTGACCCAATTGAAATATAATTCAATATTTATTCTTTACTAGGACTCTATTATTTGAGACTAACTTTTGAAATACTGCAAAAATATTTAAATAATTTGATTTTGAGTAACAAATGTTGATAAAGCGAAAAAGATCTGTCAGGATCATGGCAAGTGGCAAACGCTGATCTCTGCGTACGCGATACGGGTGTGTGAATATGTTACGGTATGTTATGTTTTTTGTTAATTTGATTTTATTGAAATCAAATAAATGAATATCATAAAATGAATATGAATCATTCTAGGTTCTCCGTTGAGGAGATTCTGTAACCACGTTCTTTTTCCCAGATCTAACTAACTAATCAGGTGATTAGTTAGTTAGATCTGGGAAAAAGAACGTGGTCACTAGATCTTCACAACAGATAGTAGGAAACTATTCAAGTTTCGCCATATTTAATCTGTATTATTGAGATCTTTAGCAGTAGCAGTAAGGTTACTTTGCCGTAATCAGATCTTATCAGAAAGTTCTGCTAAAGATCTCAATAATACAGATTAAATATGGCGAAACTTGAATAGTTTCCTACTATCTGTTGTGAAGATCTAGTGTCTCAAGGGTCTGATGATGGCACTAGATTTTGGGTACTTTGCTGTGCCATCTAAGAATTTGTCACCATGTTTCAACAAAGATCTCATAAATACTAACTGAATAAGTACAAACTCAAATGGTCTACTGCTATCCGTTGAGGAGATCCCATACACACCTTCCAGCGCTATCATCAGACCATGCTCCCCAAGTTTAAACAAAGATCTTATCAATACCGATCAAATAAGACCCTAACTAAAAGATTTTACTGTAAAAAACCAATTAAAAATATTTAGTGTCAGTTTTCGTTAAATACTCAGTAGAAACTGGTATTTATCGTTGTTTACTCTCGGGCGGATAATTAATAAGTAAGAATCTTTAACAATCTCTCAATAATTCATGAAATAAGTCCATCACAAAAAAGTTATTTTCTTGAGATATACTTATTTCGGTCTTTCGTCAAAAAAGAATGAAAGATATTGAATATAGTCCTGAGGCTCGTGAGTACAAATGAATTTAACGGTAATGCAATCTATTTTAGCGAACGAAAACACCAATAAACGTATTTACCCACATAAATACCCATTTCGGGTATTTACCCGGGTATTTACCCGTTTTGGGTATTTACCTGGGAATATACCTTTCGGGTATATTCCCGCGACCCAACTCTACTCACTACTCAATGCTCGATTAACGCGGTAGTAAAGTTATTCGATTGGATCTGTCAAACTCGCACTAAGCACTCTGAGCTGTTCACATACTTCAGTTTTTGAAATTGCCAATCCGCAGTGGGCACGCGTAGTAATTAAGCCCACACTCTCTCTCTGAGAGAAGGCCTGTGCCCTGTAGTGGGGACGTTTATAGGCTTTATAAAAATGTATATAACTACATTACACGTGTCGGTTTAACAAGGATAAGCCATTAGCAATTTAAATGGCAGTTAGTTCTTTTTAAATTGATATAACAGTCATTTAATTATTGGCATAGTGTAATTAGCAGTTTTATAATGTCGTTACTATATTTTATAGCGTCCTTATTTTCAAGCTGCTGTATAAATTAATCGAAAACCACACTTGCAAACAAAATTAAGATTTAACAGTTTGACGTTTTCTCTCAGATATTAATGTCAACATTTTATTGATAGCTTTGGGAAATTCTAGTGTGGTAGTGATAAGTATAATAAGCTTGGTTGGTGAGCAGGTAATAAAGGCTTTAGTTCCAGTTCCAGACTAACAGGGCCGCGTTTAACGACCTCTGTGGCGCAGCGGTAGCGCATCTGCCTACCATGCAGATGGTCCCGGGTTCGAACCTCGGCTGGGAACAAAAAAAAAATCCTATGTAAATACAAGAACCCCAGGTCTTGGATGTTTACATGTTTGTGATGTCGCTGTTTCTGGTTTCCACGACTCAGGGTGTCCTAGAGTGGGGCCAGAGGCGATGTATGTACGTATATGTAAATGTTATTCCTGATGTTCACTTTTTAAAGAAAACAAGTTATGATTTATGTTTTATTAGTGGTGATACTTAAAGCGCCTTCAGCGAAGATTGGTGGTAAAACTATCACACAATTGGGCTTGCTAGTTTTTTTAATATGAACGGAAATCTCAAAACCATTTCGAGAATTGTGCTTTCCGTACAATTTCTATTTATCATTCATTTATATAATTGACCTTAAATTACTTTTGTATGACGTCAGCAAAGGCGGTTTGAGTTCATCCATTGCCTTACAAAAAAGAACAAAATGTCAACGTGTGATTATGTATGTAGTCTGTGGATTATTTTCTCTGTGGTCACAGAGAAAACAATCACCACAGAATACACGGTTAGCCGAACATTGTACTGTGATCCGACCAAATCAACGTTTAATTGTTCTGTGAAATTAACTGACCTTAATGAAATTTGTTTTTTTATGTCGGCAACGACTCTCTTCAAACATGCTCTGATGACGTCACACACCACAAAATTTTAGAAAAATATTAAAAATAGAAATAATTAATAAAATTCAAAATTAACGAAATAAGTTTCTTGAAATGGTCCATATTTTCGAAATTAATTAAACAAAACGTATATTAAAAATAAACAGCATGGCCAATTGTTGTCAAATAAAGAGGAGGAGTGAGGTGTCAGCCCTATCGGCCGTCTGCCAATATGCAGCCGCATAGCACATAAACGATGATCACGGGCGAGTAATTGCAGGGCAGCGCGCGCGCAGATTGGAGGTCTCGCCGGCGACAGTTTGTTTAAAGCCTTATCGGACCGCATCGACACGGTTGTCAGGGAAACCGTGGCCAAAAAAGGGTTAAAAGTCTTCTTGTTAGGTGGGTTAAGGAATGTTTAATGGTTACGCTGTCAATAACGAGTAACGTGTATGTAGTACGAGACTGAGTGGCATAATGGGTGTACGTTATAGTCGACTGCATCTCAAGCGTCACACGTAAAAAGCACGATAGTACTGTAAATATTTTATAAAATTAATATACCTACTGTTTTGTTTCGTTAGCTTGGGCATGTGGAGAGGATGAAGGAAGAAAGATTGACGAAACAAATATATATTGCGAATGCGAGTAGAAGGGCTGGTAAGGGACGCCCCAGGTGGACATAGATAGACCAAATAGGGGCAAAAGGGAAGATAAAAAGTACCCGGAACCAGCGTGCGTGCATGCAGCGACTTATGAAAGTTGATGAAGCGAAGGTGATCTGTCAGGATCATGGCAAGCGGCAGTCCCTGGTCTCTACTTACCTACCCCTCTGGGATACAGAGGATGTATGTATGTACATAACCTCTGCATCCCAGATGAGTTCTAAATAATCTTTGATGTCATAGAGCGTTTCTGCACAAGGTGCTTATCACACTTTTTATACCGCGTCGGAAGTAACTCCATTAGAAGAGCAAGGCTAAAATGAAGGACTACTCTTTCACGGTATTGTCTTAGATTGAGGACAAAATTTCCTTGGGCTTATTATTATTATTAAATTCTTTATTGTACCTGTAAAGATTGTACAATTGGCGGGCTTAATACTAAATAGTATTTTATTCTAGCCAACCAACAGGTGACGTGGAGAAGATGGCTTATACATTGTTCGGACATTTTTGGGATTCTTAGTTGGTGCGCGACAGTTGGAAATGAGACATCTTTATTGATGCTATTGAACTGAAACATCGACCACTTTAACAAGACCCATCGGATTCCCACAAAATGGTACCACAAGTGTAGTAGTTTCTGCAGCTGGCTTATATTTCTGGCTTTATTCTGTTAATTATTTGTGTATTTATATATAATATTTTATTTATGTAAATAACTTGTATGTATTTATCATCATCAACTGATTAAATACAATTTTGGCTTGTATTCATATACCTCTGAACGATCTTTATGTATTTTTGTACATCTATTTCTTTATCCAATGTCCAGTCCATCCAAAGGTTGTCAGGAATAGATTACTTTTAGTGGTAAGGCCACCGTCTGTTCTAACAACGATGGTAGATAGATATCCATTATATTTTCTATTTTTATGTAATATCAAGTCTTCTCTATATATATATTTAGCTATCGATCTATTTTGAAGATTCTTGTCAAGTTTGTGTTTTACCCTAGTATTAGTATTTATCTATTATTGTCTCGCTATGTGAGCTAACACGCATTCAATTGTATTTCTTAATGATTCGCGGTTCTCATACATAGTTATATATTAAACGGGTCAAATCGCGATTATTTATTAGGTAAAACGTAATTACCTTATTTCACGAGGTTTCGGCAGCGTTACAGCTGCCGTGGTCTCGGGTAGACTGATTCGACCCGTTTAATATATAACTACGCATTCATTTGTCCCGTGAAGGAAGACCAAGCAGTTTTGGATCGCTTGGGAAAATCATTGATACATTTGGCACGTTACCAAATCGTCGTCTAAGCACCACCAGACGCTGTTGAGGTGTGTCTGACGGAATGATAGTCTCGTGGTCGAAATACAGTGAAGTGTTGTACAAAACACTGCATTGGCGTGCCAAACGGCAGATTTTCATTTCTTCATGCTCTGTCTGTACAGATTAGGTGCACCGGAATTACTTCAACTATTAATAAATAAATAAATATTCATGGACATATTACACAGATCTCGTTAGCCCTATACTAAGTAGGTACAACTAAATTACTATTGTATTACAGGTGCTAACTCGACGATAGATTTAATACAATAAATACATACATAACATCCAAGAACCGGGACAAACTAGAAAAATTCGTTTCCTAGTTTGACCCGACCGGGGATCGAACCCGAGACCTTTGGTTTTACAGTCAGCGTGCCAAACCGCTGCGCCACCGAGGCCGTCTATTAATCACATCACACTAATATTATAAAGGCGAAAGTTTGTGCGTGTGTATGTTTGTTACTTCTTCACGTCTAAACGGCTGGAGCGATTAAAAAAAAATTGGTATATATGTAGTTATACTATTTTAATTTTTAATGCACTAACCCGTGCTAAGGACAAATTTAAAAACCTATTTAGAGGCTAAAAATTTCACCCATGCCGGGATTCGAACCCGCAACCTCTGGCTGATGTAAAACCTAACTGCAAAGTAGGTAGTCGGGGCTGTAAGTGATGCAATTTGCTTAAGCCAGATGGCGCTGCCTGTACGTAATACAGAGAATAGTGTCAAGAGGTTCGAAATTTCACTGATGCCGGTGAGTCTCCATTGGCTCAATTGGTAGAGCGCTGGCACGGATAGTCAGAGGTTGCGGGTTCGAATCCCGGCATGGGTGAAATTTTTAGCCTCTAAATAGGTTTTTAAATATATGTAGTTAGCGGACACCTTGGATTAACACATAGTTTTCGTTTTACTGCGGGAAAATATCTTATTCCCGTTGGAAAATCGATAAACCGCGGGTAGCACCGCGGGGTACAGCTAGTTAGTCATACTTTGCATCTTCTTCTTCTTCAGGCTATATTAGTCCACTGCTGGACATAGCCCTCCCCTAATGAGCGCCATAGCGCAAGGTTGTGCCATCATTGGGGGGTAATGCCCATAATTCCCACGCTGGGCATGCTGGTTGGGGATCGCAGTTTGGTGGAATTGTACTGCAGGGGGCGCTGCTGCCCACCCCCCGGTTTGTGTCCCTTAGTCGCCTTTTACGACACCCGCGGGAAGAATTTGGGTTGGTGCTATTCTCTAGGCCGACAACACCACACAGCCACATACTTTGCATACGAAACATTAAATTAAAAGAGACTTTTCTTTTAGCAAACCTCTCGGGTCGGAGCAGCGGAAGAAACGTTTACAAAATAAACTACATAAACTGCAAAAATCCTTTAAAATAACCTAAGTAGAAATAATACAGTACACTATTATAGACTATTGTTAATAATTGTATAAGCTTTTCTGTGTGTTGGTGCGAGTTTGTTTATTGTTTTAAATTTATTTTATGTTTTAACAGAGCGCATGTCGTCGTTGATATTGCAAAATGTAATTTTTTTTCATATAAATTGAAGGAAAACTTGGTTCTCAAGAAAATCCTCTATTTCGTAGAATGGTTATCAGCCCTTGTATGTCCCCACTGCTGGGGCACGGGTCTCTTCCTGCATCGCAGGAAGGTTAGGCCATACTCCACCACGGGGGCCAAGTCCGAGTTCGTGAAGGATTGCAAGACAGCCACGGGCCTTATTGTCAGAAGTTTTAAAGCCGCCAATAAAGCCTCTGACATGACTTAACGACTGCCATTACGTGACCGCCGGCACCAACGGCTTGACGTGCCTTGCGAAGCACGGAAGCGCTCGGAAAAATGCCACTAGCGGTAGTCACGCGACGCTCACCCATCCCGTACCTGACCGCGCCTGTTGTTGCTTAACCAAGTGATTGGTTTCAATCACTCGGTTCGCCTAGGCCACGAGCGCTTCTTTCGTAGAACGTTTCATACAATATGGATAGATAGGTAACTCTTTATTGCATTAATTTACAGAGATACGTAATTTTATCGATAAATTAATAGCTATTTCATTGTATAAGATCAAAAGCATTGATATAATCGAACAAAAGAAAAAAAAACGAGACAACAAGAATGATTAAATGTGTCTCTAGAAAAAACGTGATAATTCTGATTAAGTTCTCTATAAGCTGACATAATGAGGATTTATGGTCCAGAATAGAGTGATAAATCAGGATTTATTAACGTTTATTTTTGCCAAAATTATGTGACGCCCACACGTCCGTTCTGTTTTTTGTCTATCGCGACTGTTAAATGACATTTACTCATTAATAAATCCGAGGTAAAGCGGACATTTTGACCCTGTGATGGGACTGGCCCGGTCAGAAATGACGTACGGAATTTCGACGCAAATATACAGGGTTCCACATACAGGTGGGGCGTAAATCTTGGGAGAACAAAACCAGCATCGGAGTAATTTGACATTCAAAACACCCGACTGGCGTCGTCGCAGTACTAAGGCATTACTAAAGCCTAACAGTATTCTTTCTCAAAAGATTCCTTAAAACACTCCTCAGATTCACTTTGATTAGTCTGTGTTAATAGAAAGCCTCAACCACAATTAATTTAAAATGCCCCTGAGGAGTTGCTTTTAATAAATAAAACCGTTAAAATATAAGACGAAAGGACAGTAGATGCGATAAATGTCAGGCGCTCTCCAAGAAGTTATTTCATGTAAATATTTATATTCAGAGAACGAACCTGAAAATAGTTCGTTACAAAATAAATTTTCATATCATTCATGTATCAGGCCCCGCCACTGTCTTACAATCCTCCACCAACCCGGACTTGATCCCGTGGTGTGGAGTATGGCCTAACCGTCTTTCGATGGAGGAAGACTCGTGCCCCGGCAGAGTGGGGACATACAAAGGGTTCATATCATCGTCAAATCTACAAAGTTTCATCAGTTGCGTACTATTTTTTATCTCCAGGGTTAGGGGGTTAAAATAACATTAAAATGTGGAAATTACTTTGTTCCATTCCGCCAAAATCCCACGAGCACCATGCGATTAGTAAACCGCCCTGCGCCCCACTTTTTCAAGCAGAAGCAAGACACGAACACACCACCACCGACACCAATACTTGTGTGAAAAAATGCGCGACGCGTTTCGCCTCTGAACGTTAAAATAATGGTTAAAATAAGGCAAAAGGCTCTGCTGCTAACCCAATCTCAACAGAGACCTCAAATTAGTGGCCGGGCTTCGTTGCAGGCAATCTTTACGGACCGAAATCTGTTAAACGTCATGAATTAAACAGTGAAGTGTCAATGGGCAACTAAGAAACGGCCAATAAAGTTAGAGTTTTATGGGTTTTTGAGCGTCAGTAATTACTTAGCGGGTGAAAGTTCGTCGGGAATTGGTCGAAGATGTAATTTTGTTCATTTTTAAGATTATTACCTCACAACTGCTTCATGACGTCACGGAGGTGTCTAATTACTGGAAGATTATGTTAATATTACAATTATTACGTTCTGGAACTCGTTTTATATTGCTAGTTCAGATTCCATGCCGTTAATTATTTTATATTTAGTCTTCAAATCGAATACGTGTTATTCAAAGCAGCACAGAAACTGCGACTTAATGAACGTTACGAGTTAAACTAGGGGTCCATTTTAATATCGATATCGGTCGGGAGAAAAAATGGACAAAAAACTCCAAAATACTTTTTTTCAAAGTCCTTAATTAACAGAGTTACATCATTATTTTTAAACCTAGAACTCATGCATTGAACTGGTTTTGATTCAAAACATCATTGTCATCTAAATAATGTTTTATGCACCTATTTAGAGGCTAAACATTCCACCCATGCCGGGATTCGAACCCGCGACCTCTGGCTATCCGTGCCAGATATTTTATAAACCAATTTAGCTTTTTCGTTTTTTAATTTCATTTCTAAATAATAAAATGAAATGAAAAAACTTTATTGTAAAACGGTTACAAAATATGGTTACTGGCTCCCAAACTAGGATTCACTGTGCCATGGGTAGCCAGGCTTCTTCCAAAATAACGTAACATAACATTTACATACAAGCACATACATTGCAGAAGTATACTCAGAAGTGTAGCAGGCTGAAGTGGCAGTGGGCTGGTCACATCTGTCGCAGAACCGATGATCGTTGGAGCAGACGGGTTCTCGAATGGAGACCACGACTCGGCAAGCGTAGTGTAGGACGCCCTCCGGCCAGATGGACCGACGACCTCAAAAAGGTGGCTGGTGGCGACTGGATGGCGAAAACGGGAGATCGGGTCTTGTGGCGCACCCTGGGGGAGGCTTATGTCCAGCAGTGGACTGCAATAGGCTGAAATGATGATGATGATGACATACATTGCTTCTGGCCCCACACTAGGATACCCTGTGTCGTGGGAACCAGAAACAACGACATCACAAACATGTAAACATCAGAGACCTGGGCTTTTTTTTGTTCCCAGCCGGGATTCGAATATAGGTAGCTTTTTACAATAATAACTACTTACAAACTAAAAGTGGATATAATAGGTTTTTAAAATTATCCTTAGCACGGGTTAGTGCATTAAAAATAATATAATCAATATACTATTTTTATTTTTAATGCACTAACCCGTGCTAAGGACAATTTTTAAAACCTATTTAGAGGCTAAAAATTCCACCCATGCCGGGATTCGACCCGCGACCTCTGGCTATCAGTGCCAGCGCTCTATCCAACTGAGCTAATGGGCGACTCACCGGCATCAGTGAAATTCCGAACCTCTTTACACTTAGAATAGTGTAAAGAGGTTCGAAATTTCACTGATGCCGGTGAGTCGCCCATCTGGCCGGAGGGCGTCCTACACTACGCTTGCCGAGTCGTGGTCTCCATTCGAGAACCCGTCTGCTCCAACGATCATCGGTTCTGCGACAGATGTGACCAGCCCACTGCCACTTCAGCCTGCTACACTTCTGAGTATACTTCTGCAATGTATGTGCTTGTATGTAAATGTTATGTTATGTTATTTTGGAAGAAGCCTGGCTACCCATGGCACAGTGAATCCTAGTTTGGGAGCCAGTAACCATATTTTGTAACCGTTTTACAATAAAGTTTTTTCATTTCATTTTATTATTTAGAAATGAAATTAAAAAACGAAAAAGCTAAATTGGTTTATAAAATATCTGGCACGGATAGCCAGAGGTCGCGGGTTCGAATCCCGGCATGGGTGGAATTTTTAGCCTGTAATTTTAATTTTATTTTTCGTCTTGGTATTTTATGGGCTTTATGGGCAGAAGTTATCATTTTGACAGTAAGGCCTGCCACTGTCTTGCAATCCTTCACCAACCCGGAATTTGCCCCGTGGTGGAGTGCGGCCTAACCTTCCTGCGATGCAGGAAAAGACCCGTGCCCCAGTGGGGCCATACAAGGGTTGATATCGATATAAACTAAAAAACTAATTTACACAAACAAATTTATCCTGGTCCGAAACTATGATAACTCAAATGGCCTCTGTCTGGCTGTATTTCCCTATTTGTGAAGTCCTTATCTGGTTACCATAGTGTAGGGTATCCTAGTTTGCGATGCGGACAAGTGACTGTGTTGCATGGAAGTTATTATTTACTTATCTGTGTTATAAGATTTAACCTGTATATATCTTTTTTTAAAACCTGTTTAGAGGCTAAAAATTTCACCCATGCCGGGATTCGAACCCGCAACCTCTGGCTATCTTGGTAGATAGCTCAATTGGTAGAGCGCTGGCACGGATAGCCAGAGGTTGCGGGTTCGAATCCCGGCATGGGTGAAATTTTTAGCCTCTAAATAGGTTTTTAAATTTGTTCCTTAGCACGGGTTAGTGCATTAAAAATAAAAATAGTATAATCTGTATATATCTGCTGAGATGTTTGTCTTTTTATTGATAATAAAATAACTTGTGATCACAATAAAGAAAAATGTTACATGCACAATAATTATAAAGTTAACTTAAACTAAACAAATCCACAATCGTATCGTCCTAACTATACAATATAACATAAAACATGTCCTTAATAAAATACAAAATGTCATTTAAACAGACCACCCTGAGACATCTCTGACCCAACGGTCCCCATACCGCTGGCAGCGTTAGTGTTATAGGCATAAGAAGATAAGATAATAATATTCTTTATTGTACACTGGAAAAACAACAAATACAAAACAATTGCAAATATACATAGTACAATTGGCGGCCTTATTGCCAAAAGCAATTTCTTCCAGACAACCTTACGATGGAAAGTTGCTGAAGGAAATTAGAAAGACGGGTAGCCAGTGCAAATTTGAATATTGATACATATTTATACTTAATATTAGGCATACTTCATAATTGTAGTCTATTTTGGGATAATAAATATTTCGTAACATAAATTGAATTCTATACTTTTACTTTCAATGTTAAAACATAGAATATCCGAATACGCATTATAAAGCTATTGTTTCTATGCAAATATAAACTCTGTAAATAAATCTGTCGCTGCAAGCTTAAGATGAAGCTGTTTCTAATATTAATTATTTGTAAAAACATTTTGTTAGTAACTTATTGTTATTATAATAACTTATTTAAGTATTTTTCGTCATCAACCCTTGTATGTCCCCACTGCTGGGGCACGGGTCTCTTCCTGCATCGCAGGAAGGTTAGGGACCGCTCCTGTTGTTGCTTAACTCAAATTATTGATTCCAATCACTTGAGTTAAGCAGTAAGTATTTTTATTATAAGTATATATGTAACTGCTTACAGATATTATAGTATATTCATATTCATATGCAGCGAGTACCCGTCTCCCATTTACTTCAGCACCTTTCCGTCACAAGGTTGTCTGAAAGAAATGCTTTTAACAATAAGGCTGCCAATTGTACGGTCTATCTTTAAATGTTTTATAATATGTGCCCTGGTGTACAATAAAGAATATTCTTATCTTATCTTATTTGGTCAAAGGCTTTGACTAAAAGTGAGAATGAGTACTAAGAGAGGAGGAGAGAAAGAAGTGTACCTTTCAGAGCTTGAACGTTTAATTCTGATTCACGGTCATGCATGGCGTGGCACCGAACGACTTAAGAGGGCGGCTCACGAGTCGATTACCATAGAAACGTAGTTTGGTTTTTATTTTCAAACGTCATTTTGGATCGCTATGAAACCTTACCAATGCGTTTTCAGGACAACTGTCGCCTTCACCTTCATGTTACATTGTATTTTGATATTCAGCAAACACAATGTAAATTCTTTACGTTGAAATAAAATAAATTGAACTGAATTGAATAAATTTTGGAATCAGATCTCAGACAAAAACTAGCTACGGGACAAGGAAAATATTTCTCGAAAGTCCACAATTTTATTACAAATCCTTGGATCACGTTTATCAGAAGTATACTCATTTTATTCCAGTAACTAAAATTTTCAAATGTGCCATCCATACCGCATGCTCCACGTTAGAAAAGCCTTAAGAGCTAAGGAGCATAATTGTTTTATGATTATCTGCTGTCATTCCTGGCGGCTAGACCGACTAAGTGTCAGGAAGGATAATATTATAGTAGGTGCTGGGCATGCCTACACCACCTAAAAAGCATGTCCCAGACGCTAGAGCAGAAGATACCATTGTACGCTGTATAAATCATGTCTTTACGTAGATAGATGCATAAGGCTGTCATTCCAAAGGCTTGTTGTCTATCCCTTAACACATACATTAAGCATTAAGTAGCATGCAGAAAGGTTCGTTGACGTTATGAAATACGACGTTGGCTCGGGTAGAATAGTGGCTTTCAGTATTGATACGGAAGGACAGTTTGTCTTGCTCGTTAGTGTACTAGATAGTACTGCCTAGGCTCAGTTTGCTTTCAGAGGGAGCGAGCTGGGAGCGGTTAAAGTGACAGATGTTTATCCAAAAGAGGTGTAATCTAAAGGGTAACAAACCATATCGCATAGCGTATCAGAGCGGTGCATCGAGAAGTATACATATAAGTGTGTAGCTTTCAAACACAATCTCAAATATTTTATTTACCGTAAGAATAAAATGTTAACTCAATGAACGTCGGAGCTCTCAGTTTCATAATTTAATACATTATGTGGTTAAGATTAAGTATTAAGCTAATAAAAAAAAACTTCATATTTAATATTTTCAAAACACTTTGTAACTTAATTAACAGAGCTGAATAAAAAATATTTGAATAGGCATGGCAGAAGGATTTTAAATTAAATTCTAGGTTCTACACTGTAGGTTCTAAAATTGTTTGTCACAGTTGTTAAGATTTCTTACGTGCACTTTTAAATCGTCGTCAGGCTATACTAGTCCACTGCTGGACATAGCCCTCCCCTAAAGAGCGCCATATTGTGCTATTATAGGGGGTAATATGCTCATAATCCCCATGCTGGGCATGCGGGTCGGGGATCACAGTTCAGTGGAATTGTACTGCAGGGCGCTGCTGCCCACCCCCCGGTTTGTGTCCCTTAGTCGCCTTTTATGAGACCCGCGGGAAGAAATAGGTTGGTGCTATTCTTAAGGCCGACACCACACAGCACTTTTAAATAAAAACTTATTATAAATCAAGTTATACTTTTCATTTCCATTGGTGGCGCCAGTTAGCACTCAGAGTGCTTAGTGCGAGTTTTTTAACTACTCGATCGTCTTAACGTAAACTCATATTTCTATGGCATCGAGGAAGCGCCATCTAGCGACAAGTATGGAAATTAAAATTGCTGAGTGCGAGTTGTAATGGTTTACGTTGAGAAGTGAACACGTTTACCAGCCAAAACACGAATAAACGCGATTGCGAGTTGTATTGTGACAGCGTTTTGCCAGTTCGAACGGTTAACTTACTCATACTCACTATTCAATGCTCGACTAACGCGGTAGTAAAGTTATTCGATTGGATCTGTCAAACTCGCACTAAGCACTCTGAAGCGTCTTAAGTACCTACATGCTAAGCTTGGCTTCTGTAGTACTTAGTTAATACATGGTGCTGCGGTAACTGGCTGCGATTGTTTCACAATTGTTGTGTTTCCGCGACTCTGTGGTCATACCGATTGTCCGATTGTGACCGCCCAGCCACTCAGTTGCCGTGTCACCAAATTGTAAACAAGAATCATTGTTTTTTTTCTCCGTCCAAGCTGTGGTCCAAGCTGACGTACCTGCCAGGAAGTTTAATCAAGGAGTTTATTATTTATTTTTCTATCTCCGTGATAATACGAGTCAGGCTGTATTATACACTGGTAGTCTATCATAGGCTATCAGTATATAGAATGTAGCCTAAATAAATTGTAGATGATTTATAACGCGATTAGACCAACTCCTGCTTACATGTAGTTAGACCTAAGATTAGACCTTAGCCTCATAGTTCGGCCATTGTACTTAGCAAGGGCTGAGGTATGTTTACTTTCAGATGCTAGGGTTTCCTTACGATGTTTTCCTTCACGATTAGCGAGTGATATTGCTACTATAACTTCAAAAATGTACGTAACTTAGAAAACAAAGTCATTGGTACATGCCGGGATTAGAACCCACAACCCCGCGATCGAGAAGCCGGTGTTCTACCGCTCCGCTACCACCGCACTGCTTTCTAGTTACATTAAATAGGTGAAATGACCACTCAGATGGTGCAGATTTGTATTAGTAAATATTAGTAACACAACATGATCTAAGTTCTAGGAAGATCTTGTGTAGTGTAATATGAGCTACAAAATCCACGCCTCGTTGGGTGTCACTTGACGTAACCGTCGTATTGGGACGACATGGTATTCCATCACGGTATATGAGGTTTTGGTAGTTTTCTTCCCCAGAGACACTTGCACCGTTCTAATAAAAAACTACCACCTCTGAATTATTATGGCCTGCATATTTTCACTTGCATCGGCCTTATTGCCCTGCCCAGATGGCCTGTAAATTTTCACTTCTATCAGGCTTATATGCATGTCAATGTGGCCTGACCTGACTTCTAACAGTAAGGCCCGCCACTGCCTTACAATTCTCCAACTTAAGTCGTTGGTGCCGGCTGTCATGTAATGGCAGTCGTTAATCCATGTCAGAGGCCTTATAGGCGGCTTGATGACTTCTGACAGGAAGATCCGCCGTGGCGGATATTGTGGTATACGGTATGGTTTCTATTCAGTCGGACAAGAGACGTTAAGTAATTCAACTTACCTTTCGAGTTGAGGACGAGCTCTAAGTGACCAGAGCACTATGGAAAGGGCTTATGTTAGGTATCTCACACCGAGATCATATGAAATATGAAAATTCGAAGAAAAATTAAACTTAGCTATGTAAATAGATAAATAGATGCACCTCAGTAATCATATTTAGAGATATATCACTGACCCAAAGTGACCCAATGTAAGTACAAAATGGGCAGGCCATATTGGCACGCTTATACGCCAGATATAAGTGAAAATGACCAGAGCACAGAGGACAGACCGATAACCCAGATATAAATACAAATGGTCAGGCCATCGATATCAATGTCCCCACTGCTGGGGCACGGGTCTCTTCCTGCATCGCAGGAAGGTTAGGCCATACTCCACCACGGGGGCCAAGTCCGGGTTGGTGGAGGATTGTAAGACAGTGGCGGGCCTTACTGTCAGAAGTTATCAAGCCGCCAATAGGGCCTGTGGCATGGCTTAACGACTGCCATTATATGACAGCCGGCACCAAATAGGCGTCAATGGTATGAAAAAACAAGTCACGTGACGCGACCATGTATCTGTCATGGTACTATAATGCACTACCAGAATCGAGGCTCAGGGAGCCAATTCTCACTTCATTAGCATCTGTACTCTGAACGATAGTAAGTCTAACGAGGTATGTGGCTTATATTCTACACATTCATGTGCGTTCCGCAAGCGTCATTAACTAGTGTTTTACAAAGGGAATTCAACGGAAAGCATTGAATAATGGCTAACAAAGTCGTAAGTGTAGAACGAACGAGGTAAGACGACCTTTGAACCTGTTAAGAACTTGAAGCAGGGAAGCAAATAACAGATTTACTTTACGACACCAAAACCTTATCAGGAATTCAATTTCAGTTCCCACTGACATATCGTAAACGCCGTGTATGGAATGGGCTCTATTAAACCAACAGGTTTGCAATATATAAGCGCACGGGCGGACACGCTGGAAACATGACGGAAACATGGCCCCCTAGATGTAGTGGGTACTTTCGCGATACGACATGCAGCAATCTAAAAATAAAATACAGATGGAGAAAAGTTTTATTATCACTCTATTTTGCCCGTGGTACAATGCACCAAAATGAAAAGATTATTTTATTATAGTGCTGTATGAAGCTGAAAGAAAATGAACCTTTTATTAGATAGAGCTAGTACAGATTTTTCTTTAGTTTTGGACTTTATTTCTTTTGAAATAAAGTACAAAACCAAAGAAAAATGTGTATTAGCTCTGCCCAATAAAGGGCTACTTTAAATAAAAAGAAAACTGACTTTGTTTTCTTTTTGTTCACTTTTTTCACTGTATAAGACCACGAAATATGAAGTTAATATCAAAATCCCAATACTGATAAATCAGACGTAGACGTTGGACTGTAGATTAAGAAAATCAAGTAATGCTGAAATCATTGAGAATTAAGGATTAAAAATTGATTATGAGGATGCATTTTCTGCTATGTGGTGTGGGTCTAGAGAATAGTACCAAACCAATCTTCCCGCGGGTGTCGTAAAAGGCGACTAAGGGACACAAACGGGGGGGTGGGCAGCAGCGCCCCCTGCAGTACAATTCCACCGAACTGTGATCCCCAACCCGCATGCCCAGCGTGGGGATTATGGGCATTACCCCCTATGATAGCAGAACGTGGCGCTTTTTAGGGGAGGGCTATGTCCAGCAGTGGACTAGTATAGCTTGACGACAATGCATTTTTATAAGATTTATTATTTATGAAAAATAAGGTAAATAGATATGTAAATGAACTGTAAATACTATTAAAAAAATTGCTATGCCCATAATAGTACGTATAACAACATCTTTTCAACTTATGGTTGCAATAAATGATGATGATTTACAGGAAAGGACGATATTGATAACGATTACGAAGGATTGTTACTTTCATGAACTCTCTGTCTTTTTTATTTTATCATTATCGCATTTTTTATACACCTTAGTGTGTGAAAAATCCGACAGATATAGTCTGTTAGCTTTTAGAATACTTCTATACCTCAGGCTCTAGAGTAAGCTTCAATTTTCGCCAATTTTCGCCGGTTTTCGTACTGATGATCGAGTTCTGATTTCAAAATTAAGTGTCATATTAGTTCCGATTTCACAATTAAGTGTAATTTTTTTCCGATATTTCTATTACACGAATATATCCGATAGTGGCCGAGGTGTATTCTAAAAGCTAACAGACTTTTTTTTATTAGTTCCTTCACAGACAGCCAACTTCAAATCAAATCACAAATAAATATCAAAAACAATCTGTAACTGTGTGCTATAGTTAGATACTAGTTGTTATTACTAACCTAGTTCTTGGCCTTTACGTCAACGTAATGAGATAATATATATACAGCGTCCGGTGGCACCTTCACTAATACTAGATGGGTGAAGGGATCACTCAGACACTGCAGTGCTCGGGACATTGTTTTTTATATGAAGTAGGCTTGCCCAGCACCTATACCATCCTGACAGCTTCTTCGACCTAGCCCATAAGAAAGACAAGTCAATGCGGAGAGAACCAAAGGTTTCCTCACGATGTTTTTCTTCACGGTGTGGTATTGCTATTATACGTTCATTAATGTTCGTAACTTTGAATATAAACAGAGTCATGGGTACATGCCCGCACTGGGAATTGAACCTGTGTGCTCGCCCACGAGTCCGTTTTCTACCCAATGCTTAGAAAACTTATCTGTTTTCTACACATTTTATCTCACTACGGTTAGCGCCATCTCGCTTTACGCGGTGAAATAAAGTGAGACGGCGCTAGCCGATAGTGGGTTATTTATAACTTTTATCGTGCCGTTGTGCTCCTCTAGCAGTTGGTAGATAAATGGACTCGGAAGCGAGACACCCAGGTTCGATTCCTAGAGCGGGCATGCAGCTACCTCCTCTGTCGACACTGCGCGTCCGATCGATGATTGACGATCAAACTCTCTTTCTCTCGACCTAATATTTACAGGTTTTTTTGCCCTATAAAGAGCACCTTCTGGTGGACACAGGGGAGGGAGCTATGCTCATGCATAACAGCACGGACCCGGCCGTGCTGCCAATGTGGGAATTACAAGAAGTGCACCTAGCCACTAAACACTACCTTGGGGCTGGTTTTGGTCCTAAGCACCCCTAAACCAACATCGGGAGCGACCCCCCTCGAGGCCGAGGAGGGCACACATTTACAGTCTCTGGAATTAAGCCATAATAGCTTCTCTTTGGCATCATTCTAACTCTCTTTAATTCCATAATTATGTTAGAATCAACATGTGTATAAATTGCAAATCAATATGTTTCTAATGACAGCCTGAACATCGCTTACTATTCACAAATCATATTACATGCATCATAGAATGCCAAGTTCTATTTCCCTAATTGATAGTAAAGTAATCGGCAAGAATGCTAAATAATGCGAATTAGCATAGATTTCTAATAAAGTGATTATCTTTATCTGTGTACATGACTGTGGTGACACTAAGGTGTAGCAATTACATGTTTGACCTAAACTGCTACTTATTGGCGCACAATAAGAAGGCGCAAAAGGTTCGCTAAGCATGAATAACATTCATCTGATTAGAAAAATCTAATAATTCAAAAGGCGATATCAAAGAGGATATTCTGGCTATAAATAATTCGGATTTGTTCATCAAAAATAGAACAGGATAGTCTACACACTGATATACCTGACTAGACAAGCGTTAACTTACACCCCCTTGGGCAACCGAAAGAGAAGGCGGTCAAGGAACACCTAGTAAAGATCTAAAAACCAAGAGGCCAAGATCGGCACTAGCTGGCCCGAATTGGAAGCTGCCGCGAACCATCGTTAGAAGTGGAAATCTGTGGTTGACGCTCTAAGCTTCCTTAGCAGTCAAAGGACTGGGGAGAGAGAGAGAAGTAGACATTCATCTTGAGGAACCCGCAGCTTGGTTGGCACCGCCCATATTGACTTGTCTTTCCTGTGAGATAGGCCGACTAAACTGTAAGGATGGTATGGGCAAGCCTAGCCTATCTAAAAAACAATGTCCCAGACACTGCTGCGTCCGAATGGTTCCTTCGCTCATTTAGTGTGAATGAAAGGACCACTAGCAGAGACTAGAGTCTGCCTCTTCCTACATAGATAGATAGAGAACACTTTATTGCACAACCAGAAAAATATTACAACCATGATTCTTAAAACTAATTAATGTTATATAATTCTTCTTTTTCTTCTTCAGGCTATACTAGTTCACTGCTGGACATAGTCCTCCCCTAATGATCGCCATAGCGCCCTGTCTTCAGATTGCCGCATCCAGCATTTGCCTGCAGTTTTTTGCAGATTGTCATCCCACCTGGTCGGAGGGCGTCCTATCTAAGTCCTATCTAAGTCTACGTAAAGTCAAAACTTTCAAAAAGTATACGTATGTTGCTGATTTCAATGATGTAATTAAAAATATACAAGTTTTATAAGAGTCTTCAATAATGTTCGGCCACTAGAGCGACGGACACGAATGCTAGACAAGAAATATAAACATGAACTCAGGCTAAACTTGAAATGACTAACAGAGGTTCGAGAATATTCATAGTGCACTGCAACTTCGGCCTTTAAACTATGCTTCTAGTAGTAACCGGATATATCTTATAAAGGCTCTGCAATGCGCTGCTTAATCTACCATGTGGAAACATATATGCTTAATTATTAGTTCGTGCCACTTTTTGTGGATACAGTGGGGGTCGGACGAGAGAAATGTTTCCGTTAGGGAAATTGGCGGAGGCTGAGGAGTCGTGGGTATGGCCTTCCATTTCCCTGACTGTTTGACGAAGTTTTCTGTGAATGTTTGTTGTAATCCTTTTTCTATGCTTTAATCTAAGTGACTTGTAAACTTCCGTTTGCCATGACTCGGGGGAATGAGTGAGATATATTCTTAGTAATTACATAATGAGTTAAAGCGCAGGAGATACTTTATCTAGTTGGCAAAATTGAATAAGCGGAGCTTATGAAGTTAATAAGCACGAAAATCATCATCTTGATTTATGTCTAAAGTAATGCAGTTAGTGGTTACAAATTAAATTCAGATATAAGTTTTAATTAAGTATATTGTTATTAAGTAGGTATATCAATATTCATATTTGCACCATTCTGCCTTACTTTTCCTTCCGCTACTCTTCGTCATCGGATGTCTGGAAGAAATTGCTGTAAGCAAATATGCTACCAATTGTGCTCTACCTTTATAGATATTTTATATTTTTCCTTGTGTGCAATTGTGATGTTGTAAAGCGTTTTATAAATAATAAAACTGGAATGACTTCAACTTTGCTTTATTTAAAATGTTTTTGTTTATTTTATTTATAATATAAACAGAAAACGGGATAAAAACAGAATATGCAGGTAAAAAAGATTTGATAGTCAGGTCTAGTCGAAATGTGACGCAGTAATATTAAAAAAATTAAGGAAATCTAAAAAATGGGTAACGTAATTTTAAATTTTTGAAATGATAGACAGAATTAAGGAAATATAAAAAAAAATGGTGTAAAGGGGTTTGCATCGTTACACAGTAAATAATATTCTTATATTACTTTCTACTTGTCCTTCTCTAGATAACAATGTTTTTACACTGCTTAGACAAGTTGGTGAATTGTATGAATCTGAATGAATGTCCGTTCTAACACTTTTATAGCGGCTTAAAAACGTATGAAATTGTTAAATCAGCTAAATGGATAGGCGTAGCTCCAGCACAGCTTTTTCTTATCTGGGAAATGTTGATAAATAATAAACTATCCAATAAACTCTCTAAATACTCAATAAAATCTTTCCAACAAACTATATATTGTCCGGACTCTGACCCAGGAGTAGTCTAAATGGAACTATTGATTCATTTGTTCAGTTTAATTGTATAGCTATTTTATGTAGGCATTTAAATAGATAGATAGAGAACACTTTATTGCACAACCAGAAAAATATTACAACCATGATTCTTAAATCTAAGTAATGTTATACTTACATCTGCATTTATATTCTTATCATGACATAGTATATATTTCCCACACCACTCTACAAAACTTACACATACCTACTAAAGCGAGGTAAACAGATCAACAAACAAAAATTACAAAATATACCGAACGCATTCCAAATTAAGATTCTAGCAACTTTTAAATATCTCTTTAACATTCTCAACATACCAGACATGCTTACAACTACTAAACACGTCGAAATGAATGAAAGAGCGAAAGATCAAACGGAAACAAAACCGGCACTACGAAACGGGAATCCGAACAAGCCACAGATCGGATATTATCGGAACATTTAGCAGATAACTAACGACGGCTAGCGCGCTCAATAACCGAACATTGTTTTTCGAAACGATGCCGAAACACCGAAGGCCGATTTTGACGGAGAATTTACTATAGCGCACCGATAAAGAACACGAACACTAGCCCAGAGTAAACATCGCTACTGGCCGCTGGGCCTTATAAATATGCAGTCGACACGCTATTAAATTATAAGCTGGCTTAATGAGTTCTAGCCAGACTGGTTGTTAAGTAAGAGGGGGCTGGAGAACGGGCTAAAGTGACCGCGTCGCAAAGCCAATCGAATATTGAAGCGGTTAGCATCGCCGGACACCCTGTCAGCCATTGCCAGCCACGTCAGCCCATTGGTTGACGGACGCCTCGCGCGATTGTCTCTTAATCGGTCGGCGATTTAAAATGTAAAAATATCCACGAATCGATTTGCATCTGATTGACTGATATTCGGCGACTAGTTGGTTTTTTCTGCTTTATCTCAATCGAGAGGAAGAGAAAGCAGCTTGGTCTAGTCAATGCTTGATTAGTGTTGGTTTATCACGAGAACTATAGTCTGTTAGCTTTTAGAATATACCTCGGGCTCTAGAGTAGGCTTATGTTTTCGCTAATTTTCGTACTGGTCAAAGAGTATATAACCACTACGTACTGGTGATCTAGTTATAATTTCAAAATTAAGTGTAATTTTAGTTCCGATTTCAAAATTGAGTGTTATATTAGTTCCGATATTTCTATACTGTATAGCTAACAGACTGTATATCTTACTCGTAATAAGAATATTTTTAATGGTGGCTCTTCACTTGGCTGTTCGTATTCGCGTGATTGCCAACTATTTGTGATACATTGCAGGTTTTACACAATCCGTGCTAAATATAAATAATAATAATAATGCAGCATATGTTCATCCCAGTTTAGGGCACAAGCTTTCTCTCGGAGACAAAATATGGAGAATATGTTACGTGAACACCTCAGGCACTCAGGTACCGTACCTACTTGATAATGCTTTCCTTCACTGTTTGCGTAAAGAAAAGAGTGAAATAATTATTAAGATAAATAATAGAACTGTGATCAAGTCATACGGCGAAACTATTAAAATTAAGTTCAATGATTATTTATTGATGATGTGATGCGGAAAAGGCCAATAGTGCCTAGGCGGCCAAGGTGGGCTTATTATGATGATGGTTTTGATTTTAAAAATCTACAAAAGATACAAATTTAAGTACCGTTAAAGTTAGTAAATATCGAATATTTTACGTGGGGCTGTCCAACAATGAAACGACGAAATACGAGACTGACTTTTATTAGTGCCGGCGGTAGCCGTTTATTGAAGTACCACCTTTCCCAATACATACCATTTACTCCCCTCCTGTTTACAGAATATTTTATTTACAATAAATTGTGGTCTTAAAACTAACAATATACATATTTTTAATCACAATAAAAAATATATCTTTTTAATTTATAAATTATGTGTTCAGCCAGTGAAACCGGGGTGACGCTACTGTTACTCAATCATCATAACCAAACCTAATTACGGGTCTACGAATTCTCTTGGATCGAACACGAATATCGGCCGTGACGTCACTCTCATGAGCCGCGGCCGCACCCTCGCCGAACTGCGGCTGCGGCGGCGGCTGCGAGGGGCCGGCGGCGGCGGCGGTGCCCTCGCCACCGGGGGGCGAACACACCGCCGTCTCCGTCTCCGATGCACGCGTCCTCGGGCTACTGAGGTTGCTAGTGGTACCCATACCAGTGTCAAAACCAATACTATCGAAATTACTTTCCGTTTCGTCTTTGAATAATTGGAAGACATGTTTTTTTATATATCTATTATTAAACTTAATTATGTATGTCAGTGGACC
This sequence comes from Yponomeuta sedellus, assembly GCA_934045075.1. NCBI lineage: Eukaryota > Metazoa > Arthropoda > Insecta > Lepidoptera > Yponomeutidae > Yponomeuta > Yponomeuta sedellus. The sequence continues at coordinate 22,237,710 of OW203734.1, read as the reverse complement.
TATTCTATCTACCACTTCTCCCTTCTCCCACGAAAAAGAATTATTTTTAAACAGTTTAAAAAACACCTTGTAGCCTACTTCAAAACTACGCTCCTTGCCCTTTTTATATCTAACTTGCAGCTCCTGCTTGTTGCGCACTGCATCTGCAGTACTTGGCCTCAATAAATCAAACTGTGTACGCACCTCACGACCCAGCAGCAAGCTAGCGGGTGTCTTACCTGTAATTGAATGGGGAGTTGAGCGATACATAAACAGAAATTCGCCTAACGCCTTGTCTAATTCCTGTTTATCACGCATTGCCTTTTTCAAATTAGCTTTGACAATTTTGACGGCATTTTCAGCAGCGCCGTTGCTGCTAGGTTTGTATGGCGTTGTTAGTATGTGGTGTATGCCTCTCTCTTTCAAGTAAGTTTTGAATTCTTCTCCATTAAACGGTGGCCCATTATCAGATACCAACTCGCGTGGCAAGCCAAACTGTCCAAATAAAATACGAAGCTTCCCAATTGTCGTTTTTGCAGAAGTGCCACTGACCCGAAAAGCTTCAATCCATTTCGAGTGAGCGTCTATTACCACGAAGTAATATATAGTGTTAGCAGAAAGGGAAAAGAAATCGACGTGAAGCCGATACCATGGCTCCTGCGGCCAGAGCCAGGGGTGCAGCGGCGCCACGGGCGGGGCCGGCCGCTCGCGCGCGCACGTCTCGCACGCGCTGCACGTGCGCTCGATGTCGCTGTCGAGTCCGGGCCAAAAAACATAGTTTCTTGCCAAGTTTTTTGATTTAACTATTCCTTGGTGAGTTAAATGAAGCTGATCTAAAATTGTCTTCCTCAAAGCCGTAGGTATAACTACTCTATGCCCATACAGTATACAGTTTTGCTCAATACTTAAAAACTGTTTTAATGCAAAGTAAGGTTTTACTTTTATTGATTTGCAATATTGCCAATTTGATTTGATTGCCTTCATAACCTCTTGTAACACACTATCAGTAGCAGTCTCTTTTGCTACTACTAAATAATCAATAGGCGATATCTCTGCCACAAAATTTATATACGAATATGTCCGCGAATGATCTTCGTCGTCATTGACTGGAATGCGAGATAAACTGTCCGCTACGCAGTTGTGCTTAGTCCCAATGCATTTTATAGAATAATCGTAAGCTCCTAAAATAATAGCCCACCTTTGAAGGCGTCCTGCTGCCATCAATGGAATACTCTTTTTCTCACTGAATATTGATGCCAATGGCTTACAATCTGTTACTAGTATAAATTTGCGCCCATACAAATAATCGTGGAACTTTGTCACACCAAAAATGACCGCCAATCCCTCGCGGCAGATTTGTGCATAATTTTTCTCAGCCTGTGAGAGTGTGCGCGAGGCGTGCAGCACGGGCCGCATGCCGCCCGCGTGCCGCTGCGCCAGCACGGCCGACACGCCGTACGGCGACGCGTCGCACGTCACTGTCGTCTCCAGAGCCGGGTCAAAGTGTGCCAGAACCGGTGCCGCACTCAAAACTTTTTTTATTTGCTCAAATGCAATGTTACATTTTTTTGACCATTTAAACTCGGTATTTTGTTTTAAAAGCTCATATAATGGGTTTAGTATTTCACTTAGGTTTTGCACAAATTTTCCGTAATAATTAATAAGGCCCAAGAATGCCCTTAATTCTTTTACATTCTTCGGTATGGGGGTGTTATTAATCGCATCAATTTTAGGGACCTCTGTCCGTAGTCCGTTCGCATCAATTACGTAACCTAGATATGATACAGACTTTTTAAAAAAATTACACTTCCTAGGTGCTACACGTAAACCGCTCTCTGCAAGGATTCTGAACACCTTGACTAATCTCTTCCAATGATCATTATTATCTACTCCACTAATTACCAAGTCATCTAAATAAACAGCTACAAATTGCATTCTGAATAATTGCTCCATTATTCTTTGAAATTTACTTGGTGCAGATTTCACTCCAAACGGCAACCGGTTATAACAAAACATGCCCTGCATCGTCACTATTGTACACAACTTTTTAGATTCTTCATCCAGCATTAATTGTTGATAAGCCTGCGAAAAGTCAATTTTACTAAAAAGCTTTCCTCCTTGGAGTGAAGCAAAAATATCTTCTATCTTAGGAAGTGGGTACTTATCATCAACCAACACTGGATTTAGAGTCGTTTTGAAATCTCCACAAAGTCTTACCTCTCCAGACTTTTTCATGACGGGCACAACCGGTGTGCCCCAGTCGCTCCAGTCGACCGGGGTGATGATGGCCTCGCGCTGCAGGCGCGCCAGCTCGGCCGCCACGGCGGGGCGCAGCGCGTGCGGCACGGGCCGCGCGCGCCGCCACACCGCCCGCGCCTCCGCCACCAACTCCAGCTTTATTACCGCTTTGTTAAACGTACCTATGCCTGACGCAAAAACCTCTGGATACTTTTTAATTAAGTGTTGTTTTATTTCATTTTCGTTCGTTACGTTTATGCTGTGCACGGCCGATATGTCCGGAAAATTTATACCGAAAGCTCTCATCCAATTCCGGCCTAAAAGGGACGGACTATGATAATTATCAATAACAACTAGGGGTAGGTTATGTAGTGTGCGCCCATTTATTCCTACTGAACAATGTAACTCACCCTTCGGTTTCACTTTCTGCCCACTGTACATTTTAAGACACGACTTATGTGGTAACAGCATATGTCCATCAACAATAACACTAATTGCCGATCCGGTATCGCCCTCCATAGCTATAGGTACGCCGTTTATACACACATCGACGTTCCAGCGCTCGTCGCTTTCGTTATCACTCAACTGATAAACACACTTTTCCTTCCCTACCGACCCGGACGAAGACGAGGAGCGGGCGTCGTCGTCGAGCTCGTCGACCACGTTCATTTGGTGAACAACTCTTTGTTTTCGAAGGCGGCACATCTTCGCTATGTGCCCGCGGTCTCCGCAGACGTAACATTCGCAATTAATGAAAGGACAACGCTCCGCGTAGTGACGTCCGTCGCATCGGTAGCAACGTGGTGATGCTCCAGGCCCAGCGCCTCCACGCGCCGACCGGGAAGTCCACTGCTGGCGGCCTGTGTCTCCGCGGGGGCGCGCTCCCGAACCGCCTCCGCCGCCGCCACGTATGGAGCGGGGCGCCGCACGCGCGCCGCTCACCGCGAACACCGCCTCGCCGCGGTGCGCGCCGGGCGCGGCCTCGCCGCCGTCACCCGGACCCGAGTCCCGTACCGCCGCCTCCATCGACAGCGCCAGCTCCGATGCCGAGCAACCTCTGCCTGATTCGCTCACTCGATATCCCGAACACGAACTGGTCGCGCAAATTTTCATTCAGCGATTCATTATTCGTAAACTTGCACGATTTACTCAGTTTCTTCAACTGAACGAGGTATTCGGTGACAGCCTGACCTTCAGTTTGCTTGCACGAACGAAATATAATACGCTCAGCGATAACTGATCGTTTCGGTGACAGATGTTCTTCCACTAAAAGCACAATCTTTTCGAAAGCGATGTTCTCTGGTTTATCCGGATAACAGAGGTCTATAATGAGATCCAAAGCTTCGGTGCCCACTACAGCCACCAAGTACTTCGAGTACTGCGTTGGTTGCACTTGATGTATTTCAAACCACGCCTTAATTCTGCTTACGTAAGTAGCCCACCGGTCCACGCGCAATTTGAACTCTTTGAGACCTCTCAAATCCGGATTTACACTAACAACTGATGGTTTATCGGCACTAGACGACATAGTTGCGTTTATTTTTAGCACTGTTAACTAGCAAATCGTCGCCAAATAGTAAATATCGAATATTTTACGTGGGGCTGTCCAACAATGAAACGACGAAATACGAGACTGACTTTTATTAGTGCCGGAGGTAGCCGCTTATTGAAGTACCCCCTTTCCCAATACATACCAAAAGTTACTTCAGACTTAGATCAAGATATGTGGAAATTATAAGTAGTTTATGCAAAGTACGAGTTCACGTCAAAATACGAGTTTCAGCTGTTAAATACTAATGTTACCACGTACCTCATTAAAATTCATGGAAAAGCTGATATATGTTTTCTTTCAACAGTCTCCACAGTAAAAGTTGCTTGTACTGAAGAGGAAAACCGCCACTTAGTATAGATACTGGGATTTTGTTACCTGTAATGTGGGCCTAAAGCGCTATTCTGCACAAGCCCTTAGCTAAATTCTCCACTTGAAACATGCACTAACTTTAACAGCGGCATTATTTTGTGACTTTCCCGGTTTTCGCTATGATCCCGAGATGAAACCCGACGCTAAGTACATCGGCCGTTCAACTCGGCTGGTCAGAAACAATAGGTTATTTATTATTTTAAAAGCGAAACAATGAATCGGCCCGCGTAATAAAACCCCTGAGTGATCGCCGAGGCGTTTCTTGAGGAGTTTCGTACCGATTTGTTGGGATTGGACTGCAATTTTACTTGCGCTGCACGTAACTAAGTGTGATATTTTATTATGATTTGCGAACTTCGGCGTCGCTGGCTCTCGTGAGAGGAAACAGCTCCTAATTCTGTTTTACATCGTTAAGTCTGATGTTGAGTTTGGCATGAGTTTCTATTGCTCATGCTCATTCTAACTATTTTAGCTCTCCAGCATATGTAGCCAAAGTAATTACTTTGAATACATGTGCTCACGAATATGCAGGGACCTCACTGACCTTGAACCTGCTAGCCTTGTTTATTTTATTTAAATAAAATTGTAATATTAAATTACCAGAGGGCAGGGCACAGAACTTCTCTCTCTGAGAGAAGGCCTGTGTACTGCAGTGGAACGATTTTAGTTAAATATTCCTGATTTGGCGGACGACAGTCGGGCGGCGGTCGGTGGGTAGACGGCTGCCCGATAGTCGGACTATATGGTCAGATAGATAGATAAAGAACACTTAATTGTACATAAAAATGGAAATTACACAGATATTTCTTAACCTAAGACTACAGACAGCGGTCTTATCATTAAAAGTGATCTCTTCCAGACAACCTTTGGATGGACTGGACATTGGAGAAGGAAGTAGAAGTACAAATATACAAGATTATTACAAAGGTATAAATGAATAGATGACTAAACAAGCCAGGTTTGCAGGAAGCCCGTTGTTGTGCATGGCAAGAGACCGGGAAGAATGGCGAGATGGGGAAAAGGCCTATACCCAGCAGTGGGCAGTGGTGGGCTGATGATGATGATGGTTCCTAAGAAAGAAGAAATGCCTACTGGCTCGATGGACCGACGATTTAAGGCAGATTGGTGGCAATGGCTGGATGAGGATGGCTGAGAACAGAGGGAATTATCGTGCTTGGGGGAGGCCTTTAGTCAGCAGTGGACGAGTATAGGATAAATGATTGATTGATTCCTGAAAACGGATTTGGAGCAAATACTTACCTACTAGATAAATTATAAGTAGACATAATAGCAACTTAAAAAACATACAATGTGATAAAAATTACATCCAAACGCGGACTCATTTCAACAGAATTTTCGTCTAGCCAGCCTAAATATTTTGGAATGTTAAAAAAAGGTAATGAATCTATAGCTAGAAAATCGCTTCTTCAGTATCATTAGTTTTGGTAACCCAACATTTAGTATTATTGTTGCTTTTTACAGTACAAACAGTCTGAAAATTCTGCTAATAAACAAAGCCTTGCCGTTGACATCTTCTTTCCAACAATAGTAACAATAATCCTAATTTCACCTTGGCCCTTCACTGATAGTGATAAGGCCACCAACTATACAGTACCTAATTGTTATTTAATTTTTAAAAGTTCTCTAATCCTTTCATTAAGAATATAATCATATCTGACATCGACTGCCAAAACCGCGACAGAGTCGCATGTCAGTCACCGCCATCTCATCCAGACGCGGTAATGGAGCAATTAGGCGTCCGGTGGCGACAATAGTGGCCTGAGTGCGGTGAATCGGACCACCTACTCTCGCGCTTCCAACGTGTGATGTCGAGAACGTAAACACGCTGGCTACGCGTGGTATAGTCGACGGTGAATTGAATTTCACGCTGTCTTTTAGGGTTGGTAAAAAATATCGATATTTTTCATATTGCATGTCATAAATTAATCGTTTCTAATCTTCTTCAGGCTATATTATGTAGTCTAATCTTGATAATTATATCAAAAATCTATTTTCTTCTCGAGTACCTATCAAAGTTTTAGGCACTGAGTATATATGTTTTAGCTCATCAACCATCAACCATCGTCGGCCAAAAAACGAATTCTCCTAATTTCATACTTAGATTAGTGAAGTAATAAAAGTTTCTAATACCACATGTCCCTTTATTTTGAGAACTTGACATAAATTAATTTAACTTCAAAAACAATATCGATAGGTAGGAAAAGATACCTATCGATATTTTTTTTCTCGATAAATATCACTGCTGATCGTTTTTGTCTGTAAATATCGATATAATATACATTTAACGATAAAGTTATTTCTTGCTACTATTCATTTTCATGTTTCCCATACAAGTATTGATGTACCGAGTTCGGGAATATTCCCGATTTCAAACCTTAAATTCTTAGTCCTGACCTAGAAAATAACAATAGAAAATAATTGTTATTTTTAAGGTCATAACTGAGGAGGTTAACTGAAAAGACGCTTGTGCAATTTGTTGTTATCACATACGGAACCCTGCATATATGCAGTATTGCAGGCACGGTTCTCCAATATACACAACACGATCACTCATAATCACAGCACATAGTAATAAGATATATAGATAGAGATAAAGAACACTATATTGTACTTAAAAAAGGAATCTAAACAGATAATCAGCAAAGCTGAGGAATTGGCGAAATGTACAATAGGGACTTTACTATTTTTATCTTATAAGTTTGTCAATTCTGTTTTATCTCCTTGAACAAATAAAATGAAAAAGTAAAATAAAAATAAAATAACTGGTTCTGGTCTCTAACAAGGATACCCTGTGGTATGGTTACCAGATCAAAAGATATCACAAATTTGGAAACGTAACATCATGTTTTTACTTTCTTAAGGCCTGCGCAGACGAGGGACTATCCCCCGGGTACTTTTTTGTCCGTCGATATAGATCTCTTATAAATTGTATCGAATAACGCGCACGAAGGACTAAAAGTAGGTACCCCGCACAAAAAGTCCTCAAGTTACCGAGGACATCAAGAGACCGGATTGGACAAAAGTTCGGTGTTTTCTTTTAAAACGCCTTTTCTTTTTCAACTTCTTGTAAACCACTTACGGTGTTATATTTGCTTCCATATTAGCATACGCTTCACTCAATTCCCGGGGAAAGAATGACCGCACACGAGCCGCACACCGTTGCCGTTGAGTCCGCGACAAGTACTCGGGGGACATTTTGTACGATTAAGAGACTTTTGTGTCTTGGGGACAAGAGTCCCTCATCTGCGTAGGCCTTTAGTCATTTCAGCTGACAATTTCTCCTAGACATTAATATACTCAGTGACAGATTTAATTCTAATCTGAAAATATCTTGAAAAATCTTCTATCTTGGATTATGGGATTAGAAGGATTTATAAGATTTCGTCTGTCGACATTTGTCAATTATCAAGTGCATATCAGAACAATTGGCACCGCTGACCGCTATAGTTTTCTTGACGATAAGGGTGCCTCGCAAACTAAATATTATCAAACTATATTACAAATCAATAATGTGTAGTGCTTACGAAAGTTTTAGTTTAAATATATTATAATATTCATTTCCTGTATACTAGTACCTACAAGCCGATATTAGATTTTTGACTAATATAAGTGTGAAATCTAGGGTCAAAGTATTTAAATAAATATCCTGAAATAACTGTCGAAAAAAGTAGTTCCCGAAACTGTCATGCCTGTTTGCAATAATGACTAAAGAATGAAGACGAAGCGAAGTAGGTTTGTTAGGATCGTGTGAAGTGGTAAAACCTGATCTTTGTCTATATCTACGGGGTACAGATGTGAGTTATGTGTAGTCTTTGCTTAAAATGGAGGTTTCTCCTTTTTAGAGGTAAGAACGTTTTGTTGATGCAGCCCTTACAGTTAGGCCATGGTTCGTAGCAAGCGCTGAAGTATGTTAATACTGGAGACATTAGGGTTTCTTCACGTTGTTTTCCTTCACAACTAGCGAGTGGTATATAACTAAGGAAACGAAGTAATTTATACTTATATTATTTTTAATGCACTAAACCGTGTTAAAGACAATTTTAAAAACCTATTTAGAGGCTGAAAATTTCACCCATGCCGGTACTCCAACCGTACTTGCCAGGATTCGAACTCTCCCGATTGAGAAGCCGGCGTTCTACCGCTACGCTACCACCGCTCATTATTGTGGACTTAAGTCGATTTAAAAACCGTCACAGAATGTCGTCTTTGGTCAGTTTCATAAAAAAACTCCTCGCTTAGAAGTCCGAAGAACACATCTCAGCAAAGAACCTACAACGCTTAACCTGTCATCGTTTTTTTCTGTATTCTAAAAGAAAAGCTGTGCATTTTCGCTTTCTACATTTGCCAAATAACCATTAAACCTGAGGAGCTCCCAAGATTATGAATTAGGTACGAAAAGTCTAATAAATAATACGAATAATACTCCGCTCATTTTTCTTCGCGCGGTGTAGGAGCTTAGTGGGAATTATACATGGCTTGAAAATTATTTCATAGTCTAGACTCTAAATTGCCAAAGTCTAGACTGGATGAAAAATATTGGGTTTATAATTTCTTATATTTTGTTGCCATGAGCGCTGATTCGAGTCGATTTAGGTTAATTGCATATAGGAAAGAAAACAAGATCTTTCAGTTTGATGACCGGCTCAAGTCTTTCTCTGACTAATATAATGAATTGCAAACTATTCAATTGTATTTAATTCTATCCAACCTAAGGTTGCCTGGAAGTGATCGCATTTAGCAATAATCCCGCCAATCGTATAAACTGCGTAACTTCGATATTTAAGTTTTTTATGTACTTTTAAAATGTATGGTGTGCAATAAAGAGTATTAGGGCTTACTGCCGCACTCAGAGACGTCTATTAAAAGTTAATCTCAGTTAAGTATGCTGTTGTCCTTTTCTGTTTCATTGATAATAAGTGAAAGATAATGATATTTCAATATCAACCCTTGTATGTCCCCACTGCTGGGGCTCGGGTCTCTTCCTACATCGCAGGAAGGTTAGGCCATACTCCTCCACCACGGGGGCCAAGTCCGGGTTGGTAGAGAAAATGATATTTAAATTAACATTAAATTTAATAGACGTCTCTGAGTGCGGCAGTAAGTAAACACTTAAGTAACGTTGTGTCACATTCTTTTCTGAGAAATTCGAAGTGACAGCATTACAGTTATATAGTATAGTATTGGTAAGCGAAGATATATATATATATATATATATATATCTTCGCTTAGCAATAAGCATGACTGGGCTACTATAATTATATATAACTTGTAATTTCATTTGGCAATGAAGTATCACTATATTTGTATTTGAGGTTACCCTGTATAACCTGACTCCAGTATTTAAGCTTTTCTTCTTGGAACCTTGACTATTCTTGCATTGCTATTTTTTTAGTTCCATTCGGACCTAGGCTGACTTATATCACCAATCGCTGCAAATAGTTTTGTTTTATCGACAGTAAACACGATATTCCAAAGAGATTGCTTCCTGCCTTTTAAGTTATATGGGTATTCAGATATATCAAAACGTTGATAGATTTTACAGTTTTATAGCCCGACTGGCCTTTTGTCCTAGAATTGTTTGATGCTTTAGTTACAAGTAGCATAGATAGTGTTGGACTTTACCGATAATTCCTGAATTGAGAATTTCACCAAGGAAATACGATAGGATCTTTCTGCATGTTCAGATTCCTGAAAAAAGAAAAAGACAAAAATCATCGACTGCTGGACATAGGCACGCCATCGCCAACTCAATCCATCCAAGGCCATCCTTACCACTCTTGCTATGCTGTGCTAAGCAAGCTAATCAAATCAAGTAATCTTAAATCCAATACATAAGTTGGCACGAGTAGAATCTACCTTACAACATTGATATCAACCCTGATATGTCCTCACTACTAGGGCTTGGGTCTCTGAAGCCATACTCGACCATGGCGGCCAAGTCCGGGTTGGTGGACGATGTAAGACAGTGGCTGGATTTACTGTCAGATCAAGCCGGCTATAAGGCCTCTGACATGGCTTAACGACTGCCATTACATGACAGCCGGCACCAACGGCTTAATCTGCCTTGCAAAGTACGGAAGCGCTCGGAAAAATGCCACTATCGGTAGTCACAGGACGGTCACCCATCCAGCACCTGACCGCGCCTGTTGTTGCTTAACTCAAGTGATTGATTTCAATCACTCGGTTTGACCAGCCCACGAGCGCTTCAGATTAAAAATATAACCACTTAATAGAAAACAAAAGAACAAAACGTTAAATAATAATTTTTTTCTAAAATCTTTATCTTATTAATTAGTGTCTAGGCAGAAATAGACTGCCGGCAGATGCTGGATGCGGCAAGCTGAAGACAGGGCGCTATGGCGCTCATTAGGAGAGGGCTATGTCCAGCAGTGGACTACATAATGTAGCTTGAAGAAGAAGAAGAAATCGAAAAGATACGGGTCTTTTCTTTATTCCCCCTCTACTTAAAAATAATTTTAAAAAGGCAAGCATGTTTTTTGTCGCATTGTCCATTGTCACAAGTTTTATGAAACTCTGGCAATCCGGCGACCAAGGCTTCTCGTAAGAAATACCTAGAGTGGATTATAATAAACGGGTCCATAATTTGCCCAGAGACGTTTGTTAGATGTCAACAAGAGACAACGCCTGACAGTAATTGGAGTCGGCAGTCGCCTCGGCGCTCTGGGTGACTCGTTTCTGTAGTTATACTTGTAAAGCTAATTTCTTTATCTTTTAATCATAAACATAATAATTGAAGAGCAAGAGACTTTAACTAACAGAGTTTAGACCTAGTCCATTACGTCAGTGTTTTTGTAGGGTTCCGTAATTAACAAGGAACCATTAGTATTTCGCCGTGTCGTCTGTCCGTTTGGTCTGTATGTCTGTCTGTAAATCCGCGGTTTAGTACAGAGATGACAAAGAACAGTCGCATAAATTTTAAAAACAAATCTCACTTGCATCATATTGCGAGGTATTGTCGCTTTTTTTTTCTTCATACAAAATCTTACAGCATTACAGTCTAAACTAATGCGCTATAAGACTTAACGTATATGATTATAGTTTATACAGTTACATTATAAATAATTTAAAATTTGCCAATATTGCTCTATGTTTTAACTAGACCAAAATTAAAATATATTATTATTATTGTGATACCACTTTGAAAATATATCTCAGAGGGCGCTGACACCTGTATTACAGATTCTCGTCTACCACAGGTGCCAGAGTCAAACAAACATTGTATTTGTAAATAGCTGTATCTACTTTGTACCTTATAATTGAAATTAGGTAATACATACAATTGTAACTTGGCATATTATCAGTAATAAATAAATAAATTCATTCATTCAAATTCACATATCACAATTAAAACTAATGAAAAACAATATACAACAATTTTAAAAACCTATTTCCAGAGGCCAAAAACCAATTTCGATCGCAATCTCAATCGATAGTTGAATTGGTCGTGTAGTGAGTGTAGGAAATATTTTTTTTCAGTTAAGGCATTCGTTTAAGAAATATTAGCTTTTTTGTTATAGTAGCGGTCCCTTCTCCCGACTAAACGGCTGATTGTAGAAACGTGAAGAAATACAATCACGGTTTAGGTTGTAAAAACTAACGAATATTGGAGACCCACTTATAAAGGGAAAATTTCGTACAAATTCCGTTGAAAATTACTTTCATAACACTTATACTTTTTATATACTTTTTTTTTAATGCACTAACCCGTGCTAAGCACAGTTTTAAAAACCTATTTAGAGGCTAAAAATTCCACCCATGCCGGGATTCGAACCCGCGACCTCTGGCTATCCGTGCCAGCGCTCTTTCCAACTGAGCTAAGGGGCGACTCACCGGCATCAGTGAAATTTCGAACCTCTTTACAATATTTCCTATATTACGTACAGGCAGCGACATCTGACTGAAGTAATTTGCATCACTTACAGCCCATAAGGTTGTTCTGCAATCTGCAAATCATGTGAAAACCCCATCCTCCGGAACCCTAAACTGTGCGTGGCCCAACACACACCTCGGGGTTTTTTTTTAATTGGAGGCGCTAATCAAACCTCATGGAGACTCTTAAGGGGTAGTTTCTGTAAATGTATAGGAATATCAATAGAATAGAGTGGTTCCGGGAGATGTCTCAGGAGTAGTCGACGCTTTCGACGCCAAAGAAGAAGACCCGTGGAAGAGAACACTTTATTGTGCATAAAAATGGAAATTACACTGATATTTAATTTTCTTAACCTAAGAGTACAGATGGCGGCCTTATCACTGAAAATGATCTCTTCCAGACAACCTTTGGAAGGACTGGACTGAAAGATCGAAAATTATTTTACACAAATTAAAGTAAATTTTCAACAATTTGAGTTTACCAAAAAAGTCTCGATTGCTACGTATCAAAACGAATGTACCAAACTGCGATCCCCAACCCGCAAGCCCAACGTGGGGATTATGGGCATTACCCCCCAATGATGGCACAACCTTGCGCTATGCGCTCATTAAGGGAGGGCTATGTCAAGCAGTGGACTAACCTGACCTGAAGAAGAAGAAGAAAACGAGTATATTAATATCAATAAATCATTGCGTTTGTCAAAAGAATCCTTGGTAGGGTTACGACTAAAGTGCACTATTAATTGAACTAAATTGAAAGATTGCACACAAAGAAGTTTGTACAAAGGCGAGCTTAATACCAATAACTTTTCTTTCCAACTAAACTTGGGTTACGTGAATAATGGAAGGGTGTAGTGCCATGAAAGATTCATTGCCTTTATCAATTATCGATAAGAGTGTTTTAAAATAGATTTAGTTCTGTTACTTTTGAAATTATTTCTTCAATTATTTTCCTAACAGGCTAGATTTGTCTCACGGAGTTCTAAGCAGAATTCCTGAGCAGTATTGCACAATTACGCTAAGGTGAAGCCCATTGGCAGGTTACGAGCAGACTAGGTACTTGGGACATGTAATTTCCAATGAATTGCAAATTCTATGCATGGTCTATTAATTATGTAAATCAATTATAGGTTCTGTCGAGAAAAGTTTTGCGTAACGATGCGGTTTTCTGATTGGACGTCTTCAACTTGCCTCTGGGGTCTTGCTTGATTGAAAACAAGCATTTTAAATGAGCTGAACTTTAAACTTAAGGCGCTACGTGGTGGTAGCTAGCGCCAAAAATCATAACTGGTTTTATTATAAGTTTTTTTTTCAAAAGTAAACATCATAGATCTTAACAACTAGATAAGATAATTTATTCAAACAAAAAGTTTACAATAATCTTTACAAAATAGCCTTTCTTACATATTTGCATCTTGCATTGTAACGGTGCAAACCTCTTTACACCATTCTTTATATTTTTTTCTATCTATCATTTTCAAATATTTAAATTATGTCACACGTTTCGAAATTAACTTCATTTTCGTCACTACGACTTTACCCATCGACTAGATCTGACTATTTTACCTGCTTATCCGTTTTTATCCAGTTTTTTTGTTTCATTGTAAAATAATAGTACCTATCTAAAAATAAAGCAACGGTTGAAGAAGTTCCAGTTTTTATTATTTATGAAAAGTTATAGAACATTACAACATGATCCCTAAATGCCTAAACTAGGTCGAACTTGTACTATAGCCATCTAATGTTTCTTTTATAGTTGTTGCTGTGGACACTATTTCAACATAACATTGAGCTACTATTTATAAAAGAGAGAAATAATTACGAGGGTAAGCACACTTGTGTAAATTGTGTGTGTATGTGTTTGTGTGGTAGTTCGTGTGAGTGGGTGCGTGCGTGACAACTATGACAACTCTTTTAGGATATACTGACAAGAACCTGCGTCCATGAATCTACTACTTTTAAGAATTTTTTTGCAGGAGGTAGGTTCTAAGAAAAGTAGTCACAGTTGTTAAGATTAATTATGTTTATTTTTTGACAAAAATGTACTATAAACAAGTTATGATTTTTGTTTAATTGATGGCGCTTATTAGCACCGCGTAGCGCCTTAAGGAGCTCCATGGAGTGACACTGGCGTCTATAAGAATATATTTTTATAGATCAAATTTGCGAAAAGAGTGTGTACAATCTCTCATGGTAATAGTGAGTTTTAGGACCCAAATCTGCTCTCTGAGTTCTCTTGATGGGCTCGGATATAGTGAGTGTACATTGTACATTGATGCATAACATGTAAATTCTTTAAACACCTATTTAGAGGCTAAAAATCCCACCCATGCCGGGATTCGAACCCGCGACCTCTGGCTATCCGTGCCAGCGCTCTAACCAACTGAGCTGATGGGCGACTCACCAGCATCAGTGAAATTTCGAACCTCTTTACAATATTCTCTGTATTACGTACAGGCAGTACCTAACATAAATGTAAATAAATGTAGATTTTTAGGCACTGTTTTTACATTAACATTATGTGCAATGAATATTTTAAATATCGAAGTTTGATTCTTTAGCAATTTAATTATAAGGTTTGTCGAACACTGATGGTAGTCTTTCAGTATCCTGTAATATGTCGATATCGACATCAACCCTTGTATGCCCTCACTACTGGGGCACGGGTCTCTTCCTGCATCGCAGCGAGGTTAGGCCATACTCCACCCTGGGGTCCAAGTCCGGGTTGGTGGAGGATCGTAAGACAGCGGCGGCGGGCCTTACTGTGACAAGTCATCAAGCCGCCCCTAAGGCCTCTGACATAGCTTAATGACTGTCATTACATGACGCAGGCACCAACGGCTTAACGTGCCTTGCGAAGCACGGAAGCGCTCGGGAAAATGCCACTAGCAGTAGTCACGGGACGGTCACCCATTCTGCACCGCGCCTGGCGTAGCTAAACTCAAGTGATTGATTCTAATCACTCGGTTCGACTAGGCCACAAACCTGCGAGCTGTAATAACTTGTCTAGTGTAATGTGAGCCTTAAGTTTAAAGATGTGTACCACATATCTTTAACAACACCCGATCGTGAAAAAAAATACGAACAGTACTGCTACGTTACGACCGCTATAGTTTCTGAAATGCACATAAAAATTACGAACAGTATCGCTTCGCTACGACCGCTATAGTTTCTGAAATACACATAAAAATGTTAATACTGTTAGATACTGTTGTCTCAGTCTACAACAACCGTAGTTGTGTTCCACACCTACGGAAAAAAACACAGTAAACATTTCCACTCCACCTCATTAACAGCAAATGTATAAATACCGTCACAGAGGAACAATTTGTGTCGAAAACCCGCTGAATATATCATCTTTATAACGTTTTTCGGGAAACCGACTCGTAAATTTTATCTCGCATCAAATATATTCGGCGGTGCACTTTATTTCAATTAGCTGGTATTGCCAGTGTCTTCATGGCGCGGGACGATTTATGCCCGTGTTTAATTTTGGCGGAAAATCCGCAGCCCAGTGTTTTGAGACAGCAATGATAAATTAGCTCGGAGCTTAACGTAAAAAACGCGTTAAGTGTTGTCTTGAGGGAGTGTTGTCTTGAGGGAGTGTTTCAGCATTTTGGAAACTTGCCTTGGCTGGTGGCCAGGACATAATTTGTAATCTAATTTCGCGGGAGCTTTTTAGTGGGCTCCATGCTGCATAGCTGCAAGAACTTAAATCTTTTATTAAGTACCTAGTTCAATAATTTTTTTTCGGTATTTTTCTTTTTTCTTCAATTGAATCGAAAAATTCTTTATTGTACAAAAAGCTGTTTGTACAAAGGCGAGTTTAAAAATACTAAGGCCCATTTGCGTCAGCCCGGGGTAGCTCATTTAACTCGAGTCAACCGGTTAAATCGATAATTTCGCATACGAAATGATTAATTTAACCGGTTAACTAGGCCTAAGTATTTTCATCCAGCTTAACATTGGGTTATGTGGATAATGGATGGGGGTGCAATAAAAGAGTTAAAACAAAAAAAACAATAATCCAGTGTGCGATTAAACATTTTTATCTTTTATCTATTACACATCGTTTTTACAAAAAAACTGTCAGACCGATCTCTTAATTATGTAAATAGTATTTTTTAGTACCCATGACCTAGGATCAGGCACGGCAATGGGACAAGATAGCATTTATGCCAAAAAACGGTGATTTTTGGCGTGAGTATGATCTAGTCCTAGGTTAAAAATCATTAGTTATAACATAACTTAATTTAGAGAATATGTAGACGTTTTTTTATAAAAAAACGATCATACCAATATCGAAAGATGTTTTTAATTTATGGCACTTGTGTTTTTGAATGGATCCCCTTAAGGCGAAGGACCGGGTGAAGAAGGATTTTCACACAGATTTGAAAACGTCGCATTCTATTATGACAATGTTTACAAATATAGGGTTTAAGTAGATACGTCAATTTTAATTATACTGCAACGAAAATGTGCTTTGGTAAAACTTCTTGGTAGAAATGTTCAGAACCTTTTATTTTAAATTTCTATTTAACTTTTACTGATAGGTACAAGACTTAGTATTAATGAATCGCCATGCTCATGCTCGCCTTGTATGTCCCCACTGCTGTGGCACGAGTCTCTTCCTGCATCGCAGGAAGGTTAGGCCATACTCCACCACGGGGGCCAAGTCCGGGTTGGTGGAGGATAGTAAGACAGTGGCGGGTCTTACTGTCAGAAGTTACCAAGCCGCCCATAAGGCCTCTGACATGGCTTAACGTCTGCCATTATATGACAGCCGGCACCAACGGCTTAACGTGCCTAGTGAAGCACGGAAGCGCGTGGGAAAATGCCACATAATTATATTATTTACCCAATAAATAATTGCGATTGAACCCGTCTAATACTAACGTTTAATACCCGTTTAATACGTTTAATACCCGTTTAAACTAGGTACTCTGCTAGGTAATCAAGCAAGAACCGAATTATGACGTTTAAAATCAATAAACCTCTATGGGTATCACGACGATGACGATATTTTGGAAAAATGTCGGAATTTGACGATTGATGTAAAGGAAAATTACGACTTTAGACACTTGAGCGCGTCAAATAAGCCCATTTCAGCATTGGCTGTTTCTTTTCGAAACAGCGCTGATTTTCAAATAGCACCTCCACACCAAATAAAAAATAACGTATCATACCTGCATGATACGTTATTATGAAACAGCAAATGCTGAAATAGTGTCAATGTCACACGCAAACTTTATTTTACAATTATTGTCATGTAAGCATATATTTTGTTTGTGGCAAAATGAAACATTCATTCAAATAGGGGATGTATTAGCAAAGGGCACGACAAAAACACCCGAAACTGGCGTGCCTGTATGCAACAACTAATGAAAGTGATCTGTCATGATCGTGGCAAGTGGCAATCCCTGTTCTCTGCCTACCCTTCTGCGACACATAACATAAATTGTGTTGTAAATTAGTAAGCTATCTTTTACACTAGCAGCGTATTGTTTCTTTCAAGTTGATTAACTGCAATCTATCCATTGCGGCCCAAAAGGACTGGGCTCTATCAAGTAACAAACAAAACAAACCGGGAAAAAGTTCAAATAAGTACAAAGCTGATTTACTCTCACCGAAATAGACGCGGGCTAGATGCCGGTGTTTTGTAAATACACTCGGCCGATCGACTCCCAGTGAAATATTGGGCCCGATTCCTTAGAACTCCGTAGCAGCATAACATAACCTCACGCCTGTATCACAGAGGAGTAGGCAGAGACCAGGACTGCTACTTGCCACGATCCTGGCTGATCACCTTAGCTTCACCAACGTTCATTAGTCGTTGCATGCACGCACGCCGGTTCCGCGTACTTTTTATTCCCCTAATACATCCCCCATTTGTTCAAAGTATGTTCACCTGGGACAGCCCTTCCACCCACATTCGATATATAGGAATGTTTTGTTGGTTACATTCCATTCCATTGTCAATTCTAGTCACTACATACTATTTCAGTCCACGACGTTTTCTAATCAGACTTTGCGTATCCTGTCATTCAAAGTAACACTACACATGTTTCTCAAGAAGGTCATTTCAACTGCATTAATCCTACTTTCTGTTTAACTCCGTAGTACAAGTATTTAACGCTTTCGTTAATCCTATTTTTATATAATATTCCTATTTTTACACAAAAAAATAGGAATAAATTCCTATTTTTTTGTGTAAGGAGCTCGCTCTTTTCTTCCGTCTCTTTTGATGTTAAGTGACAGCGAGAATCGTATTTTTTGGCAACATAAGCAAAGTTGTAGATTAACTCTTTATTGATATCAACCCTTGGTATGTCCTCACTGCTGGAGCGTGGGTCTCTTCCAGCACCGCAGGAAGGTTAGGCTATACTCCAGCACTGATGCCAAGTCGGGGTTGGTGGAGGATTGTAAGGCTGTTTGTCCATCGTCACGTCACCGAGAACGAGATGAAGGCGCCGAAGTAGCGGTACGTACTTAAGCCGCGTGTCCACCGCACAACCGTCACCCGAGCGCCGTCATCCCGGCCGCCGAAATTGCGAGTAGATCGGCGTGACCGCTAGAACGTGGCCCGAGATTTTGACGGGCCGATGTGCCGGCAATACAAAACACGTATGAACTTGTCCACACACTCCCGTCGCCGTCGCACTTTACTCCTTGCCAGATTCACACAAAATGACAATTCAACGTCGTAAATAGATAGATGTAAAACTCATTATTGTACATGAAAATATAAACTCACGCCGGCATTCCAGAGGGGCATGCAGAGTCTTTGGACACTTGCAACGATCCTGACAGCTCCCCTTCGCTTCATTCAATCAATCAGTCAATCAGCCTGTACTTGTCCACCGCTGGACGTGGCCGGCCCCGCAGCATGCTACTTACCTCTGCCCTCGGCCGTGCTCATCCAGCCAGTGCCAGCAATCTGCCTCAGATCGCCGGTCCAGCGAGCCGGTGGGCGTCCTACGCTGGATTTGCCAGTTCGTGGTCTCCACGGAACCTTTGAACCCCATTGACTAGCGCTTCTTCGGTATAATTGATTAGCCCACTGCCACTTCAGCTTGCCAATCCTATATATAAAATCCTAAAAAAAAGCAATTATACTTATATCTCTTAACGTATATAGGATAGGCTACTATATTTTTATTACTTGTAGTTTCTGATTACTATAGGCTAAGAGCAACAAGCAATAATCCAAGAAAGCAATAAGAGCTTTAAGTATTTGATTTCAGCTTGTGTGATTCACTCAATGTTTTGCGTGGAAGTTGCACCAGCAATTTCGAAAGTTTCAAAACACTCGCTCCAAAATAAGGACTCGCTCGGTGGTCTTCGCCGTTTTCAGTCCATGGGTGGTTGTTAGGCGGAAATGCCGCCTAGCAACCACCAAATATACTCACTAATACGACTACAACGTTTTAAAGACGCCCAGAGTGCTTAGTGCGAGTTTGACAGATCCAATCGAATAGCTTTACTACCGCGTTAATCGAGCATTGAGTAGTGAGTATGAGTAAGTTAACGGTTCGAACTGGCAAAACGCTGTCACAGTACAGCTCGCACTCGCGTTTATTCGTGTTTTGGCTGGTAAACGTGTTCACTTCTCAACGTAAACCATTACAACTCGCACTCAGCAATTTTAATTTCCATACTTGTCGCTAGGTGGCGCTTCCTCGATGCTATAGAAATATGAGTTTACGTTAACGCGATCGGATAGTTAAAAACTCGCACTAAGCACTCAGTATGCTACGGAACTTTCTACGCAGTCTTGCAGTCTGTCAGAATGAATGAATAAATGAACGAACAAATGAATAACTGAAATAATGAATGAATTATTTATTATGCTACAATATATAACACTTTTGCACGTAACAATAATCAGAAAATAAAGAGTGCTTGTGACAATTATACTATTTCAGCGTTTGCGGTTTCTGTTCGAAACAGCGCTGATTTTCAAAGAAAGTTCACATCAGAAATTAAAATCAAATGTTTAAGGTGATTGGATAATAAAAGAGGCGGTATCTCAATGGCACAACCTTGCGCTATAGCGCTCATTAGGGGAGGGCTATGTCCAGTAGTGAACTAATATAGCCTGAACCAGAAGAAGAAGCCCAATGGGAAGCACAAAAGACTCGGAAGCGGAAGCAGTAGCCCAGTTTTGATTAACAGTGTTGGCATGTACCAATAACGTTCCTTTCTAAGTTATGTACACTTCTGAAGCAATACGACTCGCTAACGGTGAAGGAAAACAACGTGCGGAAACTTGAGTGTCTTAGGTAGTCAACTACCACACAAATAGTGAATCTACGTGGTTGTTTAAAATGATTACCTCTATAATTTATAACTCGTCTTCATCCAACACTTCACACAATAATTGAATGATTAATTACACTTATTTGTGATCTAATTTATGCGAAACGTTTTAATGTTCTAGATTAAGTTATGCATATTATCCCGCTTCCAATTTGGCAAACTTCTATGTTTACATACTTTGGACTGCAGTCCAGGGCACAAACAGTTTATTTTTAAGTTGTAGTGTGGCCAGTGAATGAAAACTCCAATGTCACAAGAACTGGTAGATTTATTCTATGGTAACACTCAACTTAAGTAACATGGTATTGTTATAGTAATAGGATAGGTAACCTAGTATAGAACCTAGGGCTGACTGCGTGGCTATCGCACCCTGATGTTCTCCTAGCTTGCTAACACCTGAGGACATGCGGAGCTATCGCACAGATGCAGCGACCTGACTTTGAGCAGACTGCGGAGCTATCGTACTCATTGCCAGCTGGCTATCGAATGAATCTCTGCTGCCGTGCGCCCGTTTATATACGCTCCTCGCGTGTAGCTGTGTGCGGGCTGCCGTATAGGCACAGTAGGGCATCAATGTGTTGTAGTTGCGTTCCATTCTATGCATGCTTGCTACATTCTCCCCCTCTGGTACTCGTATATCGTCTCGAGAGAGTAACAGAATCAGTTGGAAATTTTCTTGGGTCTTCCCCTGCGTTTGATGGCATTCATGGGGCTATGCAGTTTTTCATCGTTATCTCTTTTCTCGAATTTTGTAATAGCGGAAGTGTGGAACTTGCCTATGGATTGATATGGTGATTCGGGCAAACAAACTTAATATGGCTGTAGTTGTAACGCCCATCGGGCTAAACGGCCGGTTGGCGTTTTTAAGCTCATTAACCATTTTAAGGGTTGATGGTCAGTTATGGTGATAAATTTTGTTCCTTCTATGTAACCGCGGAATCTTGATATAGCCCATACAATTGCAAGAGCTTCTTTTTCTGTTACAGAATAGTTGCGTTCGGCGTTAGTGAGTAGCCTACTTGCATATTCTACTGGGTGTTCATTGTCACCCTCCCCCTGGAGTAAGGCTGCTCCTATTGCGTATTGACTGGCGTCAGTTTTTAACACGAAGGGTATATTACTGTTAGCTTGACGTAGTATTGGTGCTGTGGTTAGGGCTTTTTTGATTTGCTGAAATGCTCGTTCCTGCTCAGTGCTCCATTGCCATGGTTCTGATTTCTTGGTCAGTTTTGTCAATGGTCGAGAGATTTCAGCATAATTTTTTATGAATCTTCGATACCATGATGCTGTTTGTATAAATGATATCAGTTGTTTTTCGGTTTTTGGTGCTGACAAGTTGGCAATTGCTGAAATTTTTTCGGGGTCTCCTTTCAATCCTTCTGGGACTATGATGTGCCCAAGATATTTTATTTCTGATCGACCAAAATAACATTTCTTCCTGTTGGCTCGCAAGTTGTATTCCTCCAGTTTTTCGAAGATTTCACGAAGGTTTTCTAGGTGTTGCGAAAAACTTATTGAACGGATATGTAGATCATCAAGGTATGCTAGTGCGAAGTTTGACTTCAGGCATCTTATCAATCTATCCATTAATCTTTGGAAGGTAGCAGGCGCATTGCGTAGTCCAAAGGGCATACGTTTGAATTTGTAAGTACCGAAAGGTGAAACGAAAGCTGTTTTATCTTGGTCTATGGTATCAACCTCAATTTGCCAGTATCCTGACTTCAGGTCCAAGGTTGACATGAATGGCATAGCTTTTGCCTGGTGTAACAAGTCGTCCATTCTTGGTAGTGGGTATCGATCTGGTTTTGTGATCTCATTTATCCGGCGATAATCTACGCAAACTCTGACATCTTTGTTTTCTTTTGCTACTAATATGACGGGAGAAGCCCAAGGTGAGTCACATTCTTCAATTATGTCATTGCCTAACATATCATCGATTTTAATTTTAAGCTGTTGCTGGCGTAAAGGTGACATGCGGTAGGGTTTGATTGCAGTAGGTTGGTGGTCACCTGTATCAATGTTATGTACTGCATACGATGTGGCCTCACCGTGTTCAGCAAATATGTGCTTATATTCTGTCAATAAGTCGTTTAATTGTGCTCGCTCAGCAGAAGTAAGTTGTGTTCCTTCATCATCCCTTAGTAAGATGTCTACGTTACTATTAAATGAAACATCAAGAGAATACAATTGCGTAGAATTTATTGGGACATAAATAACCCGAGGGTCTTTACGACGCACTTCTTCTTCATTTTCTGCCCACGGTTCTCGAGGACGGACGATCGGTGGTGGAGAATCCAATTTTATCAAGCTCCATTTTGGTTTCTTCGGGGGTGATGCCTGGGTTGTGAGTGGTGGCGTTTCAGGCATCGGCGACAGCATAGCCAACTCTTGTGCCCACTTCATGAAATCCGACATTCCCTTGTCATGTTCATTCTCGGTGGCCGCGTTTGTAAGGTCCATTTTCATGGCCAAATGCTTGCCTACCATTGGTGGTGATACAACGGTTTCCGTTTTTAGTTGAAGGAATTGATATGCTTTCCTAGGATTATCAATGAATGACCAGCATCGTTGAGGTAGGTTGAGCACAATACCGGCGGACTCTAAGAAGTCAATTCCCAAGAGTGTACGGGTCTCCTCTGCCTCTGGGATAGCGGCTATTGTAATAGGTAGTGTGCGATCTCCAATATTGATATTGGTGGTTGTAGACATTAGCGTCATTATCTTCGAACTACCATCAGCTAGGTTTATTTTAGCAGCACTTTGAGTGAATTTTGCACCACTTTTTAGCAGCATTTTGTAGAGTTTTGCTCCTGCAATGCTGGTTCGTGCAGCTGAGTCTAAGTAGGCGTAACCTACCCAATCGTTGATTGACACTTCTATTGTTGGGATTTTAACGCCTCCTTGCATTGGCGTTGGAATCATCGAGTAGAAGTGAACCGGCTTCGGCGGTGTTTCTTGATTTTTGCAGTTGGTACAGTTGCTGCGATACACGCCTGGTGCTCCACAACCGTAGCACTTGACAGGTTCCGGTAAGTTTGTCACTTTTTGTTCGGCAGCAATGCGTTTTCTGCATTCTTCTATTACGTGTCCTCTTTTGTTGCAATAAGAACATCGTTTTAATTTTGGTTTTTCTGTTTCCAGTTCCTTTAATGTAGGTGTCTCACGCAGATTTTCAAAATGGCGACACTTGGACAACAGATCCGAGAATGTTTTTATGTCCGTTCGTGGCACTTGTCTCTTCAGTTCTTTATTCAAGAGACCATATATAAGATCGATCTGCTCTTCTTCTTTGTGTCTTTTAGTTGGAAGTTGTGCCAACAGGGCTCTCTTGGCACAAAGGAAGTCGTCTATAGGTTCGTGGTCGAGCTGTTGTGAGGAAAACAACTCGACATAAACTTCGTGGGGTTGTTTTTTCGGAGCGAAGGCGGCTCGAATCAGGTTTAATGCACTAGGCCAGGATTTCGCTTCTTGTTTGACGCCTTGCCACCATGTTGATGCGGTGTCTACCAGAAGTAGACCCAGACCTTCGAGGGCGTCGTCATCGCTGATATTTTCGATTTTTTTGAATATCGTTATGGCGGCGATGAATTCTTCCACGCGGTCATGATTCCGCTCTCCGTTGAAACGGGATGTACACTTCGCAAAACTTTTTCGGCTCATTTCTCCAATAGATGCTGACATGAGGGATTCTATCAAGCGACTTAACTGTTCTTCTGTCATGACAACCGACATTCTTGATTGAGGGTAGTTTGATTTTCTTGATGCGGGTAGTCAGGTTTCTTCAACCAACAGTGTTGCTGTCTTTTACTGTAGACGCTGGACGATTTAGATTATAGCCAGATTGTAGTGTGGGTATTTGTATTTTTATCCAACTACGTTGTAATCGTTGGGCGCTATTGTAGTATGGCCAGCAATAATTAATTTACGTTGGGCGCCAGATTGTAGTGTGGCCAGTGAATGAAAACTCCAATGTCACAAGAACTGGTAGATTTATTCTATGGTAACACTCAACTTAAGTAACATGGTATTGTTATAGTAATAGGATAGGTAACCTAGTATAGAACCTAGGGCTGACTGCGTGGCTATCGCACCCTGATGTTCTCCTAGCTTGCTAACACCTGAGGACATGCGGAGCTATCGCACAGATGCAGCGACCTGACTTTGAGCAGACTGCGGAGCTATCGTACTCATTGCCAGCTGGCTATCGAATGAATCTCTGCTTTTTTTTTTTTAACCCTATAAAGGGCACCCTCCGGAGGACACGGGGGAGGGAGGTGGTGAATGCTCATGCATAACAGCACGGACCCGGCCGTGCTGCCAATGTGGGACTCACAAGAAGTGCGCCTACCCACTAAACACCACCTTGGGACTGGTTTTGGTCCTAGAGACCCCTAAACCCACATCGGGAGCGACCCCCCTCGAGGCCGAGGAGGGCGCACAGCGGAGCTCCCTAGCGGAGCGTCCGCTTATAAGAGTTTGTATTACAAAACTGCTATGAAAGAGCATTCCCCCCCCTAGGGGGGACACTGGCAGAGGAGGGGGGCGCGTCTGACTGAGACCGAGCCTCTAAGAGGTGGTTCAGGTCAGACGACAATTTGTCGGGCGGGTCAACGAGTACGTTCCTGGGCCTGCGCACCAGGTAACGTGGGTCCGTCGTGGGCGGAGAGTAAGCCGCTGCTTCGCGGATCAGGGGGTTGGGATGTTCTTCAGCAGTGCTGAAGAACGTCTCTGAGAGGGACCTAATAAATTGCTGCATGGTTGGGATTTCCATGTCCCGATGTAGGTCTGCGTTCCTGACGCACCAGTGAGCGTTCAGTGCCCTACGAATAAAAATGTTCTGTACCCTCTGCAGTCCGTACAGGGCTGAGGGGGACGCGTGAGCGAAGACGGGTGCCGCGTAAGTCATCACGGGACGAATGCAAACCTTATAGAGCGTTCGCTTGTTCCTAGCTGACATCCTACTGTGCCGGCCTATCATGGATGATAGGCGGCCTAGGTAAAATCGGGCTGTCCGGGTCACCTTCCGGATGTGTGGGACGAAAGTCAGGTTCCTATCTAAAATGACACCTAGGTACTTGGCGGATTTTTGCCAGGGGACTGGGGTCCCTAACATGCGAATGGGGGGGTCCTCGCCGAGAAACCGTCCACGCTTGTGTTCAAAACGCACAGCCGTGCTTTTCTCCGGGTTGACCTCGATGAATCTCTGCTGCCGTGCGCCCGTTTATATACGCTCCTCGCGTGTAGCTGTGTGCGGGCTGCCGTATAGGCACAGTAGGGCATCAATGTGTTGTAGTTGCGTTCCATTCTATGCATGCTTGCTACAAAGTTGAATTTGTAACGACTGCATTCTGTTCTGGAAACTTAATAAAATAAAATAAAGTAAATAGTGAATCACATAATATTATTTTTAACTGAAAGGTACATAGGATTACTTTTGGCTTTGCGTACGTTGTGTGACAGCTGCTATCGACGCCGTAATATGTAAAATAAACAAGTATATTAAAACCGCGTTCTGACTCTCTTAATTATGTAGATTTGTTAGTTTCCATTGCTCCGGATAAAGTCGTCATATATTTGAAGCTCTCGGAGCAGTTCGAGGTGTCGACAAAAGAAAACTAATGTGACAGATCTAAATTAAATTATCAACAACATAACACCATTCGTTTAGAAAAATGTGTCGCGGTTAGAGCCAATTACAGCGAGCATGTGTTCCTGTCACATACGAGTATTATACTGGACTGAACTGTCGTAGTGTCAACTATGTTTTAGTAATACAGAGAGTGTTGTAAAGAGATTTGAAATTTCACTAATGCCGGTGAGTCGCCCATTAGCGCAGTTGGGAGAGCGCTGGCACGGAGAGCCAAAGGTCGCGGGTTCGAGTCCCGGCATGGGTGGAATTTTTAGCCTCTAAATTGGTTTTTTAAAATATATTTTAGTAGTTGAACTGGCACGAAATAAAATCTCTTAAACTAGGAAACAATGGTTCCGGTCTTAAACTAGGATACCCTGTGCTGTGATAACCAGGCAAGGTCATCCATCACAAACATGGAAATACATCCAGACTGTGGCCACAGTTAGTTAAGACTTGAGATGTCCGCACTTAGCTATAGTTGGGCCATTGTACGTAGCAAGCGCTGTGTTATGTTAACACTTCAGACTCTAGGGTTTCCTCACAATGTTTTGCTTCACAGTTTGCGAGAGGTATTGCTGCTGTAACTTCATAAATGTACATAACTTAGAAAACAAAGTCCTTGGTACATCCTGGGGTTTGAATACACGACCTCCCGATTGAGAAGCAGGTGCTTTGCCGCTCCGCCACCCCCGCTTAGTCTGTGGCTATGTGTACTGTATACGGAGGTCCCCAGTGGGAATGGAACCCAAGACATAACCATGATTATCACACGTGTTACCGCTAGACCAACGAAGTAGTCATAATATTTATGTCTCGGTTAGAGTCAATTAAAGCGAGCACACATTATTATGCTTCTGTCAACTGTATATAATACCCAACTGGACTGTCAACTGTATATTACTAGTTGAACAACTAATTGATTCTTACGACTCTAACTAAGAGTCTTTAATCGCGTCATCTATATGTAAAGTTTCAGTAAAGTTTTTTGCGAAATTCCATTAAAATCCTAGGTTGTTCATCCTAGGTTCTAGACTGTAGGTTCGAAAAATAGTTTTAAAAACCTATTTAGAGGCTAAAAATTCCACCCATGCCGGAATGCGAACCCGTGACCTCTGGCTATCCGTGCCAGCGCTCTAACCAACTGAGGTGATGGGCGACTCGCCGCCATCAGTGAAATTTCGAACCTTTTTACCCGACTGCAGCGAAGCCCAAAAGGAGGGTTATTACACTATTCTCTGTATTACGTACAGGCAGCGACATCTGGCTTAAGCAAATTGCATCACTTACAGCCCCGACTACCTACTTTGCAGTTAGGTTTTTTACATCGGAATGATATCACTGTACCCACATGATTATACTATTTTAATTTTTAATGCACTAACCCGTGGTAAGGATAGTGTAAAGAGGTTCGAAATTTCACTGATGCCGGTGAGTCGCCCATTGGCTCAGTTGGAAAGAGCGCTGGAACGGATGGCCAGAGGTCGCGGGTTCGAATCCCGGCATGGGTGGAATTTTTAGCCTCTAAATAGGTTTTTAAAATTGTCCTAGTGCATTAAAAATAAAAATAGTGTAATCTAAAAATAGTTGTCATAGTGGTTGATGTTTACTTTTCGAACAAACGTATTATAAAAACAAGTTATGATTTTTATTACGTTAATAAGCACCCCCCAGCGCCTTAATGCCAATGAAACACCCAGTCGCAACAAGCAATGTAATCATAAAAAAAATAAAACTTAATTAGAACATGCACGCCGCAAAGCCCGAATATAGAACCGCGGTAACACAGTGGGTAGAACAATGGACTCGGAAGCAAGTAACCCAGGTTCGATTCCTCTGCGGGGGCTGTGCCAATGACATTGTTTTATATGTTGTGGATACATTTGTAGTAGTATAGTATTGGGAACTCTAGGACACTTTTCCGTCGTGAGGGGCTCACTGCGTTCGCCGTCACTCCTTCAAAGTGTCCTAGAGTTCCCAATACTATTGTGGGAAATATGCAATCTAACCATTTCATTACTTTTTATCTAAGACCTGATTAAACTTTAAGGAATTTTAGACTAAAAAACAACTTACTGAAACTGGATACTGGGTTTTCTCGCAACACTAATAACATACTCGGTTGGCACTTTACACAAAGCATTATGGTAAATTATTAACTCTCGAGTATACATTATAAGCGTTCAATATATTGTGTTTAGAAGGTACTTAATTTACGAATGGAAATTTATAGTTTCGTTGTCACCGTAGGTATCCACTAAAATTTCCTCAAAAACTTAGTTTAAGACATAATATCTGGAGTAATTTTGATTTAGTTATCACCGCTAAGGTTTCCACCAAAATTAATCCGAGCTCCTCACAGAATCGACCGCTTATACTGGGCTCAAATGAAGAGTGAATCTAAGTTGAAAGTCTGCATTTCCGCACAAAGAGAGTTCATACAACGATTACGACAACTACCAAAGCAAACGTCACTCACCACACAGACCTTACATACGTCAACATTCAAACATTGGTAATGTGTAGTAGTGATGAGAATTTGCAAGCGCAGCACGAGCACAGGTGAGGATTGTTTGTTAGCCGGCTATCGCATTGCACGGTTTCGCGATAAAATGCAAACTAATCAAAACACATTAATCTTCTTGTGCGACTGAGAACAACACAAATACCGTTGACTGCCTGGATGGTCTAGCGGTATCAAGTTAGACTACCAAACCAGAGGTCGTAGGTTAGATTCCTATCGGAGGCCGTCATACTTTCATTTGTACAAATGATCTCAGTCTGGGTGTTTTTCCATGTTTATCCTTGTCTGGTTACCATAGCACAGGGTATCCTAGTTTGGGACCAGATCAAGTGATTGTGATGTGTGAAAGTTATTATTATTATTCCTTAACATTTGAAGCATTAGGGTTTATGACGCAATAGTTCATTATTACTTGTTAGTGATTGT
Organism: Yponomeuta sedellus; assembly: GCA_934045075.1. Classification (NCBI taxonomy): domain Eukaryota; kingdom Metazoa; phylum Arthropoda; class Insecta; order Lepidoptera; family Yponomeutidae; genus Yponomeuta; species Yponomeuta sedellus. The sequence continues at coordinate 22,208,763 of OW203734.1, read as the reverse complement.
AGTGCTCTATGGTACTGTGGTGTGGTGATGTGACTTTTCGCTGACTCGCACATATGGGCAGTTCTCGATAAATACGGTATAAATCGTCTCGTATATCATGTTAGGACCTGTAGATGTGTGAAGCGCTGATTAATTGCTGATGAAAATGTCTAGTCCGGAGGGCCAGGTGGTCCAGAATTAAAGTATACCTAGGGCTGTCACAGTTACATAATAACTTTCAGTATAAGCAAAGTTTATTTTCTATCATCACGTTATTTATTATTAAAGATACCTACCAGTTTTAATAAGCTATTTATTAGTATGACTACGTATATTGTCTATCTATTCTACTACAGGCTAATATTATACGTTTACTCAAATATGTAATTATAGGATAGAAATGGGTTGGAATGAAAATATTAAAATCGATTTCCACAACCAGACGTGACACAGGGTCAAGAACGAACTTGTCATAACCTGATTCCGATTTCATGTTTTTAGTACTTCATGGCTATCTTACAGGGCCGCGTTTCATACATAATACTAGAATTTATAGTTTATGTACCTACAATTCGATGTAGGTACATTGCGTAGTCGAATCTTCATACTGGTTAATCTGTGAGATAATCGCTATGCAATGTATTTTCGAATCGAATTTTCATAGTAAACCATGATTATTATAGTTCTATAAAACAGGCGTTAGTCGTTTAGTTATACTACTAAAATACTATAGTCATACTACTAAAAGACTAATATGTGTGCTTAACTTCCACATATATGTTAGGCAGATGTCCACCGGTCTGTTTATAAGTGTTCTCTGGTGGTCTTCAGATTCTGATAAGGGCCTGCTGAATCAGAATTTTTGCGTAGTTCTTGTGTGTGGGTAGAATCTGTGAAAGTTGTCTAGGGCTGTCACATTTGTGTACATATTTATTTTCCAATTCCCGTTGTGTACAAAGTCTCTTTTCACTCAGTCATATCAATGCTTCAAATGCTTCTTCTTTTAAACAGGGTTAGACATGATTTAGTGAAACGTTGTTTTTTCTAAAACTTAGCTTAACAGCAACTTAGTACTGAGATTGCTTTATGTTAAGTATAGATTACGATTCATACTTTGTTCCGATTTCCCAATTTAAAGAACAGCAACGTAAGGATAATATTTAAAATTGTAACTATCACCTACAAATATTTATGATGCTTGAGTAAGCATTGTATTTTTTAAGGCAACTGTAAAAGTCTATTGAACACATTTGTGCGCTTGGTTTTATTAAATAATATTTTTTACGATGTGAGTTTGACAGCCCTGACTGATATCATGTTCCGACTTGTTTCCATGTGTAAAGTTGAATATGTGTAGGTAAAATATTGAAACGAAAGCATTTTCTCGCCTATAAAACGTGGTGCATTTGTTTGATCAATTATATTCAGCTTCAGTAACATCAAGAGATCAACACTCCAGAAGTAATCCAGATCTACATACAAAAATGTGAGTAAGTAACCTTCTTTTTTTTATATTTTGTTTCCAAATTGGGACCTCGCTACGGACCTGGCCTTTGGCCCGCCGGCTGGTGACAATGAGGACTTCATTATCTTGGCTTCTAATGACTTGGAACACCAAGTCCTCGTCCGACGTGATGTTCCACTGTGGGGTGGTCCGGTGGTGACTTGGTGTATCTCGTGTCAATCTTACAATTTTGCCCCTTGTATTGTAGCTATTATACACTGTTAATTATGTACTTGTCATTTCTCAGAGTTAATCCAGTAATTAAAGTTTCCTCTCCCATTTCATTACACTTCACCGACTATGCGTATTCAAGCTGACTTTGTTTTCTTATTGCGGTTTTTCCTCAGGTCGGACTCGGAGGTTGAATCGATATACACTGAGCAGCCGCGTGAAAAGAAGCAACGTACTGCACCTGCACCTGTGCCTAAGCGCCGAACAACCGCTGCAGCGGAAAATTCAAAGTACGTGAGTCGTTTTTTTTTTATGGGTCATTTTTATATAGGTTTCACTGCAGGGCAAAAGCCTTCTCTCTGAGAGAGACTGCGTGGCTTTCTTGGCAAGCGTGCTCACTTCCGTGTTGTTTTTATGGTAGTTTATTTTTTTTAAACGTGTTTTCCTACCAATCTAAACCCCGATTTACACTTCAATAAGTACAGTGGTGAGTTAACTTGCATCGTCGTCGAGTTAAGTTGCTTTTGTCGTTCAAACGCCGTTCAAACTGCAAACGCGACTTAACTCGCCGACGATGCAAGTTAACTCACTACTGTACTTATTTAAGTGTGAATCGGGATCAAGGTAGACATGGCAGCAACTGAATAATGATTCAATTATTCATCCAGTCGACCTATTAGTCAGACTGCTTCTTCTAGCCCTACTTTCATTGTCAATATTGAATAATTGCGTTACTATTGAATGAGTTCATATTTTCTCCAATTGTACCAATTATAAAGGTATGGTTTAAGGTATGGTATTTAGTATTGTAAGTAGTGGTATATTATTCAGCGAGAGCGTGACACGATAACCAACACACTGTCTTATTTAATGTTGACATTAAAACTAAGGGCTATAATATGTTACATCTAACTACAGTTCATGTAGCATTGAAGTCATTTTTTGTTTTTTTCTTGCATGCAGGTCTAAAAAGAAGGTGGTGAAGGGGCGTAAGACCAGCGAGTTCGACCTATTCGGGGTGCTCTCGGATGACGACGATGACGTGTTGGCAACTGCATCTCATCACTCCGTCACATCCTCGCTCACCACAAAGGTCGCTGACGGCTCTCTGCGACGGACTGCACCTCTAGAGGGGGAGTACTTTGTGGAAGTAAAGGTGTATCTCACGCGGGACGCTAAGCAGCAGGACCACTGGAAGAAGGCCCAGTTCCTGCTGAAAGCGCAGCTCGACCGTGGGACACCTGCGTGGGACCAGCTCCAGGGCTTCATCCGACGCGTGAAACCGCTGTTTAAAGACTCCGAACCCACATTTTATGGTGACGCAGTTAAATATAAGTAAATCGTCGCTGTAAAATGCCTGTTAGGTGTTTTACTATTGTATTATTATGGGTCATAGGTTAGATTAGGTTTTAATTAAAGGCGGGTGGTGTCCGTCTTGTGAAGGAGCGTAAGACCAGCGAGTTCGACCTATTCGGGGTGCTCTCGGACGACGACGACGACGTGTTGGCAACTGCATCTCATCACTCCGTCACATCCTCGCTCGCCACAAAGGTCGCTGACGGCTCTCTGCGACGGACTGCACCTCTGGAGGGGGAGTACTTTGTGGAAGTAAAGGTGTATCTCACGCGGGACGCCAAGCAGCAGGACCACTGGAAGAAGGCGCAGTTCCTGCTGAAAGCGCAGCTCGACAGTGGGACACCTGCGTGGGACCAGCTCTAGGGCTTCATCGGACGCGTGAAACCGCTGTTTAAAGACTCCGAACCCACACTTTACGGTGACGTAGTTAAATATAAGTAAATCGTCGCTGTAAAACGCCTGTTAGGTGTTTTACGTTTGAGTGCTGCGTTTGAGTGTACGTTTCAAATTTGCGTGATAATGCCGTACTGTACTGCATGTGTAGTCCAAGTAGAGAAAAAAAACTGGGTGGGTCATGTACGCAGTACTGCTCACAAAGAGAAAAGCAGTGTACCTCTAAGCGATGGTGTAGTTCTGATTGCGTCTGCTTTTCGAGGTCGTATAGCTACTTATAAGATTCTTGCGACTGATTTAGAGAACTGTTTGCCAGAGACGTTTATCACGGAAATCTCCCCCAAAATTGAGAAACTTTTACGGGATTCGCTTGCAAAACATGTAAACGTAAAGGTAAACTTCGAGTTTTTCAGTAACTTCGTTCTCTTTAAAAACGAAGGTCAAGAGGTAAAATCCTTCTCGACAAAGAATGTTGCATTACATCGTAACTTTGACTTTGCAAAGCTAATAGGTAAAACGGTAGCCTGTTTAAAAAAGAAAATAGAAGAGTTTGAAGAGCGTGACAGTGGGTGGACATTTCTCAATAATCTTTTCTTGGAAATAAACATCAACAAGTACGAACCTATTTATGGAGCTGCTCGTATCGACTTGCCACCGGTTATTAAAAACAAGAAAGCGTGTCTCAACATGCAAAATAAAGATGACGCTTGTTTCTTGTGGAGTATTGTCGCTGCACTTCATACTCCTAAAGGTAGGGCCGATCGTACGTCTTCGTACCCCCATTTTACCAAAGTGCTGAATACTGCTGATTTGAGCCTTCCAGTTACTCTAGCGGACGTTAAATCGTTCGAGACCAACAATCCAAACATAAGCGTTAACATATATGCGTTGAAAAATACCAAGGGTATTGTTGGACCCATTTACAGATCGGAACACAAGTATAGGACGACACGCGTTAATTTGCTGTTATTAGAGAAAGGAAACCGCACTCATTACGTTTTAATTAAAAATCTACCTCGGCTTGTTCGCAGTCAGATGACTAAACATCATGGTAAATTGTATTTCTGTGAAGACTGTCTCCAATTTCTATCATCCGAGCAAACCCTACAAAACCATTTATGTAGTGGTGTTGCTACAGTGCTTCCTGGGAAAGGAACTTTTCTTGAATTCAAACACTTTGCTCATAAGCAAGATATGCCTTTTGCTATTTATGCAGACTTTGAAACGCTTCTCGTTCCTTATCAAGGATGTCAGCAAAATCCTGATTTGAGTTACACATATAACGCAAAGAAACACGTACCAATTGCATTCGCATACCATGTTGTTTGCTCATTTGATACTAATTTAAATCGATTTGTTCAGTACCGTGGCTCTGACTGTGCTCAAAAATTTGTTAAACTACTCGTTCGAGAAGTGAAAAGAATATACAGTATTGTTAATAAAAACATCCCTATGACATTTACAAGCGAAAATGTAAAAGATTATGCGGAAGCAGATTGTTGTCACATCTGTGATCGTCTAATATTTACAGACAAAGTTAGAGATCACTGTCATCTGACAGGTCGTTATCGCGGTGCGGCACATGCATATTGTAACTTGAAATTTCGAGTTCCCAAACTAGTTCCGATATTTTTTCATAACCTCGCAGGATATGACTGTCATTTGTTCATTAAAGAACTGAGTGACATTTGCGGACCGATAAAAATTATTCCAAAAAACAAAGAGAACTACATTTCGTTCACGAAGTTTTTTCAAATTTCTGAAGACGAATTTGCTCAAATACGATTCGTTGACTCGTATAAATTTTTGGGCACGAGTTTACAAAAGTTGGCAAAAGGCTTGCACAAAAATGACTTTACTTATCTTTCGCGTTATTTCCCAGATGAAAATCAGTTTGAGTTACTTACACGCAAAGGGGTGTACCCCTACGATTATATGACTTGTTGGAAAATGTTTACAGATAAACAACTACCTGATAAGTCGTTGTTCTACAATTCTATGGCTGACGAACACATATCGGACGAAGAGTATGCACACGCTCAAAATGTGTGGCAAACTTTCGAAATTGAAAACATGGGCAAATATACAGACCTTTATGTGAAGACTGATGTGCTGTTATTAACAGACGTCTTCGAAAACTTCAGGAAGACATGTAAGACGCATTACAACTTAGATCCAGCCTTCTACCTAACTTCTCCAAGTTTGTCATTTGATGCAATGCTTCTAAAAACGGGGATCCAATTAGAACTTATAGATAACTTGGAAATTATTCGCATGATTCAAAAGGGTATCAGAGGTGGCATTTGCATGTGTTCCAAAAGACACTCGCAAGCAAACAATTCATATATGGAGACGTACGATCCCACTAAACGAGACTCATTTTTGGTATACATTGACTGTAACAATTTATACGGATACAGCATGTGCCAGTCCTTGCCAATTTCGGATTTTAGATTTTTAAGTGAATCTGAAATCGAAAACTTGAATGTTGAAGACATTCCCAATGATGCTCCACAAGGTTACATATTAGAAGTAGACTTATTGTACCCTGATGAGTTACACGATGCGCATAGCGATTACCCATTTTGTGCTGAGAAATTCATTCCTCCTGGAGGTAAGACACCTAAATTGACTCCGAACTTGTACGATAAATTTTACTACGTGATACATTACGTTCACCTCAAAACATGTCTGGCAAACGGATTGATCCTCGCTAAAGTTCATAGAGTTATAACATTTCGCCAGAGAGCTTTTTTGAAAGAATACATCGATTTAAACACGGAACTAAGAAAAAAAGCGGTCACTCAGTTCCAGCAAGACCTGTTCAAGTTAAATAATAACTCTATTTTCGGAAAAACGCTAGAGGATAGTGAAAAACGCGTTAATGTTAAACTTGTTACACAATGGCATGATAAAATAAACAAAACAAAAAAACATGATACCGCTGACAAATTGATTGCTCGGTTAAACTTCCATAGCGCAAGCGTATGTTCCGAAAACTTAGTCGCTATTCAAATGAAACCGGAAAGAGTAATTTTGAACAAACCAATTTATGTGGGTTTTGCAGTGCTGGAGCTGTCTAAGAGTCACATGTATGACTTTCACTATTCGGTAATTAAGCCTAAGTATGGAAATCAAGTACAGCTTTGTTACACCGACACTGACAGCTTTGTTTATGAAATTCAAACCGAAGATTTTTATAGAGATATGAAAGAATCCTTGATGGATTTTTTTGATACAAGCAATTACAAACCTCGAAACCAGTTCGGCCTACCATTGGTAAACAAAAAAGTGCCTGGTTTATTTAAAGATGAATTGGGGGGGAAAATTTTGACCGAATTCATTGGTTTGCGCTCAAAATTATATTGCATAAAAACCACTGAGCTGGTAATAAAGAAAGCCAAAGGGGTGAAAAAGTGCGTAGTCCGAGATTTAGCTGCAAGCGATTATCGTGAAGTGTTGCTGAACAATAAACTAGTCAGACGAAAGCAAAATCTTTTCAAGTCTATAAAACACGAAATATTTACCCAGTCTGTAAATAAAATTGCTTTGTCTAATACAGACGATAAAAGATGTATAATGCCGGACAAAGTGTCCACTGTAGCCTGGGGGCATAACTCATTATTTTAAATATAACACTTATTGAAATGGTTTAAAGATGACTCTTGTATTAAGTTATACCTATGTAAGTAATTTTAGTATAAGCACATTAAGAAAAAAAACATTAAATCTAGTTTTTCTGAATTTTAAATTTGTGTACATTTTAAGATAATATTGTAGATAGACATTTAAATACCTACCTACACTAAAATAAACGTTTTTATCTGAAACAAATACCTGTGTTCATACTTATTCCATATCCTTGATAGGTTTGATCAAGACCTGACCTGCTCTGGCTGTGTCATCAAATTCTTCATTTCACTTCCACCTCAAGCAAGACCGAACCTGTCGCAATTGTGTCATCAAGACGTCCTTTGTTTAAACTAACTTTGCGAGCTCGCGCGCATGAAGCGCGCGGGGAGGGGGGCCACCCGCGACGATGTTATGCATCGTCGTATAACATTGCATACAGCGGGGAGAGGTAGCTCTGGTTATATTGGTCGGACAACTCTTTCGAATAATGATGACTATTGATGACGCAGCTTGACTGAGTCCGTAATTCATTCGCAAGTTAACATCGATAGCATCGAGACGAGTTACTGTGCTGATAAAATATTTTTATTTTGGTAAGTTGAAACCTGTCTACTTTGAATAAATATCTAACTTCTTTTTAATTTTGTCGATACTAAAATCTATTATTTATTTTCAGATCACCAAGATGACCTACAGCCCGACGATAACGGACCCTTTCTTCTACGGCCAGCATTTACTGACCGGATTCGAGAGCGAGGATGTGGAAGAAGTTGGGGCTCCAGAACCTCCCCCGCGAAATCCGAACAAGCGAGTGCGGCCTTCCAAGAAAAAGACGCAAAATACAACTTCCTACATTGTGAAGAAATCGCGGCGTAAAGGTTTGCGAATGATAAAAATCAAAGTGATTGACTTATCCAGTGACAGTGAAGTGGAAACGTCGAATGCGCAGTATATGGTGATGGAACATACCGACGAGATAATGGACATGACCGAAAATTTACTTGACAGAATGAGTAGGAAGTTAACTAATAATAGTAATGATTACTAAAATGTGAAGAATTATTTTTTCTTTGTATTTCGCTAGGTAACTAGCATTATGCAATAATTATGTAATACTATAAATAAATTTAACTGTGTCAAATATTATTAATCTTAGTTATAAGTAGAATAAGTGTTACCGATGTTAAAATGCGAATCATTTAAATATAATATCTTAAACTAAACTGACTTTTGTTTTCTTTTTCTCAGTCAATAAAACAAGAAAATATAAAATTACGTAGTAACACATTTATTTTTCATAAAATAATAATTAAATACAAATTCAATGGTAAGAAGTTAATTAAAAATTATATTGACACTGTATTGTCAACACACCATCTTCTTATACATATAACATTTTTTAATGCACAGTAATCGTTATGAATCAGACAGTTATATTTACTACATTTATTCGTACAATAATAAGAAATTAAGGTCTTAAGATTAGGTATATCCATTTCGCCAACATCCTTTACAATGCTATTCGGACATAGATCCTGAACCCATTTACATTTTTCAACCCCCTTTGCAACTAAAGTTTTACCAGATAGGGATGACTTAATCATACTCTTAAATTCTTTATAGCTTATTAATCCTTCACTCCAGTAGATTCCTCGATTTTTCCCGAGCCAAACAACTTGTTTCTTTTCTTCGTCAGTCAAATGTTTGAAAGGAAATGGAGGTTTTATTAAAAAAACTTCTGTACTTTCACTTGCTGCCGTAGCAAATTCTTTGACAATAAAATTATTTTTGTAGTCTTTAAAGCCTTGTAAATCTACAAAAATGTATTCCGGATTCATGATATTTTCTTCACTACACTGGTAAGAGGTTTATATTCTATAACACAATCGTTCAATATTAAACAGTACGCAGTTGTTTTGTCTGGTATTGCTATCTCGCTCTCAATTTCAACACGAACGTCGACAGGTCCAGTCTTCAGCGTATCGTTCTGACGACAGCAATCAATTACAAATAATGGAGTTTTTTCTTTGAAGTCGATGTAATTTAACAGGGGTTCCGGAAGACGGCTGTAGTAAGACTGTTGAAATTTAGCATACAACTCGTATAATAAAGCATAATTGTCATTGCTAAATTTAACGTTTAGGTTTTCATACGGGAAGTAGGTTGAGTTTAAAAACACTTTTATGTCACGCAAGTTACAATGATCGAATCGGGACATATCCTGAAATCCATTATTTTTGCGGTCTTTCTGTAATCCAATGATAACGTACCTTGGCTTTTCTATCTGTGATGAAGTTTTGATTGCCCATGTATGCTTCGTTGTTTGAGGTAAAAGTGGATATTCATAAAGATCCCAGTTTCTAAACGCTACGTTAATAGCTCTGTCTCTTTCTAAATACCTAAGCAAGTTGATTCTCTCTCGGTCAGACACCTTAACGTGGGGCACCCGCCACATAATTTTATCGATTACGATATCTTCTACAACCTCATTATTATTTAATTTAATTGCATTCATGTTGGTATTGCTTCGCAAAAGTATAAGTTCGTGCTTGCAATTTATTATAATTTTTTTGTAATCCTCCGCAAACCCAAGGATTCTATTGAGTGGGAGACAGCCTGAAAAACTTCCTCCCATTGTGTTTTTAATACCGTCAATGCTCCAACCCCATGCATAAGACATTTTTGATTCGCTTTCATTCATTGATAATAAACATTTCATTGTGGTTGTTATGCCTGCATTCTTAATCTTATCGATTTCAACCCCATTTAATTCGTACCGAATATCTTGAAATAAAAATAGTATTGGGTTATTTATTAATTGAAACTCGGTCACTTTGGCTTTAGTTTCACTGTTGATTACGCTGATCCTTCCTTCTACGTATAAAGTACTCTCCGACGGTAGAATGTAAAGGTCTTGCTGGTTAATTGGAATCCGTATCTCATCGTTCCTATTGTAGCTGCTTACATAAGGCTTGTAGGAATGAATCTGAATACTTTCAATGCTGTTGTCTTGTACAAAAGGTTCTGCTACATTAAGCATTTTAGTTACTTCGACAAATTTATTAATTTGAGAAATTGTTTATTGGCTTTGGTTAACTTATTTCTTTTTGGTGGTACCTTCGTAATATTTGAAAGCAAACTGCGCTTTCTGCTGGTAGTACACAGGTTTTTATTGAAATCAATCATTTTTTCTTCAGATGTAAGCAAAGCTGTACTTCTTCCCTTCTTAAATTTAGTGGGTTATTATTTAAATCCAAAATTCTAATATTAATTGCACTCACACTGTTTTGGATAACTGGGAAATAGATAACGTTTTTAGGAATTTCAATTATTCGATAACCCGGCGGCACATTCGGAGAAAACTCATAAATTATATGGCTAGGTTTTCCATTAACAAATGATCCACTTACAATATCACATTCGATTCGGACTATGGCTGATGGTAAAATGTTGATCGGATAGGAAGATGTGTGTAATATATTAGCTTTTAATAATACTTTTCCAAATCCTAATGTAACTCCTATTGAGTTCTCCTTATCAAAATGAATGTCTTTGCTACTAAAAATACTGGTGCTTAAAGTATTATTATTGCAAGTTAATTCCAAAACACAATCATGAACATGTTTCGTTAGGAAGTCAATAATATCTTCAAGTTCATATGAACCCTCTGGTATTATCACAACCCCATCTTTACCGTAATAGAATTTATTATTTCTGTGATCAACATTAGGAATTGAATTAAAAGTAGTGAAGTACAACAGGCCACACTCATAATCACCATCAGTTTCCAAAGCCGGTGAATAATTTGTTACAAGAGCAGAGTCTGTGCCCGTTATAGACATTGTGAAAGACATAGTTAACTGACTCGTTTCCAGAAACCTTTCAAAAATTTAAGACATAAATGTCCACAGTTAAACGTGTTGTATGCTTGATATTTAGTATAATTGTAATACAAATCTGCGCCACTTAGGTATTTAACCAATTCTGTAGGAGGTTTTAAATCTCCGAAACTGTTAAAATATTCACAATAATTATAAATTTTTACGAAGGCTACCCAATGCGTTCCAGGGTTGTCAGAACTATCTAAATTAATAATCGCACACTCAATTTGTTTAGGTTTTTGAGGCAAATTATCCCTCATGTATACACCTCTGAAATATGGTATATTACTGTTATTAACATATTTCATTATATCTTCATTTGTGAGTGCGCGTCGGGGTAGCCTATTTAGCAGTTTTTTGTATGTAAACAGAGCCCACTACCTTTTTTGTACGGTTTGATGTACAGCCCTTTTCCAATAGCAATTGTCTCCATCATCTTATTATGACGTATTGATTCTTTTAGATTTTCTTGAGCAGATTTGGAGTCGTTCACTGCTTTTGCTATTCCAGCTGCACCTCCAGCTAATGCACCTACTGCCGAAAGGCAAGCAAATATAGGAAGAAGTGGTAGTATCCCCCCAATTTTTGGGATTGGTATTATTCGAGGTAGCTGAACTTTCATATTTTTAGGAAACAATTTTTTTGCAGCTAAATGTGCATATTTAATTGCAGATTGTTTGTTTTTTAGTTTAGCTTTCTTTAATTGTGTACTTATTTTTCTAATACCTGATTTAAAACCAGCACCTGTCTTAACCTTAACTTTCATGATTTTGTTTACTAACCACGAAGCAAGTCTTTCCCCTCTACTCACGTCTTTTGCTTTTGATCTAAGTTTTGCCATTTCCATCAATTCTTTATCAGCTTGGTGTCGATTGCGCGTATCGGTGTATTTAGTATAGGCAATGTCGTGACGCATACAAGCATCGTCTAACTGATTAATACCTCGATCACCTCTTAGTAAGCGTTTTTCTAGTTTTGTGCCAGGGCCGCAATAATTATATCCTGGTAAATGTAACTCGAGTGGTAAATTATTTATTAATTTATTAATAAGTCCTCTTCCAGTCATCACTTACGAACGAATGAATAAAATTTTGCATTCATGAGTGTAATATAATAACATTATTTCACGACATCATTTTTACCGATCCAACTGTTTTCAGCGTCTTTTAATCCAAGCCATTTGACAAATAACATATTTCCTCTCTTTTTCAATACCTTTTCAATTAAATAAACACCGGGATTACGTGTTTTATTTAATTCCTGCTCGTAGAAACTACCTTTTATTAATTGATTATGCTGGTCTTTAATACGATATGTAATGGGAGTAGTTTTGTTAACTTTGCTAATGGTAAATAACTCGGTCGACCAATTGGGAGTATACCCTTTGTAAAAACACCCTTTGTACTTGCTAATACGAACGCAATCCCCTACTTTACACTTTGGTTTCACTGAGGATGACTCTGCGTGAGATACAATATTTTCTAAAACTTTGGGTTCATTGACTTTGTTTACCTCCACTGGTCGATACTTTGTTGTACGGTGTTTCGTACTATTATATGAAATCACAATATCAACTAATGGTTTTCCAATCCATTTGTAATTGCCAACTAAACTAAAATATTTATATAGCTTATTCTTCAATGTCCTTATAACTCTTTCAACAATAGATGCTTTCTTTGTAGAAAAAGTTGAATAATGGTTAATGTGGTATGATTGCATAAGCCTTTGAAAAGATTTGATATAAAATTCTGTTCCTAAATCGGTCTGTACGTTAGTTGGAACACGATTACTTTTTAAAATTTTTTCAAATGCATTACACACTTCATTCATTGATTTAGTTTTTAATGGAACAGTCCAAACATATTTTGAAAAACAATCTATAATGACTAAAATAAAATTAAATCCTCTATTGTGTTTTCGAATATGTTGGATATCAATTAAATCCGCTTGCCATAAATCATCGATTCCTTTAAGAATAACTTGCCGTCGATTGAAATTTCTTCTAGCAGCTCTATGAATCTCGTTCACCACTTTTTCTTTACTCATAATTTCTACTGGCAATGTCTCTGATTGCTACCAACTGATCTTTGATAATAGAACTAACTTCTACCCTTGTACACTTTTCATCTAACTGTTTCTGAATCAGTTGTATCTGACTCTTTATACTTTTTAGCTCGACAAGAATATCATGCTCTTTGCAAAATAACTTTAAGTTTTGATCAACATACTCTTTGTTGACAGCCTCATCTGGTAGTACAGGAAGTCTCAATCCTACCAGTTTTTCTGATTTCAAGTCATATTCTCCGTTAAGGTTTTGAGTAAGATTTTTATTATTGGTGCTATAAAATATTTCTGATGGACGAAGTCTTTTATGCACATGGTGGCCAAATTTATCAATATTCATCATTTTTTTAAGAAGGTTGAACAAGAACTGATGGAAAATACATTTGAGTTTGTAATTATATTACTTTATTAGACCACATTCACGCAGTTCTTCAATGATAGAAATAATTTCGTTATTAAGCCCTGTATTACCAGCTTCGCGAGACGCAATAAGTAATTTTAAACGTTCCACCAATTCATTTGGATCATCCCAGTACACATAATCCACATTTTTATTCATTTTTTTCAAGACTGGTAACCCTTCTCCTTGCGGCAGACTTTCAATACTGCTAGAAGTATTTTTGGTTAGTTTAAAGAGAGGTTTTATTATTTGCAAATACTTCATACCTCTATTACTTTTTATTGGCTGTTTAGGACTGAAATCACGACGGTGAGCATTTGTTTCTAACAGTAATTGTTTATAGTTTTTTAAATCATCAGGCTTAACTAAACTTAAATTTGGTTTTGGTTTCAACAATAATTCAGCTAATCCAGGTGTATTTAAATAACTTTTCCCGCCAACTGAAATCTTATTTTCTGTAACTGACACTCGCAGTGATCCCAACATAGTTTTTCCTCGCTCCAGCCTTACTCCATAAGGTACATTACTAAATATTTCCGATGACAATGACCAAGAAGAAGAATCTTGGCGAGGACTCTGAACAGATTCAAGAGTTTTAAACGATGTGTCACTTGAATCACCCATGTTTAAATCGCCTTCATCAGTTTCACTAAATGCTTTCTGTTCAGGTTTTTGGGAGTCACGATCACTATTTTGCATAAAGTTGTAGCTGGTAGATGCACCATCATCGATTTCATTAAGGTCTTTGTTAGTATCAATGTTTGTTTTAGTGTCCCAGTGTCTATCATCCCAATACTCTTTATTAATCTTTTCATTTTTTGCGGCGATGCTTTTTAGTGGACCTGTTAATGGTTTGAAAACCTTTTCCAATACTAGATCATTATCGTGGTCAATATCTTTCAATTGTTTAAACTTTCTTTTTACAGCTTCAGCAGATTCTACAATCTGTGTTTTTAGTATCTTTTCCATAGCGAGATAAAATATGTACTTTCTCTCGCAACGCAAACCGATTAGTAACGACACTTCGATCCGTAACTCATTATAAATAGCACAAATATGCTTAGTCAAAGACAACGAATTTGTCAAAGTTCATTCTGTAACATCCTTTACCTTTTTCACAATCTTTATTAATTACCAAATAATTATAAGGCACACTCCATATTTTTTTGCACATCTCTCGAAACTGTGTCCAGCTCATATCTGCGTTAACATGTTCGTTATAAATATGTCGTAGATTGATGTCATCCTGTTTAAAAATTATAATCAAATTAGCATTATCCCTGATCAATTGCTTTGGTATCTTACTGTATGTTTGATTCAAATAGAAAAAATCAATCTTTTTATGTCTACCCATCGCAAAATAATCACGTATGTTATTTTGTTTTTCACAAGCAACGTCATCAAATATCATTACGGAGTAAGGTTTGGCATTTTGATGACTTATCACTTCTTCGTTGTCACGAAATTTACTGAAATTTATCTCAGGAACCATGCTTAACACTTTATCTAAAAAAACGTATTTTGGCTGGAAGAGCGTTTTAGAATAAAGGTAAACGTTTCGGTAGCGCAATCCATTTTTGTGCAATAGAAGAACTATCATTACGTTTGTTTTACCGCAGTTCGAAGGACCACAAATTATGCATCGAATTGTATTTGGTAAAAGATTTCCATGTAGTTTTATTTTGTTGTTAGATTCGCTACAAATGTTTTCCAAACGTAATGTTTGCGCTTGTTGTATAAATTTCATTCTTGAGTAAATAAAATAAAAACGATACTAACACCTAGAACTGCAGGCGTGCAATGAAGTGATTGTTGTATTTGACGCTTATATAAATAATTCCTATGAATGAACTGAAGTAAAAAAGAGTTTCCGTTTTAGTAAGTTAATCAAGTAATGAAATGGTTAGATTGCATATTTCCCACAATAGTATTGGGAACTCTAGGACACTTTGAAGGAGTGACGGCGAACGCAGTGAGCCCCTCACGACGGAAAAGTGTCCTAGAGTTCCCAATACTATACTACTATTTGTGTAATTATAGTGGCGATACCTTTCGCTAACGGTGAAGGAAAACATCGTGAACAAGCCTGAGTATGTAAAGTGTTCAAATTCCTCAGCGTCTACTGTCTTTTTCTGAGAGAAGACCTGTGGCCTGTGATATAGAGTACAGACTACATAAAAAAGCCAAATTTTGTTCACCTCTTAAGTAGTAGGTAGCCCAAAGTACCGGTCGATATCAACCCTTTTGTATTTCCCCACTGCTGGGGCACGGGTCTCTTCCTACATCGCAGGAAGCTTAGGCCATACTCCACCTCGGGGGCCAAGTCCGGGTTGGTGGAGAATAGTAAGACAGTGGCGGGCCTTACTGTCAGAAGCTATCAAGCCGCTAAAAAGTACCGCTAAAAATCGTCTCACCGTATCCAGGCGACGCTAGACAAAAACGACTCGTTGAAAACAAAATCGAATTGGTGCGGATTAAAAATAAGATCCAAAGCAGAAATAACCCGTCGGTGGCGACGACGGTCGGAGATTATTTTTTTAATCCAGATTATCATTTCATCTGGCGCTTGGCAGACACAATATCAACATTTTGACCTTTGCATGACTGTTACAGACGGGGAAATGTATCGGAGGGGAATTGATAGTTCAGAAGGATGATTTTGGAACGAAAACTTTCGTAAGCACTATATACACAGTATTAAAACTAATTAAAACTAATAACAAGATGTCATTATAAAATAGACGATAATACATTCAACTAATCTCCAAAACAAACAAAATAAAAATACAGATTAGTCTTAGTTATAATAAAAAAATATTGATGATGAACTGTTGAACTGATGATGAAATAAATAAATAAAAATAAATAAATAAATAACATAGTAATGTGATTTATATGATAAGATTTTATATGCAGTATACGAGTGTTCCCTTCATCTAGTGTGAGTGAAGGTGGGTTAGCTGTAAGAAAATGCTATCTAGTATTAAGCTCGCCTCTTCTTCTTCTTCTTCAGGATATATTAGTACACTGCTGGACATAGCTCTCCCCTATCTAATGAGCGCCATAGCGCCCTGTCTTCAGCTTTCGGCATCCAGCATCTGCTTGCAGTTTTTCGCAGATCGTCATCCCACCTAGTCGGAGCTCGCCTCTGTACAAATGTTTTAGTGCAATAAAGATGTTTCATTCATTCATTCAACGTGTACTGAACGCTTTGTAAATCATCTCATTACGTAGATGCAAAGGCCAAAACAACAATTCAAATCGGTCCTTCTGTGCTCAGCCGTGTTGACAGATTGATCTCTTGCTTTATTTCAGTCGGCGGAACATGGTATTTAATATTAGCGTCGATGAGTTTTTCAGGCTGACGGGTTTAGCGCCGGCAGTTGTTTTTCATCGTGTTTTCACACCAAAGAGGTTGAAAAAGTTTGCTCCTTTTTTCGATGCCCTACACGATTGAAACTATACAGAGATCATTCATATGTTGATAGTTCATTGATATATAAAATCACAGGAGCGCTGTTCATACAATTTATATGATTGTTGATTGCGTACGTTTGTTTGAGTTTTTTTGTCAATTTTTTCTCTAAAATGGTCTAGAGTTTGAAATGGGCACCTAGTTTGACTTGTAACGTTCATCAAGACGCAGTTTCTGCTTTACTTTGAATAAAACCTTTTCCATTACATTTCATTATTCTTGTTTGAAATGCTTTATAAATGTTTAAGCATGCATTGTGTATGCATGGTGTAAAATAATCAAAAAAATATTATTATTATTTAAATTTTGGTAATTTTTTTTTATTTTATGCGAGTTTTTTTGTAACTCAATCACAAACTTATTGAATTGTAATTAAATTTATATGGCTACGGTGTCATGCGGCGAGATATATTTTTTATGTAAATTGGGAGTTTTGAAATGACTAGTTCTCAACTAAATATAATCAACAATGTTAGAACTATGAAAATTGTAACATGTTATGATATTTCTTAGTTAAATCCCAACAAATCCTACGTTAGAGTCATGAAGTGAACATAAACAACTCTCTCTATTTTTTCTCCATTACCTGTTCATTATACCTTATTTCACACGGAACATGTAACAGGACGTTAGGTACATAAGAATTAACATGTACAAAGCCGAGCTTACGACGACCTTAGAGACCTTACCATTGTATTTTTGTGGGTTTGTTAATAACCCTTATGATGCAATGAAACTACTATGTCACAAAATGAAACCAAATTCTGTTACCCATTGCGAAACTGCTAAAGCAAATCTGAGGTGGATTGGCGATAAAAATGTGGTTGGTCTCAGACCGTACACCCACGATGTAAAACCTAATTGAATGTAATCCTAAGTAATCACAGCCCATCAAATTACAGATGCCCTCATCACTCCTTAACAAGCTCAAACTAACCCGTAACTCTGCGATTATCTCTATTAGAATCTAAGGAGAATTTAACACCCTTATAAAGATATTTCAACAGCTTCGCTTCGCTTACAAATTGTTATTTGATTTTACCATATCAGTTTCTCAAAGCTATCGATGTAGCAATATTTGATACTAGCTGTATCGAATATGGCTTCTTGCGTAGAATTCAGTTTGTGATTATACGTACCTAAGAGTATCAGAATAGAAGCAATGCAATGAAAAGGTTTTATTCAAAGTAGCGCAGAAACTGCGGCTTGATGAACGTTACAATTCAAACTAGGTGTCCATTTTAAAATCTAGATCATTTTGGTGAAGAAAAACTCCAAACTTAGGGCGAGATAAATAGTCTCTTCTAAGAACGAGTCTTAGCCAAAGCACTTGCTTAAGAATCGATTTGTCTATCATAGACAGTACTTGGCACTCTCTAAGTCGCGAAACCCGGACTAATTCTTAGCATTGGCCTAAGAACATGCTTAGCTAAGCAAACGTCTACTTTGATACTTAGCTAAGTTAGCCTGAAGTAATGCTTAGGGAAGCTTAAGTACGGACTTGGGCTAAGCAACGACTATTTATCTCGCCCTTAGTCTTTTTAAATGTATATCTACATTACATGACCTGACAGTAAGCTGGCGCAGCGGTAGAATGCCGGATGGTCTTACGGTCTTGGTCGTGCGTTCGAGTCCCTGTATGTATCAAAGACTTCATTTTCTAAGTTACGTAAATTGGTGAAGTTGCAGTAACAATACCAGTCGCTCACTGTGAAGGATTACGTCGTGAGGAAACTTAAGTACCTGAGCTGTTCACATACCATAGACTTGAAATTGACTAGCAGTCGTGGGCACTCGTGGTAATTAAGCCCATACTCTCTCTCTGAGAGAAGACCTGTGCCCTGCAGTGGGACGTATAGGTGCTACATAAAAACGGTAAACCAAGGGCTTTAGTCTGGGTGTGTTTCTATTAAGAGCTCGTGGCCTAGTGGATCCGAGTGCTTGGAATTAATCACTCGGGTTAAGCAACAACAGGCGCGGTCTGGTTCTGGATGGGTCACTGTCCCGTGAATACTGCTAGTAGGATTTTTTCCGTGCGCTTCCGTGCTTCGCAAGCCACGTGCTGTTGGTGCCGGCTGTTATGTAATGACAGTCGTTAAGCCATGTCATGGGCCTCATGGGCGGCTTGATAACTTCTGAATATTCTTGCCTGGTAACCATAGCACAGGGTATCCTATGTTGGGGGCACGTAATTGTGTTCTTTCGTTGTTATTAAATCCAGCCTATTTCAAATGACATTATGAACGAATCTTACTGGTAAAATTTTATTTGACTACGATAGTTCCGCTCGGCAATAATGAGTTAGTCAGTCAGGAAGCGCTCGTTTCCTAGGCGAACCGAGTGATTGGAATCAATCACTTGGTTAAGCAACAACAGGCACGGTCAGGTACAAAATTGGTGAGCGTCCCGTGACTACCGCTAGTGGCATTTTTCCGAGTGCTTCCGTGCTTCGGAAGCCACGTTAAGCCGTTGGTGCCAGCTGTCATATAATGGCAGTCGTTAAGCCATTCCAGAGGTCTTATGGGCCGCTTGATAACTTCTGACAGTAAAGCCCGTCACTGTCTTACAATCCTCCACCAACCCGGACTTGGCCCCTGTGGTGGAGTATGGCCTAACCTTCCTACAATGCAGGAAGAGACCCGTGCCCCAGCACTGGGGACATACAAGGATTGATAAAGATTTATGATATTCACGAGGAGAATTCAAAACGTGTTGATAATTATGGCTCTGTGAAATAATTTATAAAATATGTTTATAATTTACAAAAAATAACTATGAAATATGTATTAATTTTTCTCCTTATACAAATTTCATTGTATTAAAGTAAAACAAAAATAAAACAAAACTTTATTGATAGTAGCATCGTTGAATTGCATTAACTTTCTACTGTTAGTAACATTGTTGAACTTCACTTTCCATTCTCAGTGTTAAAGTTATATATATAAGTCTTTAAAAAAAAATCTAACTGTACATGAATTACATCTTCTTCTTCTTCTTCAGGCTATATTAGTCCACTGCTGGATTTAGCCCTCCCCTAATAATAGCCATAGCACAAGGTTGTGCCATCATTGGGGGGTAGTGCCCATAATCCCCACGCTGGGCATGCGGGTTGGGGATCGCAGATTGGTGGAATTGTACTGCTGGGGCGCTGCTGCCCACCCCAAGGTTTGTGTCCCTTAGTCGCCTTTTATGAGTTACATGAATATAATAAAATACCCTAATTTTTAAGGATATCTGTTAAAGAACATTGGGAGACAAAATCAAAACTGTTTTTACACGGATTTATGCTCGTTTATTACATTTTTACATTTTGTCATCCGGGACCACGGCACCTGAAAAAGTGCCGAAACGTTGGAAAATTGTAAAAATGTAATAAACGAGCATAAATCCGTGTAAAAACAGTTTTAATTATGTCTAGTGCTCGTGTTTACCTTAGAAAATACTATTGGGAGACAAATAATTTTTAATTTCATATTAAACGAGTCTAGTCGCGATTACTTTTTTCATAAAATCCTCATTCCCTACGTTTCGGCAACGTTGCAGTTTCTACGTCATGTCGTTTGTAAATAAGAACCGAACTACGTTTGTATGGGAATTGCTCCATTATGAGCCGCCTTAAGTAGGCGTGTATGCGAATCAGGTCAAAAGTTCTTGTATCACATAAGTAGACAAGCATTTGATAGGCTTACGAATGAAGTATATGCCTCGTAAAGAGCTCAATTTAAGTATAAATTAGAAGACAAAGTTGATAGTTTATTGGAGCTTATCTTACTAGCATTATTTTCAATTTGCTCTTTCTTTCTATGTAGGTACCTCGGTTTACACCGACAGCTTGTTCTGATTGTAGCAAAGTCCTCAACACTATTGTAAGTTTGGCTTAAGTTTAACTAAAATTCTTTACACGAAATCAAATTTTATTGGCCCCTTCAGTAATATTTAATAAGTTTTGAAAGATGGAAATTGGAAACGAAAAGCATTTAGTCTGTAAAATAAAGGAACATTAAAATAAGTTATTTTGCGGTGCTGTGTGGTGTCGGCCTAGAGAATAGCTCCAACCCAATTCTTCCCGCGGGTGTCGTAAAAGGCGACTAAGGGACACAAACCGGGGGGTGGGCAGCAGCGCCCCCTGCAGTACAATTCCACCGAACTGCGATCCTCAACCCGCATGCCCAGCGTGGGGATTATGGGCACTATCCCGCAATTATAGCACAACGTGGCGCTCTTTAGGGGAGGGCTATATCCAGCAGTGGACTAGTATAGCCTCACGACGACGACGAAAATAAGTTATTTACAATCATGGTATTATTATTAAGGCCGCCGTCTGTATTCTTAGGTTAAGGAATATCTGTGTCATTTCCATTTTTATGTACAACTAGCTGACCCAGCGAACTTCGTACCGCCTAACAGTCGGTGTTTTAATTTTTTTATTTTTCTCTCCGTAAGAACCATCCTTGTACATCAAGGAATATTCAAAAAAAAAGAATATGCGAAATCGGTTCAGCTGTTCTCGAGATTTGCGCTTACTAACACATTCAGCGATTCATTTTTCCTCCTAAGCCCTGAAGGTAACAATTACTTTAAGTCTTCTAAAACTACGTAGATTTTGAAGAACTTTTTCTTGTTGCTGTCCAAAAAATGATGAGGAAAATATTGGACCTGGAACATCAAGTTTTCCGGACTGCCTACTAAATCATAAGGTGTAAATTAAGAAACTTATTCTTGATGTCCTATTTCTAGGACGTTAGGGCTTAGGAGGATATTATAGAAGATAAAGTATTCTCTGTCTATCTATCTATTATTCTTTATTTATATATTTTCAAATAAGAATTTTTTTAACGTAGTGTGGGATGCCCTGCGATCAGGTGGGATGACGATCTGCGAAAAATTGCAGGCAGATGCTGGATGCGGCAAGTTGAAGACAGGGCGCTATGGCGCTCATTAGGGGAGGGCTATGTCAAGCAGTGGACTACATAATATAGCCTGAAGAAGAAGAAATAACCAATAATAGATTAGTCTAATACAGGCTTAATTGTAGACAAAATTATTATAACAAAATAATATGATGTCATATGATGTCATACTTTTGTTTCTATTATACTTCGTTTTAACATTTGTAAAAAACAACAACGAAAAAAATTTCTCCAGAATTACACCTTCTGAAAAATCGCCCCCAACGCCTAACTTTAAACTATTGAATATAATTTCGTAACTGTACCGCAAACAGCAACAGACCAAATGAATGCGGCTACTTCGTGTTGGTAATAAATCGGCGCGCTAAGTGCGGCTTAACGATCCGATAGCATCCGCGGTGCTCGCTAAATAAACCCGGGTTAGTCGGAAACGCAGCGTAGAAGGACTTACTCTATACTCCCACCACTTGTTGGTGGCCTAATATAATCGTGCATCCTATCTGATAGTTGCACGGACTATTAATATTATTATTACATTCTCTATTACAGCGTAATATCAACTCGCGCCTCCCCACCTGGGATACCCCAGGTGGGGAGGCCTCTGCCTCTGAGATCAGGGACTGCCACTTGCCACGATCCTGACAGATCGCCTTCGCTTCATCAAAGTTTATTATTCGTTGCATACACGCGAGCAGGTTCTGGGTATTTTTTTATACCAAATAACTTCACAGTTGGTGATTAATACTAAATTGTATATTGTTTTAGCTAATCTTATTTGGCATTTTAATGTCATTAGTATTTCTTAATTATTCGCGGTGCTCATACATAGTTATATATTAGACGGGTCTAATCGCGTTAATTACGTTTTGCCTAAACTAATGTAATTAATTATATTCTATTTGTTGCACTAACCCGTGCTATGGACAAGTTTTTAAAAACCTATTCTTCTTCTTCTTTTACAGGCTATATTAGTCCACTGCTGGACATAGCCCTCCCCTAATGAGCGCCACAGCGCTGCGCAAGGTTGTGCCATAACTAGGGGGCTGTATCACTAAAGCATGCAAAATCTAATACAGGCTAAAAATTCCGCCCATACCGGGACTCGAACTCGCGACCTCTGGCTAAGTGCACCAGCGCTCTCACTTGCCCATTAGCTCAGTTGGGAGATTAGTTCCATCCCGACATCACTTGAATTTTCGTCCGACTTGGGAGACAAGCCAGACAAGCAACTGAGACGGCGCGAGCTTAAATAGTTAAAAAAACAACTGACACCTTTTTTAAAACGTTGTTAGTGTACAAGGCACTGGCAGTAACGCTATTTTGATGAACTGGCAGTGGTCACAAACGTGGTTTTTTTTTTCTTTAGCCAGAGTGGGCTTTCTGTGAATTTGTGTTGGTGCTTTGTGAATTGAATCATTATTGGGGATATGCGCTGGTGTTAAGCGTTAATAGTGCGACTGGGAGGTAAGAATATACTCGTAGTATATCAAGGATAAATTCGTAACACTTACCGCCTATGGTCTAAGTGTAAATATTTTATGTCCTATATTGGAATCAGGCGTTCGGAACGAGACTTTTCGGAAATCCATAATTAGCATTAAAGTGTGAAAATTACTTTCCTGAATTCCACCAAAAATCCCACAAGCACCATGCGGTTAGTTAATGCACTGCCCTCTTATCCAGTTTTTCAAGCAGAAGCGAGACACGAACACACCACCACCGACACCAATACTTGTGTGAGACAATGCGCGACGCGTTTTGCCTCTAACACGAGGCACCATCAGGCTCACAATTTTGGCGTAATTTAGCAAAGTAATTTTCACATTTTATTGCTATTTTAAATCCGCTGTTCATTAAAAAAAATATGTACTCTATATACGTCCCACTGCAGGGATCCTTAATCTCAGAAAGAGAGGGTATGGGTTTAAGAAAAAGTATGGGCTTACCCTTAATTACCCTTAATTACCAGGCGTGGTCCCGGGGAGACGCAATCACGAGCGCTGAGATTTTTCAACTCCTATAACCTCAGGTTTCCTCATGGCTTGTACAATTATTATTATCAATACTAAAAACACTTTTCAGGTCTTGCGTATTTCCAGAAAGATACATATTCCCGGTATTAAAACGTTACGCTTTTTTAATGAAATCTAAGTTATGAAATACAAATGAGGCACCGAAGATCCTTGAGTGTTTGAGATAATTCGGTGACCAGTTTCAAGTAACTCAAAACGTCGCAATTTTTCCATATTTCAAATCAAAACGGCGGCAAGAAACGGTGACTAATGTTCAACGTAACATGTTCAACTTTCAAAATGTAGATAGCGATTCAGATCGATAAAACATTTATTTAACGGCACAATACTCAAAACGTGACATAATATAGGTACACTCGCGGTCTGAAGATGTTTACCACTTAAGGTTGGTAATTGCATGCACAAATCTATGCCACATGGTCGATGATATTATGTGATTTGATTAGGCATAGAGCATAGATTAGGCATAGAGCATAGAAGAAGCAATAGAGATTCACCCAAGCGAGGTTGCCATGGTTTTACAATCAATTTCTATTATTTCAATCCGTAGAGTTTCAATCCTAGTATTTTTGATAAATGTCATTGTAAAAATTCAATTATGTCAACTTTTAAATAAAGAAAAGTTTCATCATCAAAACGCCATGAATACTCTTTTTGTTAGAATCGATGCTTAAACTATTAAAAAGTAATACGTACCTAGATATAGCATTTTAGACGTTACTGCACACAGTGTGCTAAAGAATCTAATTTGAAAACTGATAAACATTTTTAGACCGCGACCGTACATGCCTTACACATAAAACGTTCAACAGGAATGCTTAGAATAAAAAAAGTAGAAAAGAATACATCTATTTCCAAGTTTACTTTATAGTTAAAGATGCTATAGCATCTTATAAGATGCTTATATTTGCGAATATAGACCCCCCCCCCTTGTTCGAATGTGTAGGGATTTAGTAGCTTCCTAAATATGCGATGCAATCTACAAATTACAACATTTCGCACAAAAAGTGTAATGGTTCACCAGCTGTACAGGATGTTGCAGAAAAGTCTAATAGAACTTAGGCCCCCTAAGTTCGGCGGTTATTCTGCTCGTAAATATAATTTTTTCTATTTTGGGACCAACCAAAAAATTTTAGCTAAGTTTTATAAATTCGCTAAAGCAGGTAAAAACTTTACGTACAACATTTTTATTGTTTGTGTTGGATTCTTCATAAATGCTCATGTAATACAATGTACCTATATTCGTAAACACAATCTTGATTGTCTAAGAAGGGATTGTCTTTGTCTCTCCCCTTTCATTTTTACGTGCTCAATGTCAACTGTTCTCTGAAATTAAATCCAAGTTTGTCTGAACAATCGTGCCTAATTCTTCATCATATCCCTTCAGGTTATGGGCCCAGTACAGTTTCCGCGATATTATTAAAGAATTACTTTCGCGTATTTCGGCATATTTCAGGATATTTCAGGTTTCGACAATTAACCTCAAAGTAACACCGGCCGGTAGCATGGCGAATTCCTACCAGCAAAGTAACACCATCGAGAAACTCAAAGGTATTGAGAATTACAGCACTTGGAAATTTCTCATGAAGATGTTACTGATCCATGAGGATCTTTGGGAGGCTGTTGAGAGTGTGGAAATCAAAGACGAAAAGAAATGCCAAAAGGCATTGGCACGGATCAGTCTGTCTGTGCAACCGGCAGCGTTTCCAAATATTAGAAATGCAAAAGGAGCACGCGAGGCGTGGCAGAACCTCGCTAAGGCATACGAAGACCAAGGTCTATGCAGGCGACTCAGCCTATTGAGGCTATTATTCGGTACAAAACTCACCGAATGTGAGGACATGCAATGTTATCTGAGCAAAATAACAAACCTGACGCAGCAACTGCAAGATATAGGTTCACCAGTTGATGATGAATTTGTAGCAATAATAATGCTGAGTGGATTGCCGTCCCACTTTGATCCTCTAATAATGGCGCTTGAGAATTCCAGTCTCAAACTTACAAGCGATGTTGTTAGCGGCAAACTTCTACAAGAATCAAGCCGGAGGAATGACAAGGACCAGGAAGGGACTGCATTAGTAGCAAAGAAAGGCCCTAAGTGCTACAAATGCAAGAAATTAATCCACTTTACCAAAGACTGCTACAGCCGTACCAAGAAGACACCAAAGGATGCGACAAAAGCTTTATTAACCGCGCTATCAGCAGGTATAAAAAGTGATGTCTGGTATGTAGACAGCGGAGCTACTAATCACATGTGCAACAATAAAAGTATTATGTGCAATTTCAGTGTTGAAAAGTCAATTAGTGTCAGTATAGCAAACGGTGAAAAACTTGAAACAGCAGGACACGGTGATGTCAAAGTTCAACTGAAAGACTGTTTAAGGACAATAAGCAATGTTTACTTTGTTCCTAACCTTTCAGCAAACCTTTTGTCGGTAAGCTCTTTAGTGAGAAAGGGATATAAAGTCATATTTGACAACAAAAGATGTTATGTCAGAGATGGGCAAGAAATCTTGGCCACTGCAACTCTCTGTAATGGTGTGTATCAACTGGATACTGTAGGTAAGCCTCTGTGTTTAGAGACGGGAAATAGTTCCTACAGGGCAGTGACATCAGCACCCGAGGTGGACAATGCGGCGGCCATGACTGCATCATCGACTGAATCCCAAGAGATCTGGCATAAACGGCTGGGTCATCTCAACTCTAGAAGTATGGCTCTACTTAAAGCAGGTATGGCAGATGGCATTAATTATAAAACTGATAGTTTTAACCCATGTAATGCATGTGTAGAAGGAAAACAGCCTAGATTGCCTTTTCCTAAAAAGTCATACAACAGAGCAACCGAAGTGCTAGGGCTCATTCATACAGACTTATGCGGCCCTATGCCAACTGCTTCTTTCAGCGGTTCAAGATATTTCTTAACCTTCATCGATGACTATAGTAGAAAAACATTTGTCTATTTTTTGCAATCAAAAGACCAAGTCTTTGAATTTTTTAAGCAATTTAAGGCAATGGTGGAAAATGAAACAAATGCTAAAATTAAAATAGTTAGAAGTGATAATGGGGGTGAATATGTCAACACAAAAATGCAGGAATTCCTGAAACAACATGGTATTAAGCATCATACTACAGTTCCCCATTCTCCTCAGCAGAACGGTGTAGCCGAGCGTGCAAACCGGACCATAGTGGAAAAGACAAGGTGTATGCTCCGAGATGCTCAACTCAGCAACAAGTTTTGGGCAGAAGCTGTCAACACGGCTGTTTACTTGAAAAACAGATCCCCAACTAAAGCTGTGGCTGGACTTGTGCCAGAAGAGAAATGGAGCAACAAAAAGGTAAATTTAAATAATTTACACATTTTCGGATGCATAGCCCATGCAGTGATCAAGAATCGAACCAAATTAGATTCAAAAACAAAGCAGTACATATTTGTAGGCTACTGTGAGGATACAAAAGGATTCCGGCTGCTTGACCCACACAAATCATACAAATGCATTAAAGCCAGGGATGTAATATTTATGGAAAATTGTTTCAATGAAAATAGGTCACATGATGATAAAGAGATTTATATAAACTTTGATCTCGATTCCCCACAATCCGGGAATGTAGTGTCTGATGAAACAGTCACAACTCAAACGACTGATCATCAGCCACAGCCCCAAAGGCTGACCGAGACATCCACTGTGAGTTCACAAATTTCTGATGACCAATCAACAAGAAGACTCAGTACAATCACAGTGAATGACTCGGATAGTGATCAAAGTATCATAACAAATGCTGCTTCGGATTCAACTTACGTTCCAGGACACTCCACACCGGCAGAAACTTCAGATTCTTCATTTGAGTCGTCATCTGAAGCTATACTAATGGTGCAAAAGTTATGCAACAATGACAATGATCCTGAGACAGTGAAGGAAGCCTTAAGCAGCCCGTTAGCAGCGCAGTGGAAGCGTGCGATGATAGATGAGTATAATTCATTCATTCACAACAAATGTTTTACTCTGGTAGAAAGACCAGAAGCCCAGAAGGCTATAAAATGCAAATGGGTATTTAAAACAAAGACAGGCTCAAATGGAGCGCTTTTAAAATACAAGGCTCGACTTGTTGCAAAAGGATACACACAAAAATATGGTGTTGATTATTCAGAAACATTTTCACCAGTGGTCAGACATTCAACTATACGAATGTTACTAGCAATAGCAGCAGAGAATGATTTAAATATCGAACATTTGGATGTAAAAACTGCATTCTTGAATGGTGACCTTGATGAAACTGTGTTTATGGAACAACCAGAAGGGTTTGTACAAAAAGGCAAAGAGCATATGGTTTGTAAATTGAATAAAGCCATATACGGCCTCAAACAAGCTTCAAAAATGTGGTATGATAAAATAAATGAAGTTTTATTGAAGAAAATGAACTTCAACAGAACCACATCAGAACCGTGTGTGTATTTCAAAGACATAAATGATGAAATAATAATAATAGCATTATATGTCGATGACATATTGTTGTTTTCCAGCAAAAATTCTATAAATAAAGAAGAAATTAAGAATTCTCTAATGACAGAATTTGAAATGAGAGACTTAGGTCCTGTGCATCAAATACTAGGAATGCGGGTCTGCAGACAAGGTGACAAAATAACCTTGGATCAGTCCGGGTACATAATGAAAGTCTTAGACAGATTTCGCATGAATGATTGTAAATCTGCAAATACACCAATGGAAAAAGGAATTAAGTTGACTGCAAGTGAAGAAAAAGAAGAAAATTCTAATTATAGGAACTTAATTGGCTGTCTCATGTATATTTCAGTTTGCAGTAGACCGGACATTGCTCATGCAGTAAGTGTTCTCAGCCAGTTCAACAACTCACATGCAGAGACTCACTGGAAAGCGGCCAAGCGTGTGCTGCGGTATCTTAAAGGTACATGCGATTTTCATTTGATTTTCCAAAAGGGTGGGCTTGATGTCACTGCTTATGTCGATGCAGACTGGGCAGCAAATGAAATCGACCGCAAATCCTACACGGGGTTTGTATTTAAACTAGGATGTTCAATTATTTCCTGGGAAAGTCGCAAACAAAGAACTGTTGCTCTCTCTAGCACAGAGGCAGAATACATGGCCTTGTCAGATGCCTGTAAGGAGGCTTTATTTATTAAAAGTTTTCTAAACGAATTGTTACATAAACAAACTAAAATATTGATTTATAATGATAATCAATCAGCTCAAAAACTGACTGCTAACAGTATGTATCACAGTAGGACTAAACACATTGATGTACGTCATCACTTTATCAGAGAAACCATTAGAAATAATTTAATAACTGTAAAATATTTACCTACAGATGTAATGATAGCAGATGTTTTGACTAAACCATTAACAAGAGAAAAACATAATGAGTTTGTGAAAGGTTTATGCCTTTGCTAAAATTTGTTTAAATTCATAACTGTATTTTTGTTTCTTTTGTAATGTAAGAAAATATTTTTGTATTGGAAATAGAGACAAGTAAATAAATATGTATTTATTTCTAAATACATTTGTAAGATTCTGTGACTGTGTACTACGAGTACTAACACTATACATATTACTTGTTTATAAAACTTAAGAGTAATATTATACATATATTTTTCTCTTTGTTTCAAGTACATAGTAGTTATAATGCATAGTTATTATATCTGTTTTACCAGATTGGTTTAAGGGGCAGTGTTGGATTCTTCATAAATGCTCATGTAATACAATGTACCTATATTCGTAAACACAATCTTGATTGTCTAAGAAGGGATTGTCTTTGTCTCTCCCCTTTCATTTTTACGTGCTCAATGTCAACTGTTCTCTGAAATTAAATCCAAGTTTGTCTGAACAATCGTGCCTAATTCTTCATCATATCCCTTCAGTTTGTGGTTGTAAAGTTGATCCACTCTTTCCATAGTGGAAGTGAAATTAAATATATATTTTTTAAACAAACACGTTTAGCTATAAAGATAACAGAAGTAGCCACCACATAAGGCCAAGCTCGAATCGTGGTGGCCTACGTTTGGGTACTTCTTCTTCGGTCCTTTAACTCCTAGGGGAGAATAGGGCCTCACCTTTCGCTTCTGACAGTAGTCGCGGCAGCTTCCAATTCAAGTCAGCTAGTGCCGATCGACTTGGCTTATAGATCTTTTCCTGGTGAACCTTGGTCGCTTCTCAACATTTTGAGCAGGGCTTCAGTGTCTGCTTTGGAAAGAGCTTGTACCCATTTTTTTACTGTGATTTGCATTGGTAGTTGTAGAACAACACCCTGTACGTCCCATCAGACCACTCTGCACCAGGTCAGTAGTTTAGCTCCAAGAAATACGTTCAGCTTTTAAAAAACCGGTCCTTATAAATACATGCAGGAATCGCAAGTAAAGTATCATCTTTGAAGATAAAGTTGTGCGAGGTACAAAATTCTACAAAGCTTGCTTAAGTTGGCAATAAACTTTTGACAATGGACCATTTAAAATCTTTATGTTGGCAAAGAATTATCTTGTCCGATTAGACAAACAAATGAATGTCACCAAAAGAAAAAAATACAATGTCAAACGACCAGTTTAGATGACCAGAGCGATTGAGGCAGACAGACAGATAACTTACATCTATAACTCCGCGTCAGGAAACCAGATAGGCTAAAAACATTTTACCCGACTTAGGCAATTCCGTCTACTCTAGACTGATAATTGCTAAATAAATAGCTAAACGCCAGCGACGTTCTGGCAATGGCAGTATGATTTGGATAAAAATTACTATTTTTATTATTATCTCTCTAAAAAGCTTATTTTATTCACTGAAAAAAGTGAATACAAAACACAATCCTAATTTTGCAATCATAATTTTGTTGTTTCAATTTAGAACACTACATTTGACCTCGGTCTGCTGTACGACCTTTTTGCAGAAAAATACTCGATACATACTCCTTGCACGAAGAATACTTGACATACAAACTCTTTGTGCAAATAGCTCCTCGACATTTTTGACAAGGAGCTTTGCATTAGAATAGAAACTGCTTTGCGTCATTTGCTGTCATTAGTAAGCAAGTTGACCAACCTTTATCAATAAATTCACACTAACTTTTAGTACTTGTTCCAAATATAAAGTGCATTTGACTTTAACCCTCCTTTTTTCTTTATTAACATGTCTGTTGTCGCTTTTCTTCCTTTTTCACTCATATCAACTTTTGCCAGCCTACATCGTCAAAAATGACAATTCAAAAATGAAAAACATAAATGTGATCAGAACTTTGACCTGCTACACCTCGCTGTAGTTAAATCAGATTCTAAGCTGAAGATATATGTCAGGTTGTAACCCAATTCAAGACTTTGCTAGGTATATTAAAATAATGTGCTTAAGCTAACGAATGCAAAGCTACCTCTGACCCGCTTGCCTTAATCTTATGAGAACGATGTCTGTGGGACGTTAAGTTTTGTTATTAATCCGGTAATAATAATGAAACATTGTATTCGTCGCCGGTATTACGTTGTTTTAGTGTGAGTTTCATTCTCAGCATATTCGTGAGACAAATAGGCAGCTGGCTGAAAATCTGCCCAGTTGTCTTTTACAGCATCAGGGATACACCGCAACTTGTGTTCGTGAAAGTTTTTATTGTACCTATTATTTCTCCTTTGACAAATTCTCCAATGTGAGAGGGAAGAGATTGTTATTAGCACAAAAATAGATAATTCTTTATTTGCACCTTTTTTTTAAATAAGGCTGACTATTGTATCTTCTTCTTCTTCATCTTCTATAACTGATTTTTCCGTAACTAGTTTTTAAATAAAGAATATTATCATCTATCTGATCTTAAATTGTTTATTTATTTCACAGATGTTGTAACGTTGTAAAGAAATATGTGTGTTTCTGTTGCTAAAATAAACGACTACGTCTTTTATTTCATCAAAAGCTACAAACTTAAATTAATTTAAGTAGTTATATATTAAACAGGTAGACACGTTTCGCATCGTGAAACGGTTCGGGAAGTTTCATGTAAATCCGTTCAACGATTGAGTTACAAACATCCAAACATCTTCACAAACTTTCTCGTTTGCAATATTATAGCAGAATTAGGCCAAAACTACATTGCGTATCCAATTACTAATTGTAAAACAAATTCTTGATAGATTTTGCTATGGACATCCGTCATAGTAAACCGTGGATTGTAGTTCTATGAAACTCCTGGCTACGATTTGTGGGTAATACACTGACAATTGAGCCGTAGGTATAGCTTTTAACAAAATATGTGAAGTATACCATTGTAAAAAAATGTATTCTTGAGAATTAAATGATATAAAAAAACTTTGTGAAACATAGTTACAACGATGGTTACTGGCTCCCGAACAAATAATAAAAATAATTATCAAAAAATCGAAATCCCTCATAAAGAGAACAAAGTACTAACAAGAACTTAATACTCTTTGAAAGTGTAATGTGACGTTGAGAAGCCTTTTAATGTATAGATCGTCAATAATTAAATGGTCATTGACTATGTTCCACGCGACGAATATCGCAAAAGTGGAATAGCCCAGCGGAGATGGCTGGACGACCTCGCGACCGGTTCGGCATTAGTTGGTCTTGAACAGGGAGGGGTGGAATGCGAAAGGCGATATCAACCCTTGTATGTCCCCACTACTGGGGTACGTGTCTTTTCCTGCATCGCACAGGAAGGTTAGGCCATACTTCACCTCGGGGGCCAAGTCCGGGTTGGTGGAGGGTTGTAAGACAGAGCCTTACTGTCAGATGTTATCAATCAAGCCGCCTGTAAGGCCTCTGACATGTCTTAACGACTGCCATTACATGGCAGCCGGCACCAGTCTTAATGTGCCTTGCGTTGCAAGCCTTTGGTGAAAAAATGAGTGCAGCAGTGGGACACAATCGAGGTTATGTAAAAAAAAATATAGCTTCTTCTTAGCACGTCGATGGAAAGCCATCCTTGTGAAAGGATTTGCCAATCAGAGTTAAAGACTCGCTGATTGTTGCCCAGGGTGCGCCAGACTCCTTTCATGCAGCCCAATGTTAGTTATAGGTACATGCAATGTGGTCGTCGTCGTCAGGCTATACTAGTCCACTGCTGGTACTAATGTTTATTTACAAGTTTTATTTTATACTATTTTTATTTTTAATGCACTAACCCGTGCTAAGGAACAAATTTAAAAACCTATCGTTCCGATGTTAAACCTAACTGCAAAGTAGGTAGTCGGGGCTGTAAGTAATGCAATTTGCTTGAGTCAGATGTCGCTGCCTGTACGTAATACAGAGAATAGTGTAAAGAGGTTCGAAATTTCACTGATGCCATGAGTCGCCCATTGGCTCAATTGGTAGAGCGCTGGCACGGATAGCCAGAGGTTGCGGGTTCGAATCCCGGCATGGGTGAAATTTTTAGCCTCTAAATAGGTTTTTAAGTTTTATTTTTTCAATTCTTCATGTATTTCAGTGGCATCTCCTTTTTTATATGTCTTGATACATACAGAACAGCGCATAAAGAAAATTGCAGAAACCTACTTTTAAGTAAATATTTACCTGCAGTATTAGGCTCCGCTCTTTCTACACTATAATCTATTAAACGTGCTTATGAAATAACTATGTTATGTTATTTAAGATGGATATAAAATCTTTTCGAATTGTTACTCATACTGCTGTGTGGTTCGGCCTAGAGAATAGCACCAACCCAATTCTTCCCACGGGTGTCGTAAAAGGCGACTAAGGGACATAAACCGGGGGGTGGGCAGCAGCGCCCCCTGCTGTACAATTCCACCAAACTGCGATCCCCAACCCGCATGCCCAGCGTGGGGATTATGGGCATTACCCCCTATGATAGCTCAACGTGGCGCTCTTAAGGGGAGGGATTTGTCCATCAGTGGATTAGTATAGCCTGACGATGGCGATGACTTATATACAAAGGCAAAAATATTTTCTTAATTTAAAATTTAAATGCATACTCTCATTTCATGATCTTTGATTCGATCCTTGTCGACAACTTTGCTATGGAGCATGTAGGTTAGCCTCTCGATGCCACATCCATACTAATTCATCGCTCCGTCCGGTTCATGGTTTCCTTATCTCAGTGTGAGTACAGTATACGTGTAAAGCAAACGTTTGTTTGAGCGGAGGCTAATTGTTTCGGCGAAGGATTTATTGAAGTACGACGTCGTTTCTCGCTCTCTATATTTGGTTCACGGAGATTTGTGTGAGAGCTGCGCCCTGTATGCTTAGCATGCACGTTTTGACTCTCTCGACGTCGAGTGAGAGACTTAGGAGTACTTGCCATGTTGAAAGTGCGACCATGGCAGCCAAGACTCGAGACAGCCTATAATATTCTGCGATCTTATCAACCTAAACGTGGTTTTTGGCAATTTTTTATTTTTTTAAATAAGAATTATAAATACATACAATATACTCGTAATACCTCCCATCCGCCGAAACCGACAAGGTTTATCTGTAGATTGGGACTTATTGGGATAAATAAAACTATTGTATTTTTATCTGACAACAATGTTAACATTGTTACTGATAATAGTTCTGTGCACTAAATATGCTATAATGAAGAAATTAAAATCAAACAGAAATGTTAATGCAACAAGAACACAAAAAAAATTAAGTAAATTTGTACTTTTCTTGAAAAATCTATGCTCTCGAGGCCTTGTTTTCACCTCCGTCTAGACATCGTCTCGGTTATGTCAAAATTAGTGTCTAACTCGACCGAAATCATCTCGACTATGTCGCCATGTCACCCAGTTATAGACGGGATCTTTCGCATAATTTTTTCTTCCTAATTTTCCTTGTCATAATGAATGTCGCATATTTTGTTTTACATGACGATACTTTTGCATAAACGTTCTTTGGCATAATAAGTCTTAAGAATAATGGTCTGCTATAATACTATATTCATTTTGACTATTGTTGTAACGCATATTATTTAGTCTTTTGTCCTTTTATTATTTTCCATTAATTTTCAGTTATAATCAAGGCTCGGTTGACCTCCGTCTCGGTCACGTCGCCATCGTGGTCATTTCTCGGTCGTGAGACATTTCGGGATCGACAGCGAATTTGTCATTTTTGCATATAGTAGGGTATTTCTCGACCGCGGCATGCTAAGCGAACTGGTACGCAGGGGTTGCGTGATAGCTACATTGCGATTAATTTTGCAACCGTTTGACACGACTCAATAATGCTGACACAGTCTTAATTATAGTATTCTTAAATCACTCTTCAAATACAGTTTAAATTGCCTGTCTTACTACAGACAAGTTTTTTTTGTCTTTTTTGTATAATTTCATCAACCCATTATGTCCCCACCGAGGGGCACGGGTCTCTTCACTGAGGAAGGTGTAGGCCATACTCCACCACGGGGGCCAGGTCCGGGTTGGTGGAGGATATTGACTAAATTATCAAATGAACGCACTTTATTCGTACTATTGATTGCCATAAGTTAAAACTCGTAAGTAACGTGAGGTTAAGTATTGACTTTTATTTCCTGCGGCATACTTTGCTGTGTGGTGTCGGCCTAGAGAATAGCACCAACCCAATTCTTCCCGCGGGTGTCGTAAAAGGCGACTAAGGGACACAAACAGGGGGATGGGCAGCAGCGCCCCCTGCAGTACAATCCCACCGAACTGCGATCCCCAACACGCATGCCCAGCGTGGGGATTATGGGCATTACCTCCTATGATAGAACGTGGCGCTTTTTAGGGGAGGGCTATGTCCAGCAGTGGACTAGTATAGCCTGACGACAACTGGTGCAATAAAGAATTTAATAATAATAATAGATATTTAGTTTTATGCATTAAAAGTTACATATTCAAGGCTGTGTTTTTGAAGTCGCTTAAATACTCAAAGTTGCCAACAACGGGATCTGTTACGAAGACTACACCTCCGCTCAACAGATAATAACGCGTTTAGCACCATGTGGTACTTTCGCCGTATTTATTCAGCGCTGTATTAGCCACGCAAACAGACTATCATCAATAGCACAAACACGGAGCTCGGCGCATGACGTAGCTCAGATCGCCTTGATTAAGGCATGTCAATATGTAACCATTAGATCTTCTGATAGCTGTGCGAGGTGGCAAGTTTTGAAACGTTTGATCACAGGATGTAGCGGTGCTTTCTGACTAAGATGTTACTTTGGTGGGGAAATACAGAAGATCTACTTGTTCCTAGGTGTTTCTAATCTTGCCCGTGGCCTTTTGTTTGTGGGCTGCGTTCATATAATTCGTATTGTTTTTATTATCTCGCTCAAGGCTTTTTGTTTGTGGGCTGCGTTGGTATAATTCGTCCTTTTGTGACGAAGTAAATTTATTTACTATGCTTGCTTTTACTATTGCGTAAATATTTTATGTTACTCAATCAGGCAATTACGGCTGAACGGAATTACATGGCAGTTGGCGTACATATACAGTATATTTATCCTTACTGTCCAATTTAGCAAACGATATTCTAACCTCAAAATTAACATTTCATGCCAATAATTTATATCTTCTTACACAGTCATGAACTTTGTTTAACAATTTGGCTGCGTGTTATCTAAAATAGTGTCCCGGGTTACTGCACTTATGCTAATATGGCAGTTTTCGACCAAAATGTCGTACTTTACCGGTAGACTCTTGTTTACTAAATTAGACGAGTAAGGATAAGTTCATGTGTTTATTTTATTTATTTATTAAGAGCATAAAAAGTGGCATAACACATTCTAAAAATTCGCAGAAAGCTGGATAAATAGACTTGAGATAAAGATCTGGAACTGAGACGGATCCTGACTGCACGTGTTTATGGTTACAGCCTAGAATTTAGAGTCTATACTCAGATTTTTTATCCCGTAGAATTCTGACAGCTATCATTTCTTGACATTTGTAGCATATATAGCATTTTATTTCCTAATGCCCTCAAATGGGTCAAATATTTATTGAATGAATGAAAATTCTTTATTGCACTAAAACAAATTTGTACAAATGCGAGCTTAATACTAGATAGTATTTTCTTCCAGCTAACCCACGATAATGCCGACAGTGGCAGGGATAGTGCCAGTTAACAATAAAATATAAGAGTGATTTATTACATAACCTAGGTTAATTAAATATAACAAATATAATTTAAATACACATACGTATATAAAATAGCACAAAATATATAAAATGATACTTAAATACATATTCACTATAATCTACATACCTACATACTAATAATAAATATTACTTACATACAATTCTATAATAATATAATACTACATAGATACTGGATAACTCTATTGAAGCCCAAAGTAGTGATCGTGAACCTTACTCTTAAACACGTCTACAGATGGAGACTGCTGAATGGTCAGCGGCAAAGCGTTCCACAGACGAACCGCTGTCACAGTGAAAGAATTCGAATAGCCCGCCATATTGCGCTCAGGAATATCAAGAAGTAAAGAAGTAGTATTATTTTTGTTGGTGGAAGCAATCACTTAGTGGCAACACTAATAAAAATCAGAGTTTAGACAGTAGGACTTTTAGGACGGAGAAGAAAATTTTTCCTACTTGAAATAACTCTAAAAAAGTCCTTAAAACGGATTAAATAGAAGAAATTCGGCGAATATGGTCTAATAAAATATACGACGAAATTGTTACGTCAAAAAGTCTTGAAATACTAGTGTTACTTCTGTTTGTATCTACTTCAAAAAACAGAACAATTAGTTAGCTCTTTATCGTTGGCCAAATAACATTGAATTGCTCCGGTAACCGTACACAGGTTCCTTAAACAAGCTTTCGGTGTCTTTATTCCTTAAGCCATATGGTGCGGTACATTACCCTGCCCACGAGTCTGCTACCTAAATGCTTTGTTAAAAGTGGGGAAGAAACGCCACTTTATTTTAATCGAACTACCTCTGATCGTAAAATGTGTCTAAATGATCATGACATAGCCCTCCCCTAATGAGCGCCATAGCGCAAGGTTGTGCCATCATTGGGGGTAATGCCCATAATCCCCACGCTGGGCATGCGGGTTGGGAATCGCAGTTCGGTGGAATTGTACTGCAGGGGGCGCTGCTGCCCACCCCCTGCTTTGTGTCCCTTATTCGCATTTTACGACACCCGCGGGAAGAATTTGGGTTGGTGCTATTCTCTAGGCCGACACCACACAGCTCACGGGATTAAGTATGCCCTATTGTATATCTATCTTAAGTGCAATCAAACTATTAAAGTATATTTTTATTTGGTCTTCAAACGTCCCACTTCAGGGCACATGCCTTAAATTAAGCCCACGCTCTCTCAGAGAAAAAGTATGGGCTTAATAAGCAGGCGTGCCCACCGTCTGGTTTGGCAATTTAAAGCGTTGAGGTACTTGAACACGTCAGACGCTCAGGTTTCCTCACGATGTTTTCTTTCAAAGTTAGCGAGTGGTTCTGCTTATGTAACTTTACAAATAAATAAAACCAAATGAATGAAATCGTTGATAAGATCCACACAACAATCAAGTATCCTAGTCCCAAGCTAGGATAGTCGGTGATACGACTCAGATATGACATAGACTAAGGGCCAGTTTCTGAATTCATAATTTCGCTAAATAAATAGTTAACTTTACATGTTTTGTGATATGTGCTCTGGTGTATATATATAGGCCTTTTGTGCATCTACGGAATGAGATGATTTATACAGCGTCCACTGGTATCTTCACTCACACTAGATGGGTGAAGGGACCATTCCGACGCTGTAGTGCTCTGGTGTACAATAAAGAATATTCTTATCTTATCTTAACTGTAGTGCTGTCTCCTCGAATTTCCCAGAAAAAATCGCGACAGAACATTACTTAAGTATTTACTTATTGAAATACTTAATTCTAAAACCGGCCCTTAGTGGCATTCAGAGCAGAAGTAAGGTCACATAAGATCCACACATTCCAATCAAGTATCCTAGACCCAACCTGGGATAGTCTGTGATACGACACAGATATGAGACAGACTAAGGTTTCTTCTTCAGGCTATATAAATCCACTGCTGGACATAATGAGCGCCATAGCGCAAGTTTGTGCCATCATTGGGGGGTAATGCTCATAATCCCCACGCTGGGCATGCGGGTTGGGGATCGCAGTTTGGTAAAATTGTTCTGCATGGGACCCAGGCCTCTAGGCCTACACCACATAGCAAAGACTAAGGTAATTTGTACAAATGAAAGCAGCTGAGTCTCTAGCTTAAATCAAAACCCAAGACCTCAAAACCCAAGACCTCTGACATGGTCCCAAACTAGGATACCCTGTGATATAGTAAAATTGAGGCCCAGATTTAACCGGTTTGTGCATAATAACATGTGACAAGATTGTATATAGGTTTGCTTAAGATCGCTGTAAAGAACATTGTGCCAGACTCATACAACTTAATACGGACTAGATTCCTAAGCATAGGACCAGAAACTTGAAATTGACCATGAAATTTATCTACTTAATGAGATGATTTACTCAGCTTCTACTGGCACCTTCACTCACGATAACCCTTGAATGTCCCCACTACTGGGCACGGGTCTCTTCCTGCATCGCAGAAAGGTTAGGCCATTCTTCACCACGGGGGCCAAGTTCGGGTTGGTGGAGGATTGTAAGACAGTGGCAAGCCTTAATGGCAGGAGTTATCAAGCCGCCCATAAGGCCTCCGACATGGCTTAACGACTGCCATTACATGACAGCCGGCACCAACGGCTTAACGTGCCTTGCGAAGCACGGAAGGACTCAGAAAAAATTGCCACTAGCGGTAGTCACGGGACGGTCACCCATCCTGCACCTGACCGCGCCTGTTGTGCTTAACTCAAGTGATTGATTCCAATCACTCGGTTCGGCTAGGCCACGAGCGCTTCACTCACACTAGATAATTAATAAATAAATAATAAATAAATAACTTCCCCACAACACAATCACGTGTCCTGGTACCAAACTATATAGGATGGTTGTGCTTTTTGGAAGAAATTAATATTGGATAAGATAAGAATATTCTTTATTGTACACAAGAGAACATATTAAAAAACATGTAAAGATGCAGAACGTTACGCCACATACTGCATAACAGACGGCTACCAAATTAGAGGAGCTTCAATCCGCTATTTGACATGTATCAAATTTGACGCGATAAATGAATATTTCCTATTTAACGTAAGATACCGAAATATATTGATTTTGCTAAGTAAGTATGCAGGATGGCTGCAAAATTTGCAAAGTAAAAAAAATTTTCCTCGTTTAATTCGTAACGGCGAAAACGCTATCCGCCATCTTGAAACCATCTAAAGTATGTAAACAAACATCTTTCAGTCAGAGCCAGTGGACATTGATTATTATAGGAGTTAAATCAAAGTGGTCTTCACATAAATACACCCCGAGTTTCAATTGATAAAGAGTCGGGGTCTCTTTTGGCAAGTTTGAGCAAAGTTTTTCGAATGTTAATTTCACTGGGTACACGAATCCACAACTTCCCGGGGGTCTTTATTGACGTGTTTTTTCATTCTCGAACTATGCAATAATGATAATTGGTATATTTAGGATGTAAATCCGATGAAATCATGGTTGCGTTGTTTTTATTTCATTATGCTCAGAGATCACTTACAGAAAATTGAATGTCAAACTTTGTTTACAATTTTTTGGACTTCAAGCCGTAGACGAAAATGACCGCGTTTTTGTCTGTTTATTAAAATAAAGTTTTAAACTATATTTTTTGTTGCTTTTAGATCATCAAAAAATATACTAACATTTTTTTTGGTATAATGGTAGAGCTATTTACCGTTTAAGACTTACTTGAAAAGAGACTCAAATAGCGGATTGGAATGTCTAAAACATCCACCGTACTCTGCGGACCTTGCTACAATAGATTAGCATTTTTTTTCGAAATTTGGATAAGTTATTGCAGGTGAAAAATATAAAAATAACTACGATGGGGCAGTCCAAATCGCCTTCAAAAATTTTATTGATTCACTCCGAATGATTTTTTTTGTAAAAGGATCAATGAATGACATATGAAATGACAAAAGTACATAGATAGCAAAGGTACATACTTTGATAAATAAAAATATAATATTAAAAAAACGACTTTATTTTCGCTTAAACAAAACGCCAATTTCATATGTAAGGACCTAATATTATTATGTACTAGCTGTGCCCCGCGGTGCTATCAACGGTTTATCGATTTTTTTTATGGAAATAAGATATTTTCTCGCAGTAAAACATAGCCTGTGTGTTAAACCAAGGTGTCAGCTAACTGCATACCGAATTTTGTTACAATCGCTCCAGCCGTTTAGACGTGAAGCAGTAACAACATTCACAAACTTTCGCCTTTATAATATTATTATTAAGTGTGATGTGATGTACTTTGGGCTGAAATCGTGCCGCCCGTACATTTCCGCCCCGTGGATGGACCTTTACTTGATGTTATTCTCTTAAGCGGCGCGCGCGCACTGAAATAGTTCATGGCGAAACGCAATAACATAAACAAGGAACTGGCAGCTCTTGCCGTAATAATATTATCACAAATAAACATTTCACTTGCACCCGCGTCCTTAAAAGTAACACCAAGGTACAAACGCCTATTTTCGACTCTATTTTTATGGCGTTAGAGTGGAGAATTGAAAACGGAACTGGTGTGTTAAGTTGATTTTTGTTTGGAGAGAATTCTTTTGATCAGTTGTAGTTTTTTGACAGATTAAGTATCAGTTATGATTTAGATCTATACAATTTATACTTTAGATGTTACTTTGCACATGCAAGAGAGTTAGTAGAAAGTGTGATGAAATATCCTCTGCTATTCTATTTCAGGAGTTGTTCATAACTTTATCGTGTTTATTTTGACCGAGTAAATAATGCAGCTTGTACTTCCCACTGTAGTACAAGCAGCAACTTCTCTCAGAGAGAGAGAGAGAGAGTACGGGCTTAATCTCTATTAATCTATACACTTATAGTCTTATTAATACAAAGTCAGTTCAGTAAAAGCACTGTTAAAGTGGCCTTATGAGATGTCTAGGTCTAAAGAAAAACGTCATTAATAAAACAAAAGTTGTACTTTTATCAATAAGGAAAAATTAGAGCGTACTATATGTCTAATAGAGGATTTTAGCTAAAATGCGCTACGAGCACACTACAGGACGTTTTTATTAATAAGGCCCTATATCTATATCGTGGTGATTAGTAGTCACCACGATATAGGCTAGGCCTAGTGTAGAGATCACCGTAATGTTCGCTTTAAAATCGAGTAACTTTGCAATGTAGATAGATAGATAAAAACATTTATTTAGAGGTACAGTACTCAAACATGACACACACGTTTTACAACCATGAAACAAAAAGAATTGTAAAAAACAAAAAAAATAAATAACGTAGGTAATATGATAACGGATTAAGTACATATTTAAAAATTCCTTCTTAAATACGACAGCATTATGTGTGCACTCTATTCATTTACATTACGGGTGAATCTGCTACGGAAATGCGAAGGTTAATCTACTTGTACCATCTACCCCTTCCCACCATCTACCTACCATCATTTACCTTTTTGTAATGGTGCATACAAATTATGAAATAAAGTCTATTCTACTTATTCACCATGCATGCCCCCCGCGGATTGGCAAATTCAAGCGCTCAGGTATGTGAAAACCTTAATCCTCAGATTTCCTCACGACGTTTTCCTTTACCGTTAGCGTATGGAATTGCCTACAAACTCGCAAACACATAAAAAACTCAAATAAACACCCAAGTTGAGGCTATCTGTTAAATCCTCGAGCGCGGCCAACAGTGCTGCAGGTCTTCAGCTGGTCGCCAAGCATCTCAGCCGTTAGATCAACAAGGCAGGTCAACGACAAAACTTCTTCGAGTCAACAATTTCCCATACACTTAATTCCCCAGTCTGCCTTACAGTTACATACGTAAAATACGGCGTCCTATCTCCATAATCCATGTAACAAATTGATAAGCTACCCCAAGCATGCCTTTACATGATAATAGGATCGGTTAAGTACACAGCGGTCAAGCACGTGACACCTCAATTCTGCATCGGCGGTTTAACGACCACTAACTTTACCGCTAGGCGAGTACTGTTGGAGGAAGCGAGATTGGTATAGGAGGGGTAAAAAAGGTTGAACACAGTCGATGATCTGCTTGAAGCGCTTTTTTGCACAGACTTTGAAGAACAAACAACTTAAATAATATGATGTAAACGAAGAAATGTCTTCCAGTCAGTATATAAAAGATTCTGAATAAAAAAATAGAGACTGTGGCAAATATAGAAATTTGATTACAAATGCACTGAATTATTTTTGACAACAACTATATTACAATCAAAATTAATCTAATAATTTCATTCAGAGCTTTTGGACCTAATCGGAAGATAGTAAATCAAGCCCTCAATCCTTTTATTTTCCCCAAGTAATGGGAATGATTTCTTATTTACCATGGTAACAGTAAACATCTCAGTGCTACCAATTCTCTCACGCGTCAAGTTAATGTGAACGCACTGTACATGAATAATCACACGTTGACATTTCGTTCGTTTTTATAAGGCAAAGGATTAATACTCAAACTGCCTTTGTTGACGTCATACAAAAGTCATTTAAGGTCAAAACTTTTTATTGAATATCTTAAAAAATATAGACTTATTAAAAAATCTGATATATGGAACACAGATTAAAAAGACTCAATATGGAAATTGTACGTGAAAAAATGTAGCATGGCCAAATACAATAAAGAATATTCTATCGATCTATCTTCATCCTGTTGCAAGTATCATACTTTTCGCTCTCTACTGTAAATAAGTGCATTTCTCTAGATGGGTCAATTCGTAGCTTACTGGTTAGCAGTAAAAGCAGTAAATCTTATAAAATTTACATTTCCTTTTCATGTAAATTTACTTTTCCCCTTCCTTGGAAATTGTCTACAAAACGGTGAAGATTTTCATTTCATAACACCATTACAATCTAAAATCCTAACGCAACTACGTTAAGGAATAATTTTGATAGACAAAACTGGTACTTAAACAGTACTTAAATCTTCTTCTTCTTCAGGCTATATTAGTTCACTACTGGACATAGCCCTCCCCTGAGAGCGCAATAGCGCAAGATTGTGCCATCATTTGGGGGTAATGCCCATAATCCCTACGCTGGGTATGCTGGTTGGGGATCGCAGTTTGGTGGAATTGTACTGCAGAGGGCGCCGCTGCCCACCCCCCGTGGTGTGGCCTAACCTTCCTGCAATGAAGGAAGAGACCCCTGCCTCAGAAGTGGGGATATACAGGGTTGCAGTCGAATGGCATCTCTTGGACGCGAAAGTAAATTTTAGTTAGTCAATTAGCGATGAAATAAGTATTGTTACAATTAAAAATAATTTTAAAAAAACCACCTTAAAAGCATCTCATAGAATAGGAGAATTAAAGAAAAAATACACGCTATGACAACTATGTCTATAGACAATTTACAACACGACGTAGAGTGGTATCTGCGATTTATTTATAAACGTCCTTAGATGATTCATAGGACTAAACGTAAATGCTTATTAGCTCTCGCGAAACGTTCTCTGCACTTTTGCTTCTAACCATTTTTTACTTTTATATCTACGCTTACAGAACTAAATTTTGATCGTCTTTCTATCCATCAATTCACATGTAAGAAATTCACATGCGAAAAAAGTAAAGAAACGACTCTATGTACCAATCAGTCGGGCTCTGTGGCGCAGCGGTAGTGCATCTGCCTTCCATGCGAGAAGTCCCGGGTTCGAACCCCAGCTGGGGACAAAAAAACCAGGTCTTGGATGTTTACATGTGTGTGATGTCACTGTTTCTGGTTCCCACGACACAGGGTACAATGTTATGTTATTAATTCGCACTTAAAGATAATCCTATTCTCGTGTAGATTGTTTGTAGAATACGGTCGCAAACCTGTACGTAAACATGTAAGGAAGAAAAAGTAAAGAAATGACTATCTACCAATTCGCACTTAAAGAGGATCCTATTCTCGGATAGATTGTTGAAAACGCTCGCAAACCGGCTCGGGGCCTGGAGTGGTCTCCATGGCAACGGCCTGACTAGACGAATAACAACCGGAGCGTGTGTCGCCTGTTGACAGTGTACACAGGCGGGCTAATCGACTGGGCCTAGACTGAGGACGTGCCTAGAGCTCTGAGTACACTTGCCGAGTAAATACTTTAGCTTCAATGATGGCTTGTTGCAGCCGACATCACTAGTATCGCAGGAGAAAATTGGATAGAAA
Source organism: Yponomeuta sedellus (assembly GCA_934045075.1). Classification (NCBI taxonomy): domain Eukaryota; kingdom Metazoa; phylum Arthropoda; class Insecta; order Lepidoptera; family Yponomeutidae; genus Yponomeuta; species Yponomeuta sedellus. The sequence goes on along the minus strand of OW203734.1, from coordinate 22,163,765 downwards.
GAAGGGAAAGAGAAAAATGAAAAGATATAGAGGAGATTTTCACCCTTTAAATAGGGGTTCCTTTCAAAGAAAAAAAATGAGTGTTTTATATTGATTATTTTTTGACGATTATATATATATTGTATAATAGGTATAAGTGCATTGTAACAATGACTTTAATGTTATTTCAAATCTTATAGGAAATAAAACTTAAGTAACCGTTTTATTTCATTATTTTTATAATAGCTTGTTGGATTTTAATTGTTAAGAGTCTGTCTGTCTGTTACTATAATTTTTAAATTTCTTGATTGCATAAAAAATTGCCCACAGGCGAGCTTAATGCTACTTAGCATTAACTTCCAGCTAACCTAAGTTTTGGAAACAAGATTAGTAGTGCATTACTCATTTAGATCTACATTATAATTATATTCATCATCATCTAGAGTCTATCTATTTGTCAAGCCCATAAATACTTGCTTGTCTACTTGCTTGGTATAGGATCCTGTTAAGTTTTTTGCCAAGATCTGCATGAGGGTCCTCGGTCCCATGCAAATCTGGTCCAATTTTATTCTGTAAATTGGATGATAACTATAATATAAAAATGAATCGCTGAATGTGATGGTGAGCGCAAATCTCGAGAGCAGCTGAACCGATTTTTCTAATTCTTTTTTTAGAATATTCCTTGAAGTATGAAGATGGTTCTAACGGAGAGAAAAAAATTAAAGAATCGATGGTAGGCGGTACAAAGTCCGCTGGGTCAGCTAGTTTATTGAATAATTAAGACATAAATTATGGTATTACATAATATGTAATACCATAATTTATGTTATGATATCAACGCAGTGCGAATTGTATCACCAATTTTTTTTTAGCACTGGGTGTCTTTGTTTGGAATTAGCGTTGTGTGGAAATTATTATTTATTCCAGTCTATTCAGTCGCTATGTTCATCTAGTTTGCCTTTTATTTGTCTGTACCTATTATAGTCTAACACTATACCTAGTTTTGTCCATAGAGGAGCGTCGTTTATTGTTTGGATTAACCCAGGCATGGGTAGTGTTTTCATTGGTTTTGGACTTTATTTTAAGTTGATAGGGTTCAATTTAATGTGGCCTTGTGAAGTATATTGCCAGGTTATTGGTTAAATACGTTTTAGTCTAATTTTTTTAGAGTAAATAATTTTGTTTGCTACAAAAATGTAAGCATTGAGCTATTGTCGACTGTACATTCATTTGGCGTGTATTAAAGCTATGTTCATACTAATACGTGCTCGTGGTGTGTGGCTAAAGTCTCGCCGGGCGGCGCGTGCGCAGCATGATTTACCGATGATTCGATACGGAAACGGGCAAATGGTATTGTAACTATATGCGCCCGATTCCGTTAAGTTGCCGTGGTCAGAGATGTAATGCCATCGCCTCTGGGTCACGCGGTTGCGGTCTGGCTTGGGTTGGGAATGTTTTTGTTTGATAGAATTTGTGTTTATTTTAAAATAAGCCCGTTGCTATATCAACATCTTGTTATTAAACCTTTTATTGAACTTTAGAACATGAATAAAGAGTAGGGTGCAGCAGAATAAAATATGTCTTTTCGGTTGCTATTTTTGCTTTCTTTATAGTGATATAAAGTCTGAGAGCCGATCTCACTCGAGCGATTTCAGATATTAGAGAACTTTATTAACCCTAGAGTGCTCGCGCTATGAGCATTTTGCCGCCCGCGGCACAATTTTCGTTTTATTTTGTACACTATGCATTTGTCAAGGGCAAGCGTCCGTGTAGCTGCCCCCCCGTCCCTCGCCTTCTTGTGTTAGAAATAAAAATTAAATCCGTGCACGGATGACGGCGAATTGCTCACCGCGCGACTACTCACGTAAGTGAAGTTTGTGGGTCTTAGTTTTTACTATTGTTGAAATATTATTTGTTTTCATTGCGTATAGGTATATCTTAATGTAAATATGGTAGGATATTAATTTTAGTTTGTTTTGTAGACTTTTAGTCTGGATCTACTTACTGAGTTTGTTTTAGTTAATTATTGGCAAAGAAATTAGTCTGGCTATGACTAGACCACATATCGTTAGAAGATTCGGCGTGAACACTTTACAGAAACATCTGAGGTACCAAATCTCTCGATTTGTGCCATCAGAACATCAAAATATAGCCTCAGTTCGAGAAGGTATATGCGCAGTATGTCCATGTTGGAAAATAGAAGGACAAAAAAAGGGTGCAACAGATGTGCAAAGTTACTGTGCAACGAACATTGCATGTACATGTGCCATGATTGTTTTGGTGAAATATACGCTGTAGATGACGAAAACGCGCAATTTTGTTATTAAGTTTTATTTCTTATTGAAATAATAATGCAAACGTTCCGTAAAAACAAAAATAATTACCGAAGATTTCACAAAGCATTGTTTTCTATTTTCTAATTATAAAACTTTAGTTAATGTTTTCTATATCTATAGTTGGTGTTTTATTTTATCGTTAAAACATAACTACAAATGCATGTGACCCGTATTAACAAAAAAAAATCATTTTGAGTACGGGCGGCAAAATGCTCCCTATTCGATTACTCGCGTTTCACGAGAAGGCGCGATTACTCTAAGGTTAATAGTGCTTTCCATCGTTATCAGAGATATTTGGGGCCCGAAGCTGCGATTGGACACTGGGACAGGCATGGTCGTGCAATCATTTTGTCAATTCAAGTGCGGTAGTATGAATAGTTTTTCGCCCATTGGATAGCATCAAATCAAATAAAATCACATCACATCACAATAATATTATAAAGTTTGTGAGTTGCGTAAGTTTGTTGCTTCGTCAGGTCTAAACGGCTGAAGCGATTTTAATAAAATTTGGTATGGAGTTCGCTGACAGCCTGAATTAACACGTAGGCATTTACTGTGGTAAAATATCTTACTCACCACGGGGCACAGCTAGTATAAAAATATTGTCTGATAGTTGTCCGCCCAAAGTACCTCGACTATGTATGTACGCACATTTTTAACTTTTTAATCTCATTTCACCTTCTCCTATGACAAAGGGTTTGCACCTAGTCTAGGAGACAGGATGCAATGACAAAAATAGATTTAGCACCAAACGATTCTTGTAATTTTTACTTATATTTTTTTTATAATCAATCGATAGATAACTACCCTTGTATGTCCCCACTGTTGGGGCACTGGTCTCTTCCTGCATCGTCGGAAGGTTAAGCCATACTCCACCACGGAAGCAAAGTCCAGGTTAGTGAAGGATTGTAAGACAGTGGCTGGCCTTACTTTCAGAAGTTATCAAGCCGACCATAAGGCCTCTGACATGGCTTATGCTTTTTAAATAATTTTATTTTATGGTTGTCCATTTGTGTCTTCACAAATGGACAACCATAAAATAAAATTATGAAAAACGATGACAATATTATACTGGTAATTTGTTAGGAATAGTATGAAGTGAAACTATGATATCTCAATTCAATGCTGACAAAAGCGGCTGTATTACAGTTATTATCATTTTACCTTCATCCCGTCGTCATTTACTCAATTTGGGCACCGACAGTCTTAAACTAAATCGCTGTCAGTTTCTATAGCAACCGTTGACGGACATTTTTTAAAGCCACCTCATAACTCACATCCGCAAACGATCACAGTAATAAGGAACTCAAACACAGCGATAGCTTACACCCTTTAGGCCGCCATTCAGCTAGCCTATTACGAAGTCAATAGGGCTCAAAACCGCCCACCATTACGCCGTGGCGCCACCTATTAGCATCAATCACCTGGAAAACCGTCGCGTCGACCATTTGCATGCCTCCGTCCACATACAAATGCACTACAAGTTGACACACTGGATGCGCTCTCCATTTTCGCACGCCGCGATTGGCCGGTGCCAACACCCTGGCAACTATCTTCCGCGGCGTAAGGGCTAAAATAGAACAAAAAGGCGGGACTACACCTGACTGTACGCCGTTAGGTGTCCTTTCATTTGTTTTACGCTCGCATTTAGTGCGAATTTATCTGTGCACGTGATTGGCAAGGCAAGCTTTCGTCTCGTGAATTTCATTCGTTTCATTCGTATCTATTATTAGCAGTATGATATGAGATCGAATGTACTCTATCGGTAATGGGAATAAAATGAAATATTTTTTTAAGCCTCAATCCCTAATTTAGATCCCTAGGCTGTGCGAGGGCACAGAGTATTCAGTACCACGACGGATGATTCTTGCTTAAGGTATTTAATTATTACATATCTTAGCAACTTATAGGTAATGCATGCTGTGTTTCACTAAAATTTGTTGAAGTACCTTAAGGTAATATATATATATCATTATTACTTTAAGCTTCACGTATTTATTATTATTAGTACTACAAAGTATACTGTAACATTTTATCTAACATTATATTAAAAAAAATGGGATAGCCTTTTGGACCCATATTTTTTTTATTTTATCTTTGACATGAAAACTTGTTTATAGTGGTTTACAATTAAATTTGCAGTATATGTGTTTGTTAATATTTGTACGCCTCAGTGGCAAAACATGCTGGAACAACTATTTTTTAAAACACCTTTTACTAATGTACACGTGTGTTTTAGAAATAAATAAATCTTATCTTATCCATTCAATTGCTTTAATTTGAATCATAGTTAAGAAAATTTATTTTAGTTACACCGACTACGTACTCAGCTTTTTACTTTTGTACGATGGCCGGTAATAACTGTCTGGAAGAAATTATTCTTAAGTAAGTTCCTGAACTTCACAGGTACTTTATCATATTATTAAAGTATGCTCTAGCATATGTTACCTTAAAACTCTGTTAGTGCCAGCGTTCACTCGAAAGAATTTGAATCAAACAACACAGATAAATTAGCTTGGGTGGATGGATACCAATTTTAAATTAGTTGATCCTACTTTTGGAAAGAAAAATTATAATAAAAAAAAGTGAACTGTAATTATCAACAAAACTACTTGACTTTGCATGAATTTGATTAATAATTAAGTTTTATTTTGGTTTTCATTTCTTATTGTGCATGAAATTGTATCAAAATTCAATACAATTATTACAATGTTGGAGTTCCTTATTACTGTGCCGGCAGAGTAGAATAGTACCACCCCATTTCTCCCCGTGTATATCGTAGAAGGCGATTAAGGGACCATCCGAGAGGTGGGCAGCAGCGCCTCTTGCGTAGACAACACAGTCCATATCAATACACTACGGTCACCAACCCGTCTGCCCAGCGTGGTGACTACGGGCAAAACCCCCCATGATGAACCCCAAAAAGAAACGGCCCACAGTTCCCGGCCGCCCTACTATTCCAGGTCACAGCAGCGGCCTTGGTTACGGTAGGGTAGGGTGTACCGACGACCTGAAAAAGGTGGCTGGTGGTGACTGGATGGCGAAAACGGGAGATCGGGTCTTTTGGCGCACCCTGGGGGAGGCTTATGTCCAGCAGTGGACTGCAATAAGCTGAAATGGTAAAATTACAATGTAAATTAAATACATTATACTGCATTATTAATTTGTGATATTAATTGTAATATTATTATAATGTTCATGTCGTGTCGCCCACGATACAGGCTATACTTAGACTGGGGTCACCATAATTCTCAAGTTGTTTACATAAAAAAATATTTTTGTATCTCACCACTGTTCTGTATAACAGATGTTATCTATCTGGCATTGTGTAGTATCCTTTCCATAAATACATATAATTTGACTATTTATTTTTATTATTTGGTTTGAAACCTCAAGAATTATTCACTAATTATTATTGAAAGGACTAAGGTTTGGAGTTTTTTTGTCCATGTATTCTCCAAAATGATGTAGATTTTAAAATGGACACCCAGTTTGAATTGTAACGTTCATTAAGCCGCAGCTTCTGCGCTACTTTAAATAAAACCTTTTCATTTCATTTCAAATCACCCAAAATTCAACAAAATCCAGCTCAATTTTCGTCTTAACAAGAAGTCAGACAATAATCACACTCCGCTTAATTTGGCGCTTCAATCGGTTCAAATGAAAACGATCGCTGATTAATGGGCCGTGACATTATCGCAGACGGACTAAATTGAGGGTTATAAAGCTGACAATGGACAAATTGACCATGGAGAGAATGTTTGGACCATTAAATGGTTATTGCGCTTCTCGGAACTGCAAAAAATCCCCATACGCCCCATAAGGCACATACGGTAAAAAATCATCAATACTATTAGCTGAGCAGTATCCCCAACAGAAGACAATTCTGATCGTGACATCAGTTCATAGCAAAAAACATGTTTGAAACGTATGTGCAAAGTAAGTATTGGTTTAATTCCTACTTCACTTTCTTCCTCGAAAGAATTCGACCAGGTTTCTTTCTGATTCACAGAGCTTAATCATGATGAGGAGAGACCGAGCTCTTCTCATGTTCCTACTAGGCGTTGAGGAACACACTTGTGAGGAGATAATCCTGCTGCATCAGCCTATTTCTGTCATTTTAGCGTGCATATTGCCATTAGAACATAACAAACATGTATCATCTAAAAATGGTAAATTTTCTGAATGTGGTTCAAATTTGGCTGGTAAGAATAGAATTAAACATTAACAAACATTATTAACATTAAACGAAGTAGTCAGAAGTACAGAAAACAGTGCAATAACCTTTGGACACGTGAATTTTGCTCTGGTGCTTTATCTGAGACATTGTATTATTTTTAATTGTACCTAATTAAAACACGTAAATTGTCTCTTTTGTGGGTTAATAGCTTTTACGAACCTGAGCTGGATAGAAATAAAATGTACATACGTACTTGTTTTCGTTAATAAGATAATTTTTTTTTTAATTAGCCATGACTGTGTCCCACTGCTGGGCAAAGGCCTCCCCTTCAGATTTCCACTCCTCTTTGCTGACGGCCAATGCTTCCCACGCAGGTAAATATTTGGTCAGGTCGTCACACCATCTCCGCCTTGGTCTGCCTCGTCGTCGGTAGCCATCGCACGGGACCCAATCGGTGCCGATTTTCGCCCACCTTTCCGGCTCCATACGTCTGACACGGCCAGCCCAGCTCCACTTGAGCTATAAAGCGGCCGCAACTCCAACGTCAGTGATCTTGGATAAGATAATAAGATAAGATATTTGTTGAGCTTTCCTGTTGTACATGAGATGTCTTATATAGTAAAAGTATCAAACAAGAACCCTGCTAGGGCGCTGCCAATATAAATAAATCAATCAATGTGTGGTGTGTATAGTTTGCTTAGGTTTTCATCTCTTTGTGTGTTTACGTTATAAATTGTTGTTGCAGATCACACAGTAGCTGAAATGAAGACAAGGATACGTGAGTACTTTCATATTATATCTGCAACAGATGTTCACATTGAGTAAAAACCTGTAAAAGGGGGGGGGGGGAATTGCAGCACAAGATGAGGGGACTGACTATCAAGTAATTGCGTGGCAGAAATACTCCTCTCTCCTCCTCTCCTCTCCAAATAAGCGAAAACGAGTCCCAAAAATTTACTACTGCGCATTGTTCGAAATGTTGGCAGGTTGGCAGGTTATTACATAACCTTTTTTAACATAAAATTTACATACAGGCATTTACATTAGCAATGTATGTGATTTCTGGCCCCACACTACGATACCCTGTTTAGTGGGAACAAGAAACAGCGACATCACACAAATGTAGGCATCCAAGACCTTGGGTTTTTTTCTGATAAATCTTTTCAATTTTTTTACGTAGCCTCTATGTTTGTGTCTCACTGCTGGGCATTGACCTCCCCTTATTCAGTTCAGAGTTTTCTGTCTTGAGCCATCTCAGACCACTCCGGCAGATGGTTGTCTAGATCATCTCTCCAACGTCTTTTAATAATTAAAAAAATAAATATTTTTAATAAATCTTTTTAATTTCTAAATTGTAGGGAATATTTTTCATCAAAATTATTGACCGACTATTGGCCACTGCTGGGCATACTATCTGCAGGCCTCTATATGCAGGCCTTTTCTCCCAAATGCCGTCTCTCACTGTCCTTTGCCATACGCATCCACGGACCCCCACAGACTCAAGTATGTCGTCCGACCATCGGACTGCTGAACTGCTGAATGACTATCGCCCTGTCGTCAGGGATAATTTTTCCCAGAAACCAAATTTTAAAACGTCGGATTGGTCCAAATCAAACAGTTTCAGTATCACTTTCAATCTGTAGGTTATTAAGTAAATCTGGGACTATTTTACTACAAAGCCAACTTGTAAAACGTCAAATCTGTTCTAATCCAACCGTCTTCATATCAAAGACATTCGCCACCAAAACCGTAGAGCTCTCGTGATACTTCACAAATGCCCTAAAACTGCCCGCTAATACCGAAGCATCTCCATAATTTCAAAAGATTGAAAGCTTATTTAGCCCGCTTGCGGCGAGGCTGTAATTTCTCAGTCGAAAGCCTGCACAGATCTGATTTAATCCGACGAGGACATGTTTAGAGACGCCATCTTTTGTCCGACTAATCCCTCTTCAGTGAGCTGTAAGAATTAGAGAACGTTACAGAAATTCTGCTCGAGGCAATGTTACTCGGAGAGAGTATGGGTTTAGCGCGCGTGTCTATCGTGGATTGGCAATATCAAACGCTTAGGTATGTGAAGACCTCAAATACTTAGATTTTCTCACGATGTTTTTCTTCACAGTTTGTTAGTGGTATTTATACTACAACTTGACAAATGTAGTAAATACTATTTTTATTTTTAATGCACTAACCCGTGCTAAGGACAATTTTAAAAACCTATTTAGAGGCTGAAAACTCCACCCATGCCGGGATTCGAACCCGCGACCTCTGGATATCCGTGCCATCTGATATCTGGCACGGATAGCCAGATGTCGCGGGTTCGAATCCCGGCATGGGTGGAATTTTTAGCCTCTAAATAGGTTTTTAAAAATGTAGTAAACTTAGAAAACATAGTCGTTAAAACCGGGATTAAAACCCACGACATGTGAGGCCGGCATTCTGCGGCTAGCCAACCAGCGCATCATAAATATGACTTCGTGAGGTCAAAGTGTCTGAGTTGTTCAGGTGCATCAGCGCTTTGAAATAGCCAATCTGCGGTGGGCACGCCTGGTAATTAAGCCCTACTCTCTCTTTCTGAGAGCAGGACTGTGCCCTGCAGTGGGACGTATGCAGGCTAAATAAAAGAAAACTAATAATCGTCGGTATAAAGGTAAAATTCAGTAACTGCAAATGAGCCTAATCGTAGAAACTGCGCTAATGTGAATTTGAGATACTACATATAATATTTAGCACAGAAATAAAAACTCTCACCCATCATTGTTTTTTTTTATGAGTAAACTAGATAGTGTTATTTTTGGGCAAAAATTATTAAGTTTATAAATAAAAAAATGGAAAAGCAGTTAATGAGTTTTACCTTTATACCGACGTAATTATGGTTGCTAATCACTTTGCGTATATGCTATCGGTAATAATTGAATGAGCCACTAAATTCTTCTAGAGTTCCGGTGTGGGTATTTGTGATAGATATTAAAATTATCTATCGATGAAAAGTATTTCCCTTTCACAGCGAATCTGTGTTTTCAGAGGTATAACTTCTATCCGTTATGAGGCAGAGTGGGACTTCCTTTTGTCGCGACTACAAATATGTGAGGACATTGGCGAATGTAGGGTGACCACAAACAACAGATAACGTGCTTGTATTTTGGGACAATGTTAGAAAACAGTCGTATATTTATACGGATTATTGTAGAGATATTATGTAAGCTATTTTAATTACTTCCTAGTCGTTCTGGGTTTCTTGAACGTGTCTTACTGCTGATATTTGTAATAAGTAATTCTTTTGCCTGCTGAAGTAGTCTGTACAACTAAGTAGTCTAACAAAAAAATAATCGCAATACAGTCAAATCCTACAAAATAGTCAAATAATTGGTCACCAAAAAGACTATCTAAAGACTTAGAGACTATAAAAGAAGCCTCACCAATGTAAAACGTTTCAACTTATACTTAAGTTGAAATTTATATGTTTTGTACTCGTATGTATGAAAAAAGTAAATAAAAAATATAATCTTAATACGAAGTCATATACATTATTATATATTTTTTAAAGTATTTCTGTTACTTAGCTTGTAGCTATGAAATAACTAACATGCATTTTTTCAGTACACACTAACTTAAACGCTACTTAATATCTGATTCTTAATATTAGGTTTTAAACGGGGTCATCAACTATGTAATTAGCCGATAAAACTGTCGGTAAACGTATTTCTGTAAGAACAGAATGGCAAGCTGGTTCCTACACAAGTCCACTTGAGTAAAGTTAGTTTTGGTTTGTTCAAGTGTTTGAGCGATAGGATGGAACTCACTCCAAATTGCAATACTTTGCTCACGTTTTCCTAGCGTATGGTCATCCTACTCCACATGTTACCTCGGAAGACGGTGGACAGTCAAGATTTTACGACAATAAAACGGCATGCCATAAAGACGTAAGTGAAATTCCTTTTCCATCCAATTGGTGATGGGAATCCCCGGAATTGTGCCGGAGCCCCGTTGTCATTTGTTTTCCTAACAGAATCGCAACCGATTCACTCCATTCGGTTCTCCAGCCGCTTAAAAGCTGCTATTTTTGGTGTCAAAACCTCGTTATTAAAGCATTTAGAGCTATCATTGTGAAAGCTTAGCTAACTTGTTCAGTTGTGTTTATTTGTGTTTCAGATTTATTCAGTTCCAAATGCGATGTTCATTTTGGACTCATTTTTGGCGTCTGTCTCCAACAATAGGCATGAAAAAGTTTTTAAATTCTCCTCCATAATGTGGAGACGCACTTTTTATTTACAAAAAATACCTATATTTCAGTAGCAAACTAAAGTTTAACACTTCGTTAAGCTTCGTTTAACGCTTCTTTAAAACATTTTTCTAAAATTATTTTAAAAACTGTAAATCATTTGTAGTCAGTTTACCGGGTAAAGTTTACCAATGTTAACCTAAGCGTGACGTCATGCGGTGTGATGGGTGTTTCAGTCAAAATGACCGAAAGGAGTATTATAATCTTTTATTATGTTGAAAATATTATCTCTTTTTTTGTGAGCCTTAGTCAGTGTTTTAAATTTGATATCGTTAAATCGTTTTTTGATACTGTCGTCACGCCTATTGGGTCCTAAAATGGGTACCAACTCGTCGATACTTTTGAAACTTCCAAATTACAAAAAAACATTCCAGCTGTTTTGTACTAAAATATCACCTATGGCGTAAAAGTGTATCGGACGGCTGATATTTTCATTGCAATTTTTAAGTTTTCTCCAGTGAAAAACTTACTGGTTCTGACGGGTATAAACCCTCACGTTCAGATATATGTAGAGATTTTATTACACTCTATATTAATGTTTACTTTATTGAAATAATTTACAATTGGATAGCTAACTTACACAATGTCACACTTTACGTCTAGTCAAATAAAAATAGGTGGTCTTTTAAGCGGTAATACTCTTTGCATACCTTGTGTTAAATTTGCTCAATGCGTTTGTACGCAAGAGCTCGAGGCGCCATACAATTTAAATAAACAGTTATTTAAATTATATTAATGTATATTATAAGGTCGCAATAAAGCAGACTATCAATTTGCGTCTTTGCGAGTATCGTGCTAATCTTTGTAATAAGTGCAGAAGCAATGTTGGCATTTTGTAATCCAATCCATAATGCCGGCCACGAGTGTATACTTTAACAGGTAATTCAATTACAAATAATATTAATAGCGCGACAATTACTCGTAACATTAATTACAAAAGATCTCAAATAACTCGCCGCGCCTATGTTACAAGATAATTACGGACAGAAAGTCTACTTAGGAAAACTAGAGACTGTGTAGGTGTTAATGTCTTAACCCTATGGAGAACTACATTATATAAGTCGTAAGAAATTAACGCCATATTTACGCACTCTGTACACCAAGGCATCTTACTTTTTTCATTTACTTTGTCTAGGAATTAATTAAATTCTTTTTGTTGTTATAATATAAAAAAAAAACAAACCCGTCATTTTCAGAATTGTGCGCACCCGTAGAGCAGCACGGATTTAACATTGCAACCGAAGATTTTGAGTTTAATCCTTCGGGTCAATTGCCGCGACTGCCACACAGGTTTCAGCTGCGCGTCACGGCTTTGGCAATCCCTGAAGCAATGTCCTCTTCACTACCCCCAGTCTCTGACACTACGCTCGGCGTATATAAATTTGTCGACGCGTTCCATTGCCTTTGTGCCAATCATCAACGGTGAATGGTTTCTCACGCCAGTTCTCATTTTCTTTATATTGTCTATGATTTTTTTCGTATTTATTTTTCGTATTTCGTATTTATCGTATAAAAATGAAGGACAAGCCAGTTTTGTTCATGTACCGAGCTATTAAAAGCAAACTTATACGTTAACTACTTATGTCGTACTTCTATCTTCTTCTTCTTCTTATTCAAGATCTTATTCGTATTCAAGACTCGTTCAGCCAATATTTACTGTGAGTGACCCGATCACTAAAGGAACAGTGCTTAAAATCTTCTTTTTCAGGCTATATTAGTCCACTGCTGGGCATAGCCCTCACCTAATGAACGCCACAGCGCAAGGTTGTGCCATCATTGGGGGGTAATGCCCATAATCCCCACGCTGGGCATGCGGGTTGCGGATCGCAGTTTGGTGGAATTGTACTGCAGGGGCGCTGCTGCCCACTCCCCGATGTGTGTCCCTTCGTCGCCTTAGTTGTACTTCTATGCTTATGACAAAGTGCCAGAGAGCCCCTATGTTCTAGACTGGGGCCGCAAAATAATTCGTTTTCCTAAATTAACGGGATATTATACTCTGACGTTAATGAATCAAGTTGCGTGGAGTGAGTAATGAGTTTTTAGATAAATCCCACTTTAGGAGCGGCGAATTAAGGACTATTATAATTAACATACATTTTCGAGCCGCCTCGTTTGCAGAAGGCATGTTCGGCTAATAGGTTTTCGGTAATCGTTTGACTCTAGATTGCAAAACGGTGTTTAACTTTGTTTTTGGACGCGCCTATTTTTTTAATTTTTAACTGAGTTAAAAAAGGAGGAGGTTCTCAATAGTATTTGTTGATGACTCGCGATGCTCATACATGTTTTTTATATAAAACGGGTCTAATCGCGATTATGTATTAGGTTAACATAATTATCTTAATTCCCAACGTCGTGATAAGAGCCGTTTTTTATATAACTATGTAGGAGGTTCAGAGTTGTGTAATTACATTTATTTTTAAGGGTACGTCCAGGGCAGTCACATGTTAATTTTAGATGAGCTAAGATTTATTGTTCAAGTTTAACAAGCTACATCGATCGATCGATATCAACCCTTGTATCTCTCCACTGCTGGGGCACGGGGAAAACCAGCCATATGTTGCGTTACTTTTGGTCAACATCTGTTCTGAAGAGAGAGATGATTATTTCATACAGCGTCTAGCGGCTCTTCACTCTTACTAGATGGGTAAAGGGACCACACGGACGATGATTGCATCGTCCGTGTGGTCCCTTCTAAAATCTACTCCGTCTAAAATAATATCCCAGGCATTGGCCTGGGAATTTGATTTAGACGGAGTGGACTTATACAGTACCTATACCAAACTGACAGCTTAGTCGGTCTAGCCCATAGAAAAGACATGTTAATCCATGCGGAGTCAACCAAGCTGCGAATTTGTCGTAGCAATACGAGTACCTGTTGAAGAAATCCATGAGAAAAACATTGTATTCTTCTTTCTTGGTACATGTCTTTTTCTGGTTATAGGTTTTTATTTTGTAAAAAAAAATTGTCGAGAGTTACTTACTAACCTATATTACTTTGCATTAATTTCAGTCAGATCCCGTATTAGTTCGATAGTTATACGGTCGGAGTCGTTTAGGGCTTGGCGAGCGTAGTATAGCGGCTGAACCTTGCACTGTTGCAGTACTAACCACTTAGGAGGACAAGGCATTATTATTTTAAAGACTATACTAAGGCTTAGCACGCAGTACGATATTTCATCGCGCATTTTTCCCAAAAATCTGTCAGGTATGAAAAATAGATGGAGGTGCCGAACTTGCAAAAAATCGCTCGAAAATAATTCGCCAACCGTAACAGTCGATATCAACCCTTGTATGTCCCCACTACTAAAGCACCGGTCTCTTCCTGCATCGCGGGAAGGTCAGGCCATACTTCAACACCGGGTCCAAGTCCGGGTTGGTGGGGGATTGTAAGACAGTAGCGGGCCTTACTGTCAGAAGTTATCAAGCCGCCCATAGGGCCTCTGGCATGGCTTAACAACTGCCATTGTATGACAGCCGGCACCAACGGCTTAACGAGCCCTGCGAAGCACAGAGCCTTAACAGTACGTGATTTAAAATCCGTCAAAAAAAAATCGGCGGCGATATTATTGGCAATGCAGGCTAAGACCTGCTTTTTCACTTTAGTAAAAAAATCTCAGTGCATTAAAAAGAATAAAATTATGTGTATACAGCGATATCATTCCGATGTAAAAACCTAACTGCAAAGTAGGTACTCGGGGCTGCAAGTGATGCAAATTACTTCAGCCAGATGTTGCTGCCTGTACGTAATACAGAGAGTATTGTAAAGAGGTTCGAAATTTCACTGATGCCGGTAAGTCGCCCATTAGCTCAGTTGGGAGAGCGCTAGCACGGTTAGCCAGAGGTCGCGGGTTTGAATCCCGGCGTGGGTGGAATTTTTAACCTCTAAATAGGTTTAAAAAAAATCTCAATCGCAGAGATCACGCGGGAGGGCGAGATACAAAGTGCACCTCCTTCATACACCCGACATCGAGAACTATGAATGAATGAGATAATTAATAAACCACGGGCTTTGCCTACACCAGACGACGGATCGGAATCTGCCTTATTATGCAAAGGGGTCAATCCTTCTGACACTTCGCTATCTCGATCTTTGATCAGACTACGTCGGACTTGTTTTGTGGAAATGCTCGTTGAATTTTATTGCTTCTGAGTTAGTTCTAATTTTAAAACTAGCTGTGCCCCGCGGTGTTACTCGCGGTTTGTCGATTTTCCCATAAGAATATTGACATTTAATATTAATATTTGGGAATAAGAAATTTTCTTGCAGTAAAACATTGCCTATGTGTTAATTCAGGGTGTCAACTAACTCCATACCAAATTTTATTAAAATCGCTCCAGCCGTTTAGCCGTAATAAACATATACGGCCGGCTACGGTAGCCTGCACCAATTGCTTAACGTGCCTTGCAAAGCACGGAACCGCTCGGCAAAATGCCACTAAGTTTAGTCTTAGACGGTCACCCATCCATGCACTGAACGCGCCCTATGCTACTTAACCTTCGTGATCGTTTAAGATCACTAAGGTAGCCGGGGCTACGAGCGATTCCTGTTTACTAACATTGGTTAAGTTTATATTAATAACTGTGGATCATTGGTCTGAAATAAATGTTTAACATTATTATAAAACTATAGATGAATACGCAAGCTGGGCCAAAACGAGGGGAAAAACGAGTTATTAAGAAAACGGTTCTAACGTCTAAATCATACCACCTCGTAAACCTTTCACAGCTTAACGCTGTTGCAACGTATAAGCCTTTTGAGGCTCGTGAGATACAGCGAAACATCCACTCATTATCACCATTGCAAATCCCTAACGACCCCGGCGACGTATGGCGGCGCCATCCAGGCAGACCATCGCAATTCAAATGCAAACCAGATCGATATATAAGCGCCATTAATATTTAAATAGGTTAGGAGTGATATAATTACTCTTAATAGGATCTTTGTCATTGGAAGCCTTTTCAAATACAAATCCATTTTTTATTGTAGGTATCTACGTAATAGGTACGTCAGTCATTAGATATATTCACATTTATAGTTATATATTAAACGGGTCAAATCGCAATTATTTATTGGGTAAAACGTCGGGTAGTCTACCCGAGACCACGGCAATTGTAACGCTGCCGAAACGTCGGGAAATGAGGTAATTACGTTTTACCTAATAAATAATCGCGATTAGACCCGTTTAATATATAATTATGTATGAGTATCGCGAATCATTAAGAAATATTATTTTCACATTTAATTCTCGAGGATGATGGGACATAGGACCTTTTCCTGGAACGGGCTGATGGCACAGCCAATTTGCAAAGTTGTGTCTCAAAAGCCGCTGTTTCAAAATAAACAGTTAAGAGTTACTCGTATTATGGTTTTTTTTATTATTCAGATTTTGTTCTGGTCTCTTACACATATAAAATACGGTAAGCGCAGTCTGCACCGTCCCAAAGCGAGTACTTGAGAGGTCTTGGCCAGACACTTCTCAATTAAAGAAAAATAAAATTTATCTCGAGTCTCGGATGTAAATATAAAAAAAGATTATTCTTTATTGTACAAAATACAGTACAATTGGCCTTATATAAGGGAATCATATATGGCTTTCGTTTCACCTGTATTACCTATGTCTTTAGGGAAAAAAGTTTAAGTGGCAAGAAAATACTCTTAAAATTAAAATTAAATTGAAAAAAGAGAGAGATTGGGTCTCTCT
This sequence comes from Yponomeuta sedellus, assembly GCA_934045075.1. Classification (NCBI taxonomy): domain Eukaryota; kingdom Metazoa; phylum Arthropoda; class Insecta; order Lepidoptera; family Yponomeutidae; genus Yponomeuta; species Yponomeuta sedellus. The sequence goes on along the minus strand of OW203734.1, from coordinate 22,147,289 downwards.
CTTTTTTCAATTTAATTTTAATTTGATAATGTTTGCACTATGATGAATATTGATAACATACAAATCATTAAAGCTTACAGTTGTGTAGTGCAACATAACGTTTCAATTAAGGATTGCCCAATAAAGGTATTTTATTAATCATAATGCTAAGACTTCAGCCAGCCATTTCCTTAAAAACTTTCCGTGTAATTAATAAAGTAAAATATAGTCTAAAATGGCAAAAACCTTCATTTTGAGTGCAAAACAAGCATCGATATTAAATTATTGCTCTCAGGATCAGGAAATTGAATGATTAATTGCAAGCACTTAAATAATAAAGCCTTCAGTTACACAAAAAGAACACAAGCTAAACAAGCCAATGAATTTCTCGGACAAACATCGATACAGTAGTGATGCTGTTTACATCCTGCCTTTTGATGCTTAATCGAAAATTACGGGCAACACAAAATCACGGGCAATACCCTTAAACACAGTTAACGTATTTTTTGCTAATGCAATTTTGTACATAATGGATTGAAGTTTATAATCTGAATAAACCACAAATTTCATAATTAATCAGCGTATATTCGTTCACTGCTGGACAAAGGCCTCCCGAAAGGCATGCCATTTCGCTCTGTCCAACGCCATCTTCATCCAGCTACTGCCAGCAATCTGTCCGGCGCAGTAGCGGGCGTCCTATGCTGCGTTTACCAGTTCGCGATCTCCCCTTAAGAATCTTTGAACCTCATCAACTATCAGTTGTTCGGCATAATGTGACCAGCCCATTGCCACGTCAGCTTGCTTATCCTATAGTCTATGTCAGTCAACTTCTTTCAGAAATTTCATCATTCATTCTGAACTCGGTGTGGCTTGGAACCTACTTTGATTATCCAGCATTATTGGGCTGATAGGGGTACCACCACGCCTTATAGAGAGATAGATACAGAACACACCACAAACATAAAAAAAATTAAAATATATGTTTTGGAATCTAAAAATTTTATGAGAAGTGGTCGTATCTCTTAGAGCTCCCTCTTCTAGACAACCTTCAAATGGAGTGAATTTCATGAAGTATAGTTGGTAGGAGAACGTACGAAATTGGAAAATATATTGATATGTGAATAACTACTATATGATATAGATTGCAAGAATATAAGTCCTTATTCACATTTACACATGGTCCTGAAGAACGGGAGTAAAACTTGCGGCAAAAACGGATAAGGTCTAGACTGTAGCAGTTATAGTATCATAAATTGAAGTGAGATTCATCTGATTGAGATATCAAGGAATTTTCGGCAAACTCTTGCTTTAAAGCAATTTTGACCATTATCAACTTTGTTGAATTGTATTTTAGATTGAGTTTACATTGTAAAACTTTCTGACGTGGAAACCTTTTTTTTATTATTTTCACGTTCAAATTAAGTGTCCGTGAGTTCTTTATCATTTGCCGCGATGTAAAGTTAACCAATTGAACATGAGGACTTGAAACTCTAGTTCATTGTTTTAAGGCGCTATTTCTTTCGGCACTGCGGGCCAGTTGGTTCTCAAAAGGCGGTCTCACACGTTGTTGTCCCGAAGGAATCGTAACAGGGAATTATGGGTCCCTAATAGTCAGTTTGGAGGTGCCTCCGGGCTCGCAGAAGTGAATGAACTCTTCAATATGCAAAATGCTAAAGTGAGGTACCAAGTAATATGGTAGAGTTAGCAGATATAAAAAGCTTAGCCGATTTTAAGTCTGTAAAATATTATAATTAGGTGATATCCTTATTTTGTTTGCCCCTTATAGTCCCTAATACGCGTAGGCGTTTGAATTTTGAAGCGCTCGTGTCCTAGGCGTACCGAGAGATTGGAATAAGAGTTAAGCAACAACAGGCGCTGACAGGTGCAGGACTGGTGACCGTCCCGTGATTAACGCTAGTGGAATTTTTCCGAGCGCTTCCGTGCTTCGCAAGGCACGTTAAGCCGTTGGTGCCGGCTGTCATGTAATGAAAGTCGTTAAGCCATGTCAGAGGCCTTATGGGCGGCTTGATAACTTCTGACAGTAAGGCCCGCCACTGTCTTACAATCCTCTATCAATCCGGTCTTGGCTTCCATGGTGGAGTATGGCCTTATCTTCCTGCGATGCAGGAAGAGACCCATGCTCCAGGAGTGAAGACATACAAGGGTTGATAACGTTTGAATTTTGTTGGGTGACGTAAATGACATGACTAAAGCCAATCACGTGTTTTCTATATATTACTAGCTGACCGTGAAAACGTGGTTTTGTTAACCGTATTATTTAACGTATTAATATCGTCGTATTAATTAACCTACGACCTAGTCTCAGGCCTACCAAAAATACCAACACAAAAAATCATACAAATCCGTGAAGTCCTTTCGGAGGATTTCGGTAACAAACGCTGTCAATCAATCAAATTAAATCAATTTATTTTAACGTAAGGAATTTACGTTCTGTTTACTGAATGTACAATGTAAAATGTAAGCCGCTGCCTTTGGACCGTATTGTAGTGGAGAAAAAGGCAAAAAATCTCGACTCTGACCATCTTTTCTCAAGTCATCTTAAACCAAATACATCAGTTGCTACCTATACGTATACCTAATAAGATTTCATGATTGCCATTAACAACCCTAAACGCCAAAGCATTAGTCCGTGACATGAGATTATTATATATAGAAAACGCATACTATGTAGAGAGCCTATAAAGATTGTCTTATATAATAAAACATTCCTCAGAGGCAGTTTAAACAATCTGGAGTTATTTTTCCCTTAACCACAAACTGTTTAAACAGAATCTGAGGAGTGTTTTATAGAATCCTGTTTTATCTATAAGAGCAAGAGGTGTGTATTTACTAAAGCGTATACTTTGCTCTATATTTAACAAAAAAAAAACAATAGTAAAAAGTAGTTATTAGTTTTAATATAATTCAATAAATTTTCGTCAAGAAAAATATTCATAATAATTTAAACACACAAAAAAACAACACTAACTGAACAAGCCACTCCGGAAAATATCTGAGCTAAAGGATCCCATAACGCTGGCAGCATTGCCACGCTGCAAAGAGACCCTTTGTTCCAGATACGCACCGAAGCGGCAGTCAAGCCCACGGTCCCTCAAGCGGCGACCCAGCTCCCTAACAAGGATCTTAGTCTGAGTCATTAGTTTATATGAATTAGTTATATTATTGTTAACTTTAAAATTAAATCATAAGATATTAATTAAAACTGTTTTTATACGGATTTATGCTCGTTTATTACATTTTTACAATTTTCCAACGTTATAAGATAAGATATTGTAAATCACAAAATGTAAGTGACAAGTTTCAGGAATTGCGTATTTTAGAAATAACAATAAACGTCAGTCTATTCCGGCAATCATATTTAATTTCGTCTAACATTATCCAGTTTGTGGAATCATTACTGAGGATAAGCCGTAGCTCTTCTCGGAGGTGATATAAGAGCGAAAATCCTACAAAAAACTTTTACTATTGCTGATTTTTTATCTAAGCGGCCACTAAAAATGTCATAAAACTCGATACTTTCGATGCGTGGTCTTTATGTTTTAATTTTATTTGATGGGCGGTGAGATGACATTATTTTGTACTGCTTTTATTGACTGTTTATGCAGTACACTCAACAGCTGGTTGACCTTTATTATATTGTTGCAAAGTCACCCACAACGTGTTAAATGCACGCGTGTAAAGACGGGCTGTCGACTGTACACCGTCAAATTGGGTGTATAGATTTTAAGAACCTATTTAGAGGCTAAAAATTCCACCCATGCCGGGACTCGTACCGGCAACCTCTGGCTAACCGTGCCAGCGCTCTCCCAACTGAGCTACTGGGCGACTTACCGGCATCGAACCTCCTTTACCACACTCTGTATTACGTACAGGCAGCAAGATCTGGCTGAAATAATTTGCGTCACTTGCAGACCCGAGTACCTTCCTTTGCAGTTAGGTTTTTACATCGGAGTGGTATCGCTGTACTCACATAACTATATTCTTTTTAATGCACTGAGATTTTTTTACTAAAGTATCACCGGCATCAGTGAAATTTCGAACCTCTTTACAATATCTGTATTACGAACAGGTATAGTTATTTTTAAGTATCGTATAAACGTCCCATTGCCCTGCGCCCTGCATTGTTTCCCGTTGTAGGGTACAAGCCTTCTCTCGGATAGAGAGTATGGACTTAATTACCACGCGTGTCCACCGCAGATTGGCAATTTCAAGCGCTGAGGTATTTGAACATCTCAGACACTTAGGTTTGTACTTAGTTTGTACGTAACTTCACAAACATACATCTTAGAAAACAAAGTCGTTGGTACCTACATGCCAAACCGAACCTAGGTCCCTCGCTTCCGAGTCCATTGTTCTACCCACGAGGCCACCGACGCTCTTTTGTTTTGAGATTCAGCCGGTTTTTTTTGTACTAACAAATGTAACTGTTGCCGACTGGCCAATCAACCTTTTTAAGTATTTTCCTTTTTGATAGCGTTTTATAATGTTATGTCTACTTAAAAAAATGGGAAAATGTCATTGTAAAACAAGAAAAAGACAGATTAAAATATTCCTACAAGATATTCGCGTTTTCATCAATTTTACGTGCATTCGTTTCAGTAACCAACAAAACAAACTAGGGTTTTAGGGAAACTAGGTATTTTTTCTGCACCGTTAGCGAGTGGTCGTAACTTGGAGTAAAGTGGGGTAACTTCACAGATGTTCATAACTTGGAAAGTCTACATGCCGGGATTTGAATCCACGACCTCCCAATTCAGAAGCGTCCTACGGCTCCGCTATCTGGCTTTACGCTGTGTGCTCCATTCCTTATGAGAAATAGGTTTGCTATGTAGTTACTTGCTTTGTGGTCAAATTTATAAAGAAATATTGCATCTGTATTTTTACTTGCCCCTGTTGTTTTGTGATAAACAATAATTTATTTATCGCAAAATAAAAGACAAGTAAAAGTTTTCTTCTTATTCATGGTGGCTTTTGGAAAACCATTTTCGTGAATTACAATATCGTTTTAATAATCCATAATAACGACCTTATGACGACGGTGGCTTTGCAATTGAATTTGATTTATGTCCGATTTAAAAAAAATATAGAGACTTATTTTGTCCCAGCACTAAACTGAAATACAACTCAAAGGGCTACAGACAGCCGCTTTTTCTTAGCCCTATTTTTGTGGTATCGAGTAGATCGACAGCATTCGCCTTTTAGCCTAACTGAAATAATTATTTCATGTATACATCCATAAACTCACGCCTTTACCCTGCGGGAAAGGCAGGTTCCAAGATTTGCCACTTGCCACGATTGTGCTAATCTTTGAATTCCTGGTTTCTGGTCAAGTCAATATGACAAATCGGCACTGGCACGGCATTATTTTTGACGCACGTAGGCTTCAATCGTGATTGCTGTGCGCTTGTCCGGTACGTAGTAACTCTTTAGTAATCTGTGTCCGAGCGTACAGACACAGATTACTAAAGAGGTACAGACTCGCGGATTTGATACGGAGCGGACCAAATTCGACACGCAAACCATCGAACCGAGCAAACACTAAACAATAATTATTATTTTCAGCAGACAACTCTCCAGACGAACGGATAAGGTATGGAGTGTACGGAATCCGCTGTCCGGCCCGTACCAAAGTCGACCGTCTATGGTGGCTTCGCGTTTAGTGGCGCAAAAATCTTAGAATTTGACAATAAATTAATTAGAAACTTTTGACACTAAAAACGCGTATCACGTTGTGCTACCCGGGCTTGAGTCAAACTTATCTCGCCAATGTCTCTGCCTAGTCAACTTTTTCCTACCTAGCTCAGCGTGGAAGCAAGATGAAGTTGACCTGTGATTTGTGTCGATCGATATCGATATCAACCCTTGTATGTCTCCACTGCTGGGGCACGGGTCTCGTCCTGCATTGCATGAAGGTTAGGCCATACTCTACCACGGGGGCCAAGTCCGGGTAGGTGGAGGATTGTAAGACAGGGCGGGTCTTCCTGTCAGAAGTTATCAAGCCGCCCATAAGGCCTCTGACATGGCTTGACGACTGCCATTACATGACAGCCGGCACCAACGACTTAACGTGCCTTGTGAAGCACGGAAGTGCTCGGAAAAAATGCCACTAGCGGTAGTCATGGGACTGTCACCCATCCAGTACCTGACCGCGCCTGTTGTTGCTTAACCAAAGTGATTGACTCCAATCACTCGATTCGATTAGGCCACTAGCGCGCGTGATTTGTGTACGTACGAGCTATAGCACAATTTATATATCCGGCTTTTTATGAGGAATTATTAGGCGGCACCTGCTTAAGTAGTTGTAACTATTTACAACGAATATATTCCCATAAAACACACCTTGACCGCCGCAAAATTCTCCGAGAATGCATCTAAACATAAACCACACTTCATTAATTAGCTCGTTGTGCATTTAGAAAGAGACGCAGCTCGAAAGAAGCGCAAATTGGAAAAGGGACGGGTATAATCATCTGTTTCCCACGGTAAAATCTTGTCCGACTCTAAACTGTCGTAAACGTTTTTTTTTCTTCTAATGCCTTCCTTAGTGGACAGGCCATCTATCAAAAACCGGTAAAGTAGAATGAATTATTTGAATGAGTTTCTTTACTTACACAAATTGAGTTAATATCTTTATTTGTCTAAGTAAAGAAACTCTAATTCATTTACATATTATTATGTAGGTATACCTATAGTAACTGGCAAGAAAATACCAGATATAATTTGACTAGCGGTGCCCCGCGGTGTTACCCGCCGTTTATCGAGTTTCCCATGGGAATAAGATATTTTCCCGCAGTAAACTTAGCCTGAATGTTAATCCAGGGTGTCAGGTAGGTAACTCCATACCAAGCTTTATTAAACTCCAGCCGCTTAGACACGAAGAAGTAACAAACATACACGCTCACAAACTTTCGCCTTTATAATATTAATGAGATAAAAAATTATAATGAACTCTGTCATAATTTTATAAGTTGCATTTGATGAGCAACTTGTTCTGATCGTTTTTTAAAAATATTACTGATATATGAATAAATAAAATAATATTCTTAATAATTTTACCTTGAACTTTAATGATGATGATTTTTTATTAAAAAAAAAAAATATGGCAAACTGCTAAAATTGGCAAACTACCCCTCCGAGCGATGGCTAGGTTTGCCAATTGTTAGCTATGCGTGGCCATGTTCAAGCCAAACGTATAGTCAGCCGCCGAATGTAAGCAGACTCACTATGAGCCCCAGTGTAAACGTGAAACTACGTAGCCAATCAGCGTCCGCGGCGCGTAGTGACGCGCTATATTAATCGCTGAATGTCATCGTCCACGCATAGCGTAATAACGTATTGTCGTCTAGATGTGAAAGAAAATGTGAATATGTATGTAAACACAATAAACTACGCAACGCTCGCTTACTTTCGGCGACCGACAGTCAGTTTGCTATGAACTCAGCCTACTTAGCCGTAATATTTTTCCTAAGTTCATGACAAATGCTACTATACTACTACCCAGATTTTTTTCAGATTTCTACAATCAACCGCTTAGCCAGGAGAGGAGGGGCTTATTCTAACAAAGATTTGAATCAAACACTATGTAGTATGGAAAAATCAGTCTCAACTTAACTGTACTCTAGGCCACCGGCTTGTGCAATAAGACTGAATTGATGATGAATTTAACATACAATTTATAGAATCGGTGAGCCGATCGGACATAATACACTCAAGACCCTTAAACTCGCTAAGTCAGGACCTTAAAACCTTAATACTATGAGCATGATAAATTCCCAATATAAAGAAGTAATAAAGGGTAATTTATTGCAAATATCCAGCACTTCAGGTACCGTTTTGTGCTTATGGCTGCTGCCACCGGAATATGACCGGTTACATATACTTCAAACGATCGCTTGTCTCTACATGGTGTTCCGCAAGGAAGTATACTTGGCCCATTAATTTTCTTGCTCTACATAAATGATTTACCTTTAAATGTAAGCTACCCAATGACTCTTTTCGCAGACGATAGCATGGCAGTCATTAAACAAACTGAAAATAGGGATTACGAAAGTGAAATAAACAAAACTCTCGAAGAAATAATGCAGTGGCTTGACTCTAACTGCTTGAAAGCAAACCTGAATAAGACAAAAATTATGCATTTCCATCAGAGGGTTAATGCTCCGTCAGTAAAGTTGGTATATGACAAAATAACTATTGAAGAGGAATCTACCACCAGATTTCTAGGTTTGATAATTGACAAAAACTTGAACTGGAAATGCCAAGCAGAGGTAACATGTAAAAAACTCAGTAAATCAGCCTACGCTTTACATAAATTAAGTAAAATTGTTAGTAGAGATGCTTTACTTTCAGCCTTTCACGGATATGTTATGTCAACTTTGCGATTTGGTATTATATTTTGGGGCAATAGCACGGACATAACTACCATATTTAAAGCACAGAAAAGGTGTCTTAGATCAATGTGCCAATAACAATCAACTGAAAGCTGTAAGCCCTATTTTAAAAAGCATAAGATCCTCACACTTTCTTGTTTATATATTTATGAGGTTGCTATATTTGTTAAAACTAATGAGTCGTTACACTATTTTTATTTTTAATGCACTAACCCGTGCTAAGGAACAAATTTAAAATTGGCAAATTGGCTCAATTGGCAGAGCGCTGGTACGGATAGCCAGAGGTTGCGGGTTCGAATCCCGGCATGGGTGAAATTTTTAGCCTCTAAATAGGTTAATGAGTCGTTATTTCCGAAAGCTCACAAAAACCAATACAGATCGATACGCCATCCACACAAACTCTTAATTGAACCATGTAAAACTACTTTTAAGCAAAAAAGCATTGTGACTATGGCACCAAAAATTTATAATAAGTTACCTGATGAAATTAAAACATTAAATACAATTATATTCAAAAGAAGACTATATGAAATTTTAGTAAATAAATGCTACTATGACATAAAAGATTTCTTTGCTGATAAAATGTAATGATAACTTTGTATTTGACATTTTATATTTGTACCATTTAATTTTGTATTGACATTTTTTTATTTTATCATAGCTTAAGTATTTAAATTTTATTCTACAATTTTACTGACATTTCTAATTTAATGTTATTATTACTATTTTGATTTGACTATTAAAATTCATATTAATTATATTCTATAGGACATGATTTGTATGCCTATTTAGGTAGAGCACATAGCAACCCAACTTTTCAAATTTATAACATCTTTATGTACTTGTGACTCACAGATCAATAAATGAATTATGAATTATCTTATGGAATTAGGTCGCTTTTCCTTGACGATCTTTGAAGCGATAATGTTTCTAAAATACTATTAGTAGTAGTATTTTTAGCTAAATCAATATCAACCCTTTATATGTCCCCACTGTTGAGGCACGGGTCTCTTCCTGTATTGCAGGAACGTAAGGCCATACTCGGGGGTCAAGTCCGGGTTGTTGAAGGATTGTAAGACAGGTGGAGGGCCTTACTGTCAGAAGTTATCAAGCCGCCCATAAGGCCTTTGACATGGCTTAACGACTGCCATTGCATGACAGCCGACACCAACGGCTTAGCGTGCCTTGCAAAGCACGGAAGCGCTTGGAAAAAATGCCACTAGCGGTAGTCATGGGACGGTCACCCATCCAGTATCTGACCGCGCCTGTTGTTGCTTAAACCAGGTTATTGATTCCAATCACTCGGTTCCACTAGGCTACGAGCTAAATAATTTGTATCAATAGCTTAATTACATCCCGAAAAAGTTTATTTATCTAGCCCTGGCTAGTGTACCTATATCTTGTTTTTCAATCGCATTTTTTTTGGAATAGAACTTATTTAATCGTGCTGCACGATAAAATATGTCAATAATGTGCAGTCAATCTATAAACTAAAGTTCTGTATCAATTTAATACCACAATACATTACGCTCTGCTACCTACATTCAATCTAGAATAGAAATCATACAATCTAGAAATAAAATGAAAAGGTTTTATTCAAAGTAACACAGAAACTGGGGCTTAATGAACGTTACAAGTCAAACTGTGTCCATTTCAAAATCTAGATCATTTTGGAGAAAAAATGGACGAAACACTTATGTATTAAATGAATCTAATCGCGATTATGTATTCGGTAAAACGTCATTACCTTATTTCCCGACGATCGCCATTCATTAAGAAATATTAGTCTTAGACCTGTCCCTCAAAGGTACAGGTAATCAAATCGCGCCATCAGCTCGATAAGAATTTTTGTGCTACAGGTGCCGATCAAAGAAAGCAAAACTGTATTTATGTGATGTTGACATTCATGGGCCTTAAAATATTGACATACTTACGGTACTGGGAAGTAGGAGTTCGCGGGTGGTATGATAATATTCTCATGCATCAAAACTAGAGAAATTTTGATCTAGTTTATAGATAGATTTGAAATGGAGACTTTAGGTGCTAGGTAAGGCTAACCAGCGCCACCTAGCGCCTAAAGCGCGGAAAAATGATCATGAAAAAGATCATATGCTCTTTTATGAAAGAGCGATCGGGGCCTAGTCGAACCGAACCGCGGTCATCCGCAGGATGGGTGACCGTCTTGTGACTACCGCTTGTGGCATTTTTTCCGAGCGCTTTCGTGCTTCGCAAGGCACGTTAAGCCGTTGGTGCCGGTTGTCATGCAATGGCAGTCGTTAAGCCATGTCAGAGGCCTTATGGGCGGCTTGATAACTTCTGGCAGTAAGACCGTCCACTGTCTTACAGTCCTCCACCAACCTGGACTTGGCCCCCATGGTGGAGTATGGCCTAACCTTCCTCCGATACAGGAAGAGATACCCTACCCCAATAGTGGGGTTACAAGGGTTGATGTCGATGTCGAAAAGATCGATAGCGGATAGATAGAAGAGGACAGTTTTCAAATCTCCTGTAAATCTCCTCAAAAGTAGCTCCTTTTAGAACCTATTGACAAGAAGAATCTAGGACTTCAACACAGCTTTGCCATAAACGGGTGAATTGGAGATAATCGATTAAAGTCCTAGGTTCTAGACTGTCGTTTCTAAAAGTAGTTTTTGTAGTTGTTAAGATTGCAGATGTTCAATTTGGGGGTGGGCAGCAGCACCCCCTGCAGTACAATTCCACCAAACTGTGTATTCATAAACCATAACACCAAAAATAGACCATACAGTATGAATGGCAACATAGAACGGAAGATTTAAATACTTACACTTAGCTAACATAGACTGTAATAATAAACTAGACTAACATGCAGACGCAAACAGTTTATAACTATTATAATATTACAGAGGTTGATGCCAATGTGTGTTATGGTCACGGGTTATGAACCCGAGACCACTGGTTTTCTGACAGGGCCTGACAGGAACTGCGATCCCCACCCCTCATGCCCAGCGTGGGGATTATTACCCCCCAATGATGGCACAACCTTGCGTTATGGCGTTCATTAACATAACATTTACATACAGGCACATACATTGCTTCTGGCCCCACACTAGGATACCCTGTGTCATGGGAACCAGAAACAACGACATCACAAACATGTAAACATCCAAGACCTGGTTTTTTTTTTGTTCCCAGCTGGGATTCGAACCCGGGACCTCTTGCTAGGTAGGCAGATGCACTTCCGCTACGCCACAGAGGTCGTCATTAGTTGAGGGTTATGTCCAGCCGTGGACTAACAAAGCCTGAAGAAGAAAAAGAAGAAGATGTTCAATTTTAAACATCTTCTTCGGCGCTGTTTAAGCCGCGATTCCACGATCTCAGAAGTCTCGGACAGATTGACCAGTTTAAGGCTAGTAGTATCCTGTACACCGGCCGTCACTTTGATGAAAACGGTCATGTTTTTACACTCGGACCGCGGACGGGCAGTTTTCGTCTTAGTGCTAAGACGAAATCACAAAAACAAAATGGCGCTAATATTAGACCCTTCGGCGTTTCGTAAAGAAAAAGTAAAAAGCCAGTGAAATATTGACGTTTGTGCGCTATGCTGTGGAAGTGTTGTGAAGTGTATGGTTTCCATCGCCGGGACCAAACTATTCTTTCTCTTTGCTTTTTACACTTACATTGTCGAAGTTTGACGATGAACTTATTTTATTCCGCTTTTATTTATCGTAGCAGTAAACGTTTTGTTCATATTCGGAACGATGAGCGACAAAACGCCTCTAAAGTGAAGCAAAATTCACTGTACCAGGCTAAGTTTTTCGAAAAAAAGTTTTTATGTACAAGACACTGGCTACTTGTAATTGTTTTGAAAACGTCGATTATTTAAAAGTAAAAATTCTACTGTTCGATTTTCAAATTTCCCTCCGCATTTTTTTAAGAGCCAATTCAAATTTTCTTGTCTCATTAAAAATGAATCTGCATCGAGAACATTTTCGGGCTATGATTTTTTACTATTTCAAATGTGGCTTAAAACCTGATGAGTCATTTGATTGACTTCGAATTGCTTTTATGGATGAAGTACTTTCAAAAGCAACCATCTACCGCTGGTATAGCGAGTTCAAACGCGGTCGTCTTACTTTGGGGAATGAACAAAGGAGTGGTCGTCCTACGACGGCTGTCACCGAAGAAAGTGTTCTGGCAGTAAAAAAATCAATTCAAGAAAACAGATGAATTACGTACGAAGAGATTCAGCAGCCACTGCAGATTGGTTCAGGAAGTGTTCACAAGATTTTGCACGAGCACCTTCGCGTAAGGAGAATAGATTCCCGCTGGGTGCCGCCCGCTGGGTGCCGCACAACCTCACCGAAGCTCAGAAGCAGGCCCGTGTGGATTGGTGCCGTGATATGTTACAAAAATTTGATGCTGGTTCGTCACGGCGCGTTTACGACATTGTGACAGGTGACGAATCCTGGATTTATGAATATGATCCAGAAACAACGCGTCAGTCGACAGTTTGGCTGTTTCAAAATGAACCGACGCCTACGAAAGTGAAGCGATCGAGGAGCGTAGGAAAAATTTTGATCCCTAGTTTCTTCACTTTGACTGGGTACCTAATTTCAATTCCACTTCGAAACCAAAGCAGCATCAACGCTGAATGGTATAGCACAAAATGCCTGCCAGAAGTTTTTTCTGAACTGAGCGACAAGCGACCGAACACCGGGCTCCGCGGGGTCCTTTTTCACCACGACAACGCGCCCGCGCACTCTGCGATCAAAACGAGGGACTTCCTGGACTCCACACCGGTCAGAGTCTTGGGACACCCTCCTTACAGTCCTGATTTGGCTTCGTGTGACTTCTTTTTGTACCCAAAATTAAAAATTAGCTCAAAGCGATACAGTTTTCATCGCTGGAAGACGAGCTAGTAGCGTTTAAAAAGGCCGTGGAAAAGGTGTTTGCGGAGGACTGAAAAAAATGTTATGAAAATTGGTTCAGACGCATGAAACTTTGTATAGAGGCTGGTGGAGAGTTCTTTGAAAAGATTTAATAAAAATATTTTTAAAAACCTATTTAGAGGCTATTAATTCCACCCATGCCGGGACTCGAACCCGTGACCTCTGGCTATCCGTGCCAGCGCTCTATCCAACTGAGCTAATGGGTGACTCACGGCATCAGTAAAATTTCGAACCTCTTTACACTATTCTCTGTATTACGTACAGGCAGCGACATCTGGCTGAAGTCGATTGCATCACTTACAGCCCCGACTACCTACTTTGCAGTTAGGTTTTAACATCGGAATGATATCGCTGTACCCACATGATTATACTATTTTTATTTTTAATGCACAAAATAAATCACGGTTTAGTGCATTAAAAATAAAAATAGTATAAAAATATTTTTTTCATAGAAGTTAGTACCTATATTAGTTTCTCAAAACTTTCTGAGTGTCCCACGTATGTAGGTACAGCACCATATTAGTGTCCTCGAGTTTTTATGGTTATGTTATATGTTATGTTATGTTGTAGGCTTGCCCAGCACCTATACCATCCTGACAACTTGGTCGGCCTAGCCCACAGGAAAGACTAGTCAATACGTGCGGAGCCAACCAAGCCGCGGGTTTCCTCACGATGTTTTTCCTTCACCGTTAGCGTGTGGTATTGCGACTGCAAATTCGCAAATGTACGTAACTTTGAAATTAAACAAAGTCATTGGTACATGCCCGCACTCGGGATCGAACCTGGGGCTCTCGCTTGCCAGTCTATGGTTCTACCCACTGAGCTACCACCGCTTTAAAATCATGACCTATAAAACCATGACCCAGGCACTACAGCGTCGGAGTGGTCCCTTCACCCATCTAGTGTGAGTGAAGATACCACTGGACGCTATATAAATCATCTCATTAAGTAGATGCAAAAAGGCCAATATTATGTTATGTTATAGTGATATATTCCTATGTTTGACTGTGTAATAGCAAAGCTCTCTATGAATAATCAAAGACATTCTCACAGTTATAGTTAAACTAGTCACTGTTTATTAGTTATCATATTTATATATCGCATAATTAGCTGAAGATAACAAAATTATTACTCGAGTAATTTAGTTCACAAAATTGCAATACGTCCTTCCCACCAAAAAACGACAAAACAAGATGGATCCTCCATTTATTTTTTGTGACGTCATCACTTGAAGGTTTCATACCTTCTTGTTAATCTAGATCGCCAAGTAAATTAGTGTAATAGTAAGTTAGTCAAATTGAAAATGTACTGTTCAATGATTATTATAATAAAGTTTCACCACTATTTCGTCATCGTCATCGTCAGGCTATACTAGTCCACTGCTGGACATAGCCCTCCCCTAAAGAGCGCCACGTTGTGCTATCATAGGGGGTAATGCCCATAATCCCCACGCGGGGCACGCGGGTTGGGGATCGCAGTTCGGTGGAATTGTAGTGCAGGGGGCGCTGCTGCCCACCCTCCGGCTTATGTTCCTTAGTCGCCTTTTACGACACCCGCGGAAAGAATTGGGTTGGAGCTATTCTCTAGGCCGACACCATACACCACTATTTATAGTTAGGTATTTAATTTATTAAACGGGTCTAATCACGATTATTTATTAGGTAAAACGTAGCCCCATTTAATATATAACTATGTATGAGCATCGTGAATCTTCTCTATAATATAAAAATTAATCACTGAATGTGTTGGTAAGCGCAAATCTCGAGTTCAGCTGAACCGATTTCGCTAGTTCTTTTTTTAGAATATTCCTTGAAGTACGAGGATGGTTTCTACGGACAGCAAAAAAAATTAAAGACTGTTAGGCGGTACGAAGTTCGCTGGGTCAGCTAGTCATTAATAAATACTAAGGTTTTTAGTCACTAAGATGTACTACTCTATCCGCGCCTACCGTGAAAACGTTAACTGCCTGTACGCGCAAGTGCTGAAGAGTTTCACAACCGCAGTAAAAAAATAAAAAATATAAACAAAGATAGAATTTCAAAACTTCGTTATCTTAAACTATTTTCACATAAAACCCCGCCTACTGACGGCTTAAATCGGAAACGCCATATTCTTTCAACACCATAAAATATCTGACAACTGATAAACTTTGATAAATAAGTGAAATAAAATCGTTTTAAAAGGATTTTACGACTTGTGAATGAGGCGTCCCGCGTAAAGACGTCGCGTCGTTAAATTACTATTACAAACTTATAAGATGCATGTGCAATGTCCAAAAATAGGTTCTAAAACCAATGATTTAAGAGTTAACAAAATTAGGAACAGTTCGAAAGTTAGTATGGTCAGGAACTTTATTATGTGTAAGACAAGTTGTTACATTGATGGGAAAGTAGCAGTTCGGAAATTTATGACAATGAGCTAGTTGGTGAGATGAAATGGCAGCTCTGCTGTAAATAAGTTAATTTTTATGTTATCCCCTCTAGTGTACATTAAATAATATTCTTCTTCTACCTCTTCTGCCGGTAAAATATTATTTATAAAAAAAGTAATAACATTAGGTACTTTTACCCAACACAATCTGCACTGGTCGGAAACTATAATTTCCTGTGCGCAGACGAAGAGTGCTGTGCGGTGTCGGCCTAGATAATAGCACCAACCCAAATGCTTCCCGCGGGTGTCGTAAAAGGCGACTAAGGGACATGAACTGGGGGGTAGGCAGAAGCGCCCCCTGCAGCACAATTCCACCAAACGGTGATCCCCAACCCGCATGCCCAGCGTGGGGATTATGGGCATTACCCCCCAATGATGGCACAGCCTTGCGCTATGGCGCTCATTAGGGGAGGGCTATGTCCAGCAGTGGACTAATATAGCCTGAAGAAGAAGAACACAAAGAGACATGGAAATACAAAGGTCGTTTGTACAGTTGACAGCACATAAAACTCTACATCCAAAGACAACTAAAATGTAACATATTTTAAACTTTCGCGACTTGTACACATAGTTAGAATATTTTCGGGGCTTAATCGCGTAGTACTACCGAAAATATTCTAACTAAAATGTAAATGCGAATGTGCTATCAACGTTACGAACGAAGTACAACAGCCTCCGACGGGAATCGATCCTATGATCGATTCCCGTCGAATCGGTTTTGGTTGTCAACGGCGTCACCATAAGAATTTTTCGGAAAAAAAAAAATTGTTACGTAATGGCCCGTATACTCAACAATCAGGTGGTTACAGAGGTGGGTACAACATTCTTCAATAATAATTTCATTTATTTTGAACAACAAGATTCATAATTGGTTAGTACATACGATATCTTAGTATGCCGTCACTGCTGGGGCACGGTTCTCTTTCTGCATCGCAGATAGGTTATGCCATACTCCACCACGAGAGCCAAGTCCGGGTTGGTGGAGGATTGTAAGACCGTGTCGGGTCTTACTGTCAGAAGTTATCAAGCAGCTCGTAAGGCCTCTGACATGGCTGTCGTAAATAACCAACGGTTAAAACATGCATGCGGAGCACGAAAGCGCTCGGAAAAAATAGCACTAGGATTAGTGACGGGTTGGTAAAACTGACAGCGCATTTTCTTGCTTAACCCAAGTGATTGATACCAATCACTCGGTTACACTAGGCCACCTAAAATACTAGAATTGAAATCAGGTCTTACTTGAAGACGTGAATTATATAACAATAAAACACCGTATTAGGTTTTACAACTAAGTGCTTTGAACAATAAAGTTTCGCCATAAAATACAAAATGGGTATGAAGAGAACAGATAAAAGTATATTCAAATGCGTTTTAGGAATCTAAAACTCGACAGTGAAATACCAGCCGTAAATTAGTGAAAAAATGGCCGCCTCTAAGCCTATAACTATCTAATAAATAAATTGACACGCTTTGAGAGCTACGTGTAATCTATCTATAATATAAAAATGAGTCGCTGAATGTGTTAGTAAGCGCAAATCTCGAGAGCAGCTGAACCGATTTCGCTAATTCTTTTTTTAGAATATTCCTTGAAGTTCGAGGATGGCTCTTACGGAGAGAAAAAAAAAAAAAGAATTGACAGTTAGGCGGTAATAAGTTCGCTGGATGCGGCAAGCTGAAGACAGGGCGCTATGGCGCTCATTGCGGGAGGGTTATGTTCAGCAGTGGACTACATAATATAGCTTGAAGAAGAAGAAGAAATTCGCTGGGTCAGCTAGTAATAGTAATAAAAATAAAATATTGTCAGTATTTATACATATTATTCGCAATAGTTTTCTTTATGTAAACTATATACGTCGCACTGCAGGGCACCTTCTCTCAGAGAGCGAGTATGAGCTTAATCAACACGCGTGCCCACCGCGGACTAGCGATTTCAAACGCTGAAGTATTTGAAAACCTCAGACAGAGTTAGCGAGTACAATCACTTCACAAATTTAGGTACATAATTTAGATAACAAATTCATTGGTAGGTATATGTCCGCATTGAGAATCGAATCCGAGTCTTTCGCTTCCAAGTCCATTGTTCTACCCATTACTACCGCCGCTCATGTTGATGAATAAAAATAAATAAATAAAATCGTTGTAGTAACGTAAGATCCACAGAATACCATCAAATATCCTAGTCCCACGCTAGGGTAGTCTGTGATATGGTAAAGATAGATACAGAACACTTCATTGTACATAAAAATGGAAATTACACAGATATTTCTTAACCTAAGAGTACAGACGGCGGCCTTTTGACAAAAAGTTGTAACGGTGCAAACCTCTTTACACCATTTTTATTTCTTTTCTGTCTACAATTTTCAAATATTTAAATTTTGTCACTCATTTTTCGATTTCCCTCATTTTTCATCGACTACTACTTTACCCTTTGACCAGATCTGACTTTTTACCTGCTTTTCCGTTTTTTATCAGTTTTCTGTTTTAAAGTTACTATAAATCTACAAATAAAATCACACCTGAAGTCGTTCCAGAGTTTATTTATTAATTATAAAAGTTATAAAACGTTCCAAAGTGATCTCTTCCAGACAACCTTTGCATGGACTGGACTAATGTATTGGAGAAGGAAGTAGATGCACCTACAAATACAAGATTATTACAAAGGTATAAATGAATACATGCCTAAACGACAGTGTATATAGTTATCAAGAGAAAAATAAAAATAAAGCTACTATCATTTCACAAATGAACGAACAACATTGTAACAAAAAAAAGAAAGATACATAACCCAGACGTACGTCACATCAGCGCACGCAATGCCTAGGTCATTGGCAGAGCTCAGAGTCAGCGCAGTCGTAAGATGTTAGACGAGACATCGACGTTTACGAGACCACAAACTTTATAGACGCTCGTATGCGCTGCGCTGTCTATTACTCATGATTTTCCACTAAAATATAGTGCGATGGAGTCAACAGTAAGTATACCTTTTAGGATCGTTTTGAACTAGCTGCAAGGGTTATAGGGCCTTCAAAGATACGAGTTCATGTGGTTGCATTATACTCGTTTTTTGCATTATGTTGTAATAACTCACAAAACATAGTCGTTGGTACATGACGCGGTTCGAACCCCCGACCACTTGGTTGAGAAGCCGGTGTTGTTACTATCCGCTGACACTGTGAAGTTGTAGTAGCCATACCACTCGCTAACCGTGAGGCAAAACATGGAGAGGAAACCCTGGTATCTGATGTGTTAAAATACCTCAACGCTTGCTACGTACAATGGCCCAAATATGAGGCTAAGTGGGGAAATCTGAGGTCTAACTAATACTTAATATTATACTATTTTTATTTTTAATGCACTAACCCGTGCTAAGGAACAAATTTAAAAACCTATTTAGAGGCTAAAAATTTCACCCATGCCGGGATTCGAACCCGCAACCTCTGGCTATCCGTGCCAAAGGTTGGTATTGCTATCCTGGCACGGATAGCCAGAGGTTGCGGGTTCGAATCCCGGCATGGGTGAAATTTTTAGCCTCTAAATAGGTTTTTAATACTTAATAGTAGATTGTTAAACGAGGGTGGAAACAATCAATTCCCGAGGTGTTTAGAGTTCCTACTCGGCTATAGTCCGAGTAGGAATTGATTCTTTTACCCGTCTTAAACACTAGGTTTTTAAAAATGGCGAAGATTGCTCAACACACCGGTATGTATTGAAAATTCCACGAAACCTTCATAATATGAAATCAGTATGGAGCTGTACATCGTCATTATAATTGGTACGCCATATAAAACTCGGCTCTGCAATAAATTCACGTGCACCGCTCATACCACAATAAAAGATCCTCAACTTAACAATACAAGGTAAACAATTACCACAATCAAACCAGCCGCCCTGGTCCCCGATAGCACTATCGCCGGCAGCGATTTACAGCTCAATTTAATTATCAACAAATGAACTGGCTCTGGGCCACACACAGGGCTGTCCTCCCGCGCACCGGTAATCTATTGGTTTGGAGACAAGCGTTGTGTTCGTGAACTCAGAAGGCAGTGGCGCTACAAGTTTGGGTGTAATTTTGTACATAACTTTAGCCCGAAGTGTACGTAGTGTAGAACGCCCTCCGACCAGGTGGGATGATGATCTGCGAAAAACTGGCGGCAGATGCTGGATGATGCAAGCTGAAGACAGGGCGCTATGGCGCTCATTAGGGGAGGGCTATGTCCAGCAGTGGACTACATAATATAGCCTGAAGAAGAAGAAGAAGTACTTTGAAAAACATCACAAATCATACTTCACATCATTACATTAAATTACATCGCATCGCATCGCATCGCATCACATCGCATCGCATCGCATCGCATCGCATCGCATCGCATCGCATCGCATCGCATCGCATCGCATCGCATCGCATCGCATCGCATCGCATCGCATCGCATCGCATCGCATCGCATCGCATCGCATCGCATCGCATCGCATCGCATCGCATCGCATCGCATCGCATCACATCACATCACTTCACATCACATCACGTCACACTTCACATCACACTAATATTATAAAGGCGAAAGTTTGTGAGTATGAATGTTTTTTACTTCTTCGCGTCTAAACGGCTCGAGGAAATTTTAAAAAGAAACTGTATGGAATTAAGGGATTCACCCTAGATTAAGAAATAGGTTATATTTTTTTGTTCCAAAATATCTTATTCGATAAATATCATGGGAAAATCGATAAACCTTGGGTAACACCGCGGGGCAGAGCTAGAAAATACATAACTTCCACCCAACACAATCACTTGCCCTGGTTCCAAGCTATAGTGCTGTGCTTTGGTAACCAGGCAAGGACATCACAAACACGGAAATGCACCCAGACTGAGGCTATTTGGACAAACGTAAGGTGGCCTCCAGTGGGAATCGAACCTACGACCTCTGGCATTTTAAACAGACGTTAGGCCAGCGAGGCAGTGAAACTCATAAGACATCCCTGACAGGACAAATAGCTGATGACTTTCTGCTAGTAAAATATCGAATGGTAACTGAGCGCGTACAGGTCAACATACTTACTGATAGTTTTTAATGAATGTCTTACATTTTTCGTATTGATCCATCAACGATTAATAAAGTAACGGTAAACATTGCTTCGCACGTATTGGCTTGCCTTTCCTGTGGGCTAGGTCGACTAATGGCCGGTATACACGGCAACGATAAAACTGCATAGTCCATTTGCGCAGTTTTATCGAACGTAAGGACAAAAATCGGTGCAGTTTTTTTGGTTGGTGCAAGCCATCAGAGCAAGGTTCAAAATCTATTCGATAAATCGTTGTCGATCGCGTTTGCACAGTTTTATCGTAGTGTGTATACGGAAGTCGGGCCAATCATTCAGTTCTTTTGCAAGGGTTGGTGTAGGCGGACGCGTCGGCGCACGTTAAAATACTACTCGTTTAATAAATTTATGTGAGAGTATGACTTTCTTTTAAGAAGCCAATCCTTACACCACTACGTGATTTTCTTCTCTTTTTGCACAAAATAAGCCAGACTAGCGCAAGTACTTCATCGTTTTCCATCGCGAATGACGTGTATTTCGTCTGAAGTTTCTGCTGGGAACTGACGATCGACGCAGATATCGTAGATATGTGGACGCACTACCTACGTTCGATAAACTGCGCAAATGAACTGCACAGTTCGTTTGCGCAGTTTTATCGTTGCCGTGTATACAGGGCTTAAGCGTCAGTCAGGAGGTGCTGGGGAAGACTACTCCCCTTCCTATTATGGTATAATGGTCCTATTACCCATCTAGTGTAAGTAAAGGCGCTGGCCGCTGAATAGATCATCTGGTGACGTTGATACAAAAGCCAAAGTTTTTTTTTTTACTAAATTACTTTTAAATCTCTTTCAGAGATAAGCTCGCGTTTGTGTTTTTTATTTTTATGTAGTGTCCTGTTAAATATTCCATGTGTAATAAAAAAAAGTATAATAATAATCATACCATGTTCCGGTCATTTTAGCAACGTTGCGGTTACCGTGAACACATTTTGATTAAAATTGTAATTTGAGGTAACATCAAACTCAATTTTCCTTCCAAACTTGTGGCAAACGAATTCATGCAGAGACAGATTTTTTACCAAAGCTGTCTAAACCAGTAGGCTAACTGCCAACCAAAACTGAATATTAAGTTTAAAAAATGCCATATTTTATGTCCTGTGCTAGAGTCAGTCTCTGCTAAGAATAGACCAATCAACAAAGTTTGAGAATCACTATATGAGCGTGGGCCTAGCATAGCGCCTTGAGGCACACCCGGTGCTCGGCCGGTAGCGGCGAGCCTCTCTGAGTCACAGAGCTGGCTTAAATACAACAGATAAACACGGCATCACAATAATAACACAAGATTTATGAACGTTTCCCCATAGACGAGAAAAGCGAAAGGGACAGGAGTGAAACTGCGAAACTAAAAGCTTACAACAACATTATAGTTTTGACGAGTAAGAAATAAACATAATAATAATATTGGCCTTTTTGCATCTACTTAATGAGATGATTTATACAGCGTCCAGTGGCATCCTCACTCACACTAGATGGGTGAAGGGACCACTCCGACGCTGTAGTGCCTGGGACATGGTTTTATAGATGGTATAGGCTTGCCCAGGACCTATACCATCCTGACAGCTTAGTCGGCCAAGCCCACAGGAAAGACTAGTCAATACGTGCGGAGCCAACCAAGCCGCGGGTTCCCTCACGATGTTTTCCTTCACCGTTAGCGTGTGGTATTGCGACTACAAATTCGCAAATGTAAATGAGGCGGTGGTAGCTCAGTTGGTAGAACCATGGACTGGCAAGCGAGAGCCTCAGGTTCGATCCCGAGTGCGGGCATGTACCAATTCTTTGGACTTTGTTTAATTTCAAAGAAATAAACATAGTGAAAATGTAATCGTGTCTTCGTTGTCGATGCTTTGATTTACAAATTAATTGTACGTGTCAGTTAAAAAACTTTGGCTGCGTTTGAAAAAACAGCGTCCAGTTGATTTTTTACTCACACTAGATGTGTCAAGGGACCACTCAAACGCTGCAGGACTATGGACATTGTTCTAGATGGAGCAGGCTTGCCCAGCACCTATACATCCTGACAGCTTAGTCGGCCTAGCCTACAGGAAAGACAAGTCAATACGTACGGAGTCAACAAAACTGGTTTCCTCGCAATGTTTTCCTTCACAGTTACCGTGCGGTTACCGTTTCCGAATTCTACAAAAATTCGGAAATATAAGTCACTTCAAAAATAAACAAAGTATTCACTGTGAATCGAGCTTGGTTCTCTCACTTCCGAGACCAATTTTGTACCCACTGGGGAACCATCGCTCAGTTGCTTCATTATTAACCTGACTATAATAAAAACAAGACAAAGTTTCAATCGGCCACAATCCTCAGTAGACTTTAATATCAGCACAAACGTTATTTATTGCTTCTATTAAAGTCGTCTAAGAGAGAGAAAATATCTTATTCTTAAATAGAACTAACTGTGTCCACATTTTAATAGCGAGATTGTCAGTCTGGTTGTTAAGTCGTCATCCATTACTAATAAAATAGTTAGGTAGGTACTTATCGAATTAGTTTTGGGCGTTATATGAATTTATAGAACCCAATATAATGGAAAACCATTGCTCACCAGGGAACTAAGAATTTATACTATTTTTATTTTTAATGCACTAACCCGTGCTAAGGACAAATTTAAAACCTATTTAGAGGCTAAAAATTTCACCCATGCCGGGATTCCAACCCGCAACCTCTGGCTATCCGTGCCAGCGCTCTACCAATTGAGCCAATGGGCGACTCACCGGCATCAGTGAAATTTCGAACCTCTTTACACTATTCTCTGTATTACGTACAGGCAGCGACATCTGGCTTAAGCAAATTGCATCACTTCAGCCCCGACTACCTACTTTTAGCCAGAGGTTGCGGGTTCGAATCCCGACATGGGTGAAATTTTTAGCCTCTAAATAGGTTTTTAAACTAAGAATTTATTGTGTCTTTACAGTCACCGTTGAGAAAAAACTATGTCCACCAGTAGACCAAGAACTTATTATAAGTCTTGTACGCATTATTGAGAGCAACCTGTAGCCACAAATGATGTCGGATAAAGACTGAACTAGTCCATAAATTATTTTGAGTCTTACTTCAACCATTATGAGAAACATAATAGACGAATGTAAATAATTAATCTTAATTCACAAATACGTTTAGTTTTCCATCGTGAGTTGTAAACACTGAGTTTGAATACATTGTTTTAATTTGGTACTTCTCCTACAATTTCAATCAACGAATCAGTCTGTAGTCATCCACTGCTAGACATAGGTCTCCCCCAAGGGACGCCACTTTTTTCTGTTCTCGGCCATCCTCATCCAGCCACGGCCAGCAATCTGCCTCAGGTCGTCAGATCTGAGATCAGAGATCCTGAGCCGGGAGGCGTCCCACACACCGTTTTGCAGTTGTGTGTCCTCCTCTCCTAAAATTTATTGACTGACAAGAACCCGAGAATTTTTTTAAATATATATTTTTACTTGCGCTGTTACGTTTCTACGTAAGCAGAGCCAAGTGAGAAAGCTAGTAGGTACATAATAAAGCTGACCCAATGTGCGAAGACAAACTATCTTATTGTGATAGCATGCGTGGGCGGCTCTAACTCAACTTTCATTGCCATTTCCACGTCGCTCTGGCCTAATGGAATATTCTATCTCTGCGGTTCTCAGATTAATAATGTGATTTAGCTTTGGGCTCTCTGTTGTTTTGAGACGAGTGTTAAGTCCCTTTTATTTATTGACACCGCTAGTGTTTATTGTTGATCCAGAAGTACTTAGCTTCTTCAACCTACAAAATTGCCAGTGGAATGTAACTATGTAGAATTAGAAAAATATATTTCAACGTAAAGAATTTACATTCTGTTTGCTAAATCTCAATGTAAAATGCTGGCCCCTGCCTCCGGCACTACTGTTTCGTATACACAGATTATGATCTACCTTTTTCTTAGACCCAAGACAAGACCTCATGCCAATATTTAGATCACAAATGGTTTATTATATAATAGTTTACTATACAGGTATAGTCTGTTAGCTTTTAGAATATACCTCGGGCTCTAGAAGACGCTTCGCTTTTCGCCAATTTCCGCCGGTTTTAGAACTGACGATCGAGTTCGAAATTATGTGTCATATTCGTTTCGATATTTCTAGAAAACGAATATATCCGATTCTTTCCGATAGTAGCCGAGGTATATTCTAAAAGATAACAGACTATACTCCATGTAGTGCCCTCAACAGTTTATGGGCCCGTCAGTCTTTTCCTCGGGAAATGAAATAGGAGCGAATCGTTCGCATAAACAAAACGCAATAAAGTCGTAGAGCATCTTTGCGACCGCAACCAGCCACTCCCACGCAGCTGCGGCACAAAACATGATGTGGGCAGACAGCAGGTCAGCTCTGAAGAAAGTGTGAATAAAATTTCCTGTGTTACTATAATATTTGGTAAACGAGTACTGTTGGTGTGTCTGGCCGTAGCATTTATGTTTTCCTTACTTTAATAAGACAGTTAATCAATGCATTGTCATGTGAAATTATTGATGGCAACCACGAAATCATCCGTATAGGTGGCAACTGATGTATTACGGTTTGAGATGACTTAAGAGGAAATGGTCGGGTAGGTTTTTTTCCCGCTGCCTTTTTCTCCACTACACTACGGCCCAAAGCCAATGGCTTACCTACATTTTACATTGAGATTCAGCAAAAAGGGCGTGAATTCTTTACGTTGAAATAAAATTGATTTGATTTGGGTATCCTCGCGTGTCATGAATTGGGTTGAGACAGTTGATAGATAAATAAAGAACACTGTACATTTAATGAAAATTACACGGATTTTTCTTAACATTAGAATCACTTAAAGTGATCTCGTCTAAAGGACAACCTTTAGATGGACTGGACTAAAATACATTGGAGAAGGACGTAGGTGTTGAAACATACACAAAGATAATTTCAATAAATGAAATAATCATGATTAATCAATTGTTGATATTCTTTTTCGTACAGCCGCTATGCAACAAACTATCAAAAGCCAAAAGTGTTGTGATTAAATACCGCGCTTGACTTTTGTTCGTAGCTATTTTGTATCCGAGGGCTTTCAGTGATCTATGCTGCTACTTTTATATCAGCTTTGGTTTTAATGGATTCTTTGTATAATTTAGCAGGTATTTTCTTTTTCTTCTTAAGCCTCTGTGGCCGAGTAACTTGGATAGAGTAGACACTAAACAAACAAATATTTTTTATCCATTGCTGAACGTTTGTAAGCAATCATAATAATTTTTTTTTTCTTTATCTTCAAGTGTGTTGAACTTCCGGAACGAGATCATCCGACAAAATACCAAAGTCACTGACGTAGTTCAGAAGTGTAGCAGGCTGAAGTGGCAGTGGGCTGGTCACATCTGTCGCAGAACCGATGATCGTTGGAGCAGACGGGTTCTCGAATGGAGACCACGACTCGGCAAGCGTAGTGTAGGACGCCCTCCGGCCAGATGGACCGACGACCTGAAAAAGGTGGCTGGTGGTGACTGGATGGTGAAAACGGGAGATCGGGTCCTCTGGCGCACCCTGGGGAAGGCTTATGTCCAGCAGTGGACTGCAATAGGCTGAAATGGATGGTGTCTCTATTCTTTATTTAAAATGTAAAAACTAATTTAAACCTAAACTATATTTTCTAATTTTAAAAACCTATTTAGAGTACGTAATACAGAGAATATACAACAAATACAAAAAACTTTATTGTTATAAAAGTGTACTAAAATAGTGCCTGGTCCCCAAACTAGAATAGTGTAAAGAGGTTCGAAATTTCACTGATGCCGGTGAGTCGCCCATTAGCTCTGTTGGATAGAGCGCTGGCACGGACAGCCATAAGTCGCGGGTTCGAATCCCGGCATGCCGGAATACAATAGTGATACAATACAATAGTGGAATAATAATACAGAGAATAGTGTAAAGAGGTTCGAAATTTCACTGATGCCGGTGAGTCGCCCATTAGCTCAGTTGGAAAGAGCGCTGGCACGGACAGCCATAAGTCGTGGATTCGAATCCCGGCATGGGTGGAATTTTTAGCCTCTAAATAGGTTTTTAAATTTGTCCTTAGCACGGGTTAGTGCATTCAAAATAATATGATTCTATTGAACAACTATGCATTTTTGGCCACTCGCTTAGTCTACATGACGAAATAGCCAGAGCGTCGCTCGCTTGGTGTGACCACTGCACTGTCAAGGAGCTAGTTTTTCGGTGTGCTCATCAAACATGGCATGGGTGGAATTTTTTGCCTCTAAATAGGTTTTTAAAATTGTCCTTAGCACGGGTTAGTGCATTAAAAATAAAAATAGTATATTTTCTAATTTAAATAAAATATTTGGGCCAGATCGCTGTCGGCCGGTAGAGTACCAAGAAGGCTGGCTGCATTGCCTCGCTGTCCGGCGAGGTAATGCCTTTGGCCAAAGTAGGCACCAGCCATCTTCAAATTACACCTTTATCATTGAAATTCGACCTTTAACAATCAATTTACGACATGCCATTTTTTTCCACGTGTTCTGTATAAATTGGTTTTTGGCGTGTCCTAATGGATGTTAAAACATCGCCTCTTTGCCAATTAGTCAATTTAATTACCTAGTTTTCTACGACATTAATTAGTAGTATATCAAGTTCGAGCTTAGTGGATATCTAATTCCTCATTTACATCTTTCTTAAGTTTTACCAGAGGCTCTAAGTTTAATTGTGTTATTTATGAAAACACGATTCTTCTACAACATTCCTCAAACGCAGTGCAAATAGTCTGTGTTTATGGGTGAGACTTTGACAAACAAAGCTTTTTATTCAAAATTATACAGAAACTGTGAGTTATTGAACGTTAAAAGATAAACTAATAGGTGCCTATTTCATATACTGGTTTATTTTTGGAGAAAAAATGAGCAAAAAAACTCCAAACTTAGTCTTTTCAAAGTCCTTAATTAACAGAGTTTACATTAATTATTATAAAACATATAATTAAGAAATTGTACCAATGACCATAAGAAGACGATTTTAGATTATTTTGATAAGACAGATTAATGTAAAGGTTTTGATAAATAAGATTGTCTCAAAATTTTATTATAAGTATACAAATTATATTCAAATGACTTTTCAAGATTTATTTTAGAAAAGTTATATACTCTTTTTTTCCAATAATAATAACATAAAAACAATTTTATTTTAAAGAATTGCTTCGTATTGTATACTATTTTAGACCATCATATTTACTTAAGTAAAAATAATAAAAATTAACATAAGATATGTTATCAATTGTAAAAGAATATAAATTAACGTAATACAAAGAGTATTGTAAACAGGTTGCCGGTAGTCGTCCATTAGCTCAGTTGGTAGAGCGCTGACACGGTTAGCTAGAGGTCGCGGGTTCGAGTCCCGGCATGGGTGGAGTTTTTAGCCTCGAAATATTTTTTTAAAAGAACAAACTTTAACCATTGGTCTTGATTGTAATGTGTATACTGAGGACCTGTGTTATGCGAATGAATATTTTCTATTAGTAGGCAAGATAAGAGTTTTACAGCAGTTTTCTTACCAAAAAGCCAAAAGCGAATTGTATACTTTAAGCTGAAATTAATATAATTTTAAATTATTTAGAGTACAACTCGTGTTTGTGCAGTGTGTTCTGTTATTGAGTTGTGTGTGCCCTGTAGGCTATATAAAATGATTTCTTTAGACCTAAAGAATATCCCTCCTGGAATAAACACTATAATGATCCACAATGAAATGCCATCCACTTCACGTGGATTCCTCCAGCATTATTATATCACCCACACCGCCTTCTCAGTATGCATGGGCCGCAATTTAAGTAGCTTTTACTGAGCTATTTGAGCAGTTTAGCCGTGTAAAGCCAGCTTCGGTACAACTCTTGTTAACTAGCAAATTAGCAGCTAATACACACGCCATGCTCTTCGAAGCAATCGCCGATCTAATTTGAGCTCTACACTCCAGCTGAAAGACTGACAATTGGGTAGCTTCCTAGAAAATCTAAGTTTAGATCCTTTTCAATGCTCTGAATAAATCTGTGTAACAATGCTGCTGCAGTCTGTGTCCTTTTTTCGTCTCAGTCTATTTGTAGATAACCAAGTTACGCCTCATCTCACAATAGATAGAGCTTTTGTGTTTCAAAGTGTTTTGCATCTCTGTCTTTCTGAAAGTAACTAGCAGGAACGAAAGGTATTCCGTTTACCTGCGTTTTGTAATTTACAATTTTTGTTAATGGGCTTTAGAACATAGATAGAGAGATAGAGAACACTTTATTGTAGATAAACAGGTGTTAGTGTTTTTGCACACCTACCCATTTTCCTTCCACCTCCTGCGGTCAGTGGAAAATGCTAAAGGCATTAAGTCCGCCGTGTTAAACTTGTCTAAGTGCAATAAACATGATAATAATAAAAATAGAGATTACACATCACTAAGTAATTTTTTACAGATATCCTT
The DNA here is from genome assembly GCA_934045075.1 of Yponomeuta sedellus. Taxonomy (NCBI): domain Eukaryota; kingdom Metazoa; phylum Arthropoda; class Insecta; order Lepidoptera; family Yponomeutidae; genus Yponomeuta; species Yponomeuta sedellus. The sequence goes on along the minus strand of OW203734.1, from coordinate 22,118,022 downwards.
TGTGTAATCAAAATAATTGAGATGTTGGGAAAATATGCGAAAATATGGCTTGCAAAATTAAACTGAGCCGTGAAGCGTAAGTCAGAGCATTTGCCACTTATCGTGATCCTAAAAATACTATTCGATTGCCGAGTTCTTTAAGTACTATAAAAGTCACTATTTAGTATTTATAAATGAATCAGGTCTAATCGTGATTTCGTATTATGCAAAACGAAATTACGTAAGTTTTGTGTGTCCGCCCGCTGGGAAAAACTAAAAGTACCAAGAAACGTCGGAAATTAAGGTATGTAGTTTTAATAATAAATATTTACTACTTAGGCTTGTTTTAGCTCCGATTCTATGTGATTAAAGATTATAGAATGTTTATATCATCTTCAAACTACTATGCCTTAAGAGGATTAGTGTTTAAGACCTAGAGACCTAGAGGCCTTTCCCTGTAGTCACGTAACTCTAATAGGAGTTCTTAGTACATTCATAATCCAACGAGAATTAATCGATTAACTACTCTGTAGGTATCGCTACTGAGACACGAGTTAGATTAATGACATATTCAAGTCTTTCTGCGAACACTCGTGGTCGCACCTCGGATAATCGAGACGAATCGATTCGATTAATAAAATCGAGTCGACGTCGCGTCTGTCCATTTGTTTGTATTATCTAGAAAGACTCGAGTACTATTTCTAGTGCCTAGCATTAAATCAACATTGCAATCATCGCCTGGCCTAGCCCAATGCGTTTTATTTTAAAGTTTCTTGGCTATACTTCTCTAGTGATCATTATGAAATGAAATGAAAAGGTTTTTTATTCAAAGTAGCACAGAAACTACGGCTTGATGAACGCTACAAGTCAAACTAGGTGTCCATTTCAAAATCTAGATCATTTTGGAGATAAAGTGGACAAAAAGACTCCAAACTTTCTTTTTTTTAAAGTCCTTCATTACCAGCGTTTACATAATTATTATAACACATAGAACTCATGCGTTGTACTGGCTTTAATTCTAGACATCATTGTCATATAATATAATCCTTTATGTTATAGTAGCCCTTTTGGCACAATGTGTACTTTATACATTTTTGAACCGCGTCTCAGGCAAGCCAATATATATTCAGAGATTTTATTGTAGAAACGTATACCTATGTCCCATGAAGAATCTTGGGAACGAAAGTTTATGTTTATTTCTAGAATTTACATTATGTATCTTTTTGAGAAGTTGTACGCTTGTTCCGACATTTTGATGATGTTTATTAAAGTATCACATCATTTTCGCGTCATCAAAGTTCATTAGTAGTTGCATCCTTGCACAAGGTTTCCGGCACGCCTTAGCTGAAGCGAAGGTAATCTTTCAGGATCTTGCTAAGTGGCAGTCCCTGGTCTCTGCCTACTCCTCTGGGATACAGGCGTGAGGTTATTATAGTAAGTAGTATTTTGAGTGTCTATTAATGTTACTTGTTAAATCGATTAAAATTCTATTGAGTTTAATTAGAATATGTACATAATTCTAGAACTCATTAACGCAACAGGGATTCCCTGCAATGTTAGCTTTAAGTTTATTTGACTAATAAAGAATATAAATAAGTAAAGTCCGCCGCATTATACGATTTTATTTTAAAACTTTAAGGGTCTGTTTCACAATCTGCAGATAAAGTTCCGGATAAGCTATCCGCAACCAGGGCTGCCGTTTGTTCTAAATTTAAAGCCACTAACGAACACACGCAATATAGGAAAAAATATTTAAATTTAGAACAAACTGCAGCCCTGGTTGCGGATAGCCTATCTAGATCTTGATTTGAACATTGTGAAACAGGGGCTAAGTGTCGTAAATTTGTTAATAACTAGCTGAACCAGCGAACTCCGTACCGCCTAGCGGTCGATTATGTAATTTTTTTTTTACTTATCTCTCCGTAAGAACCAACCTCGTACTTCGAGGAATATTCTAAAAAAAGATCGCTAATTCTTTTTTTAGAATATTCCTCGAAGTACGAGGTTGGTTCTTACGGAGAGATAAGTAAAAAAAAAATTACATAATCGACCGCCATCGGTTCAGCTGCTCTCCAGATTTGCGCTTACCAACACATTCAGCGATTCATTTTTATATTATAGACTTGCTGACCCAGCGAACTTCGTACCGCTTAACAGTGGATTCTTTAAAAAATATACATGTTTCTCTCCATAAGAACTAACCTCGAACGTCAAGGAATATTCTAAAAAAAAAATTCTGAAATCGGTTCAGCTGCTCTCGAGATTTGCGCTTACCAACACATTCAGCGATTCATTTTTATATTATAGATAATAATATATTTACCTCGATAGGGTTATTTAGGCATGTTTGCCACAGTTTGGAAATTATCAATAGGTAAATTAAGTATAACTCACTTGAGATTTGTACAAGTGAATCTCGAGGCATTTTTATTGATACAACTACCTACACCTAAAGTATGCGTCAACCGATTTAATTATAGTCGACATGTGCTAATTTTTTTCATTTTTGTTTCACCTACAATGTTACTAAGGGTCTGTTTCACAATCTGCAGATAAAGTTCCGGATAAGCTATCCGCAACCAAGGCTGCCGTTTGTTCTAAATTTGAAGCCATTAACGAACACACGCAATATAGAAAAAATATTTATATTTAGAACAAACGGCAGCCCTGGTTGCGGATAGCTTAACTGGAACTTTATTTGAACATTGTGAAACAGGGGCTAAATTAATGTAATATTCCCTGTCGATGGTACCTATCGGTTCTTTGGTTTGCGTCTAACCTAGTTGCACATTCTATGTAGTAATTATTAAGTAACGCTTTAGTAATTGTACTACTTTAAAATAAAGCTACGTTCAAGTCTACAAGGACACCACTAGTTGTTCGGCATTCTTGCTACAATGGTATATTATCATGAATACAGTTTACTTGACCTCATCCACTTTCAAAATGGCTCTCATGGAACCTCTCAATTGTACTTTGTATCTTTACATTTTTTATAATGTGTGCTCTGGTGTACTAAAGTACATATACGACTAAATAGGGGATGTATTAGGAAAGGGGAAGATAAAAAATACCCGGAACCGGCTTGCGTGCACGCAACGATTTGCGAATGTTGATGAAGCGAAGGTTATCTGTCAGGATCATGGCAAGTGGTAGTCCATGGAATCTCTCTGCCTACCCCTCTGGGATACAGGCGTGAGGTTATGTATGTGTGTATGTTTCCCTATATAAGTTTCTATCTTATTTGTAATAACTGTTGGTTTACCACATAATTTCTAAATAAATAAAGCGTTCTCTATCTATCTATAAGGTCTAAAGTGTTCAACTACTTAAACGCTAGCAGTCGCTTACTGTGAAGAAATACGTCGTGAGGTAACCTAAGTATCTGGCGGCTTAGTGCGAGTTTTTTAACTACTCGATCGCGTTAACGTAAACTCATATTTCTATGGCATCGAGGAAGCGCCACCTAGCGACAAGTATGGAAATTAAAATTGCTATGTGCGAGTTGTAATTGTTTACGTTGAGAAGTGAACACGTTTACCAGCCAAAACACGAATAAACGCGAGTGCGAGTTGTACTGTGACAGCGTTTTGCCAGTTCGAACGGTTAACTTACTCATAGTCACTACTCAATGCTCGATTAACGCGGTAGTAAAGTTATTCGATTGGATCTGTCCAACTCGCACTAAGCACTTTGATCTGTTCACATATTGTTCACTTGACATTGCCAATCCGCGCTGGGCTCGCGTGGTAATTAAGCCCGAAATATCTTTCTGAGAGATGAGTGCCCTGTAGTGGGACGTGTATAGGCTTCATAAAAAATAATACACTTTCTATAAAAATACGTAGATCAATTTGGCAGAGATGAATTCTCATTCAGTTTTACGGATCAATCAGCTTTTAACTATGCAGATTAGTGTCGCTTAGACTCCCATCTTCTTCTATTGCTTTGATAAGTGTCTCCAAAAGTTGTCGATGCCGTTTGTTAGACCAAAATGCTTCCAGTTTGTTAATGACGTCGTAGATACCGCTTAAATAGTGTTTAATTGGTACATTTATAAGTTGAGGATCTTATCTAAGGACGTAATGCGGAGGTTGATATGTTGCTGGCGACACTTCGTCCCAGTGGGAAAATTGATTTTATCAAAATATGGTCTATTGGATTGATTATCTTGCTTTTTACTCTATCTTACGCCATCGTAATTTCCTTAATGATTCGCGATACTCATGTAGTTGTATATTGAACGGGTCGAATCGTGATTATTTTTTTGGTAAAACGGTAGGAATTATGGTAATTACGTTTTATCTAATAAATAATCGTGATTAAAGTCGATTAGTATATAACTATTGTCTATTCCGTGTTTATATCATCATCATCAACCTATTAAGTCCCCACCGAGGGGTGCGTGTCTCTTCCCTGAATAAGGTATGGGCCATACTCCAACTCGGGGGCCAAGTCCGGATTGGTAGAGGCTTTAACTATGGGTGTGAAAAAAATTACAATCTCATGGCCGATGGATGCCAAAAATCCTCTTCACGAATTGCGTTATATCCGTACTCGTAGGCTGGGCTGACTAAGCTGTCAGAACGGTATAGGTGTGGGCATAAGAGTGGTCCCTTCAACCATCTAGTGTGTGTGAAGGTGCCACTGGACGCTGTATTATAATCTCGTTAAGTTGCAGTAAGGGCCGGCACTGTCTTACAATCCTCCGCCAACCCGGACTTGGCCCCCGTGGTGGAGTACGGCCTAACCTTCCTGCGATGCAGGAAGAGACCCATGCCCCAGCAGTGGGGACATACAAGGGTTGACATCGATCGATATCGATGTGGCAAAGGCCAAAGTTTTAAATGCGTTTGCCCGTTGTAATATATTCTTATAAGAAGTAATATATTATAAATTCATTTGGTGATAAATAAATATAGTGTACCATTACACTAACTTATTGTTTTCCTAAATAAATAAAAAAATAACGATATCAGGAACTTATTAGACGTAGACGTCGGTACCTATCGGGCGAAAGATTATTTTTTACAGCTCTAAAGAGGTATTATTTCTCTAAAACACTTTCTAAAATTATGGTTTTCGTATGTCAACGTTAGCCACATATTGATAGAAACGAAACTTGACAGAAAATGTTCGACCATATTCATAGTTTTTTGTTCTATTGTCTTCTCATAGTGAGTTAAATAAAGTCGTATTTCAGTCAGATTATACAAACAATTCAATATTATTAAAACTGTTTTTATACGGATTTATGCTCGTTTATTACATTTTTACAATTTTCCAACGTTTCGGCACTTTTTCAGGTGCCGTGGTCCCGGATGACTGTCATCCGGGACCACGGCACCTGAAAAAGTGCCGAAACGTTGGAAAATTGTAAAAAGGTAATAAACGAGCATAAATCCGTATAAAAACAGTTTTAATTATGTCTACTGCTCGTGTTGACCTTAGAAAATACAATTCAATATTAGTAATTTATAACAAAAAACGTGATTGCACAAGTCATCCGCGTGTGCAGAACTTCTGTGAGTATTTTAACAATTCATACTTCACTTTGCCTTCCTACATGTCATCAGCCAATTCCATCCTGAATCCACCATATTTTTGAACTAAAACTTTCGTAAGCACAACACATTGTTGACCTTTAGTCCGGATCTACTTACGGGTGTTGTTATATCGGAAGAGTCCGACCAGGTTTCGCTCCGATTCGCAGAGCTTAATCATGGTGAGCAGAGACGGAGCTCGCGTCGTCGGTTGCTCGACTTGATACTCTTACGCGGTTACTCTTCCGATGATCCGGACTAAAAGTCCACCATATTTATTTGAATAAATATGTTGGATTCGACTCCGACTTTCATCTGTTTTTTTATGAAGCCTGTAAACGTCCCACTGCAGATTACTGGTCTTCTCTCAGAGAGAGAGATAGAGTATGGGCTTAATTACCACGCGAATTCACCGCAGATTGGCAATTTCAAGCGCTGACGTATCTGAACACCTTAGACACTCAGGTTTCCTCACGATGTTTTCCTTCGCGGTTAGCGAGCGGTATTACGACTATAACTTCACAAATGTACGTAACTTATAAGACAAAGTCATTGTTACATGCCCGCACTGGGAATCGAACCTGGGTCTCTTGTTTCTGAGTCCGAGTCATATTTAACCCTAAGATCGGATGCTTGAAGTCAGAATTTGGAAAAAATATAATCAACCCGAAAAAATTGTCGCCTCGTTCTTATTCTCATAATTTATTTGTAACTATTTTTATTTGTTCTCAGCTTGATTAAACGTTCAATGAATGTAAAAGAATACATAAAATGCAAGTTGTTAGTTTAAGTAACTCGTCTAAGTTTCGTATTATTGTAACCATGCTGCGTACACGTGTTTTTGAGATTAGTCTGGATCTTACATGTAAATTAATGTTGTCTTGATGATGTTCTGGCTAATATCTATGTGTGTGCCTAATAAATAAAATCGTTATCGTCGTTATCAACCCTTGTATGTCCCCACTGCTGCGGCACGGGTCTCTTCCTGCATTGCAGGAAGGTAGGCCATACTCCACCACGGGGGCCAAGTCCGGGTTGGTGGAGGATTGTAAGACAGTGGCGGGCCTTACTGTCAGAAGTTATCAAGCCGCCCATAAGGCCTCTGACATGGCTTAACGACTGCCATTATATGACAGCCGGCACCAACGGCTTAACGTGCCTTGCGAAGCACGGAAGCGCTCGGAAAAATGCCACTAGCGGTAGTCACGGGATGCTCACCCATCCTGTACCTGACCGCGCCTGTTGTTGCTTAACCAAGTGATTGATGCCAATCACTCGGTTTGCCTAGGCCACGAGCGCTTCTATAAATAATATAAATAAAAAAAATCCAATGCTCTACTCACTTAAGGCCTGGCCAAACCAACGCGTCCAGCTCGCGTCCGCGGTGGCGTGCGCGGTAGCGATCAGTTGTTGCTTGCGTACGAACTTGTAGCGACGTGTTCACATCGAGGCGTCCTCTGTTTGGCCGCGGCGTCCCGGTGCAGCGTCTGCACGCAGCGGTGGCGATCAGATCGCGCTTGTTACATTAGGACGCTGCACGCAGCTATTTTTGTTGGAAAAAACTGCGTTTTTTAGTTTTTAAAGTATTCATGATGGCACAGTCGTTCTTCTGGTGATATTGGAGTGCGATAGTTGGTATACTCTTTTTTAATAGAGTCTCTAATCATATCCAAAAGCTTATCAAAGCATTCTATAGACATTCTACAGTAAATGAAAAATCGCTTTTCATCTTCACGTAATTGCCAGTGCAAGGTATGGAATTCACCTTCCCTTTCTCTGGTTTCATTTGTACTGTGTACCCATACTCTTGTTCTTCTAAAAAAAAACATATCTAATGAGACATCAGCTTACAATTGACGTTCACCAGATTGTGATTGATCAACTGTGATTGTGTTGTACTTGCCTTTCTTGTTCCTCTTCATCTTCAATGAGAGCAGCCAAAAGTAAAACTTCTTCAATTTCACTTTCTGTATCAGAAAGCATTGAAGTTAATGACGTGACTCCAGCCTGGTGAACGCAAGTACAAACGCGACAGTGTGAACAACTTTTGCACGCGCAGATATCGCCACCGCGCACGCCACCGCGGACGCGACCTAGACGCGACCTGGAGCTCTATTTTTGAATCACTCGTATGAAATTGTACCGTCGAATGCGACATAAGTGATAAGTCACACTCGTCTTCTAAGTCGCATGATCTCGTTTTTCCGTATTTTTGAATCGTTCGCCTGAAGTGTTGCCAGTACAATTTGAAGTATTGTATTTGATCCGTTCCACGCAGAAATTACAAAAACCGGAAACTACCGTAACGGAAACGGAACGTAAGATATTTCGTTTTATTGGCTGTTTAGATGAAAAATCTTTGCCTTTAGTTGCAAAACAAACAAAACACTGTCATAGATCGTAAATAATAACACTTTGGTTTGTTTTTGTTCGAAAATGTCGAAACAAAAAATCAATTCGGCACAAAAGCACAAATACCTCGATTTGAAATTGACACAAATTTTGACAATTAATCTATCGATCGACATACGAGACGAGTGGTAAGGACCATTCGTTGCAGTCGAGTGATTCAAAAATACGGAATTTCGTATGTCGAACGAAAATCAGTAGAAATCGAGCGCTCGACGAGAGACGAGTGATTCAAAAATAGATCTCCTGGAGCTCTATTTTTGAATCACTCGACTGCAACGAATGGTCCTTACCACTCGTCTCGTATGTCGATCGATAGTCAAATTTGTGTTAATTTGTATTGTGCTGCGCACAGATACTTACCTACCTACCTATCGAAAAATGTGAATTTGCTCCTGATAACTGTTGTAGATTGGGAATATTGTGATCTTAGTTGTAGAAAATGAATCTTGAAGAATATCTTAATGGATATTTGTATTCAAAAATACGGAAAAACGAGATCATGCGACTTAGAAGACGAGTGTGACTTACGTCGCATTCGACGATACAATTTCATACGAGTGATTCAAAAATAGATCTCCTGGGCGCCTTGGTTTGGCCAGGCCTTTAGGCCCTTCATCTGTTATATTATGTAGTAGGTAAATAATGTAGTGCAACTAGCGTAGTTTTATAAGCTTAGATCTTAAACAGAGCTTACTAATCCTAATTTGTGTGGAAACGAGTAACATTGCGTTTTACTGCGAGTAGGATTTGCTCCGTTCTAATTTTCACTATTAACTAGAAGTAGGTCAGAGGGATTGTCTTTGTAATCCATGACTTCTAGTCGGAAAGATTATATCTAGCCTCGTGTGTTCATAAGCTGGCTTACTATTTTACTGTGTTGTTTCAAAAATCGCTCAAAACTAGAGTCACGTATTTAATATAACTTCGAATCAATTTTGTTTAAGGTGCAGATTTTCCGTCTCTACAATAGAATCGGACTATTCACAAAAAAAAACACAACAAAATACTCAACCTAATTAAGTTTAATTAAGATAAAGATTAAGGAATTGTAAAAAGAGAACTTTAAAAAAAAATATATTTATAATCTTTCTTTTTTTTAATGCACTAACCCATGCTGCCTGTACGTAATACAGAGAATGTTGTAAAGAGGTTCGAAATTTTACTGATGCCGGTGAGTTGCCCATTAGCTCAGTTGGAAAGAGCGAAGAAACTTTTTTTAAAGAGGTTTTTAATAAAAATATTTGGCAATGCAAACGTTTTGGCAATCTAAAAAGAAACATTATTTTTGCCGGATCTCCTCCTTAAATATCATCTCGTTTGCCGAATCAATACCCTGTACCTTTGGACCATGATGTTATCATGGTGTTTTTTTAATGTAACCTAGTAACTCATTTAATTTAACGAATGAAGAGGGAATAATGCTTATTACTTCGCAAATATTTAATCCTTGTATTTGGTTTTGTACTGCTTTGCTTTGTATACGTGTGTGTGTCTTATGTGAATAAATGTTTTATCTATCTATCTATCAAATACAAAACCTCATATTATGAACTCTTTAAGACGTTGTGAAGACTCTGCGTTGGCCTTGGCAATATATTCGAGAGTTATCATATCTAGGTATTAAAATCGCCAAAGCCATACTAACTGGTTGAAGTCTGAACTTGGGAGTTTTGATACCCAGCCAGATCGTGTTAGGTTAATGCTGATTATCTATGAAATAGAGCTTAGTAAAGACTAGAATACTTGTTAGAACGATAAAACGTGTGAAAGTAGAAAACATTGATCAGATCAGATGATGATGTTGATGGTCCCAACCGAATTGGGTACAGTTATAGTAGCAAATCAACTCACTAATTATGAAGGAAAACATCGTGAGGAAACCTGATTGTCTAAGGTGGACAGACAACTCAGCATTTAAAATTGCCAAGCCGCAGGAGGCACGTGTGGTATTTAAGCCCTGCAGTTTGACACAAAAAAACAAATAAGTTATACAAATTTAAAAACCTATTTAGAGGCTAAACATTTCACCCATGCCGGGATTCGAACCCGCAACCTCTGGCTATCCGTACCAGCGCTCTACCAATTGAGCCAATGGGCGACTCACGGCATCAGTGAAAGTGATTGGCTCAATTGGTAGAGCGCTGGCACGGATAGCCAGAGGTTGCGGGTTCGAATCCCGGCATGGGTGAAATGTTTAGCCTCTAAATAGGTTTTTAAATTTGTTCCTTAGCACGGGTTAGTGCATTAAAATAAAAATAGTATAAGTTATACAAAGTTTTTCTTATTTATTTTCGAAATTTAATAATGAATGAATGAATAAATTTAAAAACCTATTTAGAGGCTAAAAATTTCACCCATGCCGGGATTCGAACCCGCAACCTCTGGCTATCCGTGCCAGCGCTCTTCCAATTGAGCCAATGGGCGACTCACCGGCATCAGTGAAATTTCGAACCCCTTTACACTATTCTCTGTATTACGTACAGGCAGCGACATCTGGCTTAAGCAAATTGCATCACTTACAGCCCCGACTACCTACTTTGCAGTTAGGTTTTACATCGGAATGATATCACTGTACCCACATGATTATACTATTTTTATTTTTAATGCACTAACTCGTGCTAAGGACAAATTTAAAAACCTATTTAGAGGCTAAAAATTTCACCCATGCCGGGATTCGAACCCGCGACCTCGGGCTATCCGTGCCAGCGCTCTATCCAACTGAGCTAATGGGCGACTCACCGGCATCAGTGAAATTTCGAACCTCTTTACACTATTCTCTGTATTACGTACAGGCAGCGACATCTGGCTTAAGCAAATTGCATCACTTACAACCCCGACTACCTACTTGCTATATACGTTACGTTGTTACATAGTATAATGCTCTATTGTTACTAACCGGCTCTCGCTCTATTGTTACTAACTCATATATGTAAAATGTTTTTATAAGGACTTCCCAACAATTTACTCCAAAAGTGGCTGCAAATTTAAATCTTTTGGGACACCCTTTATAACAGCTTCCTTCTACCGTGGCATCGCGTGCGTAGATCCAGTTCTAACTCTTTATGATTTGCGGCGCCGATGCGGCTAATGATCCTTCATTACGGTCATTTGCTAAAAGGCTTTCACTTTTGAATGTCAGTGGGCGCTACAACTTATAAATATTTGAAGCGAGGGCAGGGAACTCTTCAAAGTTATAATCATACAACTTCCACACGACACAATCAGTGAAAGTGAAAGTAAAAACATTTATTTACATTTTTTTATTTACTTATTTATACGAAAACAAACAGTCTTACAAAAACATTAACAATATTGTCTTATAAAGAAATAGACCTATAGTTTTCCGAATTTACAATTTTTGAAAACAAAAAATAACTATATTTTTAATTCCTGAAAAGTAACCTGCAAGACTAACCAAAATAAAGCAACAAGAGAATTACTTTTTCTTCTTCTTTTCATGTTTCAAATTAATAAATAAAATGTCAGCAATTCGACCAGTTTATATTTTTCCTGCCCAATAGTTGGCTACTGCAATTGCAGCAGCGTTTTATTTCCATTGTAACACGATCAAGACCAAGAGGCAAGTCGATCGGCACTTGCTGGCCCGAATTGGAAGTTGCCGCGAACTACTGTCAGAAGTAGAAATCTGTGGTTGAGGCCCTGTGCTCTCCTAGGAGGCGAAGGACCGGAAAAGAAGTAGAGAAGGAAAACGAATAAAAATATTACAAAAATAAAAGTAAATGTGTAACTTATGTCTAGTGATATCAACCCTTTGTATGTCCCCACTGCTGGGGCACGGGTCTCTTTCGGATCTCAGAAAGGTTGTGCCATACTCCACCACAGGGGGCAAGTCTGGGTTGGCATGGCTTAACGACTGCCATTAGATGACAAAAGTCACCACGGCTTAACGTGTGAAGCACGGAAGCGGACGGAAAAATGCCACTAGCAATAGTCACGGAATTGTCACCTATCTAGCATCTCTACGCCTGTTATTGCTTAACCCTAGTGATTGATTCCAATCACTCGCATCACTTCTTGTCTTATTCTAATCAAAATTACGGACAAAATAAACACAAAAATATTAGTAACACAATCCTGCGATCACAATTGCCACAAAAGGAAAGTGCTGCAGCTCAGCAAAATGCTAGCCACAGGTGACCAGCGCTGTTTTGCTGCACCTGATCCATTGACAATCACTTACAAACAATTGCCCTGCGCCTTATGTAATTTCCCACGTATACATCTACTGGACTTTTCGTTAAACTTTGTGGCTCAATATCACTGTCACAGATAACTTCTGAAATGCAGTATCCACTATTATTTGACACATATTACGCTTCATATCTATTCGGCAGAGCTAGGTAATCATTCCGCTTTTCCACACGGATGAGTGAAACGTTACATAATCAAGGAGCTGATCCCAAACTGCGATACCCTGTACTAGGTTTCGCAGTTTTAACCATGTTAACACCATGTTAACCAGGCAAGGTCATCACAACATGAAAATACAGCCAGACTGAGGCCATTTGTACAAATCGAACCCACGGCCTACGGCAAGGTAATTAGACGTGATGCCGCTAGACCAACGAGATAGACAGGCAACGAGACATTTGACTTAGTATTCACAAAACTACTATTGACTATTAATTAATAAGAGGCATCACACAATCTGAAAATACGCACAAAGCTTCGTCGTAAAAACTAGCACAATAAACAATAAAAAAAAAAACAACCAAATTAATTAAAAATACACACCCGACCCAAGACCCAACCCATCCATGACGCTACCAGCATTACCTCGTTGCACCGCCAGGGAGATCCTCTTGACTGTAAGTAACTGTAGATTATAAGAAACAAGTTTTACATTACTGCGCTGACTTAATGTAAACAAACGCACACAGCGAGACAAAAGTAGAGTTTGTGTGAAAAAAGCAAATACTGCGCTGATACACAAAAGCATATTTTGTATGGGACCTGTAGTTTATAATAAAATACCAAAGGAATTGCGAGAATTAAGTACAAATAATTTTAAAACCAAATTAAAGTGTCTATTACAACAAAAAGTTTATTATAATATAACAGAATTCTTGACGGATGATAATTTCAGCTAAGACATTGACTGACATTCTAATATAATTTGTATTTTAAATTGACATTTATTCTGTTCTGTTTACACAATTTGACATGTAACAAAAATTTAACTTATTCATTCATTTTTTACTTATTTTCATTTTAATATATCATTAACTCTTTTTCAAAATGACATTATATTTTATTATTTCAATTTGTTGACATGTTTCTAGGTAACGGTGGTGCCTTTTTTTATAATTTGTACGCCTCATCAGGCAGAGCATGTATAGAATTAATTATGTTTTATATACATCCTATTAATGAACTCATGCTTCACAAATAAAAATCTTTGTCTTTTGTCTATAACAAATAAAATCTTGTGGCAACTTAGGTCAAGTGAAAATGTTACCATATTTGACAAATTCAGTAAAAACTTACCAGGCTCCTTGTTCATGGAACTATTACACAAGGTTTACTATCACAATTCGATGTACATTCCAAAGTCAATGAACCCCACAGAGGTCAGAACTAGGATGATCACTCTTTCCTAGAGGGGTAGATCTTTTGCGGGTCGATTGGTAGAAAATGCATTCGACATTAAGTCCGTTGCGTTGTAAGTTTGTTGAATGATGTGCATTAAAAGAAAAATTCTTCTTCTTCTTCTTCAGGCTATAGACATTGTTTGGAGTAAACGTGTCCTTGAGTGGAGACCACGACTCGGCAAACGTAGTGTAGGACGCCCTCCGACCAGGTGGGATGACGATCTGCGAAAAACTGCCGGCAGATGCTGGATGCGGCAAGCTGAAGACAGGGCGCTATGGCGCTCATTAGGGGTGGGCTATGTCCAGCAGTGGACTACATAATATAGCCTTCTTGGTACTCTGCTGCCCGACAGCGATCTGGCTGTTTAATATTTTAAGTAATATTTTAGCCTCTAAATAGTTTTTTTAAATTTGTCCTTAGCACGGGTTAGTGCATTAAAAATAAAAATAGTATAATCATGTGGGTACAGTGATATCGTTCCGATGTAAAACCTAACTGCAAAGTAGGTAGTCGGGGCTGTAAGTGATGCAATTTGCTTAAGCCAGATGTCGCTGCCTTTACGTAATACAGAGAATAGTGTAAAGAGGTTCGAAATTTCACTGATGCCGGTGAGTCGCCCATTGGATCAATTGGTAGAGCGCTGGCACGGATAGCCAGAGGTTGCGGGTTCGAATCCTGGCATGGGTGAAATTTTCAGCCCCTAAATAGGTTTTCAAATATTTTATTTAAATTAGAATGTTTTAGGTTTAGTTCCATTTTTTTCGCCTGAAAGTATAATTATTAATAAATAATATTTGGCTAAGCAAGATATAGGAGTACCTACGAACTATGGTTTATCAAACGCGTCCAACCTTATACCTCTACCTAATACTTGCACACTTATTTCAATTTCAAAAATTAATTATTGCACATAAAGGGGTTTGCACAAAGGCATTAAACTCGACTAATAAATATTTTCTTCCAGCTAACCTTGGGTTATGGTTGCCTGGAAGAAATTGCTTGGTAAGAAGCCCGTCAGTTGTACTATTGAACTTCAATATTCTGAAATAGGTATATCATTTCTGTTACAGTAATTTCTGTCTATAATAAACAATATTCTATCTATCTACACCATTCCGTATTGATTCGAATGTACATGCAAGACGCATGCTCGCTTAAGCTTCCTTTATCCGAAAGGCATTCGAATTCCATCGCCATCGAGCAATAATAGAAGCATGCTAAACGTCTGATAGGCCAGGAGTCACGTACCGTCAAGTTTATGGGCCGCTAGTCGACGCCCGTGGGTTTGCCTGTGGATGACCGTATTTTATTAACTACCTACCTATATCAGTATTGTTTTTTTCTTGCCGTCAAATATACATTTGTGTGGACCAGGATTTTATGATATGTCAGAATAGATTTTTTCTTGCGGTTAAATATATATTTGGTTAGGTCAGTATTTTATAATATGTCAGAAATTTTATTTTCTTGTGTTCTTCACGTTACACTTGGGTGAGCCAATATTCTGTAATATTATCAGAGTTGATTTTTTCTTTCGGTCACATATGCACTTAGGTAGGTTTGTATTTTATGAAATGTCACTTTTAATTTTTGCTTGTGGTCACGTTGCACTTGGCTTCCGAATTTGATTAAATACTGGTCATTTTATAACATATAACAATATATTTTTTTTTGTTGCAGTGAATTGAATACCTCTGTAAGCCAGTATTTTTTAATAATTATGTCAGTAATCATTTTTTTCTAGCGGTCACATATCCGCTTGTGTAGATCAGTAAATACTGACCTACACAAGTGTAGTGTGTTTCTTTAATTAAATAAATGGCCCATAACAATCACAAGAGCACTCTTACCTAGTCAGATCAGGGCGATATGCCTATTTTGAATTTGAAAAAAAGTTAATCAGATTTTGAGTGCACTTACAAACCAACATAACCATTAATTTCTTCATTAGTTCCCGGACACGAGTTACTCATGTAACAGCCTTTAAATATGGGTGTTACCTTTCTTTGATCTCGGCCGGTGGTCGTTAGTGACAAATAGCTCCACCGATTGATTCATGCTTATCCTGTGGGAGTCGCTGTTTAGATTTGTACAGAAAAAGGAGCTGCGACCCATTGAAGCCACGCCGGCTTTTAAATGTTTGACGCGAGTCTTGATTGACCTGATGGAGTATATGTTTTGTCTGTCTCGGATAAATATTTCTAGGGGTGGCACACAAGTCAAAACAAATTATTGACGCAGAGAAAAAAGAAGGTTTTTTTTTACATTAACGGAGAGCTGCAAACTGTCACTTTAATTAATTACTTCGTATAGAAAATAATAACGATATTGTTTATTGAAGGTAATGGTTGCATAGTAATACATAAAACGTGAACATTATATTATTTTAAAAAACACATTGGGTACCTACATGGCTGATGAACCCCAGTACAAAAATTCAATGACAATAGACTTACGTGCTTTAGTCCACCCACATTTTATTAATCAAAATTTTACAAATTTCTACGGAAATCCCACGGATTTGGCCCACGGTCCGACTCGAACTTGACCATTTTTCTCCCGTAAAACATAAGACTGGGACAATATTAATTGTAGGTGTGCATGTACCAACTTCCTTATACGGTATATCTCCTTATTAATACTTATTGACGGCCTCGGTGGCGCAGTGGTTTGGCACGCTGACTGTAAAACCGAAGGTCTCGGGTTTGATCCTGGGCGGGGTCAAACTAGGAAACGAACTTTTCTAGTTTGTCTCGGGCCTTGGATGTTATCTATGTATTTATTGTATTAAATCTATCGTCCAGTTAGCACCTATAACACAAGTCATTTAGTTGTACTTAGTATAGGGCTAACGAGATCTTTGTAATATGTCCATGAATATTTATTTATATTATTTCTTATTATTTACTATTTTATTGTTCTTGGAATATTTTTGTTAGCATGCTATGCCTATTATTTGCATAATATATATTTTACAAACAAATACTAGCTATATCACTCGATAACAGTGAGGGAAAGCTTCGTGAGGAAAGTTGAGTGTCTGAGGTGTTCACGTACTTCAGCGCTTGATATTGCCAATCCGCGGTGGGCACGCGCCGTGATTTAGCCCATACTCTCTTTCCGAGGAAGGGTTTGTGTTATTATTACAATAACTTTGTATGTTATGGCAATTTAATAAATTATTATCTATCTATACGTGGAAGTAATTATACCGAAATTGGAATACTGAGACTTTTCTCGCGTACAGTCTATTTATCCTTACTTGTCCAATTAGTAAACAAAATTCTAACCATATTATTTTTTAATGCACTAACCCAAGGACAATTCAAAAACCTATTCAGAGGCTAAAAATTCCACCCATGCCGGGATTCGAATCCGCGACCTCTGGCTATCCGTGCCAGCGCTCATATAAACTTGAGCGTTTGCTCAAGTTTATATGAGCATGTCTATTTATATGACATTTCATATAAATAGACTGTACTTAATTGAATGCAAAGATGTTTAATTATTTTCATTGCTGCTCGTATATCCCGCGAAAGCGAATGCGGTGCGTGGCGCCGGGAGCCGCCCGGTGCGCGGCCAAAATAAAATAGTGCAGCGTTTCTCAACCATCGGACAGTTCTCTTTCGACGATAATGGTCACGGCTCACAACAAGACATTTACATTTACTATGAAAAATACAGGGCCGCAGAAGACCTGCCGAAGTAGAACTCACTGGCTAAATGATTTCAGACACACGTCAGCAATTTGTTCCGAGCCACATCACGGGTTATAGTAATGATATCAATCCTTGTATCACTGCTCCACTTTCTCCACTGCTAGGGTACGGGCCTAACCTTCCTGTACGATGCAGGAAGCATCGTACAGGAAGGTTAGGCCATACTCTTATTGGAGTATTATAAATAACGCTAACTGTATCTTAGAAAAATTGCTAATCTTGTCTTCAACTTATACCTAACTAACACCTTATTATCATTTATAACTTATAACGTGGACAATTACTATAAGTAATAAGAACCGTTTATTAAAAGTGAATTAAGAAGCGCTCGTGGCCTAGGCGAACCAAGTGATTGAAATCTATCAGTTGAGTTAAGCAACAACAGGCGCGGTCAGGTGCAAGATGGGTGACCGACCCATGAGTAACGCAAGTGGCATTTTTCCAAGCGCAGGAAGAGACCCGTGCCCCAGCAGTGGGCACATACAAGGGTTGTTAACGTTAACGAAATTAAAAAAAGTTGTGTCCTGGCTCCCAAACTTGCATTCCTTGTGCTATGGGTGCAAGGCTGCTTCCGTGTACTAAACTAGTACGTAGGTACTGTAGTTATAACATTTGCCTGAAATTTCAAAAGGTTTCAAAAGGATACATTAACAATTCTGTTTTTAATCCACTATCGATAATACTTAGAAGTATAAAATTTTTAAAAACCTATTAGTCCACTGCTGGACATAGCCCTCCCCTAATGGGCCATAGCGCATGGTTGTGCCATCATTGGGGGGTAATGCCCATAATCCCCACGCTGGGTATGCGGGTTGGGGATCGCACTTTGGTGCAATTGTACTGCAGGGGGCGTTGCTGCCCACCCCCTGGTTTGTGTCCCTTAGTCGCCTTGTACGACACCCGCGGGAAGAATTTGGGTTGGTGCTATTCTCTAGGCCGACACCACACAGCAAGGGTTAGTGCATTAAAAAGAATATGGTATAAAAATTATAAAATCTCAATGACATGAGAACGACCATACAAACCAGCACCATATAAACGAAGCAGTGGGGACAATTAGTAAATAAATAAAATTCTCTTGAAGTTTGACAATCTCAGGTTCACGCATTCACAGTGGCATGCACTAGCGCTCCTGTTATTTTAGAAATCGTTATTCTAACACTACATAAGTACGCAATTGTTTGTTTTGTTAAAATCGCTTTATTTATAAACAACTAGGATAGTGTTTATTGCCAGTCGGGCAACTAACTGTTTTCACGCACGAAAGGGTTTCGCTGCAAACATAATATCCGATGAATGGACATAGGAAATGAAAATGTTATTATCGTAATAATTTTATGAGTTAAGTACACTTTGTGCTAAGAGGGCTACTAAAACATAAAGGATTAGTTACATGTCAATTATGTCTGGAATTAAGGCCAGTACAATGCATGAGTTCTATGTTTTATAATAATTACGTAAACTCTGTTAATTAAGGACTTTTAAAAGACTAGGTTTGGAGATTTTTGTCCATTTTTTTTCCAAAATTATCTAGATTTTGAAATGGAAACCTAGTTTGACTTGTAACGTTCATTAACCCGCAGTTTATCCGCTACTTTGAATAAAAACTTTTTATTATATTTCATATATGCTAGAAGATGTATGAAAGGTAGTGCTCTGATATAATATTGTAACGCTTTGGTGTAATTTTACTGTTATGTTACAATATTCATGTAAATAGATAAATAAATAAATAAATAAATAAATATTAATAGTTACAAAATCACATCTATAAGCAATACTTTCAATAAAGTTTGTAGAGGCATCACAATTAAAACTTTTGCATATACAGTACTTGTCACGGTTTGGTTGGTTTCGCACGTAATTATTTCTCTATCCTTTGGGCTAGGCGGACTAAACCGACAGGATGGTATAGTATATAGGTATTTATTTATAAACGCTGGAACATAGTTTACTTTTTAAATTTTTTTTATAATCTATTTAATTTCACTTACTGTAATAATATTTACTCTACATGAAATTAAACTATAATAATACACAAATGCAATTTGAAGAAGTCACATGTAATGATTTTGCTAGTCCTTTATAAAGTGTTCTCGATCTATGAATAACCAAGAATTGTCCCTTCTGTCATTAAAAATAGCACTCGAAACGACCACGGATCATAATACAAAATCGGAATAGTTGCTTACGTGTTACACTATGGAACTCCAGACAATATAAACGTACATACCGCATTTTTTTTTTTGTGGATTTCAGACTTTTTCTCCAAAAGAGAGAATACGGGATTTATTACCACACATGCCCAATTTGAAGTCATGATTGTCAATTTGAAGCGCGAAGATATTTCAATACCTCAGACACTTAAATTTCCTCACGATGTTTTCCCTTACCATTAGCGACTACACAGATAGACGGCTTAAATCATAGTCCATGCCTTTGACTTTGTCGTACTTGGCTTATAAAGACTCGTCAACCATCTCCATCGCGCTTGTCATCCCTCCTTAATTATGTTACGAGGGAATTTCAAAAGAAAATGTCTTGGTAACCACTGTGGCAACGAAATGATCAACTGCAGTTTTACGGCAAAATTAAAGTCGTTTTGACGACAGATAATTGTCAAATCTTATTGGCTGTAAGACCATTAAGGTGCATTATGGCCTACTTAACATTTGGCGAATTAATTTCGCACAAATAAATCCGGAGAGCGCGAAATGCAAAGTGGTGCTAAAAATAGCGTCGACTGACTGAGTGCAGTTGCCCACCTCTCTTGGACTCCTTTATGCAAAAGTGACAATAAACTAAGCAATTTATCACATTTTGGAATGCATATATCTTACTCATACATGCTTTGGACTTGTAGAGAGGATGAAGGAAGAAAGATTGACGGAACAAATATAGCGAATGTATTTGTAAGGGCCGGTAAGGAGTGTCCCAGGCAGACATATTTCGACCAAATAGGGATGTATTCGCAAAGATAGGAAAGTATCCGAAATCGAAGCCCGACATATGAACGTTGTTGAAGCGAAGGTGATTTGTCGGGATCGTAGCAAGTGGCTGTCTCTAGTATCTGCCTACGCCTCTGGGATGTAGGCTTGAGGTTATGTATTATACTATAAAATATAAAAAAAAATCAAAAATCTTTATTTTGTCTAGTAATGTTACAGCATGGGTGCTGAAACCCACAAAATAAGTACTAAACATGTGTCTGGTATGTCCCGCTATTTCATCAGGTCTTAAAACACAGTACCAGTTGAAAAATAAGATAATATATTTTATTTGTGAGATTAAAGGGAAATTTCAATCTATTACATGCATTGTGTGTGTACTATTGAGTATGGTAATGTTGTATGGAATCCATTTGGAGACTCACTTCCCTGGTCAAAGTGTTAGGGAAGAACTGGATTCAAAAGCCCTAGACGGAGATGAATGCTCTGCAATGGAAACCTATACTTAGTCTTGAGAAACTATAGGTTGAAGAAGATGTTGTCAGTTATTTTTATTCGCCAAAAAACAAAGAAAGAAAACACATTAAATTTATTACAGTTACTTAAAACATTAGTTTTACTAAAAACGTCATACATTGAGACACTACAAAACTTAACAAAACATCGAAAATTAATAGTCTCGATGTATCTCTGCCGCTGCAATAGATCGCTGATAGGGCTGTTTTTGTTCTTGTTCGCGGCTGAGGGCCTGAACAAGAACAAAAACAATGGCAGCCTGGGCCACTCCTGCGCACCGCGGTCCAGCTGTCAGCGGTGTCACTAAATAAAGGTGTAAATATTGTGACAGACAGACGGACGGGCAGACGGCGCCGCACGCATGCGCTCTGAATGTCCATTTACCCCAGCCCAGGTTAGCGGGGAATTTTAAATAGTTTTTCCGTTTCGCTGCAATTTGCAATGGGCTGTGAGAAAGAGGTTGCTTTCGGATGTGAACATACTGCTGAGGGGCTCCAAGAGATTTAGCAATTGTCCTTAGCACGGGTTAGTGCATTAAATGTTAATGTTAAACGGGTTAATGCAAGTGATGCAGATTGCTTCAGCCAGATGTCTGGCTGAAGCCAGCCTGTACGTACCTAATACAAAGAATATTGTATCATGTAGATTTTGAAAAAAAAAATTATACACAATTAAGTAAAAGAGTACCAAGATCCAGCATGATCATGATCTACCGAGCGATATGCAAATATGTTGCTTAAACTTATTTAGGGCTGATTTTTCAATAGTCAGATAACTTTTATCTGAGGAATAAAAATGGCGGTTTGACAGCTTATGTATGAAAATTATGTCAAACCGCCATTTTTATTCCTCAGATAAAAGTTATCTGACTATTGAAAAATCAGCCCTAAATAAGTTTAAGCAACATATTTGCATATCGCTCGGTAGATCATGAATATCATGATGGATCTTGGTACTCTTTTACTTAAGTGTGTATAATTTTTTTCTTCAAAATCTACATGATACAATATTCTTTGTACTAGGTACGTACAGGCTGGCTTCAGCCAGACATCTGGCTGAAGCAATCTGCATCACTTGCATTAACCCGTTTAACATTAACATTTAATGCACTAACCCGTGCTAAGGACAATTGCTAAATCTCTTGGAGCCCCTCAGCAGTATGTTCACATCCGAAAGCAACCTCTTTCTCACAGCCCATTGCAAATTGCAGCGAAACGGAAAAACTATTTAAAATTCCCCGCTAACCTGGGCTGGGGTAAATGGACATTCAGAGCGCATGCGTGCGGCGCCGTCTGCCCGTCGACTGCCATTTTTATTCCTCAGATAAAAGTTATCTGACTATTGAAAAATCAGCCCTTAATCATACAATTAATTAATTCCACATACTAATATTAACAGGTACTTGGCTATTTACAATAATTATAATAAAATAATAAAATGACATGTTCGAATAAAAATGAAATCACAGTAATGTAGTACCCAATCATTTCTTCTTCTTTGTCCTATCCTCATGGCTGAGGGAATGGATTGCATCAACAGTGACGAAACACTATTTTTATTTTTAATGCACTAACCCGTGCTAAAGACAATTTTATTTTAAAAACTTATTTAGAGGCTAAAAATTCCACCCATGAAGCAATCGACTTCAGCCAGATGTCGCTGCCTGTACGTAATACAGAGAATAGTGTAAAGAGGTTCGAAATTTCACTGATGCCGGTGAGTCACCCATTGGCTCAGTTAGATAGAGCGCTGGCACGGATAGCCAGAGGGTTCGAATCCCGGCATGGGTGGAATTTTTAGCCTTTTATATAAGTTTTTAAAAGTGACGAAACATTTATTGCATCACCAGTCACACAGATACAAAACATCTAACAAATACGAAACAAACTTATCGGAGAACATTAAAGGGTAAGTTAGTAAAGTCAAATTAAGCAGTTTTGTCGCGGTGTATTTCCGTTGTTGCAAAAGGCAGCTGACTCAGCATTTTCATGAGGGTGTGAGCCCTCAGCGCTGGTTTTCAGTCAGTACCTGAGAATATCTCACGAGTGTCCCAGTGCGCGGCTCGGTATGTCGCAATTTAAATAATGTCGATAATACTTATGTATATAATAATTTAAAAGCGATCTCCATCCGTTCCGATTATGCGCCAGATGCATGGTTGCTTGTAGGGTATCTCCCGAAGCTTTTGTTATGGTGTCTGTCCACCGCGTTGGTGCTCGTCCTCTGCTTCGTCTATCGTTCGCACGACGGGTGATAATAACATATTCCAGGTTTTCGTTATCAAACCTTGTATGTCCCCACTGCTGGGGCACGGGTCTCTTCCTGTATCGCAGGAAGGTTAGGCCATACTCCACCACGGGGGCCAAGTCCGAGTTGGTGGAGGATTGTAAGACAGTGGCGGGCCTTACTGTCAGAAGTTATCAAGCCGCCCATAAGGCCTCTGGCATGGCTTAACGACTGCCATTACGTGACAGCCGGCACCAACGGCTTAACGTGCCTTGCGAAGCACGGAAGCGCTCGGAAAAATGCCATTACCAATTCCAGGTTCTCAATTTTTTAGTACATCTATGGGTATTTCGTGCTGCCTTGTATATACACGAAAAGATTTTTTTATATAGCCTGTAAACGTCCCACTGCCGGGCACAGGCTTTCTCACAGAGAGGCTTATAGCAATTTCTTCCAGATAACCGACGATGGGGAATTGGTGAAGGAAAAGTGAGACGGGTAGTTGGTGCAAAAATTAATATTGATATATATATACTTATATATATCAATATCAATATATCAATAATCAATATAAGTGGTTCGGGAGTCGACTTGCCTTCTCTTTGCTGACGATCTGAAATTGGTTCGCGAAATAAATAATAGCACGGACTGTCTCAAACTACAGGAGGACATCGATAGAGTGGTAGCGTGGAGTCTAAACAACCGGTTATATTTTAACATATCGAAGTGCCAGGTAATTTCATTCAGCCGAGCGCGGTCACCATGCCATCACCAGTACCAAGTAGATGGAGTACCAATGCAGCGTGTCACTGAGGTAAGAGACCTGGGCGTCTGTTTCACCTCAGACTTGAACTTTAGGCAGCACATCATAAGTGTTTGTAAAAAGTCCTACAGGAATCTTGGATTTATTTTGCGGCAGTCGAGGGGTTTCACAAACATTGCCGCGATACGAGCCTTGTATGAAGCTATTGTAAAAAGTCACTTAGAATGCAACGCAGTCATCTGGAGTCCACATGAGGCTAAATATAGGCTCATGTTGGAACGAATTCAAAATAAATTCATTAGGGTGCTCTATCTTAAGTTATATGGGGTATATCCATTCTATCCCTTAATGTATCCCACCCTGTTCGTATTAGGTATGGTTGGATACAACCAATTGGAGGTACGTAGGGAGTCTGCACTAGCGGCATACTTACTGAAGTTGCTGCGTGGGATGCTGTGCAACCCTGGAGTGCTGCAGACTATTGGTCTATGTGTGCCAGAGCGCTACGTATGGCGGCGCCGCCGCGTGCCACTGCTGGCCGTGCCGCGCGCACGCACCTGTCTGCTGCAGAACTCGCCTCTCACGCGAGCCTTACGCACTCTTAATCGCGTTGCCGAGATTGTGGACCTATTTGTCTGTCCTCTGAGCGAATTCACAAGAGCTACGTTTTTTGTGTTGTGCTACAGTAAATAGATATTTTTCTACCATTTTGTTATTTATATATATGTTAATTGCACATAACTAAGTATATTTCTGGAACTTGCTACCGCAATAGGGGCTCCCTGTAATGTTAGCGTTAAGTTTTTTGGTATAAATAAATAAATAAATAAAATACTTAATGTAATATGCTTACATAAACCGTTACATAATATTATACGTATAGCAACAAACATACATAAAGATACATTAGTTCCAATAAAGTTCTACTAAGAGGACAAACGGAAAGACAAAGAAAACAGACACTCAAAATACTATACTGCACCCTAGTCAGATCTATCTTAGAATACGCATCCCAGATATGGAATCCCCAATATAGTACCTACATAAACAGAATCGAATCCATACAAAGAAAATTCATTAAATTTTTGTGCTTTCGTCTTAAGATACCCTACGACTCCAGGAACTATCACAACATGTGTAGGAGATTTCATTTTCTAACACTCCGGCTTAGACGAGAGGTAGCTGACGTAGTGTATTTGCACATGATTGCAACATCTGGTATCGATTGTTCTGAGCTACTCGGTAAGCTTCACCTAAGGGTTCCAGGCCGAGCCCGATATAAACCCCCGTTAGCAGTGCCTAAATGTTCCACAAACTTCCGACAAAATAGTTTTATTGTGCGAGCGAGCGATAAATTCAATAAAATTACTGCACATCATGACATAGATTTGTTCAATGCAGGGGTCCACACTCTAAGGCGCTTAATTAGTGCGCCATTCTTTGCAGGTGGATAAATACTAGTTTATATATTATAATATATATATATAGTTAAGTATTATAAATTATAATATATCATTGTAAGTGTTTGAAGCGCGAAGCATGAAGTCCATACATTTTTTGATTGCGCTGTATCTATAGGCGGGAATCTGTTATTAGCTCTTAGTAACCTATTTCTTCTACTAGCATAATTTTGTAAGCTGATGATTCTCCAAACTGTATAAATAAATAAATTAAACTGAAAAATTGTGTAGATACTAAGAATAAGTGATAGACGCAGATCACGTGGACTGTGGTGACTAGATCATAACCGTAAGTTATTTTATTTACTATCATCTATTTTTCGACTTCACTAGTTTTATCAGGAGTTTTCCCAAATATCTCACAGCTCCAATTAACAATATGCCTAACGAGGCAGCCAAACGGCCATTACCATAACGGGGTATGCAGAGATATCAACATTTTGATGCGCAGCCGACGATTTTGACACGCAACTGCAGATGAAGTCGCCCGTATGAATAATTCATGCATTCGATTCATGCATCTGTATCGAGATATGAATCGAGCTTACGTGTGAACTCGGAGGTTGTTTTGTGAACGGACGTATTCTCAGGGTTTGATTTTGGACGGTGCGAATCCTAGCACTCTTACGTTATGAGTAGTTGAATCTAACGGCGCGTATCTTGGCGTCTTCTGAAATTTAGACTTGATTGTTTTATTAGGTTCGTTAGGTTAGGTTCCCAACTTTTAAATGTTTTAAACGTTATGCATGATTCGTTATCAACCCTTGTGTGTCCCCACTGCTGGGGCACGGGTCTCTTCCTGCATGGCTGGAAGGTTAGGCCATACTCTACCACGTGGACCAAGTCCGGGTTGGTGAAGGATTGTCTCACAGTGGTGGGCTTCCAAACCAACGCGTCCAGCTCGCGTCCGCGGTGGCGTGCGCGGTAGCGATCAGTTGTTGCTTGCGTACGAACTTGTAGCGACGTGTTCATATCGAGGCGTCCTCTGTTTGGCCGCGACGTCCCGATGCAGCGTCTGCACGCAGCGGTGGCGATCAGATCGCGCTTGTTACATTAGGACGCTGCACGCAGCTATTTTTGTTGGAAAAAACTGCGTTTTTTAGTTTTTTAAGTATTCATGATGGCACAGTCGTTCTTCTGGTGATATTTCTGGTGATAGTTGGTATACTCTTTTTTAATAGAGTCTCTAATCATATCCAAAAGCTTTCGATAGACATTCTATAGTAAACGAAAAATCGCTTTTCATCTTCACGTAATTGCCAGTGCAAGGTATGGAATTCACCTTTCCTTTCTCTGGTTTCATTTATACTGTGTACACATACTCTTGTTCTTCTGAAAAAAAAAACATACCTAATGAGACATTAGCTTATTGATGTTCACTAGAATTACTGTGATTGTGTTCTCTTCATCTTCAATAAGAGTAGCCAAAAGTAAAACTTCTTCAATTTCACTTTCTGTATCAGAGAGCATTGTAGTTAATGACGTGACTCCAGCCTGGTGAACGCAAGAACAAACGCGACAGCGCGACAGTATGAACAACTTTTGCACGCGTAGTTATCGCGACCGCGCACGCCACTGCGGACGCGACCCGGACGCCTTGGTTTGGCCAGGCCTTTACTGTCAGAAGTTATCAAGCCGCCCATACCTAAGGCCTCTGAAATGGTTTAACGACTGCCATTATATGACAGCCGGCACCAACGTCTCAACGTGCCTTGCGAAGCACGGAAGCGCTCGGAAAAATACCACTAGCGGTAGTCACGGGACGCTCACCCATCCTGTACCTGACCGCACCTGTTGTTGCTTAACCAAGTGATTGTTTCCAATCACTCGGTTCACCTAGGCCACGAGCGCTTCATGATGAATAAATGTTAAAAGTAAACAAAATTTTAAGTTTTAAAGGTAATACCTTAATATCACATCTTTGGAATAATATTACATATTGATGTACGAACACGCCCTCTAAATAATTACCATACCTTTTGGGATGAGGCGCTGTTTACTGTAATACAGGCAATGAGCCTAGCTCAGTACCTAGCAGATGCTGTATGTTTTCGTGCTATTGAACGTATCAGTCCTATTTTTACGAACCAAAGAATATAATTCTTTGGTTCGTAAAAATATTCTTATTCTTATTAATTATTCTTCTAAAATGATCTCATGAGTAGGGTTAATGATAATATAAATAAAATATTATATATTCTATAATATTAAAATGAATCGCTGAATGTGTTGGTAAGCGAGCAGCTGAACCGATTTCGCTAATTATTTTTTTAGAATATTCCTTGAAGTACGAGGATGGTTCTTACGGAGAGAAAAAAAAAATGTTAGGCGGTACGAAGTTCGCGGGGTCAGCTAGTTAACTATAGTTAGTTATTATTATTATTATAGTCAGTTAATTATACAAACTTTATTATTAACCAGCGTAAACTATATTTATGCCTTAAGTCCTCAAGCAACTTAACACTAACGGTGCATGTTGTATATTGCCTGTAAGTGACATAACACTTAGCTTATTTATACTTATGGTATATTGTGAATGTATTGGTGTATATCTCGTTGGTAGTTATTTATTTATTAAGATACATAGGCAGGGCTACACAAATAGAATTCGAAATTGAAATTTGATATAACAAGTCTGTTGTGCTCCCAATGGAATGTATACAGCGTTCGACATTAAATATAGCAACATTGAAAAATTACTTAAAAGTAAGGAACACAAACTAAAAACCTCAAAACTTAATCAAAAAATAATTAAAAACAAAAATAAACTTCTGGAACGTAAACAATCAAAATGTTAATTCACTTTACTTATTTTCGACTTAAATATGTTAAGTTTGTCACAAAAAATATCTATGCAATTTTTGCAACCCCGTTCACTTCCATTCACGAATAAATGAAAAAAAAAGGTGAAATACGTGTTCAATCAATTGTGTTGAAGAGTATTTATTATAGGTTTCAAGAAAATTAGATCTATGGTAGTTCTAAATATGAATATTCATGAACATTGTTAGAATATTTTCGGGGTTTAATCGCGTAGTAATTTATTGCTATTTTACCTATCATGAACATATTACACAGATGTCGTTAGCCCCATACTAAGTACAACTAAATGACTTGTGTTACAGATGCTAACTCGACGATAGATTTCGAAAACATCCAAGACCCGAGACCAACTAGAAAAGTTCGTTTCCTAGTGACCCGGCCGGGGATCAGACCTTCGGTTAGTCAGCGTGCCAAATCGCTGCGCTATCGAGGCCGCCGTCGTTCTAATAAATTAAATAAAATAAATAAATAGCAAGTTTGTTTGCGCATACCTAAGTTGTCTTGCCTATAACCTCATAGAGAACGATACCATAGCAATACTCGTACAAACATACTTTGTTGTTTCAGCACTAATGGAAACAAAAAAATTACCTACAATGATTTTTGTTTTAGTTTTATTTTTTAATTTGCATGTTTCTGAAAGAAGAGTACGTTTACATTATTTTTAATGCACTAACCCGTGCTCAGGACAATTTTAAAATCCTATTTAGAGGCTAAAAATTCCACCCATGCCGGGATTCAAATTCGCGACCTCTGGCTATCCGTGCCCGACCACCCGAGTCTACCCGAGACCACGGCAACTGTAACGCTGCCGAAACGTCGGGAAATAAGGTACTCGTAAGTACCTACGTTTTACCAAATAAATAATCGCGATTTGACCCGTTTAATATATTAAAATATAACTATGTATGAGTATCGCGATTCATTAAGAAATACTGACGTTGTGTTTCTTCAAGTGATAAATTGTCAGGAACACCGTTTCGGTATTTACGCGTGAATTCACTCCAGCAACCTTTTAAGTCAAAAAAAATGTAACAGACCGTAAATTGTAGGCTAGGACCAAAAAAATCAGGTATCCATTGAATCGCACACTGGGTGCAAATGAACCGTCCAGTGTAACTTGAGCCTTCGCGTTTAACAAAAGGCTTAATTACAGTCGTATTGCCCGCTCCTTGCAGGTACTGCAACCTATTCTTGTTACTTCACAAATGGTCAGTTCGACTCCGCTAGGAGTTAAGTTAAGGTGTTTTTCGACGGCGCGAGTCTCCGTGAATAACTAAGTTTAATCCCCGTTTACAGTGCTCAATCAAACTCAAAACGAAAAAAAATCTTGTGCAAAATTTATTATTATTATTAATACTTTTGCGATATCAACTCTTCTAAGTCCCCACTGCTTGGGCACGGGTCTCTTTCTCTTCCTGCATCGGAGGAAGGTTAGGCTATACTCCACCACGGGGGCCGAGACCGGGTTGGTGGAGGATTAGGTCCGGGTTATTAAGACTTCAATAGACAAAAAAATTTTGCGTACCCAATATAATTAATGAAAGCACAGCCTTACATCGATGTAACTGGATCGTAATTTGTACTAAGGACTACCCTCCATTATTGTTTTAATTCTAATAACTGTCTGTCGATATTGTATTGTTACCCACTTAACTAATTGTTTGTCAAGTAAGTGAATTTATGTATTCTTTTTGAGAAATAAATATCTTAAACCTTAAGACAGTAGCGGGCCTTACTGTCACAAGTTATCAAGCCGCCCATAAGGCCTCTGATATGGCTTAACGACTGCCAATACATGATAGCCGGCACCATCGGCTTAGCGTGCCTTGGGAAGCACGGAAGCGCTCGGAAAAAATGCCACTAGCGGTAGTCACGGGATGGTCACCCATCCTGCACCTGACGGTGCCTGCTGTTGCTTAACACAAGTGATTGGTTTCAATCACTCGGATCGACTAGGCCACGAGCGCTTCCATTAATACTTTTATTGCACTTAAATTTTAGTAATATAATGCGGCGAATTTAATGCCACGAGCATTGTCTAGTCAACCGCAGGAGGTAGATGACAAAGTCTGTAAGAGTGCAAAAAAAAAACAAGATAGTATTATGTTTAATGAAATTAATTCACAGTAATTTTTCCTGACTCTTATGACAGTGACGAAACCAAAGCTCGATTTTGCGTCAAACGAATCCTCTAAGCCTTTGCCAAGTTCAAGCGTCAAGAGCGCGCGTCGAAGCTGCGCGCGCGCCAGTGGTCGCCGCACGCGCCCCCTGCGAACACGCCTCGCTATCGATCGATAAATCGAATCACTCGATCCGTCCGTCAGTGACCGCGAGACATTTTTATTTTCGCGCACGTGAAAATTTTCGGCCAGTTACATTCGACAGAAAAATAAAAAAAAAGTGCGTTAATCTTTTTTTAATATTTCTTTTTTGTGTGTTTGTAACTGAGTTAGTAAAGAAGCTAGTTTTTTTTAGTAAGTGAGAGTGACACGTGCGTTTTAAAAGTGAAGTTTGCAGTGGATTTTTCGAGACAGTACGTTATGAACTTTTCTTCGGCGATTTTTGCAGGTAGGCAAGTTGCGGTATTATTTTTAAATACAGGGTTTTTACACTAAAATACTCCTATAGGCGTATTATTTTATGTGTGGTTACGTCTTTTTCCTGTAAATTCTCTGCCACAGCTTTAGTCAGCGTTCTGGAGTTGTTAAAATTGTGATTTTTTTTATGGACATATTACACAGATCTCGTTAACCCTATACTAAGTACCACCAAATGACTTACTTAAGTAGTAATTTAATCCCAGAGAAATAGAATAGATATTTTTTAATTTATTCGCAGTTTATGTGTTATAGTTTATATAAAATAACTGTTTGCGTGTGTTTTTCATTAAAATGGAGTGCGTTTTTGAGTGGCTTAATTTTGAGCTAGTAATATAATACCATGCATTATACAATTTTTTTTTTTTTTTTTATTTTTAATGCACTAACCCGTGCTAAGGAACAAATTTAAAAACCTATTTAGAGGCTAAAAATTTCACCCATGCCGGGATTCGAACCCGCAACCTCTGGCTATCCGTACCAGCGCTCTACCAATTGAGCCAATGGGCGACTCACGGCATCAGTGAAATTTCGAACCTCTTTACACTATTCTCTGTATTACGTACAGGCAGCGACATCTGACTTAAGCAAATTGCATTACTTAAAGCCCTGACTACCTACTTTGCAGTTAGGTTTAACATCGGAACGATATCACTGTACCCACATGATTATACAATTTTTTTTTTTTTTTTTTATTTTTAATGCACTAACCCGTGCTAAGGAACAAATTTAAAAACCTATTTAGAGGCTAAAAATTTCACCCATGCCGGGATTCGAACCCGCAACCTCTGGCTATCCGTACCAGCGCTCTACCAATTGAGCCAATGGGCGACTCACGGCATCAGTGAAATTTCGAACCTCTTTACACTATTCTCTGTATTACGTACAGGCAGCGACATCTGACTTAAGCAAATTGCATTACTTAAAGCCCCGACTACCTACTTTGCAGTTAGGTTTAACATCGGAACGATATCACTGTACCCACATGATTATACAATTTTTTTTTTTTTTTTTTTTATTTTTAATGCACTAACCCGTGCTAAGGAACAAATTTAAAAACCTATTTAGAGGCTAAAAATTTCACCCATGCCGGGATTCGAACCCGCAACCTCTGGCTATCCGTACCAGCGCTCTACCAATTGAGCCAATGGGCGACTCACGGCATCAGTGAAATTTCGAACCTCTTTACACTATTCTCTGTATTACGTACAGGCAGCGACATCTGACTTAAGCAAATTGCATTACTTAAAGCCCCGACTACCTACTTTGCAGTTAGGTTTAACATCGGAACGATATCACTGTACCCACATGATTATACAATTTTTTTTTTTTTTTATTTTTAATGCACTAACCCGTGCTAAGGAACAAATTTAAAAACCTATTTAGAGGCTAAAAATTTCACCCATGCCGGGATTCGAACCCGCAACCTCTGGCTATCCGTACCAGCGCTCTACCAATTGAGCCAATGGGCGACTCACGGCATCAGTGAAATTTCGAACCTCTTTACACTATTCTCTGTATTACGTACAGGCAGCGACATCTGACTTAAGCAAATTGCATTACTTAAAGCCCTGACTACCTACTTTGCAGTTAGGTTTAACATCGGAACGATATCACTGTACCCACATGATTATACAATTTTTTTTTTTTTTTTTTATTTTTAATGCACTAACCCGTGCTAAGGAACAAATTTAAAAACCTATTTAGAGGCTAAAAATTTCACCCATGCCGGGATTCGAACCCACAACCTCTGGCTATCCGTACCAGCGCTCTACCAATTGAGCCAATGGGCGACTCACGGCATCAGTGAAATTTCGAACCTCTTTACACTATTCTCTGTATTACGTACAGGCAGCGACATCTGACTTAAGCAAATTGCATTACTTAAAGCCCCGACTACCTACTTTGCAGTTAGGTTTAACATCGGAACGATATCACTGTACCCACATGATTATACAAGTTTTTTTTTTTTTTTTTTTATTTTTAATGCACTAACCCGTGCTAAGGAACAAATTTAAAAACCTATTTAGAGGCTAAAAATTTCACCCATGCCGGGATTCGAACCCGCAACCTCTGGCTATCCGTACCAGCGCTCTACCAATTGAGCCAATGGGCGACTCACGGCATCAGTGAAATTTCGAACCTCTTTACACTATTCTCTGTATTACGTGAGTCGCCCATTGGCTCAATTGGTAGAGCGCTGGTACGGATAGCCAGAGGTTGCGGGTTCGAATCCCGGCATGGGTGAAATTTTTAGCCTCTAAATAGGTTTTTAAATTTGTTCCTTAGCACGGGTTAGTGCATTAAAAATAAAAAAAAAAAAAAAAAAATTGTATAATCATGTGGGTACAGTGATATCGTTCCGATGTTAAACCTAACTGCAAAGTAGGTAGTCGGGGCTTTAAGTAATGCAATTTGCTTAAGTCAGATGTCGCTGCCTGTACGTAATACAGAGAATAGTGTAAAGAGGTTCGAAATTTCACTGATGCCGTGAGTCGCCCATTGGCTCAATTGGTAGAGCGCTGGTACGGATAGCCAGAGGTTGCGGGTTCGAATCCCGGCATGGGTGAAATTTTTAGCCTCTAAATAGGTTTTTAAATTTGTTCCTTAGCACGGGTTAGTGCATTAAAAATAAAAAAAAAAAAAAAATTGTATAATCATGTGGGTACAGTGATATCGTTCCGATGTTAAACCTAACTGCAAAGTAGGTAGTCGGGGCTTTAAGTAATGCAATTTGCTTAAGTCAGATGTCGCTGCCTGTACGTAATACAGAGAATAGTGTAAAGAGGTTCGAAATTTCACTGATGCCGTGAGTCGCCCATTGGCTCAATTGGTAGAGCGCTGGTACGGATAGCCAGAGGTTGCGGGTTCGAATCCCGGCATGGGTGAAATTTTTAGCCTCTAAATAGGTTTTTAAATTTGTTCCTTAGCACGGGTTAGTGCATTAAAAATAAAAAAAAAAAAAAAAATTGTATAATCATGTGGGTACAGTGATATCGTTCCGATGTTAAACCTAACTGCAAAGTAGGTAGTCGGGGCTTTAAGTAATGCAATTTGCTTAAGTCAGATGTCGCTGCCTGTACGTAATACAGAGAATAGTGTAAAGAGGTTCGAAATTTCACTGATGCCGTGAGTCGCCCATTGGCTCAATTGGTAGAGCGCTGGTACGGATAGCCAGAGGTTGCGGGTTCAAATCCCGGCATGGGTGAAATTTTTAGCCTCTAAATAGGTTTTTAAATTTGTTCCTTAGCACGGGTTAGTGCATTAAAAATAAAAAATAAAAAAAAATTGTATAATCATGTGGGTACAGTGATATCGTTCCGATGTTAAACCTAACTGCAAAGTAGGTAGTCGGGGCTTTAAGTAATGCAATTTGCTTAAGTCAGATGTCGCTGCCTGTACGTAATACAGAGAATAGTGTAAAGAGGTTCGAAATTTCACTGATGCCGTGAGTCGCCCATTGGCTCAATTGGTAGAGCGCTGGTACGGATAGCCAGAGGTTGCGGGTTCGAATCCCGGCATGGGTGAAATTTTTAGCCTCTAAATAGGTTTTTAAATACCATGCATGTTTTCTTATGGCATAAATGAACCGGTCCTAGCTTATTAGTCTAGGCTGGCTATGTTTTACGTTTATAATAAAATTACGTGAGATATAGTATCATGATTAAGGATTTCAATTATTTCTGGGGTATTTACGTTTGTACATACGAGAAGGTTTGAGATTGTAGTGAAATACAATGTCATGGTAGTTTTTTACTTTATTGGATTCAAATAGACTCTACATACCTTTTGGCTGATAACACTGTGATTTAATTATAAGACTTCGTTATTTATTAAGTTTATATTTCAGATTTCTTCGCCGCGGTTAATGAAACTGAAAGCTTTTTTCAAAACACAAAAAAATTTTGATGTCGCAACTTCCCTTTTATCTCGTAACTTTTTGAGACTCCCGGTGATCATTATATAAATTATACAAGCAGCTTAAATATGTTATTATGAACTACGTTTACTAAGAGGAAAACTAATAAACCACGAAAAAAACATGAATTAAAAATATAAAAAATCACTAAAAAATTAACTATGGCCTTTAATTTTTAAGTATTGTAGAAGTATAATTTGGAGCCAGTGTCTAGCTACGAGTACATGACCAGCTCTTACAGTATGGGCATCTAATCCAAAATATATTTCTACCATTCCTACTTCGAGTTAGGTTTAAATTATTTCTCTGTTTTTTGTGTTGTAGTGTTTGAAGTGGGAGCGGTGGTAGCTCAGTGGATAGAACAATAGACTCGCACGCATGAGACCCCGGTTCGATCCTCAGTGCGGGAATGTACTCAAGACTTTTTTTAATTTTAAAGTTACGTACATTTGCGAATTTGTAGTCGCAATACCACACGCTAGCTGTGAAGGTAAACGTCGTGAGGAAACCCGCGGATTGGTGGGCTCCGCACGTATTATTTCCTTCAGAAACTTTCCATCGTAAGGTTGTCTGGAATAAATAGCTTTTAGCAATAAGGCCGCCAATTGTACTATGTATATTTGCAATTGATTTGTATTTGTGGTTTTTCCAGTGTACAATAAAGAATATTCTTATCTTATCTTATTGACTAGTCTTTCCTGTGGGCTAGGCCGATTGGGCTGTCAGGACGGTATAGGTGCTGGGTAAGCCTACACCATCTAAAACCATGTCCCAGGCACTGCGACATCCGAGTGGTGCCTTCACCCTTCTAGTGTGAGAGAATATGCCACTGGGCGCTGTATTATTCATCTCATTACGTTTGAAGTTGGTTTTTCTGTTGATGTAACAATTGGTTTCTTCTTCTTATTTTTTTTTGCTAGGCAAGTTTTCCAGACAGTGTGAAAGATCAATCCATCGCTGACAGCACGTAGGACATTCAGTGTCAGGGATGGAGTGATCGAGTAGATTTAATATAGTTCACACAAGTATGTTATAAAAGTCTTCTTTGTATGTCTCCTATTACGTCCTATCGCAGGGCACCAGGCCGTCTCTGCGAGAGTATGGAATCAACGTTTATATTTTTGTTGTACACTAGCTCTTAACCTCACTAATAAAGTCATCGTCGTCAGGCTATATTAGTCCACTGCTGGACATAGCCCACCCCTAACGAGCGCCATAGCACCCTGTATTTAGCTTGCCGCATCCAGCATCTGCCTACAGTTTTTCGCAGATCGTCATACCACCTAGTCCGAGGGTGATACTGATAGAGTGCACGGATGTAAAGTTGTAGTTGGATGCATTTTAGTTGTATAGACGCTCGTAACAGATACATTACGGACGACTCTACAGCGTACAGTGCACAGATGAAAAGGCACGGATGTGCTATCGACTCTACTAATCCAAGGACCAAGGAGTACATACATACATAACCTCACGCCTGTATCCTAGAAGGGTGAGCAGAGACCAGGGACTGCCACGTGCCAGGATCCTGACAGATCACCTTCGCTTCATCAACGTTCATAAGTCGTTGCATGCAAGGAGTATTCCCTGTAAATAGGGCGGGATCCAAATAAATCTCTTTTCATACCGTGACGCGAGCAGGCGACCGCGGTTGATGAAACGTTGATGGCTCTGTGCGCGGGCTGCGCGTCCGACCATACGTGCTGTGAACTTGTCAATTTTTGCTTTTATTTATTTATTTAAGAATTCCCACAGGCTTAATATGAACAAATATACTAGTGTAAAAATGTATCTTTCAATTTGCTGATTTACATCCTAGCTCTAGGCATCCATAAACAACAACTTAGTTGCTAAAGCAATTTACTTCTTTCAAATTTTACAACTAATTTAGTGCCAATGTTGACTCGCCTACTCTATTAAAACCTACCATGAAAATTAACGTTACGAGGGACTGAGTGATCTTGTTTATGAAAACTCGGGGTGAAATATTGATATGAAAATAAAATAATTATTTGAATAGTTTACTTATATAAGTGCGCCCTGGTTTTCAAACTAGGGTAGTGTACTGTGCTATAGGTAGCCAGGTATGTTTGAGTTTGGGTAAAACATAAAAGAATGGTAAAAAAAA
Organism: Yponomeuta sedellus; assembly: GCA_934045075.1. Taxonomy (NCBI): domain Eukaryota; kingdom Metazoa; phylum Arthropoda; class Insecta; order Lepidoptera; family Yponomeutidae; genus Yponomeuta; species Yponomeuta sedellus. The sequence continues at coordinate 22,081,373 of OW203734.1, read as the reverse complement.
ATATAATGTTTTGTTGAGCCCATCTTAATCATCATATTTTACACTAAATCCGGCTTTTGACTATGGGATGTAATATGATATACTCGTATATTAAGATATATATCATCTTGAGAAAAAATAAGTTAGCACTCGTCAAACATTTTGTACGAGACCGGTTCACTGTGCTATAATAATATAATAATATTATAGCTAATAAATCTAAATGTATGACGAGCGATAAATTATTGTATCTCCAGATGTAATATATATTATATTACATCCCGTAGGGAAAAGCCGGCTTTATATTCTATGAAATCACGCCTGTACTCTTGAGGGGTAGTTAGAAACTATAGTTCGCCATTTGCCACTATCCCGACAAACCTCTACTGTTACCTCTGAGCTACTCCTCTATGTTACGCAATTATGTAAAAAAACTTTTTTTTTTAATTATTCATTTAAGGCACATAAGTGTAATGAAATTAAACAAACCAAAATCACAAAAACCTGGGAGGTTTATGCGTGATTTTCGGAGTACACACAACAGTTTATATTATACAATATGGTAATAAACATTAAGTTGATTAACTTAATCTCGGATTCACTTACTTGCTTAGTAAGTGAATCCGGAATCAAGGTGATAATAAATTCAAATTTATGAATTCTGGAAATTTAATTATTATTCGGTGAGAGTTTATATAAAAAGCAATCCTTTTTAATTAAGCTCTCGTCACAGTAGATAGATAGGATGTTTGAATATTATTTCAACCGTTTGAGATCATTGTAAGTTGTCAATGAAGAACCTCTTATCTTAACCTCCTGGCAGTTTGCCGAATAAACATGCATTAATTAGAACGTTGACATTTAATCTGAAAATTATTGTTACTAAGAAGTGTTCACATGGCCATTGTGCTTTTTTAATAAATTTATTTATTTTATTTATAAATTTTGTGATTTTATTATAAAAGTTTTTAACAAGTTTACAGTTTTATCGGTCTTGTAGTAACGACAAAGTTATGTCCACTATGAGTAATTGATAGGTGCGTTCACAGTACTTGAACTTGGGATGCTGAGTGTGAAATAGCTTATGGACAAAACATTTATTATAGAGGGTGCTATTTCGGGACGAACCTACCACAATCTGGGATGTAGGAGCGGTTGTAATGGTTTTATGGGGTGATTACAATTGAATAGCCTTCCGTATAGCGTCGAATAGGTATGCAGTGACTTTTACTGCCCTATGCAGATGAAATATTAAGTACCTACTCTATTGGAGAGAGAGGCGACTCCAACAACGTCAATCGACATTCGAATTATGGTATTTCATTGTCAATGTCAAGTCTTGCAGGAAAGAGAAGGCCTGTGCCCTGCAGTTTGACGTATATTATATTTAAATTTGATGCAGCCGATTGGTGCTCGAAATAAATTAAATAAAATATATTGAGTTTAGCTTAGAGGAAAAAGTTTAATTTCGTCGATACCGAATCTTTTTTCAGGCTTTATAGATAAAATATGATAGTGATTTATAAATAAAAAATAAATGTGTTTCATTCTTTGGTAAGCGCATCATTTGATATAGGCTAGGCCGATTTGAAAAACTTATCCATTAGGAAAAGAAAAATGGAAAAAATAACCAGAGTGCTGAGCACTGAGCACTCTAAGCAATCTGGCTAAAATTCCCATTTTTCTTTTTTTTAGAGTGCTCTGTGCTTAGAATTGAGAAATTGATTACGTACCTACTGAGTGAAACCCTTGTAATATTGTAAAATAAAGTACATTTTTACTCTAAAACTAGCTGGCTCAGCGAACTTCGTACCTGCTAACAGTCGATTCTTGAATTTTTTTTATTTTTCTGTCCGTAAGAACTATCCTCGTACCTCAAGAAATATTCTAAAAAAAGAATTAGCGAAATAGGTTCAGCTGCTCTCGAGATTTGCGCTTACCAACATATTCAGCGATTCATTTTTATATTATAGATTAAAGCCTTCTGAACCGCTTTAATGTGGTTTTATGAAACTCAATTTTCTTTATTACTCCATTATCCTCAAATGAAAGCACGATGAAACCTCTATAAGTGTCTTCTAAATGCATTGGATTGCGATATCTTTGTAAATAAAAGTCAAACTACAATTGTATGGGAATTGCTCCTTGAGGGAGACTCTTAAACGGAGCAGGTGGAGAATGATGCAATAAAATAATGATGATGATTACGAGTATATCACCATAGATTAACAGTTCGTAAAATTTAGCTCGGTACGAAACTTCTTGTGCAAATATTTGTCGCCGAGCTAGATCAGTACAAATGCCCTCCGTCTGAGTGTATTTTCATGTTTGTGATGTTGCCATAGCACAAGGTGTATTAGTCTCTAAAATGCATAGTTGTTCAATAGAGCCATCAATAAATAAATAATAAATAAATATTCATGGACATATCACACAGATCTCGTTAGCCCTATACTAAGTACAACTAAATGACTTGTGGTACACTAACTCGACGATAGATTTAATACAATAAATACATAGATAACATCCAAGACCCGAGACAAACTAGAAAAGTTCGTTTCCTCGCTTGACCCAGCCGGGGATCGAACCCGAGACCTTCAGTTTTACATTCAGCGTCCGTTTAATAGTCCGGTAATGGTCTTTTCATTCACACTATAGGCAGTCTAGTAACCAATCGCACTGCAATGGTATAATCCGTTAACTCGGCACCTCGCGCGATTCGATCTTCTTCGCGAGAGAAGCCTATTTAATTTATGCGGGTTATGTTAATAACAACCATCGTCGTGCTTTTTTACGTTTACTTAGATAGATAGAATATTCTTTATTGTACACAGAAATTACAATAACAGAAATTATATAAAAAATACAGTACAAATGGCGGCCTTATTACTTACTTGTTTGTTTATTACTCTTCCAACGAAAATGTTATTTACATATTTATTTATGGTATAGATATTTTCCTACTTAAACTATTATCATAAAGACGGAACTAAACCTAAAACCTATTCTAATTTATATAAAATATTTGAGCCAGATCGCTGTCGGGCGGCAGAGTAGGTACCAAGAAGGCTGGCGGCATTGCCTCGCTATAATAATAATAATAATAATGATAATAATAATAATGATGATGATGATGATGATGATGATGATGATGATGATGATTATTATTATTATTATTATTATTATTATTATTATTATTATTATTATTATTATTATTATTATTATTATTATTATTATTATTATTATTATTATTATTATTATTATTATTATTATTATTATTATTATTATTATTATTATTATTATTATTATTATTATTATTATTATTATTATTATTATTATTATTATTATTATTAAGTTCAGAATACACAGTTCGAGATTCCTTCCTGCGATGCACGAAGAGACCCGTGCCCCAGCAGTGGGGACATACAAGGGTTGATAACGATAACACAGTTCCAGATTACAATATATTATTAATAACAATACACAGAAACAAAACAAAATAAAAGAGATATAGCAATAATTAATTATAGCTATAATTAATTATTGTCGTGTTTGTATCATTCTATAGAAAAACTATGTAAGTATTAGTTCCAAACAAGCGATTGTGTCGAAGTTATTATAATTTAATCACTCTGACATCTGTCCCTATTTGTGAAGCATAACCCAGCCAGTAGTGATTTTTAACGAAACTTTGTTCTATGTGAGATATTGTCATGGCATTACCTCGCGGTCAGAACGTGTACCTTACATAAAAGCTACATCTAGTTTGCTATTACGTAACCCTGGCCTAACATTGCAAGAATCTAGGCTACTTCATGCAAATGGGTGATTTACAAAAACACACATAAAATAGGCATTCATAACTAACGTTATTGACAAAATTAATTACCTCAATGTAGGAAATTCATTAATCGCGACTCGTCCAAAGTTGTTCGGCCTACTCGGGATAGTCTTCTTCTATTGATTAAACTTTTGTATTGTTTGCCTTATTTTATGTTTTAGGGTGATTGATTAATAGATCGTTCAAACCGCAAACCATGGGGTGGGCAGCAGCGCCCCCTGCAGTACAATTACACCAAACTGCGATCCCCAACCCACGTGCCCAGCGTGGGGATTATGGGAATTACCCCCGATGATGTCCTTGCGCTATGGCGCTCATTAGGGAAGGGCTATGTCCAACAGTGGACTAGTGTGGCCTGAAGAAGAAGAAGATTAATTGATTGATGATGAGATAATTTGAGAAAAGCTGGTCAAAGCAGAGTTTATGACCCGCTTCCTTTTTCCACTACAAATACGCCCCGAAGGTAGTGGTTAACTTTGTACTTTGGCTTTCAGCAAAAAGTGGCTTAGTGAAACCGAGTGATTGGAATCTATCACTGCGGTTAAGCAACAACAGACTCGGTCAATGGGTGACGTGACTACTGCTAGAGGCATTTTTTCCCGAGCGCTTCCGTACTTCACAAGGCACGTTAAGCCGTCGGTGCCGGCTATCATGTAATGGCAGTCATTAAGCCATGTCAGAGGTCTCAAGGGCCTTATTGATAACTTCTGACAGTAAGGCCCGCCACTGTCTTACAATCCTCCACCAAACCGAACTTGGCTCCCGTGGTGGAGTATGGGCTAACCTTCTTGCGATGTAGGAAGAGACCCATGCCCCAGCAGTGGGGGCATACAAGAGTTGATATCGAAGTTCAATTTACCTAATAGACAATCGCGATTCTTCTTCGTCTGTACGCTCTTGACAGAGCGGTTGTGGTCCTCATTACGAGGACCACAACCGCTCCACCGGACCGGACCACAACTTTATTTTAGGCTGACGTTGCGTGCCTCGCGATGTCCTGCCATTCCTCTCGGTTAGACGCCATCTGGTGCATATACGCAGATATCTGCCCACAGTAGACTTAACATGGTCGCTACATCGCATTGGTGCTCTACCGTGAATTATAATCGCGATTAGACTCATATGTTTGAGTATGTATGAGTATAGCATGCACGCCTCGCATTATATATTCATATAATGAGCTAGGATAATAATACAAATACAAATAATATTTATTATCGAGAAGAATAATACACAGAGTCAATAAAAATTGGTAGAACAGTGCTTAGACAAATAAAGGTTTGGCGTGTGTAAGTAATAAGAGCAACGGTGACCCCACACTAGGCACAGCCTGTATCGTGGGCGCCACAACACAATTCGGCGTTATATTTACATTACATTGCGGCAGTCTAAGCATATGATCTAATAAATTTTGTTAAGTTCATTCCATAGCACTGTTATAGGTAAAATAAAATTGTTTATTCCGTATTTTTACATCTAATTATATTATTTTGTAGTTACATGCATAAAAGTGAAAAATTAAATTCCAATTAATACAGAAGACAAATATTCAACTACATGCAAAATCAAAATTGTATATATTTCATTTATTATATTAGATTTAGTAATGATAATCGAGAGATACATTGAAATTTAAATTAATATATGAAAACATTTTACAAGTTCGGGTGATTGTGTGTGTTGCGGGTAAGTTTATGTGTATTTGCGTCTCGATGTTTCAGTTATTTCATGATTGGGACACTGTGGCTAACTCTGTACTTTCAGCAATTCTTCGGAAGTTGCATAGTTTAACGTTTTTAAATAGTTTGTTACTATCAACTTACATTCTTTTACTGTCGATTTTTTAATATCGCAGTGTTTTAGAATTTTGTTATAGAGGAAAGGCGAAGAAAAGTGGGAGAAGCGTTGTGCAAAAGAAGTTCTTGTTTTAGGCACTGGGATTTTGAAGATTCTTTTTGCAACTAACTGGGCACATGCTGAGGAGCTCATATCACTCCGATGGGTACCCAACACAGCTCCAAGGATGTAGACTGTAGAGTTGTCGCACTCGAAGCACAGAGCATTCCTGGTGTAGGGTATCTGTGGGGTACAAGCGGGGTCTTTTGCACATTACCTTTAAAACAGAGCGCTGTGCTCTTTCGACTCTAATCATATGTGTTTTGGCTGAAGCTCCCCATACCGCGATGCAGTACGTAATTAGTGACTGGCAAAGGGTGATGTAGATGTAATGAAGTAATTTTTTATCAGCACTTTGTCTCAGACACATCATTATACCAATAACCTTGCGAACTCTACCCGATAAGCTAGGATACTTTGTGATATGACAACTAGGAAAGGACATTACAATCGAACAATCAGAAAAGGATATCACAATCGAAAACACGTTATTGCACAACCAGAAAAAAATAATCCCTAAGAACATACATACGTACATAACCTCACGCCTGTATCTCAGAAGGGTAGGCAAAGACCAGGGCAGTCCCTGGTGAAGGTGATCTGTCCGGATCGTGGCAAGTGGCAGCCCACTTGCCACGATGTTGACACATCACCTTCGCTTCATCAACGTTCATAAGTCGTTGCATGCACGCACGCCCGGTTCCGGGTACTTTTTATCATGTAAGAAATTTAACATATACCGAAAATCTAAACTAATTCTATTAATTCAATTCAAAGTATGGCGGCCGTCAGTTGGTTTGGAATCCTTGTTTGGAACCAATGATTTAGTTCAGAAAAATAAGACTTAAAGTTTAGAAGTTCCACAGTAGGGCCCCTTGGCCGGTAATCTTAATCGCCCGCCATTAAAACATTGACACAAATCGCACTAAAACTTGTAAAATATGTGTATAATTTACTTCACTTTACACATTTTAGTGGCCGCACCGCATGCGGCCGGTGTCGGCTTCCTAAAGAATTTAGAAGGTGGTTAGCCTGCGAGAGAGTTCATTCATTGCCGGAGCTTTTAATAGTTCGTTGACAAAGCTGTTACTGTTGCTGGAAACAATTGCCAAACGTAACATGAAGCATTTGACTGCTATGACATTTGTAGGAGCTTTAATTTGGAACTCTTTGCCATTACATGTGGCACAACAGACAACATAAAATTAATTAGTACAATATTTTTGGGGCTTAATCGCGTAATACCTAATTTATTGCTATTTTACCTCGACGTTTCGGTGACATTACAGTCATCGTGGTCACGAGAAGACTGATAGCTGGTGCCCGTTCGCATCTTTGGCTGATAAGGTTTAAACTACCCTCAATCAGCCATCACAAAACACTATTAGGGTTGCGACACACTACACTGACAATGTCGGGCGATAAGCCATGCGACTTTTATCGTCCGACATTGTCGGACACGATGACAGTAACGTCGTCGATACGTCGAGGTAAAATAGCAATTAATTACTACGCGATTAAGCCCCGAAAATATTCTAATAACGTGGTCAAGTCGCGAAAGTTTAAAATATATTAAAACATACAAATTAAGATACTAAATGAATCAAAAATCTTCGAGTCACGAGCTAAAAGTCACGAATCGCTAGGGATTTTCTACTCATCAGGTGTGCCCCAGAACGGTGGTCATATCCACCACTCATCAGTATTTCCACCATTTTTGTAAAGTGTTTTGGGTATTCTCGTTCCTCCAATCTGACAATCTGCAGTTAGGTCGATACATACGCTACTAATGCTATTTTTATTCAACTATAAAATTGACCAAAAATGCGCTCGTAACAATTTAAGAACGGTTTTTGTATAATAAACATGTCCTGAGACGTTATTTTTGAATTATTGCATTTGATTACATAGATAGCATAAGATAAGATAATTTATTTCACAAAAACATTTGGCAAGATATGATCTTAGTGATGGAATATTAAAAAAGGTATCCTGCTCGATTGACAAAACTGGATTAACGAAGGAAAAAGGAACTGATACCAATTTATTCCATGAATAGAGCCAAGCACGGTCTTCATCTTTTTCACGCCAAACCTCTCAATCCTTTTATACTCTCGGCTTTAGCAATGTCATCAACCGGGCCCTAGATTCTGTTAATTCATTGTAATACAATGAAAACTGCATGAACATAGCGATTTCATTTCATTGCTCCATTAAAACTACAAATCGCTCGTAGGCCCGGCTGCCTGAGTGATCTGAAACGATCACGACGGTTAAACAACACAGGGAGCGTTCAGTGCATTGATGGGTAAACCGTCTATGACCAACGCAAGTGGCATTTTTCCGCGCTCTTCCGTGCTTCGCAACGCACGTCAAGCAGTTGGTGCCGGCTGCCATCGATAGATGGCAGTCGTTAAGCCAAGCCAGAGGCGGCTTGAAAACTTCTGACAGTAAGACCAGTCACTAGTCTTGCAAGCCTCCACCAATCCGGACATGGGCCCCCGTGGTGGAGGATGGCCTGTACCTTCCTCAGGGAAGAGACTCGCGCCCCTCGGTGGGGACATAATGGGTTGATGATGATGATTAAGACTAAGCCCGCACAAATATTACACTTTCTATGCGTCAATGGTATAAAAAACACGTCACGTGACCATTCCATTTATCTGTCAATGTACTGTAATATACTAACCGAATCGAGACTTCCTGATTGTCTTTTACTTTACAAGTGTATTGGAATAAGTACAGAGCCATGCACGAGTCACACGTTGGTAGCCGTCGGCGTGAGCACCATGTCCAATCATCCGTTGCCCTCGATATATTAATACAATTCCAATGTGTTTAATTAACGGTGACAATAACCGCAGGTGCAACGAACTTATATATCTTTTGGTACTTCCACAGTAAGCGATCTGTACCATGAAAAGTATTTGGATAAAATATTTTTAGGCGTGGAATTTTTCCAAGCAAGACGCATTAAGGAATGTCGGGGCGCCAACTAAGGCCACCAATGGAAAAAAAATCGTAATTCTTTCTAACTATAATATAAAAATGAATCGCTAAATATGTTAGTAAGCGCAAATCTCGAGATCAACTGAACCGATTTCGCAAATTCCTTTTTTAGAATATTCCTTGAAGTACGAGGACGGTTCTTACAGAGAGAAAAAAAAAGATTCGACTGTGCGGCGGTACGAAGTTCGCTGGGTCAGCTATTTATTAATTAATAAATATACGCCACTTAAAATTTAAAAATAATATCGTATAATGCTGCAGACTTTATTTATTTATATCATTTGGTTCTAACGGAGAGAAAAATAAAAAAATAAATTTTGGAATCGAGTGTTAGGCGGTACGAAGTTCGCTGGGTCAGCTAGTCTAAAAATAAACATGAGAAATCCTAACAACTGTGACTATTTTTAGATCTATCAGTCTAGAACCTACATATGATCAATAGATTAGAACTTTAATCGATTTCCGGAAAAACGGCTGTTTTTGGCGGAAAGTGACCAAAGTCCTTGGTTGTTGATTCTAGGTTCTAGACTGTAGGTTCAATCATAACATAAGTTATGATTTTTTTTCCATTGGCGATGCTAGTTTGCACCCCTAAGCACCTTAATGTATTTCCGATCGCTATGGATTCTAGGAAAAACAACATATTTGAATAGATTTGGATGCGATTTGGCAAGAGAGCTTGGCAAGCATGAGCCAAATGAAATTATTACATAATGCTGTGCCCCGTGGTGTAACCCGCGGTTTATCGATTTCCCATAGAAATAATTGATATTTTGCCGCAGTAAACCAGGGTGTCAGCTAACTCCATACCAAATTTTTTGAAAATAACTCCAGCCGTTTAGAGCGAGAGAGAAACAGAGAAGGAGAGAGAGAGATAATTTATTCAACGGCAAAATTCTAAAAACATAAAAATGTAACAAATTCACAAAACATTAACAGATACACAAAGTTTACACGGAATTACAAACAGAGAAGAAAGAAGCAAACAAGAAAATAATTAAAAACAAATAATGGACGACTGACATTTCTAACTTAAATAAAAGAAACTAACAAATATAAATATGTAAAGTTATAGTACGTATACACGTGAAGAAGTAACAAACATACACACTTACAAGCTTTCGCCTTTATAATATTAATTGTGATAAACTCTACAGTACCTTTGTGACCGAATTTCCTATGAGCGCCTGCGTGGATGTAGCTAGTCTTGGAAATGATAATCAAGCGGTGCCGGAATGCGTTTATATCAATTTTACGGCTAACCACCTGATGTCACAACTTGATTTCGATTTATTAATTAAACGAAACTTACTGGTTTTTGAACCAATCGATGTGTGATGGATGGTCAAATTGATCAATCTCACTAACATTATACATGTGAAAGTTTGTATGTATGTATGGATGTTTGTTATTCAATCATGCTAGACGGGCTGAACGGATTGAGAAGAGATTCAGCACATAGATAAATTATAGTCAGGAATAGCACGTAGGATACTTTTTATCCCGGAAAAATACATATAATATTTTTTTTCATTTCTAGTTCCTTGTAGAGGATCATTAACGGTCGCTTTCTAAAGAAATCAACATGTTTGGCATTCTGTAGAATTTAATTACAGGTTACGTTAAATTTAATCTGCAATAAATAGCACGGTAATCTGTGCAGTGCTGATTATTCTCGGTAGTTCGTCTAACGAAAACAACCGCAAAAGACTTATTGTATTCGAGGTACTGGTAGCAGTAAATACATGATTGATTATAAATCCAGATTAGGAAATTGTAGAGTTCGCAAATTACTAAACTACGATACCAACGTCAAGCCATTATTGAACTAAAAAGGAGACGGGGATATCTGGGCCCGATTGTAAATAGTTGAGATATAGTTTAAAAAAAGCGTTATATTTTTCTATTTAAAAATATAAAAAATAAGCTCATTTCACAATTTGGAAGACAAGAAATCTTAAATATAAGTTTATGTCCCTAATGAAATAGGATAATTGATTCAATCAAATTAAATAAATACATTATAATATACTTAATGCCAACAGTTTAAAAAATCCAAATATTAACTTGATGAAAATAAATCTTTAAATTGATTCTCGTTTACGGATCGATTTATTACCAGTGTTTGTCAACAGTATTTTTAATCTGTGTCTGTGCCAAGAAAAACATTCTTGGTCTGTGCTAACAGTGCTAGGCGTGACAGCTCCCTGACTTAATCTATGAACACTCGTCTTCTCGTATCGTTTAGTGCGTTTCCTGTTGTTTTTTCTATTATAATTCTCCGACCAGTGCTTTTTTTCTACAGACCTACGATCTTGCTTAACTTGTACGGACACGGATAAGTTTAGTATAAGATTCATTGTCAGCTTGCTGCATAGCCTCACTTTTACTAAATCTCTTATGACCCTGCTCTCAGATTACCAAACTCCGCAGAATTTCCCGAGATGGTTTGCTAATATATAAGCTCTAAATTGACATCTCTCACCTTTTTACACCCAGGCCCAAGAATGTTTGAAAGTGTATCCGTCTCCTTTCGTAACTTTGATTTTGCATCTTCGTAATGAGATGATTAATTTATACTGCGTATTGAACACATCTTTATTAATTGAAAATTGTTTTTGATAAGAGATTTCTTACTTAAGTCATGGTAAGGCTCATCGTATGTAATGCCATTAAAAAAATATGCTGACAGCAGCCTCAAAATCCATGCGAATTCAAGATGAAATTCGCCTACAGTTTTGCAACAATACCGATAAGTTAGTTGCCTGAATTCATTTGTTACCTGAATGCTTAGTGCGAGTTTTTTAACTACTCGATCGCGTTAACGTAAACTCATATTTCTATGGCATCGAGGAAGCGCCACCTAGCGACAAGTATGGAAATTAAAATTGTTGAGTGCGAGTTGTAATGGTTTACGTTGAGAAGTGAACACGTTTACCAGCCAAAACACGAATAAACGCGAGTGCGAGTTGTACTGTGACAGCGTTTTGCCAGTTCGAACGGTTAACTTACTCATACTCACTACTCAATGCTCGATTAACGCGGTAGTAAAGTTATTCGATTGGAACTGTCAAACTCGCACTAAGCACTCTGGAAGAGTAGGTACGAGTACTTTGAACTTTCACTTTAACGTAACATACAAGATTTTTGCAGTTGCTTACCATACTGCATCAATCGCGTCAATAGCAAATTCGCCAATTAATTTCAACTTCTAAGAGCAATAACACACTATCACGGGATTTATATAGTTTTATTTTATTGTCTTCATGTTAAACTAAACTTACGTTATTATAACCCACTTCTGTGGCAAATTTGTTTACATTGCATTGACACCACAATCTTACGATAATTTCGTGTTAGCTCATCTGACAGAACTTCTTAGGCAAATTCTTGTTTAGAATCGTCACTATAGAGACAAATAAAAAATGCAGATCGGCACCAATAAATCAGAACTCAAACATTAACTTTGTTTATAATATTTTTAATGCTCTAACCCGTGCTAAGGACAATAATACGTAATACAGAGAATATTGTAAATAGGTTCGAAATTTCACTGATGCCGGTGAGTCGCCCATTAGCTTAGTTAGAAAGAGCGCTGGCACGGATAGCCAGAGGTCGCGGGTTCCAATCCCGGTATGGGTGGAATTTTTAGCCTCTAAATAGGTTTTTAAATTAACTTTGTTATTTATATAAGTACGATTCGTTTAAAATTCTCCTCAAATACAGTTTAAATAGTATGTCGTAAAGATAAAGTAATGAAAATCATTTCAAAAATCTTAAACAATCGTGTTTTTCAATAAAACAAAACTGTTACATAGTAATTATATTTTTGTTTTGCTTTCTTGAGTTGAGTCACAATTATTGTTGTGACCTGCAATCATTCACTCGTCACATGAGACGAAAAGAAACATCCAAAAAACCCTACCGTCTTACCTTCAACCTCTGGCCGGAACAATAAATAACATTTTGACTCCGATTGTTTACTTAGTAACTTGGCGTGGCGTGCCCCAATGCTCTCACGTGGGGTCCAATCTTTTCCTGCTATATTTGCATTCTGTTTCACGACTATATGCAACTATTTCGTTTGATGGGTGTTTTATTAGGCTGTCTTCTTGTACTCTCTTTATTTTTTAAGGAACTGTTCTTTATTTTTTTCTTCAATGGAATAAGTAATAACTAATAAGGTAAGAATATTTTTATTGTGAGGAATCCTGAGTGTCTGTTACTCTCTCTCTCTTTACCTAAGAGACGGCCTATGCCCTGCAGTGGGACGCTTAAAGGCTACACAAAAAATATTTTGTACACACTAGAAAACAATAAAGTAATCAACTCATTAGTTTTGGATTGCGGTTAAGGTATTAATTGAATTATCTCTGCATGTACCATCTGCATTAGCTATGTATTCAACAGGTTCAATAGTGATTATTTATTAGATGATTCTCGACTACATTGCATATAATTATCTTAAATGTATCTGCATATTATATGTTTTGGAAAAATATAAAACAAACAAGCTTTTTATACGCTTTTTAGTTACTGTTTACCTGTACCAGAACATCCCAAGGATACAGTTATACTACCGTTTTCACTGCATTAGCTTCCCGATAGAGTTCCTGACTTCTATTGTGATGCATTATTACAAGAACTGTTCTTAATCTCTATTTGAGGTTCCCTTTTAGAAATACCTTTTAACGTTTTAGGCGTCCCGCTTTCATCTTACCAAATGTTTGTACTATCCATTACTGTATGATTGCCCCGAAATATTTCCCCAACAACTGAATATCATCAGTTTGTCTGATCTGTGGAGTGGTCGGTATGACGGGCATTTACTGTTTTCATTATCTCAATGAGTTGAACTTTTAGGGCTCCTTGGAAAAATACCCGAGTGTTCACTAACTCACGTAAAGACTCCATAATATCTGAAATTTTCTTATGACTTACGATTTTTCGACAGAAACTTGGATACTAAAAAAAATTTTGCTTAGTGAAGGTGTGCAGGCGTGAAGAACCAAGGGGAGCCCTTTGTTTTGCAGTCACATATAGTCGGTGCTATGAAGGATAATTTCAAAAAATGTGCAATTCCTGAACACGTCAATTGTCATGTACAAGAAACTGTTCTCCTACCATCATATTTTTAAATCAATTCAAAATTTTGTAGTGTTAAAGCTTTTTTCTCTGCAGTAGTATTCTTTCATAAGACAGGCTACGGGGCTAACGTGCGACACTTTTCTGTCACAAACACTTTTACAGTCGTGTTTTAGGACCTTTGATTTTTAAATAACCCTGTGTACAAAATCAAATTTAATCATGTTTTTATTAAAAGCAGCAGAACCCTCAAGTAAGGTTCTACTAAGAGTTTTTTTCAAAGTCGAGCGATCACTTGAAACGAGTTACGTTAACTAGTCTACTTCACTTCATGACAGATAACTTATTGGGTGCACGTGTTGAAAAATTTGTCGTCGGTCGTACGTAGGCAAACAGTGATTTACTGTAGCTCTTATTACATTGGACATAAGAAAGATAACCGAACACGAAGAGATCTCATCGGGAATCGCTGATTGTACTGGCAATAATTGATGTGTATCTTACAAGCTTGTCGAGATTGAGAAAACATTTCAAGTAGCTTGTTCTGAACAGCAAAAAGTTAAACGAAATAGTTATCTGGCTAAGTAAAGATCTAACTACCGATATTTGTCACTTGTCACATAACTCACTGTGTTTTTACTGTTCGTTGAGATTTCAAAATACTATTAGAATGCCCCAGTGTATTTTTAAGATGATCGACAAAGCTGTTTTTCAGTTATGCTGGTAATGAACCGACCCATTCATCGACCGTGCTAATTGCAACGTTAGGTTGGTCTTAGAAAACTAAGATCAAGCAATGACAACTCCATATATAATTATGTTAGTCAACATTATGTGTTGCATTCTGAAATATTTGCCTAGATTATACAGTTCATATCCTTAACCTTATAACGTCCTGCTGGCCTTTTTATAGCAATCTTTTTGTTGATTTTTCATTCTGCTCTGTTTGATTATTAAACAAAAAAAATTAATTCCGTCACCCACTTGGAATAATATAGATTTTGATTAGTTTCAATTTACAGTTATAAAATAAACGCAGTGTTAAAACATTTTATTATTTTATCGCATGAACCCTGTCAATACATTCCCAAATGTCCCACTGCAGGGCACAGGCGTGGCCAGAGAGAGTATGGGCTTAATTACCATGCGTGCCCACGGCGGATTGGCAATTTCAAGCGCTGAGGTATTTCAACACCTCAGACACTCAGGTTTCCTCACCATGTTTTCTTTAATAGTTAGCGAGTGGTATTGCTACTTCTTCTTCTGGCTATATTAGTCCACTGCTGGACATAGCCCTCCCAAAATGAGCGCAAGGTTGTGCCATCATTAGGGAGTAGTGCCCATAAGACCCACGCTGAGCATGCGGGTTGGGATCGCAGTTTGGTAGAATTGTACTGCAGGGGGCGCTCCTTGGTCGCCTTTTACGACACCCGCGGGAAGAATTTGGGTTGGGGCTATTCTCTAGGCCGACACCACACAGCAGTATTACTACTACAACTTCACAAATGTGCAAGCCTTTACCCTCTCGGTGAGTAATCAACTCACTTTTAGAACACAGGGTTGGTGGATAGAGTTACGTAATCAGTAAACGCCTGTTTCTTGTAAGCAATCCAGAGTGCTTAGTGCGAGTTTTTTAACTACTCGATCGCGTTAACGTAATCATATTTCTATGGCATCGAGGAAGCGCCACCTAGCGACAAGTGTGGAAATTAAAATTGCTGAATGCGAGTTGTAATGGTTCACGTTGAGAAGTGAACACGTTTACCAGCCAAAACACGAATAAACGCGAGTGCGAGTTGTACTGTGACAGGGTTTTCCTAGTTAGAACGGTAAACTTACTCATACTCACTACTCAATGCTCGATTAACGCGGTAGTAAAGTTATTCGATTGGATCTGTCAAACTCGCACTAAGCACTCTGAATATACACACATTCACTGAAACGGCCAAAAGTAACAGTGGTTATGGTCACACAGTGACTACCACACAAGGTCAGGCCGGAATCGTGGCAGTAGGGGAAACGATTGCTATACTTATATTATAGGAGCTGGTATAATAAAACATTTCGAAAGATACATTTTGTTGACGACGCGTACACGCTTTTCATATTGTACAATATGAAAAACGCTGTATGTTTGCTTAAGAATTAAGTTTGTTCGTTCTTGATAGTTTTAAGTAATAAACGAATGAGTGTAATGTTGCAAAGCACATACATATCAATGAGGCCCAGTCCTCATCGGAATCCCTTACAGTTACAAAAAAAAGTATAAGACTTACTCCTGACTTAGTTGAGTTATTGTTTAGGGTTTTTGCAGTCTATGTAATGTAGGTAGTTTATTTTGTAAACGTATAGAATATAGACCCGTTTTTTACTGCTGCTCCGACTCTCCAAGGTTTCCTGGAAGAAATCGCTTACCGAGATAAGCTCGCCTTTGTACATGTTATTTCTTATGTAATGTCCTATTTAATGTTTCGTGTGCAATAAATTATAACAGTAACAGTTAAAACTTACAGACTAAAAACTAATGCGTTAATTTAATTTAACTACGGACATATTAGATATAAGATAGGTACACCCTAAGGTGTCTTACGACGTAACTTAGGGACCATAAGTCACCTTGTAAGTCACCTTAGGGTGTTGGGTGATGGTATTCTATTCCACCGCCTTCACGGGATACCGACAATGGCCAAAATACCCTATTCCACCGGTCAGCTGTGGCGATATCTTTGTACCTGTCACAACAGCGAGCCCGGCAATGATCGCGTGCACCAGGCCAAGTTTTTCTACGAACTGCAAGATGTTTTGGTCCGTGCATTTATTATTTGTTTTCCAAGAACCGGACCCAACAATGGATCTTAAAACGTTTGAATGAAAACCGCAAATAGGGTACCATGCGACACGGGTAGTTTTTTTCTCCACACGCGAGTCGTGCATGGAAATTTGGTTCTTGCTGTATTGAATATAGATGATATTACTGCATACGACACGTTCGCATTCATCTAAAATTGTTCATGGTAGAAAGTTTACTTCTCATAGATTGTTGTTACTGAAACTAAAAGTCCTAATAGCTTACCCGTGAACTGAGATTATCTAAGGTCAAACACCTCAGCGCTAGTTTCGAATCCGCAATAAGTATTCCAATTCCCAATCCTGCAGCACGGGAAAGCTTTCATACAAAATTCAGATGTCTACGTAAGGGTGAAATTTTTTGCCGTGCTATACCACTCTATACAGGATGTGACGTAAAGAATTGATAGTCAGCAAATTCTTTCTTTAGTATCGACAATTTACATTTGCATGCTATGTCAGGCACCGGTGCATTAGAATTTGAAATATTGTAGGATCTGCGAATAGCGAATTTGTTTAGGCAGTGAACAGTTTAAAATATTATATGAATTAGACTGTCATAAGCTGATACTTTTTTCACAATTTCATAGTTTTTGGGTGGTGTGTCGAGAGATAAATGACAGACGGGTAATACGTACCTATCAGTGCGTATAATCGACTGACTTCGAAAGGCGAAGGACGCAGTTTTTTGCAAAGCTAAACATTTTTATAACACGCAGTATAAGTGGCGTGTATAAAAAGACCCATTTACGGATAGAAATCCACTGCTACTAGCTGAAGCTTTGCTCTATATCAGTGTCAACCCGGAAACTATAATTTAGACATCTAACAACCAAAGTTTGACGCCACTTAACTCGAGAGACAGCATAAATGTCACACCAAGTAAAGCACGTTTTGTTTTTGCTAGTTACATTCCGTTAGTGAAACTAGGAAACTACTTTAACTGCGCCTAACTCCATCACTGGTTTTAAGTATAATTTCAAGAATCAGGCGATTTCCGTTCATTCTTCCTTCGAAGACGTCGATGTCCTGTGTATTCGATGTTCAACGCGGGTTCAGGCGATTTAATAATAAACTGCTCATTTTCAAAGATAAAAGCCTGAAACGTATCCTTAAAACTATATAATGCCTGTTTTAAATTCCTTAAATGTTACCAGCACCTTAAGAAATAGATTTTTTTAAGTAGATTATTCCATAGCTAGTATCGGTACGTTCAGTTTGGTATGATTTTCAAACCACCTAAAATTCATGGTCTGTATTATTATTATTATTATGAATACTTTATTGCACCATAAAATTGTACAATGTATGAAATATACATCCGAATTTCACTATGACAGCCTATTGTAAATTAATTCTGGATTGAAATCCCTAATCATTGGGTTGTAGACTACTCATTTGGGTTTGTAGATTACGCATCCCAGTTTTCTCGTTTATAAGAAAACTGTTAAACTACTGTCAACAGCTGTCAGTTGGCGAAATGGCATAAAAAAGCAACTATTCAGCCCATACTGGTACGATGCTCAATATGGGCACGCGTCTTCTTTCTAACAGCTATTAACATTGTTACAGATTATTAATATACGAATGCGGGTGGCACAAGATCAGGAAGCTTGAAAAACATTGTGAGTGAGTCCTGCAGTGGGCGTCAAATGGCTGAAAAATATAGATAGATAGAATATTCTTTGTTGTACACAGAAATTACGGTAACAGAAATTATATAAAAATATTGTACAAATGGCGGCCTTATTACTAAAAGTAATTTCTTCCAGGCAGCCATAGACGGAGACATGAAAGAAATTAGAGACGGGTAGTCGGTGCAATACAGAAATATTGAAATTAGAAATTCAATGAAATTTATATTAATTTACTTAAACCACGTTTTCATACGTTTTCAACCCTTATATGTCCCCACTGCTGGGGCACGGGTCTCTTCCTACATCGCAGGAAGGTTAGGCCATACTCCACCACGGGGGCCAAGTCCGGGTTGGTGGAGGATTGTAAGACAGTGGCGGGCCTTACTGTCAGAAGTTATCAAGCCGCCCATAAGGCCTCTGACATGGCTTAACGACTGCCATTATATGACAGCCGGCACCAACGGCTTAACGTGCCTTGCGAAGCACGGAAGCGCTCGGAAAAATGCCACTAGCGGTAGACACGGGACGCTCACCTATCCCGTACTTTACCGCGCCTGTGTTGCTTAACCACGTGATTGATTCCAATCACTCGGTTCGCCTAGGCCACGAGCGCTTCTTAAACCACACACATAAATAATTAAATTAATAAATAATTAAGATATACATACATACTAATAAATAAATAATATATGGGAAGAGGTAATAATATAATATACTATACCTACGTAATATTTAAGTAACCGCATTATTTAATTATTGAAAGGTAGTATTCCTTCACTCTACACTAAAATATCCATTAATCTTCTTAATATGTCACTCTTATAAATAACTGTTCTATGTATTTAGTAGACTCCGGACCACGACCGGTATCTACCAATAGGCGGCTAATTGTACCCACACCAGTCTCACGCGCCACCCCGGGCGTGGATTTATAAATCAAATAACTTTTCAATTAATCTGGCCTGCGGCCGCGACGCGCGCGCAGATCGATGGCGGGAATAAATCAGCATTCTTGACTTTTCTGTTGCCTCTAGGTGCCTCTGCTAAGATCTAGGAACTTTCCCTAAAATGATTATATTACTTTTAATGCACTAACCCGTGCCAAGGACAATTTTTAAAAACCTATTTAGAGGCTAAAAATTCCACCCATGCCGGGATTCGAACCCGCGACCTCTGGCTATCCGTGCCAGCGTTCTTTCCAACTGAGCTAATGGGCGACTCACCGGCATCAGTGAAATTTCGAACCTCTTTACAATATTCTCTGTATTACGGATAGCCAGAGGTCGCGGGTCGAATCCCGGCATGGGTGGAATTTTTAGCCTCTAATTAGGTTTTTAAAAATTTCCCTAAAATGGTCAATGACTGCTGCAAATCAGGTGCTTTTTTATCGAAGACAAGCCTACTGAATGTAATTTAATTGCCTAAAGTAGCCCTACGAATAATTAAAGTTAAGAATGTAATTAAATTGTGAGTTTGCAATCTTGGAATATTAGCAGTAATGCCGCCAATTGTACTATATGTCTTTACATAGTACATAAACTTTTTATGTTTATGTGGTCTGGTGTATAATAAAGAATATTCTTATCTTATCTTGATTTTGGCTTAATTATGCTATTCGTATTATCCATAAGTATATCAGCTTACTCTTACTCCAGCCACGTGCTTTCTCTAAGCGACAGATCCTGTACTCGAAACCTTGCGTATACGCATTGTTATTGATATACCTACATATCAACGATATGTTATTCTAAATTAGGTACGTACATTTTAGTATCAAAATGTGGCGTAGTGGTAGTGGCATCTACCTGCCATGCAAGAGGTCCCGGGTTCGAATCCCGGCTGGGAACAAAAAAAAAAACCCCAGGTCTTGGATGTTTACATGTTTGTGATGTCGTTGTTTCTGGTTCCCACGACACATGGTATCCTAGTGTGGGGCCAGAAGCAATGTATGTGCCTGTATGTAAATGTTTTGTTATGTTATGTTAAAATTGCAACTTGAGTCAAAAAATTGTCGACAAGTTTTAAATAGGCCGCGAATATTATTGCAAAAGAAAAGAACTGCAAATGATTAAGTATACTGCTTTCAAATAAATAACTATTAAATCAAGTTCGATCCTCCGCAGTCTGGAGATGGGCCGTAGTCTACCTGTTCTACATATCTATAATCAGCCCACATCAACCCACTGCTGGGCATAGGCCTCCTTTTTATTGCGCCATTCCTCACGGTCCTGTGCTGATCTGATCCATGTCTGACCCGCAAACCTCACGATGTCGTCTCACCATCGTCGGTGGTCTGCCTACCAACCTCCTTCCCTCCCTTGGCCACCACTCCGATACTGCCCTGGTCCACCGGCCGTCTTCCCTTCTAACCAAGTGTCCTGCCCATCTCCACTTTAACTCTGTGATCCGCTTACCAACGTCTTCGACCTTAGTTCTTCGACGAATTTCTACGTTGGGTACGCAGTCCACAAGCGACAACTCTACCTGCTGCTGACCGTAAAATATTCACATACTTCAAAGTTTGAAATCGCCAATCCGTGGTGGGTACGCGTGGTCATCATGCCCATACTCTACCACACAGAGTCCGTACCCTGCAATGTAGTCATCGCAGGGTAATATTATTAATCGTAAACTTATTAAATCAATGATCTTTGTTGCACCTACATAAGACCGCAATTATACACGGCAATAATTAGATATGTAAGCCTTTTTATGTATTTTGTTTTCTAATCTAATCCATTTCCATAATTCATATCTGTTATGAAATCCTCTCTTTTTTAAAACAATTTATGTCTTAGCAACTAAGTAATTTCTCTATTTGGTCAACTAACTATTACACCTGACCCAATTTCGTCAAAAGCCTCGTTATCTTAAGCGCTAAAATCGTTAAATGTCCTAATACAATTACTTAGTCTTATCTCTATTGACAATGCGCTTAAACCTTTACCTTTACTGGGTCATCTTATCAGTAGAAAGTGACCGATTTTTAAACACATTTCTCTTTACAATGTCAACCTTTTCATCGCTCAATTAGTAGATTTTGCATTTGTACAGGCATTGCCATACAAAAAAAATATCACACTTGTAGACATTTTAACTTTTAGAGTAACCCGAACTTCCTACAACCACAGTGTTATGTTTCCCACCAAACTTGCAGTATCTTTTGCTTGCGAGTCAACAAATAAACTTTTTTTAAAGTGGCGTCAATAGTCTTGTGCCATTGTCTCCAGTCAGACCCAAAATTCTTGAAACAGTTACCTACTCAGTTGAACAGTCTCAATAGATAAAAGGATGACTGATGTAATTTGAGAGTAGCCTTAACAATGTTATATGATACTCTGCTGTGAAATTGTACAATAGATGAGAAAACAAAAGTTATGCAACGTTTTGGCGCCACTGACCAAACCTTTGTCTCATTTGTCAGGCATTTGTCTGGGATTCTACGTCTGTGTTACTGTTTTTGTTTGCGTATTTATATTGCAATCAAGTCCGCCTGTCCATGGAGTACACTGCTTGTTTATTTTTACATTGAATGCAGTCGTCTCAAGGCATGCTTCTTCAAAAATAACATTAACGGCTTTGTGGTCATTTGTTTATTTCTCTATACTAACCAGTACTTTTATCTCCGTGACATTTTAAGTGTTTCATTCGACACAAAGAGAATATTTGCCACTCGCTGTGTGTGCCCCCAATATGTCGCCGCTAACATTACACATGACTTATTTTCAAATTGTTTTATCTTCAGCTGACAGTCTTCGAGTGTTACTTGAACACTTGGCGTGACGATGAAAAATTGAAGCGTCACAAAAAAACTATTTTAAATGTTTCTTTTGAGCTTGACAAGAGCTGCCTTTGTAAAGGGTTTTAACATGTCAAGGTATTACA
The DNA here is from genome assembly GCA_934045075.1 of Yponomeuta sedellus. Lineage (NCBI taxonomy): Eukaryota > Metazoa > Arthropoda > Insecta > Lepidoptera > Yponomeutidae > Yponomeuta > Yponomeuta sedellus. The sequence goes on along the minus strand of OW203734.1, from coordinate 22,059,194 downwards.
GCAAGTATGCTTATGAAGAAACTATATCATAAGGGATACAGTATCCCGAAATAAAAATAGATTGAAAGAGTGATTTCGATGGAGCATTTTTTGTAAATCCGCTAATAATATCGGTTTTTTCTGAAGCCCTATCAACGACTTCACCCGGGTATTTCCATCTACGAGCACATGTCAAGTGGGTCTCTATTGTGAAGGACCCTCAGTGGCGCCAAGTCGAGACCTTTTAGAATCTTGGTCACTTTGACGAGTGGTTTTTTGCAGTGTTTAAAGCGTCGATAATATTAATAAGGATAGCTTATTAATTAATGTTTAGTAAATGTTGACTTAGTCTTTAGTAACACGTATTCACTCGTGTATGCAAAAAATTTTGCTTCATTTGAATTGAATGGGTACCTATAAAACATTCCTTTTCTAAAGAATCTTGACTCAGAACTAACATTCTGTCAATCATTTACACGTTCAATGCAGCCCTTCAAACTATTTTGCTAGGGTCGTCAATAATAGTTGTTACATTTCCTCACTGCTGGGTCATCTTTTCCGAAAGTGGCTTTTTGACGGCGTGAAATTCGTTTTTAAATCTCCGTGAACAACTAAGTTTAATCCTCGTTTACATTGTTCAATCAAACTCAACCTATAGCAAAGTGTGTCAGTTGTGAAAAAAAATCTTGTGCAATATTTATTATTATTAATAATACTTTTACGATATCAACCCTTGTATGTCCCCACTGCTTGGGCATGGGTCTCTTCCTGCATTGCAGAAAGGTTAGGCCATACTCCACCACGGGGAACAAGTCCGGATTGGTGGAGGATTGAAAGACAGTGGTGGGCCTTACTGTCAGAAGTTATCAAGCCGTCCATAAGGCCTCTGATGTGGCTTAACGACTTTCATTACATGACAGCCGGCACCAACGGCTTAGCATGCCTTGCGAAGCAAGGAAACGCTCGGAAAATGCTATCTAGCGTTAGTCACGGGACGGTCTCCCATCGTGCACCTGACCGCGCCCATTGTTGCTTAACTCAAGTGATTGGTTCCAATCACTCTATTCGACTAGGCCACTAGCGCTTCAGTTATAGCATAGCATTCTTTTCAAAGTGTTGTATCAAATACAACTGATGTTAACTCCTACTTCATCAATCGTGATGGTCGTATCCATTGTAGAATCTCAATAACATCGACTACTAGCGGCAACTGTTACGCAAGCGCCATAAAGCCCGAGTTAACTAATATCACCGATCCGTGAATTACATCGAAACATTTTATCTCTTTTCCATCAACACCATTGATATATTGTTCTACGACCATTGTAACTTTACCTACGTCTCCCTTTGCGTTTTCGTTAGTGGCGTCGTCACGTATTTGAAGTTCGGGGGTCGGAGTAGGTCAGGTAACACTGGCGATACCATCGTCTCGGGAATTTGCGTAGGTGTGCCGGACAGAATGTTTTCTTTGAGTTTTCGCCTCATTAAGTGTTTGTACGCGTGTATTGGACTCGACAAACATACGATAAATGCTTGCCCAACATAACTTATGGGAAAATAATTCCCTTTATTTGTACACGCACGGGCTTTCTACTTCTTGTATTTTTTCGTTGTTTGTTTGTTGGTGTTGTTAGGTTGTATTAGTCTCTTTTGGTCTGAGGCGTCGGTAGTACTCGGGGTTGAAAGGTAGCTTACAATATCGGAAGACTTCGGTTAAATTTCAGACACATTCTGTGGAATTTCGTAAAATGGTAGAGCCATTGCTTTCCTTCGAATTTACTTAAATACTGGTTGGAATGAAGGAAAATATCCTACGGGGCCATTTTCACTAATCGGAATGAAACGACTATTGCTTGTACCTAGATTATGTGCCTGCGTGTAAAGGTTGGTGTGCTGCCGACTGGTACTTTGGCCTGTATTGTAGTCTACAACAATAGTACATACCCGTATGGATGAGCACGTCTAAATACGTATGGCGGCTGACTGATTATGTTACTATAATTATTTATTTACCCCTCAGAGGGATACAGGCGTAAACTTGGGTATGTTATTTTCAAAATTAATTTTTGGTAGTGGTAGCCTGGTAGGTAGAACAATGGACTCTGAAGCGAGAGACCCAGATTCGATCCACAGTGCAGGCATGTACCTATCACTTTATTTATTTTCAAAATTGCGCAGTAGGAATACCACATGCTAAGGGTGAAGGAAAACATCGCGAGGAAACCCGCATCTTGGATAGTCGCACGTATTGAGACGTCTTTCCTATGGGCTAGGCGGACTAATCTGTCAGGATGGTAAAGGTGTTGGGCAAGCCTACACCATCTATAAAACCATGTCCCAGGCACTACAGCGTCGGATTGGTCCCTTCACCCATCTAGTGTGAGTGAATATACCACTGGACGCTGTATAAATCATCTCATTAAGTAGATAGATAGATAGATAGAATATTCTTTATTGTACACAGAAATTACAGTAACAGAACCTAGATAAAAATATAGTACAAATGGCGGCCTTATTACTAAAGATAAGTAGATGCAAAAAGACTAATATTATTATTACCAAGCCGTATAAATGGACATAATTTGGACTCAAAACATACATATATACATCACTATAATTTTAGTCAAATAAAAAACATGCACCGACAATATCCACAAAAAAAAACTAATCACTGCGGAAAATATCCGAACTTAAAGACCCCAACACGCTGGCAGCATTGCCACGCTAAACCGCGAAAGAGATCCTTTGGCCAAGATATGCACCGGAGCAGCAGTCAAGCCCACGGTCCCTCAAAGGGCGACCCAGCTCCCTAACAAGGATCTTGGTCTGAGGATCTCAAACCCCCATGTGGATTTACTGCATGTCATGTTTCACGAGACTTTATCAATTTGCAAGTGCCAGATACAAAATGTTTTCACCAGAAAAGGGCTGTAGATTTTTTCGGATGATTTTATCAGAAATTTTGCGACTGTGCTATAACATAACATAACATTTACATACAGGCACATACATTGCTTCTGGCCCCACACTAGGATACCCTGTGTCGTGGGAACCAGAAACAACGACATCACAAACATGTAAACATCCAAGACCTGGACTTTTTTTTTTTTTTTTCCAGCCGGGATTCGAACCCGGGACCTCTTGCATGGTAGGCAGACGCGCTACCGCTATGCCACAGAGGTCGTCATGTTATGCTATTGTTGTGACCATGCAAAATAATTTTCGGTATAAATAATTAACACGCCTTGAATATAAGTGTTGTAAAAATAGTCGTAATCTTTTGCAAATATTATTATTCTAAGTTAGGTAGTACATTTGTGAAGTTTTAGTTGCAATATCACTTGCTAACCGTGAAGTAACATCGTGAGGAAACCGGAGTGACGGTGGTGTTCAAATAACCGCGTAAAATTGCCAATCCGAGGTGCGGCATGCGTGGGTAAGCCCATTCTCTCTCTTTCTGAGAGTATTATTATTTATTTATTTCCATGTTTTAACTCCTAATATATAGGATCAAAAACATAAAATACATGCCAATTTGCGATAGTATGACTAACAAAGGTTCTAGAGGTACATAACAAATTAGATAGATAGATAGAATATTCTTTATTGCATGTACACCAAGGATTACATAAGAGACTTATAAAATAACAGTACAGTACAAGTGGCGGCCTTATTACTAAAAGTAATTTCTTCCAGACAACCAAATTAATAAAAGAACAGTGTAATAGTATGAAAAAAGGAAGGGCAACCGTATTTTAATGTTTTCAAGTGCTTTTAGCATATTATGCTAAAAGCACTTGAAAACTTTAAAATACGGTTATATTTACAGTTAAGTTATTTTATCGTAGTAGTGCCAATAGTAATGGTGACAGAATTTTTTAAATGCCATGAAATTTTTTTTATTCGCTACAAGGTCCTCATAATAAACAGGACCAGCCCTGCCATTCAGGTTGCAGTAAATATGTGAAAGCATAGTGTAACGCCTCTCATCCCACAATGGACACTCCCAAAGGATGTGGTGTGCCGTCTGTTCAGTCTCCGAGCATTCGCAGTACGGACTCTCCACCAGTTGCAAACTGTGCAATTTACCCTTAAAGTTGCCATGACCGGTGAGGAACTGTCTTTCTGAGAGTAGGCCAGCCTGTTAACCCCGCACTAACAGGCTACATAGAAAATTGCTAACAAAATCGATGTCAACCTCTAGCATCTAATATTTTTCACTCTCGTCCACCCTCATCAAATATACGCTCACTTATTCAGCTAAAGACAGTCTTAAACTGAGTCGATCTTTCTCATAAATAAACAAGGAATGTCAATTAGGTTAAAATATTACATATAGGGTGAGGTATATTGCCTAGCCGGCCGGACAGTGTCGTTTGACTAATGGGTTTCATTTACTAGACAGCTGAGCATCCTTTAGTTTATCGGTTATGATAGGGAACTTATGTCAAATATACATTGAATTGGCATTACGTTTATACCACAGAATGCATGGAAAAGCCTCAATTAAAAAAAACGTAAATGTATTTTTTTCGGGGTTCCAAAATATAGACACTTGCAGTTATTATAAAAGGCAGTTTTTTATATAATATTGACATATAAACCAATCCAGATACCCAAAATAACCTTTTCTATTTAGTCTGTAAGTTATAGTCAGAAGCCTTTAACGGTCAAAACTAGTTTTAACTGTTAAATTTAGTCAAAACTAGTTTTGAGTGCAGATATAAAATTGTAATATGTATCCAACAATGTCGAGTTGGTTTTCGGTCTTACATGTTCAACCTATATTATTGTTGTCGCAGAATGAGTGATTTTAGCATAATTTTAGGTGTTTTTACCATCTGGTATTTCAAATGTAAGCTTTGGACAAAAGTACTTTTAACTGATTTTAGCAGACAAAACTAGTTTTGACTGTGACATGTATTACATTCAACCGAGACAGTGTACGCCCACCATGGATTGGCAATTTGAAGCACCGAAAATACCCTTTTCCAGGAATGTTTTTATTAAATCTTTAAAACATCATTTCAAAGGTCTTCGAACCAAGATTAGCGCTAAATCGGGTTCGGTTTAATTTAACGATGGAATCGGACCTAGCATGGTATAGTTCTTGTGCGCTTGCGCATTAAACGCGTGTAAAATCGGACATAAATCTAGTTCTGGCATGAAGGTTGCCTGACCTTAGCCCTCGTAAGGGCTAGTTCACACACTGCCACTTTCAAATCAAGTGAGTTACATCAAGACAGTAATTTACTTGATGGACCAGTGTAATCTTTAAATGAACTTGCATAAAAACGTTTTTTAAGAATAGGAGAGAACGTGTTGTACGATGGAAACCTGAGTGTCTGAGATGTTCAAATACCTCAGCGCTTGAAATTGCCAATCCGCGGTGGGCACGCGAGGTAATTAAGCCCATACTGTCTCTCTCTCTCTGATAGAAGGCCTGTGCCCTGTGGTGGGACGTTTATAGGCTACATAAAAAATTGTTAAATGATGAATAAAAACGGTAGTTTTATTTCTTTACGGCTAATATTTTTTACAATATAATCAGTCGAGAAGTCAATAGTCATGTGGTATTATACGCGCTATACAAGGCGGCCTGTGACTATGACGTCAACAACAAACAACAAATTGGCCTTTTTGCATCTACTGAAGATGATTTATACAGCGTCCACTGGCATCTTCACTCACACTAGATGGGTGAAGGGACCACTCCGACGCTGTAGTGCCTGGGACATGGTTTTATAGATGGTGTAGGCTGGCCCAGCACCTATACCATCCTGACAGCTTAGTCGGCCTAGCCCACAGGAAAGACTAGTCAATACGTGCGGAGCCAACCAAGTCGCGGGTTTCCTCACGATGTTTTCCTTCACCGTTAGCGTGTGGTATTGCGACTACAAATTCGCAAATGTACGTCACTCTGTCAGATAACGCCTTATAATGTAAGACACGTTTATCTTTGAGTTATCTCGTTGTCTATATCAACCCTTGTATGCCCCCACTTCTGGGGCACTGGTCTCTTCCTGCGTCGCAGGATAGTTAGGCCATACTCCACCACGAGGACCAAGTCCGGTTTGGTGGAGGATTGTAAGACAGTGGCAGGCCTACTGTCTGAAGTTATCAAGCCGCCCATAATGCCGCTGACATGGCTTAACGACTGCGATTGCATCAAAACCGATACCAACGGCTTAGCGTACCTTGCGAAGCATGGAGGCGCTCGGATAAAATGGTAATAGCGGTAGTCACGGGATAGTCACCCATCCTGCAACTGACCGCGCCTGATGTTGCTTAACCCAAATTTTTGATGCCAATCACTCGGTTCCACTAGGCCACGAGCGCTTAACGCGTTAGAGTGTTTTAAGAGTGTATAAACAATTGACTTATCTCGTAAAATAATATTCATAGGCATCTGCACCCTTATAAGAAATCCTTTAAAAATTAAAAATTCAACAAAAAACTAAATATAATACCTTTTTATTACTATTATCCTAAGTAGGTAAGTGATTCTAGAATTAAGTTTATAACGGAGTAAATAATTTATGAAGTTTCTTTCATTCTGTTTCATGATTTTTAAATCAAATATCTAAGGCTATCTTCCTTTTCTTCCTTGATTTCTTTTGGTTTTTCACTGCTTCTTAATCTTTTCATGAAACCTATAGACAACTACTTGCAAATTATTTTTTATTCTGTATCTCATCATCAGTTTCTTTCTACAGTTAATACGTTTTCAAACAAGGTTTTCAAAGTCGTATTTTTTTCCATTATTATTATAATTCAAATTCAAATAATTTTATTTCAACGTAAAGAATTTACATTCTGTTTGCTGAATGTCAATGTACAATGTAAAGTGTAAGCCGCCGCCTTCGGGCCGTAATTGTAGTGGAGAAAAAGGCAGCGGAAAAAAAAACTCCACTCTGACCATCTTTTCTCAAATCATCTTAAAACCAAATACATCAGTTGCCATATGTAAACCTAATAAGATTTCATGATTGCCATTAACAACCCTAAATGCCAAAGCATTAGTCAAATGTCTCACAATATACCTACAAAGACTCCATCAAGTACATAATGTGTAGTGCTTACGAAAGTACTAGTTCCAAAAAAGTACTTAACATAACATAACATTTACATACAAGCACGTACATTGCTTCTGTCCCCACACTAGGATACCCTGTGTCATGGGAACCAGAAACAGCGACATCACAAACATGTAAACATCCAAGACCGGGGCTTTTTTTTGTTCCCAGCCGGGAGTCGAACCCGGGACCTCTTGCATGGTAGGCAGACGCGCTACCGCTACGCCACAGAGGTCGTCTTATATTCATAATTCATAAAGTTATATATAATTATATTCATAAAGTTGGTCTAGATAAGGTCTAGCCAAAACTCAGCAGATCTCATAACGGTAACGCACATGAGTCAAAAGGTTCTCTTAGTTCCGTGAACTGCAACTGTCTCGGGTTCACATACCGGTCTCCATTACGCACCTACCGTCTAAGCTTGAAGGTACTCAGCCTCTTATCCACATTGCCATAGGCACTGCTATTGCACGGTGCAAAGGTAGAGCTAATTTGGCTTTACGTGCATAGCTACTACTCCAAAGCGTTTAACACACGTGGACACACTTTTAAAAATAGACGACACGAAAAGAATAATTTCCTTAATTCTTTGGTGACATATAATCATCGTGATTTAGGATTCAGCTGTGTATTAATCCAGGATACCAATTATATACGAGTAACTACACCAGGAAATAATATAAACTGTGTACCAAATTTCCTTAAAATGCTTTTAAAGTGAAGGATGTAAAAAGTGAAACCTTTCAAAAGTTTTAGCAGACGGTTTAAATTTCATTACGATGTTTTCCTTCACTTAACGAGTGGCATTGCTACTGTAACACCTCTCTTCTCTTCAGCTGAGCTTCTTTCGGAGAGAGAGAGAGGGTACGGACTTAATCATCACGCGGGCCCATCGCGGATTGTTTCTATATTACGCGCACTAAATCTTTAGCGATTCTAATCATCTATAAGTGTCAAATTCCAAACAAATTATACTATTTTTAAAAACCTATTTAGAGGCTAAAAATTTCACCCATGCCGGGATTCAAAACCGCAACCTCTGGCTATCCGTGACTCACCGGCATCAGTGAAATTTCGAACCTCTTTACACTATTCTCTGTATTACGTATAGGCAGCGACATCTGGCTGAAGTCGATTGCATCACTTACAGCCCCGACTACCTACTTTGCAGTTAGGTTTTTACATCGGAATCTCTATATCTTTTATATCAGCGCTGGCACGGATAGCCAGAGGTCGCGGGTTCGAATCCCGGCATGGGCGGAATTTTTAGCCTCTAAATAGGTTTTCAAACAAATTACTTTAGGTTTCCACCAGGATTTGCCGCGCATAATAAGGCCCCAGATCTGTCAAAAGTATACATTCGTTGGCTATTTGTACTGCAATGAGTGTAAATAATTGTGTATATCATTTCAGAACTGTATTTTTCTCAGAGTTTTTAATTTGATTAAATTGTTTAAAAGTTACTTTATCGAAAATGACAACTTCGAAATGGCGGAAACGTCAGCCTTACTTAAAAAAGAACGCGCTCGCAGTCTAGCAGACTTACCGAGAATCCGCTGAAGCAGTTACTCTGCTTTAAAACTGTGCGATATTCGCCTCATGTAAACAGTGCGAAAAAGTAACTCTTTTAAACAGATACTTGAAGTGATATTCAAGCGAAAGTGAAATTACTGAATTATCAAAATATTGGGAGCGCAGTGTTTGTGTTTAAAAAATTAATAATAACAGCGAATTAAATGTGTAAATAAACTGTGATTGAGATTAAAATACAGTGAAATACCGAAACTTGTTTGTATGTGTTATTTCTTGATTAAACCTCGACACATCACAAAAATTAACAATACCGACTATACGTCGTCTCGTCATCGGCGCCTTATCCGAATCGTTTCGAAGTAGGCCCCAACGGCTGGATAAGGGGAATAATGCTTACAGCTCGTAATAAATGCGGCTGGAACAAAGCGAGCGAGCTGATACCGAGTAGGAAGTTGTGTCTGAACGTCTGGGAGCAGCCGTGCAAATATGGACTTATTTTTTTATGAAGCTCTAATGTCGTTTCACATATGGTCGTAATAATAATTATACTTTATTGCACACGAAACATTTGACAGAACATTTCATAAGAAATAACATGTGCAAAGGCGAGCTTATCTCTGAAAGAGATTTCTTCCAGCAAACCTTTGAGAGTCGGAGAAGCAGTAAATAGCGGGACTATATACGTGTACAAAATATACCACCTAGATATTGAATAACCTACCAAACTGAAAGAAAGAAATAAACAAACTACACATATTGAATAACCTACCTAACTGAAAGAAAGAAATAAACAAACTACACAAACTAAAATAAATACTTAAATATATAGCTCAATATGGTCGTAAGTTTAGAATCTTCTTTTGACGTGACAATAATAATAATAGTGGCCTTTTGCATCTACTTATTGAGATGATTTATACAGCGTCCAGTGGCATCTTCACTCACACTAGATGGGTGAAGGGACCACTCCGACGGTGTAGTGCCTGGGACATGGTTTTATAGATGGTGTAGGCTTGCCCAGCACCTATACCATCCTGACAGCTTAGTCGGCCTAGCCCTCAGGAAAGACTAGTAAATACGTGCGGAGCCAACCAAGCCGCGGGTTTCCTCACGATGTTTTCCTTCACCGTTAGCGTGTGGTATTGCGACTACAAATTCGCAAATGTACGTAACTTTGAAATTAAACAAAGTCATTGGTACATGCCCGCACTGGGCATCGAACCTGGGGCTCTTGCTTGCGAGTTCATGGTTCTACCCACTGAGCTACCACCGCTTACTTAATTATTTATCACGTGACAATACGTGACAAATTTCAGGCAGGCAGGCAGGCAGATAGAGAACACTTTATTGCACAACCACAAAAATATTACAACCATGATTCTTAAATCTAAGTTATTAAAGTAATTACATTTTACCTAATAAAATTTAATAATAATAATAACTTTCACACAACACAACCACTTGACCTGGTCCCAAACTAGGATACCGTGTACTATGGTAACCAGGCAAGGACGTCACGAACAAAAAAACACGACCAGACGAGGCCACTTGTACAAATGTACGAAGGCCCCCGGTGGGAATCGAACTCACGACCTCTATCTTGGTAACCAAGCTCGTTAATGGCTAAACTAACGAGGCAGTCGAAATAGTAGTTCCTTATTGTCCTAAGCCCCAATCTTTCAGTTACTTTAAGATGTGAAAATTTCTGTAAAGTCACATAAAAGAAAAAAGTTGCAGAATTTCTGTTGAGTCAATGTGTATGTAGGTAGTTGGCTAGTTTTGATTCTGCCCGGCTTCTGCACTTACCTCTTGTTCGTGGCAATATCATGTGACTGACCGAACCCAAGCCTTAGGTGTAGGGCGAGCAAGAGGTTAGTGTGTAGGGAGTCTACAAATGTCTTTCTTAGTATTTGTATGTACGAAGAATGAACACAATCACTTTTTTGTACTGATCTCGCTATGGAGATCGGAATGTCCCAGGTTTGAAATCTAGACCAAAAGTCGAGGACCTATTCTATTCAAGGTAACAAATCGTAAGTCCTCAGTCCTACATTCAACGCACGCCCATTCAACAGTAATAAAGGATTATACTCTTTATTTTAATGCCATAACCCGTGCTAAGTACAATTTTAAAAACCTATTTGGAGGCTAAAAATTCCACCCATGCCGGGATTCGAACCCCCGAATTTTTAGCCTCTAAATAGGATTTTGAAAAAGTAATAAAGGACCTCACACGGCCGCGAGAACTAACTACTATAACCATTCACATTATCACGTAGTTTCCAACAAGCCCGGGGAGGAGTATTTACCAAAAAGTCCACACAATACGTCCTTTGAGTTCCGATGGCTGGGTCAATATATTGACAGGTCAAACACGGTGTGACAAGGCCTCGTGACATGCCACTGTCAGGCTAATTGGACCTGTCAACATTTATTGTCGGACTCCTGAGCATAATTGCTGTGGGAAAGTACCAATGACGTCGCGGCCCGGAGGGTTATGAAGCGTAATTTATGTTTTAAATCGCATTGGAAAATGCATCGATAACAGCTAATTACCTAAAAAGTCTTACGGTGTTATATAATATAATAATATTGGCCTTTTTGCATCTACTTAATGAGATGATTTATACAGCGTCCAGTGGTATCTTCACTCACACTAGATGGGTGAAGGGACCACTCCGACGCAGTAGTGCCTGGGACATGGTTTTAAAGATGGTGTAGGCTTGCCCAGCACCTATGCCATCCTGCCAGCTTAGTCGGCCTAGCCCACAGGCCTAGTCAATACGTGCGGAGCCAAACAAGCCGCGGGTTTCCTCACGATGTTTTCCTTCACGTTTTTGAAATTAAACAAAGTCATTGGTACACGCTTGCCAGTTCATGGTTCTACCCACTGAGCTACCACCGCTTACGGTGTTATACGAGTCCACTAAAACATTTCTCATTGCAGTTTGTATAGTCTGACGTAAAGGGAAGAACAACTAAAACTGCATCCCAAAAGAATTTTAGCGAATCGTGTTTTAAGTCATATTTTTGCTTGTGAAGCGGTATGGTGGAGAGACGTATATCGTTCGATACTGATACTTAAGACTATATCAATACATAACTAAATAATCACGTACATTTCTTGATTAAAAAAAACCTATTTAGAGCCTGAAAATTCCACCCAGGCCGGAACTCAAACCCGCGACCTCTGGCTATCCGTGCCAGCGCTCTTTCCAACTGAGCTAATGGGCGACTCACCGGCATCAGTGAAATTTTGAACCTCTCTACAATATTCTCTGTATTACGTAGAGGCAGCGACATCTGGCTGAAGTAATTTGCATCACTTGCAGCCCCGAGTACCTACTTTGCAGTTAGGTTTTACCATCGGAACGATATCGCTGTACCCACATGATTATATTATTTTTAATGCACTAACCCGTGCTGAGGAAAATTTTAAAAACCTATTTAGAGGCTAATTTCTTGATTTGTATATCTCTCACTAACTGTAATGTAAAACATCGCGTGGATTTTTTTAACGTATTTTTTTATTCAGTAAAAATACCTAAATATTTTTATTATTACCACACAATTATCACCAAATCGCAAAACATTTTGTTGAGGAACCCTTGCTTTAACATACTTTGGCGTTTTAATCGCCCAACCACGTAGGGCACGCGTGGTAAATAAACCCATACCACCTAAAGGAAGACTTGCACCCTGCAGTGGGACGTGCCTCTTACTCATAACGACGCAGGAAAAGTCCGATTAATCACTACAACAGCGGCATTAAAGTGATGTTAATACGATTGTTAACAATGTTTGTCTGTCCGTCCATGCATTAACATTTAAATACGCCGACAGTCAAGTGTGGGCGGAAAGTAATGCTTTACTCGGATTGTGCACTGCACTATGAGCGACTGAACTCTGAACATTTCACTGCTTAATTACTGTGTTTTTATTTTTATTTTAATTCAATCACAATATTGCCTCACGTTTGTATCCCTGAGGGGTAGGCAGAGACCAGGGATTGCTAATTGTTACGATCCTGACACCACCTTCGCTTCATTAACGTTCGTTAGTCGTTGAAGAAGAAGAAGAAATACATTTATTTATCGCCACACAGACATATACAAATCGTAGAATAGAACAAAATATTAAAAAAGTAATAAAAACAAACAAATACGACAAAACACAGCAAGCGGATACGGGTCATGTCCATGCGGCGGTAAAACGGCCTCAGGCTCAGTACTTGCTGCAGGTTTTTTGCCCACAGCACTGATTTTCAGCAAGGGTCTGGTGACAGTGACTCACGGAAAGTCGCATCGAGACCCACGACGTACGATACAATACAATACAATACGATAAGATACGATACGATACGTTATGATACGTTGCATGCACGCACTGCGGTTATTTTTATTACATACGTCGTACTTTTTATTTTCCCCTTTGCTTATACATTTCCTATTTGGTCGAAATATATCCGTCTGGGAAGTCCCTTACTAGCCTTTCCACCCATATTCGCTAGATGTATTTATTTCTTCAATCTTTCTTCCTTCCTCATCTCTACATGTCCAAATCAACATTCCGTTCTCAATTCTAGTCACTACATCCTCTTTCAGTCCACACCTTTCTCTAATCAGACTATTCCGTATCATTTAAAGTAGCTCTACGCATACCTACTTTAATCAATCAATCTGTCTATATTCTTCCTCTGTTGCATAGGTATCCCCAGAAGACAGATGGCAAAATGGCAAAATACTAAGGACCTCATTATTTTGTGACATCTGCATTGTAATAATACTGTCGTTTACGCAAATAAATTAATTTGAGTTTGAGCGAAAAATCGTGAAAAAACCTGAGATGCCTGAGGTGTTCACGTAACTAAGATTTGCCAATTAAATTGCCAATCTGCGGTGAGCATTAAACCCATACTCTCTCTCTGAGATAAGGCCTGTGCCCTGCAGTACGACGCCTATAGGCTACGAACAAAAAACTATATCCAACCTAGTTAGAGATACAAGATGGAGATAGCTAAATTAATAACGCCTTTTCTTAAAACCTATTTAAAGGCTAAAAATTCCACCCATGCCGGGATTCGAAGCCGCGACCTCTGGCTATCCGTGCCAGCGCTCTTTCCGACTCCCCGAAGTTTGCTGGAAGAAATCTCTTACAGAGATAAGCTCGCCTTTGTACAGGTATTTTCTTTCATTGTATTTCTTTTTTGTGTTTTTCGTGTACAATAAAGCATAAAGTATAAAGTAACATAAAATATTTTTACAAAGCGAAACCACCAATACGTCTCTTTAGGCCGATTTCTGAATTGGGAATTTCGAGAATTAAGTAAATACTTAAGTAACGTTCTGTCACGCTCTTTTCTGAGAAATTCGAAGAGACAAGACGACAATTAAGTATTTACTTACCCTTACTAACATTTAAATTCAGAAACTGCCTCTTTGGGTCTTTCTTTGGGGTAGACTCGTCACTTTTCGTCATAGTTCCTGGCGTCACTCCTGGCGCCTTCTCGTTCAAACCCCTTCACGCCGATTCAATGACCTGTCGCCGGCGCTCGCCGCAATGTTGACAAATCCCTTTTACATTGAATAATTGTGACCTCTATTGTCACTAGGCTGCCACAGAATAGGAGTGTTCAGATGGTTTCTAATGAGATCAACCCTTTGTATGTCCCCACTTCTGGGGCACGGGTCTCTTCCTGCATCGCAGGAAGGTAAGGCCATACTCCACCACGGAGGCCATGTCCGGGTTGTTAAAAGATTGTAAGACAGTGGCGGGCTTTACTGTCAGAAGTTATCAAGCCGCCCATAAGGCCTCTGACATGGCTTAACGACTGCCATTACATGACAGCCGGTACCAACGGTTTAAAGTGCCTTGCGAAGTACACAAGCGCTCGAAATAAACCCATCCTCCCATCCTTAACTCAAGTAATTTATTCCAATCACTCAGTTCGACTGAGTGTAGAAGCGCTCGTGGCCTAGGCGAACCGAGTGATTGGAATCAATCACTTGGTTAAGCAACAACAGGCGCGGTTAGGTACGGGATGGGTGAGCGTCCCGTGACTACCGCTAGTGGCATTTTTCCGAGCGCTTCCGTGCTTCGCAAGGCACGTTAAGCCGTTGGTGCCGGCTGTCATATAATGGCAGTCGTTAAGCCATGTCAGAGGCCTTATGGGCGGCTTGATAACTTCTGACAGTGAGGCCCGCCACTGTCTCACAATCCTCCACCAACCCGGACTTGGCCCCCGTGGTGGAGTATGGCCTAACCTTCCTGCGATGCAGGAAGAGACCCGTGCCCCAGCAGTGGGGACATATAAGGGTTGATAACGAAGTTCGACTGAGCAACGAGCACTCCGTTGCGATACCACTCGCTAACCTTGAAGGAAAACATCGTAAAGAAACCCTAGTGTCTAAAGTTTTTACAGACATCAGAGCTTGCTATACAGTGGTCCAACTATGCGGCTAACTACGGAAATCTCAGGTCTAACTTGTTCAGACATCAATGGAAAAACTAAATCTAAGAAGTCAATCTATTAAAAAACTAAATACTTTTTATGACCATTCAAACCCTTTTAAATATTATGGGTTATTATATACCTATATTTTTATTTTGCCCTTATCATCTATATTATAAATACAATTTTACTTCAATGAGCCGCTTTCGGCCAATATTCACAAAGCAATTCATTGATAGGGCTGACAGGCGTGGCCATAGAAGATCCGGAATACGGCTGTCAAAATTTATCGGTACTACGCAAAATTTGACGGACGTGTCCCTGTTTTTTAATGTGTTCGCCTATAATAAGCTCCATCTATGAAAAGCTTTTGGAATTTGTGCCG
The DNA here is from genome assembly GCA_934045075.1 of Yponomeuta sedellus. NCBI lineage: Eukaryota > Metazoa > Arthropoda > Insecta > Lepidoptera > Yponomeutidae > Yponomeuta > Yponomeuta sedellus. The sequence goes on along the minus strand of OW203734.1, from coordinate 22,043,767 downwards.
AAACCGGCTCATTAAATTTTGAGGCAAGTTGCCTCAAACCGTCTTTCTGCGACAGTCCTGTTATGCAGCCTTGACTGTGACCCTGTCCTACAGGGTTCGCGCGGTTGCAAAGTCATCACCGTCCGGTTGTATCAGGATATAGGCCACTCGGACGCGCGTAACGTAGATACACGTTCGGTCCGCGTAGCCCGCCATCCACTTCCAGGAATTGGAGTGGAATAATGTTTTTATTGTATTTGTTCAGGACACAAGCAATCATAAAAAAAAAACTATAAAAGTTGTGTATACAAAATTAGACCTTAAGTAAAGAAAATATTAATAAGAAAAGCATGTTATCTTAAGCAGTTAACAAAAAATGCATATGCACTAATGCAGTGGAACGTAACGTAGGGCATGAGGCACATATGCAGGTTCTGGGCGCGGGCGTGGAAAAGACGCGCCTCGTTGTATAGAGTTCACGTCCTTGCCCCATCCTATGTGCTATGTCCCATCGCTACAGTACATTTTTCCGCGCCCTTTTCCCACGTCCTCCCTATAAGCTCCACGACCAGGACGCCCACCAGGGGTCTGTTGTATAGAACTGCGATTCATGGTTAACTACAGCAATTTTATGTGCATTGTATACCCGATTAATCTACAGATTACAACGTAGACGCTGCTACAAAATAGCTCGATTTTTTTTAAGAAGAAGGAAAGTATCGTTAGAATATAATGTATCTGCTGGGCTGATTTGTGAATCTAAAGCATCCATGGCGCCACCCAAACGAATACAAAAAATCATTCAAAGCTCTCCAGCAGGTAAGGAGGAGTTGAGTGACATACACACGTACAGTAGAATTATATATTTTAAAGATAAGATAAGAATATTATACACACCAGAAAATAATTACAGAAACAGTTATAAAAGATCAGGTACAATTGGCGGCCTTATTGCTGATAGCAATATACTCGTATATAGATAAGAGAGAGAGAGAGAGAGAGAAATAGTTTATTTCTCTCAGAAATAAATAATATATTTGATGTACATATATTTTCATCACTTACCTAAAAAAACAATGCTTTATCCTGAACAAATAAAGTAGCACACTACATTAAAGGATTAGATAACTACTGCATTCTTTGCAATGCACTAGAATGCATATGCTAAACCCAAAAGACGAAAAACGTTGGCACGATCGCACTCGAATAACATTATATTTCTACGTGTTACTCACTTAATCAAATTAATAAATTAACGCTTTATTCATAGGGCTATGAATAAATAAAGTAGATTACGCCCATAAAACACAGATTAGGTATATTGTCGCAATTGACGCGCCAAGGGAAAACCAATATACGACAAGTAATATGTATTATCTGTTTGGTGCTTTTAGTAATTATTCATTTGTTTATTCATTGGGAGTATTTCGAAGCTCTTCAAAAAAAAAGTCTATTAGGAACTTACCTGAAGACACCTTTTTTATCTGTAACTATTTCCTATACCTCGCAAGGACCTCATTTCTTCTTCTTCTTCTTCAGGCTATATTATGTAGTCCACTACTGGACATAGCCCTCCCCTAATGAGCCCCATAGAGCCCTGTCTTCAGCGGACCTCATTTCTACTGCATTAATTCTACTTTCTTGCTTCTTTTGCCACTGCCACACCCAAATCTCGCTACCATACATAAGTGTTGGGACCAGCACACCATTATGAACCAATCTAGCTCTTTTGGAGATGTCTCGGCTGCACACAATGGAATGCAAGGCGCCGTTGACGCAATTTCCCGCTTTTACTCTATATTCCATTTCCTATAGTCCTACAATTAGTCAATTTGTAATGTAATAAGAATTAACAGCCTACCAACATTTGAATTAACATTTGATGAAAGTTGTATGAAACCATCGCAAAGCGGTGGGCAGTGACTGGAAGAGTAGAGGCGAAGATCGGGCTCAGTGGTGTGCCTTGGGAGAGGCCTATGTCCAGCAGGGGACTGACATCGGCTGATTGTGATGATGATGATAATTATGATTTATAAAACTTATACTGCCGCAATTACCTAAGACTACAAAATCCAAATATTCACAGAAAGCTCCGTCATAAAAAGTGGCACTAGAACCAATATGAAATTAACCTGAATTAATCAAAAATACCGCCCGAGGACATGATCCCATGGCGACAGCAGCGTAACCCAATTACCCCACTACCGCACTTGCTATAGTTACCACTTCGTTACAGTTTTGTCCACCTTCAGGTAGTGTACTATGTCGTTATTGGCGTCAAAGAAATTGTAACGTCAAGTGAAGTTTCCGTGTCTCCGAGATCTAGTTGCAGCGGGTTGCAGGGACATTATGATATGCCCGTAGTTTATTGGAAACATTTGTTTGCACGAGGCTCTTTGGCAATGCTCCTATATTGCGGTAAAGACAATCTTGTTACATAGGTACTTGTACCAACTAATTCATTTTAATCGATGATTTGAAAAAAGATTTTCAGAGTGGAGTATTTTTGCGCTGTTTTTCGCCACTACAACTCGACCCGAAGACAGCGGATAACATTCCACATTGACATTCAACGAACATAATGTAAATTGTTTGCGTTGAAATAAGTTTTTGTCGTCTGATAAATCAATTAATGCTATGACAGACATAAGGTGCCTGTATTCCTGTATTCTTCAGGCGTAAACAGAAGTTGTAAGGGCAAACTAAACATGTAAAGAAAGAAAGAAAATGTATTTATTTGACGGCACAATACTCAAAACAAAACAAAAAAAAAACACACAAACCAATTAAAAAAAAAAAAGATTACACAGAACGAAAAAAAAAAAGACACAGCTAAAACATAAATCAACTTACACTATTTTTTTATTTTTAATGCACTAACCTGTGCTAAGGAACAAATTTAAAAACCTATTTAGAGGCTAAAAATTTCACCCATGCCGGGATTCGAACCCGCAACCTCTGGCTATCCGTACCAGCGCTCTACCAATTGAGCTTACAACTTTTAATTTAATTAAATCAACTTTACAACACGAAAACAACATAATTTAATACATAGGTTTTAAGTATTGAGCCCCCAAAATGGGCCCGACTCAGCATAATGTAGCAACAGACATGTAAGTAGAAAATGTATGTAACATCTCTAAAAAGTTAAAATTACTTTGCTAAATTCCGCCAAAAATCTCACAAACGCCATTTGGTTAGTTGATGCACCGCCCTCCCTCCCACTTTTTCAAGCAGAAGCAAGACAAGAACACACCACCACCGACACCAATACTTGTGTGAGAAAATTCGCGACGTGTTTGGCCTCTAACACGATACATCCTCAGGCTCACAAGTGCACGTAAAGTAACGCCTAATTCCATACAATATAATAATTATGTAATAATTATCTCTGTCAGGTCTGATATTTTACTTCCTATGTTCAACACAGTGTTTCATAGAACTACAATTATTCCTTGCGAAGTCGATTAACCCACAAATTAACAAGTAGAGTCCTCTACCTAATGTACATCGTATTGTCACAAGAAACTGCAAATTGCAGTTTAATGAAACGCAGCCCTGCCCAGGGCAGGAGAAGGATGTCATGGTTGTGCAACATCAAGGAGTGGACCGGTGTTAAAACCGCGGAGGAGCTGTTCAGAACCGAGATCGCTGTAAAGAGCTGTCTGCCAACCTCAAGTAATGGAGAGCCCTGCCCAGGTGACACAAAAATGTCAGGATTTGACAATTTATGTCCTGGAAACTCGCGACTTTGGACATGTAAAACGCGCGACTCGAGTCATCGTAGAAGCTGGTTAAAGCCAGGTTTTCACGGTTTTAGTGCGCTCGGTCTGAGTGCTTCATCCGAGTGAACTAATGCTTCTGATTGGCTATTTTGGTGTTGTCACGAAAAACCGTCCAATCAGAAGCATTAGTTTTCTCGGATGGCGCACTCGGTCCGAGCGTCCGAGCGTACTAAAACCTGGACTATTTCACAAAGTTCTCGTTTTGCCGCGTGTTAACGTTACATCAGTCATGTCTTGATACCTACATATTTAAGATGATATCTGGTAAACAGTACGCAGTACTGGCGCAATAAATAAGCTAACGTCTACGGTTAATTGAAATTATTGTAATAAGCTGCGACTGTAATTGTTTGTTACAAGGTTTGACCAGAATTATGTGCCATTAAGTCTAGTTCGAGTAGGTATGTGCCGCTGACAATATTTCTAACTCGCAGTAAGTTAATAGACAGGCTTCTGAAAACCAACTCAGATTTTTTGTGAGTGTTAAATAAGTATAACATAACATTTACATACAGGCACATACATTGCTTCTAGCCCCACACTAGGAAACCCTGTGTCATGGGAATCAGAAACAACGACATCACTAACATGTAAACATCCAAGACCTGGTGTTTTTTTTTTGTCTCCGGCCGGGATTCGAACCCGGGACCTCTTGCATGGAAGGCAGATGCGCTTCCTCTACGCCACTGAGGTCGTCAAGTGCTCACACAGTCATCATTTTAAAATCTTTCGTGTATTGTATTAAAAAAAGCAAATAAATATTCACTTTAAAATAAGCCCCCAAAACGCTATCTTGAGCAATATGGCGTCCCACAGGAATTAATGACGTCTCTGGTCAGTAAACAAACAAAATTCAAGTCAACCCTCGGATTCTCACCTCGCTATATTTACTGACCTGTGACGTCATTATCGATTCGACAAATCCTGGCCGTTTTCGACAAAATATTGCTACAGATACAAAGTTATCAAGCTTAATCCTGATTTTCTGCATAAATAAAACATTTTTATTTAGTTAAAGTATCTCAAATCGGTTTTAAAACGCATAATTGATACAATAGCCTCTAAATAGGTTTTTAAAAATGTCAAAGAGCCTAGCATGGGATAATTATTGTTTTGTCATCTGTTCAGGATAAAATCTAAGATCATCGGATTAAAGTACACAAGACAAATTGACGTTAAATAATGTTCTATTAATAATTGCGGCCTCGGTGGCGCAGCGGTTTAGCACGCTGACTGTAAAACGGGAGGTCTCGGGTTCAATCCCCGGCCGAGTCAAAATAGGAAATGAACTTTTCTAGTTTGTCTCGGGTCTTGGATGTTACCTATGTATTAATTGTATTAAATCTATCGTCGAGTTAGCACCTATAACACAAGTCATTTAGTTGTACTTAGTATAGGGCTAACGAGATCTGTGTAGTATGTCTGTGAAAATTTATTTATTTATTTATTCTTTCTAAATAACATAACATAATATAACATGGACATAATATTTACATACAAGCACATACATTGCTTCTGGCCCCACACTAGGATACCCTGTGTCGTGGGAACCAGAAACAACGACATCACAAACATGTAAACATCCAAGACTTGGGCTTTTTTTTTGTTTCCAGCCGGCATTCGAACCCGGGACCTCTTGCATGGTAGGCAGACGCGCTACCGCTACGCCACAGAGATCGTCGTCGTAAATAGATATAAAAAATATTTTTGACCATTATGTGCTTGTACGCCAAGCCTAGAAACTAAAAGAAGTTCTTTATATTTTTATTACAGCTTCAGATATTATTCATTGAGGCTTACAAAATATCAATTTATTCACTCAATTTCAATTAATACTTTAATTCAATTCTATAAAGAAAATAACAATAATAATTCACCGTGGGCAGTTGTAGAATAAAAAACAAAGCTAATAAAACCAAACCTTACGTTGTACTCTCACGTCATGACGTCACTATATATCCTATTTCATAGCTGTAAACGGTTGAATTTATAAATTCCGCGTTCCCGAATTACCAACATCAAAGTGAATCCAACAAATCTCGAGTATCCCGCATTTCGCAGGTAATTCCTCGCATTTGAAACTCAAATTAGAATTATTTATTTGTCTGTATTTTTGAATTAGCGTTCGCTTTGTAACATTGCACTTCTTCCGTTGGGTCTGTTGTTCCGATCTTGTTTGTTCATTCGTTCGTTTCTTCATTCGTTAGTTCCTTTTTTTTGAGATTATACCATCGGATAATATTTTTATATACCTAGAAGTATCAAAATAACCGGATTTTACTTATTTTGCTTTAATTATTATCGATATACCATCCAGAACAAATAATACAAAATAAAATATACTACATGTCTATATGGAATTAGATAAGATAAGAATATTCTTTATTGTACACTGGAAAAACAACAAATCCAAAACAATTGCAAATATACATAGTACAATTGGCGGCCTTATTGCTAAAAGCAATTTCTTCCAGACAACCTTACGATGAAAAGTTGCTGAAGGAATTTAAAAAGACGGGTAGCCAGTGCAAATTTGAATGTTGATACATACTTATACTTAATAATAATACACTTACATACCGTTTTACATACCGAATTACATATGACTTTCATGAAAAAGTTCAGTGATAAGCATAATCTGTTTTTAATTTTATTAAGTATGATTTTAAATAAAAGTATTATGTGTTCATTAGTGCTTAAAGTATTTTCAACTCTGCTAATTGACGTCATTTTCACGATTTTTTTTTAAATATAAACGCACACGCACGCCTGTCCGTTCCTGCAGACTAGCGTTGTTTTGTTTACTCTACCCACAATTTTAAAAGAGCCTCTTACTGTTAACTGGACACCATCAGTCCAAATAAAGAGAACTTCTCTTATACCGTACTGTACCGCACTGCAGTAGGTATTTATGTAAAATACCACCTAAACAAATAACAATACAATAATATTGTCTGCACTTTGCGAGAAACGTTACCGTTAGTGCTGGATGGTATTAATAGCAATTATTGTTAAGCCATGTCAGAGGCCTTATGGGTGGTTTGATCACTGACAGTAAGACCCGCTATTTCTCCACCAACCAGACTTGGCCCTCGTAGCCTAACCTTCCTGCAGGTAGAAACCCCAGCAGTAGGGACAAACAAAGGGTTGTTATCATCACTATTGTCAATAGTTTTCAACGATATTTAGCTTACACTATGGTTGCAAATTTTTACGCGATTTAGAGATGAAAAAGAGATTTAGTATCAAACGCGCCAAAGAATTTATTTCACGTATCGCACTAACCATTGTGGCCAGCCCGGGTAGCAGTCGTTAGAAAGGTTAAGTTGTAAAAACCTATTTAGAGGCCAAAAATTCCACCCATGCCGGGACTTGAACCCGCGACCTCTGGCTAACCGTGCCAGTGCTTTCCCAACAGAGCTAATGGGCGACTTACCGTCATTAGTGAAATTTCGAACCTCTTTACAATACTCTCTGTATTACGTACAGGCAGCAACATCTGGCTGAAGTAATTTGCATCACTTGCAGCCCAGAGTACCTAAGGTAAGTAAGTAAGGCGCGTAAGGTTAAGTTACAAGGGGATCAACACGTGGGCTCTCAGTGGCAAAAACTCCCTTTGGTCGGAGTGAGCCGATCTCATTCCGTTGGCGCCGCGGTAAATAAGCCCCAGAGACAGAACAAGCGCGCTTGTTAAAATTTTCTATGCGAAATGCTAATGGGACAAAGTCACTTACACGCTCTCTATGGATTCAGTCGGCTCTACTTGGGACGACCTTGGCAATCTAGTTTGAGGTATAATATAATAGTTGAGCGGGCTTTCAATTTTACTGCCGCACTGCAATGTTTTCGTTACGTTTCGGTCAAGCTTTGGATTTCGGAGACTGCACTATTCATCGGTAAAACACCATGGCTTTATTCAGACTAAATATTACATCAATAACACTATCTGACAGCTCTACTCATGTTATTATGTCACACAAGCACACACACACACACACACATACACACACACAATCTCACAAACAAACACACGCACCTTAATCTGAGTGGCTAAAAACTGTTTTTTTGTCATATTAGTTTTTCTTGCATGCAAATAATATTGTTATATTGACTGACAGTCGTCCGCTCAATGTATCTCGACGAAAGTTTGTACGCACATGTTTTATGCTTTAATTTAATTTCACCTTCTCCTAAGATACAGGTTTTTCGCCTAGTTTAGGAGACAGGATGCAACGACAAGAATATTGTACAATAGATTTAGCACCAAACGATTGTAGTCATTTATTTACATGTAAAAATTTTGGTATTTGAAATAAAGAATTATTTACACTATTTTTATTTTTAATGCACTAACCCGTGCTAAGGAACAAATTTAAAAACCTATTTAGAGGCTAAAAATTTCACCCATGCCGGGATTCGAACCCGCAACCTCTGGCTATACGTACCAGCGCTCTACCAATTGAGCCAATGGGCGACTCACGGCATCAGTGAAATTTCGAACCTCTTTACAATATTCTCTGTATTACGTACAGGCAGCGACATCTGACTTAAGCAAATTGCATTACTTACTCTAAATAGGTTTTTAAATTTGTTCCTTAGCACGGGTTAGTGCATTAAAAATAAAAATAGTGTAATCATGTGGGTACAGTGATATCGTTCCGATGTTAAAACCTAACTGCAAAGTAGGTAGTCGGGGCTGTAAGTAATGCAATTTGCTTAAGTCAGATGTCGCTGCCTGTACGTAATACAGAGAATATTGTAAAGAGGTTTGAAATTTCACTGATGCCGTGAGTCGCCCATTGGCTCAATTGGTAGAGCGCTGGTACGTATAGCCAGAGGTTGCGGGTTCGAATCCCGGCATGGGTGAAATTTTTAGCCTCTAAATAGGTTTTTAAAAGAATTATTTATTATCCAGGAATAAGCTCTACCCAGTGAATAAGTCCAAACCTATTTTGTAACATGACATTTTCAGACCTGTCTATAGATACAATACAACATGAAAATTATTTACGTCAGCCAAGTTATTTCATTTCACATAAGTAGTGGATTGACAAATGATTGTCAACCGTTAATCAGTTGTTTATTCGTTTATCCCAAGGTACGTATTAATCTATTGACTTACTTTTTGTTTTTTGTTGTATAAAACGTTTTTATCAAGTGATAAAACCCTTTATGTTCTATAATTAAGATGTATTAGTGTACTAGCTACTGGTTGTCCTAAATTAATAAAATAAATAAATAAGTGATCAAGTTATTTATTTATAAAGAAAGATGTTATATGCAATCATAAAGTTAATTAACACATAAAAAATGTCATTTATTAAATATAAAATGTCTATTAAATAGATCACCCTGAGACATTTCTGACCCATAACGCTGGCAGCATTATAACCACACTGCACTACAAGTAAGCTCCTCTGCATCAGAAATGCACCGGAGCGGTTGTCAAAACCATGGTTCTTCAAGCGCCACCCTATTTCTTTTACTAAGACAGTGACTTGGCGCAAGGCGTCAATTGCGTTTTTTGATGACTCGCAATATTCATATTTTTTTATGTTGGGGATAACTTCTGGAATCAATGTTATAGGGAAGAGCGGGTGATCGTGCTCTTCGATTATAAAGGGGAATTTCCCGCCAGGCACATCGTGTGCCTGGGGACGTTATATTTATGGCAAGTGAAACACTGCTTGCGCGATGCAATGACGAAGTATGTAGTGCGTGCGCAGAGTTGACGTGTGCTCGCTACAAGGCAATTTAATTGATAAACTAAGTATGGGTTCTTTTCCCTGTAACATCTTTAACATTTTGATGATATTTAACCCATAAGTGCAGCGGAGTTTCATTCATAAAAAAACTCCTTTACCCTTTTATATCAGTAGGCGCATGGGTTTTACACGTCCAAACAACAAACGAAACGATAAACCTATTTACTACCTATCACTTTATGATTCCTAATAACCTGTGAGATCAATCGGGATGCGTTGCACTAACAAATGCGGGGTCATTATTGTTTTACCACTTTATAACGGGTTAAACTTTATTACGAGCTTTAAATGTCTCAATTTGTTTCCATGGTCCAGTAAATCGAAGGGCGCTCCTTATGGACTCGATCAATATATTCGTATGTATACTCGTATTTTGATCGAGTCCATAATTGATGGTGATAAAAATAATTATATTAAACTTTATTAATATTTCTTTATGATTCTCGATACACATACATAGTTATACATATATTCAACGGGTCTAATCACGATTATTTATTAGATAAAACGTAATAACTTTATTTATACTTCCAACGTTTCGGCAGCGTTGCAGTTGCCGTGGTCTGAAGTGCAGCGAATAGACTCTTTCATATATGGATTGCCCAGAGATGTAGGTGTAGTCTTGAGAACAAAAACAAAAGTAAGTCACAGTAACGTTATATACATCCTCATATCAGCCCACTTCTGCCCACTGTTAGATATATCAGAATACCTATATCTTTTCACGATCACGCCCTCCTACGCAGTCTCTCGCCATTCGCATCCACGGGTTCGCTACCGACCTGACCACATCATCCGACCATCGGGCAGTTGGTTTACCCACTGACCGCTGCCCGACTGCCGGGCGTCTCTCCGTTACTACCCTGCATATACGACGGCATGAGACGGGCATTTAAAAATTTCAAGAACTGCTACCAGTACCTCTTCAGGCTATATTACTTCACTGTTAGACATAGCCCTCCCCTAATGAGCGCCATAGCGCAAGGTTGTGCCATCATTGGGGGGTAATGCCCATAATCACCACGCTGGGCATGCGGGTTGGGGATCGAAGTTTGGTGGAATTATACTGCACGGGGCGCTGCTGCCCACCCCCCGGTTTGTATCCGACACCCGCAGGAAGAATTTGGGTTGGTGCTATTCTCTAGGCCGACACCACACAGCAACAGTACAGTTTTTAAACGAGCATAAATCTGTGTAAAAACAGTTTTAATTATGTCTACTTCTCGTGTTAACCTTAGAAAATACAGTAAAGTTATTGTCAAATTATGACATTTTAGCGACTCAAAACGCGGTTCTAGTGCCACCGATTACCCGGGCTGGTTCGCCTGCCCTCTTCCCGCCAAACGACATCTTTTTTGGTCAGCCGTGTTTGTGTCTCACTGTTGGGCAGCGGCGTCCAGAGTGTTTGAGGTGCTCGCATACCTCAGTGCTTGAAGTTGCGAATCCGCGAGGGGCACGCGTGGTTATTAAGACCACACTCTCTCTCTCTCTCTGAGAGAAGGCGTATGTCCTACAGAGGCACGAAGGTATATAGGCTGCATTTACCCCAAACGTACACATTATCCTTGATATCTTTGTATGTGTAAACTTAGTGACGATTTGGTGATAATCAAATTAATACCGTAATAATGTATAGGAGTGCCCAATAAAAGTGAGGCTAATTATCACGTTTCACACTCCACAGATAGGTGGTATAATTACCGACTTTCTCATACGGGTTTCTATGTCCATTTTCGTCGTATGTTTGTCTGTCGGTAAGGCAGTGCCGGTACTTGGATACTGGGGGTGAAAGTTGAAGATATGCTAACCCACCAAAACATACAAAAAATAACCAACTTCTGATCTCAAAATTTACAAAATTCACATACGTTTTCGGTGCTAGAGTAACAAGAATACAGGTTGATATGGAGTAAATACTTTTTCATCGTGTGGAAGGTCGGAAAAGTCGTTTGGCAACACTGATTGAGTCGATTGGCAGTGAAATTGGGCAGAACGAGGCGCCCATGGAAGTGCGGAGATTGAAGGCGCTAATTGAGAAGCTGGAGAAAGAGCTTAGGCACTATGAAGTTACCTCTTCATCAACGCAGATAGGTGTTATTAACTCTGACTTAGAGGTACAGCTGAGGGCTGAAGACTTAGTGATGGAAATTGAGTCTTCGTGTGAGGTAGTCACAGAAATGCCTAAATCCATGGCTATGAGAAACATCAAATTGATGACCTATTTAGATTTTTTACATTTGTCCTTAGCACGGGTTAGTGCATTAAAAATAAAAATATTATAATCAAATTAATGAACCATTAAGTCCATACTCTTTCTCTCTCTCTGAGAGAAGTTCACTCCACCGCTCCATGTCTCAAAAGAAACGTAACACACATTCAATTCTAGTCACTACATCCTCTTTCAGTTCACTTCTTCTCTTCTTCTTCAGGCTATATTAGACCACTGGACATAGCCCTCCCCTAATGAGCGCCATAGCGCAAGGTTGCCCCATCATTGGGGGGTAGTGCCCATAATCCCCACGCTGGGCATGCGGGTTGGGGATCGCAGTTTGGAATTTTACTGCAGGGGGCGCTGCCCACCCCCCGGTTTGTGCCCCTTAGTCGCCATTTACGACACCCCTTGGAAGAATTTGGGTTGGTGCTATTCTCTAGGCCGACACCACACAGCAACTTTCAGTTCACAAAGTTCTCTAATCAAATTATTGCGTATCTTGTACTACTAAATCCATGTTTATCAAAACACTCAAATAACCAAACGATAAAAAAATTGCTCTGCTGTGACCATCACAATGTTCAACCCAAACGGTGGCGATTTTTCAAGTTACCTGCAGAGCATTATACCTACCCTCATTCGGAGGCAGCTTCTCATACCAACAACGGAATTCCAAAAGAGCACCAGTATTAATTGATATTAATCCCATAGTACATGGCACAATAAAAAAAAATACTAATTATTATTATTACTCGCTAACCGTGAAGGAAGACATCGTGAGGAAATAAGTGTCTGACGTTTTTAGCTAACTCAGCGCTTGAAGTTGCTATTGCACGTTGGGCACGCATTGTAATTAAGCCCATACTGTCTCTCACTCTCTCTCTGACACTAGGCCAGTGCCCTCCAGAGGGAGGTATATTAAAAAAAAAACATACATACATAGCTTCACGCTTGTATCCCAGAGGGGTAGGCAGAGACCAGGAACTGCAACTTGCCACGATCCTGACAGATCACCTTCGCTTCATCAACCTTAATAAGTCGTTGCATGCACGCAGGCCGGTTCCGGGTACTTTTTCTACCCCTTTGCTAATACATCCCCTATTTGATCGATGTATGTCCGCCTGGAACATCCCTTATCAGCCCTTCCACTCACATTCGCAAACAAAAACTTAAAGAAAATATATTATTAAAACTCGATCTTCAGCCATGACATTTGCCATACCACTTCTTTACACTCAAAAGAAAGAGACGGCCTTCTCGTTCATTAGCAAGAATACGTACAGAATCAACTGGTCGACCAGAAGGGATGCATTCTATTGTATTCTACAACAGTTGTAAAGTTTTTGAGTGTGCCATAAACATAACCGTCAAATCGGAAGTTCGTGGGAACTGACGCGTTTTATAAGGACTTGTATTTGACCATTTACCAGATAATAGTTGCCACCATAAATTGAACCTTATCACTTTGAAATGAAGCCCAAAAGCAATAAAAAATGTATACTAAAATATACATTGATTAGTCCAGTCCATACAAAGGTTATATATTAAACGGCGATTGTTTATAAGGTAAAACGTAATTACCTTATTTCCCGACGTTTCGGCAGCGTTACAGTTGCCGTGGTCTCGGGTAGACCTTTACTCAATAAATAGGTTTTACCTAATAAATAATCGCGATTTGACCCGTTTAACATATAACTATGTATGAGTATCGCGAATCATTAACAAATACTATCCAAAGGTTGTCTGGAAGAGGTCACTTTTAATGATTAGGCCGTCTGTACACTTAGGTTAAGAAATATCCGTGTAATTTCCATTTTATGTACCTACAATTTAAATTTCCATTTTATTTAGAGTTAAAACGTCTCCCGAAATGTGTACAGTAGACAACACGACTCGCGTTGCGTTACGTGTGACTTAGCGACAACAATGTGAAGGCTAATCTGCTGTTGCCTGTGATACTTTTTATGTAGACACATAAAGGTGTTTTAAAAGCGTGACTTTTTTAAAAACCGATCTAAAACCTAACTGCAAAGTAGGTATTCGGGGCTGCAATTGATGCAAATTACTTCAGCCAGATGTCGCTGCCTGTACGTAATACAGAGAATATTGTAAAGAGGTTCGAAATTTCACTAATGCCGCAGTGAGTCGCCCACAGTGAGTCGCCCATTGGCTCAGTTGGAAAGAGCGCTGGCACGGATAGCCAGAGGTCGCGGGTTCGAATCCCGGCATGGGTGGAATTGTTAGCCTCTAAATAGGGTTTTATAATTGTCCTTAGCACGGGTTAGTGCATTAAAAATAATATGATCAGCGTGACTTTTCTTTACTAAGTAATTTTCTCGTCTAGTAAAAGCTTTATTTATCTGCAAGTTTATTTCATGTCCTAAAGTGAGAAATATCGACAAGTTATTACTTTAAAGAATGTTTTATTGACCAGTTTGAATTACTTTAATTGCACCTCATTGAATATGCATCCAATTTATTGCAAGCGGAATTTCCTACCTTATAGAGAGAAAATAAGCAGCCGTTTCTTAATTTTACTAGTTTCCCAGCACTTCCATAAAGAGCCAGGGAAGTCAATCTAGGCAGTGCTTTTATAGAGAGCATAGTCGTTAAGGTACGTGCACACTGCAGAGGTTACGCGACGCGCGCGCGAACGGAGTAAAGTAAATGAAATGAAAAGGTTTTATTCAAAGTAGCGGAGAAACTGCGCCTTATGAACGTTACAATTCAAATTAGGTGTCCATTTCAAAATCTAGATTTATTTGGAAAAAAAATGGACAAAAAAAATCCAAACTTAGTCTTTTCAAAGTTAATCAATATATTTACATCATTATTATAAAACATAGAACTCATGCATTGTAATAGCTTTAATGCCAAAAATCATTGTCATTTAACTAATTATTTATGTTATAGTAGCCCAGTACACAAAGAAGACTATGTAATCCCACATAACACAAAGCTTTGTATTTTTTTATGTATCCTCGATTGTGTCCCAGATTGTGTCCCAGATTATGGTGATCAAAAGCCTCTTCTTTCGCTTTCCACTCCTCCCTGTTCATGGCCACCTCCGGAAATCCTGGCAAAAAAGTCGTGAGGTCTATATTAAAAAGTTTAAAAAGTGCTAAATACTGTTTGTTACTAATGTTTGTTATTAGACTTAGACTATGAAAGATATTTACTTATTACCTTGGTTACTACATTCATATTGTCGTTTGATGTAATAGGTATTCGCGGCCTCCACAGGACAGGCTCGGCGTAGTGTGGCGACCACAGACAATATAATTGATTGTATACAATTACAAACAAATACACTAGTTTTAAGGATAGCTGTGAAAGATTTTTGTGATACAAATAATTTTAATTTTTAACTAAATTTATTCTTCAAATTAATATTATGAAATTTTGTGTCGAAAACTCAGTGCATAACCAACAGCACGATATGTAGGGTCATGGTAGATGGACAAGATATACACGTTGACAGTACAATTTGGGCCTGTCTTCGAATTTCTCCTTTTATCTTACTTCTTCTATTGTTGGACGCAATAAATGCATTTTTACTTCTTGTTTTACTTTAATTTTTAAAAACATGTAGGACAGGATCGTCTCATCGATAACGCCTAGAAGAGCTTCTGGTTCATGAAAAAGCTGATGAAGGGCGAGCCACGACTTTCCGAAAGCGAGAACATCGTCGACATATGCATCCTCCCTATTCTAACCTATGGTACTCAGACCTTTGGTCGAACTTCAGAGGTTCAGACTCAAGGTTTGATGTTCGATGAAGCGCAGCACCGCCGGGTGTAAAAAGGAGTGACTTAATCTGAAACACCACACTGCGCTCCAAACCGAAGTCACAGATGTTTTAGCTGCGATCGCAAATTAACTCGTATCATCCCAACCACAGTTAAACGAGTCCAATTTTTATGAAAATCGTATCGGAGCATGTTTATAGATGTATAATGAGACTTACATGCAAAAAAAAAATATATCTCATTTAGATTTTTAGTTTTGGAACCGTTCCAATAATGGAACACTAGGATTATACATACATGTAAGATACTGTTAGTGGCTGTGGATTTCGTTGGTAAATAAAACGATTGTATTCACTTTTTTGTTTATTATAGAAAAAAAAATGTTGGTAAACTAACGTATTTTTTTATCTTATAATTATAACATATAAATGGGTGTGTTATTGAGTATGAAAAATAATAGAACATTTGCTATGTAAGGCAATATTACATTTGATACACTTCATCGTTGTATTCTTGTGGCATAAACCACATCGAGTTTGTTTATTTTGTTTGTCAATTAGATGTCCTTTACCATCCAATCTAATAGCATAAGGCACACGTTTTATTACTGCTAGTGATGATCTAGGATTCGTTATGGTTGAAGTATTAGTGGCTGCATCTTTTATGAGAAAGTATGTAGAAACAATATCTCTCGTAAACGATAAAAGATCATGTGGTGTACCGTTACTTTTTTTTGCAGCTGGAGATATTTTGTACAGCTGAAAAGCGTTATTGACTGAAACATTTAGTGGAAACATGAGTAACTGCCAGTACCATCTCTTCAGACGAATTGCGATTCGATAACAACCCACATTTTGATCAAGGCGGTCCACGCCGCCCATAAATTTATTGTAGTTTACGAAGCAACGAGGTTGGTCAACGTCCTTCTTCTGTTTATCACAGTAACGTTTGACTTTGCTTATGGGTTCTGAACCACATTGACTCGAGGCCACTGTGACAATGTTATTGTCATTATATCTAACAAGAGTGATATTAGATAATATATCAGTACATTGGTGGTGAGATCCTCTACTTGTTTTCTTCATTTCTTTCGGATCTTTGAGAGGTGCTTTCTCAGTTCGGTTAGCTCGTATAGTCCCCGTTCCATCGTGACCCATTTTTTGTAGCTCGCCAAGAAGCGGTAAGGATGTAAAAAAGTTATCGAAATAAAAACTGTAACTTCCTTTCGGCAGTTTTGATATGAGATCCAGAACAACTGAGGCACCAACACCTAACTCAGGATGGGTATTTCCGGTACTAGCTCCCTGATAAAGCTCACCATAAATCAAATATCCAAGTCGCGTACAAATTGACCAATTTTTATAACCAAATCTGATTGGCTTTCCATGGATATGCTGTTTAGTACCATGTTTCCCATAATAGGGAATCATAGATTCGTCAATGCTCAAATTTTTATCTCCAGGATAATACTTTACCCACCTTGCATTGAGCAGTTTCCATAGAGGGCGCACTTTAGCAAACTTATCATTAGGATCAAGATTGTTATTGTCGGCCACGTGGAAATAACGCAACAAATCTTCAAATCGATTTCTTGACATAAGAGCTGCTACTGTTGGAAAACTGCAGTCAACTCTTTGTTCCCAATACATCCTGTATCTCGATACACTGTTATATCCCGACAACAATAAAATGGCAATAAAGTGTTTGATATCCGTTGTAGTAACCCGGAATGCATGTTTACCCTTCTGAATCGCATTTTTTTCGGTTTCTGAGCGCAGTAATTCGACCACCTCTTCATCAAAAAATAATTCAAAAAACTGAACTGGGTTTTCCAGGTTTTCCAGGAAATCTGGTTCACAGTACTCCTTCTCAGCCTTTTCTGGAATATCTACAAAGCTCCACTTTCTTGTGACTTCAACACGTCTTCTCTTTGGTGGTGGCTGTGTCACCGTCGACGAGGATATGGCCTGTAGAGGCTGCGTCACTGACGATGTGGAAGGCGTTGGTTCCACGTGTTCATCATCTCCAACGAGCTCATTCACTATCCTAGACTCAGCTTGAGACGATCTGGTGACCCGGAATTCGGCTTCTGCCAGTAACTGGTGTCTAGATAAATTATTTATACTTGCAAACTCTTCGTCACCGCTGTCTTCGTCGCTATTTTGCCAATTGTCAGGAGGTGTGATGAAAATATCAGCCGCGAACAAGTCGTCATCTTCTTCCATCTGAGAAATTATCTGATTCACATTCAATCTGTAATAAAATAACATCATAAATACCAGGCAATATTGATAAATTAAAAATCTAATGTGTAAAAATTACATGTTCTTATGTTCCTACTGCTCAAATAATGGAACGGTACGTAAAACTTACACCAACCCACAAATTTGTATTTTTTTTTCGAAATACGCTTTATGGCATGATATAACAATATTATAACATGTGTGTAAACCCTAAATTGTCAGTAATATAATGTAAACATCATAACTACTTACGTTTTTCGGTTCGCCATAATTTTCACTTGAAACTTCCAAATAAAATATGGTTTTGTAGATTGATAAAACCGCGCGAAGTGAAATGACATTTATTCAACTGACGGCAAGAAATGTCAGTAATACCAACATAAAAACATTAATTAAAAGACGCGTTCAAAAATACGAGTAAAAAAATAAAATAGTAACCGTTTGAAAAATGGAACACTGGGATGATATGGGTTAAAATGAACTTGGGTAGGTAACTTAAGTCGTATTCTAACGTACCGACCTATCAAGGTGGCGATGGGCGGGATGACTTCTCGAACTTTCTGTCGGTATGTCAGGGAGCGCGTGGTGAAATATGTAATTGTTTGAAAGTACCTACATACAGCACGCTCCGTTGTAAAGTGCGTAATTTTTTAGTTTCGAAAAATGTGTACTGTTACAAGCTTCGTAAATGCAGTTTTAGAGCCAAAGTGTTGAAAAAGACAGTATCTACTCCAATTGATATTACTTTAATTTTTTTTTTTAATATCCGTTGTTTATATTCTTTTTAAGGACAATTTTGAAAACCTATGCATTTTTTTAAACTTACATTTTAGGATACCCTGTCGCCTTCTTGCTACGCGTTTTACTCTGTAGTACAGCGCGCGTGTGCCGGACTTAATCCTCAGGCAGCTAAAAAGCGTTACAACCTAATTACTCGTATTTGCTAGGTAGCGGGCGTGCGGAGAAGTATTAGTACCTTAAGACGTTGGTGGTGAAAAAATTCGTTAACACTTTAATTGCTACATTGAGCAATTTGTATTTCAATCGATAACTCGTATAAACTTGTACTGTAAACGGAACAAGTTGACAATTTATTTCTTTGATGCAAAAATGTATAGAGATAACGCACGTCTTGACATGCGTTCAAGCGAAGAGTTATCATCAGTTTGTAAGTGAAAATGCGTCATTGCATGCGTATGCGCAAAAGGTACGTCAACAGCCAATTAGATTTTAAATTTACAGAATTTCTATTACAAAACCATAATTGTAGAGACAAATTCCTTTAAGTAAATAGCAACTGGGTATATAAGTGTAGGTGATGATAACGGAGCGACAGAGTGCCTTACATTCGAGAGGTCGTGGGTTCGAATCCGATGTACGATTGTCCTTAGTATTTCTTTATGATTCGCGGTACTCACACTATAAACAGGTTTAATGGCGATTATTTATCATAATTTTGATTAGAGCTTTTTTAATAATTAATAAAAATCGTCATTACATGCGTATGCGCAAAAAGTACGTCAACAGCCGATTAGTTTTTAAAATTACATAATTTCTATTACAAAACCATAATAATTGTAGAACGAAATTCTTTTAAGTAACTAGCAACTGGGTAAATGAGTGTACAGTTTTAATTCCGATTATGTATAATAATTTTCATTAGAGCTTTTTTAATAATGAATGAAATGAAAAGGTTTTATGTAAAGTAGCGCAAAAACTGCGGCTTAATGAACGTTACAATTCAAACTAGGTGTCCACTTCAAAATCTTCATCATTTTGATTCATTTTCATTTTGAAGAAAAAATTTAAAACATTCTCTCTCTCTCTGAGAGAATCCTGCAGCCTGCTGCAGTAGGGCGTATATAGACTACATAAAAAAGTTTTGTCCACAGCGACACATTAATGCCATACATTTTAATGGTATTCACGATAACTTTAATACCACTAACTTAACTTTAAGACCGGTGGTTCGTGTGACCTGGAGATATTTTCTGTCATTTTTTCAGATATTTTAATAACTAACCTGCTATTCAATCAAAATTCGTGATTCCTTCCCTTTCTCAAGGAAGAGACCCTGGCCCCTCGGTGGGGACATAATGAGTTCATGATGATGATGATGGAAATTCGTAAAAATCGGTCCAGCCGTTCTCGGGCAACAAGTGTTCGAGGATTGAACCAACCCGACTTTGCTTTATATATTATGATATAGGAACACTGTTTATGTAGCTAATAAATAAATAAATTATTACGCTGCTAAGGTCGCCCCTAATCACCGTTTTATGTTTCGTTAAGACAAGCATCCACACGATTATGATTTTATTCGTGAATGTCGGGAGTAGAATGGCAGTGTCCTTATCTGTCGAAGGCTCTATGTCACACCTCACCACACCTAAACCTTATGTATGTTTAACCAGTCTTTATTAAATTTTGTCTAGTTTGTTCGTTTTTTAATGTTTTTAATTAAACTAGGGGATTATGAAATGAAATAAAAATATATTTAACCTGGTCGGACTTTTCCGATATTACAACACCCGTAAGTAAATCCGGACTAAAAGTCTACAATGTTGTGCTTACGAAAGTTTTAGTTCAAAAATATTTAACCATAAGTGCGATATAACAAATTATGTTCTAAAGTCTTACGTGCTTGCCTGTTAAATACCGTTTAGGTGTAGTTCTAAAGTTAGCTATATATTCTAACTGTAAAGTTATAGTTAGATAGATAGAGAACACTTTATTGTACATAAAAATGGAAATTACACAGATATTTCTTAATCTAAGAATACAGACGGCGGCCTTATCACTAAAAGTGATCTCTTCCAGACAACCTTTGGATGAACTGGACTAATACATTAGAGAAGGAAGTAGATGTACAAAAAAAACATAGAAAACGATAATTTCAGAGGTACCTATATAAATACATGCCTAAATGACAGTTTCAATAAATAAAATTAATTAAGAAAGTTATTTTTATTTTATTAATTTATCAAAGTATTTAGTAAAGTTATGAAGGAAAACATTGCGATTAAACCTGAGTGTCTGAGGGGTTCAAATACCTCAGCAGTTGAAATTGCTAATGCGCAGTTTTCACGCTTGGTAATTATTAAGCTTACACCCTCTCTCTCTCTCTGAGAGAAGGCCTGTTGCATGCAGTAGGACGTTTATTGGCTACATAAAATAAAAAATAAATTTTATAACGATACCTAGATTATATGTCTCAGGAAATACAGACGACGGCAACCCGTTCCAAAACTTTTCCTTCACAAGGCGTAGGCCTTTTCTCTCTCTTCTCTCTCTCTCTCTCAGAGAGAGAACCCCTGTTCCTTGCAGTGAGACATTTATGGCTACATAAAACAAAATAATTAAATAGATATTATATCCTGCTGTGTGGTGTCGGCCTGGAGAATAGCACCAACCCAATTCTTCCCGCGGGTGTCGTAAAAGGCGACTAAGGGACACAAACCGGGGAGTGGGCAGCAGCGCCCCCTGCAGTACTATTCCACCGAACTGCGATCCCCAACCCGCATGCCGAGCGTGGGGATTATGGGCATTACCCCCTATGATAGCACAACGTGGCGCTCTTTAGGGGAGGGTTATGTCCAGCAGTGGACTAGTATAGCCTGACGACGACGAAATAGTAACGGGGTATAGGAGTGTAGGCGACGGTAGCGGACAAACGACGGCGACGCGTTACAACTTTTCCGTTTTTAATTTGATAGTGTGATATAAACTGGCCAGAGTCACCTTTCTCGTATTTTTCGTGGAAATTTTACGAAAAATATGAGTAAGGAGACTGGTATAAGTTCTTTCTTTCCAAAATCGAAAAAAAAACGTCTTAAAAAGACGGCAAGACACCATACACATGTGGTCTACAGATCGTATCTTGCCTCTGTCTATTCCGCTTAAACACATGTCACATAATATTTTATCGTCAACTGTCCCATAGTTGATTTACAGTCCCGACATGGCGCCTAATCATAATTCCACGCCGTAATTGAATCATGCGCTGGCCAATCAGCTGACAGGTAAATTGAGACAAGCTCGCTACTTGATGCTTGCACTTCATAAAACCCTTTTACTAGACCTTCGCGCTTATAAATGACTGACGGGCTGGAAAGTGATCTAAAATAGACAAGCTTTTTGTTTTGGCCTCTACATGGTAGTCGGTTGCAGGTGTAGACTTTGAGACTGGCTTTTTTGACTAGGTACCTGCCAGTAGTTTCCCATTTCATAGAAGTTCAAGTGCTGATTTCAAAAGTCAAAAGATATTTATTACTAAAAAGATGTTGTATAGGTATAGGCAGGACGTTCTCTTCATTACACTGTGCATTTAAGTTGATATGAGGTACAGTGCTACAAAGTTGAGGTGGAGGTGTCAAATTTTATATGGAAACGTCAAATTTACTACCTGAAAAAAGTGACGCTGTGAAAAGCACCTCGTAAATACTGTCAATTATAATAGATATCAATCAAATCAATTATTTTCATTTTCAAAATGTCAACGTCAAAGTTGTTACTTTCACAATTAATAAATTATGTGTGAAGAAATTGACAAAGAAATTTCACATTTATTCTTTTCAAAAAATGGTTAAGTTACTTAGAATGTTAGATAGATAAAGTACACGTTATTGTATTTAAAAATGGAAATTACACAAATATTTCTTAACCTAAAGAGTACAGACGGCGGCCTTATCACTAAAAGTTATCTCTTCCAGACAACCTTTGGATGAACTGGACAAATGCCTTAGAGAAGAAAGTAGATTAGTCTCCTGGTTAATACCAGAAGTCTTCTAATCCGTGATTATGTAATGAATAATGCATTTTGGCTTATTATATGGGAAACCTATCTAGAGGCTAAGAATTCCACCCATGCTCTCGGACTCGCCTCTAAATAGGTTATTAAAATTGTCCTTAGCACGGGTTAGTGCCTTAAAAAGAATATAATTATTATATTATGAGGTTTACACATTTTTCATTGTTTCCAAACTAGGCTACGCCTGCGTCGTGAGTGAAGATAAGTATTCATACTTAAATATTTGATGTGCAATCATAATCTAGTGAGATTAGTAAAAATTAAAAATAATTTGAGTTCTTTTATTGTGACAATTCCATAGCGTGCTAGTGCTTTAATTTATTTGCTGATTCAAGTCTACGCGCGCACATTTATCGAACCTTCTAGGCGTCAATGGTATGAAAATACACCCCACGTGTCCCGACCATGTCGTCATAGCACTATAATGCACTAACAAAACCGAGGCCCTGCCGCGGCGGGATTTAGCTGGGCAAATCCTGAAAAAAGCGCCTTGGGTAAGCTTATGTCCAGCAGTGTACGAATATGAACTGAATGAGACGATGATAACCACACAATATTATCTAGTTTGACAATAGTATACCCAAACAGCCAACCTCAAAATCAAGGTTCTGCAATTCCTTTAATTGAAAAAGTCTGATTAGCTATTTAATGTGAACCTAGAAACCATCAAATGAGCGCATTTAAAATAGCTCTTATTCACCCGCCCGTCATCCACCTACCCATTAAGGCTATATCGTCATCACAATTTCGCATTCAACTGTGCTGTCCGACGCAAAAACGTGCGCTTGACCATAAACGATATTATGAATTCAAATTATCGCACAGACAACTGTAGCGAGCGACGCAGCAGGGGCCTTTTGCATCACTCCCGCATTATCTCGTAAACGAAATTCATCGTTAACTTCTTTATTGCAAAGCTCATTATGCTTCAAATGCGAAATCGCACTCGTCTTATCAATAAAACTAGGGAATTAATCTTTATTCGTTAGTAACATTGAATGCAAAATCGCTTGCTCAATTATCCCTAAGCGAAAACACAAGCTAATGCAATCCAAACATTATGATTTGTTATAATTACACTTAATGCCAACATTGGATGTATGTAATGCATTCATAAATCTAAAGATAAACAAACTGGAGGAGTTACACACAAAACGATTGACGTGGACAGCCTCACTGCTACTCGACCTGAAAGGGAATTATTGCCAACTGACCATAAATAGGATTCCAAAATTAGGTGATTATTTACTGCGATAATTTTACGATCTATGCTATGCCTGTTTTGTATAGTTTAAATTAGCACATCAGAGAGGCATTACAGATTGCTCCTTCAGAAGTTCTCGAAGAAATTAGGAGAGTAATGGGTTAGACTCGTATGTGAATATGTCCGATTCTATGTTCCCTTATGATGACTAATTAAAGTTATTAACCAATGGTCGATGTTGATAATTAATATTTCCATCCATTCGTCGTGTTAGCACAAGTATCACAACATAAATCGGCATAAATGTAACAAAAAAAAACTACAAATATCAAAATAAAAATTGGCATTCTCGCCTGCTTGGTAGATAGCAGGCGAGATTAATAATAATAATATTTATTTCAAGTAAGTAGCACTAATTTCAGTTATTACACTTTAATATAATACGAGTATATGTCAGTACCTATAGTTAAAGACACAACATACATTAAAAATACATTTAACTGTACACATTTGAAGTTACATGATCGATGGCACAGTGGCGCATGTAGGGCGAATGTATGCGGCCTGCTATCATGCTCAGAATGCTATTGGCCCGCACCCTGCTAAGCAGCGATGCGCACCAGTCGGGTTGTTGGTCATTAGTTATTACAGGTTTTTTTATTATATGTGAGTGATCAGTAAATTAAACATTAAATCAACAACAAAAATAAAAGAAAATAAAAGTAAGAGTATGTAGCAACTAGAATTGAGAAAGCAATGTTGTGTTGGTTTGGACATGTGGAGAGGATGAGAGAAGAAAGATTGACGAAACAAATATATATTGTGAATGTGAGTGGAAGGGCTGGTAAGGAACATCCCAGGCGGACATACATCGACCGAATAGGAGATGTATTAGCAAAGGGGAAGATAAAAAGTACCCGGAACCGGCGTGCGTGCATGCAACGACTTATGAACGTTGATTAAGCGAAGGTGATCTGTCAGGATCGTGGCAAGTGGCAGTCCCTGGTCTCAGCCTATCCCTCTGGGATACAGGCGTGAGGTTACGTATGTATTTATGTCTGTATGTATGTATGTATGTATGTATGTATGTATGTATGTATGTATGTATGTATGTATGTATGTATGTATGTATGTATGTATGTATGTATGTATGTATGTATGTATGTATGTATGTATGTATGTGTGTATGTATGTGTGTGTATGTATGTATGTATGTATGTATGTATGTATGTATGTATGTATGTATGTATGTATGTATGTATGTATGCAAAAATAAAAAAAAAGCCAACAATAATTTTCGACAGTTTCCTCTCTGCTATTGGCTGTTCATCAGTCCTGCATATTACTCTATTATCTACGCCAAGCGAAATATTATCTCGACATTAATATTGAAGGAAAACAGACACGGTGATATACGTATAGATTAAGATCATTGTTAAGGAATTTACCTATAAAATAATCTCAGAATCAACAGTTTCCAGTGTCAACGCGCAGGATGCGACCACCGCAAATGTAAAGGAGTGAATCGTTAAGGGATCAAGAACTGACCAAAGCTTACACAAAAATCCCAACCAATTACCACATCTTTTGACCGTTAAAAGCCGCCTTTGTGGCATGGGTGTAACTGCATATAATCGGAGTGGCCCGCTCTGTTTGGGATCCTCAATTTGTTTGCCGGATTCGTTACCGCGCGGCCGCTCAGTCAAGCTACGAGAAAGCAGTAACGAGTTGTACAAACCATAGTTTTATTCCCCGTCTATTGCCTGAGAATCTCGACGTCAGGATTCCGTGGGAACGGCTCAATGTAAACATTAGGCCTGGGAGATACCCCGTTGAACGCGACGCCTGAAGTGGAGTTGCCGAACATAGCCGAATACTTCCGAGCGATATTTTATAGATCCTTTTTAGGGGGCATAGTTGTAGGTAATATAATGCATAATTATATAATTTTTAATGCACTAACCCGTGCTAAGGACAATTTTAAAACCTCTTTAGAGGCTAAAAATTCCACCCATGCCGGGATTCGAACCCGCGACCTCTGGGTACGTAACACAGAGAATATTGTAAAGAGGTTCGAAATTTCACTAGTGCCGGTGAGTCGCCCATTAGCTCAGTTAGAAAGAGTGCTGGCACGGATAGCCAGAGGTCGTATTAGCTAAGTATTAGCCCTTGAGTCTAATACTTACAAAACCCGCGCAAATTATATAGGCATCTCTCGCGAAGAAGATCAAATCGCGCGAGGCGCCGAGTTAAGTAGCACTTTTTATACCATTGCAATGCGATTGGTTACCAGTCTATCGATAGTGTGAGTGAAAGGACCGTTACCGGACAATATGACTCTTTTAAAAACCTATTAAGAGGCTAAAAATTCCACCCATCCCAAATTCCGGGATTCGAACTTACTTCGAATTACTTCAGCTAGATGTCGCTGCCTGTACGTAACACAGAGAATATTGTAAAGAGGTTCGAAATTTCACTGATGCCGGTGAGTCGCCCATTAGCTCAGTTAGAAAGAGCGCTGGCACGGACAGCCATAAGTCGTGGATTCGAATCCCGGCATGGGTGGAATTTTTAGCCTCTAAATAGGTTTTTAAATTTGTCCTTGGCACGGGTTAGTGCATTCAAAATAATATGATTCTATTGAACAACTATGCATTTTTGGCCACTCGCTTAGTCTACATGACGAAATAGCCAGAGCGTCGCTCGCTTGGTGTGACCACAGCACTGTTAAGGAGCTAGTTTTTCGGTGGTCTCATCAAACAGTGTGGCTTTTACACCTACAAGTGTCAGGTTTGTGTTCGTCATTATGACTTGTCGCGGAATGTTGAATTGTTGAATAATGCCTTGAGTATATAGTGCGGGTTCATTTTGTGAATAGGTAGATTTTAAGACCCTCGCTCGGGGTGGACCACTCTATAGCTATACCTCACAATGTTACAACTAATGTGCAAATTGGAGCCGTGGAGTGTTATAATTTCATTTAACGATGACACTTGAAGCGCTCGTGGCCTAGCCGAACCGAGTGATTGGAATCAATCACTTGAGTTAAGCAACAACAAGCGCGGTCAGGTGCAGGATGGGTGGCCGTCCCGTGACTACCGCTAGTGGCATTTTCCGAGCGCTTCCGTGCTTCGCAAGGCACGTTAAGCCGTTGGTGCCGGCTGTCATGTAATGGCAGTCGTTAAGCCATGTCAGAGGCCTTATGGGCGGCTTGATAAATGCTGACAGTAAGCCCCGCCATTGTCTTACAATCCTCCACCAACCCGGCCTTGGCCCCCGTGGTGGATTATGGCCTAACCTTCCTGCGATGCCGGAAGAGACCCGTTCCCCAGCAGTGGGGACATAAAAAGGTGGATATCGATGACACTTGTGACTTCTATTATTTTAAAAAACCTATTTAGAGGCTAAAAATTCCACCCATGCCGGGTTCGAACCCGCGCCTCTGGCTATCCGTGCCAGCGCTAATGGGCGACTCACCCTATTATTATTATTCTATTATTTACTTCTTATTTCTTCAAAATAACAACGTAACCAGCCTTACGTCCCTGTTACGGACGGCGAGAGTTATACAGTCCATTAAAGACCCGCTCAAGGACATAGGCTTTCTCTCAAAGAGAGAATATGAGATTGCCAACAAACCACGCGTACCCACCTCACAATGGCGAATTCAATCGCTGAGGCTTGTGAACACTTCAGACACTCGAGTCTCCTCACAAAATTTCCCTTCACCGTTAGCGAGATATCGTAAATAAAAATCATAAATTACTCCTCCCGGGAGATGTTAATTTTTTCAGGTGGGATTAACTTAGGTATTTTCTAACTATTCTGAGATTCTCTCAAAAATACGAGTATATTATCTAAGTACCTACTATCACACTATATCATGTTTGATCTTCTTTTTTAAAGTATAAGTTAGCTGAGCTCTCTCCTTTTACCAAAATTGTTAGACGCAGTCTAAACAAAACAATGTTGAAAACCTATTTAGAGGCTAAAAATTCCACCCGCCGGAATTCGACCCCGCGACCTCTGGCTATCCGTGCCAGCGCTCTATCCAACTGAGCTAATGGGCGACTCACCGGCATCAGTAAAATTTTGAACCTCTTTACACTATTCTCTGTATTACGTAAAGGCAGCGAAATCTATTTTTAGCCTCTAAATAGGTTTTTAAAATTGTCCTTAGCACGGGTTAGTGCATTAAAAATAAAAATAGTATAAAACAATGTTTTTGTATGTGTATACTATTTTTTGTTAATTGTTGTGTGTTTTGGTAATGAATGATTTCTATTCTATTCTTTCTTCCGCAGTATTTTATGTACCTAGCGTATAAACTTCCCACGGCAAAGCACAGACTTTCTCTCTTCTCTTCTTCTTCTGCAGTTTACATTTTGTTAACCATTTGTTCGTATTTACATACAATACAATAATAATATTGGCCTTTTTGCATCTACTTAATGAGATGATTTATACAGCGTCCAGTGGTATCTTCACTCACACTAGATGGGTGAAGGGACCACTCCGACGCTGTAGTGCCTGGGTCATGGTTTTATAGATGGTGTAGGCTTGCCCAGCACCTATACCATCCTGACAGCTTAGTCGGCCTAGCCCACAGGAAAGACTAGTCAATACGTGCGGAGCCAACCAAGCCGCGGGTTTCCTCACGATGTTTTCCTTCACCGTTAGCGTGTGGTATTGCGACTGCAAATTCGCAAATGTACGTAACTTTGAAATTAAACAAAGTCATTAGTACATGGGGCTCTCGCTTGCCAGTCTATGGTTCTACCCACTGAGCTACCACCGCTGTCAATACAAATTACAATACAAAATACAAAATATTTATTGATACAATCAAAATTATTCTTACATACACTTTTGCTGGGATTACCTTGTAAGTATAAAATACCTGAGCCAGGGAAACCCGCTCTTCCACAACTTATAAAGGTTGAACAACTAAAATTAACTTTTTAATCATATTTAGAACATTTTTATAAAGCTGGTTAATTAAAGCGTGTGTGTGTATGTGTGTGAGAATGTACGTGTGTTTGTGTGTATGTGTGTGTTATATTTGTTCATCTTTATTACATTATTTACCCTTAACTAACATATTTTATTGTAACAAGAGTTCCGTTTCCTCATAACTCTGGCTTAGCAACCATTTGGACATAACATAACCGTTGACAAACATCGAAAATAAAGCTTCTACATATGTAATGATCTCACGGTTTTCTTCTTTTGTTGTTTCAGATGCACCATCAAGGCGGTTTGACTTCATAAGGAGTACAAAATTATTAAGGTACCGAACTAAAAGAAAAAGTAGATTTTTATGACTTCAATATCTCACCAATTATTGACTGACAATTGAGCGTGAAAGGCGTTAAATAAACGCTGTCAGGTTGCAAATAAATCTTCATGAGTTTTCAATGAATTTCGCATTTCGTCTGCTCTCAAGTGACAAGAAAGAGCATTTTAATTTTGCGAAGAATCTGTCTCGCCGTTTAATTTAAAATAGTTTAAGGTGCTTGTTGATTAGGTCAATTTCATAGACAATTTCAGCGCCTAAAAATGTTTCCAACCTGATTTGAACAAATGCCCGCAGTTTCGGTCAATTTGGGTCCAAGCCAAGTAGTGACATTGTGTCGTTGTGCAAAAGTTATTAATAGATATTATTATTGAATATTTAGAGGAATTGGATGCTAGTTGAGTGGATCTAGAGTTTTCCTTTAAGAAGAATACTCTACTTTTGTTTTGTAATGAAGTATGGCTAGTGTGTCAATCTAACGATACCTGATAATAAACCTAATTATAATAGGTTGTTTAATTGCTGGGTCGTTTATTGAATTTATTGCAAATCTGTAATTGATTCAAACAGCAACTTTTCTTTAAACAATGTATGTGAATTTGTAACAGTCATAATAATAAAAACTGTATTCGACTAAAATACTCCTATTTCTGCCCTCAACATCGCTTCCATGCCCAGTATTTGTGTCCGTCTTAATACTTCTGTGTTTGGCACTCGGTCCTCCCGCGTTGTCCTCAAGATGGTTTGAAGACACTTCATGTGAAAAACCTCTAGTTTTCTAATATCTCTCTTATAAAGGCACCAAGTTTCGGAGGCGTATAGTAATATTGGGAGGACAATCGCCAATGTAACCGAACATTTAAAAACAAGCTGGGCTTCGCGAGTCACATCCGAACGCACCGCCGCAGAAGTCCTACCAATCCTTGAGGTCGCCGTCATCGGATTTGATGAGGAGGACATCACATTTCTTTACCTATTTTGACCTTAACGATCCAGCAGAAAAATCTTTCGTTAAATTTCAAGGTCAAAACTCAACAGCCAATTTATGGCAGGAATTCCTGTTACAAACCAGCTTTAATTCCAACTTCAAACTATTTTAGTGAAATCAACTTTGTGTAATGAATGACTGTATTTCGCCAAATCAGACATGAAACAAAATAAAATTATAGGTCACTTTCAGTTGATTTAGTAACCGCTTATGGGCTGGGACAAAGTTTGCAGATGGGGGAAAAAATATTTAAAAATTGTCCTTAGCACAGGTTAGTGCAACAAAAAGAATATAGAATACGTAATACAGAGAATATTGTAAAGAAGTTTGACATTTCGCTGATGACGGTGAGTCGCCCATTAGCTCAGTTGAAAAGAGCGCTGGCACGGATAGCCAGAGGTCGCGGGTTCTAATCCCGGCATGGGTGGATATTTTTGCCTCTAAATAGGTTTTTAAAATTGTCCTTAGCACGGGTTAGTACATTGAAAAAGAATATAAAAAGAATATAATCAG
The DNA here is from genome assembly GCA_934045075.1 of Yponomeuta sedellus. Lineage (NCBI taxonomy): Eukaryota > Metazoa > Arthropoda > Insecta > Lepidoptera > Yponomeutidae > Yponomeuta > Yponomeuta sedellus. Next base: position 22,013,223 of record OW203734.1, on the reverse strand, counting down.
ACGGGGGAAAGTAAAGCTTGCCCAGCACTTAAAGGGTTCTAAAAAAATTATGGCAATTCAACATGGCACATTCATGATTATATCATTATAATCATGCCATCTACATCGTCAGAGCGGTGGTAGCTCAGTGGGTAGAACCATGGACTGGCAAGCGAGAGCCCCAGGTTCGATCCCGAGTGCGGGCATGTACCTATGACTTTGTTTAATTTAAAAGTTATGTACATTTGCGAACTTGCAGTCGCAATACCATACGCTATCGGTGAAGGAAAACATCGTGAGGAAACCCGCGACTTGGTTGGCTCCGCACGTATTGACTAGTCTTTCCTGTGGGCTAGGCCGACTAAGCTGTCAGGATGGTGTAGGTGCTGGGCAAGCCTACACCATCTATAGAACCATGTCCCAGGCACTACAGCGTCGGAGTGGTCCCTTCACCCATCTAGTGTGAGTGAGGATACCACTGGACGCTGTATAAATCATCTCATTACGTAGATGCAAAAAGGCCAATCATCATCATCACATCGTCTGAAAATTCAAGAGACTCGTGTCCAACCCCGCCGCGGCTAATCGGCATCCCAGCAAAGCAGAACGAAAGCAATGTGTCACAATTAATACATAACAACAGCTCTTCAAACTAAATTGAGACATAATGAAGAAAGCAGGCGGCTGTCTCTCTTAATGAATAAGTGGGAAAAACAAAAGAATGACTAATGGCGCGGCTTAAACGGACGTCATCGTATCATTTGTCAGGCAGGGCTAAGTGAGATGTTAACTGCGGCGCTTCACTGGTTGATTCTTTTTTACTTTGTTCTGAATTGTCTGTTGTAATTGTAACTTGTAACACCGTGTTTTTACCCGACTGCGACGGAGCCTAAAAGGAGGGTAATGTGTGTGGGTCGCATGTATGTACCTACGTAAGTAGGTATTTCCAATTCTATCTCCGCTCGTAACTCCTTATCCAATCGTCACATTTTCACAACTAAGATCTCAACCGATTCTTCATTTTTGCGCGAGTGTCATATGTTTCCTACATAAAATTAGTAGCAATTAAATAAAAATTTACATGTTTCTACTATCTTCTCTTTGCGATAACATCTTCTATCGCATGTGGTGGCTCAGAACAAAATCGATGGTTTAAAAACCTATTTAGAGGCTAAAAATTTCACCCATGCCGGATGCTCAATTGGAAGAGCGCTGGCACGGATAGCCAGAGGTTGCGGGTTCGAATCCCGGCATGGGTGAAATTTTTAGCCTCTAAATAGGTTTTTAAATTTGTCCTTAGCACGGGTTAGTGCATTAAAAATAAAAATAGTATAAAATCGATGGTGCCTAACCAAAGCCGTTCCAAAATTTTTTGTAGGCAGTAAGTTCTTCTACAGTCTTGTACATCTTCTGCGGCCTTGTATTTTTCCCTGCATGTCTAATATCTTTTCACGTGTCACAATCGTGAGAAAAACGGAGTGTCTGAGGTGCTTATATACCTCAGTGCTTGAAATGATCAATCTTTCAAAAACCAATTAAATCCATACTCTCTGTCTCTGAGAGAAGGCCGGTGCCCTGCAATGGCTTTTTTTTATATACCCTACAGGCTATATAAAAAAAACTAACAAACCATGCAATAACATCTAAGAATTCAATTTTAAACTGCTTAGAACTGAACTATCTTATAAAGGAGAATGATCAATTTACTATAGGAGTTAGTCTATTTTTGCGCCTTCTTGCGCATTGATGAAACCAACGGTAAACTATAAAAAATTGGCTCTGGATTATGCAAGAAAAATATTATGTAAATATTAGATGGGAGTTTCGAGAAATCTTAATTTTGAGCCCATGTTTTGAGGTTATGACCACAGATTAAAAAGACTCAGTTATGACAATTTTGGTGGTTTGGTGGTGTTTGTGCCACAGATTATTTATGCCTTTAGCAAAGGACGTGTTAGGCATTTACATACTGCGACTTTTTGCAGATAGCGCATGTGATTATAGAAGGTTCCATCCGTCTTTTTTGACATCCGTGTTTAATACTCTTTGATTTTTGCAATAATTTAATCTAATCTGTGTTTGTAATGTAATCTGTACTGAAGTTTTTTAGCTATACACACGGATGTCAACGTGGTTATACAATCAATACAGATATTTTTTAATTATTACTTTTAAACCCCTGCTTCTTTTATTTTATCAAATAAAACTATGAAATAATTTATCAAAAGAAACATTTTGAGGGATAAATGCTTAAAGCGCAACATAGACTGTTTTTGGTCATTCTCCTTTAAACCTATGCAAGAATAGGTGAATTGGGATAGCAACAATAATTTGGTATCATCGAGCCGATCTGTAGATGGAGTCAGGAGTGGATAGCGTTAGTTGGTTAAATCCGTCTACTGGGCCACTTACGAGACTCACATTGTTAGCGTGTCGATGGTAGTATCTTGGTGAAACGATTTGCTAATCAGCGTAAGGAAGTCGCTGATTGTTGCACAGGGTGCGCCAGACGTACGGCCTCAAGTGGGTACGTCGTTCGGGGAGGCTCTTTTTATGCATCTCGTAAGTAACTGAAAATTTTAAAACAATTTAAAAAATAATATAATTATAATGCAGTCGGTTTTCCCTACCTCACGGAATTTTCATATTTTCTAAAAAACTAACAAACACTCAAAAGAGTGTTTGTTATCGAACTACTACTCAATGGGTTCATAGATTTAGATACATTTTTGGTATAGCTGGTGTAGGTCAGTAGTATGTCTGAGAAGTGAAAATAGGTCGTAGGCTAATTAATATGGGAAAAAAGTTTACGGGGTCAACCAATATTTCAAAAAATAAATAGTTCAAACTAAAGGTAACAGGTCTCATAGTAGGTTGACTTAATTTAGTTTACTCGTACGTAGGCTGCTACTTATTTACCTATGCGGAATCTGGGATTCCAATAATTTTAAACGCAATGTCTGACCTCCATGGTCAAATTCGATCTTTTTTTAAATACTGGCCGCTAATATTTTTCTCTTATAAAAGTGGTTTATTTTTGTTGGGTTTAAAATGTCATATCGCTGAAAAAATGGAACTCACTCGTGAAAATAATCGTGCTATGATTTATTACGATTTTCGACGTGGTTTAACGCAACAACAGTGCTTAGATCAATTAACTGCGACTTTTGGTGGTGAAGCTCCATCAAAAACGACTGTGTATCACTGGTTTAGTGAGTTTAATCGCGGGCGCAGTAAGCTCACGGACGAAGTTAAAGAAGGTCGCCCGAAATCGGTGGTTGTGCCACAAAATATTGAAGCTGTGCGAAAACTAATAATCCAAGACCGCCATGTTACGTGTCGCGAGATAGAGGCTATTCTGGGCATATGTATGACAAGCATTCATAGGATATTACATGAACATTTGTCTGTAAAAAAAATTTGTTCGCGTTGGATCCCGCACAACTTAACTCAGGATCAAAAAGATGCTCGCGTCGAATGGTGCAAGAAAACCTTAAAAAAATTCAACGGAGGCGACTCAAAATCTGTTTATAATATCTACACAGGTGACGAATCCTGGATCTACGCGTACGATCCCGAAACTAAACAACAATCAACAGTTTGGGTGTTTCAAAATGAGCCGAACCCTACGAAAGTGGCTCGTGCAAAAAGCACTGTAAAGCAAATGGTGGCCTGCTTTTTTGGCATTAATGGCCATGTGGCTACAATACCACTGGAGAATCGCAGAACGGTTAATTCGGAGTGGTACATGACCATTTGTTTGCCGGAAGTATTTGAAGAAATACGCCAAAACAACCAGCGACGCAGAATCATACTTCACCATGACAATGCCAGCTGTCATACATCTCGGGAAACAAAGTACATTTTTGGATGGTCAAAAAATAGAATTGATGGGTCATCCACCGTACAGCCCTGATTTGGCTCCCAATGATTTCTATTTATCCCCAAATGTAAAGAATAAATTACGTGGTCAACGATTTTCGACCCGTGAAGATGCCGTAGATGCGTTCAAACAGCACATTTTGGAGATACCTCAATCAGAGTGGAAAAAGTGTTTTACAAATTGGTTTCATCGAATGCAAAAGTGCATCGATCATAGTGGAGAATACTTTGAAAAACAATAAAATCATATTTAGCCATATACATTTGTTTATTTTTGCTATTCCGCATACATAATTAGCAGCCCTCGTAGTTAAGTTTACCGTGTGTGTAAGCAATACTTTTTTTAAACTTTCGAAACTATAATCAAAAGAATTATTAAGATCACAATGAAGTCTGGAATTAAAACCAGTACAATGCATGAGTTCTATGTTTTATAATAATTATATGAACTCTGTAAATTAACAACTTTGTAAAGGAGTTTTTTTGTTAATTTTTTCTTCAAAATGGTCTTAGATATTTTGGGATAGACACCTAGTTTAACTTGAAATGTTCATTAAGCGCTAGTTTCTGTGCTATCTACAATATAAAAATGAATCGCTGAATGTGTTGGTAAGCGCAAATCTCGAGAGCAGCTGAACCGATTTCGCTAATTCTTTTTTTAGAATATTCCTTGAAGTACGAGAATGGTTCTTACGGAGACAAAAATTAAAAAATATATTGAAGCCACTGTTAGGCAGTACGAAGTTTGCTGGGTCAGCTAGTTTTCAATAAAAAAACTGTTGCTTTTGACAACCGCGTCCTCACTGAAACTTGAAAGTGAACCGCCATTCAGTCCCAACAGCGCGGGCGCAGTGTCACGACCACTACAAATTTGCACTAATCAATTCGCGTTCAGTGCTCTCGGAATCTTGACCTTAGTTCAGTCTCTCTCGTTGCTTGCTAATGCGTGACATCTGCTAGGCTGTACATGAATAATAATCATAACTTTCACACAGTACAATCATTTGACCTGGTCCCAAACTAGGATACCCTGCCAAAGACGCCACAAACATGGAGAGCATAGCTAAGCGCCTTAACGGTTAGACCAACGAGGCAGTCGAATACGATTATGTTATTGATATTTTAGTTGTTATCATTTTAGTATTCATTTCATTCATATCCTCGCCGTCCCCACAGTGTGCGATGTCGGGCGTAGTGTGCCACGGCCTACTAAATCAATATTGTACTACTAAATCAGAAAAGATCGTTTTAAAAGGTGTGAATATACCTATCATCATCATTCAGCCACAAGAAGTCTACTACTGGGTATAGCCTCCTCAATGGATTTCCAACAAGATCAATTGGAAGCGCCATCATATGAAGATATGATTCTTTGAAACTATTTAGGTATCGTAATCATGCACTTTCACAAAACAACCATTTTCACCGATACCACATTTGTCATGTTGCCAGCCATGATTGGCAGCTATCCCACAACTTGGTAAAGCTTTTGGACTTCGTAGTCCTTGGTCATCTCTTACCACTTTTACCCACATTATGGCTTCGCAACTTGGCTAAGTGAAAGTCAACGTGAAAAATATTTATTTAAGCATTAGTACCCCTTTTATATTTTTGTGTTTATGTAAATATGCTTAATTTCTGTCATTTCTTTACTATCCTTGACTTGGGCTGACTTTGTATCTACAGTTGTTTCATACTTTGTTGTTCTAGTTTCTGGGAGGCCTGGCATCCTTAGGAACAGATCTTTGATCTAATTCAGGACCTACTCTTTCTACAAATTACTTCTTGTGTACCAATTTGAACAGTACATCAAAAAACAACCCTCAGTTTCTTCGGACTTGCTTGTATCGGATGTGTTTTCAAAATATTCTTACCACCAAAGTAGTCTCATATATTTGGCATCATTCATCACTCCACATCGGAGTTGCTATAAATGATTCGATCACTCATTTAACTCTGGGCGGTCTGGAGTAGGCGTCGAAAGACTTCCATCGTTAGAGATGTACATAGCGAATGTATATCGTTTTGTTTCTTTTAGAGATCCGCATCGATGGATGGTGAAAAAAATCGGTGCCCCTTTGAAAAGAAAAGGAGATTTATTTATTTAAGAGGCTTGTAAATCTATCCTATGCTTCAGATTCAGAAAGTACTCTCGATACGGTTGGTTGTGTAAATTGTGTACTTTTATTTATATAATTCTTTTTACTAAGAACTTGCCGATAAACTGCATTAGCAGTTTGCCAAATTATATAAGTGTGGTTTATAAGTCTTCTTTTGAATAAATAAATAAATAAAAACAATCCCAAAGATGTGTACAGAAAAAGGGAATTATACAGATTTAGTTCCGCATGCTTGAAACGTCGCCCTAAAATATATAACACACATAGTTTTTTAATAGAATTATATAAGCACGACAATAGTAAGTTGTTATTTGCCTCAATTTGTTAGTCTCCTAAGTAAAAACAGTACAATGTTTATGCGATTAATATCACAACCTAGGCTTAATTCTTATGTTTTTTAAGTGGTTTTTGATGAGGCAATAAATATTTTTATGTCTTATCTTTATCTTAATGTTATTCCAATAGCAGGTATAACCCGTGCAAATTAAATAGGCATCTCTCGCGGAGAGGCATCTTGCACGGGTTATACTATCAGAATAGAATTGGGTTCTAACACTAATATTGTCAATAAAATAACCATCACCACTAAGCATTTCAGGGACTAACTCCTCTGACCTTTGCCTACCCCTCTCAGTTACAGGCGTGAGTTTATATAACGTTTTTATGTATGTATGTATGTATGTATGTATGTATGTATGTATGTATGTATGTATGTATGTATGTATGTATGTATGTATGTATGTATGTATGTATGTATGTATGTATGTATGTATGTATGTATGTATGTATGTATGTATGTATGTATGTATGTATGTATGTATGTATATAATATGTGTATATGTATATATGTATGTTCCCTCATAATTCCTTAACCTATGGTCACATTTTGACAAATCATAATATCTCAATTGATTTGTCATACATGCACGAATATTAGGCTATATTATTTTTAAAATAATTTATTGCACCAAGTAAAATATTGATCAATAGGCGGGCTTAATATAATTTAGTATTTTATTCTAGCTATATGAAATCGGCATTTACCCAACAAAACATAATCTCTAACAACTCCAGAGTAGTAGTAGTTAGATCTGAGATTTACGCAGTAAAGCCGCGTTTCCACGGCCTTAGTACGCTCGGACCGAGTGCGCCATCCGAGTAAACTAATGCTTCTGATTGGACGGTATTTTGTGACAACGCCAAAATAGCCAATCAGAAGCATTAGTTTACTCGGATGGCGCACTCGGACCGAGCGCACTAAGACCGTGAAAACCCGGCTTTAGCCTCATAGTTGGCTATTACTGGTATTACAGTTGGCTACTATTGTTAGCAAGCTAGCAAGCGCTGAGGTATGTTAACACTTCGGACACTAGGGTTTCCTTACGTTGCTTTCCTTCAGTTCAGCGAGTGGCATTGCTACTAAAACATAAAAATTTAGTATTTATTTAATTTCCATACGGTTTTGACATCATAAGTTTTTGGAATATTTTTTACTTGTCATAACCTGTTATATATTAGGTGTTGGATGAATCTAATATTTTTCTGTGTGTTGAGTATTTTGTTTTAACATAAGTATTACTTGTAAATAAATAGATTCTCATTGGGGGATGATGGCACAATCTTGCGCTATGGCGCTCATTAGGGGAGGGCTATGTCCAGCAGTGGACTAATATATCCTGAAGAAGAAAAAAAAGAAATAGATTCTCCACCAGAATTCAGAAAACAGTCACTCTAGTACATGCCGGGATTTGAACCCACGACCTCTCGATTGATAAGCTGGCGTTCGCCGCTTCTAAACACCGAACTAAGGAACCCACACAATTCGAGTCAGCTTTCTTGCTTGGCCACTATTTGAATGCAAAATTATGGCTCTCGCCTGGTGGTCCAACGCAAGTGGTTTCTTGAAACCATTGTCTCATTATGGTGTTGGCAGAAATGTTAATTTATTGAATGAAGAAACAAATGGATTGCAGTCGTAAGGAAATGTTTCACTTTTAGAAATGAAGGTTACGGTTACGGTCAATATATATTCATATAACTATTTCAATAGCAACCCTTGTATGTCCCCACTGCTGGTGTACAGGTCTCTTCCTAGGGGACGAGTCTCTAAAATGCACAGTTGTTCAATAGAGTCATATAAGTCTAGTAATAGTCGTTTCATTCACACAATCGGTAGTCTAGTAACCAATCGCATTGGACTTGTATAACCCGTCCTACTTAACTCGACGCCTCGCGCGATTCGATCTTCTTCGCAAGAGATCCCTATTTAAATTGCGCGTGTTGTACCCCTGAAATGACATTGTACTACTATTTACACTATTTTTATTTTTAATGCACTAACCCGTGCTAAGGAACAAATTTAAAAACCTATTTAGAGGCTAAAAATTTCACCCATGCCGGGATTCGAACCCGCAACCTCTGGCTATCCGTACCAGCGCTCTACCAATTGAGCCAATGGGCGACTCACGGCATCAGTGAGTCGCCCATTCTCGCAGCTGGTACGGATAGCCAGAGGTTGCGGGTTCGAATCCCGGCATGGGTGAAATTTTTAGCCTCTAAATAGGTTTTTAAATTTGTTCCTTAGCACGGGTTAGTGCATTAAAAATAAAAATAGTGTAATCATGTGGGTACAGTGATATCGTTCCGATGTTAAACTTAACTACAAAGAAGGTAGTCGGGGCTGTAAGTAATGCAATTTGCTTAAGTCAGATGTCGCTGCCTGTACGTAATACAGAGAATATTGTAAAGAGGTTCGAAATTTCACTGATGCCGTGAGTCGCCCATTGGCTCAATTGGTAGAGCGCTGGTACGGATAGCCAGAGGTTGCGGGTTCGAATCCCGGCATGGGTGAAATTTTTAGCCTCTAAATAGGTTTTTAAAATTGTACTACTATTGCTTGGTAGATTACAAAATTGAAGCAAATAACAACCATTGTCGTGCTTACGAGTATATCATTCTATTGAAAAACTTTGTAAGTATATTACACTCTGAGCCTGCTTTGCAGGAACGTTAGGCCATACCTACGCCCTAATATGAAGTCTTACGAAGACATTCATATACAGTGAGTATCTTCCTCTTCTTTTAAACCGACTTCAGCATCTGCCGGCAGTATTTTGCAGATCGTCATCCCACCTGGTCGGAGGGCGTCCTACACTACGTTTGCCGAGTCGCGGTCTCCACTCAAGAACACGTTTACTTCAACGGTTGTTGGTTCTTGGCGCGATATGCCAGCCCACTGCCACTTCAGCGTTCTCTGTCAGATGCATTCGTCCTTCAGAGAAACTCCGAGCATAGCTCTCTCCATAGCTCGCTGTGCGACTTTGAACTGGTGGACCAGCCCTGTCGTGAGTGTCCATGTCTCGGCTCCGTGGGTCATCACAGCTAGGACGCACTGATTGAAAACTTTCGTTTTCAAACATTGCGGTATGGAGGACGAGAAGACTCGGCGTGGTTTCCCAAACGCTGCCCAGCCCAGCTGAATCCTCCTCTTGGTCTCCTTTGCGAAATTGTTTTTACCTAACTGCAAAATCGTTAACTGTTAACTCGTTACTTATAAAGTTGAACTAGATGTGATTGTTTTCCTTTTAACTTCGCTGCTGCTGCCCTAAATCCTTAGTTAAAGTCACCTACACCAGGCTACACCAGAACTGGCCTATGTCGAAACGACAAGGGAGCCGATTCCCGCCCGTGCGTGTTGAAAGCGTAGACGCAAAGTATTCTAAGGCATTCGGCTTAAGGCATAAGGCTTAGACATTCGTCGCATAAAAATAATATGATAACTCGACAGAGTCATTAGACATTTATTTTCTCATTGGAATTCAATCCAGCACGGCGTTCAGAATACAGATTTTGGCTGTCGCTCCACTTTTTAGGTAGAATTCAAGTCATAAGCCTTAAGAGTCGTATACGAATTATTTTCTAATGAAGTGAGAATTGGATCCAAGGACTGTCGCACACACAATGCGTAGAAAGAATATGAAAAAGCGGTTGCCTCGCCGGCGCCACCTGCCGCTGCCGGTCCATTTGTTCGGAATCTGCGCCAGATACCATCGGGGCGTGGCGCTCGCGCAGCGTTATGGATTGGGTACAGACGAGGACAAAAATGTTAGCCTAAGGGTTTTTTTAGCCTCCATAATATGTCCCACAACAGGTTGAAGTTAATACTGGACACTTAAAAAGTCACTAGATCATTGTCTTATTTTGAAATTACAGAGGGACAAAATGTTTGCCTAAGGTTTTTTTTTAAATGTTACCTCCATAATATGGCTGTCCCACTGCAGGTTGAAGTTAATACTGGACATTTAAAAAGTGACTGGATCATTCTCTTATTATGAAATTAAAGAGACGGTGCATATCGTATCATACCATAAATGTGGTTTTTTTCCCGCTGCCTTTTTCTTTACTACATTTTCTTTACTACGGCCCGAAGGCGGCGGCTTTCACTTTCATGTTACATTGTACTTTGACATTCAGCAAACAGAATGTAAATTCTTTACGTTGAAATTAATTGAATTGAATATCAAGGAACTGGCTTGTGACAGGATTACATGTAATATATCGAGCCGGCAAGAGTCCTAAATAATGTAATATGATGATGGAGCTAATAATTCTTGCATATTTTTAAACAATTACACTATTTTTATTTTTAATGCACTAACCCGTGCTAAGGAACAAATTTAAAAACCTATTTAGAGGCTAAAAATTTCACCCATGCCGGGATTCGAACCCGCAACCTCTGGCTATCCGTACCAGCGCTCTACCAATTGAGCCAATGGGTGACTCACGGCATCAGTGAAATTTCGAACCTCTTTACAATATTCTCTGTATTACGTACAGGCAGCGACATCTGACTTAAGCAAATTGCATTACTTACAGCCCCGACTACCTACTTTGCAGTTAGGTTTAACATCGGAACGATATGACTGTACCCACATGATTACACTATTTTTATTTTTAATGCACTAAATAAATTTAGCCTCTAAATAGGTTTTTAAATATTTTTAAACAAATTTAAAAACCTATTTAGAGGCTAAAAATTTCACCCATGCCGGGATTCGAACCCGCAACCTCTGGCTATCCGTGCCAGCGCTCTACCAATTGAGCCAACGGGCGACTCACGGCATCAGTGAAATTTCGAACCTCTTTACACTATTCTCTGTATTACGTACATATATTATATACTATTTAGCCTCTAAATAGGTTTTTAAATTTGTTCCTTAGCACCCGTGCTAAGGAAGAAATTTAATGCATTAAAAATAAAAATAAAATATTTTTAAACAGTTTTTTCATGACTGTACCAGGTACAGTCGACATCAGATCAACCTTTACGTACGTGCACTCTAAAAAGTACGTTAAAAACAGTTTTGCGATGAAAATGTAAAGGTTGACCTGTTGTGAATTGTGCACTAGCGCGCGCGATTTAGATCTAAATAAACTGAACTCAATGTCGTTATTAAGAGCTTTATTGGGCAATTTGCATTACATCTTGCTGGCAGAAAAATAAATCAAATTAAAGTGGTATTTTAGCTTCGTGTCCATTCTTGTTGATTTCATCATTCGATACCTACTTATTATTTTGTGACTATTATTTTTCACCCGACTACAGCGGAGTCCAAAAGGGGGGTAATGTATTTGACTCGTATGTATGTAGGTAAGTATGTCCGATCCTATGTCCCCTCATAACTCCTTAACCACTGGTCAGATTTTGACAAATAATATCTCATTCGATTCAGCGTGACATAAAATCAGCATAACCCCACTAAAAACACTAAAAACACAAAAAAAAGATATGAAATAAAGAAAAACCCGATAGCAGGAGGGACACAATTTCGACAATTTAACTCATTGCGATGTATTTAGGTTGGTCCCACTTGCTTAGTAGTGAATGATCAGCAGTCAGAGTGCTTAGTGCGAGTTTGACAGATGAAATCGAATAACTTTACTACCGCGTTAATCGAGCATTGAGTAGTGAGTATGAGTAAGTTAACCGTTCGAACTGGCAAAACGCTGTCACAGTACAACTCGCACTAGCGTTTATTCGTGTTTTGGCCGGTAAACATGTTCACTTCTCAACGTAAACCATTGCAACTCGCACTCAGCAATTTTAATTTCCATACTTGTCGCTAGGTGGCGCTTTCTCGATGCCATAGAAATATGAGTTTACGTTAACGCGATCGAGTAGTTAAAAAACTCGCACTAAGCACTCGGGCGGTTGGTTATTTTTTTATTATTCTAGTCTTTTATACCACTGCCTTAAAGCGCTTAGGGGCGCTTACTAGCGCCAACTAGCACCACCAGTGTAACAAAAATCATCATTTGTTTTATAACACGTTTTTTTTCGAAAAGAAAATGTTTTCTTTGAGAAATCTTAATATCTGCGTTAACTATTTTTAGAACATAGTCATCCTAGAATGTACTATAAATATCACAGGACTTTAACCGATTCAAACGACCATAAAAACGTCCGTTTTGGCGGAAATCGATTAAAGTCCTAGACTGTTGATCCTAGGTTCTAGATTAGATTAGATAGGAACTCTTTATTGTACACACCAGAAAACAAAATACATACATAAAAAGGCTTGCATATCTAAGTATTGCCGTGTAAAATAGGCGGTCTTATCGCTAAAAGCGATCTCTGTCAGACTATAGGTTCTAAAAATTGTTGTCACATTTGTTAAGATTTCTCATGTTCACTTTTAGATAAAAACGTATTATAGTTTTAAAAACCTATTTAGAGGCTATAAATTCCACCCATGCCGGGATTCGAACCCGCGACGTCTGGTTATCCGTGCCAGCGCTCTTTCCAACTGAGCTAATGAGCGACTCACCGGCATCAGTGAAATTTCGAACCTCTTTACAATATTCTCTGAATTACGTACAGGCAGCGACATCTGGCTAAAGTAATTTGCATCACTTGCAGCCCGGAGTACCTTCTTTCCAGTTAGATTTTTTGCATCGGAATGATATCGCTGTACCCACATGACTATATTCTTTTTAATGCACTAACCCGTGCTAAGGACAATTTTAAAAACCTAGGTTTTGGAAATTGTCCTTAGCACGAGTTAGTGCATTAAAAAGAATATAACGTGTTATAATACAAGTTATGATTTCTATTCCGTTACGCTAGTTAGCGCCCCTATTCACCTTAAAAGGAACAACAAGGAACCCTTTTTTTCGGCTGGCAACTCCAGACCGAACAGCTGCTTTCAAAAGCGGCTCAGTAGATTTTGTTTAATTAATTAGTGTTATTAGTGTATTTCGAGTCAAATTAAACGTAAATTCATTAAACAATACATAGTAGTGACATGCAAATAAAAGTTACTGGTGAAAAATCAAACAAATACAAATTATTGTACTGAAAAATTACAACGGGCGGCCGAACTGTCAAACGGTTCAAATTGCAACGACTTATCCGGGGAAGTATTGTTTTAATCCTGTAATTTTCGCTTCATCCTACAGTTTTCCTACATAAACAAACTGTACATAATCTCATGTACATGAGACACGTCCCATACAAACATTCCGGCTCAGTTCTGGCTCTCTTTACTTGACGCGTAGTGGAAGCAAAGTTGAGACAAAACAACTAGCCTCAGTCAACATAACACGCTCACTCAACATCTATAACGTACCACCAACTCTTTATCAGCCAATAACATTTTAAGTGGTCACACACTGACACCGATTCCCGGTTATTTTCCAGGTGACACCAGTATGTTCACCCGAAGCAAGGTGACTGTGCGAGACATGGAGCTGAAACTGAAAGCCACGCTGCTTGAGCTCAAAAAGACCAAAGAGTTGTGCGACACACTTCTACAAGAACGAGAGGAAAGTGAAGAGGAGATTCATAAACAGAATAAAACCAACTCAGCGCTTAAAGCAGAGCTCAGTGAATTGGACATACAATGCCAAGATCTAAGTGCCCAACGGGATGAGCTGCAACAGCAAGTCAACTCGTTCAACCAGTGCCATGATGTCCATGGTGTAGCACTGCAACGAATACGCTCGCTTGAACACCAGCTTGCTGAGGCGCACCAGGAGCTTCAGCAAATCAGTGAACAAGAACAACAAAAAGATAGCGCTAGAACCATGGATTTGTATAGTGAAGTGATGAGTGAAGCCGGAATACTAACAGTCGACCTAACCACAGCCAGCGATAAGTCCTGCGCTATGGGGAATACCAGTAGTATCAAAATGAACAGCGTGAAAACCATAAAGAAGTATATTAAAACAAATAAATACATTCAGAAGGTACAGAAATTGATAAAACGAAACAGAAAAAGTATAGAAAGTGTACCAATTCTTCGTCAAAAACTACAGTTAGAAACGGAAATGGCCGAATGCCAGAAAGAATTATTTGCTAGTAATGTGGACCATGAGCTAGCGATGGCTGAACTGCAATTACAAGTGGAAGATTTGCAGTTTCAATTACTAGACATCACCTGCAAGTACTCGGCTATGCAAACTCAGTACAATGACTGCATTTCAACTGTGAATGGGTTGATTTCTCTTGGCAAAAGCAACCTGGAACGTGTTGAGTCCACCTTCATCCATGAATCAGAAGACTCAGAAGACAAACCAAGCTGGTTACCCCTGCAGCCACCGAATAATGTGCTTGAAGACCCAGCCCTTCCACAGCTGAACTCAACAGGCAGTCAGAAGCCATGCTTGTCACCGCCGTGCAGCTTGCCCAACACACCAGCCCCTTTACCGCTGGATCGGGCACAACAGCATGAAGGCGAGCCAAACAGACAGCCTGCACCATCAAATGCGATAGCGGAGACCAGTGCGCCATCGACCCGGAATGCAGTACTGGACAGACAATCGACAACCAGGCCAACGAGCAGTTCAGTTCCATTCAATGGTGCCCCTTACAAGACAATAATTTTCTCAGACAAAATAGGTGTAGGTCTAGGAACCAGGCTGCAGATCCATTTAAAACAGCATGTAGAAAACATATGTATGCCAAATGCCTCTTACATGCAATTAATCAACGCTCTGCTCAGCAAACAGTATGATAGAAATACTACTATTGTATTATTAATGGGGAACAGCACAGGGATTCAAGAAAGTGAATTGATAAATTACTATGAGTCCATAATAGCTTTAAATGTAAGGAAAATCATTATCTGTGCTTTTCCCTATTCAAAAACATTGTCAGAGACACAGAATGCACGGATAGGTAAACTTAACCGTCTGTTATATAACATGACATTTGGTCATAGAGATCAAGTTTTTTATTTTGATACGAATAACTTTATTCGAAATTTTATATTGACTAGGGACACAATGTATGTGCCCCTTCGTTCAAAACGACAGATTGCCAAATTGTTGGCATTCAATATTTATGACCCTATTATTGTTACGACAATAAAACAGGTACCATTAGTAAATAAAAACTGTAGAAAAAGTTCTACTAGTAAACCTCTGTACTCAGAGGCTTTAAAAAAACCTAACATAAATAAGTTAAGCTTGACTGCTGATTTAAACTGTCAGCGCAGACCACAGAAAAGCCCCTCTTAAAAAAAATCACTTTAGCTAATCAGAACATACAGGGTGGTTTTTCTGGAAAGCTACTAGAGTTAGAATTGTTCTTAGAGCAACATGAGATTGACATACTTTGTGTTACGGAGCACTGGCTATTAGAATCTCATATGAATTTTTCTGTACATAATTATCAGTTAGCCAGTTGCTACAATAGAAAGTTAGCATTGCATGGGGGATCTTTAATACTAGTAAAGGATGGTTTAAAATTTAAAGAAAGGAAAGATATTTGCAGGCTTTCTGTTGAAAAAATAATTGAACTATCTTGTGTTGAATTATCGTCACACATTGTAGTAAGCGTATACAGGCCCCCCACCAGTGATTACAGTGTATTCGAATCTGTATTAGAGGATGTATTAAAAGTAGCCTGCAGTAATAATAAGAAGGTTATAGTCTGTGGTGATTTTAATGTAAACCTGCTTGTAGATTCCCCTTCGAGTGCTAAATTAAAACTTATTTTTAAGTCTTTTAATTTGATGAATATTTTCTTAGAGCCCACCAGGATTACCGAAACCACCGCCACCTGCCTTGACAACGTATACTGTGACTGTGAATTTTCCCATTATTCTACAGTGAATTGTCTTAAATCAGACCACAGTGGTCAAATTGTACATTTTAAAGCAGATTTAAAAAAAATAGAGCAAGATGTACTCTGCAGGGTGATAACAAATAAAAAACTAGAATTGTTTAAACTTGACTTAAAAAAAAGATTACCTATTCAAAAAAATAAAACTCAAGATGCTAATGTTCTCTATCGAGATTTCTTCAAGGCTGTTTCAGATAGTTTTGAAAAAGTTTTTAAATTAAAACAGATATCCTGCAAACAAAATAAATTACAATTTAGTGAATGGGCCACTGCCGGCATCCGAAAAAGTAGGGACACACTTTATTCACTGTATGAGAAAAAAACATATACATACAACCCCAGTTTTATACAGTATGTAAAACTATATTCAAAATTATTTAAGGCCGTCTGCCACAAAGCAAAATGCGAGTATATAAAATCAAAAATCCTTCAATCTTCTAATAAATCTAAAACAATTTGGGCTATTATAAATAAGGAAACTGGTAAATCCAAATTGGGAGATCGCGAATTTGCACTTAAAATAAATAATAAATTAATAACCTCAAATGAAGACATTGCTGCGGCTTTTGAACAGTTCTTTACAAATGTTCCAATTATAACGACAGCTCCTTTAGACTCTTCTCCAGCTCTTGCAGAAACTATTTTGAAAGACAATGTCCCCCTATGCGATCACGATTTTTCGTTTGATTATATTGAAGCTCATACCGTGATTAAATCGTTTAAAAAGCTAAAGCTTAAAAAAACTGAAGATTTGTGGGGTATGTCAGTAACAGTAGTTAGCTCAGTAATCGACACCCTAGCACCCTATTTAGCCAGAATCTTTAACAAATGTCTAGATGAGGGTATATTCCCAGATCTAATGAAATATAGTAGGCTCGTTCCTTTATTTAAAAGTGGTGATAAGCAAGATCCTTCAAATTTCAGACCAGTCTCGGTTCTACCCGTTTTGAGTAAAATATTCGAGAAGATAGTTCTAGGTCAACTGCTTACACACTTCAATGACTATCAACTTCTCCATGGTCAGCAATTCGGCTTTACGCAAGGGCGCTCTACAACGGACGCCGGCGTCATGTTAGTTAAACATATATTTAGTGCATGGGAAGATCGCAAGGATGCTATAGGCGTATTCTGTGACTTGTCAAAAGCATTTGATTGCGTTGACCATAAAACACTTCTTTTAAAATTAAAGCACTATGGTATAAACGGGAATAGCCTAAAACTTATGACATCATATTTAGAAGGAAGAATTCAAAGAGCTGATATAAATAGAACTAAATCTTCAGGGTCAGAGGTCAGGATAGGAGTACCACAGGGATCGATTTTGGGGCCGTTCCTCTTCCTCGTATATGTAAATGATTTGCCGTTCATGGTTCAAAATATGTCAGAGATAGTACTATTTGCAGATGACACGTCACTTATTTTCAAAATTAAGAGACAAGAAGATGACCTTGACAATACTAATGCTGCTCTCTCTCAGGTACTAAACTGGTTTACGTCTAATAACTTATTGTTAAATTCAAAAAAGACAAAATGTATAAAGTTCACTCTACCAAATGTCAAAGTAGTTGACAGCAAAGTTATATTGGGAAGGGACAAACTAGACCTTGTCGAAGAAACTGTATTTTTAGGTATCACAATTGATGCAAAGCTTCAATGGGGTCCTCATATAGAAAAATTCGCAAATAGGCTTAGCTCTGCAGCATATGCTGTTAAAAGAATTAGGGAACTAACTGACGTCGCAACTGCCAGGCTCGTTTATTTTAGTTACTTCCATAGTATCATGTCCTACGGCATACTACTGTGGGGACGGGCAGCGGACATTGAGACCATCTTCGTCTTGCAGAAAAGAGCGATCAGATTCATCTATAAGCTAGGCAGTAGAGACTCGTTAAGAGAATTCTTTAAAGAAACAAACATCCTGACAGTTGCCAGTCAGTATATCTATGAAAATATTATGTATGTCAGGAAAAATATTAGCAACTTTAAAACTGCAGGTAGCCAACATAATGTAAATACTAGAAATAAACATAAACTTTTGATCCCAAGATTTAGGCTGGCAAAAGTTAATACATCCTTCATGGGGCATTGTATACGCTTCTACAATAAAATCCCTGAAGATATATTAAGTTTGACTGAAGCGCGGTTCAAAAAATGTGTAAAGTACACTTTGTGCCAAAAGAGCTACTATAATATTAAGGATTATTTAGATGACAATGATGTCTGGAATTCAAGCATGTAAAATTCACGAGTTTTGTAGTATCTGTGTAAATTCTGTTAATTAAGGAATTTGAAAAGACTAAGTTTGGAGTTTTTTTGTCCATTTTTTCTCCAAAATGATCCAGATTTTGAAATGGACACCTAGTTTAACTTGTAACGTTCATTAAGCCGCAGTATCTGCGCTACTTTGAATAAAACCTTTTCATTTCATTTCATTTCCCTTAACATGTTCCACCGTGTCAGTCGTATGTCTGTCTATATGTCCGAATCTTAGCTCCGAGACGCTTCTTCTTCTTCTTCAAGCTATATTAATCCACTGAGACGCTTAGCACTAGAAAACTGAAGTTTGTTCTAGATATACAACATTACTCATTAAACAACATTACAGGCCATACTCCAACTCGCCCCCGTGGTGGGGTATGGCCTTACCTCCCTGCGATGCAGGAAGAGACCCGAGCCCCAGCAGTGGGCAAAAGGTTGCCTTGACCATACGGCCAGTTATTTTAAAAACGAAGTACGTTATCAACCCTTGTAAGTCCCCACTGCTGGGGCACGGGTCTCTTCCTGGATTAGGCCATACTCCACCACGGGGGCCAAGTCCGGGTTGGTGGAGGATTGCAAGACAGTGGCGGGCCTTACCTACTATCAGAAGTTATCAAGCCGCCCATAAGGCCTCTGCCTTGGCTTAACGACTGCCATTATATGACAGCCGGCACCAACGGCTTAGCGTGCCTTGCGAAGCATGGAAGTCGGTTGTCACGGGACGCTCACCCATCCCGTACCTGACCGCGCCTGTTGTTGCTTAACCAAGTGATTGATTCCAATCACTCGGTTCGCCTAGGCCACGAGCGCTTCAAACACGAAGTATCGTTAGAGTACGCGACCATTCGATTAGCTTACCGTTTTAGTTACTAAGATGAGTCACTCGTCCGAGCCTACTAAGATCGTGTAAACACGGCCTATGCATGGTATAGTGCAAATGAGTCCACAGGTGGTCCCTTGCTAAAGTCATAATGTGTGATTTGCATCGAGCCACTCGGAATGCGAGACGTGTACTCTGATTCGAGTTCCTGCCGACTTGGGCGGAATAGGGAGTGTTGTGATGAATTATTACAACAGAATACTCTCAGATGGCATGAAGTTAACGAGCGGAAACTACAGGGTGATTTGGAAATCTTTACTTATATTTAAAAAAAAAAAAAAATTCGGTGTTTAAAAAGTGAAAATTACTTTGCTAAATTCCGCCAAAACATTCCTTTTTTAATGCTATTATGGATTTCCGCAAAGTAACGCCTGATTCCATACAATTTACATTGTTAGGCACGGTCGTAAGTATTCGTAATATTTGATCCTTTGCTCAATACTGTGAATCCAAATTCAAAGTGGAAGTAGAAGGTGTTATGTTTTGATTTGAGCGCTTGACGCCCTTTTAATGTGTTTAGAATAGGGTGGATGGACGGACAGGCGGCCATAAGTAAATACGTTGTAATTCAAAGTAGTGGATCGTTTTACTGATTGTATGTCGCAGCAACTGGCTTAAATAGCCAACCAACTGGTGATAACTCTTGTAATGGCGGTTCACTAAACGGTGTCGTATTATTGGATGGGTAAAAGCAATACAGTCAAGTTTCAAGTATTACGAAACGTTTTATCTTCGCCTAGAGATGAGCCAGACATTTGATTTACGGAAAACATCTACGGAAAACATAGAAGGTTTCAGTGAAGTTTTTTAGTATGTCGATGTACAAAATGTTTTAAATATAAAAAAATAGAATGATTTTTAATGGTTTAATGAAAAATTTATTAATGATTGGTGACTTTCGGCAGCACTAAACATTGCAACTTAATTCCTGATTGACTCACTAGAATGTCATTAATAACATATGAAATGTCTGAGATACCTCTGATTCAAAAGTCGTTGGCAGCATTACCACGCTGCACAGCAAGGACCTCTACATAACATAACAGCGTCTACATCAGAAATGCCCCGGAGTGGTTCTCAAAACCACAGTAATTCCCTAAACGCCGCCCTAATTATTAATATCCGATTGTAGCTTGTTGTCCGTTGACTTCTATCTACTCTATAGTTTAGAACAGGTATAGCGAACCAAGTATCAATACACTCGTATTGATCGAGAAAGTATCAAAGTTCACTAGGAATTGCATCTAACGCTCGTGAGTTATAAAAATGGTGTAGTTAGTGACGGAAATATAAGAAGCTGAAACATTTATTCAAATTCAATATATTTATTCCAGACGTATGCCCATATTGATTTAAATAAATTCACACATAATTGAATTAATAAATAATTGTAATGAATTTAAAACTTAAAATTTGTATTTTTTTAAAGAAAACATTTGAATGTACTCAAGTGTTTTATTGAAAAAATATATCGATATCAACCCTTTATATGACCCCACTGTTGGGGCACGGGTCTCTTCCTGTATTGCAGGAGGGTTAGGCCATACTCCACCACGTGGGGCCAAGTCCGGGTTGGTGGAAGAAATATATATTATTAATAAAAAAAACTGCACCACAAGTTTTAAGTCGATAGTAGTTATTTGATTATATTTCTAACTATAAATACTTCTTCAGAAAAAAATGCCACATTGATCCAAAAAGGTTTGCCGTCCCTGAACTATAGTGACATAGTTACGATAGTATTGATGTAGCGATCAAATTAGGCTAAGGCAATTAAAATTGGGCGTCTGGTCCATTATCCTCCAATATGTTTCATATTACAGTGATAATTAGTTAGCTCAGTTTTTCAAGCTGTAGATCAGTCTGTTAAAACTATAGAAAACTGCGGTGAAATACAGAATGAAAAAATTGGTGACTGCGGAAAAACTGCGGTGTAATATTTGGATAGTATGAAAGAAATATAAAAAATGGTTTAAGCCGTTATATTATATTCTTTATTACAAACAGTAAAAACGAAATAACATTACATAAAATTTGTTTCAAAGGCAAACTTATCTCTAACAGAGATTTCTTCCAGCCAACCTTAGCATTGGGTGTTTAAATTTAAGAGAGCGGGAGGAAGGGAGAAATATTTATAACTATATAAATAAGTAATAATACAATAATACACTTACATATAAATATATACTTATACATACATAAACCTATTAATTATGTGATGTTAGAAGTGTTCTTTTAACCTCATCTTAAAAGTATATACGGATACTTATACTACATGATTCAATTTATTTCAACGTAAAGAATTTACATTCTGTTTGCTGAATGTCAAAATACAATGTAACATGAAAGTGAAAGCCGCTGCCTTCGGGCCGTAGTGTAGTGGAGAAAAAGGCAGCGGGAAAAAAACTCCACTCTGACCATCTTTTCTCAAGTCCTCTTAAATCTAATGCAACCTTAGCAAACACAGCCCTGAATTTATCAAAAGTTGACAATTTAATATTGCTTTATTATAATTGTTTATTTTAGAAACAAACAGTAATTTAAATGGTAATATAAATTGTATCTTATGTTACATGAATAGACCTGTAGTTTCACATAATTTCCAATAGGTATAAAGATTCTTTTAGGGTAAGTAAGACATCGCTTGGATAACTTTAAAAACATACATCAGTCCCCAAAAGGGATTCGAACCCGGAACCTCTCGCATGGTAGGCAGATGCGCCACCGCAGCGCCACAGAGGTCGTCATATTATTTAGGTCCGGTAAGGATCCGCCGACTAAAAGTCCGTTTCACACCGTTTTACTATTCATAGTAATCCACAGTAAATGATCCACTGACAGATTGACAAAGTGCCGACATACAACGGGTTAGCCTATGCAAATCTTTGGCTATGCTATTGGCCCATCAACAATAGAAAATATCTTCTATATTCAAACACAGAAGGAACATAGTTACCTGGC
Organism: Yponomeuta sedellus; assembly: GCA_934045075.1. Classification (NCBI taxonomy): domain Eukaryota; kingdom Metazoa; phylum Arthropoda; class Insecta; order Lepidoptera; family Yponomeutidae; genus Yponomeuta; species Yponomeuta sedellus. The sequence goes on along the minus strand of OW203734.1, from coordinate 21,991,016 downwards.
TAAACGACTCTAAGATTGATGGACGTAATCAACTTAGGACTCTGACTAAGTAATTATTTTCATTTATACATAATTTAATACACTTGCTATAATTGTAGTTAAACATATTGTATTTTTTAAGGATCCGTAGTCAACAAGTAAACCTTATAGTTTCGTTCGTTACACAATAATTTCCACAGAAAGGATGGTTTCAAGCTTTTAAGTACGTGGAACCCAGTGCTAAGTAAATACAAATCACGCGCCTTATCACTGAACCTGTCCGTGGACATAGTGAGTGTTGTGTGTAGGCTAGCTGCGAAAAATTTAAAGTGACTACCTACAATAATTGACTGTACTCGCCACTTCAGTCTACCCGAGACCACGGCAACTGTAACGCTGCCGAAACGTCGGGAAATAAGGTAATTACGTTTTACCAAATAAATAATCGCGATAAGACCAGTTTAATATATAACTACCTATAGTTTTGCCTTGTAAATCCATCTGTCTTTCTGTCCAATAGACGATAAGTACTAGAGAGCTGAAAGTTTGGCACAGTTACTCGTATAAGTACATACGAGTATATTTATTGTCGACAAAAATTGTACGGTTTATTTATTGATTTTAGAATCGTTAAAAAAAACATTTTAATGAAGTTAACAGCCTACCTAACTTTTTGGAGATTAGCCCACATCTTACTAAATCTTAATCTTAATAAATCTCGAAGCGGGATGATGTCTATTTTGGGCGCTTAATCTATAAAAATTAATAAAACAAAGTAACAATTTCTCAGTTTATTATTATGGAACTTAAAACTTTGATAAGAATATACCTTTGGTCCTTTGACAATCATACATACATTATCCTCTGCATCTACGTAATGAGATGATTTATACAGCGTCCAGTCGCATCTTCACTCACATTACATGGGTAAAGGGACCACTCGGATACTGCAGTACCTGGGACATGGTTTCAAATGGTGTAGGCTAGCACAGCACCTACCTTTGTGGCTTCAAATAAATGTCTCTCTCTCTCTCTCTCTCTACCACCCTGACAGCTTAGTCGGCTTGGCATAGGAAAGACTAGTCAATACGTGCGGAGCCAACCAAGCCGCGGGTTTCCCCACGATGTTTTTCTTCACGGAAGACTTCAATGACGGTTTAATTTCAAAGCTACGTACATTTGCGAATTTGTAGTCGCAATACCACACGCTAGCGTTGAAGGCAAACATCGTGAGTGTGAAATTTTGTATATCTTTTATAATAATAATAAACACTAGAACGACTTCAATTGTGGCTTTATTTATAGATTAATAATATATTTTAAACAGAAAAACTGGATAAAAACGCATAAGCAGGTAATATAGTCAGATCCTGGCCGAAGGGTAAAGTTGTAATGATGAAAAATGAGGGAAATCGAAAAATGTGTGACGTAATTTAAATATTTGAAAATGATAGATAGAACAAGAAATAAAAATGGTGTAAAGAGGTTTGCACCGTTACAAGTGTTACCTACTTTTTTAAAACCAAATGACGTCTGTCCGACCAATCGCTAACGATGGCCAAATTTACCACATTTCACAACAATTCTCCAGACACCCAACAGGTACACGTCACTTAGCAACGACCTAGCGACAAAGTCTTTGCCACAATCGATCGACAAACACCTCGGTAGGAAGAAGCGGAATATTAGATCTGGGTTGAGGTGGCACGAACCTGATGTGACTGGAATCGGAGTGAGCAACCTAATGTCACGGGTAAGGACGGAAGAGTGTAGGAATTTATAGAGGCCACAGATTGGCTGGAAATGCTTCTGAGAGTCTCACGTTTTTTTTATATATTGAGGAACACCAACAGAATGCATATATAGATTTTGCAGTAAATTTTACAATTTATTATGTCTTACGTATATGCACCCTTTAACATGCGCCCACGACATTTACCATTATTAATCTACACTAAAATTAAAACATATCAAAGTTTATAATTATTGTAAAATTTAAATCGTTACGAAGCGCTCGTGACCTAGCGGAATCGAGTGATCGGAATCAATCACTTGGGTTAAGCAACAACAGCATGCTTAGTGCGAGTTTTTAACTACTCGATCGCGTTAACGTAAACTCATATTTCTATGGCATCGAGGAAGCGCCACCTAGCGATAAGTATGAAAATTAAAATTGCTGAGTGCGAGTTGTAATGGTTTACGTTGAGAAGTGAACACGTTTACCAGCTAAAACACGAATAAACGCGAGTGCGAGTTGTACTGTGACAGCGTTTTACCAGTTCGAACGGTTAACTTACTCATACTCATTACTCAATGCTCGATTAACGCGGTAGTAAAGTTATTCGATTGGATCTGTCAAACTCGCCCTAAGCACTCAGGCGCGGTCAGGCTGGATGGGCAACCATCCAGTGACTAGCGCTAGTGGCATATTTATCCGAGCGTTTTCGCAACGCACGTTGAGCCGTTAGTGCCGGCTGTCATGTAATGGCAGTCGCTAAGCCGTGTCAGAGACCTTAAGCGGCTTCTTCTGACAGTAAGGCCCGCCACTGTCTTACGATCCCCCAACCCCGAATTGTCCCCGTGGTGGAGTATGTGGCGGGTAACTTCCTGCGATGCAGGAAAAGACCCGGGCTCCAGCAGGAGGGTTGATATCGTGGTGATTTACATGACTAATGTCCCAAATTTTTAATGACTCTAGAATTACGTCTAGTCAGAGATACTTGCATGCCTATTCAGAGTAATTTCCAGTGACAATGAAGTCTAATCAGAATAATTTCATCATAGATAGATAGAGGCCACTTTATTCTACAAAAAAAAAATACACAATAGTTCGGAACTTACGAATGCAAACGGCAACTTTATCACTAAAAGTGACCTCTTCCAGACAACGTTTGGTTGAATCAGAGCCACCTGGAGGAATTCATTGGAGAATTAAGTAGATGTACTAGCAAATTAATTTATTTCAGCGGTATACGAATTATACATGCTTAATAAATCACCATGAATCACTGGCTTCGTCTGGCGGGTGGTCAGGTTTCTTGATACGGCATAGGCCTACCACTTCTTTTTTATTTTCGTTTTGATTTAGTAAGTAAGTAATTTATCAACTATAACTTACGTAGACCTGACATTTTGAAAGATATATTTTATTTCATACGGTTGATAAGTTGATACAGATGCTGTGTGGTGTCGGCCTAGAGAATAGCACCAACCCAAATTCTTCCCGCGGGTGTCGTAAAAGGTGACTAAGGGACACAAACCGGGGAGTGGGCAGCAGCGCTTCCTGCAGTACAATTCTACCAAACTGTGATCCCCAACCCGCATGCACAGCGTGGGGATTATGGGCATTACCCCCTAATGATGGCACAACCTTGTGCTATAGCGTTCATTAGGGGAGGGCTATGTCCAGCAGTGGACTAATATAGCCTGAAGAAGAAGAAGAAGATAGAATAAATAATTTTTCGTTTCCTTTAACTATCTTAGTGGTTTTTATTCAGCTCCTAACCTGAATTTCTTATATAAACTATTTTCTAACCCGAGTAAAGGACTGTGCTTTTCAATACGGAAAGTTAGTCAAAACTCATAAAAAAACTCAAACGGTCTTATTTATAAAAATACAATTCATCAAAACACATCAAAACGCCGATTAAAATAAAATAGTCTGCGATGGAGATTTAACAGGGAAAAAACGTAACCACAGATTAAATAAAGGAAAAGTGTACAATACGTAAAAAGTTCTCTTTTGCGTAAAGTTCTAAGTAAATTAAAGTTCTCTGTTTAATTTTTGGCTGAAACGTTTTTGACTGAAATAGGATGTAGAGACTAGAATTGAGAAAGGAATGTTGCGTTGGTTTGGGCATGTGCAGAGGATGAAGGAATAAAGATTGTCGAAACAAATATATCTAGTGAATGTGGGTGGAAGGGCTAGTAAGGGACGATCCAGGCGGACATACTTCGACTAAATGGGGGATGTATTAGCAAATATTTTTTGTTTATACTTAATTTGTTTATACATCTACTCCCTTTTCCAATGCATTGCCTCACTCAATCCAAAGTTTGTCTAGAAGAGATCCCTTTTAGTAATAAGGCCGCCATTTGTACTCTTAGGTTAAGATATATCTGTGTAATTTTCTTTTTTATGTATAATAAAGTGGTCTCTATCTAACTAGCTATCAAAGGGCAAGATATAAGTACCAGAACCGGCATGCGTGAATGTTGCGACTAATCAACGTTGATCAAGCGAAGGTGATCTGTCGGATCATCTGAAGGATTATGTCAAGGGGCAGTCTTTACTATATTGCACGATTTTTTTTTGTATATTATTGTAGACTGTAGGAAAGAGCGGATGATCGTGCTCTTCCACTATAAAGGGAAATTTCCCGCCAGGCAGATCGTATGCCTGGGGACGGCCGGTCCAACTATTGTTAGTCGGACGTTATATTTATGGTATTTCATTGAAACACTTTGATTGCGCGATGCAGGAATGTCGGAATTAAAAGTGCGCGCGCAGAGTTGACATGTACTCGCCACATCACTCCCCTTCAAGACCGTAGCTACGCATAGCTACAGTCTTGAAGGGGAGTGATGTTCGCCACAAGACTATTGAAAGAATATTGTTAATGTTACGATGTACACTTATGTTACTAATAAACAAATAAAAAAAAGTAAGAGAGATGTATTTTTTTTTTAGTTGAGACTGTCTTGTCTGTAGATTCACAGCTTTTCGGGCTAGAGATCAAGGAATCATTTGACTAGAGTAACTCTAGTATTGCAAGTCGATTTCTCACATGACCGCTGTGATGATAATGATGTCCTCCAAATCATATCCGCTCATGACGGCGACCCTGATACATTCCTCAGTGTGCTCAGATGAGGCTAAAAACGCGGAAATTAGTGTAAAAATGTAGCCTTTACGTCCCACTCTAGGGTACAGGCCTTCTCTGAAGGAGAGAGTAAAACCACTACGCGCGCCCATCGCGGCTAGGCCATTTCAAGCGCTACGCTTCGTGAACTCCTCAGTTACTCGGGTTTCCTCACGGGTTTTTTCCTTCACAGTTGACAAATACAAATAGTATTTTCTAAATACAAATAGGTTTATTATTACCAGACAGAAAATACAATTCATCCTTATTATCTAGATATATTATTATTTGATACACTAGCAGCTTAGAGCTGATACGTGTATGTCTTATCAATCACTGTACTTGATTGTTCTTGGTTTTTACATATTTATCCAGTCTATATAGTATTTTCTAAGGTTAACACGAGCAGTAGACATAATTAAAACTGTTTTTATACGGATTTATGCTCGTTTATTACATTTTAACAATTTTCCAACGTTTCGGCACTTTTTCAGGTGCCGTGGTCCCGGATGACTCCGGGACCACGGCACCTGAAAAAGTGCCGAAACGTTGGAAAATTGTTAAAATGTAATAAACGAGCATAAATCCGTATAAAAACAGTTTTAATTATATCCAGTCTATTTTTAAAACAGTTCACTGAGCCTGCACTAGCAATAGAGTCAGGAAGTTTGTTCCACTCTCGCACGACACGGTTTGGGAGGAAATGCTTTCGAAGTAACCCTACTTGCACACAGAGACATATAGAGAGATATAGTATGGACAACAGTAGATTATTGGTGACCCTCACACTAGGTCAGCCTGTGCTGTGAGGGCCATATAAAAATATTACTAGCTAGTTTTTTTTGAGTAGCTTGACACAGTGTGGACGCTTATTGGTATTGTTCAACAAATGGTACTGCTCCTATAATTTCACAAATGTACGTAACTTAGAAAACAAAGTCTTTGGTATAAGCCCGGATTCTAACACACTACCTTCTGGATGAGAAGCCGACGACTGACTAGTTGGTCTAACGTTTAAGGCGCTTAGCTACCAAGAAAATGGTCGTGGGATTGATTCCAGGGGCCGCCGTATATTTGGCCGTATTCTGAAGGTTTTTTCATGTTTTTGAAGTTCTTGCCTGGTTACCATAGTATCCTAGTTTGGGACCAGGTTAAGTGATTGTTTAGTGTGCAAGTTATTACTATTATTGGTCTACCGCTTCGCTTCCGTAGCTTAATTATATTATTTTTAAATGCACTAACCCGTGCTAAGGACAAATTTAAAAACCTATTTAGAGGCTAAAAATTCCACCCATGCCGGGATTCGAACCCTCGACCTCTGGCTATCCGTGCCAGCGCTCTTCCAACTGAGCTAATGGGTGACTCACCAGCATCAGTGAAATTTCGAATCTCTTTACAATACTCTACTGTTACGTACAGGCAGCGACATCTGGCTGAAGTAATTTGCATCACTTGCAGCCTCGAGTACCTACTTTCAAATTTCGCGGGTTCGAATCCCGGCATGTTTTTAAAATTGTCCTTAGCACGGGTAAGTGCATTAAAAAGAATTTAATCGTTATAGGTAGTCAACGCACCCCTTTTTACACAACAGCCGCTCTCCTTTTGCACACTCATCATTCTCCATCCATGACCCGCGAGACCTTGCCTTCAGTCACCAGTCTCATTCCTACATCTAGGCTGTCTCACCTATTCATCTGACTTTAATTTTTTTTAAACCTAAATCCTAGGGAAGGAGGTTGGTAGGCAGACCACCGACACGATGGTCAGACGACATCGTGAGGGTTGCGGGTCAGAGATGGATCAGGTTAGCACAGGCCCGTGAGGAATGGCGCAATAAAAAGGAGGCCTATGCCCAGCAGTGAGTTGATGTGGGCTGATTATAGACATGGAAACGTAAATCCCTTGAGGCTTGTAAACAGTACGCCAAATCCGCTGTCCGCTCCGTACCAAGTTCCATCGTCTGTTAATAGTATTAGTTGGCCATTGTGATTGCGGTGCTGGCTGGATAGTTTTAGGAGCCGTTCTGCCCTTTTGGATCACGATTTGCCGTACAGTATAGGTAGCACAATGACGCAAGTCGTGCATTTTGTCGCCAACAGTCACGACTTTCTACTTCAATAACTGCCAAATTTGGAATTTTTGCGCCACACAACGCGTGACTCGCAGACGAAAAGATGGACAGACTAGTCTTAGTAAGAGACTCCTTCACCGTTTGAATGAAGCGCGCGTGGCCTAGTGAAGCCAAGTGATTGGAATCAATCACCTATGTTAATCAAACGCAGGCGCGGTCCAGTGCTAGATGGGTGTCCATCCCGCGACTACCGCTAGTGGGGTTTTTTCCGAGCGCTTTCGTACTTTGCAAGGCACGATAAGCCGTTGGTGCCAACTGTCATGTAAAAGGAGTCGTAAAGCCATATCAGAGGCCTTATAGGCGGCTTGAAAACTTCTGGACAGTAAGGCCCGCCACTGCCATACAATCCTTCACCAAGCCGGACTTGGCCCTCGTGGTGAAGTCTGTCATAACTTCCCTGCGTCTCAGGAGACCTGTGCCCCAGCAGTGGAGGCATACAAAGGGTTGATATCAAGCCGTTTTGTACGAACCCTCAAGAAACCTAACTAAAGAATTCGAATCGCAGCAAACCAACAAATAGCGTTGAAATAACAAATCAACGGTAATAATTCTGTCATTGGCGTATTATATCGTTACGCCGCGGTGCGTCCGGAGCAGGCTTTCTTAGCCTATCTGGTCCGCCGCTGAGATTTGTGGCGACGGGAATGCTAATCTTTACTGCTTGGGTACTGTCAACGGCGTATGAAAAGAGACATTTTAAAATACAATTTTAAAAATACCAGATTGATGTATGTTTATATTAATCTTTTGTGTGTCCCGACTCGGGCACGGGTCTCTTCCTGCATCGGAAGACAGCGAGCATAGGAAAGTTAGGCCATACTCCACCACGGGGGTCAAGTCCGGGTTGGTGGAGGATTGTGAGACAGTGGCGGGACTTACCGTCAGAAGTTATTAAGCAGCTCATAAGCCTCCGACATGGCTTAACGACTGCCATTACATAACTATGTAACTGTTTCTATCACCCTAATTATGTAATAGTGTGATTTTGCTATTGTTTTCCTCAATGTAGGTATGTCTTTTTTTGTCCTCTTGTATAACTTTATTGTCACTAATAAAACTTGATGTCTGTTTACAAATTATATTATGTAAAGGTTTATGTTAGTATATCATTGTAAATTATTCGTATGTATATCAATATTCATATTAGCATCAACCTGTCTCACATTTTCATCAGCAACTCTCCGTCGTCGGTTGTCTAGAAGAAATTGCTGCAAGCATAAGGCCGCCTATTGTACTGTATCTTTGTAAATATTTTGTTTGTTGTTTTCCTGATGTAATGAAAGAATAATCTTTTGTCATCTTGCTGATATTTCCAATGTCACTATTTTTCTTTAGACGTATTAGATGAAAGACCATCGTACCCACTTTAAGATTATAATATTTTTTCTATTTAAAACACTGTCTATTTAAAGCCCATAATAATACATACATACATAACCTTACGCCTGTATCCCAGAGGTGTAGGCAGAGACGGGGACTGTCACTTTCCATGATCCTGACAGATCACCTTCGCTTCATCAACGTTCATAAGCCGCTGCATGCACGCACGCCGGTACCGGGTACTTTTTATCTTTCCCTTTGCTAATACAATTAATAATTATTATAATTATTAAACTATTAAAGTTTAAATTTAATGTTAGCTACAGTCTGTTAGCTTTTAGAATACACCTCGGCTACTATCGGATAGAATCGGATATTTTCAAATAATAGAAATATCGGAACTAATATGACACTTAACTTTACATAACTTTTTAAAATAGTGAAAAAAGTTTTATACAGAGCAGGAAATAGTATTACACTCGTGTGCTGTCGGCGAAAACCGAAGCCTACTTTAGAGCCCGAGGTATATTTTAAATTCTAACAGACTGTACTTGATTGGTTATTGCCTTGGCAAGCGAGGAATTAGCTTCACGAAGACCAAGGTATGCCACGAACCGTAGAAAGTTGTGTACTGATGCGTGTTTGTATGTATGTATGTATGCATGTATGTATGTATGTATGTATGTATGTATGTATGTATGTATGTATGTATGTATGTATGTATGTATGTATGTATGTATGTATGTATGTATGTATGTATGTATGTATGTATGTATGTATGTATGTATGTATGTATGTATGTATGTATGTATGTATGTATGTATGTATGTATGTATGTATGTATGTATGTATGTATGTATGTATGTATGTATGTATGTATGTATGTATGTATGTATGTGTGTGTATGTGTGTGTATGTATGTATGTATGTATGTATGTATGTATGTATGTATGTATGTATGTATGTATGTATGTATGTATGAATGGATGGATGTATGTCCGATTCTATGTTCTCTCATAACTCTTCAACCAATGGTCATATTATGACAAATAAGGTCTCAATCAATCGTGTTTCACATTACAAAAAAAAAAAGGAAAAAAAAGATTTGAATTAAAAAAAGCCAATAGCCCGTCTGCTGAGCATTTATAAGCAAGAGGGAGCTAAATTCAACAATGTAACTCTTTGCGAGGTACTAGTGTGGCCCGCCTGCTTAGTAGTTAATGTTCAGCAGTCGGATAATTATATTCTTTTTCATGCACTACCCGTGCTAAGGATTTTTTTTAAAAACCTATTATAGGCTAAAAATTCCACCCATGCCGGGATTCTACCCGCGACCTCTGGCTATCCGTGCCAGCGCTCTTTCCAACTGAGCTAATGGGCGACTCACCAGCATCAGTGAAATTTCGAACCTCTTTACAATATTCTTCTGTATTATGTATAGGCATTGGCATACTCGTACAGAGAATATTGTAAAGAGGATTATTAAAAGTCGGATAATTGGTTATTTTTATTACTGAATTATCAGTTGTATTTTCTTCCTTCCTATTCCCTACTACTAAATTATATAAAGATTGCGACGTCCTGACTGTCAGACAGCTCTTCATATACAATACCCTGATCCGTCAACATAAAAATACACCATACTATGAGAGCACTAAACGTCGCAAAGACAAAATTTGCAGTCCTCCCACGCCGAAATTAACTTTCACAAAAAGGTAGCATTTCTTTCTAGGACCAACCTTGTATAATAAATTCAATAAAATTTGCTATGTATTTAACCTACCGATATACGAATGTAAAATGAAAGTGCTAGCTCGTCTAAAATCTATAACATATGACGATACAGAATAGTTCGTAAACAGTTAAAACACACATATCCCCATTCAATCACACGACAACTCACACACAAACACAGACACACACACATGCACACACACACACACACATACACACACCCTCATACGTGTGTGTGTGTGTGTATTAGTATATTTTGCCTCACATGTTCTACTAGATTCAATATTGTTTGATAAACATGACATCACCACCCACTGTCTTCCACCTTTTGCTAGAGGCACGGGCCTACTTACCATAAATATAGGCTACTAGATAGTCTAGTTATGGTAGTAGTCACATAAAATTACAGTTTTGTTATGTTTTTCTTCTAGAATAATATAAGCTCAAGAATGTAAGTCGTTGTAACCATTCCTTAAAATAAATATTTTTTCATTTTCATTTTAGGTTTTTTTTATTGACTGTACCTAGGTCGCAAAGGCCCTACGTTTACCACGAGTACCGATAGAAGGCGCCAGACCACCTTTTCAATTCAAATGAAACAACTCAAGCCACCTATTTACTGGTGGACAAAAAGTGCTTTTAGTCTTGATAATTATCAGAAAACCTATTAATCTTAAGTGACATACTTTTATACATACCTATTTTTTTCTACAGCCTATATTTTATTTTATTTTATTAATATAACATTACAAAACAGATAAGTAACATAACATGTAAAATATCATGACGAAAGCTTATAATCTAGTTACATATCCTTTAACGTGTGATGACAGCATGTTAGAATATGGACGAGCGCCGAAACACATCATATTTGTCACAGACCACAGGCCTACTCTAAGAGTGTGGGCTTAATTACCACGCGTCCCACCGCGGATTGGCAATTCCACGCGCCGAGGTAGTTGAACACCTCAGACACTCAGGTTTCCTTCCATCTAGCCAATGAGATGATTTATACAGCGTCCAGTGTCATATTAACTCACACTACATGAGTAAAGGGACCACTCGAACGTATGTCAGCCTTCTCAGCGCTTAAAATTGCCATTCCACGGTGGGCACGCGTGGTAATTGAGCTCATATTGTGTCTCTCTCTATCTGAGAGAAGGCCTGTACTCTGCGATGGGACCTATATACATAGATATATATAGAGAACACTTTATTGTACATAAAAATGGAATTTGCTCAGGTACTTATTCTTAACCTAAAAGTACAGACGGCGGCCTTATCACTAAAAATGAACTCTTCCAGACAACCTTTGGATGGCCTGGACTAATATAGACAAGAAAAAACATTTACATTTTTGTTTTTATAAATTTCGCCAAACTGCAGTGCAGTTTGTTGGCGTTGCGCTCTTACAACTTAAGGCTTAATTTAATTATTTTACAGCTACATGTACTTAGTAATGTAAGTACCTATTTATTTTCTTATACAAAAATAAGTTCCTACGTTATCCAAAACTATGTTACGTTCATAAAATTAAATATTAATGCATAAATACCTAGAAAATATTATTAACCTCCTTTTATATTTTTAAGACTTTAAAACAAGATTACCATTCTCGACCTGCAGCAAAACACAAAAATTAATAGCATCCATTAAATATCACTTTATCTCCTCACGACAATCTTTTTGACAGAAAATTTACAAACCAGTCTACTTGTATATTTTACATAACACCTTGTAATACAATCGGAGATACAGATCGCAATTCTGCAAACATCAATCTGTTATGATTAATGACCCTTAGACCTAACTTATGGCGAACTATGCCTTCGAACTTGTAACATTACAGCAGAGCTCTCCAGCCACGCTTGAACTTTCATAATAGTCTTTGTAACTATTAATTTGATGTCATTGATTAGGGAACCTATTGGTGATCTGTACTTTGAAACTAATAACATTAGAATGCAGATCACATAAATCTAACCGCGGTCATAAAGATACATTCCGTGGTGATCTTTCTATTCTTGTAACAGTAAATAAACTCTAGATCGCCAGAGGCGATGAACGATATCAATATGTTATCCCAAGGTGTGAAATGATAGACAAAACTATAATTATTCCTTTTGCTATTGAAATAATCAATCCATCAGAATGGTAGTCGATCAGTGTGAATTGATCGGCAATGATAACGAGCTGCGTCAGCACCGCTTGACATGCAATATCAGCTCAGCTCAGCAAAAGTATTACATAGTTCCAATACCCGGCGAGTGATGGTATCAACCCGTTGTATGTCCCCACTGCAGGGGAACGGGTATCTTCTTGAATCGCAGAAAGGTTAGGCCATACTACCACCACGGGGCCAAGTCCGGGATGGTGGAGGATTGTAAGACAATTGTAAGGCGGGTCTTCCTGTGCGAAATCATCAAGCCGCCCATCAGGCCTCTGACTGCCATTATAGACAGTCGGTGTCAACGGAGAAGTGCTCGTAAAAATGCCCTAGCGGCAGTCACGGGACGGTCACCCACCCTGCACCTGACCGCGTTTGATGTTGCCAACGAATTGATTCCAATCACTCAGTTCCACTAGTCCACTAGCGCTCGCCGCTTGACAATATCGCATGATAATAAGTGAATGTCACTAAACATCCTCATCTCAGCAAAGCATTACACACATACTTGCATTACCTATTGCTTGATGTCCTTGAAACATCGTAGGCTGCGTAGTAGAGATTCGTTAAGAGATTTCTTTAAAGAAACTAACATCCTGACAGTTGCCAGTCAGTATGTATATGAAAACATTATGTACGTTAGGAAAAATATCAGTAACTTTAAAACTTTAAGCAGCCAACACAATGTAAATACTAGAAATAAACATAGATAGATAGATAGAATATTCTTTATTGTACACAGAAATTACAGTAACAGAACCTAGATAAAAATATAGTACAAATGGCGGCCTTATTACTAAAAGCAATTTCTTCCAGGCAACCATAGACGGAGACATGAAAGAAATTAGAGACGGGTAGTCGGTGCAATACAGAAATAGTGAAATTAGAATTCAACGAAATTTATATAAACTTACTTAAACCACATACACATTTGTTCCCACTATTAAGGCTGGCAAAGTTTAATACATCCTTCATGGGGCATTCTATACGCTTCTATAATAAAATCCCTGAAGATATAATAAGCTTGCCTGAATCGCGGTTCAAAAAATATGTTAAGCACACTTTGTGCCAAAAGGGCTACTATCATAAAGGATTATTTAGATGATAATGAGGTCTGGAATTAAAGCCAGTACAATGTTCTGTTTTATAATAATTATGTAAACTATGTTAATTAAGGACTTTGAAAAGACTAAGTTTGAAGTTTTTTTGTAAATTTTTTCTCCAAAATGATCTAGATTTTGAAATGGACACCTAGTTTGAATTGTAACGTTCATCAAGCCACAGTTTCTGCGCTACTTTGAATAAAACCTTTTCATTTCATTTCAAACTAATCAAAAGGTTTTTCTATCCGATCGGTTCGCGAAAAATTCTACTTTTAAGGAAAGCAGGGCTAAATGCCAACTTCACGAGGGTATTCTGCCAAAGCTCTTTGCTGTATATTTGGAAAAGACGTATGTCAAAGCGTGAAGGAAAACGTCGTGAGGAAACCTAAGTGCCCGAAGTGATAAAAATACCTCAGCGCTTGAAATTCCCGATCCGGGGTGGGCACGCGTGGTAATTACGCCCATACTCCCTCTCTTTGAAAGAAGACCTGCGCCCTGCAGTGGGAAGTTTATAGAATGTTCTAAAACACCACCCAGGGATACGTTTCCCAAAATGATAAATAATTAAAAATGTTTTTACACGGATTTATGCTCGTTTATTACATTTTTACAATTTTCCAACGTTTCGGCACTTTTTCAGGTGCCGTGGTCCCGGATGATGAGTCATTCGGGACCACGGCACCTGAAAAAGTGCCGAAACGTTGGAAAATTGTAAAAATGTAATAAACGAGCATAAATCCATGTAAAAACAGTTTTAATTATGTCTACTGCTCGTGTTAACCTTAGAAAATACTAAATAAATAATTATTCATGGACATATTACACAGATCTCGTTAGCCCTATATAAGTACAACTAAATGACTTGTGTTATAGGTGCTAACTCGACGATAAATTTAATACAATAAATACATAGATAACATCCAAGACCCGAGACAAACTAGGAAAGGTATAGATAGATTGTGTGAACAAGACAGCATGCCTGCAAGGTAACAGCAGTCTCATCGGCAGCGGCTTACATTTTACATTGTACTTTGACATTCAGCAAACAAAATGTAAATTCTTTACGTTAATTAAATTGATTTGATTTGATTAAGTGATTGGCTTGACACTTACTGCAAAAACTATCTCCGCCGTGAGGTTGTCTGGACTAAATTGCTTTTAGCAATAAGGCCGCCATTTGTACTCTGTATTTTCACATGTTTTATAATAGATATGTCTGTGGTGTACAATAAAAAAGATTCTTCTCATATCTTATGTCCAAAAAAAATATTTTGCTATTGGTGACGCTTGTGTGGATCCCCTTAGTAACTTTTCAAAAGCAGCAGATTTAGTACTCACCGCACTTGATTATACGGCTAAGCGATAAGATTACATTTACACACTCCATTGCTCAGGCCATGCATCAAAGTCACTTGCAAGCTCGTGTTGGCGCTCGATTAGTTTTTAATCGGCTGATTATTAGTATTTCAGATGAGTTTTATAAATCTTTGCCATAGATATGTAGCGGCGGTAGCCTACTGGGTAGAACAATGGACTCGGAAGTGAGGGACCCAGGTTCGATTGTGTGAGTATGTACTAATGACTTGGTTTTCTGAGTTTTGTACATTTGTGAAGTTATAGCAGGAATACCACTCGCTAATGGCGAAGAAAACCATCGTGAGGATAACTAACTGTCTGAGGTATTCAAATACCACAGCGCCTCCATATGCCAATCCGCGATCGTACATAGAAAAATGCAAAAAAAGGGAAAGGTGGCACAATTTCACAGGGAATAATATTAATATTGTAGATGTCAACTGGGGCACGTATCTCCTCCTGTATTGCAGAAAGGTTAGCCATACTCTACCACGAGGGCCAACCCCGGGTTGGTGGAGGATTATACTATTTTTATTTTTAATGCACTAACCCGTGCTAAGGAACAAATTTAAAAACCTATTTAGAGGCTAAAAATTTCACCCATGCCGGGATTCAAACCCGCAACCTTTGGCTATCCGTGCCAGCGCTCTACCGATTGAGCCAATGGGCGACTCACGGCATCAGTGAAATTTCGAACCTCTTTACACTATTCTCTGTATTACGTACAGTCAGCGACATCTGACTTAAGCATATTGCATTACTTACAGCCCCGACTACCTACTTTGCAGTTAGGTTTTAACATCGGTACGATATCACTGTACTCACATGATTATACTATTTTTATTTTGGTTTCAAGGTAGGTTTAAAAAAAAAAATGGTGGAGGATTGTAAAACAGTGGCATAACCGTCAGAAGTTATAAAGCCGCTCATAAGGCCTGTGACATGGCTTAACGACTGCCATTACATAACAGCCGGCACAAACGGCTTAACGTGCCTTGCGAAGCACGGAAGCGCTCAGAAAAAAATCCATTAGTGGTAGTCACGGGATGATGACCCATCCAGCACCTGAGCCAGCTGCCTGTTGTTGCTTAACTCAAGTGATTGAATCCAATCACTTGATTCCACTAGGCCACGAGCGCTTCAATAGTAATATTATTCAATGAATATTTTGTGCCTCTAGAATGTCAGAATTTGACAATTAGTGCACTGGAAAGTCCCGGCTTTTGACATTATTTGAAATGTCGAAATCGGTTGAAATTTGACGAAGTTATTTTATTTTTTATTTTAATTATTTAGGTTTACATAATATTGGTACCGATTAAATGGATTTGGACCTCCTAAAAACATAACTGAGTTGTCTCGATGTACGTGTCTGAGAACATCATGCGAGACCACATAACAAAAAAAAAAGAAAGTAATATACGCGTCGAATTATGAACCTTCTCCTTTTTTTTTCCAAGCCGTTTATAAATGAATCGCAGGGTGCCAAATCCAAAAACACCTGCACGTTTGATAAGACTGTAGGTACCAATTTGAATAAAGTCATTACCCATACCTAGTCGCCGATTTTGATCAATATTAATCAACCCGTAACTGGCAATTTAATAAGATTATGAGCGAGTGGCGCCAATGCGTCAAATGCCTGACTGCTCACTGGTGGGCCCCTACTCTCTACTTTTGTGGATAGGAGTTAGCGCTTTATCTACCTACTCTAGTGTTATCCTTATCGTACTCTACAAATACCTATAACAGGCGAGAGAAATAATGTGGATTTGTTATAATCACCATATTTTGATCTGTCAAATCCCGATATTACGACTAGAGAACTATGCGTAGTATTAGGGAGTAAGTAGTTCATTAAGCCAATAATAAGATAAGATAAGAATAGTCTTTATTAATGTTTAATATTACACATCAAACTAGGCGTTCGTCCAAAATCTAGATCAATTTGAAGAAAAAATGGACACAAAATCTCCATAGTCTTTAAAGTTCGTTATTAACAAAGTTTACTATTGTACTATGATCGGTATGTCTGCTCTTGTTGTACATAATGAAGTAAAACTAAAATATGGAAATTTCGGAATCGTGTAAATAATATTATGCTGAGAAAACCCTGTTTCATGAATATATAAAAGTATAATTTTTCACGCGATTTCAGAAATATTCGTAGTAACCCAATTTACGGATTTATATAAGAATTTTGTCACACCCTGAAGTGAACAGCCGTAAATAACCAATGATATAGAGTAGGCCCCTTAAGCATAGATTACAGCGGGCGTTACTTGCAACAAATTGACACTTACACGCAATGTCATGCGCAGACGTAGGTAACAGTGACTCACGGCAAAAATATGGTAGGTGATTGATAAAATTGCACAATTCAAGAGGGTTCAATACCACTGCCGCAACAATTTGTAGGCGATTTAATTATACTTGAACCAATAGTTTTTTATTTGTAAACTAGCTGACCCAGCGAACTTCGTACCCGCTAACAGTAGATTCTATTTTTTTTTCTCTCCGTAAGAACCATCCTCGTACTTCAAGAAATATTCTAAAAAAAGAATCACCGAAATCGTTTCAGCTGCTCTCGAGATTTGCGCTTACCAACACATTCAGCGATTCATTTTTATATTATAGAAAAAAAAATTAGGTATTTATTTGTATTAAAATAAACTAGTTAAAATAAACTTATTTGGATTAGTTTCAAATTTACTCATTAATTTCATCTTGAATTTACTATTAGTTTGTATTTATTTAGTTAATATATTTCAGGGTCTTTAAAGACTAAGAAAAGAATAAAATTAGATTAGATTGATGTATCAATTTATTTATTTAAATTCCCTGGCGATGTTTTCGTACGATTGTTGATTGCACTTGATATTTCCGACCTGTAATAATATAGAAATAAAAGTTGTGACATACAAAAAAAATATAATGCTTGTATATGTTCAATATGCAATGCGCAGTTCAATTAAGCAAACTATTTGCACCAATGAAAATCATATCTTCTTTGACAGATGGTATTTGCAAAAAGTGTAATTTTTAAAAAAAGTGTCTGTGCGACTGCACAAATGGATCTTCTTCTTATTATTCAGGCTATATTAGTCCACTGCTGGACATAGCCCTCCCCTAATGAGGTTGTGCCATCATTGGAGGGCAATGCCCATAAGCCCCACGCTGGGCATGCGGGTTGGGGATCGCAGTTTGGTGGATTGTAGGTACTGCCGGGGGCGCTGCTGCCCAACCCCCGGTTTGTGTCCCTTATTCAAATGGACAAACATAATAATATGAATAGTGTTGAGGCCAAAACGACCGTTCATTGCGATAATGCTATGAAATGCTAGGTTTTTAGCCTAAGATACATTGCAATGAGTCTTAACAATCACTACTAACATGTTTGAGATGTTTCACAGACAATTTTTGCAAATTTTACACTTTTTGCCAATTCAATTTTTTTTTTCGTTGATTGATTGATTTCGCTTTTGATAGCACACTAGCGCCAAGGAAAAAATTCCTAGTGCGCTAACTGAAGCCTCTTAAATAACAGCTACTGCTGCGGCACAACTAATGCAAAATACATCGCCATCGGTTTCCACTATTAAGTATCATCGTCAAACAATCCATCGAAATAAATACTTAATATAATCCAATCAACGTTCACGTCATGCGCACGCACAGAATGAACCAATCACAGAGTGATTTATTCTGTCGCACGTCTAGCCCTTATTTCATTGGTCAAAAACTAATCACATGGACTGGTGCCGTTTTTAAACGTGATTTTGTTGAAGGCGACTATTTCTAGGATTAAAATATAGATCAATGATCTACGTAGTTTAGTCCCCAGTCTCTCCACAAAATTTTACAAAGTGCCGTTTGTATTTTCTATATGCTGTGCTTGATTTGTGGATTGACAAAAAAACATTTTTATTTAATACTTAACCAAAAATTTTTATGTTATTAAACAGTATTTTGTATTAATTGTACTAGAGAAATAATTGACTGTTTTTTTACTACAAGCGGTTAAAAACCCGCGGTTTCGTCCGCGTTAGAAATCAACGCCAAGTTTCATGTCAATTCGTTCAGCCGTTTTTGCGTGGTTGAGTAACAAACATCCAAACATCTTCACAAACTTTCACATTTCATTTCATATATTCTAGTACGTTAACTAATTATATCTTCTTCTTCAGGTTATATTAGTCCACTGCTGGAAATAGGCCTCCCCTAATGATTGCCATAACGCAAGGTTGTGCCATCATTGGGGGGTAGCGCCCATAATCCCCACGCTGGGCATGCGGGTTGGGGATCGCAGTTTAGTGGGATTGTACTGCAGGGGGCGCAGTATTTTAATTATATCAATAAGTCCTAATACACTGTTCAGTGCCGTAGAATCAGTTAAATTAAACACAACCACCATCTCAAAGCATTAACATAACTTCGAACCGTAAAACAATTTAAGTTATAGTTAGTTTTAGTGTCATCTGCGTATTGGATTTTATAGGCACTTAGTTCTAAGGAGGTATGATGGACGAGTATCGCTGAAATTACGACTCTAAACATTAAACTAAATCAGTACCAATGAGCTTAAGAACTGTACTCGGTGGTACCAGGAAGAAGGCAGTGAGCGTTCTTATTATGAGCGATGTAAGTGCGACTTTTGAACTAAATTGTGCAGAATCGATAATTCACAAAACTAAGTACGTCTTACAACTTACATGCATTGTAAAAAAACGGTTCTCCTGTTCAATTAAGACAAAAAGTTCCTGATGTTTTAAATTATGAAAGATGTAAGTGTTGATTATTTATTTTGTACACAGTACATATTTATGTTAAACTAAGTGAATGTATATTACCTCCTTGAAAAATGGAATAAGACTTGGGTATATGGATATGTATACAGTCACGTAAAGCTGTTTGTGCCGGCTGTCATGTAATGACAGTCGTTAAGCCATGTCAAAGACCTTATTGGTATTGGGTGGCTTGATCTGTCTTATTACAGTCCTCCACCAACTCCACTGTCTTATTACAGTCCTCCACCAACCCGGACTTGACCCCCGTGGTGGAGTATGGCCTAACCTTCCTGTGATGCAGGAAGAGAGCAGTAGCAGGGACATACAAAGGGTTGAAATCGCATACGGATATTCAACTTTGGCCTATGCATCTACGTAATGAGATGATTTATACAGCGTCCAGTGGCACCTTAATTCACATTAGAGGGGTGAAGGGATCATGGATCGGACGCTGCAGTGCCTGGGACATTGTTTCAGATAGAGGTTCTTTCATTCTTTTTTTTTTTCATGGAGAAATCCTCATGGATATCCCGCCGCTGGAGTTGGCGACAGGGTTATGCCGTATTTTAAACTTTCGCGACTTGCACACATGGTTAGAATATTTTCGGGGCTTAATCGCGTAGTAATTTATTGCTATTTTACCGCGACGTTTCGACGACGTTACAGTCGTTGCGGTCACAAGAACGGGTGCCAGCCATCAGTCTTCTCGTGACCACGATGACTGTAACGTCCTCGAAACGTCGAGGTAAAATAGCAAAAAATTACTACGCGATTAAGCCCCGAAAATATTGTAACTAGGGTTATGCCGGACTCCTACCTATGTGCCCCATCGATTATTTAGGATTTTTATCGTCAATTTGTTCATAAATTTTACTATCGTTATCAACCCTTGAATATCCCCACTGCTGGGGCACGGGTCTCTTTCTGCATCGCAGGAAGGTTAGGCCATACTCCACCACGGGGGCCAAGTCCGGGTTGGTTAAGGATTGTAAGACAGTGGCGGGCCTTACTATCAGAAGCTATAAAGCCGCCCATAAGGCCTCTGACATGGCTTAACGACTGCCATTATATGACAGCCGGCACCAACGGCTTAACTTATTAACTTAACTTAATTTTATTATACCTACGTCTAATTACCATGCTGGAAGTCGTGGGTCCAATTTCCACTGGGGACCGCCGTTCATTTGAATTTATGATCTCAGTCTGGGTGTATTGTTTTTGATGTCTTATCTGATTATTATAGCACATAGTATAACACCATTTAGATTTAAGAAATCTTCGTTGTAATTTTTTTCTTGCTGTGCAATAAAGTCTTCTCTATCGGCAAAGTGTCCGAATCCTTGTACAAAGTGCCTTAACGTCTAGACCAGCGGTTCTCAAACTTTTTAGGTGACGGAACACTCGTTTTAATTATTCCTCTGTTTTTCGTGCTGTAGTGTGTTGAAATGTGTTTTTATTGTTAATTTTTTTATCCAAAGTGTTAGTATGTGCGCTACTAAATGAAACAGCAGCCTTAAGGGTTTGACTAAAACGCTTGCTCACAGTAAATTGACGATTTCCGTTTCTGTCTAAGCTATTTTATCATTATAAATCATCCTTAAGGGACTGCATTAATCACTTTTATTTAATTACATGTATTTAGTACTCTATTTACTTGAAGTAAGATCTAGAATTACATTTTCTTGTAAAGCATTTGTAATTATGACACCGTTTCTATTAAAGTAATGTGTATTTGACTTACTTGTTCATTAATAATAAAACTATGTTTAAAATTGAATAAAACTTTATTAACTATCATAATGTAAAATTAACTAAGAACTTAGCAAACATCGTCGTTATCAACCCTTAATTATGTCCCCACTGCTGGGGCACGGGTCTCTTCCTGCATGGCAGGAAGGGTAGGCCATACTCCACCACGGGGGCCAAGTCCGGGTTGGTGGAGGATTGTAAGACAGTGGCGGGCCTCACTGTTAGAAGTTATCAAGCCGCCCATAAGGCCTCTGACATGGCTTAACGACTGCCATTATATGACAGCCGGCACCAACGGCTTAGCGTGCATTGCGAAGCACGGAAGCGCTCAGAAAAATGCCACTAGCGGTAATCACGGGACGCTCACCCATCCCGTACCTGACCGCGCCTGTTGTTGCTTAACCAAGTGATTGATTCCAATCACTCGGTTCGACTAGGCCACGAGCGCTTCCAAGCGAGCAAACACAGTACTACGAATTTCTTAGTTCTCATTATCATCTAGACTAAGACTAATTTTGGAGATTTTTGTCCATTTTTTGTCCAAAATGATCTCGATTTGGAATGGACACCTAGTAACATTTACATACAGACACATACAATGCCTCTGGCCCCACACTAGGATACCTTGTGTCGTGGGAACCAGAAACAACGACATCACAAACATGTAAATATCCAAGACCTGGCCTTTTTTGTCCCCAGCCGGGATTCGAACCCGGGACCTCTTGCATGGTAGGCAGACGCGCCACCGCTACGCCCCAGAGGTCGTCAAAAGTTGATATTGTAACGTTGAATAAGTCACAGTTTTGTAGACTTTTAGCCCGGATCTACTTACGAGTGTGAGACGAGCAACCGACGACACGAGCTCCGTCTCTGCTTACCATGAAGCTCTGCGAATCGGAGCGAAATCTGGTCGGACTCTTACGATATAACAACACCCGTAAGTAGATCCGAACTAAAAGTCTACAATGTGTTGTGCTTACGAAAGTTTTCGATAAAAAAGTCACAGTTTTTGTATAAATTTAAAAACCTATTTAGAGGCAAAAAATTTCACCCATGCCGGGATTCGAACCCGCAACCTCTGGCTATCCGTGCCATCGCTCTACCAATTGAGCTCAATTGGTAGAGTGCTGGCACGGATAGCCAGAGGTTGCGGGTGAAATTTTTAGCCTCTAAATAGGTTTTTAAATTTGTCCTTAGCACGGACATTAAAAATGAAAATAGTATATTTTTTGTATAATTTTGAATAATATACTTTGTTATCATCATCATAATCGGCCGATGTCAATTCACTGCTGGATATAGGCCTCTCCTCAGCCACAGAGTATGCTTAACACAGATTTTTATTGGTTTAAGCCGGAAAAAAAATATGTGAGAAGATTTAAAAGGATTTAATTAGGTAGCAAAATATACAGGTAATGCACCATACATCACACAGGCAGGACAGAGAGAGAGAGCGTTCAAACCACAGAGTAGGCAAAACGTCACCAGATGCGTTCAGAATCAACATTTAGTTTTTCTAACAATTTTAAACTTCATCGGTGGCAACTCCGATTTATCTTGGTATTATTAATATATCCTAGCAATATTATAAATCTAAAAAAACCTATTTAGAGGCTAAAAATTCTACCCCTCAATAGGCTCGAACCCGCGACCTCTGGCCAACCGTGCCAGTGCTCTCCCAACTGAGCTAATGGGCGACTCACCGGCATCAGTGAAATTTCGAACCTCTTTAAACTATTCTCTGTATTACGTACAGTTTTACGAAATTTCACTAATTTCGAACCTCTTTACAATGCTCTCTGTATCACATACAGGCAGTAACATCTGGCTGAAGTAATTTGCATCACTTGCAGCCCCGAGTACCCTTCTTTGCAGTTAGGTTCCACATCGGAGTGATATCGCTATATACCCACATAATACAGCCATATAATTCAAGCTAAGAACAATTAAAAAAAAAAAGAAACCCGTGACCTCTGGCCAATATTATAAATGTGGAAGTTTGTAAAGATGTTTAGATGTTTGTTACTCAGTCATGTATAACGGCTGAACGGATTTACATGAAACTTGGTGTGTAGATAGACAAAGATCTGAACTAACCCTTAATTGGGTTTGGGTGGGATACATTTTGCAAATTATTTTGGACTTTATCTCAAGGTGATACGGTTAAATATAACGTAAAAACTATGGTGCCAATGCCCTATTAAGGGTTAAGACGTAGGATACTTGATTCCGCTTACGCGTTTCTGTGGAATATTTTTTGACCCGGGCGAAGCTGCAGATTTTATACTTGACAATGACTCTCACTGAGCGGTAGTAGCGCAGCGAAACGTTATCTATTGATAACGATATTGATATTGTTTTACCGTATATTTACGGTAAAACTAAATAAAATGTAGAAGTTTTCAAGTCTGCTTACATTGGAGAGGTACTTCATTTTAAGGAGGCATATTTGACTCAGATCGTGGCAGCAAACATAAATTTGATGTAAAAAAATACTATAATTATAGTATTTTTGACATCAAATGTTAGCTGCCGCGATCTGAGTCAAATATGAAAACTGCATGCTCACACGTTTATTGTACAAACTCCAATATTAGGTATATCTTTGTCTTTCTTAAGTATCTCTTGCTATTTATGCCGAGAAGGCTTATACCCTGCTGTGATTACGGCACGTCATCTCGTAACATGCATATGCGCAGTATATTTGAACTAGCGGAAACTATTAAGCCAAGGGCTTCGACCTTACAGCCTTAAGAGTCCCTTAAGGGTCTTTGATGACCGTTTACCTTCGGTACATTTTGCGCAGTTATAGGTCCAATACGGAGACGGTACGTTATAGCGGAAATAAACAAGAAAACAGTTTTAATAACTTACTTTAAATACTACTCGTTACTACGCGTCATACTCGTATTTGTGTTTCTAATAAAATTTGTTATTTACTATGCGCAGCGGTTCCCATGCTTTTAAGGCTGTGAAACATTAACACACCTCTTTTATTTTACGGAGCTGGGTATTAAAATCAAGATTTTATTTTATGTATTTATCGATATCAACCTTGTACAAGAAAAGAAATAAGTAAAATTATCGATGGCTTAGATGCAAACTGCAGTACTGGGATCGATGGAATTAGTATAAAATCAATCAAATGTATAAAAGGGCCTAAAATAGAAAGTCTCACAAGCTGTATAAACAGATGTCTGGTCGAAGGCATTTTTCCTGATAGTCTTAAGATAGCTAAAGTAAACCCCATACACAAGTCAGGTCCAAAAAGTGACCCCTCAAACTATAGGCCAATTTCAGTACTTCCAGTGCTATCAAAAATTTTTGAAAAAGTTATTTACATTCTTCTTACTCGTTACTTAAATAGCATAAATTTCTTCTTTTATAAGCAATACGGCTTTCGCTCACAATCAAACACATTACCGGCAACTCTCGATTTAGTAACTGAAATAAAGAATAACATTGATGAAAAAAAAAATTGCACTCGGTGTTTTCATTGATCTAAAAAAGGCTTTCGATACCGTCAGCCACTCCATTCTATTACAGAAACTTGCTAGCACTGGAATTACTGGAACTGCCCTTAAAATGCTTGAATCCTACATGGAAAACAGACAACAAATATTAAAAATAGGTCAATATAAAAGTAATCCTAAAACTGTAACGTACGGTATCCCACAAGGCTCAATTTTAGGACCATTGTTTTTTTTAGTTTACGTAAACAACATAAGTAATATCAATCTCCACGGGGACGTAACACTTTACGCTGATGATACATGCCTTTTTTACTTTGGGCGTTGCCTTTTAGATGTAACTGCCACTGCACAAGATGATCTTAATTTACTTAGTTCATGGTTCAAATATAACTTGTTAACTATAAACACACAAAAGACATCATACATGATATTTGCCGCAAAAAAAAAAAAACTGCCGGACTATCAACACCTTACGATAGACAACGATAGAATCCATAGATCTAAAGAAGAAAAATATTTAGGACTGATTCTTGATGATAAACTGACTTGGAAAGGTCATATACAACATGTCAAATCAAAAATAGTACCTTTAACAGGAGCCTTACACAAGATGGTTCGCTATGTTCCCTATACTCTACGCACTCTTATCTATAATGCATTAGTAAAATCACACCTTGAGTATCTTATAGAAGTCTGGGGCACAGCTAGTAAAACGCATTTAAAGGAATTGCAGAGGTCACAAAATAAAGTCATCAAAATCCTATTCAACTACAAATATGACACCCCAACAAAAACTTTATACGAAAAGACAAAACTACTTAATATCCGTCAACTATATCTATATAAAACATGCATACTTATAAAAAAAATACTCAAAAAAGACATACACACTAATATAGAAATAAGTCGAGTCAAATCACCGCAATATAGCTTAAGAAGCAAATGCAAAAATAAACTAAAACTAAGAACACCACGAACTGAATATGGTAAAAGAAATGTCATGTATGAAGGTGTCAAACTGTATAATAACTTGCCACCTGATGTAAAGGATACAGAAAATATGAATGCTTTTAAAAATAAACGAAAGCTACATGTCTTAAATTTATAATTAAGATTGATGCTACTTTAATGCATGCCGTATAATATAAGCTAATTTTAAGTTTTTTTTTCTCATTAATTAAGTGAACTGTAAGTTCTTTATGAGAAATAAATGTCTTTGAACCTAACCCTTATATATCCCCACTGCTGGGGCACGGGTCTCTTGCCGCATCGCAGGAAGGTTAGGCCATACTCCACCACAGGGGCCAAGTCCCGGTTGGTGGAGGATTGTAAGACAGTGGCGGGCCTTACTGTCTTACCTTACAGAAGTTATCAAGTCATTTGTATATCGTTATCAACACTTTGTATGTCCCCACTGCTGGGACACGGGTATCTTCCTGGGAAGGTTAAACCAAACTCCGCCACGGGGGCCAAGTTGGGGCTGGTGGAGGATTGTACAGTCCACAACGATCAGTCCACAATGTCCTCTAATCAGACTATGCGTATCCTGTCATTCAAAGTAACACTACACATACTACTCAAGGACCTCAATTCTACTGCATTAATTCTTCTTCCTTTAGACCTGAAAGTACAGTAAAAATAATGTTATAGGTAAAAAGGCTGCCGTTAACATTCAAATTTACATTCGGCAGAACATGAACCTTTATATTCGTGCACACTACTCAATAGCTATACGTGCGACTTTAAGAATAAAATGTAAAGGCGAATAATCAATTTGGCTGTTAAATGTAAAAAAATAACATTGCTAAAGTCCTAATCCGTCCACTGCTAATTCCTACTAGCTTCTAAAACACACCGTTAACTGCACTTAGAGTATGGAAGTAACACGTTAATAATATCATCAGCGCAGCTTAACACGGTGACTGACAAACCTGTTGTGTGTGTAACGACGTGTCGTGAAATAAATGAGCTGCTAAGGGCGCCACTAAGTCGCCAACGTGTCGGGATAAAGGTCTATCTACATTGTAACGGGCCGGGAACGTAGCGGGAACGAGCTTTGCCGAGTCATACCCGAGCCGCGATTGAAAGCGAAATTTTAAATTTGCTCAACTTGGTCTCGACCGCCACACGTCACATCGGAAGTGGTGAGAATTTGTCGTCGGTCCTAAAATAAAGCGAAGCACGGAAGCGCTCGGAAATTAATGCCACTAGCGTCGTCGGGAATTAAAGTAATTTACCTTTAACGTTTTACCTAATAAGTAATCGTGATTACATACGCTTAATATATAACAATCTATTATTACTGTTTTTATCCCATTGAGTAATACGCGTGGAAAATTTCTTTGTTGTTGATTATATCTCCACCAACCCGGACTTGGCCTCCGTGGTGGAGTATGGCCGAACCTTGCCGCGATGCAGGAAGATACCCGTTCTCCAGCAGTGGGGACATACAAGGGTTGATAACAAACGAATATCTCCAGTAATAGTGGTCTATTTCTCATAACGTATACTCACTAGTAGTTACAACTAATCTCAATCATTGAAACTGTTTTAATACGGATTTCACTCGTTTATTATATTTTTTACAATTTTCCGACGTTTCGGCACTTTTACAGGTGCCGTGGTCTCGGATGGTCGGTGGTCATCCAACACCACGGCACCTGTAAAAGTGCCGAAACGTCGGAAAATTGTAAAAAAATATAATAAACGAGTAAAATTCGTATTAAAACAGTAAGTATTTTATATGTGAGTGTATTATCGTATTATTACTTATTTATATAGTTATACATATTTCTCCCTTCCTCCCGCTATATAAATTTAAACAACCAATGCTAAGGTTGGCTGGAAGAGATCTCTGTTAGAGATAAGTTCGCCTTTGAAACAAATTTCATGTAATCATATTTCTACACTATTTTTTTTTTTTTTAATGTTTAAATTGAGCTCAATTGGTAGAGCGCTGGTACGGATAGCCAGAGGTTGCGGGTTCGAATCCCGGCATGGGTAAAATTTTTAGCCTCTAAATGGGTTTTTAAATTTGTTCCTTAGCACGGGTTAGTGCATTAAAAAAAAAAAATAGTGTAATCATGTGTGTACAGTGATATCGTTCCGATGTTAAAACCTAACTGCAAAGTAGGTAGTCGGGGCTGTAAGTAATGCAATTTGCTTAAGTCAGATGTCGCTGCCTGTACGTAATACAGAGAATATTGTAAAGAGGTTCGAAATTTCACTGATGCCGTGAGTCGCCCATTTGCTCAATTGGTAGAGCGCTGGTACGGATAGCCAGAGGTTGCGGGTTCGAATCCCGGCATGGGTGAAATTTTTAGCCTCTAAATGGGTTTTTTAAATCATATTTCTAATTACTTTTTGCAATAAAGAATATATAATAATAAAACAGTTTTAATTATGTCTAGTACTAGTGTTAACCTTAGAAAATCTTATAATCTCAATCACTTACCAACAGATCACAGCCACGAATCAACCCCGACATGAGCGTCAATCGTCGCGCCAACTCTAAACACATCAGCATTTTGTACTCCTGTACTCAAAGTACCGACTTCATCAGACACCTTCTTAGGACGTCAATAGTCCTTAACCGAAAGTGATAGTGTTGTTTTTTCTATGTCACTGGAAAAAAAGGAAGTCTTGGCTGGGCGGTCGGAGGTTACCGCTATCGTCGCACTCATTTAAATTAATCGTAACACCAGGAACCAGTATCAAGCAGGACTGGTTTGTTTCTGATACTGTTTTTCTTGGATTTTGTGGTTTTACTTGATTCCACACCGGGACATCTTAGTGGTATCTCGCTAGGTATTACAGCTTATAGACTCTGGTTTTACAGAAGCTAATTTGTCTTATTTTTGTTATGCAGACGTGAATGTAAATAAGATGTTTCAATTAATAGCAGCACGCTTTAATAATTTATTTCAAATTATAAACCAACACAGTTATCTCTAAAATGAAGCGCTCGTGGCCTAGTCGAACCGAGTGATTGGAATCAATCACTTGAGTTAAGCAACAACAGGTGCGGTCAGTTGCAGAATGGGTGACCGTCTCGTTACTATCGCTAGTGGCATATTTTCCAAGCGTTTCCGTACTTCGCCAGGCACGTTAAGCCGTTGGTGCCGGCTCTCATGTAATGGCAGTCGTTAGGCCATGTCAGATACCTTATGGGCGGCTTGATAACTTCTGACAGTAATTCCCGCCACTGTCTTACAATCCTCCACCAACCCGGATTTGGCCCCCGTGGTGGAGTATGGTCTAACCTTCTTGCGATGCAGGAAGAGACCTGTGCCTCAACAGTTAATACAAGGGTTAATATCGATTTGTAAAATGCGCATCAATTACAGTTTGTATTTTGCAACGTCTTTAGTCCTACGGGTTTTTTCTAATATTATATTTTTCGAAAGGGCTTACATAATTTTATTATATAGGCCGTTTTTACTAATTTCGCAAGCTTGATTGATGAAATGATTGTCCAATATAGAAAAAAATCCAATCTATCTAACACATAAGCTTTAAAGCATTACACAACAAAGAAAACAAACAGTCGAACAGAAAAAAAAAACAGTTAAATAAAATAGGTAACGGAATAAGAAAATTTCAAAATTCGAAACACGAAAGATATTGTAGATAACTAACTCTAAGTGAAGTATTTCGAAAATGGCGTAATTTTAAGGTAGACCTGTATGTACACATACACTATATATTCAAAAAACTATATATTCAACCAATGGTAACTATTTTATTTACCTCCGCGGGTGTTAAGTTTCGGATACTCGTCCGAAACTTAACACCCCGCGTACGATGAGGTCGATGAGGCGTGCTATACGTCGCGCCTTATCGACACGACCAGAGACCCCAGGGCTGGCTCTTATTTCGGGCAGAGGATAAGTCTTGCTGTCCAACGAGGTAATGTAGCCAGCATATTGAGGACCCTCCTCGGAGGCGGCGATGATCTGGACGCAGTAATAGACCTAAAAGTCTATTGTTTTAAATTAATTAATTTATAAATCAATTTAGGTTGGTTTTGTTAATATTTAGATTTAGTTTATAATTGATTTAATTTCAGTTGTCTGCACCCTTAGGTATTAATAAATATCTGTGTAATTGCCATTTTTATGTGCAATAAAGTTTTGTCTATGTCTAGCTATCTATTTTCTCCACAAATATATCCACTCTGCGTAGTTCCTTTTCGAAGACAAGGCTATTATGGCTGTACGTCGGCTTTGCGATTATGAATTTACCTACCTCACCCTTCGGGGATAAGCCGTGATGGTATATGATTATTGCAGTCACGACTATCAAATACAATAAATTCGAACTATAGCTTCGTACTTCAGTAGGTACCTTAATAGATCACAAACTACCTACTTAAAGACTACAAGACGGCACATAAAGTTAAAATGGATTAAGTTTCGTATATCGAAGTTGCAATAAATTTACCTACGTGTATACGTCTAATTCCAAGGCACATGCCGTTTCTCAAAGAGAGAGATAAACTTACCTGCTTTTAAAAAATATTATACAAAACTGGATATCTGCTAGATGAAAAAACAATGTTTGAATTATGTAGAAAATAAAATAAAAATATTGGAATTAGAAAGACATATTTCATTACAATTTTGTAGTAGCCTTTATATGCGGCACTGCAGAGCACACGCCTGCTCTGGGAAACAGAGACTATGGGCTTAAGCCCATATTATCTAATTCTCGCGGAGTAATTAATTACGTCGCATGCCCACCGCGGATTGGAAATTTCCATCCCTGAGGTAGTTGAACACTCAGGTTTTCTCAAGGTGTTTTCCTTCACGATGCCTTCGCGAGTAGTATGACTTCACAAATGTACATAACTTAGAAAACAGAGTCATTGTTGCATTCATAATGTTTATTACTTTAATCAGTGTTCTTCTTCTTTTTCTTAGACGACCTCTGTGGCGTAGTAGTAGCGCATCTACCTACCATGCAAGAGGTCCCAGGTTCGAATCCCGGCTGGGAACAAAAAAAACCCAGGTCTTAGATGTTTACATGTTTGTCATGTCGTTGTTTCGGGTTCCCACGACACAGGGTATCCTAGTGTAGGGCCAGAAGCAATGTATGTGCTTGTATGAAAATGTTATGTTATGTTTCTTCAGGCCATATATTAGCACTCCCCTAATAAGCGTCATAGCGCCCTATCTTCAGCTTGCCGCATCCAGCATCTGCCGGCAGTTTTTCGCAGATCGTCATCCCACCTGGTCGGAGTGTTAGTTTTTTATTATTATACTCCTGACATTTTAAAGTTTACAACCACAGTCGAATAATCCATCTTCTGTCCTTCTCCTATCCATCAACGGTGCATTCAAATTGATGCATTCAATTAGCATTTTATCATTGAAATTGTAAACGACACCGCGGCTCAGCCATTCGCGCGATTCTGATTGGTCAGTCACGCGCGTGCCATGGGTTTCCTTATTTATGATTGGTCCGTCGTCCGTCTATGAATTATGTACGAACTTGCAACTTAGAATTAGTCTTATTGGATTAAAATAATTGCAAAGATAAAGGTATTGAGCTAAAAATGTTTGTGTAGGCATTGTATGTTTAAAATTGAAGTTCATTGGTTATTTGACGTTTTGATTGAATATATTAATTAAATTTAGATTAAGCTAATGAATAATACCAGTTGATTGCCTCGAATAATCAAAGTCTAACCTAATAGAAATGAAGCTAACTGCGTCTTAAAATAAACTCGATCTGACTGTATATATTAAAACTTCCAGAGCCCTTGATTATATTAGCCAGATACGGAAACATTTTCTCCAGTCTTGCGTTACTTAGCTGCTAATTATTTTTTTCTTTTAATTAATAATGTAAAAGCTGGTAGGTACCTTCATTATTGAATTATAGTTAAATTTGATCGATGCTTTAATGAAGAGAAAAAATTAGTTTTAAAAAGAAAAGGGAAACCGAGTGGGGTTTGATAATGGCTTCACGTCACACCCCCGCCCCGAAG
The DNA here is from genome assembly GCA_934045075.1 of Yponomeuta sedellus. Taxonomy (NCBI): domain Eukaryota; kingdom Metazoa; phylum Arthropoda; class Insecta; order Lepidoptera; family Yponomeutidae; genus Yponomeuta; species Yponomeuta sedellus. The sequence continues at coordinate 21,959,364 of OW203734.1, read as the reverse complement.
GCAGCGGCTTTCACGTTCATGTTACATTGTACTTTGACATTCAGCAAACAGAATGTAAATGATATTATTTTTAATGCACTAACCCGTGCTAAGGACAATTTTAAAAACCTATTTAGAGGCTAAAGATTCCGCCCATTCCGGGATAGGTTTTTAAGAATGTAAATTCCTTACGTTAAAAATCAATTTAATTGAATTGATCCCTAGCGGCCATTGCGTTACCAAACACGTTGTGTTAGGATATAGTCATATTATTATATTAAACGGGTCTAATCGTCAATATTTTTTAAACGTAATTACTTTATCCTACCTTATTATAAGTATACATAAGTATGAGTATCGCGAATCGTTAAGGAACAGTGTTAAGATATATTTCCTCCACGAAGGATATAGTCAAAGTGAGCCAGCTCACGGTTCTGACTTTCCCAACTTATCGATGCATCCCGCAAAACTTTGTCGCAGGGATGCCAACTTAACGAACGGTTACTGTTGAACGGCACTTCCGATTTTATGGTCGGTTCTTCCGGAAGTGAAACTTTATTATTGGTATTATCGAATATTAAGACCATTTACTACCTTTGATTAAGCACAGTCATCCTTTTAATGTAATGACTCTATTTTTTATTTTTATAATGCTTTCAAGTGCAAGAAATTATGTAACACAGACAAAAAGTCTGAGCGAAAGCTTACTCTTTAAATTCTACATTTTTTTGACAAAGTATATGGATACATTATTGAATGCTTTTAATATCGTGACATTTACTATTAATCTATAAAGCAAGCGGGGAAACAATGCCAATATAAACCAATGCCAGAATATAGTCAAGAGTAACCCTGTGTTAGGGATTTTTTCTTCTTTTTCTTCAAGGATTTACATGAATAGTTTTTATTTCTATTGAAATCACTTAGTAACGGTTCCTAAAGTAATAATAATCGCTTAATGTTTTTACTTTGGCATGGAAAGTACTCAATACTTACTAGTTTGATTTAAAAAAGAGCGCGTTGGCGGCCATTCCCGGTAGAAACGTCACCGCTGGAGGTTGGCTCTATGGCACAAAAAAATTGTTAATTTTGATTAGTGCTGAAGAGATTAAATGGTTTGTATTTGATCACAGCTGAGGAGTATTATTTCAGTGGGTTACCTAATACCTGTTTTCATTAAAATTGTCCAAAATCATGCGACAGTTTCTAATTGGATGTGAATAAATGAATAAACTTCATATTACTATTACCTGCTACAGTATTTCTCGTCAGATATGTTGTGCACACAATAAATCGAAGGTTCTATTCCACCTATTTCTGTCGTATTGTTACATATGCAGTGAAAACCCGGATTAGTCAATACGGCCTAATAATCACGGTCAGTCAGTAGCGCTCTAGGCAGTGACGAGTCAATCTGTCAGAATCAATATTAGACTGTTTGTCCTCTGACGAGACAAAACACCTGATTTTGGTACTGTAATGATGCAAGCGCTCGTGGCCTAGTCAAACAGAGTGATTGGAATCAATCACATCAGTGAAGCAACAACAGGCGCGGTCAGGTGCAGGATGGGTGACCGTCCAGTGACTACCGCTAGAGGTATTTTTCCGAGCGCTTCCGTGCTTCGCAAGGCACATTAAGCCGTCAAGCCATGACAGAGTCCTTATGGGCGGCTTGATAGCTTATAACAGTAAGGCCCGCCACTGCCTTACAAACCTCCACCAGCCAAGACTTGGCCCCCGTGGTGGAGTATAGCCTAACTTTCCTGCGACGAAGGAAGCGACTCGTGCCCCAGCAGTTGGGATATTATACAAAGGGTTGAGATCGAATGGTGCAATATGCAAGAAGCACTCGTGGCGTTCGTCAACACGTACCCAAAACGCCCGTGCCCTGCATTATGATGTGAATAGGCTATATAAATAAGTAACATAACATTTACATACAAGCACATACATTGCTTCTGGCCCCACACTAGGATGCCCTGTGTCGTGGGAACCAGAAACAACGACATCACAAACATGTAAACATCCAAGACCTGGACTTTTTTTTTGTTTCCAGCCGGGTTTCGAACCCGGGACCTCTTGCATGGTAGGCAGACGCGCTACCGCTACGCCACAGAGGTCGTCAATACAATACTAACAATACAATGCAATACAATACTATAAATACTTTTTTGTCTTTATCTTATCTATTGCATCAGCCTCTGGTGATCGATTGATATCGATCTTTTATCTAATTTAACTATCACACAGCACTACCAAATCAAAATACCGTAAAACGACAAAAATAAAAAAACAAAAAATTTTAAAAACCTATTTAGAGGCTAAAAATTTTCACCCATGCTGGGATTCGAACCCGCGACCTCTGGCTATCCGTGCCAGCGCTCTTCCAATTGAGCTAATGGGCGACTCACCGGCATCAGTGAAATTTCGAACCTCTTTACACTATTCTCTGTATTACGTACAGGCAGCGACATCTGTCTTAAGTAAATTGCATTACTTACACGGGTTAGTGCATTAAAAATAAAAATAATATAAACAAAAATGTTGTTGAAAAATTTATGTTCTACTACATGTTGCTTTCCCTTTGTATGTCCCCACTGCTGGGGCACTACTATACTTCACTACGGGGTCAAGGCCGGGTTGGTGAAGGATTGTAAGACAGTGGCAGGCCGTACTATCAGAAGTTATCAAGCCGGCCATAAGGCCTCTGACATGGCTTAACGACTGCCGTCACATAACAGCCGGCACCAACGGCTTAGCGTGCCTTGCGAAGCATGGAAGCGCTCGGAAAAAATGCCACTAGCGGTAGTTACGGGGACGATCACCCACTCTGCCGCGCCTGTTGTTGCTTCACTCAAGTGATTGATTCCAATCACTCGGTTCGACTACGCCAAGAGTGTTTCCATGTTGCTTTAAACTTATGTTGAAAAAGAATAAGAAATCATTGTAGACTTTTAGTCCGGATCTACTTACGAGACGAGCAACCGACGATGCGAGATCCGTCTCTGCTCACTATGATTAAGCTCTCTGAACCGGAGCGAAACCTGGTCGGGCTCTTCCGATATAACAACACCCGTAAGTAGATCCGGACAATGTCCGGACTAAAAGTCTACAATGTGTTGTGCTTACGAAAGTCTTAGTTAAAAAATAAGAAACCATTTATTGCCGCAACAGAAAGACACAGATTTGTTACAAAAAAAAAATCTAAAACACAATACAAAGAAAAAAATTAAAAAATAGCTGAGGGCATTTTCGATTTAGTAGACTAGTCGCTATTAGACCTAAACTAGATAGGCAAAGGATGACTAAGACGTAGTAAGGCAAAATCGGTACCTACTAGTACTTGCACCTCTATTATTAACCTAAGAAAATCACGCTTGTCATTCGTTAGGAATTTAGTTACGGTTTCACACTTACTTAATCGCCTACGTCATGTGAACTCATGCGCCAGTGTCGTCATTCAACTTGACTAAGTAATCATTGTCAACAGTCATTTATTTTATGGCTTTGCTACTACTGTGCTGTCTTGACCGCAAGTCACTTGGTTCCAATAATTTAGAAGATTTCCCGTGTATCGCTACAGTCATCGTCATCGTCAGGCTAACTATACAGGGCGTCCCAAAGTTATGGGCTATGAAGGGAAAGTACTTTAAATATCGTAGATAGGGTATATTGCTGAAAGAAGACTTTATGTTATTTTTAAAAGTTAGAAATTCTGCATTCAAAAATTTTCTAAAAATTACTTGCCTTGTCTGGGAATCGAACCGACTTAAATAAAAAAAAACACCCCATTTTTATGATGCCAATCGAAATAATGGCCAAAAAATAATAACTCTTCTTAAGTAACATAGTATTTTAAAAGAAAGGAACATCGTGAAATTAATCATTTTAATCAAATTAAAAACATACATGAAACTGCCGAGTCAATTAAGTTGAAAATGAAAAATGAAAATTAACAGGCAGCAGATTCATTAAAAGATTGGCAATTTGCGTAAGACAAGAGGGATCACATTTTGAGCATTTAATTAATTAATTTATTTACAAAAAAATATTTACTTAATAGACTACCGGCAGTTTTATGTATGTTTTTAATTTGATTAAAATGATTAATTTCACGCTGTTCCTTTCTTCTAAAATACTATGTTATTTAAGAAGAGTTATTAGTTTTTGGCCATTCTTTCGATTGGCATCATAAAAGTAGGAGTGTTTTTTTTTACATTTAAGTCGGTTCGATTCCCAGATAAGGCAAGTAATTTTTAGAAAATCTTTGAATGCAGAATTACTAACTTTTAAAAATAACATAAAGTCTTCTTTCAGCAAAATACCCTATCTACGATATTTAAGGTACTTTCCCTTCATGGCCCATAACTTTGGGACGCCTTGTATAGTCCACTGCTGGACATAGCCCTCCCCTAAAGAGCGCCACGTTGAGCTATCATAGGGGGCAATGCCCATAATCCCCCACGCTAGGCATGCGGGTTGGGGATCGCAGTTCGATGGAATTGTACTGCAGGGGGCGCTGCTGCCCACCCCCAGGTTTGTGTCCCTCTTAGTCGCCTTTTACGACACCCGCGGGAAGAATTGGGTTGGTGCTATTCTCCAGGCCGACACCACACAGCAGTAATGCTATTAGTAATGGTTTTTATTAAATCATCATTCTTAGAGCTAAGCCTGAAGCACACAGGAAGGAAGTGGGAGGAATGTGCCGAAGGAGGGCATGTCGTTCCGTTTCGCTCTGTTCCGTTCCATTCTGTGCCGTTCCTATCCGATCCTATCCGTTTCATTCTATACTACTCTATTCTAGACTTTGAATAAAACCATTCATTCATCCTCAGAGTATGAATGAATGAATAGAATAAGAGTAGAGTCTACTCTTACTCTACGAGTTAATCTAAATATAATTTTATGTAAATTTGATCTTAATGTACTCATATTAATGTTATTAGTAACATAGCACAAGTCGCCCTTTTTACCAACACTATATGGAATTGCCTGCAATAAATAAATACAATACAGTATTCGTCATTTCATTTGAACAAATGTTTTCCTCCGCTATCAATCTGTGGTTAAGGTGGTCGTGGTTGACATTTGTTAGTGTGTTATTAACTTTTCGTACCTTATGATGGTTATGACAACCGAGTTCGAAGCCACTCTGTAGAGTTTTGTATTCTTCGTGTTAGCAATGTATTTGTTAAGACAACGTGAATTCTCTTAGTATTATACTATTTTTATTTTTAATGCACTAACCCGTGCTAAGGAACAAATTTAAAAACCTATTTAGAGGCTAAAAATTTCACCCATGCCGGGATTCGAACCCGCAACCTCTGGCTATCCGTGCCAGAGGTTGCGGGTTCGAATCCCGGCATGGGTGAAATTTTTAGCCTCTAAATAGGTTTTTTAAATTCTCTTAGTATTGCTAAAGGAGAAGTATTGACATTGCTGCAAATCCATTAATCATACCAGATTACTATAATAATTATTGTGACACGCACAATCGACGTTTCCGTCGTGCGACGTTAGAGTGACCAAATCATCACATCGGAATTTGACTAAAGAGGTTGGCGTTTTAGGTAAAACGTACTTTACAGGTGCGCAAGTACTATTATCGGAGAGATAATGTTCAAATTACTTCACATTTACCTATTTCTAAATATTTTCGTCGAAAATGACGCGATAGGGCGCCACAGGAGTGATGTCATAATGTGAAATGACATTTGTCATGCAAAGATAATGTGATTGAACATTGACCCCCAAGTACGTTCGTTTTCTTAGAATATCGTTAAAATAAAAACGATGATAAGTTGCACATTCTTCAGATTGCATGATTGTGAATTGATAGCGGGACATTCCCATTGATAACAGTTATTTGCCTACTTTGAAATAGCCCTCCTAGACTGCTTCGTTGTTCTACAGGTATGTTGTCTGATTTTAAAAACCTATTTAGAGGCTAAAAATTCCGGACTCGAACCCGCGAGAATATGGAATATAATCATGTGGGTACAACGATATCATTCCGATGTAAAACCTAACTGCAAAGTAGGTACTCGGGGCTGCAAGTGATGCAAATTACTTCATCCAAATGTCGCTGCCTCCAATTAATGCAGAGAATATTGTAAAGAAGTTCAAAACTGAACGGGGGTGTGGCTAAAACATCCCTTTGCACATGCGCAGTTTAAAGCTGATCCACCATTTTGTTTTACATAAATATTCAAGTACTATAGAAGCTTCTGATTGGCTAAGGGTATGTGCCACCCTAGCAATAATAAACAAAGTCAATCCTTTCATAAATGCTTCAAGTACCCTTTACTCTGTTGAAACCCTGTCGTAGGCTGTGTAGCCATGATATCTTTAGTCCCAGGTCTCCTTCTTCCTGGAATCTGAAAACCGATTGAAAACTTCCAATTTATTTAATTATTTTAATTTGATTGAATGGATTGTAAAAACCTATTTAAAGGCTAAAATTCCACCCATGCCAGGACTCGAACCCAAATGTCAAAACATGTTGGCCTTTTTTAACAATGACAACAACTTTATACCTGTTAGACAAATAAAATTCTTTATCTTTAACTAGCTGACCCAGCAAAGTTCGCACCGCCTAACAGTCGATTCTTTTATACATTTTTTTCATCATTAGCGAAATCAGTTCAGCTGCTCTCGAGATTTGCGTTTGGCAACACATTCTGCTCTTAATTTTTATATTAGAGATAAATTAATGAAGTCTAAGCACTGTTATTTGTTCTGCCCCCAGGAGCGCGATGAAGTGGCGGCGGTGGTAGTGGGGCCGGAGGGCGGCCGGATGCGGCCGGCGCGCGCCCGCCCGCCCGCCGCCTCCGTCACCTAGCGCCCCCGCCGTTACTATGCGCAGGTCCGCCGCCTACTGCATACTGCTCGCGGTAAGTCTTACAAGAGCTCGTTTAACACCTTCATCATATAGCATTTCTACTGAATTCAATACAATTCAATTTATTTAAACGCAAAGAATTTACATTCTGTTTGCTGAATATGAAAGTACAGTGTAGCATGAAAGTGAAAGCCGCTGCCTTCGGGCCGTAGTGTAGGGGAGAAAAAGGCAGCGGAAAATACCCACTCTGACTGTTCTTTTTGAGTCTTTTCTCAAATCCTCTTAAATCTTTTACATTAGTAAACACCTGGACGTATAACACTTCTATGCGCAGCTCCGCCGCCTACTGAATACTGCACGCGCTAAGTCTGACTTTAGCTAGCCTTGTTGCTAGCTAGATGACAGACATCTGGTACCGTTCTTCCATTCTACCGTTCTACCGTTACTATGCGCAGGTCCTCATCCTAGTGCAAATTGCTCTTACGAAAGCTCGCCTTATATCTCTGTCGTGTAGCACTTTTACTGTTACAATGCACAGGTCCGTCGCCTATAGCATACTGCTCGCGGTGAGTTTAACCCAAGCTAACGTCCGTCGTCTAACACTTCTACTACTATGCGCAGGTCCACCGCCTACTGCATACTGCTCGCGGTAAGTCTTACATAAACTAACCTAACTTCTTCATGTTGTAGCACTTTCACCATTACTATGCGCAGGTCCGTCGTCGACTGCATACTGTACGCGATAAGTCTTACATAAGCTCACCAAACGCCTCCGGTATCTAGGACTTCTACCATTACTATGTGTAGGTCCACTGCCTACTGCTTACTGCTCGCGGTTAATTAAATAAGATTAATTTCGGTGTTACAGCTTGGTTAAGTTTTAAACTCATGCTGCAAATTCTTCGAAGTCGATCAAGATCGAGGGTGATTAAAGTTATATATTGTGTAACCGTCGTCTACACACATGATACCTCTGTCACACAAATGACATGATTAACAGCGAACTAATTACAAACATTAGTTTTTATTCGTTTTTGATGAGATTTAGCTGTCGCGATAAGTTATCTGCGGTCACACACCATTTTATTTAAGTCCAAAGTTAAATGAGAATTAATTTGTCCACTTTTTCCTAGGACTTTTCCTAGCTCCATCAACAATCAAATCAATTTTATTTCCACGTAAATAATAATACTAATAGTCATTTATTTCAGGCAAAGGGACCCATAGAAAGAAATTACATTTTGTTTGCTGAATGTAACATGTAAACCGCTGCGTTCGGGCCGTAGTGTAGTGGAGAAAAAGGCAGCGGAAAAAAAAACTCCACTCTGACCATCTTTTCTCAAGTCATCTCAAATCTACATCAGTTGCCACCTATACGTACGATAAGATCCCATCATAGCCTCTCATCATCACAACATCGGCATTTCAATCGAGTTGTCCATCAAAATGAACGCGATTATTTATTGTTGAAAAAAGTTGATGTTCTAGCGTGCCCGGCAGTATGGCACTGATCGCTGTCCGGACTGGACGCTCGTGAAAAAAAAAACGTGCCACCCTCAAAGCTTAGCTCGGAAAATCCGCGCTGCGTTTGAAATTAGAAGACAGCGTTTTATTTTTGTCATTAGATTTTTTTTGTAACAAGAAAAACGGCTTTGTGGCCAGTAACAGAATTTTCTTTTTTAATTAATTTTAATGTGGTCTAAATAGTGTGAGCGTGTTGCGTGATCTATGGAGTTGCTCAAAAGTGGTTGAAATATAGACGCTTTTTCAAATGGACGGAAGTGTTGACCTCAAACTTTATGTATGATTTATTCAAGACCTTGGACTGTAGTAATTTTGCTTATGGCAATTAAAATGGTGAGTTTATTATTATCGATAAAAACTTTGTCACGCCGCACCTCGTTTACCTTAATCCGTCTTAATAAATATGCATCATTTTTATAAGCAGATATTTTTATTCATCACGAACGGCGAACATTTTGACTGTTACATAAAACTTTTCTGTCTGATATTTTTTTTTTCTGTACTTTACGTCTTGTATATGTCTAAGTGGCCATAAATGTATAGTTTGTTAGCTCTTAAAATATACCTCGGGCTCTAAAGTAGGCTTCGGTTTTTGCCAAAAGCACACGAGTTTTTCATCACTATTTCGTCTATTTTGTCGTCATATTAGTAATTAAGTGTCATATTAGTTCCTATATTTTAATTACACGAATATATTCGATCCTATCCGATAGTAGCTTTTCTATTTCTTCTTCTTCTTTGATAGCAAATCCAAGGACGAATAAGCTCCCATTACCTAGTCCCTAATAATTTTTCTAGAAAACTTTCGCCTTTATTCCTACCTAATGAGATCATTTATACTGCGTCCAGAAGGCATTTTCATTCACACTAGATGGGTGAAGGGACCACTGCAGTGTTTTTATATGGAATAGACTTCCCAAGCACCTTTACCATCCTGACAGCTCAGTCGGCCTAGCCCACAGGAAAGACTAGTCCTTACGAGCGGAGCCAACTAAGCGGCGGGTTTTCTCACGAAAGACGTAACTACTTGTACCAAAGTTCGATACCCGGTGGGCAGTGCGATATTTCGTGACTTAACTATTATTAGATTTGATTCCTTACATCCCGTAGCCCTAAGTGGCGGAATAAAACTAACCTTAACCCAATAAAACTGGTTTGCTACTCTATATCACACTTGTATCAATACAATATCGACTTTATAGGCCTCGCATCAAGACTCATCTCCTACAATACCTCTTCTACAACTTCGAAATCTTCAGGTGCATATGTCCGTTACGCTTTTTTATGTAGCCTTTATACGTTCCACTGCTGGGCACGGGCCTTCTCTCAGAAACAGAGAGTATGGGCTTACTTACCACGCGTGCCCGCCGCGGACGGATAATTTCAGGCGCTGAGGTGCTAGGGCGAGATAAATAGTCGTTGCTTAGCCCAAGTCCGTACTCATGCTTCCCTTAGCAATACTTCAGGCTAACATAGCTAAGTATCAATGCGTTACTAAAATAGACGTTTGCTTAGCTAAGCATGTTCTTAGGCCAATGCTAAGAATTATTCCGGGTTTCGCGACTTAGAGAGTGCCAAAGTACTGTCTATGATAGACAAATCGATTCTTAAGCAAGTGCTTTCGCTAAGACTCGTTCTTAGAAGCGACTATTTATCTCGCCCCTAGAGTACTTCTCAAGTTTAAGTTTCCTCACGATGTTTTCCTTTAACGTTTGCGAGTAGTATTGCTACTATAACTTCACCTTCTTCCTTCTTCTTCTTCAGGCTATATTAGTCCACTGCTGGACATAGCCCTCCCCTAATGAGCGCCATAGCGCAAGGTTGTGCCGTCATTGGGGGGTAATGCCCTTAATCCCCACGCTGGAGGTTGGCGATCGCAGTTCGGTGAAAAAAAAAATGAAAATGAAAATGAAATATATTTATTATCGGTTCAGAAATTAAAACTTACATTACTTAAAACACACAATATGCTAAGAAAAAAAGCCGTATTGCCCTGCATGCATCACAAAAAGAAAAAAAAAATACCTTTGTTATATATATCACAGTGATTTCATGCAAGTGACTTTCATTCATTGGTGACAAATAAATGGAATTGTACTGCAGGGGCGCTGCTGCCCACTCCCCGGATCGTGTCCCTTAGTCGCCTTTTACGACACCCGCGGGAACTTCACAAATGTACGTAACTTAGAAAAGAAAGTCATGGGTTAATAAAGGGATTTAAACCCACGACCTCCCGATTGCGAAGTCGATGTTCTACCACTGTGGCACCATCGCTCTAATTGCACAAAAATCATGATGCAAATAACGGGAAGGCGTAGACGAACACAGGTGAAATTTCAAAAGAAAATACTTCCAGTCATCATAAGAGAGTTTCTGAACAATAAAACAGAGGAATGGAAAACAGAAAAAATGGAAAATTACCTACTCATTTTATCACTAAAATCACGTGGATCGGGCATTTTATAATTAAATATTTTTGAATTCGATATACCTACATGGTGTTCAGCAGAATAATGGTTCGTTGGCAGATGCACATTTTTTAGTTCGGCAGAATGTTTAGGATTGCGCGGAATTGTAAAAAAAGTTGTAAGATATAAACTACTCGACTGCCAAAATCGTGGGTTCGATTCTCGGTGGGGGCCGCTGTAATTTAATTCTACAAATGGCACCCTGAGACAATTTCCAAGTTGATTACCATGGCACAGAGTATCATAATTTGAGACCAGGCCAAATGATTTCGTATTGTGGAACTTATTTATTCATTTTATTACAAGTACTTGCCATATTTTAAGACGGCCTCGGTGGCGCGGTGGTTTAGCACGCTGACTGTAAAACCGAAGGTCTCCGGTTCGATTCCCGGACGGTTCAAACTAGGAAACGAACTTTTCTAGTTTGTCTCGGGTCTTGGATGTTATCTTTGTATTTATTGTATTAAATCATTGTCGAGTGAGCACCTATAACACAAGTCATTTAATTGTACTTAATTTAGGGCTAACGAGATGTGTGTAATATGCCCATAAATATTTATTAATTTATTTTTTTTTATTAATAAATATTTTATTGATTAAAAAAAAATTTTTTTAATTAATAAAATATTTTTAATAATTTTAATATAATTTTATTTATTATTTGTTTAAAAACATAAAATAACGTAACCTTACGTCTGAATCCCAAAGGGGTAGAGATAAAAGGTAGACAGAACTGCCACTTGCCACGATCCTGACGGATCACCGTCGCTTCATCAACGTTGCATGCACGTCGGCTTCGGGTACCTTTTATTTTCTTCTTCTTTATGTACCATCTCCTATCGGAGATTGACAACCAACTCGGCTATCTTCCTTTTCAAGACTGCCCATACAAACAAGGAACTGGTATTCGGTTGAAGCCACTATCGTAGGTTGTTTAGCCGTGATGTAAACCTTTGATCTCCTAGGTGTCCTTCTTCTTGAAATCTTTTATCTTTTAAACACCTATTTAGAGGCTAAAAATTTCACCCATGCCGGGATTCGAACCCGCTACCTCTGGCTATCCGTACCAGCGCTCTACCAATTGAGCCAATGGGCGACTCACGGCATCAGTGAAATTTCGAACCTCTTTACAATATTCTCTGTATTACGTACAGGCAGCGACATCTGACTTAAGCAAATTGCATTACTTACAGCCCCGACTACCTACTTTGCAGTTAGGTTTAACATCGGAACGATATCACTGTACCCACATGATTACACTATTTTTATTAGCCTCTTATATTATATTTTTTAGTCTCTAAATAGGTTTTTAAATTTGTTCCTTAGCACGGGTTAGTGCATTAAAAAATAAAAATAGTGTAATCTTTTATCTTGTCCTTTGCTAATACATGCCCTTATGGAGAGCTGATTAAGGGCTCTCGTGTCGGGGATCAGTTGGGGGTAGAATAATTGTGAGTGCTAGCTGACCCTACCGTACTTGTTTTTTACTTCAAACTAGAGCTGTGACCTAGTGGAAGCGTTCGTGGCCTAACGGAACCGAGTGATAGGAATCAATCACTTTGGTGCAACAACAGGTGCGGTCAGGTACTGGATGGGAGACCATCTCGTGACTACCGCTAGTAGCATTTTTTCCGAGCGCTTCCGTGCTTCGCAAGGCACGCTAAGCCGATGGTGCCGGTTGTCATCTAATGGCAGTCTTTAAGCCATGTCAGAGGCTCATGGCGGCTTGATAACTTCTGACAGTAAGGCCCGCCGCTGTCTTACAATCCTCCACCAACCCGGACTTGGCCCCCGTGGTGGAGTATGGCCTAACCCTTTTTGCGATACAGGAAGAGGCCCGTGCCCCAGCAGTGGGGACATACAAGGGTTGATATCGAACTGTATGTTACAACGAGCATAGCAAAACAGTTTGAAGGGCAGAATTAGACGTGTAAATGATTGACAGAATGGTAGTTCTTAGTCAAGAAAACCCTTTATATGTCCCCAACAGAGGGGACATATAGATTCAGATTCAGATTCCTTTATTGCCATAATCATGTGTTATTACAGTTCTTTTATGTAATCTACGACGTACATGACACCCTGCAAGGGCCCTGCAATATAACTTGATATAATTTAACTTAATTAATTGCTCGCTTATAAGTATCTATTACATATTTTTTTTAAATATATATTTTCCTTTCAATTGTATAGTTTAACGTTTATCATTGAAAAACTCTTGAAGAGAATAGTAACATTTCTGGCTCAAGTACGTAAAGGTTTGATATCGAAGAGCTGTGAAAGTTCACGACCCATTTTGTAACAAAGTGATCATCTTATCGTAATCACACACATAATCGCACATTCCTGCAACGATAGCCCTCTCTGGGAAAACACTCAAGTATTTTATCGACCTATCAATTTCAATTACAATGGCTGATCTTCATAAAGATATTTTTCATTAATCTCTTGTTTTTATTCTAATCTTTTCGATTATATTAATAGCTTTGTCAAGTTATTGTCTGTAATCGGCGCTGCCCCTACGTCACCAGACGTGAATTCTCGATTGGTATGTGTATCGACATGGTGATAAGAGGTGTATTTGTTTTATTTATTAATAAATACTTTTATTGCACTTGAAATAAATGTACAGTACGGGGGTATTTAGGTGTAGGTATTATATATATATATATATATAAAGCTACAATGCGATGTACTCGCTGATCTAACATAATATGTTTTCTCGGAAATGGCACGAGTTGGACGAAAATGATGTATGACAAAGTTGTAGGGAATTTATACTATATATCTTTCTTCCCTTCTATTTAATAAAAACTTCTCAAGGCACAGGCTTCCAGAGACAGATAAAGATAGATAGAGAGAGGGACTAAAAATGTTACAAGAATTTACGAACTTTAATTTTTTATATTTAAATAGAATACAAACGTAGAATAGAATAATTAAAACTGTTTTCATACGGATTTATGCTCGTTTATTACATTTTTACAATTTTCCAACGTTTCGGCACTTTTTCAGGTGCCGTGGTCCCGGATGACTGTTGGAAAATTGTAAAAATGTAATAAACGAGCATAAATCCGTATAAAAACAGTTTTAATTATGTCTACTGCTCGTGTTAACCTTAGAAAATACTATATAGAATAGAATACAAAAAAATGGCGGTCTTATTGCTAAATACGTAGTTCTATTTATTAAAGGGGTCCAATCGCAATTACTGTCAGAAGTTTTCAAGCAGCCATAAAGCCTCTGACTTGGCTTAACGGCTGCCGTCGATAAATGGCAGCCGTTAAGGTTTTTTACATCGGAATGATATCGCTGTACCCACATGATTATACTATTTTAATTTTAATGCACTAACCCGTGCTAAGGGCCTAACTGCAAAGAAGGTAGTCGGGGCTGTAAGTGATGCAATCTACTTCAGTCAGATGTCGCTGCCTGTACGTTATACAGAGAATAGAGTAAAGAGGTTCGCAATTTCACTGATGCCGGTGAGTCGCCCATTAGCTCAGTTGGATAAAGCGCTGGCACGGATAGCCAGAGGTCGCGGGTTCGAATCCCGGCATGGGTGGAATTTGTAGCCTCTAAATAGGTTTTTTAAAATTATCCTTAGCACGGTTAAGTGCAATAAAAACAAAAATAGTATAACCCCGTGGAGGAGTTTGGTCTATACCTTCCTCAAGTAAGGGACCTGTGCCTTTCGGTGGGGACATAATGGGTTGATGATGATGATGATTTTGATAATGAATTGCAATTAGACCCGTTTGTATATAAATTTGTAATATTGTACCCGATGCAACCACCGGTTCACGAATCCAGATCGCACTTAGCCATTTTGTTACACCCCAAAAATACGTAGTAGGTACGTCTAATAATAATGGTCTAGCTACGTCACAAGTCGTAAATAGAGTCACACCAATCACACCCCGGTGATATCGACGGAAATCTTTATTTCGCGCAATAACGTTTATCTGGCCTATCGGTGGAAAATTTCAAGAAATTCCATTGCTTCATTTTATTTCCGACCGTTGATGGTCATACGCCAGCTACGTGAAACAAGCTATAGAGAGCAAATAGTGAAAATGTGGAAGATTTAAAGGCAGGATCACGGCAATAAGATAAACCCAGGTCGCTACCTACGCCTTCAAGTTACAGTCGAATGAATTATCATTGTTTTTTAAATAACTATTATAGTGTACATACACTATATGGGTCCCACTGTAGGGCACAGGCCTTCTCCCATAGAGAGAGTATGGGCTTAAATAACACGCGTGCCCACCGTGACAGTTGACAATATTCCAAGCGCTGAGGTATTTGAACACCTCAGACACACAGGTTTCCTCACGATGTTTTCATTTGTCACGATCCGTGGTGGGCACGCGTGGCAAGTAAGCCCCATTAATCTCTCTATGACAGAAGGCCGTAGTGTCAGGTTTATAAGCTACATTATCAACCCTTATATGTCCCCACTGCTGGGGCACGGGTCTCTTCCTGCATCGCAGGAAGGTTAGGCCATACTCCACCACGGGGGCCAATTCCGGGTTGGTGGAGGATTGTGAGACAGTGGCCGGGCCTCACTGTCAGAAGTTATCAAGCCGCCCATAAGGCCTCTGACATGGCTTAACGACTGCCATTATATGACAGCCGGCACCAACGGCTTAACGTGCCTTGCGAAGCACGGAAGCGCTCGGAAAAATGCCACTAGCGGTAGTCACGGGACGCTCACCCATCCCGTACCTGGCCGCGCCTGTTGTTGCTTAACCTAGTGATTGATTCCAATCGCTCGCCTAGGCCACGAGCGCTTCAGAAAAATAAAATTCTCCGACACCCCAAGGTTTGCTGGAGGAAATATCTTACAGAGATAAGCTAGCCTTTTTAGATGTGTTTCTTAAATTGTATTTCTTTTTTGTTTTTTTCGTGTGCAATAAAGTATAAGGTAAAGTAAAATTAGCACACCTAAACAGACTGCTTAAAAACATGACAGTGAGGGAAGAGTAAACCACGTTTAACTGATGGATTTTGTGTGTCAATGAGTAAAAGTTGTACGTCGCGTATTATGTCATTTTGTACACGCTTGTTTGTTCAATTAATTGACAGCCTTGTGTAACTATAAACCTTTACAACTACTTAATTTTCTTTACAAATCCCTTCAATAGGCATGACGAAAGATTTTAAAATTTTCTTCTTCCATAATGTGGGGGCATATTTATTACTTACAAAACAACCTATATTTTTAGTTAGAATATTTTCGGGGCTTAATCGCGTACGTGGGATCCGGTCATCAAGATGAGTTCGAATGGAAGAAAGGCGCATGGCTTATTGTCCGACATTGTCAGTATAGTGTGTCGCAACCCTAATAGTGCTTTGTGATAGCTGATTGAGGGTAGTCTGAAAACTCATCAGCCGAAGATGCGAACGGGTGCCAGCCATCAGTCTTCTCGTGACCACGATGACTGTAACGTCGTCGAAACGTCGAGGTAAAATAACAATAAATTACTACGCGATTAAGTCCCGAAAATATTATGTGTACAAGTACAGAAAGTTTAAAATATGTTATAACCTATATTTTATAAATAAACAAAAGTTTAAATAAACAAACAAAATAAACAAACGTTAAACGAAAAGCCTAAAATTATTTTCAGTCTGTGGGAAAACAGCTCGCAGTGTCATGGCGTCGAATTTGATGTCACGCCTAGGTAAACAAACATCAAACGTTAAATGTGTCTAATCGCAGCCACAGAAATTTAACATTTACATACTCGCACATATATTGCTTCTCGCCCAACACTAGGATACCCTGTGTCGTAGAAACCAGAAACAACGACATCACAAACATGTAAACATCCAAGACCTGGGGTTTTTTTTTTGTCCCCAGCCGGGATTCGAACCCGGGACGTCTTGCATGGTAGGCAGACGCGCTACCGCTACGCCACAGAGGTCGTCAAACACATGTTTACCTAAGCGCGACGTCACGCTAAAAACCATACGCTAAAACGTACCATACGTTAAAAATAAGAATATTCTTCTTTTTAACGAATCTAGATAACGCAGTCAGCATCGCAACGTTTTAATAAAGACGTTGCTGGGCTTGTTCACTAACGCCACCAAGGGAAAAAAATCATAACTTGTATTATAATTCGTTTTTTTTATCTAATAGTGAACATGAGAAATCTTAGCAACTTTGACAACTATTTTTAGAACTGAACCTAGAATCAACAATCTTGGACTCCAATAGATTTATGTCTAAAACGGCCGGCCGTTTTTAGCGGAAATTGATTAAAATCCTAGGATATTACATTCTAATACTACATAATACTACGTTCTAGGCTTTATGTTCTAAATACTTATCACAGATATTAAGATTTTTGATCTTCGCTTTTTGAAAAACACGTATTATAAAACAAGTTATGATTTTTTCATCCTACCATCTCGGAAAGAGTATTTTTAATCTTCAATATCTGAGTGGAAAAGCCGTTTTTATTCTCTAGAGGACAAAGTAAATTGAATTTAGAACATCGTGTGCACTATGTTTGTGAATTAAAAAAATATTACTCTCAATTTAAATAACTGTAGCAACGTTACTTTAAAATTTTCTTAATTATACCTTAGTATTATTTTGTTATAATTTAAAGATTATTCTGTAATACTTACCTGTCATAATGTAGTAATTAATACCTAAACTGAAATAAAAGTGTATCTATCTTGTGATTGTAAACGTTTTTTTTTGCATTTAGTCATTTCCTCGCTGAGGTGGAATGAAAAGTTACGTGTTGCACTCGAGTGCAAAGATTTTTCACCACGTGCTCTTTTGATTCCCTCGCTAACGCTCAGGATTCTAATTTTTAATCACTCGCTGCGCTCGTGATTCTATTTTAGAATCCTTCGCTTGCTCGGTCATCAAAATTGAACACGCGGTTAAAAAGCAACTTTGCACTCTTGTATAACAAATAACTATTATTTCATTGGTAGCGCTAGTAAGTGCCCTTAAGCGCCTTAATAATGTTTATTTCCATCGACACGCTAAAAAGAATTGGATTCTATTCTTTTTAGCGTGTCGATGATTAGGAGTCATTCTACACTCCTCTATTATACTTCTACTGCTCGCAATATAGCCGCACAGCACATCACTCTAAAGTCGAAATACCAGGAAATATCCGCCAACAAACATTCCAGCAACCCCCTTCCCAACCGGTCTATAGGCAAGCTCTGTAGGCAGTGTCCAAACATAGGGTGTTTTACATCCTACGATACATCCCACAGTCGACGTTGTCTGCCCGACCCTTATCTTTGGCAAACAGGAAATGGGCAATCAATCCCTCAACTAAAAGTTGGTGTACAGTGCCCCCTCCAGTGGAGACTCTTACCGACAAAGTTCGGGTTGAGGGTAATTCTGTGAATGGGAAAAAATTAAGTGCATATGTTTTAATTTGCAAGATAACATTTATTATATTTAGGATAGCCAGAGGTTGCGGGTTCGAATCCCGGCATGGGTGAAATTTTTAGCCTCTAAATAGGTTTTTAAAAGATAATATTTATAAAAAAAATACATACAGTAGAAACAAAAAACTCAATTACATAGTTCACTCCAAGAATGCCGCTGAAGTTTTATTTAAACTAATCCTGTTTTATATTCATTTTTTTTTAATGTACTAACCCGTGCCAAGGACAACTTTAAAAACCTATTTAGAGGCTAAAAATTCCACCTATGCCGGGATTCGAACCCGCAACTTCTGGCTATCCGTGCCAGCGCTCTCCCAACTGAGCTAATGGGTGACTTATCGGCATCAGTGAAATTTTGAAACTCTGGCACGGATAGCCAGAAGTCGCGGGTTCGAATCCCGGCATGGGTGGAATTTTTAGCCTCTAAATAGGTTTTTAAAATAATCCTGTTTTGTTCCAACTGTTACTTTTCTTTATTTTTCTTAATAGTCCAAGTGTTTGACCTGTTATGCGAGTATGAGATTTAATTATACAGATAGAAAACATATTTATTTAACCACTCATCGGTTTGCGGAATAGTTAATCTACATCTACACTGACTATTTAGATAATATTATGATTTATTATTATTATTATTTATACGATGAGTAGGAAAAGTTTGTAAGTTTAAAAGTTTGAGGTACTCTCCTAAACTACTTAACCAATTCAAAAAAATATTTCACCAATATTTAGAATGGCTAAACTATAGCACATGATCTTAGTCGCAGGCACTGCTAGTTGCCTGGACGTGATCACTTTTAGTGATAAGGCCGCCATCTGTACTGTTAGGTTACGTAATATCTGTGTAATTTCCATCTATATGAAAAAATTAAATATTTAAAAACAGAAAATATAAGTCGCTTTGTACTAATGTAAATTGCAGCGAACTTTTTAGTCATTCATTATCTATATTTTTGACCGACGGACGCAGTGTAAAGGTATCGTTGGGGCTGAAGTGTTCGAGCAAATGTTTTTGTTGTACCTGTTTGAATACCGTCGGGAGGCTTTGAAGGTGTTTGGAGGTGGTTATGCAAACAATAGGAAATTGAGCTTGTAGGGATAATATTGGATTATGTTTTGACTGCCTCGTTAGTCTAGCGGTATTACGTCCAATTGCCATGCCGAAGGTTGTGTGTTTGATTCCCACTGAGGGATTTACACCTATAACCGGCGTATATTTGTACAAATGACCTTAGTCTGGGTGTATTTCTGTTTATGATGTACTTTCCTGGATACTATAGCATAGGGTATCCTAGTTTAGGACAGGACAAGCGATTGTGTTGTGTGGAAGTTATTATTAAAACATAAAGCTATCACTTATTTAATTTTAAGCTTATTAAAATTTAACTTTGAGCTAATGAAAACTAAACTCAAAGTTCTGAAATGGTTTATAGAAATTTATGAAAAGGGTTATTTTTTATAAAAAAAATGGTCAATTGTGGGTCGGATTATCATTCAACGGGTGTAATCGCGATTATTTCTTAAATAAAACGTAAATTACCTTCATTTCCGACGTTTCGACAACGTTGCAGTTGCTATTCTCATGGGTAGATGGAAGTGGCGAGTACAGTAAATTATAGTACTGAGGGCAGGTAGTCAAGCCATTTTTAGTTTTTCCCAGCGGCGGACACAGAATAGTCATTGTGACTACAGTAGGTACTCCAGAATGAAACTATGTTTTGTCTTCGTGTGATAATTTAAGGGGTTTTCAATATCGTTAGTCGTTATCAACCCTTGTATGCCCCACTGCTAGGGCACGGGTCTCTTCCTGCATCGCAGGAAGGTTAGGCCATACTCCACCAAGGCCTTACTGTCAGAAGTTATCAAGCCGCCCATAAGGCCTCTAGAATGTCTTAACGACCGCCATTATATGACAGCCGGCACAAACAGCTTAACGTGCCTTGCGAAGCACGGAAGCGCTCGGAAAAATTCAATATCGAGATTGGTACTAAAGTTTATTCTGTGGCTATGTTAAATATGTTGTCTTTTGTCAAAACTACACAATACATTTCTTCATCTGATACATTCTAAGTGATGAATTATAATGGTTAAACGTTGCAATATTCGACTTCTGACTTTCATGGCATTTCGTTGGCCCCTGGTCAGCGACAATTTACGTCAGAAGCTTGTGTAGATGTTTATTCTGCGTGGGTCAGCTCAGACTGGTCGAAATTTGCAAGTATAGCGCAATATAGTCATACATAATGTTGGTGAAATTATTTATTCCCAGCGACTGAGCTTAGCATTTGTATCTGGTCGGAAATTCACTTGAAATAGGAATATTAATAAGTCATGTTCAAGCTGGGCTGTGTACCATTGCAAACAAAATAATACAATTACAAAGAATTTGAGATTTGAGAACGTCGTCGGGACTTTTCTGTGCAAAATATTCCACAAGACGTAAGCGGCGGGTGTCCAGTAGGTAGATCAGTGGACACGTAAGCGAGAGACCCAGGTTCGATTCTCAGTGCGCGCAGTTTCGCATTCGCAGACCTTAATCATGGTAAGTAAAGAGAGAGTGGAGAGATTGGTGGCCCGCATTGTCGGTTGACAATTACAGGAATATCCTTCTCATAACCATTCTGTGACGAGCTGAAGACAAGCTATGGCGCTCATTAGGGGAGGGCTATGTCATTTGATCATATGTCATGTCATGCATGGAAGTATATTTATGTAGCCCCTACCTATTTTCTATCCAAATATAGTATTATGAAAATTGCTATTAGCTTAAAAACCTATTTAGAGGCTAAAAATTTCACCCATGCCGGGATTCGAACCCGAAACCTCTGGCTATCCGTACCAGCGCTCTACCAATTGAGCCAATGGGCGACTCACGGCATCAGTGAAATTTCGAACCTGCTATTAGCTTGTATTTGGATGCAAATGGATTATGGGCATTACCCCCTAAATCACAACGTGGCGCTATTTAGGGGAGGGCTATGTCCAGCAGTGGACTAGCATAGCCTGACGAAGACGACGACGAAAGGTTAGCAGATTATAACGAAGCATTTTTCTAAAGAATATCGAAAATCTTAAAAGGTGCTTAAGTATACAGTTATAAAGTAATTACGAAACACTTAGGCGGAACAAAAAATATCTCAACGCAATCATTGCTTACAGCTATTACTACCAAAACCAATGCACTGGCAATATTATTTGAGAAATCGTATCCCGACAATCGTATTGAGTTGTCAAGGAATATGTTGTACTGTCAACACGTAACTTATTGCTTTACAAGCCGCCTTAACTCCACCATCGTATCATCAACCCTAAGACGGAGACGATAAGGTCGGTTTTGACTTTATCTTGCTCAGTGTACATGCTAACCATATTTCAGTTTTTGTCTTAAGTTATGTGTTACGCTAAGGCAAAAGGCACGCTTAATGTATTCGTAGGCCACTGATTTAGTAGCGAGATATATTATTGCAATAGTGACCATTGCAGAGATATTTCCTAGGTTTTTGCTGTCGAATACCTACGGCCCTGCTATCACCTGGCTAAGTCGAGCTATTATACTGTGATTTTTATGATACTTACGCAATTTTTATTTTGACAAACCATGGCAGCCCGTACTCGTCCACTGGTGGACATTAAAAACCTAAGTGTCTAAGTTTAATACATAATAAAATTACGATGAGTATATAACATAGCATAACATTATCAACAGTGTATTATCGTGTTATTACTTATTTATGTAGTTATAAATATTTCTCCCTCAATGCTAAGGTTGGCTGGAAGAGATCTCCGTTAGAGATAAGTTCGCCTTGGAAACAAATTTCATGTTTACTATTTGCTATTTCGAATTTACTATTTGCAGTAAAGAATATATATAACATTTACATACAGGCACATACATTGCTTCTGGCCCCACACTAGGATACCCTGTGTCGTGGGTACCAGAAACAGCGACATCACAAATATGTAAACATCCGAGACCTGGTGTTTTTTTTTCCCCCCGCCGGGGTTCGAACCCGGGACCTCTTACTTGGTAGGCAGATGCACTACCGCTGCGTCACAGAGGCCGTTAAAGATGTTAAAGACATTTTTGTGTCCTTTTAAGCAAAGAAAAGTTGTTTCCAAAGTTAAAAAGTTTGGTACCAACATTTCTCAATCGAAACTGGATGCAGGATAAAAATACAGAGTCAAATAGCATTAGGTCAATCTTTATTCACCCTTAATTGAACACCATCAGAGTGCACGTATGTAAAGGTTGACGTGACGTCTGTACTCCATTCCAAGCCAACTCACATCGCCGGTCAAGAGCGTGCAAAATGCGACCAACTAAAGCCAAGATTCTGTTTGACGTATGATTATTTACGCCACTCCAACACCTTATCCACTGAAGCACAATTAAAGTTACCACTGACTCTTATTCCGATCGGGATAAGGGTGACATTGCTGAGGGAGGCCATTTATCATCAGTGAAACGAGTTCGAATTTTGAAAGTGAAAAGGGCCTTATCTTTTCAAGAGTTGGCAGCCGTTGCGAATGCTGTGATTGTGAAAACGAAGGACGGTCAAAATATTGTCTTTCGCTTGTTTTTAATTTACTTTATGCCACGGCTTTCGTCTTCCGTCTTGTTAAGCCGTGAGTCAGAAAGTATCCATTCCAGTCAGTAGTCAGTACTCTGTCGAAACCACTGTCGTATTTTGTGTAGCCATGATATCTTTGGTCTTTCAGGGCTCCTTCTTCCTGGCATCTTGCCTTCCAGAATAAGTGGAAGAAGACTGTACTTGTTAGACTTGTTGAATGCATTGTATGGCCGAAATACTCCAGCTTTCGTCTCTTGATGGTGTTAAGTACCTGTATGATCGATATCAACGATATCAACCCTTATACGTCCCCATTGTTGACGCACGGGTCTCTTCCTGCATCGCCGGAAGGTAAGGCCATACTCCACCACGGGGGTCAAGTTCGGGTTGGTAGAGGATTGTAAGACAGTGGCGGGCCTTACTGTCAGAAGTTATCAAGCCGCCCATAAGACCTCTGACATGGCTTAACGACTGTCGTTACATGACAGCCGGCACCAACGACTTAACATGTCTTTATTATGTCTGTAATTAAAGCCAGTACAATGCACAAAATCTATGTTTTATACAAATTATATAAACTCTGTTTAATAAGGACTTTGGAAAGACTAGTTTTTTTGACCATTTTTTCTCCATAATGATATAGATTTTGAAATGGACACCGTTTGACTTGTACCGTTTATTAACTCACGGCTTCTGCGCTACTTTGAATGTCATTTCAAATCACCCAAAATGCAACAAAATCCAGTTCAATTTTCGTCTTAATAAGAAGTCAGACAATAATCACGCTCCGCTTAATTTTGAGCTTTAATCGGTTCAAATGAAAAATCTTCTTTTTCATTCTAACAGAACAGAAACCATCTAAGCATACTTAAATACAAGAAGGTTCATTATTTCCGTTTCCAGCCTCATTATTAATTCCCTGTATGCACAGAACAAGTCTTAATTGAAAGCTGTAAAGCCACAGGGTGTAGACAAAACATTATGCGCCGGCGCAGCGTAAATCAAGATTAATTTCAAGCCTGTCCGAGCAGGCATTAGCACTTCTTTAGAGAAGGGATACTGGTTTGATTAGGTACAAAGATGTATTAAATTTATATTTGTCAACAACTGCCTTTTCACGGGATTGTGAGTGAGGATTTTATATAAGTACAAACGACGGGAGTTCATGCGTGTGTGCACTCCTCTGATTCACGAAACAAGTTTACCTAAATTTTGATTTAGATTATTTAGATGATTTAAAACAGTTGTAGAACAAGGTTCTTGAATATACTATTTTTATTTTTATTTTTAATGCACTAACCCGTGCGAAGGACAATTTTTAAAAACCTATTTAGACCTATTTTATTTATAGGTTTTTAAAAATTGTCCTTAGCACGGGTTAGTGCATTAAAAATAAAAATAGTATAATGATGAGGGTACAGCGATATCATTCCGATGTAAAAACCTAACTGCAAAGAAGGTAGTCGGGGCTGGAAGTGATGCAATCTACTTCAGCCAGATGTCGCTGCCGGTACGTAATACAGAGTATAGTGTAAAGAGGTTCGAAATTTCACTGAAGCCGGTGCGTCGTCCATAAGCTCAGTTGGATAGAGCGCTGGCACGGATAGCCAGAGGTCGCGGGTTCGAATTTTTAGCCTCTAAATAGGTTTTTAAAAACGTTCTTGAACTTTGTTATTTGAAATTTACTTTATATCCGTAGAGTATTTTTTGACGTAGTTCTAACATTCAACGTATGGTACTAACGGTCCAATTTTCCAAAACACTGTTTAACTTCGAATGATTAGATAGATAGATAGATAGATCATTTATTCACATAAGACACAATACGTATACAAAGTGAAGCCATAGAAATCTAATTACAAGTCACAGCACGAAGAAAGCATAAACAAAACAGTAGCATACATGAAAAGCGAAACACACAGAAAATTAGCAATACACGGTACGGCAATCCACCCGGGCAATGTACTGGACTACTCCACCACGGGAGCCAGGTCTGGATTCGTGGAGGCTTGCAAGACTAGTGACTGGTCTTACTGTCAGTAGTTTTCAAGCCGCCCTACGGCCTCTGACTTGGCATAACGACTGCCACAACCACAGATTAAATAAACTAAAAAAACGTACCCGGAAGCGGCGTGCGTGCATGCGACAACGTTGATGAAGCGAAGGTGATCTGTCAGGATCGTGGCAAGTGGCATTCCCTGGTCTCTGCCTACCCCTCTGTGATACAGGCGTGAGGTTATGAATGTATGTAAAATAAACCTCTATCTTGGACAATCAGTCCACTTCGAAATTTCCCAAATCGACTATTGCGAATTATTCAAGATGTTTGCCGGCATCTGTACCTACCTTTGAATGTACCGACGACCGTACGTCAGGAACTGGAGCGGTACTAACTTGACTAATGGACAGGGGAGTGGTAATCCGTATTTATCTTTATTGCTGTAGCGATGTTGACAGTTTTGTAACATTTCCAAATACAATTTTCGCGTCTATTTCCCATGTTCGGCCACAGTGTTTGATTGGGTGTGTATTGCGGGTTTCTGTTGCGAAATACGCAACGTTAGTGGCTCAGTTTTGGAGATTAGGCGTTCGATATATTATTTTCGACACACTTATAAATCTTTGTCGTTACATAGTTGAGGCCAAAAAAAAGGAGCGCTCGTGGCCTAGGCGAACCGAGTAATTGGAATCAATTACTTGGTTAAGCAACAACAGGCGCGGTCAGGTACAGGATGGGTGAGCGTCCCGTGACTACCGCTAGTGACATTTTTCCGAGCGCTTCCGTGCTTCGCAAGGCACATTAAGCCGTTGGTGCCGGCTGTCATATAGTGGCAGTCGTTAAGCCCTGTCAGAGGCCTTATGGGCGGCTTGATAACTTCTGACGGTAAGGCCCGCCACTGTCTCGCCAACCCTCCACCAACCCGGACTTGGCCCCCTTGGTGGAGTATGGCCTAACCTTCCTGCGATGCAGGAAGAGACCCGTGCCCCAGCAGTGGGGACATAAAAGGGTTGATAACGACATAGTTGAGTGTGATAAGGAAAGGTAAGGAAAATCTTATCCATTGGAAGATAAAATATTTTCTTTTTGTGCCACATTGGTCTACAGCAACCGCAGTGATTGATTGATGGAGAAAATGCTTGTTTTGCGATACAGTGTTTCGTACAACAATAACGGATTATTATGTTTTAAAAATCGTAACTTGTTCTATAATACGTTTTCAAAAATCATAAAAACATCAACAATGATAATATCTGCGATAACAATTTTTGGTACATACAGCCTAGAACGTATCATCAACATCCTAGCACTTTGATCGATTTCTGCTAAGGACGGCCGTTTTGGCTGAAATGGATTAAAGTCCTAGGTTATCATAGTTACCTATCTCAGATATTAAGATTTTGATGCTCACTTTTTGAAGAAAAAAGAACGTGTAAAACAAGGTACGATTTTTGTTCCATTGGTGGCGCTAGTTAACACCCCGAAGCGCCTTGATATGTTTTAACAGGAGACTATAAGACTTTTCACGTCCAATTTTTCATCGTTACTTCAACTTGGTCATCCATTTCATTAGTTATCTGCATAAATTTCTACTCCTGACTCTATGTAGTACACTAGTACAGTCTATTAGCTTTTAGAATATACCTCGGGCTTCGAGCTCCGAGTAGGCTTTGGTTTTCGCCGAAAGCACACGAGTGTAATTACTTCCTGCTCTGTATAAAGCTTTTCTTCGCTATTTTGAAAAGTTATGTAAAGTTAAGTTCCGATATTTCTATTACACGAAGTTATACTAAATTAATAACTAAACTAAAATCTAACATAAAGTAAAAAAAAATAACAATAATTTACTATTACACGAATATATCCGAATCTATCCGATGGTAGCCGAGGTAAATCCTAAAACCAAACAAACTGTACCTTATTGTCCTATGCAGATAGAGGTATAAGATTAGAGTCTTAACACTGACCGTATTTGGTTTTAATGATTTTATTTCAACAACATAACGACGGTAGATCAAGCTTAGCAGGCGTACCCTTTCCGTATTACAAATGTCTTTATTTGGAGTCATTACGCAACTCTATAGAGCAATCGTATTTAACTCGCCGATATTAACCCTAAGAAGCCAATAGCCGATACGATAAATAGTGCTTAACGCCATCGTTGGCACACGGATCGTGGGTGTATCACGACTTCACGACTCTACTGTATCTGGTGAATTTAGTAGGAGTTAAGGAAACAGGAAGCCTTATTTCACATGACACTTTTAGGATCATTCCGCTACGGATGTAAGGTGATATGATGGATAGAGTCCTTCTCTTCGATGCCGTACAATTAAGCACGTTAAACCTTACCACTAGTTATTTATTATATCATTAAATGCTTCCCATAAATTAAGCGCTCGTGGCTTAGCCGAACCAAGTGATTGGATGTATTTCATTTAGGTAAGCAACAACAGGCGCGGTCAGGTGCAGGATAGGTGACCGTCCCGTGACTACCGGTAGTGGCATTTATTCCGAGCGCTTCCGTGCTTCGCAAGGCACGCAGGCCGTTGGTGCCGGCTGTCGTGTAATGGCAGTCGTTAAGCCATGTCAGAGGCCTTATGGGCGGCTTGATAACTTCTGACCGGCCCGCTACTGTCTTATAATCCTCGGACTTGGCCCCCGTGGTGTAGTATGGCCTAACCTTCCTGCGTGCAGAAAAAGACCACGGGTCTCTTTCTGCACGCAGTGGGGAAAGAAACCCGTGGGGTCTCCCAGCAGTGGGGACTTACAAGGATAGATAGATAGAATATTCTTTATTGTACACAGAAATTACAGTAACAGAAATTATATAAAAAAATACAGTACAAATGGCGGCCTTATTACTAAAAGCAATTTCTTCCAGGCAACCATAGACAGAGACAAGAGATTGGCATCGAAGGATTGACATCGATGTTCGATTAATGGAAAGTAGAGTGAACTATTATGCGAATAAAGTTAATGGATATAACTTTTTGTCGACAAACGCTGATTTGACTGAACGATTCATCGATTATTTATTGATCGATAATGTTAAATTCAGATTAGTTACTTTGTGTCATTATGCTGAGCTGCTGCATCTTTCTCGTGTAGCCAAATTGTATTATTATTATTATTTTGCTGTGTTTTTATTTCCTTTCATAATTTTTTTTTCATTTTAATGTAAATAGCACTTCATCTGTCGTTTTCACTAAGTATTCGATTCGCTACACATTAAAAAAATAAGTAAAATCCTGACCACTGTATGTTTCTTACAGCTACATTTATTTTGAAAGGTTTTTTTATGAAGCGTATAAAAGTTCCGCCGCAGGGAGATGCCTTCTCTCAGAGAGAGAGTATGTGCCTAATTACAAGCGCAATTGGAAATTTCAAGCGCTGAGGTATTTGAGTACCTTAGACACCTAGGTCTTCTCACTATGTTTCACTTCACGGTTAGCGAGATTTATTACCACCATAACTTTACAGATGTACATAACTTAGAAAACAAAGTCATTGGTCAAAGTCAAAGCCCGCATTGGGTATCAAACCTCGGTCTCTCGCTTCCGAGTTCATTATTGTCCCGTTTAGGCTACCAACACTTGTTTAAACGCGATCTATAAAGCATATCCAAAAAACCCACAGATTAACAGGTAGGAATACTAATCATACTCGTACTAGTCGTCTCCGCAATGTACATCGTATCATCATCATCAACCCATTATGTCCCCAATGAGGGGCACGGGTCTCTTCCCCGAGGAATGTATAGGCCATACTCCACCACGGGGGCCAAGTCCGGATTGGTGGAGGCTTGCAAGACTAATGGCTGGTCTTACTGTCAGAAGATTTCAAGCCGCCCTAAGGCCTCTGAATTGGCTTAACGACTGCCTCTATCGACGGCAGTCGGCTCCAACTGCTTAACGTGCCTCGCGAAGCTCGGAACTGCTCGGGAAAATCGTATTGTCAGACGACCTCTGTGGCGTAACGGTAGTGCATCTACCTGCCATGCAGGAGGTCCCGGGTTCAAATCCCGGCTGGGAACAAAAAAAAAAACCCCAGGTCTTGGATGTTTACATGTTTGTGATGTCGTTGTTTCTGGTTCCCACGACACAGGGTATCCTAGTGTGGGGCCAGAAGCAATGTATGTGCCTGTATGTAAATGTTAAATGTTATGTTATTGTCATAAACAATACATTGTAGTTTTACGAAACGTGTCCTGGATCATACCTTGAAGAGCGTAAGTGAGTCACCAACTCATTAAAATATACACGGACATATTAAAATATATATACTTACATATTAAAATATGACACGGATAGCCAGAGTTCGCGGGTTCGAATCCCGGCATGGGTGGAATTTTAAGCCTCTAAATAGGTTTTTAAAATCATTAAAATATGGTTATTAAATTTATGTAACATAATAAAATTATACTATTTTTTTTTTTAATGCACTAACCCGTGCTAAGGACAATTTTAAAAACCTATTTAGAGGCTAAAAATTCCACCCATGCCGGGATTCGAACCCTCGACCTCTGGCACGGTTAGCCAGAGGTCGCGGGTTCGAATCCCGGCATGGGTGGAATTTTTAGCCTCTAAATAGGTTTTTAAAACATAATAAAATTCAAGAATAAGTAGTTTTTAAATAAAATGTGAAAATTCGGTTGTAGTAGCTAATAAATATTAATAATAGTAATAATCAAGACTTAATAAACGTGTAATGAGCTAGTACTAACATAATAATTTACTGTCGACAATGCTCGGGAATACTACAATACAAATTACTTTCAGGCATGTAGACATAAATCATTCAGCCTCAGCTGTGGATAATTAGAAACAGAAAGTCCATCCAGCATAACAAAAACCTGTATGCTGGAAGTTCAGACATCGCGTTGAAATCTTTTTCATCGAAGTAAAAAATCGTTATTAGATAACATAATTCTTGAGTTAAAATATACTATAAATTATGAGTCTTAAAAAGGTATCGTCAAAGATCTTCTCATTTGTCGTGAAAAATAGTACCTGTTTTTGTATAAAAATGGAGTAAGAAACAACGACGGCGATATTCAAATTACTACGTACTTTCAAGAATAAATTCTAATTACTTTTCTAGCATCATAAGGGGCTGTTTAACAGTTTAACCAGCTTGTACAGTCTGTTAGCTTTTAGAATATACCTCGGCTACTATCGGATAGAATTGGATATATTCGTGTAATAGGAATATCGGAACTAATATGACACTTAATTTACATAACTTTTCAAAATAGTTTTATATCAAAGTTTTATACAGAGCAGGAAGTAGTATTACACTCGTGTGCTTCGGCGAAAACCGAAGCCTAGTCTAGAGCCCGGGGTATATTCTAAAAGCTTAGAGACCATACTCGTCCATTGCTGGAGGCAGGCCTCCTTCAAGGCACGCCACTGCCCTCTGTCCTCAGCCATCCTCATCCAGCCTCTGGTGGAGAGGTGGGAGAGTCGCTAGTGTTTATTAACAGCGAATTTCTAATTACTATGAACTCTTTAGTATCAATAGGGGTGATGATAGTATCAAATAATCAAAGACTTAACAATATTATTCAAACGTACATATTAAAAGGATTTAAAACACCGATTTAGTTTTAAAAAAGGAGTTTACCGATATTTTTAATCAACTAAAAGATCATAATACTGCTTTTAGCCATTTTGACTGAAACACCCATCACACCCCGTGACGTCACACTTAGGTTGACATTGATAAACTTCACCCGTGCTTTGTTGTGACTACTAGAGATTACGATGTTTGTTTACCTTGGCGTGACGTCAGATTTGACGCCATGATACTATGACTTATATTGTTACAGCATTAAAATAATTCTAGAAAAATTAATTAAACCTTCGTTCAACTTTAGTTAGTTACTGAAAAATTGGTTTTTTTGTAAATAATAAATGTGTCCCCGCATAATGGAAGAGGATTTAAAAGTCTTTCGTTATGCCTATTCTAAATACTTTCTAGCATCAAAAAAAATTAAAAAGGAAAAAATAATTTATAATGTTATTGGTTACTTTCACCACATAAGGGACGTATAGGAAAGCTCAAGAAAAGTGCTCGAAACGTGCCTAAAGAATTTGCATTCTGTTTGCTGAATGTTAATATACATTTTAAAATGTAAGCCGCTGCCTTCGGGCCGTATTGCAGTGGAGAAAAAAGCAGGGGAAAAAAACTGCACTGACCATCTTTTCTCAAGTCGTCTTAAATCAAATACATCAGTTGCCACCTACACGTATACCTGATACTATTTCATGATTGTCATTAATAACTTTAAGGTTATGATAAAACTTAGCAAGAAGCAGACATTAGTCCCTGGCTACCCCACCGCAATACAGGCGTGAGTTTAAATGTCTAATTTTATTGCAAATTAAGTTCCACCTTTGACAGCCTTTTATAGAGTTCTAGTTTGTCGCTCAATATAAAGGTGTAGCGATAATCTCGCTTTAATGTGTAATTCGCGAGAAAACAACTAGAAAATCTATTAAGCCAATAATGTAGCCCTATTGTGATCGTGAGAGATAATTCCCATTATGTCATTCTCATGTTTCAACGATAAATCATTCCGGCGGGCAATTTGTCTAACCGTGAACGCTTAAATTAAACTAAGATAGATTAAACAGTTAACGAAAAGCGGTGCCAGCACATCGGTATGACCCGTGTCTCATAAGTGTAAGTGCGTAAGTTCAAACCCCGGCGTGTGCTAATAAATAACAAAAATAAAATGAAATTAAAATAAAAGATAAAAATTCTTTATTTCAGGCATTACCCATATTTTGTTAGTAACAATAGTGACTTAAGACTATATTAGTAACAATAATAACTAATTCTAATCCACTCTGTGCT
Source organism: Yponomeuta sedellus (assembly GCA_934045075.1). Classification (NCBI taxonomy): domain Eukaryota; kingdom Metazoa; phylum Arthropoda; class Insecta; order Lepidoptera; family Yponomeutidae; genus Yponomeuta; species Yponomeuta sedellus. Next base: position 21,927,687 of record OW203734.1, on the reverse strand, counting down.
CAACTATTTTTGGTACGTAACTGTAAAGAGCCTTCTATGTCTCTCGGCCCACATTTCGGTGTATCGACTATCTACCCTGTCCGCTAATAAGTTCGTTTTCTTAGTTACGTAAATTGAATGGAATTTGAAGTAGCAATACCACTCATTGATTGTAGGGGAACATCGTGAAGTAACCTGAGTATTACATTCTTTTTTTTTAATGCACTAACCCGTGCTAAGAAAAATTTTAAAAACCTATTTAAAGAGATGTGATGCAAATTACTTCAGCCAGATGTCGCTGCCTGTACGTAATACAGACAAGTATTGTAAACATGTTAGGGTTAGTGCATTAAAAATAATATAATCATGTGGATACAGCGATATCACTCCGAAAAAATACCTAACTGCAAAGTAGGTACTCGGGGCTGCAAGTGATGCAAATTACTTCAGCCAGATGTCGCTGCCTGTACGTAATACAGAGAATATTGTAAAGAGGTTCGAAATTTCACTGATGCCGGTGAGTCACCCATTAGCTCAGTTGGGAGAGCGCTGGCACGGTTAGCCAGAGGTCGCGGGTTCGAGTCCCGGCATGGGTGGAAGTTTTAGCCTCAAAATAGGTTTTTAAAACCTGAGCGTCTTAATTTATATATCTCAGCGCTTGAAATTGGCAATCTTTAGTGTGCACGCGTGGTAATTAAGTCCACAGTTTTTCTTTCTCTGTGTCTGAGAGAGGACATACAGTCTACAGTGGGTAAATAAATAATTTATTTCCACACAACATCACAACTTGTCCTTACCCCAACACCCGGACTGAGGCTATTCGTACAAATAAACCCACTTTTGTACAAGGCGGCCTCCAGTTGAAATCGAACCGGTGACCGACGTGTTAACTGCTAGACTAACGAGGCAGTGGGATGCATAGAAATACTACTGGTTCCTCACAAAATCAAACAGAAAACGTATTATTCTTTATAACATAACATGACGTACCGTAACGTACCGTACCGTACCGTACCGTACCGTATCGTACCGTACCATACCGTACCATAACGTATCGTAACGTTACGTAACGTAACGTAACGAAATGTAACGTAACTTAACATAAAATTTACATACAGGCACATACTGGTTCCCACGACACAGGGTATCCTAGTGTGGGGCCAGAAGCAACGACATCACAAACATGTAATATTTCACATTGAAGAAAAATATCTTCCAGCGTCGAAGCCCGGCACAATCGAACGCCAATAATTGTGCAGACTAATGTATATAGAGCGCTTATATGATTCTACTACATAGAGATAATTTCTCACTCTCTCAAGAAAATATTACTCATAATCTAAAAGAAAATGCGCGTATTATCAGTAATGGAGTGCGAATGGCTCTCCAGCTTTGTAAAGTCATTCGCGCCTCACTCGAGATAAGCTAAAAGCCTGGCTGCTGTGGCCATGCAGTGGGAAAAGAGGAGACTTTCTGTGATTTATTTCCAACACTGATAAGTGTTCGGATTCCTAAGGTGACCACGCTGAATCAAAATATTTACGTTCTCCATGTACGAGTAACAAACGATCCGAGTATATACTCGTATATTTAAACGAGTATATAAGGTTGGTTGTAGGTGGTTTAGTTTTTGAAATAACTGTTAGTTGAGGGTTTGCATAATATTGAATAACATACTCCTTATATTATTTTTAATGCACTAACCCGTGCTATAAATAAACTCAAAAATTTACCTTGTCATCACTAATTACACAGAGTATATAAATACTGACACCCGAGCTGAAAGTTTCATATACCGCACACGAAAACATAGTACAAGAAAGATAAAAAGCGCAGTTTTATTTTAAGTAAGTATCACATATTTTAAAAACCTATTTAGAGGCTAAAAATTCTACCCATGCCGGGATTCAAACCCGTGACCTCTGGCTATCCGTGCCAGCGCTCTTCCTAACTGAGCTAATGGGCGACTCACCGGCATCAGTGAAATTTCGAACCTCTTTACAATATTCTCTGTTATACTATTTTTATTTTTAATGCACTAACCCGCGCTAAGGACAATTTTAAAAACCTATTTAGAGGCTAAAAATTCTACCCATGCCGGGATTCGAACCCTCGACCTCTGGTTATCCGTGCCAGCGTTCTTTCCAATTGAGATGGGTGACTCACCGGCATCAGTGAAATGTCAAACCTCTTTACAATGTTCTCTGTATTACGTACAGGCAGCGACATCTGGCTGAAGTAATTTGCATCACTTGCAGCCCCGAGTACCTATTTTGCAGTTAGGTTTTACTTCGGAGTGATATCACTGTACCCACATGATTATATTATTTTTAATGCACTAACCCTAACATGCTCCTTATTAGAATTCAAGTAATCATTTAATTTTTTTTATCTTAGTAATTATTTACTTGTATATGAACAAACTTAATACTAATAATTATAGTGTTAGTGCAAGGGGTAATGCCAGAAGAGATTTATCGTGAAAATTATTAATACTAAGTAATTAAATTTATGACTTTTTACTTACAACTTTCTTTACGATACTTAGTTGTATTGAAACTGCTGCCGCAAGAGTGGCAAATGCCTAGTATAATCTAAATAGGTAGTCAGAATGATTTAACATAATAACATATCATAACATTATACTATTTTTATTTTTAATGCACTAACCCGTGCTAAGGACAAATTTAAAAACCTATTTGAGTCGCCCATTGGCTCAATTGGTAGAGCGCTGGCACGGATAGCCAGAGGTTGCGGGTTCGAATCCCGGCATGGGTGAAATTTTTAGCCTCTAAATAGGTTTTTAAATTTGTCCTTAGCACGGGTTAGTGCATTAAAAATAAAAATAGTATAATCATGTGGGTACAGTGATATCGTTCCGATGTAAAACCTAACTGCAAAGTAGGTAGTCGGGGCTGTAAGTGATGCAATTTGCTTAAGCCAGATGTCGCTGCCTGTACGTAATACAGAGAATAGTGTAAAGAGGTTCGAAATTTCACTGATGCCGGTAAGTCGCCCATTGGCTCAATTGGTAGAGCGCTGGCACGGATAGCCAGAGGTTGCGGGTTCGAATCCCGGCATGGGTAGAATTTTTAGCCTCTAAATAGGTTTTTAAAATTGTCCTTAGCGCGGGTTAGTGCATTAAAAATAAAAATAGTATAACAGAATGATTTATTCAGAATGATTTAACATAATAACATATCATAACATTATACTATTTTTATTTTTAATGCACTAACCCGTGCTAAGGACAAATTTAAAAACCTATTTGAGTCGCCCATTGGCTCAATTGGTAGAGCGCTGGCACGGATAGCCAGAGGTTGCGGGTTCGAATCCCGGCATGGGTGAAATTTTTAGCCTCTAAATAGGTTTTTAAATTTGTCCTTAGCACGGGTTAGTGCATTAAAAATAAAAATAGTATAATCATGTGGGTACAGTGATATCGTTCCGATGTAAAACCTAACTGCAAAGTAGGTAGTCGGGGCTGTAAGTGATGCAATTTGCTTAAGCCAGATGTCGCTGCCTGTACGTAATACAGAGAATAGTGTAAAGAGGTTCGAAATTTCACTGATGCCGGTAAGTCGCCCATTGGCTCAATTGGTAGAGCGCTGGCACGGATAGCCAGAGGTTGCGGGTTCGAATCCCGGCATGGGTGAAAATTTTAGCCTCTAAATAGGTTTTTAAATATCATAACATTTACATACAGGCACATACATTGCTTCTGGCCCCACACTAGGATACCCTGTGTCGTAGGAACCAGAAACAACGACATCACAAACATGTAAACATCCAAGACCTAGGGTTTTTTTTTGTTTCCAGCCGGGTTTCGAACCCGGGACCTCTTGCATAGTAGGCAGATGCGCTACCGCTACGCTACAGAGGTCGTCCATAATTAAAAATATATCTATCATAAATTAAGGGGCCCCAGCTTAAACTGAATTGATGGTTGACCTACGCGAAGATGAAACGAACCGAATTAATGGGAATCAAGCAAACGGCGCTGCGCTTGAGTTGATCCGACGTTCCCTGGTCACCATCATCATTAGTGCCCTTATATTCGGCTTGTATATACCGATCAGAAATTTATCAGCATTAGAAATTTACCAAATATAGTAAAAAGAGTATAAAAAATAGACAAACTGTGCCGAATATAATGTCACAGAATTTTATTTATTAAAATTGCGCTTCAGCTCCAAATTAAATAAATTTTCACCAATTTGCCTTCACTGCCGATATTTTCGCAATTTTGAAGGCTCTTCTAGTAATTAGAAAATCATCAAGAATAATTATTGTTTGTATATAAGGTCCTGCCCGCAACATATATATCTATCAGGCTATATTAGTCCACTGCTGGACATAGCCCTCCCCTAATGAGCGCCATAGCGCAAGGTTGTTCCATCATTGGGGGGTAGTGCCCATATTTAAATATCTATCATCAATAATTTATGAACATCTTTTCATGGCGACAAATATACTGTATTGGATTGGGAAAAGCTATAAAGTAAAGAAACTGAATCTAAGTAGCATACAAAAGGCACAAAATAAAAATGCCCAGAAGCTTGTCGACCGACTACTGCACTATACATATTATATCACCGACAAAAATAACGATAGAGTTTAAGCTCCAGTCACACACAGGACATATACATACACACACGCACGCACCCACACATACGCACACATACAGAAACACACGCATACACTCACACATATGCCAGATATAATCTGCACGTACATCAACTACATGTACTATTTTATTTTTCTCTATATACAAACCACGTGGTGGTTTGAGGAATAGAACGGATTTGTAGTGAACTGAACCTAATATCTTATCAACTTTGATTTAAATATATTGAGTACACCTCCACCTTGTTACTAGGCTAAATAAGAAAACTGAAACATTTACAGTAACACGCTTCACACACTCTCGCTCACATAACATACACTCACACTCTCACACACACCCTCACACACGCGCACACACCCTCACACACACACACATACACATACACACATGAACTTACTCACTTGGCTGTTTATTAATAAATTTTGCATGATAGATAACTGTATTATTTATGAATTAAGTAATAATAATTTAAAATAATGTTCATTTCTAACTTTCTTCCCTAAGAAAGTGTACATAACATTTGATTGTTTTATATTCATAATTTTCTACAGAATAGCATTGTATCATACCTTTTGGGACAGCACTGGCTCCTGAGATACAGGTTCCCGCCTAGTTCAGGAGTCAGGGCACAATCATTATTGTAACAAATTTTATCTTTTTGAATACAAATAAACAATTATCTCTTATCTCTATCTCTACCTTCTGTTTTGTTCTTTCATGTGAATGTGTCATACATAGACTAGGTAGCCGGAGTCACTTGACTTTCGGCCTCTTAACATAAATCAAGAGAAGAATACCGGTGGACTATAACGTTCGAGAATGATCACAAGCTGTATGGTTAATGAACGCTTTAAATTACTATTTCAGTGTCTGCGGACAAATTTTATAACTGTTTCTTTCTTTGTGTGTAACATTTATTCGTTCTGTTAAGTGCAGTATAAACCATAGGATCGCATAAATTTAAGCTTTGGACACAAGCGTCTTGAATACTTTTGACAGGTTAAGTACAGTTGACCGAAAGCGTTTTAATCGTTCTTGGAGATTAAACGCATAAAGAGTAAAACTGTCAGCCATGAACCACAGACTACAAAGTTAACCTCATACTATAGGCGATGTACTTCATCTGTCTGGACAGAATATCAGTGTTGCAGGAAGAAAGGTATCCTACGATAGATCCATATCTATTGTAGGAGACCATGGAAGTATCGTAGAAAATGGACTCGCGTTCATACTCGAGTTAATTTTCAGGGATTCCATACTTTACTTTTCCGACAAAGTGGGAGACATGGCAGCCAACCGGGCAGTGTGGAGGCATACAGTGAGAACCAAGGTGTAAGATTTTTGACGACACAGTCGACAGACATAGTTAGTTAGTTAGTTAGACCTGAGATTTTCGCACTTAGCCTCATAGTTGGGCTATTGTACGTAGCAAGCGCTGAGGTACGCTAACACCTCGGACACTAGGGTTTCCTTGCGATGTTTTCCTTCATCGTCAGCGAGTAGAATTGCTAGTATAATTTCACAAATGTACATAACTTAGAAAACAAAGTCATTGGTACATGCCGGGGTTCGAACCCACGACCTCCCGATTGAGAAGCCGGCGTTCTACACCGCTCCGCTACCACCGCGCTACCGTCGACAGACATTCAAGAAACAAAATTATTTACGTTATAATAAATTTTCGTTCCTAACTTGATGACACGGCGTATCACCTATCCTATAAAAATTCTCCCTTTGATATCACACTTTAATTTTGTACCCTCCGCGTTAGCTTTTACGTTCTTACCTACATTTACCTACGCTCTGTTAATTAAGGACTTTTTTAAGTTTGGAGTATTTTGTCCATTTTTTCTCTAAAATGATCTAGATTTTGAAATGGACACCTAGTTTGAATTGTACCGTTCATGAATCCACAGTTTCTGCGCTACTTTGATTAGAACCTTTTCATTTCATTTTATTTAATTTCATTTACTTTTTCGTTTATATAAAAGTTTATTTGCATGTATTGTGACTGTAAGAGCGATTTCACACAACGTCCGATCCGAATTCGAACCGACTCCGTGAAGATACGGTCCGAAGAAGTCGTAGAACTACTTCTACTGTAGTAAACGCACTAGATCCGGCTTCCAACTTCCGATGCCTTTTCGTCATCCGAAAATCTCCATTTTGGATAATATTATTTTTAAGTAAACTTCATAATTTGGAAAGTTCGTCTCCATATAAGAATCTTTCGCCAAGCGCTTCTACCAATAGAATTAAAGAGCCGCAGCTGAGCAGACTCTTAAATCTCCTTCCCAAATGGCCTTTTTTCGGCGTCCATTCATGTAAAACCGGCGGGTCGGCCACGCCAGCTAGCGGTCACCATTCAAGACTTTAATCGGCCATTCATATGCTCCCAAACGCACCGTTTAGCATATTAACGAGACTATGTGTCGAAACGTCAATCGAGCTTCGATTGCCTCCGGGCCTTTCGGCCGTGACCATTTATCTTGTCACCATGTGAACCGACTAGTCAAATGATAAAGACTACAGAAAGCTTGTACGCTTGTACACTTACCTGTTATTTAAGTTTCGTCTGTTTCTTAATTTTTGTGCAATGAAGCGTTACAAACTACTTAAACTTTTAATTAACACTTACAATTCCAGACTCTTAACAAATCAATATAAGTTCATCCTATTTTGGCCTTTGCATCTACGTAATGCGATGCTTTGCACAGTCCAGTAGCTAGTCCAATAGCATCCTCACTCACAGTAGATGGGTGAAGGGACCTATCGCTGCAGTACCTGGGACATTGTTTTTAGATGGAGTAGCAGCCCAGCACCTATATTATCCTAACAGCTTATTCGGCCTTGCCACAGTAAAGATCCGTGCACCTAAACCAGTTCTGAAAATAGTGACTTTGCAACAAAAATGTGAAAGTTGTAAAGTAGGTCGCAAAATACTATCAATTAAATAAAAAATACATGTAGATTAGAGGGTATTATACAATTGAATTCATTAAATAAATTGGTATATATGCTATTTTAGCTGTAGTTGACTGCTACAGAAACAAAAGAGGCTTTATTTATTTTTAGTAGGCAAACATTATCATAGACTGTTGTAACTGAAGGAAAAAAATACAACTACCAACAATATTTGAGTTTGAGTACAGCGTAATTAAACTGCAGTGTTCTACATTACGCATCAATATGGAATGTGCCAATCACACGATCAAATTAACAAAAATCCAGCTCCACACGTTGATCGTTTAATGAGTTCTCAGAAACATCAAAAATTATAATAAGATAAGTTCAGCTCGTCCCCCATGATAATTCAATACGGACAGACACACTCTGACACCTTCAAATCAAAGTGTTTTATCCAAAAGTACACAGAAACTGTGAGTTTTTGAACATTACAACTAAAACTAGGTGTCGTCGTCGTCGTCAGGCTATACTAGTCCACTGCTGGACATAACCCTCCCCTAAAGAGCGCCACGTTGTGCTATCGTAGGGGGTAATGCCCATAATCCCCACGCTGGGGATGCGGGTTGGGGATCGCAGTTCGGTGGATTGTACTACAGGGGGCGCTGCTGCCCACCCCCCGGTTTGTGTCCCTTAGTCGCCTTTTACGACACCCGCGGGAAGAATTGGGTTGGTGCTATTTCTCTAGGCCGACACCACATAGCAAACTAGGTGTGCATTTGGAGAAAAAATAAAAAAAACTCGAAAAGTTAGCTTGTCATCACTAATTACACTAATTACATAATATAAATACTGACGCCCGACCTGAAAGTTTCATATACCGGACACGAAAACATAGTACAAGAAAGATACAAAGCGCAGTTTTATTTTAAGTATCAAATATTTTAAAAACCTGTTTTGTGGCTAAAAACTCCATCCATGCCGGGATTCGAACCCGTGACCTCTGGCTCTTTCCAACTGAGCTAATGGGCGACTCACCGGCATCAGTGAAATTTCGAACCTCTATACAATATTCTCTGTATTACGTACAGGCAGCGACATCTGGCTGAAGTAATTTGCATCACTTGCAGCCCCGTGTACCTACTTTGCAGTTAGGTTTTACATCGGAATGATATCGCTGTACCCACATGATTATATTTTTTTTCATGCACTAATCCGTGCTAAGGATCACATATTTTTTATTTCCAGCAAAATTATATCGTTTTTTTTCTGGGTATGAAAAAAATAAGTTACTTCAAATGTGAGGAACCTCAACCTTTATTACTTTCTAAGTATTAACGCAACGGACGTATGATACCAGCATTGTATTTAATATAGAACCGCTTGTACTCAATAATATCATTCCACTTTTATTCACGTTAATATTTTTAATAACGCCAGTGACGCCAAAGTAGTCTTAACGGCTCAATTTTAATATTTTTGTATTTGTATTAAAGCACATTTTATTGTCATTACTGAGCCAAGTACTTGCACTGCAGCTGCGAAAACACGCGAAGTGGTAAAAAAGTCATTAAATATTAAAAAAAACAGTACGATCATTCGAAAGGCATAAAATTCAAGTATTTAATAGTATTCATAACGTGAATAGGTCGATGGTCTCAAAAATATTAATATTTCTTGTCCGAAGCAACTTTTGAAGCCGCTTTCGTGTTTTACTCTCTATAAAATTCTACAATTGCACATACATATTTGAATAATATCAGCGTTAAAATTATGAAGCTTACTGAGACAAAAATAGTTAGTACTTCAACAATACTCGAAAGGCACTTACATACAAAGAAAGCTTCATTTTTATGTCTGTATCTGATACAGTGTACAAACTTAATTTGTACCGACTGAATGAAACAATGTTTTTTAAAGGTATCTTGTCTTGCTGTATCTTTTTTTTATGTAGCCTATACTCGTATAGAGCCCGAGGTTTGATCCCGAGTTTAATTTCAAAGTTACGTACATTTGCGAATTTGTAGTCGCAATACCACACGCTAACGGTGAAGGAAAACATCGTGAGGAAACCCGCGGCTTGGTTGGCTCCGACCGTATTGACTAGTCTTTCCTGTGGGCCAGGCCGATTAAGCTGTCAGGATGGTATAGGTGCTGGGCAAACCTACACCATCTATAAAACCATGTCCCAGGCACTACAGCGTCGGAGTGCTCCCTTTACCCATCTAGTGTGAGTGAAGATGCCACTGGACGCTGTATAAATCATCTCATTAAGTAGATGCAAAAAGGCCAATAAATAAATTAAATAAATACTCGTATACGTCCCCACTGCAGGGAATAGACCTCATCTCTGAGTGAGAGTATGGGCTTAATTTCTACACGTGCCTAAGGCGGATGGGCAGTTTCAATTGCTCAGACACTCATGGTTTCCTTTACAAGTGGTATTGCTACTAGGTACAACTTCACGAATGTACATACTCGTAACTCGGAAAACAAAGTCATTGTAAAAACTGTATTTACACGGATTTTACTCGTTTAATTTTACTCCGGAAGACTTCCGAGACTTGAAAAACTTCTTGAAAACGTGCCGAAACGTCGGAGAATTGTGAAAATCTAAAATTGAACGAGTAAAATCGTGTTAACCTTAGAAAATACTATACAAAGTCTTTGATACCGTTATACTTTCGGGAGGTGGTGGGTTTAATTCCCTTTGGAGGCCGTTGCACATTTGTACAAATGGCCGCAGTCTGTGTGTTTTTCCATGTTTTTGACGTCCTTGCCTGGTTACCATAGCACAGGGTATCCTAGTTTGGGACCAGGACGTGTGATTGTGTTTTGTATATGTTATTATTGTTATTAGTTTGGCTATCGGAGCCATACACTGGATACTGTCTGTTTCCGTGTTTGCGTAGGGCTATAACGGATAAATCCCAGCCAAAATAAGACGTTAGGAATTGATCGATATGGGTCAGTCAGTACAGTGTACTGTTATACTTTGTAATGTACGTTTGCTTTACCGTCTCGTGCGATACTCTGATACTTGTGTACCTACTCGTTGTATTATCTTCGCATATGAAATGAAGTGAAATGAAAAGGTTTTATTCAAAGTAGCACAGAAGCTACGGCTTCATGTTGCGGACCTTTTTATTAATATCATTTTTTCTAATGTCACATATGTCAACCACACTGTCTCATACCATTTTCTTGCCTACATTTTCCATTAAATCTATTATTAGCGTTTTCCTTACTTTCTCTTTAGTTTTCTTATACAGTCCACCCGTAGCTGGAAAGAACGTTACAATTGAAACTAGGTATCCATTTCAAATAAGATAATTTTCGAGAAAGGACAAAAAAACTCCAAAGTTGACCGTGAGAACTTTTCTTCTTCTTGTTTTTCAATTCAATTGTTTTCCTTCTTCTTGTTGTACAATCAGGGAACTGGTAGGTACTCTGTTGAAACCACTGTCGCAGGTTGTGTAGCCACGATAATTTTGATCTTCTACGTCTCCTTTTTCTTGCCATCTTTCCTTGTAAGATAAGTTGAAGGAGACTGTATTTGGTGGTACGCATCATATTATGTCAGAAATACTCCAGCTTCCGTTTCTTAAAAAAATTGGCCTTTTTTCATCTACTTAATGAGATGATTTATACAGCGTCCAGTGGTATCTTCACTCACACTAGATGGGTGAAGGCACCACTCCGACGCTGTAGTGCCTGGGACATGGTTTTATAGATGGTGTAGGCTTGCCCAGCACCTATACTACCTTGACAGCTTAGTCGGCCTAGCCCACAGGAAAGACTAGTCAATACGTGCGGAGCCAACCAAGCCGCGGGTTTCCTCACGATGTTTTCCTTCACCGTTAGCGTGTGGTATTGCGACTACAAATTCGCAAATGTACGTAACTTTGAAATTAAACAAAGTCATTGGTACATGCCCGCACTCGGGATCGAACCTGGGGCTCTCGCTTGCCAGTCTATGGTTCTACCCACTGAGCTACCACCGCTCAACAAATATATATTATATATATATTGGAGCGCTCGTAGCCTAGTCGAACCGGGTGATTGGAACCAATCACTTGAGTTAACAACAACAGGCGCGGTCAGGTGCAAGATGGGTAACCATCCCGTGACTACCGCTAGTGGCATTTTTCCGAGCGCTTCCGTGCTTCGCAAGGCACGTTAAGCTGTTGGTGCCGGCTGTCATGTAATGGCAGTCGTTAAGCCATGTCAGAGGCCTCATGGGCGGCTTGATAACTTCTGACAGTAAGGCCAGCTACTGCCTTACAATCTTCCACCAACCCGGACTTGGCCCCCATGGCGGAGTATGGCCTAACCTTCCTCCGATGCAGGAAGAGACCCGTGCCCTAGCAGCGGGGGCATACAAGGGTCGATATCGAAATATATATATAGAGAGAGAGAAATATCTCGATTTGTTTATCTTCTATTTTAGGCTACAACCATTACTATAGTTAGGCTACTATAATATTAAGGATTAGTTAGATGACAATGATGTCTGGAATAAAAGCTAGTACAATGCATGAGTTTTGTAATAGTTATGTAAACTCTGTTAATTAAGGATTCTGAAAAGACTAAGTTTGGAATTTTTTTGTTCTTTTTGGACACCTAGTTTGACCTGTAACGTTAAGTAAGCCGCAGTTTCTACGCTACTTTAAATAAAACGTTTTCATTTCATCATCGGCACAATACTCAAAATTTGACATAATACATTTATCATATAACTAAATTGATATTTCCGTGTGCTTTACCGTGTGCTGCACCGTCTTCGCCCACACCTGATATCGCTTGGCTACGATTGTTTTGTCTACCGAATCGCTTCGGTAACCTAGTCCCGTGTTGTTTCATAATAAAGGCCCGGTATTTACGGAGGCATTCAGCGTGAATGTGAAGGTGTAAACTGTTTGACAAAGACCTGTTTAGACGGGGCGAGGCAGCCGCTTGTTCGTTAGGAATTATTGCGCTGAAAGTACTCGATCTTTTGGCGTGGAAATGTTGATAAGGCTGTTAACTAACGCAACCAATGGAATGGAATAAAAATCACAACTTGTTTTGTGACGGCCTCGGTGGATGGCGCAGCGGTTTGGCGCGCTGACTGTAAAACCGAAGGTCTCGGGTTCAATCCCCGGCCGGGTCAAATTAGGAAACGAACATTTCTAGTTCGTCTTGGGTCTTGGATGTTATCTATGTATTTATTGTATTAAATCTATCGTCGAGTTAGCATCTATAACACAAGTCATTTAGTTGTACTTAGTATAAGGCTAACGAGATCTGTGTAATATGTCCATGAATTTTATTTATTTATTTATTTATTAATACGTTTTGTTTTAAAACGTAAATATAAAAAATCTTAATATCTGTGAAAACTATTTTTAGAACATAGAGCCTTGAACGTAGAACTTAATCGATTTCCGCTGAAAACAGTCCTTTCGGCGGAAATCGATTAAAGTCCTAGGTTGTTGATCATAGGTTTTAGACTTAAGGTTCTAAAAAGAGGTTAATATTTATACATATTTAAAAAATAACGTATTATAAATCAGGTTATGATTTTTATAAAATAAAATTCATAATCTTAACGTGTTATAAAACTGGTTACGATTTTTATTCTACAAAAATCATAACCTGTTTTATAATATGTTCAAATTCCTAAAGCGCCTTAAGGGGCTTAATCACCATGCGTGCCCATCGCGGTCTGGCAATTCTAGCGCTGAGCTATGTCAACACTTCGGATACTCGCCCATTCTCTCTCTCTCTCTGAGAGAAGGTCTATGCCCCGCAGTGGGACGTATAAACTTTAAGGACTGCGCAGACGAGGGATTTTTGTCCCCGAGGGACAAAATATAATATTTATATAATATCTTATATAATATCTTATACCTCAACAACTATTTAATTTAATTAACCTCTTATCAATATAACATACATATGTAATACCAATCAACATAAGTGTTCCCAATAGCACAGCACAAACAACGCTACTCTCTTGGCTAATTCCTAAGATATAGGTAATAACTTCCACTCAATTACTTGTCCTGGTCCTAAACTAGGATACGTGGTATAGTAATGGGGTAAGGACATAACAAACATGGAAATACACCCAGACTGTAGCAATTTGTAAAACTTATGGCGGCCTCGTGTGCGAATAGGACCCACGACCTTTGTTTTGGTAGACAGGCGTGTTAACCGCTAGTCCTATTAGGCAGTTGATTAAGTCTGCAATACGCGTATTGGACCGAATTGGATTGACTGAAATCCAACACCGCTGCTGCTTTGATCTATTATATGAACGTTACTGTTGTATAGTGCATTAGCTTTTAGAATATACCTCGGGCTCTAGAGTACCTACGCTTCGGTTTTCGCTTAAAGCGCACGAGTTTAGTACTACTTCCTGCTCTGTAAAAAACTTTTCTTTTCTATTTTGATAAGTTATGTGAAATTAAGTGTCATATTAGTTCCGATATTTCTACACGAATATATCCGATTCCACCCGATAGTAGCCGAGGTATATTCTAAAAGCTAACAGACTAGTGAAATTCCCAATTTAGAAACCTGCCTTAAGAAACTCAACCTCCTTTCTTCTTCTTCTTCAGGCTATATTATGTAGTCCACTGCTGGACATAGCCCTCCCCTAATGAGCGCCATAACGCCCTGTCTTCAGCTTGCCGCATCCAGCATCTGCCGGCAGTTTTTCACAGATCGTCATCCCACCTAGTTGGAGGGCGTCCTACACTACGTTTGCCGAGTCGCGGTCTCCACTCCAGAACACGTTTACTCCAACAGTTGTCTAGTCTTCACGAGATATGGCCAGCCCACTGCCACTTCAGCTTGCTGATTCTCTGAGCTATGTCGATAACTCCTTTCGACCTCCTTTCGATTGTACATAATCGAATAGTTATTATAACATTGTATGACATCTTAAGGCCACGCGTTCCATTCCATAGTTTTGCTAAACAACCTCGTAAAAACTCGCCTTTGATGGATATGCCTCGAGTAAGATCATTTTGTTTCAACAATTAACTGGCATTCCTGCATAATTAAAACTATATAATTATAATCATTTTTATTTATCATAAGTTGCTGATACCGGCTAATCGTAAAACGTATTTAACTGCTACCTCATTTTAAATTTTGATAAATAATAACTCGCACTTGTACTGATCCCAAACTAGGATCGATATCAACCCTTGTACGTCCCCACTGCTGGGGAACGGGTCTCTTACTAAATCGCAAGAAGGTTAGGTCATACTCCACCACGGGGGCCAAGTCCGGGTTGGTGGAGGATTGTAAGACAGTGGCGGGCCTCACTGTCAGAGGTTATCAAGCCGGCCATAAGGCCTCTGACATGGCTTAACGACTCCCATTACATGACAGCCGGCCCAACTGCTTAACGTGCCTTGCGAAGTAAAGAAGCGCTCGGAAAAAGCCACTAGCTGTATTCACGGGACGGTCCCCCATCCTGCACGTGAAGTCTCTTCAAAGCAGTGAAATCTCTTTAGGTTGCTTACGATTTTCTGCTAACTGTACAGACATGAACAGCCAAGTACGTTCGGCGGCACTTTTACTCCTCACTTCGGCTTTTACGAGCTCCGACAGGCAATAAAACTCATTGTTTGTGTTGCACAGATTAGTGGCAGCTTCGGAGGCCACACACCGACCGCGTAAAATGGGATTATGAGATTTTAAGAGTTTACTTTTCAGTACGACTTTAATGACGGGCTGACCTTGTTTATTTTATGTATTACAGCCGTGGCCGGCCAGATTATTTGTTGGGAGAATCATGTTCGTTGCGGTGTTCAAAGTCTGATGCTGACATAACATAGCTAACCACACGCCTGTATCACAGAGGGATAGGGAGACCAGATACTGCTACTTGCCACGATCACGACAGATAACCTTCGCTTCATCGACGTTCATTATTCGTTGCATGCACGCACGCAGGTTCAGGGTACTTTTTATCTTCCCCTTTGCTAATACATCCCCCCCTATTTGGTCTAAGTATGTCCCCCTGGGACGTCCCTTACTAGGCCTTCCACCCACATTCGCTATTTTATATTTGTTTCGTCAGTCTCATATTATGAATCAATTCTCAAATTATTAATTTGTTATTTGATTTTTAGTTTTTTTTTATGTTTTATAGATATATTTCTTTATATTTTTGTATGTACCTATGCAATCACCTTGCGAATGCTGTTGCATGCCTATTAGTAGTGCACAGATCAGGCCGAAATTATTTGTTTTGTTGGAATTAATTGATTTTTATCTGTGTAGGTACTGTTGGTGTGTATATTATCAATAAATAAATAAAATAAATAAACCGTTCTTCCTTCATCCTCTCCACATATCCAAACCAACGCAACATTCCTTTCTCAATTCTAGTCACTAGATCCTCTTTCAGTCCATAACGTACTCTAATCAGACTATTACGTATCCTGTCTTACCCAAGTCTCGCTACCATACATATCTGAAATTTTAACAACTGTAACAACAGGCGGACGTAAATCGACCAAATAGGGGATGTTATGCAAAAGGGGAATTAAAAAGTACCCGGAACCGGCGTGCGAGCATGCAACGACTTATGAACGTTGATGAAGCGCAGGGTATGTTTCAGGATCGTGGCAAGTGGCAGTCCCAAGGGACTGCCACTTGCCAAGTCTGACAGACAAGTCTCTGCCTGCCCCTCTGGGATACAAACGCGAGGTTATGTATGTATGTTAAAATTTCTCATGTACACTTTTAGATAAAAATGTGTTATGAAACAAGTTATGTTTTCCCAGTGCAGCATTAGTGGCGTTAGTTAGCGCCCGGAAACGCCCCCCAAACCCTTTCCCCGGAGGGTTGGCTAACGTGATCTGTTTTTCTCGCTGCAGGTGCTGTGTGCCGCAGTGGCGGGCGCTGGCGACGTGTACGGGAACTCGAGCCGCGTGCGCCGCTCCCCGCTCCCCCACCATCCGCACCGCGTGATGTTAGTACCATTTTAAAATATTTTTATATGTTGGGGTTCGTTATTAACCCTTTTATGTCCCCACTGCTGAGGCACGGGCCTCTTCCTGCATCGAGGAAGGTTAGGCCATACTCCACCACGGGGGCCAAGTCCGGGTTGGTGGAGGATTGTAAGACAGTGGCAGGCCTTACTGTCAGAAGTTATCAAGCCGCCCATAAGGCTTCTGACATGGCTTAACGACTGCCATTATATGACGGCCGGCACCAACGGCTTAACGTGCCTTGCGAAGCACGGAAGCGCTCGGAAAAATGCCACTAGCGGTAGTCACGGGACGCTCTATTTTGGGGTAGAATATATAAATAAATAAATATTCATGGACATATTACACATATCTCGTTAGCCCCGTATTAAGTACAACTAAATGATATTGTATGGAATCAGGCGTTACTTTGCGAAAATCCATAATAGCATTATAATGTGAAAATTACTTGGCTCAATTCCGCCAAAAACCCCACAAGCACCATGCGGTTAGTGAATGCACCGCCCAGTGTGACCATATGTGGCAGTTTCCTGCCTTTTGGGCAGGATTCGACCCCTAATTTAACCTCTAGCAGATTTCATGATTTTTTGCAGTTTTCGGCAGTATTGAACTAAAGCCCTATTAAGCAAGGCATATGAAATGAAATGAAAAGGTTTTATTCAAAGTAGCACAGAAACTGCGGCTTAAGGAACGTTACAATTCAAACATAAAATAAAAATGGCATGTCACTCTGTCGATATAATTATAAAGACATTGATTTGTGCAATGCTTGCAACACTGTACGCGGCCTCTTCTTGGGGACTCCCCCAATATTCACCTTCTTACATTTATAGTTCTAATGTATGTTGGCAGCAATGAGTTTGTAAGAGTTTTGCCTCTTGAGTTTGTATAGTTCGTTCGTTTTTGTTTTGTCAGGCAGAAATCAGAGTAGGATCTTAGACACCGGCCATCGTTATTCGTTGGTTTTGGGAGTCACTATTTTAACAAAGACCACGGACTAAACGAATGAGCGTACCACCCGGAGTGGGAACAAGATCTAAAGCCAAAGACGATCCAGATGTTGCGTTTTGTAAAGCCTGCAATATCAAATTAGTTACACGACTGTCTGCTCTGAAAGAGCATGCAACAACTAACAACCACACGAAGAATATGTCTGGGTACAGTGGGCAGTCATCGGTGAGTTAGTGTATAATATTGGCCTTTTTGCATCTACTTAATGAGATGATTTATACAGCGTCCAGTGGTATCTTCACTCACACTAGATGGGTGAAGGGACCACTCCGACGCTGTAGTGCCTGGGTCATGGTTTTATAGATGGTGTAGGCTTGCCCAGCACCTATACCATCCTGACAGCTTAGTTGGCCTACCCCACAGGAAAGACTAGTCAATACGTGCGGAGCCAACCAAGCCGCGGGGTTCCTCACGATGTTTTCCTTCACCGTTAGCGTGTGGTATTGCGACTGCAAATTCGCAAATGTACGTAACTTTGAACTTAAACAAAGTCATTGGTACATGCCCGCACTCGGGATCGAACCTGGGGCTCTCGCTTGCCAGTCTATGGTTCTACCCACTGAGCTACCACCGCTATCATTATTAATTAAACTAATCATTATTAATTAAAGAAATATACTATTATTATACACTGTAAAGTTTTTCTTATTTGTTCAATAAAAGTACAATATTCTGTATGTATCTAGCAAAATGTTTCTTTTGTGACCACAACTAAAGAAACCTATCAGGCCATACGCATCTTCATAATGATAGGTACCTAATTAAAGTTGGCATTTTCTTTAGTGTTGTTGGGCATTTTTTGGCAGTTTTTCAGCTTATGTAAGGCAGGATTCGTATTTTGTAGTTGGTCACACTGGCACCGCCCTCCTTCCCACTTCTTCAAGCAGAAGCAAGATACGAACACACCACCACCGACACCAATACTTGTGTGAGAAAGACGCGACGCGTTTGGCCTCTAACAGGAGGCTAGTACTTGCACTTGTAAGCACTTGCTTGTGGGATTTTTCGCGGAATTCAGCAAAGTAATTTTCAGATTTTAATACCTACAACTGAATGACTTGTGTTATGGGTGCTAACACGACTATAGATTCAATACAATAGGTAAATATTTATACAACATTTTTATAGGCATGGGTGGAATTTTTAGCCTCTAAATAGGTTTTTAAAGATTGCCCTTAGCACGAGTTACTGCATTAAAAAAAAAGAATATAATTATATAGATAACATCCAAGACCCAAGACAAAGTAGAAAAGTTCGTTTCCTTTCGACCCGGCCGGGGATCGAACCCGAGACTTTCGGTTTTTCAGTCAGCGTCCTAAACCGCTTAGTAAGCGGGGCCGTCTATTTAGATATTTCCATCAAAAACCCACAGTCCTCAATCTATTGTCGGTTGTCTTTGTGGTTGGCCAAAGTTACACACAAAAAAATAATGGATGGCTGTTAATAAAAGAAAGAAGTTTAATACGTATACGAAAAATCGGAGGTAAACATACAGATGCGAGTTAAGCCCCAATCTCACACTAACCTCTATTGTTCTAACGTCAGGCTATTAGGACGCGATACTACTAGCGACATCTAGTAGCAAGTAGCAATCTTATTGAAATAAAATTGTTTATATTAATGTCGCAGTAATGAAAAATAACTTAGATTTAAAAAATCATGGTTGTATTCTTTTTTCTGGTTGTGCAATAAAGTGTTCTCTATCTATCTATGCGATGCCTTAGCATCGTGACTCATTAAAGGCCTGCGCAGACGAGGGACTTTTCTCCATCATCATCCAACGGACAAAAGTCCCTGAATCGTAAAAAATGTCCTCCGTGTACTTGACGCGGCCTAAACGTCTACGGTGTGCGGTTACTTGTTACCCGGAAATTGAGTGAAGCGTATGGAAGCAAATAGGTATTCTGAGATTACATTGTGTTCTAATTTACATGAAATTGATAAAGAAAAGGAGTTTTAAAAGAAAAGAATAGTCAGGTCTCTCGATGTTCTCGGTAACTTGAGGGACTTTTTGTACTGAGCACTTTTAGTCCTTCGTGTGCGTTATTCGATATAATTTATAAGAGATCTATATCGACGGACAAAAAAGTGCCCGGGGGATAGTCCCTCGTCTGCGTAGGCCTTAAGAGATACTAGTCTAAAATCGTCCTTCTGCCTTCCAGCAAGGACGACGAGCCTGACACCGCGGCGGTGGCGTGGAAGAAAACGTACTGGCGCGAGATGCAGGGTGTATTCCGCAACGAGGGCTCGGAGGGCTTCGTCGAGTGCTGCCCGTCGGTACTGGAGATGGTGGCGCCGAAGGGCGGCCGCACGCCCAGCGGCCTCTTCGTCGAGCTCTACGAAGACGCCGAGAACAAGCAGCAGCTGTATGAGCTGTCTTGCGCGCCAAATGTCGTCGATCGACCGTGCAGGTGGGTGTCATTACTTTTATTTCATTTATTTAATCCACTTACAGCTACCATAACAGGATCAAACCTAAGGCGATAGCGAAGTAAACATTTAAGCTAGTTACATATGTACATCGTGGCCCCTATGAAGTCGTTCAGTGAGCATGAGCATGTATTTTAGCGTTTTATAAACGTCACTTCTATGTCTGTTAGCTTTTAGAGAATACTTCGGCTACTACGGATAGAATCGGATATGTTCGTGTAGTAGAAATATCGGAACTAATATGACACTTAATTTCGAAATCAGAACTCGATCATCAGTACGAAAACCGGCGAAAATTGGCGAAAACCGAAGCCTACCATAGAGCTCGAGGTATATTCTAAAAGCTAACAGACTATATATGTCGCAGGCAATTTGTATTATTCCGCGTTATACAAACGGCGTCGTCCGTTTTTAAACGCGCACTGTTTTGAAATATGCCGAAAGCAAAATGTAAATAGTCTTGTCAATATTAGTGTGCCACATCATTTGAAAGATAGTTCGATCGCCGTTTGTAAAATGACGCGGCAAATAGAATTATTTAGTTCTTTTTTTGCCACGCTGCCAATCAAAATAAGACAAATAGCGTCGAATAGTGGTTTTGTTATACAGAAAAATATTGAGTCTTTTTGAATAGAAGTATTAAGTTACTTCTACTTGAAAATTTACCTGGGAGCCCATTCTCTCCCATTCGAATTGAAAGTGTAGACGCAAAATATTTGAAGGATTAGATATTTGTTGTATAAAAATCAGTTTCAAGTATTCTCACATACGCGCAAATTAAATAATTAAATTTTGTTCGCTTTGAGGTGTCATAATGTCGCATGGTAATTACCATGCGATTTTTATGTAGAATGAAGTCATATGCCTAGGAGTCGTATACGAATTACTCGCTAATCAAGTGAGAAATGGCTCCCTGATTGCTGAACTACTGTTGTCTCTGTAATTATTTTCTGGTGTGCAGTAAAGAATATTTTTATCTTATCTTATCTAAAATAAATCTGATTTGTCTAACCTGTATTTTATCATAGACACCATATTATAAAAATCAATGCCTAAATTTTAACAATTGAACGGGTCGATTGCTATTCACATTTTGCCTTCGGCATATTTCAAAACGGCTAACGTTTATAAACAGACGACGCCGTTTGTAAAACGCAGAATAGTACAAATTGCCTGCGACATAAATCACTGTGTAACGGTGCAAACCTCTTTACACCATTTTTGATATTTCCTTCATTCTGTCATCATCATCGGTCGGTGGTGCCGATCAATCTTACTTTGCCTCAAAGACAAAAACATTGACAAGCAGTCCCTGCAGTCAGTTTCTGATATTCTCGACAATGTTATTATAATTCTATTAACACTTTTCGACACCACCATGCGATGTTTTTTTGCTTTTATTATTATCTATCACATATTTTGGCGATCACTTTTCGTGTACGACTTAATTAGGAATTCATTGATACACAAAAAGGTTGCAAAAGTTTTTTTGTGGTGTATTTAGTTGGTGTATTTGTTTTAGATCAGTCTCGTTCTAATTACAGCTAATTATATAGCTAATTCGACTTCCCCTTTATTTCAGGTTCGTCGACGCCCGCCTATTCAACCAGTCGAGGTGTGTACAGAAGTATTCGTATTCGTACGCGCTGGTCCGCAAGCCGGCCACCACGGAGCTCCCCGAGCAGCGAGAGCACCGACACAGGAGAGAGGGAGCCTTCTCGGTGCCAGGCACTGGTGGATGGTCCATGGACTACGTGAGGGTTAGAGCCGGCTGCGAGTGTCAGATCACCCCGCCCAAGCGGAAACCCATGCACAGAAAGCGCCAGGAGCGACACAAACAGAGGAGGAAAAATAGAAGGCTTGAAGAGGAGGACGAAACCTGACAAAGACTCTAAAGACTAGTGAAAATCCAGTGAGTGACTATTGAGCGAATTAATTCAGTCGTGTTACCGAAGGTGCGTGTGTATGTGAAAACGTTAATCGGTGTCCTCTGATTAGTAACTGTATTTATTTTCTTCTTTGTATTCTCTTTTTATCTCTGTGTAAATTACGCTTTTTGTTGTAGTTTTTTTTTGAGCTTATGTGTCTCGATTGGGACTTGTTTGTATGATGTGCCAATAAGTGCCACAAAAGTGCTTTCACTTAGATGCCTAGGTAGCTAACCGCTATTGAAGTCTTCCAACCAACAAAATTGTCAATTAAGTACTAGGTCACGTAATTGTACATCAATGTTCAAGCAAAATAAGAAAGGTTACAACTACTTAGTCATTTGGTCAAGTTGGCAATTGATTTAGGGCCAGTTTCTAAATTAAGAATTCCCTAAGTAAATACTTAACTAGTGCTATCTCTTCGAATTTCTCAGCAAAGAGCGTGACAGAACGTTATAGTCTGTTAGCTTTCAGAATATACTTCGGGCTCTAGAGTAAGCTTCGGTTTTCGCCGAAAGCACACGAGTGTAATACTACTTTCTGCGCTGTATAAAACTTTTCTTCGCATTTTGAAAAGTTATGTAATGTTATAAATAACAATACAAAATAAATCTTACCTTATTGCAATATAATCGGGTTTTGATTGCTCAGTTGAGGTATATTCTAAAAGCTCACAGACTGTACTAAGTACTCAAAGAAATTCTCAATTCAGAAACTGTCCATTAATCTCTTACGTGGAACAAGCTGTCTTGCTAGCACAATCGAAAATTTTATTGACTGTAATGAAATGAGTACACTTGTGATAAGTGTGATCTGAGAGTTTGATAGATAATTTATGAAATTAAGGACATATCACATTTCTGTGTTCCTATTTCAAATACATTTTTGTTTTCTATTAACATCTATAATGTAAAAATGAATCGCTGAATGTGTTGGTATGCGAAAATCTCGAGAGCAGCTGAACCGATTTCGCTGATTCTTTTTTTAGAATAGGTATTCCTTGAAGTACTTGTACTTCAAGGATGGTTCTTGGAGAGAAAAAAAAACAACAAATCGACTGTTAGGCGGTACGAAGTTCGCTGAGTCAGCTAGTACATTTACAAATACTTGTTTGAAATCCTCGGATCATATTTATCAAATGTATATTCAATTTGTAAGAAACACCAAAAAATTTATATTGTGCGAGCGAAACAACATGCCCGATCCAGGCTTGAGATCCCGATTTGAAAGTAATGTATAATAGCAATGTTATTTTTCTTTCTTGTTGACTCACTTCTCCAGTGAACTTGTAACCTACGACATTAAATTCGTTAAGGCGCTACGTGGTGCTAACCAGCGCTACTGATGGAAAAAACATATCTTCTCTATAATGCGTCTTTGAAAAAAGTGAACACCATAAATTTGATTAAAAATCCAATTTGAGGTTGCCTGGAAGAAATTGCTATTAGCAATAAGGCCGCCAATTGTATCAATTTTCCGGTATATAATAAAGAATATTCTTATCTTATCTTGATATAGTAGCTTTTTTAAGAACCTACTGACAAGAAAAACTTTAAAGCAGTTTTTCCAAAAACGGCCGTTTCAAGCGGAAATCGATTAGTCTTAAAAAAATGTATTATTAACGTTAGCATTGCGTAGCGCCTCAAACCCTGTGTACAGTCTATTTATCCTTACTTGTCCAATTAAGTAAACAAAATTCTAACTTTTCACTGATGCCCATTAGCTAAGTTGGGAGAGCGCTGGCACGGATAGCCAGAGCTCGTGGGTTCGAGTCACAGCATGGGTGGAATTTTTAGCCTCTAAATAGGTTTTTAAAATTCTAACCACTAAAATTTACATTTCATGCCAAAAATTGTTATTTTCTGGCAAGCTCATGAACTTTGCAGCGTGGCAGCGTCTTATCTAAAATAGTGTTTTGGGCCACTTTATTTGCGGGAACACAGCAGTTTTCGACTAAAAAGTCATACTTTACCGGTAGAATCTTGTTTACTAAATTGGACTAGTAAGGAAAAATAGAATTTAGTGAAGTTGCAGGCCCTCCCTACTGATTGAAATGCTCTCTCTTTCCTTATAAAAATAAGAATATTTATTCAAAGTTAACATTTATCAATTCGTTATTATTATAACTGTACTTACTTATAAGATAAGAGCATCGAGTCAAAGATCTGTATTATTTTCTATTTTGTAGTACGTTTATTGATTAGGTAAACTAGTATTTAATGAGGATTAAATTGTATTTATACTGTATAATACGAGGTATTCTGATTTTCGATATGACTTTTTTAAGATTAATAATAAATTTGCTTCCATAAGCTGTTTGTGTATGAAGTTGTACTAAGTATACACAATATTTTTTTGTGGAATGAGATTATTGTTGTGCATTTAGATTTTGTTTCAATTTGTGACATAGTGCCTCCGATTGGCCAAAGTTCAGGGTTACCCCCCAAAATGCGCAATTCTTGAAACACTCGATGAAATAAGATTTTTAAAGATTTCTAGTGTCAGAGGTGTTTCGCACATATTTTGATATGTCAGATTTCGACGATGAGATTTCGAAGTCTTAGGTAATTCTTTTCTCAGTTAGGAGAATATCTATCGATCATCGCCACAACAAAGCAGCAAAATTGCAAAACAACAAAAATATTTGTTCAATACATTTAAAAATAATTCAAAACTTAGTACTAAAGTTGTTGAAAATGACAAATTGTGTTTTAGAAATTCCGCATTTTAAAGGTAACCCTGAATGATGTAAATTTATTAAGTACAGCGCCATCTAGGGACGAATAGCTGAGGTGGATATCACAACAGGAGAAAACACGGAATACCTAGTACGTAATCTACCTACACTTTCATCACAAAATAGTGCCATAATTTCAGAACGAAACGAAGTGCCTACCTATTTCTTAAGAATAGTCAATTCTGACTTTTTATTGTCGACATGAACCAGAACCTTAAAATTAATAAAAAAAAACTCGAAATAGAATATGATTGTTTTATTTTTCTTTTTCTCGTCATCAAACGTCACAAACCACTTCCAAATCTATCTGGGTTTGTAATTAAAAAGTAAAAATCTAAATAATAAATTATTTATAGTTCTTAAGCTAGAGCAAATTGTAGAGGCTTTGATAGATAATTTTAATCTTATTTTTTTTAACTAAATCTTAATCCGGTTGAACTTACTAGTTAGTGTTATGTCTTGTCTTTCTTGCCTAGCTGCCAGTCAACAGCAAGTCTACCTTTACAATATCAATCTGAATATCTAACTAATTAACATTAATGAACTGAAGTCTAAAATGAGGTTGATCAGCTGTCGACTGTTATGGTCAATATAGAGTTTCTTAATGATTCGCGATACTCATACATAGTTATATATTAAACGGGTCCAATCGCGATTATTTATTATAATAATATTGGCCTTTTTGCATCTACTTAATGAGATGATTTATGCAGTGTCCAGTGGCATCCTCACTCACACTAGATGGGTGAAGGGACCACTCCGACGCTGTAGTGCCTGGGACATGGTTTTATAGATGGTGTAGGCTTGCCCAGCACCTATACCATTCTGACAGCTTAGTCGGCCTAGCCCACAGGATAGACTAGTCAATATGTGCGGAGCCAACCAAGCCGCGGGTTTCGTCACGATGTTTTCCTTCACCGTTAGCGTGTGGTATTGCGAGTACAAATTCGCAAATGTACGTAACTTTGAAATTAAACAAAGTCATTGGTACATGCCGGCACTCGGGATCGAACCTGGGGCTTTCGCTTGCCAGTCCATGGTTCTACCAACTGAGCTACCACCGCCTCACCGATTATTTATTAGGTAGAACGTAATTACCATATTTCCCAGCGTTTCGGCTGCGTTAAAAGTGACTACCCACAATAATTGACTGTACTCGCCACTTCAGTCTACTTGTGACCACCGCAACAATAACGCTGCCGAAACGTCGGGAAATAAGGTAACTTGTTACCTAATAAATAATCGCGATTGGACCCGTTTAATATATAACTATGGTCAATTATATTAGTAGCTATCTTCATTAGATAGATCCCTATTTCTTCTAATACCAACTTAGTAGCTACGTACTTAATGTACGAACTTGTCTTAAAATCCTAAAATTCATAAAATAGGAATGTGCCAAAAAGGAGGGCTAAAAGAGTGCATTTTGCATTTCTATTCGTACTAATTAACCGTCGTTATCTGAAACAAAAATGGGACAAAAAGAAACATCAATTAAGGTTAGTTTCTGTTATATTGTGGTGGGTACTTCAATGCTACAGATAATTACGTTTCTTCTTCTTCTTCAGGCTATATTATGTAGTCCACTGCTGGACATAGCCCTCCCCTAATGAGCGCCATAGCGCCCTCTCTTCAGCTTGCCGCATCCAGCATCTGCGGCTGTTGTGCCGCAGATCGTCATCCCACCTGGTCGGAGGCCGTCCTACACTGCGTTTGCCGAGTCGCGGTCTTCACTCAAGAACACGTTTACTCCAACGGTTGGCGATTCTTCGCGACATATGGCCAGCCCACTGCCACTTCAGCTTGCTGATTCTCTGAGCTATGTCGATAACTTTGGTTCTCTGTCGGATGCATTCGTTACGAATCCTATCCTTCAGAGAAACTCCGAGCATAGCTCTCTCCATAGCTCGCTGAGCGACATTGAACTGGTGGACCAGCCCTTTCGTGAGTGTCCATGTCTCGGCTCCGTAGGTCATCACAGGTAGGACGCACTCGTAATTACGTTTAGCTGAAGGTTATCTGGTGTGTGGACGTTTACTAGGTGACGGAAAACATGTTCCTTTGGAAAAGAGTCTATTATGTAAGTATCCACTGGGTTAGGTGACGTTGATTTTTACTTTTTTTACGCTACGCCAGCTGTCAAATGCATACATATTTTGTCACTTTGGAGTCGTCTTAATGCTTAACTCGATAGAGTGGAATGCTACGTAATAGAAGCGCTTATCTCTTGGTTTCAATATAATGCTGAGTTGGACCCATGTTGGGGGCTCAATACTTTGCCATTTGTATTATGATTGTTGACCCACATTAACGTTGTTATTGTATTTTTATTGATTGCTGTATTTCGTTGTGTTATTTTATATTTTATAGTATTGTTACATCAAATAAATATATCTTTCTTTCCAGACTTTTCTGACCATTGTCAGCGAACATCGGAACTACTGGATTTTAAATTTTATTTAGTGAATGATCCGCTAAGTTTGCTGCCTGCTGTTCCTTTCTATACATGATATCAACCCTTTTTATGTCCCCACTGCTGGGGCACGGGTGTCTTCCTACATCGCAGGAAGGTTAGTCCCTCAGATCATAGAAGGTTAGTCCATACTCCACCACGTGCGGAGGGTTGTAAGGCAGTAGCGGGCCTTACTGTCAAAGGTTGTCATGCTGCCCTGAAGGCCTCTGAAATGGCTTAACGACTGCCATTACATGACAGCTGGCACTAACGTGCTTTGCCAAGCGCTCAGATAATATACCACCAGCGATAGTCACGGGATAGTCACCCATCCAGCACCTCACCGCACTATTGTTGCTTAACCCAAGTGATGATGATGATTTTAGGCCACGAAAGCTTCCATACATATTTTCCGTCAACTCGTAAACATCTACGCCCCAAGTAGACTACATATACTAGTTTTTCTGCCAATGCGTAAACCTGCATTAGTGGTATCAAGCGCTAAGCTATTTGACTATCGGGTTTCCTAACGATGCTTTCCTTCACGTGACATATCACTATTATAAATTCACAATTTTACGTAACTTATAAAACAATGTTATTGGTACATCATGCCGGGGTTGAAACCCAAAGACCTCTCGCAATGACGCACGAGTTTAAGCGATGCGTCACCGCCACTATAGACCTGACCATTTACTTAAGACAAAAAATAACTTACCGAGATACATTGTCGTCAGACACATTAGTCCGAAGCCGATGGCGACAGCCAAGAGCTGTGCTGCTCCGGAGCCTCGTCTGGCATTGTGCCATCTCGCTCGCTCTCGTGGAAGAACCTCGGATACTGTCACGTAGAGGAGTGTACCAGCCGCCAATGCCTGGAACAACCAATCAATCTACAGATAGAATATGAAGCAATTATTATTAAATTTTTTATTGTACCTGTAAAGATTGTACAATTGGCGGGCTTAATACTAAATAGTATTTTATTCTAGCCAACCAACAGGTGACGTGGAGAAGATGGGGGTAGTCACAAACGGTGAGGTGATATTTTATTGTCAAAAATCTTTTTTTAAATTAAACTATAATTATAAACATATACAAATATAATAATTAAGCACATATATAAAGATGAATAGATAGACTTCATAATACTTATATTTTTACATACTTACGAATGGAATTACACTTTACTGTTCAATTGAATTGCATGAAATATAATTATGAACCATACCGCTAACTCACCAGTTTCCTCGGGACCGGCCCATGAGAACTAGTACGTTGAACTATGGGGAACGAACAAAATAAACTACGAAGAACAGAACAGATTTCTGTCGTTTTTCTTACCAGCTTGTGTACTGAACACAAGCTGGTAAGGGTTCCATCAACACGCAATCAACAATATCGAAACACCTTCCATCCTGCTGCACCTGGGAAGACGTGACCTGCGTAAAGCAGTGGCAATCTCGGGGAGGTGGATGTTCACTGATGAGACACTAAGAGACTAACCGAACGTTGCCTCATATAAGAGGAAACATCCGCTTACGTTACCATTTACTGTGAGAGCAAGAGAGTAGCATCATTTCCTTGTTATTGGTGATAGTAATAATAAATAAATATTCAAGGACATATTGCGCAGATCTCGTTAGCCCTATACTAAGTACAGCTAAATGGGAGCTAAATCAGTGTAACAAAGACTGAAGTCATGATGACCGGCACCGCCCAGCAGGTGCCCCTGAATGTGCAGCTCAACGGGACGAATTTGAAGAATGTAGATAAGTTCAAATATCTGGGAAGCACTGTAACAGCCAAAGGTGACCTTGACTCCGAAATCAACAGCAGAATCGGTGCCGCCTCAGCAGCTTTTGGAAAACTGCGAGTCAAGATGTTCCGCTCACACAACATCAAGCTTGAGACTAAAATTAAAGTATACATGGCGATTGTCCTGCCCAACATCCTCTACGCGGCAGAGACGTGGTGCCTGTACCGCCGCCACATACGTGCGCTTGACAGATTTCACCTAAAATGTCTTCGTGACATTCTGAACATCAAATGGTCCGACCGTGTCAGGAACACAGATGTTCTCAGGCGTGCGAATGTGTGCGGAGTGGAGGCCTACCTCATGCGAAGGCAACTGCGTTGGTGTGGGCACGTATCTCGAATGCCCGAAGAAAGGGTGCCCAAGCGCATCTTTTACTCAGAACTTGAAATAGGCAAGCGTAAAAGCGGAGGCCAGTATCTGAGATACAAGGATGTGCTGAAGAGGCATATGAAAGGGTGCGGGATCGAGCCTACGACATGGGAATTGCAAGCTGCTAGTCGCTCTGAATGGAGGCAAAAAGTTAAAATAAAGGTTAACGACTTTGAAAATAAACGAAGGCACGAGCTTGATTTACGACGGGAATATTTAAAAAATAAAGCGCCTTCGAATATTTTGTACAATTATGTAAATGGAGTCCTCACATGTGGCACCTGTCTTCGGACGTTTACTGCAAAAATTGGTTACATTAGTCATGTGAGGACGCACCGGTAACACAAAACAGAATTGGTCGCCGTTGCCGAAATCGGCATGGAAGGCATCATCATCATCATCATCATCACAGCTAAATGAACAAATTTAAAAACCTATTTAGAGGCTAAAAATTTCACCCATGCCGGGATTCGAACCCGCCACCTCTGGCTATCCGTGCCAGAGGTTGCGGTTTCGAATCCCGGCATGGGTGAAATTTTTAGCCTCTAAATAGGTTTTTAAATTTGTTCCTTAGCACGGGTTAGTGCATTAAAAATGAAAATAGTATAAACAGCTAAATGACTTCTGTTACAGGTGCTAACTCGACGATAGATTTTATAAAATAAATACCTCGATAACATCCAAGACCCGAGACAAACTAGAAAAGTTCGTTTCCTAGTATGACCCGGCCGGGGATCGAACCCGAGACCTCCGGTTTACAGTCAGCGTGCCAAACCGGTGCGCCATCGAGGCCGTCATCGGGTTACGTTTAAGTTTTTACATCGGAAAAATTAAATGAATTAAATTAATCTGTCAATATCTAACCTGCATAAGGGGCACAGCGACGGATGAATCCTGCAGGGTCCGGCTGGCATCCATGCACGCGCCCACACCGATGCCGACTGCAGAGCCAGCACTGAACACCAGCACGCAGACTATCTGCGCACACAGCCGGCCCGCCATGCTCTCGCACAGCTCCACCCCGAGACAGAAGCCTACGACGTACTTGTGCGCCGATACAGCACCCAGCAGCATGAGGACCTGGAAATGTTTCATCTTCATCAATCCATTATGTCCCCACCGAGGGGCACAGGCCTCTTCCCTGAGGAAGGTATAGGAAGGTATAGCTAGTATAGCGCCACTATGGGCCCATGGCAGAGGCCTTATGGGCGGCTGGATAACTTCTGACAGTAAGGCCCGCCACTGTCTTAAAACCCTCCCCAAACCCGTGATGTTATGCATCGAGACAAATCAAGGTGCAGAATATTTAGGTACAATGTAGCACGTCAAACTTTATATGTGTGCACTATACTCAATGAAGGTTGATGTACCGAGGACTATACCTATCAACCCTCGTATGTTCCCACTGTTGGGGCAACGGTCTCTTCCTGCATCGCAGGAAGGTTGGGTCATACTCCACCACGGGGGCCAAGTCCGGGTTGGTGGAGGATTGTAAGCAGTGGCAGGCCTTACTGTCAGAAGTTATCAAGCCGCCCATAAGGCCTTTGACAAGGCTTAACGCTGTCATTACATGACAGCCGGGACCAACATGACTGTACCTATAATGTACATAAACTAGTGCTTATAAGCTCCACCAAGCCGGACTTGTGCCCCGTAGTGGAATATAACAATAATAACTTTTACACAATACAATCACTTGAACTGGTCCCAGACTAGGATACCCTATACTACGGTAACCAGGCATGGACGTCACAAACATATAAATATACTGACTGAGGTCAGTATATTTGTTGAACTGTACTAGTTGTACTAGTGGCCAGACTGAAGCCACTAGTACAACTACGGCGGCCCCCACCCACGACCTAACCTTCCTGCGATGCAGGAAGAGACCCTTGCCCCAGCAGTGGGGACATACAGTGTCGATATCTATTAGCAACTAAGTGATAACGAAGGATTATATTGTTAATATCTTCCGTTACAGTTCGTTTATCGTGAACTTATCGTTACTTGATTAAACAATCAACAACGGATCGTTGGAAATTAAATTCGTTACAAGATAATAACGAATGTAGGTCGTGTGCATTAACCTTGGCGATAATGATACAAGTTAATTACAAACGTAACATTGGCCATCGGATTCACTTATGATTGGATATTTACTAAATTATTTGTATTACAAAAAAATGGGTTCCGTGAATACGGTGACAAAGAAGGCTTAAAAAGTTACTGGGCCTTCCACATGAATGACTTGATCTCACGCACGATAGTTACTAGGCTATCCACACGAAATTGTCTTAACTTACACACGATATAGTGCTTTAGCAGTGCAATAAGCCTTAAAAGAACAAGAGGTTCTCAGTTCGTCTATATTATTTATTTATTTAAGCGCTCGTGGCCTAGGCAAACCGAGTGATTGCCTAGTGCCTAGGCAAACTAGGCAAATCACTTGGCTAAGCAACAACAGGCGCGGTCAGGTACAGGATGGGTGAGCGTCCCGTGACTACCGTTAGTGGCATTTTTCCGAGCGCTTCCGTGTTTCGCAAGGCACGTTAAGGCGTTGGTGCCGGCTGTCATATAATGGCAGTCGTTAAGCCATGTCAGAGGCCTTATGGGCGGCTTGATAACTTCTGACAGTAAGGCCCGCCACTGTCTTACAATCCTCCACCAACCCGGACTTGGATTTCGTGGAGGAGTATGGCCTATACCTTCCTCAGGGAATAGACCCGTGCCCCAGCAGTGGGGACATACAAGGGTTGATAACGAACGATTTATTTATTACCCACCAACGAGTATTGTAGCATAACAGTAATATTAAACCAAAAATTATAACTGAGCACTAACTATAAAATATCTGATATCACCCAAATATCATTATAATGTAGTTTGGTATAAGTCCAGCAAGATATCCTAAGCCTCTGAAACTGTCCACTGAGTGGAAGTGTCCAAATAATAAGTAAAACAGCCAAGAAACGCCTAATACAAAGGTAAACATCTCATGGTTTATTCGGGTGTTTTGTCGTGGTCCCATTCTTTGCATCAGGTACACGACTCATGCGTCATGCGGTTGCATTAAAAGTTTTAGGAGATCTTTATGATAGCATCCAATAAAGCAGAACAAAAAAAAATTGTGCATCAAGGTCGAGCCAAGTCGTGTCAGATCGTTCCAAAGAGCTCGGTGCGATCGCATTGGACGCAGTTTTTTTCCTGAAACTCAATTCCTGAAACAAATCAGTTTAGAGTTTGATTAGGTACCTACAAGAATTGTTGTTCTAGCACTTGCCAATAGCACTTGAAAAGAAATTGCGCATTTTTGCGGTTTTCCTCTGGGTTTCTTTCTTTTGAGCTCAATGGCTTAGCGGAAGCCCTCTTCGTTTCTGAATTGAGAATTGAGAATAAAGAATGGTTGAGACTGATGATGGCTGACCACTGCGTTATGCTCGTGAACGAGTGCTGTTCGTGTGTCTGGCCGCAGCACTTATGTTTTCCCCTATTATTGTAAGACATTTGACTAATGCTTTGGCATTTAGGGTTGTTAATGGCAATCATGAAATCTTATTAGGTTTACATATGGCAACTGATGTATTTGGTTTTAAGATGATTTGAGAAAAGATGGTCAGAGTGGAATTTTTTTTTCCGCTGCCTTTTTCTCCACTACAATACGGCCCGAAGGCAGCGGCTTACATTTTACATTGTACATTGACATTCAGCAAACAGAATATAAATTCTTTACATTGAAATAAATTGATTTGAATTTGAATTTTAATTAGCTATTTATAACTAATATGTAACTATTTACTTATCGAAATTCTCAATTCAGAAACTAGCCCATTGTCGGTTTTTATTATTCGTTTTTATGCTCTACGGGCTCTGAATACTTTAGCCTCCAAACGTACAAACATGGTTGTCGCCATCAACAAGTTAGATCGCAATGCCTTATGTAAAAGGCTTACGAAAGATTAGATATTTTAGTTAAGAAAGATTCGTGTTTCTTAATAATCCGCGATCCTCATAAAATAGTTAGATATTTAAGATTTAAGGTACACTTTGTTAGCTTTTAGAATATACCTCGGGATCTAGAGAAGGCTTCGGTTTTCGCCGAAAGCACACAAGTGTAATGCTACTTCCTGCTCTGTACAAGTGTAAAGTGTCATATTAGTTCCGATTTCGAAATTAAGTGTCATATTAGTTCCGTTCCGTTTTATTGCACGAATATATCCGATTCTATCCGATAGTAGCAGAGGTATATTCTAAAAGCTAACGGACTGTAACTACGTTTAACCTAATACAAAAACGCTATTGGACCAGTTTCTATGCAAGAAAGACGCGTGTTTCCAACAAACCTTAGAACTAGTCTCCTCCAACCCGATCGCCAGTCCTTCCAGCACACTGTGCACAAACAGTGCACAGAGAAGCCCAATCAGCCCGCTCGCACTTTTATTACACGGCGCTGTGTGACTGACATGACACATCCTGGGATTCCCCGTGTCTCCGCAGCACGTTTCCTTTACCGCCATCTCCCCATCAGCGGCAGACGTCGACGGATTCACCCTGTGCGATAGGAGATTCGATCTTTCGTTACTTCCATAGCTCAGATCCACGGGGCTGTGCGAGTTACCACTGGCTCCGTAGAAGAAGTGGACTATTTCGTCGACTAGGTAGACCAGAAAGAATCCGACGCAAAGCGCGAGTTCCGAGTAGTTTGGCAGCTTTTCTCTGGCTTCTGGCAGCATGTGGACGAGGGAAGTCGCTAATAGGACTCCAGCTCCAAAGCAGAGGAGCGTGGAGAGGAGGAGGGGGTGCTTTTGGCGGGTCCTGGCCGTGAATGTGGCAGGCAGCATGCCCGAAACGAAGCTGCCGAGGCCGAGAGTCAGTATCGAGATCACTTTGGCAGTCGTTGGCTCCATTTTGCAACTTGAATTCCTTGTCACTTTCTGGAGACAGTTTTTTTATCAATCAACCACTCAGAGATCCTTGTCGATGTCCATAAATGCCACTTAAAATTCTTCGGTTTCTTTTAACACTTCTCTGAAGGTAGGTTAACAACTGTCAACATCAAAAACTACGGTCACAAACACACACCGTAATTAAATTCATGAAAAATAACCACTTCAATGAAATACTGTAAGAATCATTCAATTTCCAGTTGTAGTCACACGTGTCGGAAACCTCTGCTTACTGAGTGTAGACTGACTCAAAACGTGTTATCAAAATACGAGTATGTATAAATCTTTATTTACACATCCTTCCTTATCACACGCAATGGAAAACGTTAACAACACTTATTTGGCGTTATCAGGCATTACGTGCCAATTGGAGGTTAACGTTTTTTTAAGCAATTAATTGCTTTCTGCAATTCTATCGTAATTGAAACGAGCGTTTGGGTAAGACGCAAATAAGAGACTGAGGGTTTGCTTGCTATTCATTCAGAATGTTTCGTATCGATGATGATGATAATGTCATTCTTATTTACCTTCTGATAAAGTATAAAATGGAATGGCAAAGTTTTGTTTTCAAAACACAACGCCTGTGAAAATTGTTATGGCAATACTATCAACAAAAGACGAATGGTGTTTGTGACAACTAAAGATAATAATAATTACTTGTGTATAACAGAACCCCAAACTAGTAGCAAGAAACTAGTACCTGTACATATTTTTTGTTGTAATTTATTCAGCTTCTTAGGAATATTGCAGGTCTTTTTTAAATGGAAGTTGTTGTGAATCATAAACATTAAGTTACAATGTGATCATTGTGTATTTTTACCCAACTGCAAAAGCAAACGACGGTTACGCTTTTTACGATCATGTATGTGTGTATGAACCTATTTATTGCGTTTTTTGCCCCCGTGGTGGAGTATGGCCTAACCTTCCTGCGATGCAGGAAGAGACCCGTGCTCCGGGAATGGGGACATACAAGGGTTGATAACGATAACGATTGCGTTTTTATGACTTCCATACTGGCCGAAAGGCTGGACCGGTGTCGTTCGAGAAATGAAGTGTCAACTAAAAGGACGACAGTGTCATTGTAGTCGATGTAATGTCGAGTTTAGTCCTTAAAACTTTGCAAAAACAAAACATACGTCTTTAATAAGTCCAGTAAATGTAAAATACAGGCGAAAAAGAAATACTTCCAAGAAATTCAACTACACATTCCGCCCGCGAATAATTAAATTCAACGGACTAATAAGTTTTTCACGGTGGGTTTATTGTTTTACAATACAAAAAAATTGTGGCTTACTTTTTTAATTGCGTCGGTACTTGTACTTATGTGTGCGAAGTTCTTGGTAGATAAAGCAAGCAATTATATTATTATAGGTACATATATTTTTCACTCCAAAACCTCTAGAGGGTGACTGTACATAATAGTTTCCACGACTTTACAGGGTATCACAAAATCTACATATCCATCCGAAATCAAAGGTTCCACAGGTCAACACGAATTACTCTTGAGAAACATATTCCGTACAATTTTTTGTCAAGCAGTGGAAACCTGAAGAAGAAGAAGTGGAAACCAGAGAAGAACATCACAAACATGGGGAACACATAACCCAGACTGAGGTTATTTGTAAAGTATCCATATCGAACTCACGACCTCTGCTTTGGTAGTCAACCATGTTAACCGCAAGACTAACGAGGCAGTTGATATAGAATTTAAAATAATGGAAAATCTATGCCTTTAATGCACCTGCATTCATCGAACATTGGAACTTCTTGGTATTAAATTTCTTCTTTTCTACTGAACAAAAGAACAGCAGTGACAAAGATCAAATTCTAATTATTTTCAAAAACCGAACCTCATTCCAATCAAATCAATCAATCAAATTGCAGATATTTTAGTTCTTGACTGTAGAGGATTTTTTTCATATTGTTTCCAGCAGTAAATTGTATTTACAGACAGTAGGATGAATGAGTTGCTACAGAAGCATGGGCGCTCCAACGTGTTCAGCCTTCCTGAAGGACTCAAGGAGTTAATGTCAGACATCAGCAGGGAGGTAAATCGAGCAATATGTTTATAATTTCAAAAGTACTACACGTGAATAATATGTTCCAAAAAATACTCATTAACCGAATTTGTGTACCTATTGTAGGAAGGGTTTTAGATAAAAACGAACGTAATAAAAAAAATCAACTTACATATAGAATTTACATTCTGTTTGCTGAATATCAAACAGAGTACAATGTAAAGGTCAATGTAGCGTATTGAAGAAAAAGGCAGCGGGAGAAAAACTCCCTTTTAACCATCTCTTCTCAAATAATCAAAATAAGGAAGGGGTTTATACCCTTCCTTATTTTCGACGATAGAGATAGAGGAGAATGGAGTACGATGGAGGAGGCCTTCGTCCAGAAATGGACAACCCCAAAATAATTACCTAATCATTATGCATGAATTCGAAATTTATAAAATTAATCAAATTAATATTATTATTTTTACAAATCAATCAAATTATTAAATGAGATAAATTATATTTAATGCATGTATTTTTTATGTAATATACTTTTAACAGTTGTATAAGTATGAATTATTGTTAATTGTAGACATTGTTTTTGCATTATATGAAATCTAACTACATAATTAATAACTACTTCTAAATACCTAAGAATCAAAAATGTTATTTTAGTTTTATCTGTTTTGGGAAATAAAAGCTTATTATTATTATTTTCGACAGGAACATTGTATCCTGTTTAGTACAATTATACTGTAATTTCCACAGTCCAATGAAACGAATAAAAAAAATTTCAACATGAAACTTTACATTCTGTTTGCTGAGTGTCAATGTACAATATAAAATGCAAGCCAATCATATATAATGTACGTTATTTAATAACGCGTATTTTATAGGTCTAAACTGCCCTATAACGTGTATCATCGACCATTTCCACTCTCGTGAAAAGTGTTTTCAAACATATATATTTTCAGAGCAAATTGTAAAGATCCATAGTCACTGCAATTACTCACCTTCGACTCCTTGACACAGGTCCTCCGCGCTCAGCCGCCGATGCTCTACGAATTCATAGCCAACTACCTCTCAGCGCTCCTCATTACGCGCGAGCACGGCATCCTGGCCGTCCGCATCTTGGACGACCTTTGCGACTGCCGGCCTACCGTTACAGAGCACCTGTATTGGATGGGCATCGGGGCTGAAGACGTGAAGATCATGGCCGAGATCATCAAGACAGGCATAGAGGGCAAGCCGATGTACGAAACTGAGATGGTCAGAGACATCGAAGTGGAGACCGAGGGAAGTGAAGAAACTGAAACGGAGGAGGGCAACGGTTAGTAGGATTATATTTTCTAGATGTAGTGGACCAGCACCTGAAAAATCGAAATGACCAAGCAGGGCAAACTAGTGATACCAACATTTGAACCATATTGTATTTAAGATGGAGTAGCATCACTTATTTCATCATCAGTCGACTTAATCACCACACGGTCTCACCGCGGATTGGTGATTTGTGACGGCATCAATCACATTCTCGGTTTTGGACAGTCTGTTTCCTCACCAAATATCCTCAATAATTCTATAATCTACGTAACTTTCAAAACAAGATCATTTTTACCCAGAGCTGATCCTAGGACCTCCATATATGAGGCAAGCGTTCAGCTGTCACACTACCATCGCTTGATTCAATTTCAGAAACTGTGCGAGAGATGGAGATAATGAAGTTGATCCTAGAAAAGGTGGCGCTAGACGAGCCAACTTGCGCAAAAGTGTGCCAGGTTATCAGGAACGCGTACCGCGATTATTGGTACAGGAAGACGCTGCTGGAAAAGGTACCAAAATACTTAACCCTCGAATCGTCGCATGGGGTCTTTCAAAGCCCAGGTCTTAGAAAACTGAAAAATATATTGCCTTAGAATAAGTTTACAGGTCTCTTACTTTAGGTAGCCTCCCAAAAGGGATTACGGTTCATGCTCACATCATCGCAACTCAAACTACGCGCGCGCGCCGTCAGGTATAGACGTGTGTTTCTGCGCAAGGCTCTGAGAGACCCCGCGCGACAAACGACGTAAGTACAATTTTAGTATGAACTCAATGGTTTTTTTTGTTGTATTGTATTGTTTGTGTTTATATTTATGTTTTATTGTTCCAGAATATTGGTTATAAGAGTAGAAATGGATAATAGACAAACTCAGCGCATTTTAAGTTGGTTAGAAGAAGATGATGAGGATATTGTTGGCGGTGAAGAGGATGATGAAGAAAATGATAACTATCCGGATGAAGCTAGTGAGCATGACACGGAGTCTGAACAGGAATATGAGGAAAGTGATCATCTTGAGCAGGATCATCCTTCGGATAATTCAGGTGACGAAGAGAATATGCCATTAGCGAATTTATCCTCGCGTAATTTTTATACTGTCAAAAAAAAAACAAAGAGATGGTTCTTACACGACTGTTTGCAAATGGAAGAAAACTCCCTACCCACAAGGTGTAAGATCACGACAGCATAATATAGTCACCGAGCCTGCAGGTCCACAAGGTGCTGCGCGAGAGGTTAGCAGTCCTTTAGAGGCTTGGTTATTGTTTATGGATATAGATATGTTACAGCACATAGTGCAAAGAAAAATCAATTTGTAATTATGCTCTCAACAATGCACCACAATGGCGTCATCGATGATACCAGTGCCAAGAAATTGCCAGAAGTTATAGAATTCTACAATAAAACTAAAGGAGGGATTGATGTTGTAGACAAACTTATTGGTACCTATTCAGTGGCGCGAGTTTGTCGCCGTTGGCCGCTGCGACTTCTATTTACTTTCCTTGACGTTGGGGCACTGAATGCTCATATAATACTGGATGCTATGAACCCATCAAACAAGATGCAACGGAAAGTTTTTTTGAAAACTTTGGCATTTGAAATGTGCAGTCAAGAATTGTAGTCACGAGCCACTGTGCTGACGTTACCTCGTGATTTGAAACAGTGTATACGACGGTTTATACCTCCTCTTCAGGACTTGCCTGCTGATGATGTTCAGCTGGTACCTATGAGAAAGCGTTGCATTCACTGTCCAAGACGTACAGACAGGAAATTCAAGTCAATCTGTTATCAATGTAAAGGAAACATTTGTCCAAACCACACCAAAACCATATGTACCGATTGTGTCCAAAGAAATAGCTAGATGGCTAACTAAGAGTTAAGAAGTATATATATTTTTGTTATGTTTTCAGTTGATTTCTATTCGATTTTAATGTTTAGTTGATTGATCTCAAATTAGTATATAAAAAAGAGAAGTAGTCCTTTGTTTTTTATTTTTTAGTTAAATTTAAGAAGACTGAGTTAAAATGTAAGAAAAATTGTAACTCCTATTTCTTTTAAGTTTTTATAAATATAAATAAATGACTGATTTACAATATATATAGTTTTTTGTTTCAATGTAGTCCTAATCAAATGCATAACAATAGAATCATGTTATAAATTTATGGTATAATACCAATTGATTGCTATTTATTTTTGGGGTCGCTGCAGACCCCATGCGACTGTTCAAGTAATAAAAAAGGCGCGACAAGCGGAGGGTTAATTTAACTTACGATGCTGTTACATAGATTAATCGATCTATCAGTAACGGTTTTTTTTTATTTGTTGCTATACTGGTGTGCCATTGTTCATAATTTGCATACATTCACCGTACAATTATTATATGTCTCCATTTTATTATGTTTTCCGAATATAGTTTGTTTTTATCTGGGCTTGCTTGAGAGAACTCTAAATTTTATTTTATAAAAATATTTTTAAT
Source organism: Yponomeuta sedellus (assembly GCA_934045075.1). NCBI lineage: Eukaryota > Metazoa > Arthropoda > Insecta > Lepidoptera > Yponomeutidae > Yponomeuta > Yponomeuta sedellus. Next base: position 21,887,701 of record OW203734.1, on the reverse strand, counting down.
TATTATAATTATAAAAATATATATTTCCCCATTTTCTCCCTTGTCTTCTTCCATAACGTTGATACAGAATAAATTTATGTAAAAAAATACTGAATTGAGTAGTCCCCCTACTCCTCTAACAATGTTCACGTACTAAGCATATTGATGACACGAGTTTATCAATGACTAAGGGCCGGTTTCCGAATTGAAAATTTCACAGAGTAAATACTTAAGTAAGGTTCTGTTACGCTCTTTGCTGAGAAATTTGAGGAGACAGTACTAGAGTTAGGTATTTACTTGGCAAAATTCTCAATTCAGAAACTGGTAACAAGCCTCAGCTTTGAGTTTGATATTGACTCACTTGTGTCAAATAAATCTTGATTAGGAACTGAAATTGGAGCCTGAGAAACCATGGGAGATCGCCGCGCAGCACACCCTCGAACTCTACAAGAAGACTAAGCCTTCCCTCGCTGAGCTGCACCGGGCCTCTGAACGGATTCAAGTAAGGTTATCCTCACGTAAGAAGAATAAAAGTAACTGCCTACCTGAAACTAGAATTTCGTTGAGCCGTCAATGAAATTCCCAAAACTTTCTTTTCTCGTCGACCTGGCACGTTTTTTTAGAAACTGTAACTTCATCTTCACGGACCTCTTGGGCCGCTTACCTACCACTGAAATTAAGCAGTAACACGATTTTTTTTCGGAACGAATGATGAAAACCCCGGTGAAATTAGCGGTGGATAAGTATGTTTTATAAACATTGTATTTTTGGCTCATCAGGCTGCCTACAAGGGCTACCACGTCCGCAAGAACATTTTAGCGCATCTCAAGAAGCCCAAAGAAGTGGGCCCGAAGAGAGAGTTGCCCGGGCCGCCGCTCGACATCGCTGACTCGCGGGAGATCGACCTTGGTGACGTCATAGTAAGTGCACCATCTGGTTAATTTCAGTTTGTTTGTTCTTTGGCTCTTTGATTACCTTACCAAAACGCTTTAGGTTTCGGCAGAATACCAGCGCTGGAGTTTTCTTTTTAATTCGCTGCACATTATTTGCATTAGCCACACCCACGTTATCAAGATCTTTTCATACTTGTCTAAACAATACGAAATTACCGTACAGCATAAAATGTTTAGCTAAATTTGTACTATTAATGTATGCTTCTGTTTTGTCTAATTGTTAAATATATGCCTTAATATGTGATGCTTCATATATGCGTCTTATGGAAATAAACCTTTTATCCGTCCATCTACCTAACTCTATTGGTCAAATGCCAAGGTATCTAAATAAAAATTCGATCGCGATTAATATATTAACACCCTAAAATAAATCTTTGCTCGCACATTTATCGGTGATTTACTGCGAACAAAGATGTATTTTACATTAATATGACATTGAACCTCTTATCTCCTTGTCAGAAACTGCAAGTGAATGAAGATGACGTGTCAGAGATGTTTGTGAAGAAGGGCGTCAAGGACCTCGGCCTGCGGTATGACCCCATAAAGGCTATCGCGCTTGATGAAACCGTCAAGAAGACTACAGTCAAGATACAGAGCAGGACTGATAGTAAGAAATCATTTTAGCACTTCCACAGGGGGGCACATTAGTGCTCTTATTTTTAAATATATGCTTTCTCTTACACACTCCTTATAGTTCCTGAGTTTATTAAATCAGTGGTGACTTTTTTTTCTAGTAAAATCTCGACCACAAACAATTTTGGACACATATTTATAGCGTTTTAAAGGTACTGGGTTTTAATAAGGCCGAGTATCTTCTGGTATATTAATGAAAAAACTGTGACCAAGTCAAACAGTAGCAGGAACTTTTAGTTAGCCGAAAAAAATGTATTCAACGTCTGGAAAGTGAGACATTTCCAGATTGCTCTTACATTACCATATCGTAATTTAGATAATGACATTTTTAAATACAAGTTGAAAAGTTTTTAGCGTGGTCTTCTAGCGTGGTCGTAGCGTGATACACACAAAAACCATATTCTGATGATGTGAGTAACTTATTAAGGAATTATTATTGTGCGAATCAAATATCAGACTATTCACAAAATGTTAATATAGCTATGTAATTTAAAATCTATTATACCTCATTGTTATTTAATACTAGCTGACCCAGCGAACTTCGTAAAGCCTACCATCGATTCTTTAAATATTTTATTTTTTTCACTTCGTAAGAACCATCCTCGTACCTACTTCAAGGAATATTCTAAAAAAAGAATTAGCAAAATCGGTTCAACTGCTCTCGAGATTTGCGCTTACCAACACATTCAGCGATTCATTTTTATATTATAGAAGATAGATAACGTAGTGCTATAATATTTTTTTTTTCAATAATATATTTTAATTGTCTTTTTTGTACCGTTTTGTACCATCCTATTACTATTTTCGACTTTTTTCGCGGGACATATGTGAACCAAATTCGCGAAACACAAGAAAAAGAGTACTCAACACTGGTTGATGGAATTCTAAATAATTACTTACTAATCTTAATTTCTTTATTTCTTCTTAATAGAAAGTAATCTTAATTTTGATACTATCGTAATGTATCATAAATTACTTTCTTACTTATATCATGAATAAAGTTTCTTTGTTGTTTACGTTTGTATTTATATTTCTCCGAAATGACATGAACTGAAACTAAAAGATGAAAGGTAGCTAAATTTTTTTTCAAATATATTTCTCAATATCTGCACTGATACCTTAAACAATCTTTTGTACATTTTCAGGCACAGTGACCATCTACGAAGAATCTCGTGATAGACTCACGACCGCGCAACAGACTGTCAAAGACCTCATATTTACACCAAAGCCCCGCTCTGAGCAATTTCAGATATCAAAAGATCTTTTCCTGTCCCCTCTTCCAAGCAAGACAGAACCGTCTGAACAGAACCTCATTGTTGTAGTTCCTCCGAAGAAATATGACAGCGTATGCATGTGCGAAGAAGATTTGGATGAGCCGAATCTGGATCTAAGTCAACCAAACGTAACAGTTACTGCAGGTGACAGTGGAACTCCTAAGTCTGAAAGTGAGAGATGTCTGAGGCAGACTGTCTCGGAAAAATCTAAAAAAGTGTCAATAGCTTCTTCAGCAAGAAGTGGGCTGCGGCTCGAACCAAAAGTGTCTGTCACGCCAAGATCAAGTCCGACTGATACAGTATCTGAAAAGGGCCCTGAAGAAGATAAGGCTACACAACTTGCTCCGGGTTCAGAAGATAACATACAGAATATTTTGTCATTTGCTGAGGTCAGTTTTATTTCTTTACTCCTTTTTAGTACTTACGAATTGGTATAGTACAAGACTGTACTTAATAGAATAGGCATCTAGGTCGGAAAGTCCCCGTAAGAGTATTTAAGAGTTGGACTCTTTTCGTTGCGGTTTTTTCTCTTAATCAGGGTAGCTTTTTCACAGCCTAGGTTCATGATCGGGAAGTGAATAGATAATTTACCGTGAAAACATACAAGGTCTCGAAATTTGGGCAATCTGCGTCAAATTCATTAATTTCGATGGTGGTGTTCAAATTATTTATGTAAAATATAGGTACACTATTTTTATTTTTAATGCACTAACCCGTGCTAAGGAACAAATTTAAAAACCTATTTAGAGGCTAAAAACTTCACCCATGCCGGGATTCGAACCCGCAACCTCTGGCTATCCGTACCAGCGCTCTACCAATTGAGCCAATGGGCGACTCACGGCATCAGTGAAATTTCGAACCTCTTTACAATATTCTCTGTATTACGTACAGGCAGCGACATCTGACTTAAGCAAATTGCATTACTTACAGCCCCGACTACCTACTTTGCTGTTAGGTTTTAACATCGGAACGATATCACTGTACCCACATGATTACACTATTTTTATTTTTAATGCACTAACCCGTGCTAAGGAACAAATTTAAAAACCTATTTAGAGGCTAAAAACTTCACCCATGCCGGGATTCATGTGGGTACAGTGATATCGTTCCGATGTTAAAACCTAACTGCAAAGTAGGTAGTCGCGGCTGTAAGTAATGCAATTTGCTTAAGTCAGATGTCGCTGCCTGTACGTAATACAGAGAATATTGTAAAGAGGTTCGAAATTTCACTGATGCCGTGAGTCGCCCATTGGCTCAATTGGTAGAGCGCTGGTACGGATAGCCAGAGGTTGCGGGTTCGAATCCCGGCATGGGTGAAGTTTTTAGCCTCTAAATAGGTTTTTAAAAATATAGGTACTTATTCAATAACTGCCTCATTTTATAACAGGTACCATCGGAAACCATCATAGCTGATGAACTGACAACAGAAGGCGGCAAAGAGAAAGACAAGGTGAATTAAATATTTCTTCTTAATTCACGAAGGTCTCAGTTTTTGACACTCTTTATATATTGGTGTCGAGTGCAATGGTTCACTTAATACATTCTACCAACGTATTATTATTTTAAATCTACCTACTTAAATGTGCACAAATTTCCCAAGCACAGAGGGTCGAAAATCGGGTGTAAAAGGGTAAAAGTACTTAAGTACTTTTACCCTTTTACACCCGAGTGTGTCGATTATCAAGCAATCAAGATAAGAATATTCTTTATTGTACACCAGGAAAAAAGAAACAAAAAATAATTACAAAGATACAGTATAATTGGCGGCCTTATTGCTTAGAGCAATTTCTTCCAGACAACCCACGATGGAGAGTTGCTGAAGGAAAAGTGAGACTGGTAGTTGGTGCAAATATGAATATTGATATGCATACTTACACTTAAAAATAATATACTTACATAAACCATAACATTACTTAGAGCAATTTATTATAAACAAACACAAAGTTACATTATTTACAAAAAAGTTCCATAAGAGGATAAAAAGAAAGACATACTAAATTAAGAAAAATAATAACCAAATTAAATTAAAAAAATAAGAAAGAATTAGAGTGATAGATACAAATCATAAACCTTGTTTTTAAAGATAGCTGGGGAAGAAGAGCGCCTTATTGAAACTGGCAGATCATTCCACAGCCGGGCGGCCCTAACAGCAAATGAGTTGCTTAAGAACCCTGTCGAATGAATCAGAATCTTCAGCATCAGGTTCTGGTCAGACCGAATTGCCCGGCTGTGGAAGTCACTGAGGTAGATAAGATGCGCTTTAAGATATAAAGGGGTGGCGGGATTGAACAGTACTGAGTAAAGAAGAGAAATGATGTGGGCATCCCTACGAAGACGGATAGGGAGCCACTTGAGCTTAGTGCGATACTCGGAGACATGGTCATATTTGCGTAAGCCAAATTAATATAAACGTAATAGCAAAGCTTTGGAAGCGCTCAAGTTTATTTAGTTGCTCTTCGGTCAAATCAAGTATATGAATGAATGAATGAAATGAATCAAAGTATAAAAACCTATTTAGAGGCTAAAAATTTCACTCATGCTGGGATTCGAACCCGCAACCTCTGGCTATCCGTGCCAGCGCTCTACCAATTGAGCGCTGGCACGGATAGCCAGAGGTTGCGGGTTCAAATCCCGGCATGGGTGAAATTTTTAGCCTCTAAATAGGTTTTTAAATTTGTCCTTAGCACGGGTTAGTGCATTAAAAATAAAAATAGTTGAATTAAAGTATTTTAATCAAAATTACACAGTAACTGTTACTTATTGAACGTTACGATTTGATGATTTTACCCTTTCATTTTTTACAGCCGGAACAAGTGGTAGTTCAAACGATGGAAATGTATTTCAGGGTGAGTTATTTTTAGTCTGAACTATTTAGCGGATTTGTTATTGTAACTTGCGGTGACCTCAGTCATGATACTGAGAATCCTAGTTCGTCTTTGGTTCGGAACAAGTGAATGTATTGTAATATAAATCAAAGGTACATACACAAATTTTTACTTAGAAATCATTCCTCTTTTGTACTCGATGCGTCAAATATTACCCTGCAAGTTATATTCTGCTGTGTGGTGGGTGTCGGCCTAGAATGTCGGCCTAGTAGAATAGCACCAACCCAATTCTTCCCGCGGGTGTCGTAAAAGGCGACTGAGGGATACTTACCGGGGGGTGGGCAGCAGCTCCCCTGCAGTACAATTCCACCGAACTGCGATCCCCAACCCGCATGCCCAGCGTGGGGATTATGGGCATTACCCCCCAATGATGGCACAACCTTGCCTCATTAGGGGAGGGCTGTGTCCAGCAGTAGACTAATATAGCCTGAAGAAGTTATATTCAGGTTTATTTTAATCAAATTAATGGACTTTTTTACCGTCAGCCGCCGCTTTTGTCGCCTGTCCAAGTGCATATGCCTCCCATTCCCGAAGTTGATGAAAAAGTAAGCATTTTTATAACTAAATTTTACGTCAACTAAATTTGGTATCTCAAAAAGTAGACTTCTTCTCACCATTTCATGTTGGTTTATCATCCCTAGCATGTGAGTAAAATAGGGCAAGTTTCTGAATTCAGAATTTCACTTAGTAAATACTTTAGTAACCTTGTGACTCGCTCTTTTCTGAGATATTCGAAGAGACAGCACTATTTACTTAGCGAAATTCTCAATTCAAAAATGTGGCCATAGAATAATTAATTTCTGGAGTTTTATCATCAAGTAGTTAAACAGGTTGGTAAGCCCATGCTTACTAACCTGTTTAACCAAATGTTAAAAGAGTTTGTGCTAATGGTAGCATATTCAGGCATTCAAAGCCGTCAGCAAAGCTGAGAAGGGCGGGCAGAAAATCAAGGAAAGACGAATTTTCCTCCGGACTTATATCTTCTGACGTTATGTCAATAAAATTATGTTTATTTGCATTATGTTCTCTGAAGCAAGTGTAGATGAAAGCCGAATCTACGTTTTCAAATATTAGAGCAGGTTTCCAACAATAATAATACGTCACTGTAAACGTCCCACCAGCGTCTCTCCTCTGAGAGAAGGCCTGTGCCGAGAGAGAGCGCCTGGGATTCATAACCACGACTGCCCACCGTGAATGCGGCAATTTCAAACTCTTCGGTTCCCAACATAAAGCGTAGTTTTTGTTGTTCTGATCCCCCCATTCTTCCCACAGAAACCTTCGTTCAGGAAATAAACCCTTGTCGAAGACTACCTCACGAAACATACCCAAAGCTCTTCCTCTGCCGTGCAGGCAGTCCTTCTATGACTTGTCCTGACGGTGGAGCAGCGCAAAGCAAGCCAACATAGCCTGAATTGGTACAAAACACTTCTAATTTCACCGTATACGTTAGTTAATCTGTACGAGGTTTTACGGTAAGCTCACACGTACAAGCTTGTGTCAATTTATAACTTCAAATATTTTTTCTATCTTGATGTCAGCAGTCTTGCTACAGCAAAACTTCTGTACACAGAAGACATAAAATTGTTGCAATGTATTTTCGTAAGTTACAAATTTTGATGATTTTAGTGTTGTAGGAAACTTGTTCTTTTTATGTTATTTATTAATGTTTAATACTTACCAAGTTTTTTTTCTGACAGGCATCTACTACAAGCTCTAACCCGAGCGATCCATCTGGTACACTTAGCTCCACTTCAGTATTTACTGATAACGTAGCTTAGAAAACAAAATTCGGTGGTAACTCATCGAGTTTAAATTTAACTTATAGGCAAGTAGTTAGTTTTTTTTTTGTTTAATATTTAGGTTTAATTTTCACAGTAGTTGTATTTTATGCGTTGATCAGATATTCAATTTAACTTTCGGGTGTATTTTTTCTTTTAAATGTAAGGCATATCTAAAGATAATTTTAAGTCAAGTTAAATGTAAGTTATGTACCTACCTAGGTTGAGCTTTAAATTTTGTAGCTTTACGTTTTGAAATAGTTGAGGATTATTTGGTTGCGATAAATATATTTTTATCAAAGTTACAAAGACAAGATTAGTCATAAGTTTAACTTTGTGTTAAGTGAGGTAAGACATAAGCTGAAGTTCTAGTTTAGAATTAACTGTTATTTTTAAGTTTAACATGTATGTTATGCTACTTAGATTTTGTTTCCAATTTATTTCAGTCTATTGTTTCACTGTAGGTATGCTTTGATATCTCAGACTGAGGAGTAGATGAAAGTCAATTGGTGAATTCCTATGTTTTCAATTTAGTTACTTTCTTACCTAGCCATCTTGAATGTGCATGGCCTACGTGAATTATTATTACGTTCCATCTATGTGTTTTGTTATTGATATCGTGAATAAAAGGGCAAAACGTTAAAATGGAGAATTTCATTCAAACCCAAATTCACCAAGGCTGTAAGTTAACATTGCCAGATGGTTTGAAAGAGCTGATGGCGGACATATCCAGAGAGGTAGGAGTCCCTTGGATCTATTGCATGACCCTTTTGATGGATCCTGGTACACTTTTCTTCACTTGAGTCCATCAGATGCCCTCCGTACACTTAGATCCATTACATAGCTCCCTTGATGGATCCTGGTACACTTTTCTCTCCACTTGAGTCCATCAAATTCCCTCCGTCCACTTAGATCCATTACATGGCTCCCTTGATGGATCCTGGCACACTTTTTCCTCCACTGTACAGTTCTCACCTTGGCACTGTAGGTTTAGACATTATACTGAATCCCCACTGGAAATCCCTCAATAGCTGTTAAGAGTCACCAGTGCAGCGGTACAGTATTGTCAGGTTTATTATATTTCTACGTTAAGACTAGTACATAATACAAACTACACTACCCGAATACAACTATTCGGACACTTCTGATTAGTTTTATTTTCGGGTAGTGTAGTTACCAGGTACCCATAATATTGATGTATGGGTGCGCTACCTTCACAATTTAGTTCCATACTCTTTGTGATACCGTGTAGAGTGCACGGGTGCAAGGTCTGATGGTCAATCATAGGACGTCCCTGGTCGTCCATATACCTTCTACACGTGACTACAACTCAGGTCCTTCGCGCTCAGCCCGAGAACCTATACAAGTTCATCTCCGGCTACCTAGCCGCCTTGCTGGTCACAAGGGAGCACCTTCACATAGCCTCTCGCATTTGCGACGAAGCCTGCGATGGCCTCTGCCAACCAACCTTGGTAGAGGAACTAACAGCCCAAGGACTCGGCGACGAGGCGGAAAAAGCTGCTGAAATCATTGTTACGTACTTTCAAGAGGGTGGACGTGAGTTCTTCTATTCATAACTTGTTTGATTACACTGAACCAATGAGGATAGGTGATGATATCCCTTCTGACCCAACGTACCACCGCCCATATTTCCAGTGGTAGGGTGGGTAATTATTTTTTGCTACTATATTTTTTGCTACAGTGCTGAAACTCGGGGTGCGATTACAATTTATATATCTAGGAGGCGCTTCTCTTCCGTTGTTGCCAGCTGATTTGGGTGAGACCTAAACACCTATGCTGCGCTACGTGGCTTGATGCCTGTGGAGAGAAGTTTCCTTTTACGTTAATGTGTAATAATGCGTCACGTTTTGTAGTGGTTATATTCTCTTTGACGTTTTGTTCTTAGTATCCTAGATATCGTGTTTTGTTATTTTTTATTGTAAATGATATTATCTATACTCCATAGCTACAATCATGGACCAAAAAGGTTTTAAGCTACAAACATAGACTTTGTTGATCTATGCTACAAATTGAATATAATTTTAAATGCACTAACTACTAACTAAGGACAATTTTAAAAACCTATTTAGAGGCTAAAAATCCAGAATATAATCATGTAGGTACAGCGATATCACTCCGATGTAGAAACCTAACTGCAAAGTAGGTACGTAGGGCTGCAAGTAATGCAAATTACTTCAACCAGATGTCGCTGACTGTACGTAATACAGAGAATATTGTAAAGAGGTTCGAAATTTCAGTGATACCGGTGAGTCGCCCACTAGCTCAGTTGGAAGAGTGCTGGCACGGATAGCCAGAGGTCGCGGGTTTTAATCCCGGCATGAGTGGAAATTTTAGCCTCTAAATAGGTTTTTAAAACTATGCTACAAATATAAACATCAGTATTAATTGGTGGTATTGTTTCTGAAATAATTACCTACCGTACTACTGGGTATGGGCGGTGGTACGGTGGGTCAGAAGTGGATGATATGTACTGGGATTCTTATTTCCTACGTTATCATCTAATAGGTGTATAAAAATCTCGTGTCACAGTATTTGTTATCAGACTCCTTAGAAACCAGTTCAATGATATTTAATATGTCGCTGTGTATGGGTGGGTCTGAAAATAGGGGAAAACAACGTTTTGGCTGTCTAGATATAATTTCTCTAATCTTCCGGAACTTTGACTTTTTAAAATGTCTATCGTTGGTTAAATCGGAGATGTCAGAACGCTTGATTACGATGCAAAACAGACATAAAGCCGAAACCGTTCTCAAAAGATATATTTCGTAATGCTTATATTTACAGTATTTCTTAATGATTCTCGATACTCATACACCTCGCCCAACCAACATACAACCACCGAACTGAAATAGATTCCACGTCAAAAAAAAAATTAAGTTTGTAACAATTAACTTCTTTTTGAAGTGGAGTACTTACCTAATGAAGAAACTGTTTTATGTTTATCAGATAGAGAAGACAACGTAATGCTGAAGTTGATCAAATCTACGAATATAACAGAGAAACAGCTGAGTGCTGTGAGGCTGGCGACCGAAAACGCGTTCTTGAAGCAAAAGCTGAAAGCTACGGAAAGAGTAAGATTATTTCTACTGGTACGGTCCATCAGTAAATTGATACTATCCCGAAACTAATATAACTAAAAAGCATTGCCATCCGAACGCCTCTAATGCCTAACTTACCTTAGAGATTGAATTTCAGAGTTTCTCGGACTCTTCAACGGACAGTATAGCGCAAGCCATAAAGCATACGATGAAACTCTATGAAAAGACGAACCCAACTCCGGAAGAGTACGCAAACGTGGCTGTTAAAATACAGGTGGGAAAAAGTTCTCTAGATTTATCCCTGACAAAAAAGTTAATTTATTCGTGGAATCAATTCGTTCTGGAGATTCATCCGTAACCGTAACAGAACACTAGCAGTGTAATTATAAAAAAAAAAGTTCAGGTCTTGTATGTTTACATGTTTGTGATGTCGTTGTTTCTGGTTCCCACGACACAGGGTATCCTAGTGTGGGGCCAGAAGCAATGTATGTGCCTGTATGTAAATGTTATGTTAATTATAACAATATGATTCCTTAAAATAGTCCAAAGGTCCACTTTATCCAATAGCTACCATGTTATCCGCATTTGAGGAGGCACGGGCCTACTAACCATAAATACAGGCTACTCGATAATCTAGTTACGGTAATCACATAAAATTACAGTTTTGTTATGTTTTTCCATTAGAATATTGTCCTTAATTTAGTATTAGTTCATGTGTATTTTGATAAAATAAAATAATCAGACCTAAAAAAGAAAAAAAGTTAGAATAATATAAGCTCAAAAATGTGTCTTTGAAACCATTGCTTTAAATAAATATTTTTCATTTCAATTTAACGCAATCGTGTTTTTGCAAACAACACCGTAAGATTATTTTAAATTTCGAATTTCGGTCATCGACAGTTCTGTGTAATGTTCTTCAAGTTCTTCATTTGCAGCAATATTATTTTTTATTTCCGCAGGCTGCCTACAGAGGATATGGCATACGAAGACAGTTACCTAATTTGAAAAGTACTCGTCTACAATCTTCTAGCTTTGGCGAAGACACGAAACCTCGTTTTAAGGTAAGCTTGTTAATCCGAGGATGGTTTAAACATATCACGCAGCGGTAGCGCATCTCCCTACCATGCAAGAGGTCCCGGGTTCAAACCCCGGCTGGGGACAAAAAAAACCCCAGGTCTTGGATGTTTACATGTTTGTGATGTCGTTGTTTCTGGTTCCCACGACACAGGGTATCCTAGTGTGGGGTCAGAAGCAATGTATGTGCCTCTGTGTAAATGTTATGTTATAACGTGTCAATCCGTTGATTATCACCTAACATAACATATCCTCACGACTGTATCCCAGAGGAGTAGTCTGAGACCAGTGACTGCCACTTGCCACGATCCTGACAGACTACCTCCGCTTCATCAGCGTTCATATTAAGTCATTGCATGCGCGCACGCCGGATTCGGGTACTTTTATCTTCCCCTTTGCTAATACATCCCCTTTCGTCGATGTATGTCCCTCAGCCCTTCCACTCACATATGTATTTGTTTCGTCAATCTTTCTTCCTTCATCCTCTCCACATGTCCAAACTAATACAACATTCCTTTCTCAATTCTAGTCACTATATCCTCTTTCAATCCACAACGTTCTCTAATCAGACTATTGCGTATCCTGTCATTCAAAGTAACACTACATACTTCTTTAGTCTATACATTTCTACTGCATTAATCGTACAGTGCTACACAAGAAATAAGTCTCGCGGATGTACCTGCGCAGATGACCAAATTTTGGATGTGCGGCAAGTTGATGGACCAATCAGATAGTTTCATTTTATGGCAGGCCGTGGGCCTTTGTTGCTATTGGGTGATTCAACGTCATCGATGCAGGTGACTATTAGTTTGGCAATATTAGCGTGAGCGAAATAGGTAGCGCTACTGCGGCAAGCGTTTCTGCACCTTAATCGTATCGGTTAAAGATTATGTTGAATGTACTTATAGCTTCGGGTACTTTCGTTACACTTCTTCCTAGTCTGCGCGAACGTAGATTCTCGAAGGGATTTATATGATGTGTAGTACTGTACTTTCTTGCTTCCTTTGCTACACCCTAGTATCGCTGCCATGCATAAGTGTTGGGACCAGCACATCATTCTGAATAGCCAATAGCCAATGCAGCTCTTTTGGAGATGTTTCGGCAAGGCACCCTTTACAAAAATTCCGCTTCAACTCTTCTTTCTATGTCACTTTCATACTTTCCATCCCTCGTAAGCAGAAGTTAAGCATTTTACTACAAGAATTAAATTCTTTATTTGAAATATAAGTTAGTTCTGAGGTAAGTAATGTAGTATACCTAGGTACTCTTATTCCTACTTACATTCATACACATACACAGACGAGCAAATGTTAGTCGTATTTCATCGCAGTCTTTCTTTAGAAGACTACTACCGCATAGAATTACAAAATTATAAAAAAAAATCATACTGACGCAAGAAACAAATTTCGTATTACTTACAGTTTCCAGAAAACAGTTGCTGTAGCAGGAACATTGGTGAGTACAAAAATAATGACATTTGCAATACGTGCTTCCTATCAAATTTACAAATTGGTGATTCCGACGCTTACACCTTTGACAGACGAGGCAGGGTATAAATACACCAAGGATCAAGCTTGGAACATACTTCCAACCGTGGCTTTCTCTTCGATATCAACCCTTGTATGTCCCCACTGCTGGGGCATGGGTCTCTTCCTGCATCGCAGGAAGTTTAGACCATACTCCACCACGGGGGCCAGTCCGGGTTGGTGGAGGATTGTAAGACAGTGGGGCCTTACTGTCAGAAGTTATAAAGCTGCCCCTAAGGCCTTCGAAATGCCCTAACAACTTCCGTTACACGACGGCCGGCACCAACGGCTTAACGTGCTTTGCGAAGCACGGAAGCGCTCGGAAAAATGCCACTAGCGGTAGTCACGGGACGGTCACCCATCCTGCACATGACCGCGCCTGTTGTTGCTGTACTCAAGTGATTGATTCCAACTACCCGACACGACCAGTTCACGAGCGCTTCTGGCTAATATAAATTAGTGGCTTTCTCTACTAACGGCTAAATTTCCTGTAATCACACTTATAGACAGGGTACCTTATTTCTTCGTGCTAAGTGAATACACTGAGAGAACATTGTTTTACAGATTTGCCAAAATTATCAACGTCGTCTACGTCATCGTCAGATCAAAGACCTGTTCATCAGCTATTCTACGCCTCAGACCATGATGATGTAGATGACTTCGGCGACTTATTAGAAAAGGAAAACAGCTCTTTTGACTACACAACAGTGCGTTACACTGTTGATTCCGAAAAAAGTCATATTTATTCTCATAAAACGAAAAATATCAGCTTCAGTCGCCCTGTTAATCCAGATATCATTGAATATGATGATAATGGCGATAATGAGTCGAACGACTCCGTTACCAATAAAAAAAGTGAAGAAAAGGATGTGAACATTACTAAGTGCAATTTTTCAGAAGACAATAATGTTATGGATGTTGTTATCGCTGAACTTGATGAAAATATTGGAAATAAATTTGATAATAATGATATTTTTGTCAAGAATGATTTAGAAACTTTTAAACATGTTAGCCTAACCACAGTAAAAGAAAGCAAGCGTTTTGTCGCTGATGATGAAACTGAACTAGGCGATACGGTTGACCACTGCCACATCACTGTTAGCACCGAAACTAATGATGCTATGGCAAAACGAGATTCTGAATCTAATCAAAAGATCCCTCGTGGAACACAAAGGCATTGAGGAAGGCAATGAATTTAAAAACAAAACAAAAGATTCTGTCGCATTAAAATTAGTAGATGGTTAAATGGATACTGTGGAGATAAATTATATTATCAGTCATCCAATTTATAAGTCCAGCGGACAAAGTTTTACAGCAAATAAGCCAGAACTTGAACCACTTAGTGATTAAATTGTCACAATAAAAGACGCAAACGACACTAAATATAACTAGTTGGAATATATCGAAGAACGTAAATGAAATCGAAATAAAAGCTGGGAAACATGTGATAATAACTTAGTACTTTCCGATATTTCATGATACCAAAAAGGAAATTCTAGTTAAGGGTCCACAGTTGGCTTTATAAAAAAATTGTAATTATAAATCTTAATACTTTATTTCATTTATAAACAGATCTTAAAATTGTGACTTAATCATAGACTGCGTATTTTATGTTACATAGTGAAACATGGATTTGGTAAAATATGTTATATATTAAATTATATTAACGCTAATTTATTCTATTTAACATAAATTAAATCTAATGTGTTGGACAAAACAGTGCATATTAATTTAAAATTAAATGCTTTTTCAATATATATATTTTTTATAAATCAATTCCACTTAACAGCATTGTTTAAATTAGCTCTAATTATTAAAATTCCCAACATAACAAACAATATAAAAAATACACTCTATACAGAAATGTCATCACATGAAATAAGAAACGAAAAATTATTTACTGCACATGTACAAGTATGACAAAGGATTATACCTACATTGTTTATACGAAACAAATAAATTGTACCTGCTTAGCGAGAAAATATCAATTGTTCCCTCTAGTCCTGACCCCCCCCGATGACAGCGGGATTTTCTTTAGTTACTAAGTATATACATATTTAAGGATGGTATACGGTTTGGTTCACAAATTGTATAATAGAACCAGTTGTACATGAAGTGAAATAGACACAGACATTAACCAAACTAGACTACGCAGGCCCCGTGATTTGAATGACAATCCAGCGTGCCGATGTGAATGCCACCAGTCTCGTGACAATTGTGGGGAATATGAGATTGAATTAATGAAGAATAACAAAAACAGATGATGACAAGGTGAAAGGGGCAGTCTCCTCCTATTACACTTATTATTGCATACGAAACATTTTATTTACATGACATTATTTTTATTATTATAATTCTTTATTGCAAATTTTTGAGATAGGCGAGCTTAAAGCTAGTTAGCATTATCTACCAGCTAACCTAAGTTTTGGGGCCAGGTTAGCAGGTAGTGCAATATACAATATAAAATGACATGAAATTGTAAAAAATAATGTCTCTTTTTAAAGTGCTTATTTAACTGTAATTTTACAGTTTATATTTAAGGCCGCGGAGGCATTTTATACATTTATAGCAAATCTGACGACTATATCATCCGAGTGAAGTGTTAACACTAACGCTACCTAGTTAGATTTATGTCTGTGGCAAGAGGCGTTCTCAGGCAAAAGGTATATTTTATCGTAGACTATAACTT
Organism: Yponomeuta sedellus; assembly: GCA_934045075.1. NCBI lineage: Eukaryota > Metazoa > Arthropoda > Insecta > Lepidoptera > Yponomeutidae > Yponomeuta > Yponomeuta sedellus. The sequence goes on along the minus strand of OW203734.1, from coordinate 21,871,851 downwards.
AACTACAGCAAGAATATGATTGTTCGTTTCTGGAGAGGGCGTTATGGATGAAAAATTATAGTCCATTAATATCATCGACATAACGGACAAGATATTATCATCTAATATTGATATTAACAGCTAAATTATGCACAACACTATAAATAAGTAGGAAACAATATAACAATAATTAGTAAGTTAATATTAATGTATAAAAATGGTATACAATATCTATCAAATCGAAATAGTACACTTTTTGAGCGATCAAGAGATCTTTAAACGTAGCCTTTGGTATATTTCCAAATAGTTTTCTTTTAAAACTAAGCCTATATTTAAACTAAAGGTCATGGAATGTTCCCCTTACCCAGTAGGTAAGTTTTTACAAGATCTATACAATTTAAGCATGAAGAATAAAGATCTTCAAATGGTGTCCACACCGCCTCCCATCAGTTTGTTTCCATACTCACTCAGGACCTGAAAGAAAATATTCCTCTTATAAACCATCCAAAGAACTGTTGTGAACAGTTATGGCTAGAGGCTGGTATACCTCAAAAATGGTTGAGACTGATGATGGTTGACCACTGCGTTATGCCCGTGAACGAGTGCTATTCGTGTGTCTGGCCGTAGCAGTTATGTTATCCCCTGTCCCCTACTATTGTAAGACATTTAACTAATGCTTTGGCATTTAAAGTTATTGATGGCAATTATGAACTCTTACCATATGCAATTGATGTATACCTATGGTTTAAGATGACTTAAGAAAAGATGGTCATAGAGGAGTTTTTTGCCCCCGCTGCCTTTTTTTCACAATGTACATTGACATTCAGCAGAGTATAAATTATTTACGTTGAAATAAATTGAATTGAAGTGAATCTCACGTGTATAGATGAGTCTGTTTCGACTATCTGACAGACTTGTGACGATGTAATAACCCGATAACCATCTAGATATATGGACAGTCTGTTATCCTCGCGAACTACCCACCATAGAAACTTAGTTTATATATAGAAATGTAGCCGAGTCCGTTATGACCATAATTGTGATCCTAGTGATGTGGGGGGGTGAGTCTCTAAAATGCATAGTTGTTCAATAGAGTCGTTCAATACCATATGTCTATGGTAGAACCATAGACTGGCAAGCGAGAGCCCCAGGTTCGATCCCGGGTGCGGGCATGTACCAATGACTTTGTTTAATTTCAAAGTTACTTACATTTGCGAATTTGTAGTCGCAATACCACACGCTAACGGTGAAGGAAAAAACATCGTGAGGAAACCCGCAGCTTGGTTGGCTCCGCACGTATTGACTAGTCTTTCCTGTGGACTAGGCCGATTAGGCTGTCAGGTTGGTATAGGTGCTGGGCAAGCCTACACCATCTATAAAAACCATGTCCCAGGCACTACAGCGTCGGAGTGGTCCCTTCACCCATCTAGTGTGAGTGAAGATACCACTGGACGCTGTATAAATCATCTCATTAAGTAGATGCAAAAAGGCCAATTATTATTATTCAATAGAGTCATATTAGTCTGGTAATGGACGTTTCATTCACACTATCGATAGTGGATAGATAAAAAAAATTATATTATTATTTAAAAACCTATTTAGAGGCTAAAAATTTCACCCATGCCGGGATTCGAACCCGCAACCTCTGGCTACCAGAGGTTGCGGGTTCGAATCCCGGCATGGGTGAAATTTTTAGCCTCTAAATAGGTTTTTAAATTTGTTCCTTAGCACGGGTTAGTGCATTAAAATAAAAATAGTGTAATTATATTATTATTTTTTTATGCTAAAAAAATAAATGCTGCAAAGAGCTTTGCACCGCCACAAGGTTTCCTCCGCCGTTTTCATACGAACCTTATAGACGAAGATGTAGTGGTGCCGGTTGGCGAGCGAGTGCGGGCGCTGCGCGCGCAGCTCGCGCACGACGCGCGGCACGTCGGCCGCGCCCGCCGCCAGCGCGCGCGCGCACACGTCCAGCGCGATCACCGCCGCGCTGCGCCCCGCGCCCGACGCGCACATCACCACGCACGGCCGGACACCTGGATAAGGCATTCGATCGGTCCCCTCCGGCCTCGTGCTCCTACTAAGTAGTCCTACTGGTAGGAGCACCAAGACACCTGTGTCCTGATGCTCCTACTACTAAGGAAATCATGGAATTTCCAGTAGGAGCACCGAGACATTACAAACTCTCCGGCCTTGTGCTCCTACTAAGTAGTCCTACTGGTAGGAGCACCAAGACACCTTTGTCCTGATGCTCCTATCGGTCATCATTGGGAATGCATCTAGTAATTATACTATTTTTATTTTTAATGCACCAACCTAAGGACAATTTTAAAAACCTATTTAGAGGCTAAAAATTCCACCCATGCCGGGATTCGAACCCGCGACCTCTGGCTATCCGTGCCAGCGCTCTATCCAACTGAGCTAATGGGTGACTCACCGGCATCAGTGAAATTTCGAACCTCTTTACACTATTCTCTGTATTACGTACAGGCAGCGACATCTGGCTGAAGTAGATTGCATCACTTACAGCCCCGACTACCTACTTTGCAGTTAGTTTTTTACATCGGAATGCCTAACTGCAAAGTAGGTAGTAGTCTAGTAGTTTAAAAAACCCCAGGTGTGAATGTTTACGTGTTTGTGATGTCGCTGTTTCTGGTTCCCACGACACAGGGTATCCTAGTGTGGGACCAGAAGTAATTTATGTCCCTTTATACTTTATTGCACACGAACCATATTGACGAGTTAAAGATTTTTAAGAAATTGACGAATCGGGAAAGTGACGTATTAACGATAGTGACGAATTAGCGAAAGTGACAAGTAATGCAGTAACTCAGAACATTACATAAGAAATAACATGTACGAGTACAAACGTGAACTTATCTTTTTAAGAGATTTCTTTCAGCAAACCTTGGAGAGTCGGAGCAGCAATAAAAAACGGGTTTATATGCGTGTGCAAAATAAACTACATAGACTGCAAAAAAACTTAACAAATGTTATTTCTTGATGATTCGCGATGCTCATACATAGTTTTTATATTCATACAATACATTTCCTTGGTTTGGAACCAATTTTGCCACGCTCCTGTGGGTCTTGGCACCGGAGACGTTAATTCTGTTGAGGGTTTCAAGTTTCGAATTGGCCCTATGTTCCTTTATTCGCAGGTACCATTGCCTAGTTCCATGATGGAACTAAGTTATGTTTAGCTCTATTAGGGGAGACAGTACAATGATTGGCACTTTAAGGGAATTGTCAAATTTGAGATTCGATATCTTTGTAGTTAGTCATCAAACTGATCATGAATTGGTTTATTTGAATTATGTATGGATCTAAAATCAATATTAAACCTGATCTAACCAACAAAACATTGATTTTCGTACATAAATCTCCAAAACCGTGGAAAATAACTCAAAAGCATAGTCATAGTCAGTACATTCAATGGCACTAGTTAAAGTACAATGATTGGCATGCCATTCATTATACATGTGAGGTGCCAATGAATGTACTCCGATACGTAATAGTGATGGGAAGGAAATTAGAGAAATAAGTAAAGGTACATTCATTGGCCCCTGATGAATCACAATAATTAGCAGTGCCAATGACGAAAAAAGTACAATGATTGGCAGTGCCTCCATTTGTCTACAAAAGGTTGATTACAATTTTAAGTGCATATTTCAAAACAACTCTAAAGTTGCAATTTGCCTGTCCATCCCGAGGCTAACGTACACCTTGCGAACTTCTCCAATCTGGTTGCACAAAGAGGAGTCACTGATGTACGATAACATGCTCAAGGAGTTGTTGAAGTGTGTTATGAATATTGAAATGACTGCTTTCCAGTGGTCCCAGGCTGCGCTGCCGATTAGACATCGCGGACTGGGTATCCGTCGTCTACAGGACACAGAACTGCCAGCTTTTTTGGCGTCGTCGCGGGGGGTGTTGGACTTAGTCACTCGCATTTTACGAGTTAATGGTGACGGGTTCCGCATCCCTTTTGCAGATGAGGCTTTGGGGTTATGGCGGGCTTGTTGTCCAAACAGTGATTTGCCGGAGCAGCCTGATCGGCAGCGGGCTTGGGATGAGGAGATGTGTCAAGTAGCGCTGGAAAAACTTGTGGAGCAGAGCTCTGGTGCTGAACTCGCGCGTTTGCGGGCAGTTTCTCAGCCTGACTCCGGGGTATGGCTTCATGTTTTGCCTTCACCCTTTTTGGGAACCCTCTTAGATGACAATTCCTTGCGTGTAGCGGTGGCGCTGCGTTTGGGTTGTGACAAATGTCAACCGCATCGCTGTGTTTGCGGTGCGGAGGTGGATTCGCGGGGTCGTCATGGGCTTTATTGTGTTCGGAGTGCAGGTAGACTCTCACGGCATCATTCTATTAATGATATCGTTCGGAGGGCTCTTATTTCGGCGGACGTCCCTACGGTTCTTGAGCCGCCAGGGTTGATCCGCACTGATGGGAGGCGTCCGGACGGTCTCACTTTGATACCGTGGGAGAGGGGTCGGTGTCTACTCTGGGATGCCACCTGCGTGTGCACCTTCGCACCTTCTCACATTGTTTCGACGGTTGGTGTCCCTGGGTCTGCTGCTGAGGCTGCCGCTAGACTTAAGTGTGCGAAATACAGCCAGCTGATGCGCATCTACCTATTTGTGCCACTTGCCCAGGAAACTACTGGAGTTTGGGGTGCCCAGGGAAAAGCTTTTATTAAGGAGGTAGGGCGTCGTCTTAGGAACCGTGGCTTTGACTACCGCTCAGGGGCATTTTTGATGCAAAGGATATCCCTTGCTGTGCAGCGCGGTAATGCTGCCAGTGTCATGGGCACCTTTGGGTCGGAAATGTCTCGGGGCGGTTTATTTGATTGACATTATTATTATTATAATTTTTTTATATAATTTTTGTATTATTTTTCTCGGACTTTGTGGACGAAATTTTTGTAAATGAATTTTTAATTATTGTCTATGTTACTTTGTATCTTAATAAAGAAGTGCTTGTTCCAAGTCGCAATTGATTAAGGTATAAAATGCAGAAGAGAATTCTTAACCCATTTTTTTAATGATTGGCCCCCATGCCAATCAACTGAACCTTTATAGAAAACTTCGGTTACATTGATTGGCTCCCAAAAACTTTGTTTTTACGGATAATTATACAATATAAATAGCATTTTAACCTTTTAACACCCATTTTTAACCAAAGAAAACATAATTTTATCTTCTAGCATTCATTTGAACCAAGTTATAGGCGGAAAAACTTGCCTGTTCTTAGTCCACATCCGTAAGAATTTGAACAATTTCCAACGGAATGAGACACGTCAAAAAGAACTTTTTAACAGATTTGCCAGTATAGTTTTATGTAAAAACTACTAAGTTCACGTGGCTATTAACGAAATGGTAGATTTATTAAAAATATTTGTAACAATTTCTAACCTGGTAATTCCTTAATAATAGCGCTCAAAGTCCAAAGGGGGGTGCCAACAATGGTACGTGTTACCCTACCTACCCTTACGACAAGTATCCTCACGATAAGACCACCGATCTGATATAGGTTGCACTACTTGTCACTTTCGCTAATTCGTCACTATCGTTAATTCGTCACTTTCCCGATTCGTCAATATCTTGAAAATCTTTAACTCGTCAATATACCAAATTCATCACTTTCCCTGATTCGTCAATTGTTATTTTATGTTGTACAGTCGAGTTCTGATGAGGGTAATCAGTTGCAGGGTTATGACTGATGATTTAAGGATTTTATGAAAATCTTAGTTATAATTTATTTATTGTTAAATTCAAAAGAAAATTATTAAGACATATTAATGGATGCGTTTATTGTTTCTTAGTGTATTAATAAGAGATAATTTTGATAAGCGATCCCAGATTTCAATGCGTCCTTGTTCCCCAAAAATGTCATTAATCACATCGGAAAAACCAGATGGGAAAAACACATTCTTGCGCTGCGCGGGTGGGTCAAAAACGATGAAAACAAGGTCGAGACAGGCTATATCTCTCCTAAGCCTTAAACTCACTTTTAACTCCCAGGCTGCCATTGACAGCAGGGCCGTTAATTTTTGCTCTGGGATGAGTACACACTAAAACCGTTTTAAATCGATCGAATTATCAGAATGTTCTCGTCTGTCTCACTCAAACCTCCGAAACTGCCTGCATACTTCCCAGAGTAAAATTGGCATCATTGGCCCCCCTTCGCTGCTTCAGAGCCTTCCGTAAAGTGCTAACGTCTTCTTGAGTGTGTCTCCGTTTATTCTCTCACCTTCCAATTCCGAACCGAATCTCAACTTCAACCTGAAGGTTTGTTTTTTGCTGGTGTACATAAAGAAAATTCTTGTCTTATTCTATCTTATCTCGGAGGCGGCTTTTATTCTTTCTAGGGTGCCATTTGACGCCCACTGTAAGATAAAGGCCTCCCTCATAGGTCTTCCAAGCTTCACAGTCATGTGCCGTCCGCGCATTCAGGGACTCCCCGCCATCGTAACCAGGTCGTCAAACTATCTTGTAGAGGACCTGCTCACGCTGCGTTGTCCGGTCCGAGGTCACCAGGTCAACCCGTTTATCATTGGGTGTTTATTAGTATCACCTTTCAATTCTAAATTGCTCACCTTCAACCTCGGAGGCGGCCTTCATTCTCCCCAAGGTGCCGTTTACAGCGTTGGCCCTCCTCTGGAGCTCCTCAGCCTTTTGCGGCGAGTAGACGCTGACGCCGTGGCCGTTGGCGCTGCCATCCTCGCTGCGCAGCTTTGACAGGTTGTGGAAAGACGAGCGGCTGTCGCCATAGATCACTTCCACGCCTGGACGAGAAAAGGTCATTTAGAACTTTACTAATGATTAACTTGTTATCAAAACAACGTACTACCTGCTATACCTTTATCAACGATAGTTACACCACTTTCAATTAAAAAAATATATATTGAAGCGCTCGTGGCCAAGGCGAACCGAGTGATTGGAATCAATCACTTGAGTTAAGCAACAACAGGCGCGGTCAGGTTCAGGATGGGTGACCGTCCCGTGACTACCGCTAGTGGCATTTTTTCCGAGCGCTTCCGTGCTTCGTAAGGCACTCTAGGTCGTTGATGCCGGCTGTCATATAATGGCAGTCGTTAAGCCATGTCAGAGGCCTTATGGGCGGTTTGAACTTGTGAGAGTAAGGGCCGCCACAGCCTTACAATCCTCCACCAACCCGGACTTGGCCCCCGTGGTGGAGTATGGCTTAACCTTCCTGTGATGCAGTAAGAGATCCGTGCCCCAGCAGTGGGGACATACAAGGGTTGATAGCGATAACGATATTGGAAAAGGTTTGATTATTATACTCAGAAACCGCGAAACTGTTGAAGTTACTCAGGAAAACTAGCAACTGACCTTCCTCGTCATATTCCTTAGCCGTCTGCGAGATCTTCATGTAGCCCCTCATTTCGGAGAGGAAGTCGATGACGGAGTCGTAGTCGTCAGGCACGCCCTTTGCTGGCCAGAAGTACCACATATGGGTGACCTTGAAGTTGAAACAAGAAGTAAGCGGTAAGTACCTTGAAGAAAAAATATATCTGGCCGCACCATTAACTATCATTTTGTAAAAATCTAATGCTTTCGGAATCTGGAATAGAATGTCGCATGATTTAAAAAAATATGATTAGGGTACATAGAGTATTTTTGCTGCCTTTTTTGCCATTACAAATTTTACTCGAAGGCAGACATTCAAGAAAAAGGTAACATTCTAAATTCTGACTTCTAAAAAATGCTAAGCAAAGGAAAATAGGATACCATGTGTAATTAATACCATCCCAGACTCATAGTTATGTAGTATTTCATAGTTATGTATAACTGAAAGAAGAAAGAAAGACAGACATTTATTGGAACAAATTAAAACATCACAGGAAAGAAAAGGCATACCACTCATAGTTCCATAAAAGGAAATCAAAAACAATTCACATAAATACAAGATAGGACAAGTCAAAGTCAGAGCGTACATCCTGTACTGCGTCACTCGGCAGTTTTTTAATCTCATTGAATCAGCGAACAAAATAAGTACACAGATAACTTTGTATGATTGACGGCCTTGGTGGCGCAGCGGTTTGGCACGCTGACTCCGCTGAACCGAAGGTCTCGGGTTCGATCCCCGGCCGGGTTAAACTAGGAAACGAACTTTTCTAGTTCGTCTCAGGAGTTTGTCTCAGGTCTTGGATGTTATCTATGTATTTATTGTATTATTATACGATAGATCGTCGAGTTAGCACCTATAACACAAGTAATTTAGTTGTACTTAGTATAGGGTAACGAGATCTGTGTAATATGTCCATGAATATTTATTTATTATTTATTTATTTATATTACCTCTCGCCAGGTTCTGGTCCGCAGGTTGATGAGCTGGACGAAAGAGATTGCGTATTTGTCGCGCTGTTCACGCTTCTTCAGGATCACCTGGAAGTCGCCGAAGGTTCGTTTGTTGTCCGAGATCTCCGATGACGGCAGATATTCATAGCTCTTCTCCTGAAAGATTAGGTGCGAAGGTTAGAATACCATGGCATCCTGTAGCCATACTCTGGGCTGTGATATTAGGTATTGTAACAAAATACGAAGTCTGTAATATTATGGCTTCACTACATTATCGTCGATTATAAACGATAACGCACGATCACGATCATATAGAGGCGTACTCGGCTCTACTTGTCAATCATCGTCTATGATCGCCTTGAACCGTGCATTGTCGGTTTTTGGGGCACGCATCAAAGAGAATCGCCGGGTGGTTGCGTTGAGGTGCCCACACGATTGCTGATGTCATTCTCCGTCGGATAGTGAAACGTTGCATGCCGCTATTAAATAAAGTGTTGCAGCAGCAACACACTCCACGTTCATCTTATAAGGTGGACGATCAACCCAATGATTACCTGACGATCACAGCTGAAAGTATGGATGCTTGCACGATGATCGTGTCGATTGTAGACGACCTCACGATCAACGATCATCGGCAATAATGTAGTGCAGGCATTAGAAGGGAAATTGTGAAACCTCCCGAACAGTTCGAAGGTTGAATAATTTCCTTAGTACCAATGAGTTTTTGCTAAGTTACGGACATTTGTAGTAGCAATCACAGCCCATGGTAATGGTAATGAAAACACGGTGAGGAACCCACAGTATATGATTGCATTTAAAATTTGCCAGCCCACGAAGAACTCGACTGTTAAGTAAGATCAGTTTCTCTTTCTCTCTCAAAGAAGGCTTGTATCCTGCTATAGGAAGTGCTGATATATGAAACGTACTTAAACCCTATGGTTTTCTGTAAGAAAATTTCCAGAGTATAGCTGTAGATAGACCCTTTTCACCGATACAGCTGTGTTCAGCTTAGACTCTCATCACAAGTTTGTGGAATTTACCAAAGTCAGCAACAAATTTTGTTGCAGAAGTTGAGTAAGATGAATTTTGCATACTTTGTTCTTTAAATGTCTTGTCTGCGAATAACCTGAGCCTTACCACTCCGTTCTCCATGTACTCAGTAAGCATAATGATCAGCCGCGAGTTCTGCTCCCACATCATGCGCCACATGTCCGCCACTGTGTTGGGCAGCGGCGCCTGGCAAGCGATGTAGTAGTTCTTTATGTTGCCCGGACCCTGCAATAGGAGAAATATGATCAGTTCTTGAGAATCTTTCAAGTCGAAGAATCTACGAAAAGTGGACTGTGAATTTCATTGAGAACGCAAAGGCAAGGAGTAAAAGCGAACTTTGTGGATTTGGATGCGTTTTATTTAATATTCATCTAGATTCGTTTGAATCCTCTTGGATCACGACTATTTATCTATGATCTAGCCATCCATCAGAATTTCAGAAGTTTATCCAATTTTCTTCATAAAATCGTATGTCACACGCACTGCAGCGTCTACCGAATGATGATTTCACGATCACCAATAAGTTTGTATATCCAATGTATCAACACCCAAGTTACTTAAGTCCTGATAAGCGGCGATTCTTAATGCGGATGCTTGCAGAAGATATATTTTCAGTATTTGTAAGTGCATTTTATACATTTATCGGGAGCTTTAGAACATTAATTTGCCGATACGCTCATAGAGAAGACGATGTTATTATAATACTGTTAATTAAACTTTACATTATACTGGTGGCCTAAGCTTTTGCAGCCCGTAAGCGTCATATGAAAATGAATACTTTGACTAAGTTGCCACTGTAGCAGCACAAACTCAACTTATCTTCAACTACCATTTTCATTAGTGTATAAAAACTAACGATAACAAAGTTGGCACTTATGCTCACGGTATTGAGGCCGTTTTAGGTGGCAAAGGCTTATTTTAGTACATTTGAACTCGTCTTAGTTAACTCTAGCCTAAATAGACTTGAGTTGAGTAGATATTGGTTGTTCTACTGGCTAGCGTTTTCTCAATTTGATTTGTATTGATTAGCAGTAACCAAGTTGTCGTAACCACATTTTTATGTGTGGTCTTCTTGACTCGGTGTGTATGGACTGATATCCCTACGCTGCGTTCGCCAGCTCGTGGTCTCCACTTGAGTACCTTTGCACCCCATTCTTCAACATATTCTTCAGCGTAGGACGCCCACTAGTTTGCTAGACCGACAATCTGAGGCTATTTCTGGTGGCTAGATGACAATTAACGAGAAGAGAAAGAGGTGAAGTGCCTTGGGAGAAGCTTATGTCCAGCAGTGGACGAGTATTGTGATGTTCTATAACTTTTAATAAATAATAAAACTGGAACGATTTCAACTTTGTGCTTAGTTAGCGAACTTCGTACCGCCTAACAGTCGATTCTATATTTTTATTTTTCCCTCCGTAAGAACCATCCTCGTACGTCAAGGAATATTCTAAAAGAAGAATTAGCGAAATCGGCTAATCGACATTCAGCGATTCATTTTTATATTATAGAGATATAATATATAAACAGAAAACTGGATAAAAACAGATAAAAATAGCCAGGTCTAGTCGAAATGTAAAGTAGTAGTTAATGCTAAAAATGAGGGAAATCTCATAAATGGGTGACGTAATTTAAAAATTTTAATACGAAAGACAGAAATAAAGAAATATAAAAAAAGGTGTAAAGAGGTTTGCACCGTTACAGTATGCGTTGGTTGATGGACTTACGGTGACAAAATTGGCGTTGATGTACTCTGAGGTGGGATCGCTGCCGAGCCGCTGCAGCGGCACGCGCGTCTCCGGCAGTGGCAGCACGTTCGAGTACCGGTTCTTATCCTCACACCCGGGCGGCACCTGGAGAGTGACCGCAGAAGAAAAACTTAAACTATGCCACAGTTAGTTGACCTGCCAGGCTAAAACGACAGGCGTAGACTTGGCTTCGTAGACACTTATATGATCGTGCGCCCCTTCATAGTATCCGAAACATAACTACCCCGTTTAGACATAGTAGCCATGTATGTATGATCTTCGGAGCTGAAAGGGGGCCGCTCATAGTAGGACTAGTCATTGATGGATCGTACAAGAATTAAATAGGGTGACCCTTATCGTTATTGTCAAATGAAACCGACTTTTGGGATGTCATCTCTATGGTTGAGCAAATGTACAACCAGGTACAGTGCTACACAAGAAATAAGTCTCGCGGGTGTACCTGCGCAGATGAACAAATTTTGGATGTGCGGCAAGTTGATCGATCAATCAGATAGTTTCATTTTATGGCAGGCCGCGTGCCTTTGTTGCTATTAGTTGATTCAACGTCATCGATGCAGGTGACTATTAGTTTGGCAATATTAGCGTGAGTGAAATAGGTAGCGCTACTGCGGCAATCAATTCTGCACCTTAACCGTATCGGTTAAAGATCATGTTGAATGTACTTATAGCTTCGGGTACTTTCGTTACACTTCTTCCTAGTCTGCGCGAACGTAGATTCCCGAAGGGACTTTTATGATGTGTAGTACTTTACGTCAAACGATTTCGTGTCGAAAATTCATAGTGGAACATTTTTGGTGTTTGGACTCCATAAAAATATTGAAAATTACTTTGCTAACTTCGTGAAAAGTGTATTCGTTTGATTACATAACTATTAGTATGCCCATATAAAAAGTTACAATTTTAGTAGCTTCCTGTGATATTGTAATGCCCGAAATTTTATCAAATCCAACTCTAAGCCCGGTTTCTGGTACACTAACAAGATTTTAATCTGCTGTTAACACCTATCAGTTGGCCAAAATGCATTTGGCATATGAAAAACACGTTTGACAGCTGTTAACAATATATTAACAGGTTGTTACTACACGAGAAACTGGGGCTGAGTAAAATATCTTTCAGAGATACAAACCTGCGTTGTGCGTATGTATGTTTACATTTGTATGAATCGATGTAGGTTTGTATGGAAAATTAAAGTTTAACTTTCCGTCGTTTGAAAAGTAACCTACCTCATCCGGCCTGACGGAGACTGATGGTATCTCAGCAAACTCAGCCGTCATGGAATCGATGTCCATAGCGAAGTTGGCCAGCGCTGCGTACTGCATCGGGTGTGACGTCACCTGGAATAAAGTAGCCATAAGATACGATGTGATAGAAGTAGACCTCTGTGGCAGCTTTATTCCCAATTTAGTTTTATTTTTGTCTTTTGTTCATTTGGTACAATGCAAATGAATGGATGGTTCGTCACTTTCTTTTTTCGATCGATATCAACCCTTGTATGTCCCCACTGCTGGGGCACGGGTCTCTTCCTGCATCTCAGGAAGGTTAGGCCATACTCCACCACGGGGTCCAAGTCCGGTTGGTGGAGGATTGTAAGACAGTGGCGGGCCTTACTGCCCACGAGACCTCTGACGTGGCTTAACGACTGCCATTACATGACAGTTGGCATCAACGGCTTAACGTGCCTTGAAAAGCACGGAAGCGCTCGGGAAAATACCACTAGCGGTAGTCACGGGACGGCCACCCATCCTGCACCTTACTGCGCCTGTTGATGTTTAACTCAAGTGATTGATTCCAATCACTTGGTTCGACTAGGCCACGAGCGCTTTCTTTTTATTTTACTGTAATTCAACCTATCTTATGTTTTTATGGAACAGAATAATGTCACATGCCACATAATCTGGAAAGGCGGAGACTTAAGCTAAAACCTTCATCTACACAAACAAATACTTATAATATAATCGGAGAGGTCATGTTAAAATATAAATAAACGTGGTCAGTTGTAATAATTCTCATAATGTGACCTGTCAAAAAGTCATTGTAGTCACGGGCAGAAAAACGCATCATATAAATCGACTTCAAACTATGACGTCACAACTTGAACGTAACGCTGTATCATGTACAAGATATTCATTTGCGCCCAACATATTTTACCCATTTTAGGTATGCAAATATTAAGAATTACATTCGTAATTTATTTTTATAATATGGGTATTAGGTATATTTACAAGTCAAGATTAAAATTTAATTATTATATTAAACATTAAATAATTTTACTTCTTAAAAAGTCAAAGCAATTTCGATGTCAAAGGGAAGTAGGAGTTATAAAAATATCAGAAACATATACAATGTCAAGGCTACCCTTTTTCATGTCGAGAAACTAATTTACGGTGTAAAAATGTATAAAGCTATTATCAATAATCCAGTTACAGTGCGTTCACATTAACTTAACGCGTGAGAGAATTGGTAGCACTGAGAGGTTTACTGTTACCATGTTAAATAAGAAATCATTCCCATTACTTGGGGAAAATAAAAGGATTGAGGGCTTGTTTTACCATCTTCCGATTAGGTCCAAAAGCTAATTCACGTGTAATGTCCTTGTTACCAATTCTCTCACGCGTCAAGTTAATGTGAACGCACTGTAACTCGTAAGCTAATACTTTGATGCATCTACACCATCTTTAAAAACCGTTCAGAAATCAATGAAAAACGAAATCATATGTGTTTTACTCATCTTCTTCTTCTTGAGGCTATATTATGTAGTCCACTGCTGGACATAGCCCTCCCCTAATGAGTGCCATAGCGCCCTGTCTTCAGCTTGCCGCATCCAGCATCTGCCGGCAGTTTTTCGCAGATCGTCATCCCACCTGCGATCGGAGGGCGTCCTACACTACGTTTGCCGAGTCGCGAGTCGAGTTTTATTCATGATTTTTCGCATTTCATACATTTGTCCGTTGCATAAAAAAGTCTTGAAATTGCCGTTATCGTCAAGTGTGAACGCGTCCTTTTTTTAATCTGGCTCGCTCGGTCCAATACGCTTTGCTAGCGACGTAATCTGATTCCACTCGATGCTATGCTTACGGAGAAATGCCGAGCCGTTTTCGAGTGCCTTTTTTAGGGTTCGGTACTCAATGGTTACTCGACGCGGCAATATTGCTATGACTAAGCTGTCTCTCAGTTAACTGACTTAACTTTAAAGGGTGATGAGAACTGCATTAAATTTAATCTTAACGAAATCTGTGCAACGTTTTATGCGATAAATGGTACTGTAAGATAGAAGATTCTTTCTCAAAATAAAATTTTACATTAATATGACAACATAATTTATCGACTAATACTACCTGCCTATCAATATTGATTAAATTTAAGCACTTTAAATTATTAACGATATTGTAATATTTTCGATTCCACATACCTACCTATAGTGAAATAATGAGTCATTTTTGAAAAAAAAATCCTCCAGTAGTTTAACAATTTGCGCAAAGTGGCCTTTTATGGCTCACTGAAAAAAATAAATGTAAAACGGTGTATTTTTATTGCAAAACGCATCTAAATAGATGCCTAAAGTAACCGTTGGATTCCCGCTGAAGATCCGTAAGACTAATATAATTATGTTGTGGGGGTACGGAACCCTCGAGGCGCGTATCCGACTCGCACTTGGCGAGCTTTTTTTCTAGCTCACCCAAATGAACAATGCCCTTGTAAGCAGATTGTTTAGGTGTGTCAAAAGTGTGTTTATTTTATAGCTGACGGAAAGAGACGAATCTGCCGCCATATTTGGTCTCTACCCTGAGGAAGGTATAGGCCATACTCCACCACGGGCGCCAAATCTGGATCGGTGGAGAATTGCAAGACTAGTGGCTGGTCAATTAGAGAGGCCATGATAAAGGATAAATAACCGTCTTAATTTTATCTCTGACTACTAATCTTATCATTTTTTCTTTTAATATTGACGCCCGCCGCAGGAAAAGACTGGACAGGCTGAGTATTCATTCTTTTTTTTTATTTTTTTAATGCACTAACCCGTGCAGTGCAGGGCAATTTTAAAATCCTATTTAGAGGCTAAAATTCCACCCATGCTCGGAGTCGAACCCGCAACCTCTGGCTAACCGTGCCAGCGCTCTCCCAACTGAGCTAATGGGCGACTTACCGGCCGGCATCAGTGAAATTTCGAACCTCTTCATAATAAAACACTCTCTGTATTACGTACAGGCAGCAACATCTGGCTGAAGTAATTTGCATTACTTGCAATGTAGTAGTTACCTCATCATCATAAGCGGGGTTCCCGTAGCTCCTCTTGCTGGCACGGAGCCGGTGGTTCCCCTTCCGGTGCCCCACGCTGACGCTGTCCAAGCTGTAGGCGTCCAGAGAGACGGGCGTGCAGCGCTGGGCGTACACTCCGCGCCGGCCGCGACGGCGGACCACCAGCTGGGAAGAAGTTTTTTCTTTGTATGTCGCCTATTAAGCGCTCGTGGCGTAGTGAAACCGACTCATCATCACCAACCCATTATGTCCCCACCGAGGGGCACGGGTCTCTGCCCTATGTCCCCACTGTTGTGGCGGCCTCTTCCTGCGGTAGGAAGGTATAGGCCATACTCCACCACTGGAGCCAAGTCCGGATTGGTGGAAGCTTGCTGGTCTTACTGTCACAAGTTTTCAAGCCGCCCTATTCTATCGACGGCAGCCGGCACCAACTTCTTGACGTGCCTTGCGAAGCACGGAACCGCTCGGAAAGATGCCACTAGCATTAGTCATAGGCGGTTTACCCATCCATGCACCGAACGCGCTCTGTGTTGCTTAACCTTCATGATCGTTTAAGAGCACTCAGGCAACCGGGGCGATTCCGATTGATTGGAATCATTCACTTGGGTCAAGCAACAACAGGCGCGGTCAGGTGCTGGGTGGGTGACCATCCAGTAACTACCGCTATTTTTTCCGAGCGCTTCCGGGCTTCGCAAAGCACGCCAAGCCGTTGGTGCCGGCTGTAATGTAATGGCAGTCGTTAAGGCATGTCTGATAACAGTAAGGCCCGCCTCTGTCTTACAATTCTCCACTAACCCTGACTTGGCCCCCGTGGTGGAGTACGGCCTAAATTTCCTGCTGCAGGAAGAGACCCGTGCCACAACAGTGGGGACATGCAAGGGTTGATATCGAATTTAAAAATAAAATAAGAAGTTTCCTTCGAAGAGTTTACTACGAGGTATTATTGGCTTTCCCAGCAAATAAAGAACACTTTAGCCTAACACTGAGCAACCCAAGAGCCAGTTTCTGAATTAAGAGTTTCACTACTTAATAATAAAAAGATTTAAAATATATTAAGAGGCTAAAAATGCCACCCATGCCGGGATTCGAACCCGCGACCTCTAGCTATCCGTGCCAGCGCTCTTTCCAACTGAGCTAATGGGCGACTCACCGGCTTCACTGAAATTTCGAACCTCTTCACAATATTCTCTGTATTACGTACAGAATATTGTACTTAACGTAACTGTAGTGCTGTCCTTTCGAATTTCCCAGAAGAGAGCGTGGTAGAACGTCACATAAGTATTTACTTAGTGAAATTATTAATTCAGAAACCGATCGTTAGTCAAGCTGTCACAAGGAGGAACAGTTCATAATCGAGCCTGCTCTGGTTTCCTCCCGATATTTTAATTTGTAAAAGGCTACATTAAAAAAAACAATGGCATTGCTCAGAGCCAGTTTCTGAATTGTTAATTTCCCGGAAAATAGCGTGACAGAACGTTACTTAAGTATTTACTTAGTGAAATTATCAATTCAGAAACCGACCGTTAGTCAAGCTGTCACAAGGAGGAACAGTTCTGCACTGGTATTCTCCCGATATTTTCATTCGTAAAGGGCTGTATAGTATTTTCTAAGGTTAACACGAGCAGTAGACATAATTAAAACTGTTTTCATACGGATTTATGCTCGTTTATTACATTTTTTACAATTTTCTTTTCGGTTTTTTTCTTCGGAAAATTGTAAAAAATGTAATAAACGAGCATAAATCCGTATAAAAACAGTTTTAATTATCGTAAAGGGCTACATACTAGAATCAAAGGCATCGCTCAGTCTATCACAAGACATCTCGGCACGACGTAGGTACCTACATATAGTTTGAGATAAGCTGAAACTTAATGTAAACATCCGGAAGGAATGATGAGCTCGCTGCTATTAATCTCGTGAATGGAATACCTTTGGGGATTGACGAGGTGACGTCACCTGCAAGGGTCGAGTGAAGGGACCGTTTTGCATTAAGTTTTTCTTAGAACAACAAAGTAATCGCTTTGACTGCTTTGTTGGTCTAGTGATTCACACGCTTGGCTACAAATAAGAGATCGTGGGTTCGATTCCCACTGGAGGCCGCCGTACTTGATTTTTATAAAAAGCCTCATTCTGAATAAATCCGTATCTTTGTGTTGTCTTTGCCTGGTTACCATAACACACCGTATCCTAGTTTGGGATCAGATTATTTTATTATAATTGTAGAGGCAAGGACTTGTATGTAGAGCCGCAGCACCATTTCACTGCATTTCACACACAGTGTTATAGTAAGGGTTTAGAGCAGTGTTGCCAGATGAATGTCTCGGGTTTTCCTCAAATCTACCCTGAAATCCCCCAATAATTCAGGTTTTCAAAAAAATACCCCAAAAATTTAAATATTTATTTATACAATTTTTGGTAGAAAACTAGACATTGGAAAGTTAAAATATCATAAAATTAAACTTGTTCTGCAATAGCTTCCATCAGTAGATCGGCATCTTCATACATATCGCCTGCATTTCCGTACATTTTTCACCATATCACCCCCAAGTCAACATCGACGCGAGCTAAGGAAACTTGCTTATTGTGGTGGGGCTGTGACGTCACAAATAGGTTCTCTTTTTTTTTCTCCATAATTATTGAAGTAAAAATTTACAAATTATTTTTCCTGTATTCTATAGAGGTTAATCTTGAAACGGTATTTTTTATTTCAGCTACATATTTTTTTGTCGTATTGGCCATTATAATTACAATGCGTTATTGTAATTGTTTTTTATCACCAATTTTTTTAAATCCCCCATTTCTCTCCAAGTCCAATTTTTTCCTTCCAAATATCACCCCAAAAATATTGTCCTCTCAATAATTTTCCCCCCACAAGCATAAAAACCCCTTAATTTTGGGGGGATTCCCCCCAATCTGGCGTCAGTGGTTAAGAGTTGAATTTCGATTGGCAATCTAGGTCTTGAGTGTTTTGGTATGTTTTTGATGAGACTTCCGCACTTAGCCTCATAATGGGGGCATTTTACGTAGTGCAAATCACATATCGATAAGACTAAAATGAAAGGCCAAAATAAAGCACATACGTAAGCTCGCGCCGGTATCCCAGAGCGGTACGCAGAGACCAGGGACTGCCACATGCCACGATCCTGACAGATCACCTTCGCCTCATCAACGTTCATAAGTCGTTGCATGCACGCACGCCGGTTCTGGATACTTTTTATCGTCCCCTTTGCTAATACATCCCCTATTTGGTCGATATATGTCCGCCTGGGACGTCCCTTACCAGCCCTTGCACTCACATTCGCAGTATAAATTTGTTTCGTCAATCTTTCTTCCTTCATCCTCTCCACATATCCAAACCAAAATAAAACGCTCAATACAAAAATCCTGATAAGCACACTTTTTCCGTGGTCGCTGCCTTCGTAAATAAGCAAATACCCAAAATGATATTGCAATACTTATGGATTAGATACAATAGTGTTATCTGCATGAACGCTGCATCTCTAGACATCATTTCTAAACAACGATAGTGAAAGAAAATCAATCAGAGTAATAAGTCGGTGTAGGTAACATATAAGGATATTGTTTTATATGGCCTTAACGTGCCTTTCGTGCTTCGCAAGGCACGTTAAGATGTTGGTGCCGGCTGTTATGTAATGGCAGTCGTTAAGCCATGTCAGAGGCCTTATGGGCGGCTTGATAACTTCTGACAGTAACGCCCGCCACTGTCTTACAATCCTCCACCAACCCGGACTTGGCCCCCGTGGTGGAGTATGAGCCTAACCTTCCTGCAATGCAGGAAGAGACCCGTGCCCCAGCAGTGGGGACATACAAGGGTTGATAACGATGACGAACGATAGCCTATAAATGTCCCACTGCACAGACCTTCTCTCAGAAAGAGAGTATGGGTATAATTACTACGTGTGCCCACCGCGGATTGGCAATCACAAGCGGTGAGGTAGTTCCATGTTCACGTTAACACCTCAGACACTCAGGTGTCCTCACGATGTCTTCCTTCAAATTTAGCGAGTGATATAACTAGAGCGAAATAAAGATAAGAAATAAAGAGCTACTATAACTTCAAAAATGTACATAAAAAGCACAGAACCCAAATATTTCTCTTACAGAGCTGTCAAGCACATTTGGTCTCACACATACTCGTGACATTGGCACTTACCTCAAGGGTCGCAATACTAGCAATCATGCACTTGAAACTTTCAATTTACGAGCCCTGCTAGGAGTGTATTCCATTGCTAGTCAGCATGTCGGAAAGTTCGACATGAATTCGACATTCGAAAGGTGGCGTGGTGGCCGGGGCGCCCATTGCCCTCGAAAATGGTTGAGACTAGTGATGGTAGACTCCTGCGTTATGCTCGTGACGAAGTGCTGTTTGTGTGTCTGGCCGCAGCTTTAAGGTTTTTCTGCTTAAGTAAGAAAATTAACTAACGTTTTTACTTTTAAAGTTATTGATGGCCATCACATAGACCTAGGATGGGTGGAATTTTTAGCCTCTAAATAGGTTTTTAAAATTGTCCTTAGCACGGGTTAGTGCACTGAAACGAATATAAACATAAACTCTGATTAATTAAATTTAAGATAATTTTAGAGAAGATGGACAGTCTGATTTTTTCCGCTGCCTTTTTCTCCACTGCAAAATACGGCCCGAAGGCAGCGACTAACATAGAATATTGAATTTCAGCTAAAATAATGTAAACTTGACGTTAAAATCAATTCGGATTTCTGAATTATAATTATCAACATCGTCCATTCTGACTTTAATACTTTAATAAGGTAATAGGTAGATCTAGTGCTTAAGTTTATTTTGCAAAATATATATTTATAAGAAAACGCGCTTATCACAAAAATGTCGGTATTACCGTTTATAAAATTAAAAACTTGCCGCCAGGTCAGAACTAAATCTTTCGAAAGCACGACAAAATAATCTCCAAAGTTCTGTAGTGTGGCGCTATGACCAATTTGCGCGGGAATTCTTTGTAAATAAAAATTAAAAAAAATTGTATCTCATTTTCCAACGTAACTCGATATCAAGTATCAACCTTTGTATGTTCCCACTGTTGGGTCACAGATCTCTTCCTGTATCGCAGGAAGCTTAGGCCATACTCCACCACTGGGGATAAGTCCGGGTTAGTGCGTCGTAAGTGACAAAACCTAACTTAATTTGTTCTGTCTAAGAAGGCTCTGGGAAAGAAGGGAAAAGCTCTCGGAAAGTTCAAACAAGACCCAAACTCCATTTTTACCTCTCTCAATGTCGACATTCGACACGCGCGGCAATGGAAAAGCTCCTGGAAAGTTCTTTGGCGCGGAGTTGTTTATAATTCGCATTGTACAAACATCCTCCTGCGGCACCTAGCGGCGAGCGGCGGGAACTAAGCATGGAGGTAGTAACCGTCGAGAACTATTCTTCTATTATAAAAGTTTTAAAAGAAGCTTATTTCATTAAGCGGTTTGTTGTATAAACGTGAAAAAACTCAGGCAAGGATGTTTCTTGAACTCAGAGCAGTAGCACAATAATGAACTTCAAAGGCACACAAACACGACTAGTTTTAAAAACCTATTTAGAGGCTAAAAGAACCTATCTAGAGGTTTACTTCTGTAATCCATCTTATGTAAATTCATATATTAATAAAGATTTTGTAATAGTAGCTTCAAAGCTTTAAAAGTTAACGAGTAATAGGCGACCAACAGTCAAAACGAAAACATCGTACGAATTTCATTTAAAATTACTTTGATGAAATGGTTAGCTCTTTGAAGCAGGTAAAAAAATTGTCAAAATATTGTTTCATCCTCATGACCAACCCATTATGTTCCCACGGAGGGGCACGATTCTCTTTTCTAAGGAAGGTATAGACCATACTCCACCACAGGGGCCAAGTCTGGATTGGTGGAGGCTTTCAAGACTAGTGGCTGGTCTTACTGTCAGAAGTTATCAAGGCGCCCTAAGGCTTTATCGGTTTGAAAATGAAGATAACCAATTTTGTCAGCGGCCTCCGATATACCTTCATCTCTATGTGCCGTCGAAATTACTTAGTCTGAAAAAACCTTCGCTGGCCAAACCATTAGGCATTCAGCTCCTATATTGGGCGCTCTAAATCCTGAACGATTTCCATCGTCTGTCAAATTTCATACTAATTGCTATTGCAGACGTGAGGACAGGACATTCCGACTGGATCTGGGGCATTATTACGTAAGTATCCACTGAGTTGCGTGACGTTGATTTTTACTTTTTTTAAGCTACTCCGGCTGTCAGATGCATAATGTTTTGACACTTAGGAGTCGTCTAAATGCTTCACTCGATAGAGTGGAATGCTACGTAATAGGAGGGCTGGTGCGCATAGCTAGTATGATGTCAGTGAAATGTCGACACCAAATCGCACCCCTGACTCGTTCCTACCTCCATGGCCGCTAGGTCCGCCCTACGCCGCGGCGCGTCCTGCGCACACGCACTACTACTCGTGACGTGACTCTAGTAACACTCCTTGTGGACTTGACATTAAAATCGGATTTCTATTTTGAACTTTCAGCGTTTAGAAGTTACTCAGGATTGTTTTGACGGATCAAAAACATGTAGAGTCAAAAAATCGATAAAGAAAAATTGTTTTATTCTTGGATATAATATTACGTAAAATTTGTTTATTTTAAAATATCACTGCCATTCTATTCATAAAATAAACAAAGACTTAATAGAAATCTTTAATTTCCAGAATTCATAGTACTGATAGAACTTACAATGGCATACTTGAATTAATTTAATATTGTCAAGTCAACAAAAGTGTTAAGTGTGAACGTATCTTACTCATAAAAGTGTTTTGAAAGCAGAGCTTCATTGTTCGGTAAGAATTTTATTGACATAAAATTTCTATGGATATTTACAATTTTCTTATTGAAAACGTCTTCTGCGTCATACCATTACGTTTAAGGGGCTCCCTCCGTGCAGAAACACTAGAGCTATCAATTTTGCAAAAAGTGTCAGACCAATCTCTCAATCATAATAAAAGTGATTTTTAAGATAAATAGCCATGACCTAAGATAAAAAAAAACTAATTTGCGCCAAAAACTAAAGATATCTAGTTCTAAGTCTGTATCGTAGGTTCTCGATCGGGGTCCAAAAAATCACCACTAAGATATAAGATAAGATAAGAATATTCTTTATTGTATACCGGAAAAATAGTTACAAAAACGGCAGATACAAAAGATCAAATACAATTGGCGGCCTTATTGCTAAAAGCAATTTCTTCCAGGCAACCTCAAATTGGAGAATTTGCCGAGGAGAAATAGATACGGGTAGCCGGTGCAAATACGAATATTAATAGACAAAAGTACGTATACGTACCTAATAATAAAGATATCTGAGATATTCTGACACTTTCTACTGGGTCTGTACACTTTTTGCAAAAACGATCTGTAAAAAAATAAATAATATTTTAAATGTGATGGCACTAGTGTTTTTACACAGAACTCCTTAATGGATAGCAGAAACTGACAGCAGGTCGACCTTATATTTCTCGCAACGTAGCACGAAAAGTAAGAGTAAAGTGCACGTATGTGAAGATTACTGTGCCGTCGACGAACAATATGTAATGTCCTATTTAATGTTTCGTGTTCAATAAAGTATATTAATAATACTCATTGTACAGTTGACAGCATATCAACCTCACATATCAAATTTTAGTTTCAAAAACACCCGTAACATAAGTTAGTAGAGTGCACGACAAAGGTTGAGGTTGATGTGAGGTTGATTGACGACCTCTGAAGCGTAGCGGTAGCGCGTCTGCCATACCATACCATACAAGAGGTCCCGGGTTCGAATCCCGGCTGGAAACAAAAAAAAATTCCAGGTCTTGGATGTTTACATGTTTGTGATGTCGTTGTTTCTGGTTCCCACGACACAGGGTATCCTATTGTGGGGCCAGAAGCAATGTATGTGCTTGTATGTAAAATGTTATGTTATGTTAATGTTATGTTATGATGTGCTGTTGACTGTAACTACGCTACAACAAAAGCTCTTTTTACAGCATAAAAGTAAAATTGTATGATTGGGCGTGATTCTATTTTAAGTACCTACTTATTGAATGTAACGTCGTTGATTTCTCGAAATAAATATATATATATTGGCCTTTTTGCATCTACTTAATGAGATGATTTATACAGCGTCCAGTGGTATCTTCACTCACACTAGATGGGTGAAGGGACCACTCCGACGCTGTAGTGCCTGGGTCATGGTTTTATAGATGGTGTAGGCTTGCCCAGCACCTATACCATCCTGACAGCTTAGTCGGCCTAGCCCACAGGAAAGACTAGTCAATACGTGCGGAGCCAACCAAGCCGCGGGTTTCCTCACGATGTTTTCCTTCACAGTTAGCGTGTGGTATTGCGACTGCAAATTCGCAAATGTACGTAACTTTGAAAATAAACAAAGTCATTGGTACATGCCCGCACTCGGGATCGAACCTGGGGCTCTCGCTTGCCAGTCTATGGTTCTACCCACTGAGCTACCACCGCTTTTATATCGAAATAAATATAACAAAAAATATTAATTAACAATCGTAACGCTACAAAAGCCGAAACCTTAGCAACATTTTAATTTTTTTCTTGCACCTGGGTATTTTTAACGCTCTTGACCAAAAACGTGTTAAAGTGCATCCCAACAATTTTTAGCCTGTTAAAATGCAAATTTTAATTATTGACTTAAGCCCGGATTAACTTAAGTACTTGTTTTTTTGTTGTATTAGTGATTGTAATTGTTCACTATTGAATACTCAATAATTTATTGCATTTTACATGTATATACATATGTAACTGAAAATATGGATCTTTGTGGACCCTGAAGGGCACGCAACATTATAAATTATAGGAGGCCTTTATCAATTAACTCTTCCACTAACTATTCAATTAAATATTCAATTTAAATCCCTATTAACCATTATCATAATCAGCCCACCGCTGCAAATAACATAAACTACATTTCATAAACTTACGCCTGTCTCCCGGAGAGGTAGGCAGAGACCAGGGTCTGCCACTTGCCACGATCCTAATATACTATTATTTATTCGTAAGAAAGTGAAGCGCTCGTGGCCTAGGCGAACCGAGTGATTGGAATCAATCACTTGGTTAAGCAACAACAGGCGCGGTCAGGTACAGGATGGGTGAGCGTCCCGTGACTACCGCTAGTGGCATTTTTTCGAGCGCTTCCGTGCTTCGCAAGGCACGTTAAACCGTTGGTGCCGGCTGTCATATAATGGCAGTCGTTAAGCCATGTCAGAGGCCTTATGGGCGGCTTGATGACTTCTGACAGTAAGGCCCGCCACTGTCTTACAATCCTCCACCAACCCGGACTTGGCCCCCGTGGTGGAGTATGGCCTAACCTTTCTGCGATGCAGGAAGAGACCCGTGCCCCAGCAGTGGGGACATACAAGGGTTGATAACGATTCGTAAGAAAACAAAAAACATTATTTTATATCATTTGCCAAACTGCAAATGCAGTTTGGCAAATGATATAAAATAATGATATAAAATAATTAGGATAAACTGCAGTTTATCCTAAATCTCTTTCGCTTCATCAACATTCATTTGACTTTGCAAGCACGCACGGCGGTTTCAGGTACTTTTTATCTTGTTCTGTACTAAAACATGCCCCATTTGGTCGAAGTATGTTCGCCAGGGTCGTCCCTAATCGTTCCTTCTACCCACGTTCGCTCGATATATTTATTTCCTCTACATTTCTTCCTACATCCTCTTCATATGTCTAAACCAAAGTATTATCCTTTCTCAATTGTTCTACCACTTTTGAATATTTTTTCCTAGATTTACTATTTTTTTAAATTAACATTACATTTGCAGTTCTTCTGATTTGTAATGGCGTTGTTTCATAAATAATCTTACACAAAATGAAGTAGAATGAAACTTCTTCTACATAGGCTAACGATGTACAAAAAATGCTGCGAATTACTAAAAGCTCGCATTTACTTTAAATGACTTTCCCATGGGAATAAGATATTTTCCCGCAATCAAACGTAACTTATGTGTTAATCGAGGGTGTCAGCTAACTCCACACCAAATTTCATTAAAAGCCCTCCAGCCGTTTAGACGTGAAGATGAAACAAACATACACACTCACAAACTTTATAAACGGCAGGAGGAATTTTATTAGTGTGATGTGTACATTATTACGACAAGTACATTATTATGATTGCCTGTGTATTTTAATGTGAGTGGTAATTTCACCCATCTAGTGTGAGTGAAGGTGCCACTGGACGCTGTAAAAATCATCACAATACTTAGGTCAATAATTAATACAATCATTATGCGCTATGGCAATAAAAAAGGTCATGTTTCGGCACATCTATATTTTTCTGGTTGTGCAACAAAGTGTTCTCTATCTATCTATCTAAATTTTATCAACATACCCACAACAGTGAAGTGTATTTGAGACTCGGTGAGAGGCGTCGAAAGCCATAATACAGGCTTGCCTAGTATGTTTCTAGATGTGCAAACACTACAATACAATAACACGCCTACCTACATTGTATGTATCTAATTCATGTATTTTGTTGTTGTCCAGACGAGACGTTCGTAACCCAATAAATTTCTTATTTCTTATTCCTTAAAAGTTGCCCGAACTCAGCATTTTTGCTTCAGTTTGTAACGGTGCAAACCTCTTCACACCATTTTTTTATATTTCTATAATTCTATCTATAATTTTCAAAAAATTATGTCACACATTTTCGAGTTGTGATGGAATGAGATGTGAGAGATGATGGAAGAAAGATTGATGAAACAAATATATATTGCGAATGTGAGGGGAAGGGCTGGTAAGGGACGTCCCAGACGGACTTACATCGACCAAATAGGGGATGTATTAGCAAAGGGAAAGATAAAAAGTACCCGGAACCGGCGTGCGTGCATACAACGACTTATGAACGTTGATTAAGCAAAGGTGATCTGTCAGGATCGTGGCAAGTGGCAGTTCCTGGTCTCGGCCTACCCCTCTGGGATACAGGCGTGAGGTTATGTATGTGTATGTATGTACATTTTCGAGATTTCCCTCATTTTTAGCATTACTACTTTGCATCTTGACTAGACCTGACTATTTTTGCCTGCTTATTCCATTTTTATCCAGTTTTCGGTTTTTATTATAAACAAACAATAAAACATACTATAAATAAAGCATAAAGTTAAAGTCCTTCCAGTTTTATTATTTACTAGCTGACCCAGCGAACTTCGTACCGCCCAACAGTAAATTCTTAAAAACCTATTTAGGCTAAAAATTCCACCCATGCCGGGATTCGAACCCGTTACCTCTGGCTATCCGTGCCAATAGATTTTGAAATTGTCCTTAGCACGGGTTAGTGCATTACAAATATAAATAGTATAATAATAAATAATAATAAATAATAATATTAATGGACATATTACACAGATCTCGTTAGCCCTATACTAAGTACAACTAAATGACTTGTGTTATAGATGCTGACTCGACGATAGATTTAATACAATAAATACATAGATAACATCAAAGACCCAAGACAAACTAGAAAAGTTCGTTTCCTAGTTTGACCCGGCCGGGGATCGAACCCGAGACCTTCGGTGGCACAGTCAGCGTGCCAAACCGCTGCGCCACCGAGGCCGTCTATAGTAAATTCTTAATTATTTTTTTATTTTTCCCTCCGTAAGAACCGTTCTCGTACTTCAAGAAATATTCTAAAAAAAAAATTAGCGAAATCGGTTCAACTGCTCTGGAGATTTGCGCTTACCAACACATTCAGCGATTCATTTTATATTATAGATAAAAGTTCTACAACACTACAAGATATAGCAAAGGCATGTAGCGCTGATTTTCAGTCGGGACCAATAATAGACGCAACAAGGGAGACTTTTAGCGTGTATCATACCATAGCTACGCAGACTTTCAGGAATCCGAAAGGATTCCTTTTTAAATATTAAGGCGCTTTCGGGTGCTAACCAATGGAATAAAAACTTTTTTTATGATACGGTTTCTTTCAAAAAGTAAACGTCATAAATCTTAATCACTATGACAACTATTTTTAGAAACTAAAATCTGGAACCTAGGACTTTAATCGATTTCCGCTAGAAGCGGCCGTTTTTGGCGGAAATCAATTAAAGTCCTAGTATGTTGATAATAGGTTCAAGGCTGTATGTTTTAAAAATAATTATTACAGATATTAAGATCCTATTTAGAGGCTATTTAGTGCATTAAAAATAAAAATAGTATAATCATGTGGGTACAGTGATATCGTTCCGATGTAAAAACCTAACTGCAAAGTAGGTAGTCGGGGCTGTAAGTGATGCAATTTACTTAAGCCAGATGTCGCTGCCTGTACGTAATACAGAGCATAGTGTAAAGAGGTTCGAAATTTCACTGATGCCGGTGAGTCGCCTATTAGCTCAGTTGGATAGAGCGCTGGCACGGATAGCCAGAGGTCGCGGGTTCGAATCCCGGCATGGGTGGAATTTTTAGCCTCTAAATAGGTTTTTAAAATTGTCCTTAGCACGGGTTAGTGCATTAAAAATAAAAATAGTATAGATATTAAGATGTATGATGTATACTTTAAAAAAACGTATTAAAAAACAACTTATGATTTTTATTCCCTTATTGGCGCAAATAAGCACCCCAAAGCGCCCTAACGTATAAATCTTACCCGTTTGTGGCACCCTAAGATACTATGATATTTTAATCTTCATGGTGTGTATCAATCAATGACTAAAAGGGTAGGTACTTAACTTTCAGTTACGTAACCCTATCCACGCCCAAGATCGGTTACTCCCCTGACCCATATAGCTCCGCTTAACTGCGCAGGCGCATCATTTCGCGGTACGGACGCGATAACAGAACAAAATGTCAGGTGTTGAGTGTCCGGCATCTCGAGTTGCGGACGGAAAGAATTTTAACTGCTTCATCACAGTGCGAGGCGATAAGAAAGGTACCTGTAACGAGTACAGTTCATAGCACATCAGCCTTTAAGGCCGGTTTCTTCGGGTGCACGATTTCTATTGAACTTTCAAGATAAAATAAGAATATTCTAAAAATAATTACAAAGCTACAGTACAATTTGGCGGCCTTATTGCTTAGAGCAATTTCTTCCAGATCACCTACGATGGAGAGTTGCTGAAGGCAAAGTGAGACGGGTAGTTGGTGCGAATATGAATATTGATATACATACTTATACTTAAAAATAATATACTTACATAAACCATGACATATAATACATATAGCAATTTATAATAAACATACACAAAGTTACATTATTTGCAATAAAGTTCTACAAGAGGATAAAAAGAAAGACATACTCGTACTTACCTAAATTAAGAAAAACAATAACAAAATCAAATAAAAAAAATAAAAAGAAAATAATTTATTGCGCTGCGCGAGCGAATATTTAGGGGGATGTAGTCTTTTCTGAAATAACAGAAATTCACACCTATTTAATTTAATTTTGAGGACCGACGTCAGAAACACATTCAGAAATAACATAAAGGATTATTTAGATGACAATGACGTCTATAATTAAAGCCAGTACACTGCGTGAGTTCTACGTTTCATAATAATTATGTAAACTCTGTTAATTAAGGACTGAAAAGACTAAGCTTAGAGTTTGATTTTTGTTAATTTTTTCTGCAAAATGATCTATATTTTGAAATGTTTGACTTGTTGACTAGTTTGACTTGTAACGTTCATTAAGCCGCAGTACCTGGGCTACTTTGAATATTTCATTTCATCACTTCATCACATTATTTTTAATGCACTAACCCATGCTAAGGACAGTTTAAAAAACCTGTTTAGAGGCTAAAAATTCCACCCATGCCGGGATTCGACCCCGCGACCTCTGGCTATCCGTGCCAGCCCTCTTTCCAACTGAGCTAAAGGGCGACGCACCTTTTTAGCCTCTAAATAGGTTTTTAAAATTCATCACTTCATTTCATTTTATTTCTAGTCTCCTCTGTCGTAATTGAGTAGACAACGTAACCTGCTGTATAGGTACATATTTATACCTACATTACACTGCATAATCTCGCGCCTGTATCCCGGAGGGGTAAGCAGGGAACAGGGTTTGCCACTTGCCACGATGACAGACCTCTTTCGTTTTATCATGAATTCAAAACATGTAATTAAAACTGTTTTTATACGGATTTATGCTCGTTTATTATATTTTTACAATTTTCCGACGTTTCGGCACTTTTTTAAGGGGCCGTGGTCTCGGATGACTGAGGTGACAGGCGTCTTGTAGAAATGTGAATGAAATTTTAATTATGTCTAGTGCTCTTGTTAACCTTAGAAAATATTAAATTTTTGTGTTTTTAAATACAATAAACAGTAACTGCATTGAACGTTTACTACTTTTCTAGATTTCAGACAAAAAATATTTCGCCATTCTTTTCACGCCATACAATTTAACTTTTCATTTTAATTTTTTCAGAAAACCATCGATAACCGGTCAACAGTGCTGTTTCGAAAAAAACACATGTGTGTCAAAAAGGTAATTTCATTATTACCTAAATTTATGACCGACGGACGCAGTGTAAAGGTATCGTTGGGGCTGAAGTGTTCGAGAAAATGTTTTTGTTGTACCTGTTTGAATACCGTCGGGAGGCTTTGAAGGTGTTCGGAGGTGATTATGCAAACAATAGGAAATTGAGCTTTCAGGGATAATATTGGATTAAGTTTCGACTGCCTCGTTGGTCTAGCGGTATCACCTCCGATTGCCATGCCGAAGGTTGTGGTTCCCACATTCCCACTGAGGGACTCAAACTCAAATCGGCGTACGTTTGCATAAATGACCTCAGTCTCGTTGTATTTCTAAGTTTGTGATTTCTTTGCCTGGTTACCCTGGTTATAGCGCAGGCATCCTAATTCGGAGCCAGGACTGTAATTGTCTTGTGTGGAAGTAATTTATTTTATTTTTTCACGTCACGCTAAAAGTGCTTATTTTCAAAATTCCAGGAGCAGTTTCAGCACATCGCCGGTAACTCTGCAACGTCCTCCAAAGTAGTGAACGTAATTTATCGTGAGGCTTACCAAAGATATTATGCCCATTACTTTGGATACGTTGCGTGAATATACTTCGGAACCCACCGCAAAGAAGATAAAAGAAGACCGAAAGGGAAGAAAAATCAAGAAAGAAGCAAGCAGAACTTAAGAAACTCCCAGAACCATTTACAATTGAACAGTCCACGAAAAATTTACATTTACGCGTTTTTGTCGCACAGTAACTTAACTGAGTAGCCGGCACGTATATAATGGCCAATATGCTGTTCGAATATTCAATGCAATTTGTTGCTTTATCACATTGCTCGTTGTATTACAACGGCATGTTAATCAAACGTCAACATTCGGCTTCACCACTCTCACTCGAATAAGGACGCTAACACACGGCCGACACAACTGCAGCCATCGACGTGTGCCAAAGGCAGTCGTCAAATACCCTCGTTTGTGCGTCGACGACTACCGTCAACGAGTGTCATTTGGTGTTAAAAACATAAACATTTAAATTAAGTGAAGTATTTTCTAGGAATTTGTTTAGAGTAAACTTACCAGCAGTCCCACAAGCAGTATCAGTGCGATGACTCCAATAGTACTAACAGCGATGGCTATAGCTGCACCTGAGCCCGCCTCCTCAGCCGGTAGCACTCTTGATGACGACTCCGTTGTCACCTCCCCATTGTAGGTCGATAGATCCTCCAACTCGTTCACAGATTTTGTTGACAAATATTCCGTTGTTGATTCTACCAGCTCTTCTTTCATCGTTGTTATTTCAGTTTTAGAATCCTGTTCGGTTGTAGTCTCCTTCATTTCTTGTTGAGTTGTAAAGTCTACTACAGTGGTAGTATCTACATCAGATTGTTCAGTTTTTGTTATAATTTCAACTGTACTTGTAATAGGAGGTGTAGTCTTAGGTGTTTTAAGAGTTATAACCTCGTTACTACCACTGTTTTCTTCTGAAACACTTTCCCCTTCACTCGAAGGTAGTTCAGTAGGCATTTCAGTGCTTTCAGAACTAGATTTTGTTGTAAATTGACTGCCTTTTGTTTCTCTTTCACTACTTATTTCTGTTGCAATTTCTACTATTATCGTTGATGTTTCTTCAATAGGTGGTGAAGTAGTTTGTTCGGTAGAATTAAAGGTTACCGTAATATTTTCCTCTTTGGTTACTTCAGTAGTAGGTTCTAATGGTTTTAATGTTGTTTTATGTTCTTGTAATTCAACAACGCCTGTTGCCATTTCAGTTGTAGTCTCTTCAATGTATTCAGTTGTTGTGTAGAACTTCGGTCTATATGTCGTTATTGTAACAGGCTCTTCAGTTACAATACTAGTTTTTGTAGATACGACTGGATGCCATGTATCTGTAGTAGCCAGATCTGTTTCAGATGTTTCAGTGGTCTCAATTTCTTCCGTGGTAGTAGGTACGTAATTAAATCTTCTTGTTGTTATTTCATAATCTGTAGTTGTAGGCACGGTAGCCGTATTGAGACCTGTTAATTCTTTCTCTTTCTTAGTAGGAGTTCGATTAATAATTGTATCACCTTCGGGTGTGGTCACATCAGAAGGAAGCTTGGTAATAGATGCAAATGTTGACTTAGTTGCGTTTACGGGTTTTAGTGTATCATTTTGTTTCGGTGACTCAGTAAATTGCATGCCAAAATTGTTACTGCTTACTGCTACCCAAGGCGGGGGTTTCGTTAGCCCAATAAGTTCAGCAGCGGATACATCAGGTCGATAAGTTTGAATAGTTGGTATTTCTGTCGTAAGTTGTTCTTTACTGCTTTGTTCAGAGATATTACTTTCAGCAGGGAGTCTTTCTACTTTAGACTCTGTAGTTATTTCTATTAGTTCTTTTTTAGTTTCTGGAGTTGGTGTGGTTATTGGAGCAGATATTGGCCGCCAAGCTAATTTGTTCTCTTTTACTTCAGGCAAGTGGTTGGGTTTAGGTGTTACTGTATTGGTAATCGTCGTTGTTGTAAGTAATGGTTCAGAGGTGGCCATGGTAGGTATGTCTTTCTTCTCTGTAATTTGAAAAAGTTCTTGTTAATATCAATTGCCCTTTGCAATTTTTATTTCCTTAAAACTCGAGTAAGATAAAGTCTACTTAACTATTTGGTAATAGTTAAAATAAAATAATGTAGTTATCACGACAAAATTGCATTAGAATTATGGGGTAATTAAATAAAATTAAACACTTAAGTTAAGCCGTTGGTGCCGGTTATCATGTAATGGCAGTCGTTAAGCCATGTCAGAGGCCTTATGGGCGGCTTAATAACTTCTGACAGAAAGGCCCGCCACTGTCTTACAATCCTCCGCCAACCCGGACTTGGCCCCCGTGGTGGAGTATGGCCTAACCTTCCTGCGATACAGGAAGAGACCCGTGCCCCAGCAGTGGGGGCATACAAGGGGTGATGACGAACGACACGTTTTGTAATAAGATTAATTCAATTCAACTTCGCGTCTTGATCTTACCTGTTACTTCCCCAATTTTCTGCAGGTCGTTTTCATCGATACTCTTTTGGGTCGTCGTCGTTTTGTTGGCTGCAGGTGCAGAGAACGGAGGGCTTCTTAAACTAGCCAGAGCCCACGCAAAAGTGGGCGGAATCTCTAAGTCACTTGTATCCTCCATTTCTGTTGATGTCACCGTGCTGCTAGCAAACTTAGTTGATCCCCGTTTCCATAGTGTTGGGATACTATTATCTGATATTGATTGAGAATGAACCACCTTTTTCACGCCTTCTATTTCGGTTTGTAACACTGGATCTATATCTGATTGTACAGTGGTCAAAACAGTTCTTGTAGGTGTTTGTGGCTTAGGAGTTGTCGTGAATTTATCTTTTATGTTGAAATGCTCGGAGTAAATAGTCGTTGGGAAAGTAGTACGTTGGTAGTTTCTAGTTACATTTCTCCTAGGTGCCATCCAAACGGGCTTTGTCTTTGGTGTGGTGTACAAGAATTTTCTCGTAACAGGTCTGTACACTTGGTTAGATCCAACTTGATCCGTGTTGGGTGTAATTTTATTAGGTTCTTTGGTACCAGTAAAGTTCAAGCGTTTAGAGTAACTTCTGTTTCTCATGTAGCTACTTGAAAAAGACTTGGTAGACGTTGCAGTTTCTTCAGTAGATAAAATTGAATTTTGTGACCATATTGTGCTTACTGAACTGGGTATGGGTGGTAATTTTGTTGATTTTTGGTCCAAAACTTCGGTAGATGCTTCTGATGACAAGAGTGTCGGTAACGTTGTCAGAACTGATGGTAACGTAGCTTTTACTGGACTTAATTTTTCTGCTTCTGATGTGCTTGGTGTTGGATCATAAGGTGACGTATCTTTATCACAATCATAATCATTAGAATGGTCTATTGCGTAGGTTTCAGTAGATACGACTGACATTTCATAATAAATACTTGTACCATGTACATCAGATAACTCTTGGTTGTCTGTGTTCGCACCTTCATTATCCAAGAGGCGAATTTCTTTGGTGTTCTTTATTATTACAGTAGATTTATTGGTAGGTGTCCCTTTGTTAAATTTTTCTACGTCAACGTTTTCTTTTAGTATTTTATGAACGTTAGTTTTATTAGGTGCCGGTGTTTTTGCCTTTATTGAGTCAAGATTTTTTATAATACTGCTAGATATTTCTTTAAACTTCTTATCAAAGAAATCATTCTTAGGGGTAGTGAGCTCACTATCAAAATGGTGGAAGAAACTATCTGATTTATAAGGCTCATCATTACTATTAGGACTATACGAGATCTCTTTAGGGTAAAATGTGGAGAATTTTTCATAACTAGGCACACTAAAGTCTTTGTGTACTTTATTCTCAGTTCCTTCTTTAGCGGAATCGTCGTCATCATCGCCAAACCCTGGTATCGTGAAAAAATTGCTATTTTCATGGAACTTATTCGATGTGTACTTCTCAAAATTTTCATTCTCCTCTTCTTCCTCCTCGTCTTCATATTCCTCGTGAGTTGTTATCTCTTTATTGATAACCGCCACTGGCGTGGTCGAACTGGATGCCAGGACCGGCATTTTAGTCTTCTTATACGTCCTCATACTGTCTATAATCTGCGTCATATTCTTCTTCTCCGGCTCTGGTGTTACAATCATCACCTTCGGCCCTTCGGTTGTTGACGAGCTAACCTTGATCTTTCTTCTGGGGGGTGACGTGCTCGATTGCGAGCCGAACCTCACCCTTCCTCTGTCTTTGTACTTGGCATTTTTCTCCGTGTGCTCGTCAGAGACGGATTCCTTGGTTAGTTCGTTTAGGGCTACGTCTGGGGTCTTGGGCTTACTCCGGGAGACCCAGGTGGTGCCGTTGATCTTGGCGTATCGCGACGCTCGGTCGTCGCGCGTCGTAGTCGCGTCGATTGCGCTGCCTTGCGCTGTTGTGCTGCTCAGCAGTAGTAGGCTCACTACTAATGCCGCACCTGGAATGTTGAGCAGTGTTGCTTATAGAAGTGTTATGTTTTGCTTTAAGGCTTCGTAGCTCAGGGAGCAAAGGAATTCTATTATTATGCCTATTACGTCCGTCTGTCTGTTTAGTATTTTATTTAGTCCAATCTTTATGTATTCTGTGCATTAATCAAATAAAATTTTCACAGACTAGGCATTTGAGATTTGTTGTGAAATTGCCTACATATTATTAGATTAGTGGTGGTGCTGTTAAATTAATTTGTGAATTTCTAGTAGCAATACTTCACGCTGACTATGTATGAAAACATCGCCAGGACACTTGAGTGCCTAAGAAATTCACATCTGCGGTGGACGTGCGTGGTAATTAATTCTATACTCTCTCTAGATTACACTGCTTAAACTCACGCCTGCATCCCGGAAGGGTTCTCAGAAACCAGGAATTCACACTTGCCGCGATCCAGGTATACCTCTTTCGCTTTCGTCAACATTCATTAGTCGTCACTCTCTCTCCCCCTATCTCCCTCTCAGAAAAGATTTGTGAGTTTATGGGCCAAGCTCTGAATTGAGAATTTCGCTAAGTAAATACGTAACTGTAATGTTGCCTATACTATTTTTATTTTTAATGCACTAACCCGTGCTAAGGACAATTTTAAAAACCTACCTGTACGTACTACAGAGAATAGTGTAAAGAGGTTCGAAATTTCACTGATGCCGGTGAGTCGCCCATTAGCTCAGTTGGATAGAGCACTGGCACGGATAGCCAGAGGTCGCGGGTTCGAATCCCGGCATGGGTGGAATTTTTAGCCTCTAAATAGGTTTTTTGTAATGTTGCCTCTTCGAATTTTTCAGCAAAGAGCGTGACAGAACGTTACATCTTATAACTTCTAACAGTTAGGCCCGCCACTGTCTTACAATCCTCCTCCAACCCGGACTTGGCCTACGTGGTGGAGTATGGCCTAACCTTCCTGCGATGCAGGAAGAGACCCGTGCTCCGGGAATGGGGATATACAAAGGGTCGATATCATATCATTACTTGACTTTAGTATATTTGAACAATATGTGCATTAGAGAAAAAATCCTGTATAGACTGGCGCAGTAAATGATATTCTTTCTATACGTCAGCGCTTGCGTTAAGTATTTACCGTGAAATTCTCAATTCAGAAACCGGCCCTTTAGGCTTCATTATTACTTCTTCTTCTTCTTCAGGCCATATTAGTCCACTGCATATCCCTCCCCTAATGAGCGCCCTGTCTTCAGCTGCCGCATCTAGCACCTGCCTGCAGTTTTTCACAGATCGTCATCCCACCTTGTCTCTCATTATTACTTACCTAAACATATTCTCACTGGTGACTCCATGCTCACTTCATGGTGTTGCGCATTTGTTTTAATCACGCATCCCTCTGTTTATCTCGTTGTGCACTGAAATTGAAGAAAAGATTACTGTTAGCTTTGTAAGAGATTACTTTGTTCTGCTGTGGAGAAGTTGATTTGCTTGTTTGCCCATTTGACTCAGAGAAAGGTCAACTATGACAACTATTACTGTTAGTTAGTTAGACCTGAGGTTTCCGCACTTAGCCTCATAGTCGGGCCATTGTACGTTGCAAGCGCTGAAACACTTCAGACACTAGGGTTTCCTTTGGACGTATTCCTTCACCGTTAGCAAGTGGTATCGCTATACTATGACTTTAAAAATGTATAGTACGTAACTTAGAAAACAAAGTCATTGGTACATGTCGGTTACCTCAACATTCGGCACCGGTATTCTGCTTCAACTACATTACAGTTTTGTTTTATGTAGTCTATAAACATCCCACTCCAGAGCATAGGCCTTCTCTCAGAGAGTGTGCGGACTTGTACCGACGACTTTGTATCCTAAGTTATAGTAACAATGCCACTCGCTAAAGGAAAACATCCTGAGGAAACCTGAATGTCTGAAGTATTCAAATACCTTAGCTCTTGAAATTGCCAATCCACGGGAGGTGCGCGTGGTAGTTTAGCCCCCACTATATTAAGATACAGGGAGACTAAGTTGTACTAATCGAAGAAGGAATTTTAACCATGTGCTTTGTCCGTTATGATGTTACGTTTAAATTTATTTCGTCAGCTAGGCCACGAAGCGCTCGTAGCCTAGCCGAACCGAGTGATTGGAAAACCTATTTAGAGGCTGAAAATTTCACCCATGCCGGGATTCGAACCCGCAACCTCTGGCTATCCGTACCAGCGCTCTACCAATTGAGCCAATGGGCGACTCACGGCATCAGTGAAATTTCGAACCTCTTTACAATATTCTCTGTATTACGTACAGGCAGCGACATCTGACTTAAGCAAATTGCATTACTTACAGCCCCGACTACCTACTTTGCAGTTAGGTTTAACATCGGAACGATATCACTGTACCCACATGATTACACTATTTTTATTTTTAATGCACTAACCCGTGCTAAGGAACAAATTTAAAAACCTATTTAGAGGCTGAAAATTTCACCCATGCCGGGATTCGAACCCGCAACCTCTGGCTATCCGTACCAGCGCTCTACCAATTGAGCCAATGGTCGACTCACGGCATCAGTGAAATTTCGAACCTCTTTACAATATTCTCTGTATTACGTACAGGCAGCGACATCTGACTTAAGCAAATTGCATTACTTACAGCCCCGACTACCTACTTTGCAGTTAGGTTTAACATCGGAACGATATCACTGTACCCACATGATTACACTATTTTTATTTTTAATGCACTAACCCGTGCTAAGGAACAAATTTAAAAACCTATTTAGAGGCTGAAAATTTCACCCATGCCGGGATTCGAACCCGCAACCTCTGGCTATCCGTACCAGCGCTCTACCAATTGAGCCAATGGGCGACTCACGGCATCAGTGAAATTTCGAACCTCTTTACAATATTCTCTGTATTACGTACAGGCAGCGACATCTGACTTAAGCAAATTGCATTACTTACAGCCCCGACTACCTACTTTGCAGTTAGTTTGCGATGTTAAACCTAACTGCAAAGTAGGTAGTCGGGGCTGTAAGTAATGCAATTTGCTTAAGTCAGATGTCGCTGCCTGTACGTAATACAGAGAATATTGTAAAGAGGTTCGAAATTTCACTGATGCCGTGAGTCGCCCATTGGCTCAATTGGTAGAGCGCTGGTACGGATAGCCAGAGGTTGCGGGTTCGAATCCCGGCATGGGTGAAATTTTCAGCCTCTAAATAGGTTTTTAAATTTGTTCCTTAGCACGGGTTAGTGCATTAAAAATAAAAATAGTGTAATCGAGTGATTGGAATCAATCACTTGAGTTAAGCAACAACAGGCGCGGTCTAGTGCAGGATGGGTGACCGTCCCGTGACTAACGCTAGTGGCATTTTTTCCGAGCGCTTCCGTGCTTCGCAAGGCACGTTAAGCCGTTGGTGCCGGCTGTCATATAATGGCAGTCGTTAAGCCATGTAAGAGGCCTTATGGGCGGCTTGATAACTTCTGACAGTAAGGCCCGCCACTGTCTTACAATCCTCCGCCAACCCGGACTTGACCCCGTGGTGGAGTATGGCCTAACCTTCCTGCGATGCAGGAAGAGACCCGTGCCCCAGCAGTGGGGACATACAAGGGTTGATATCGTTTAAATTTATTGTTTTTGCATTTCTGTTTGTTTCATGGGTGTAGAATGTTAATGTCGTTTTTGAGTATTGTGCCGTTAAATAAATGTTTTTATCTATGTATCATTGTTTAAGGAAATGTAGTAATCAACTACGAACTGTAGTTTTATGGAACGCCGTGTGTCGCGACGTGTCGCGAAATGTAAATAATGTATATAGCAACACCATGAGAGACTTAGCGGCGATTTCGAATGCAGTGTTGACAGGTAAGCGTCTGTGTCAGATTGCTGTGAAACATATCTGTGGTTAATGTAGTGTAATAAAGTGTGCTCAAAAAAGGCAGACCAGTGAAGACTAAGTCTACGAAATGCAGTAATGTTCAAAGCTAAGTATAATCCTTAGTGAGTACATGTCTTGGATTTAGGCGCCCCTCGCAGAGATTGAGGTTATAATGTTGTAAGTAACAAGTACCAAGTTGGAGCAATACATGGGGAGACTAATGGTATGTAGATGTAACCTTAGATGGTCAATCATAATGTTTAACTCCACCGGCACAACTATGAGGTGAGAGCTGTAAGGTTGTATGGCATATTAATGAAGGGCTGGTTCCAAGGGAAGCCCATTAGGCTTTAATAGTATTGTATAAGTGTGTGCAAGCCGGTTCGTTATCGAGGCTTATGGCAATCAAGTTATAATGTTGTAAGTACCAAGTACCAAGTTGGAGCAATACATGGGGAGACTAATGGTATGTAGATGTAACCTTAGATGGTCAATCATAATGTTTAACTCCACCGGCACAACTATGAGGTGAGAGCTGTAAGGTTGTATGGCATATTAATGAAGGGCTGGTTCCAAGGGAAGCCCATTAGGCTTTAATAGTATTGTATAAGTGTGTGCAAGCCGGTTCGTTATCGAGGCTTGTGGCAATCAATCTCACCGGTTCATGATGAGGTGAGAAAAGTAATATTATTGTAAAAGGTCGGTTCCAGAGAGAGACCTTATTAGGTTAAAGAGAGTGCATGCACAGCCGGTCCGTAATCGAGGCGCACAAAGATCTAACCCACCGGTCCTAAATGAGGTGAGGTACTATACAAAGTGAAGACAAAGTAGAAGACTATGATTTAGTCCTAAGGATTTATAATGTTTCTCGCTAAATACAGTCTAACCAAACTATGTAATCCTACTGGAAATACAACCGAGATGAAAGTGTAATTATGATGTTCAATTGAGTCTATTCATGATGAATTCCTGTACAACAATGGATTAATTGTTGGGGATCTTAATTCCAAGACATTGTAAATCATTGTACACAAATTTTACAGGAGGTGGACAATCAAGACTACACAGACAAATATTGATATTGTAATGATGGTGGTTGTAACCAGAGTGGCCGAATAATAAGGTTGCTGCAGGAGACAAGGTATGAAACTGCAAATTACTAAGCGCTTTAATATCCAGGATGAAATGCATGGTCATACAAATATCGTCATTTCCCCTTTGTATGATATACCCTTAGAGAGAATATACTATATTATAGTCTATGGGGAGAATGACGACATGGTGGAGGAGCTGGGATATCTGTGATGGTCGGTCATCATAGGTATCCCATGATATCTCAGTTGAAACCTGGACAAAGCTTGAAATTGCAGTTTCATGTCTTGCGGCGACATCTAGTGGCGACTGGCGGAAATATCTCTCATTTTCTGTATAATTTTCTGTATAAGTACCAATATAATGGCCATCATTTCCGGTCAAACGATAAAAATATAAATCGAAGTAAATCAGGCTCTTTTGTGACGAATCTTTGTATTAAACGTGAGCTAGTATACTGTTTGCAATTATACAATAACGAGTCAATGATATTTCGGCGTTTCTGTCAACAAACTTAAATGGAATATTATAATCGGATATGTACGCAACGGAAGTCCGGAAATGCATATTCTAAGAAGAATTTCGTCTAACTTAGTTTTCTTTGTTAGAGATTGTGTTTTAATGCAAAGAATAGATAAGGAACGAGCAACAAAATATAATCTTTATTTAATTGGAGTCTTCTACAGGTTAAAATAGTTATATACTCGGATAATTATTTTTAATTATACCTGAATGACGCAACGCAATCGAAATTTCGAAAGCCATCCGCCATATTTTTTTTCTTGTGTGCATCTCGGCGTAGTGTGCTCAGAAATTTGTGAAAAGTTTTTTTAATAGCGGTTTAAAATATTAAAAGGGGCAAACAAAGTTCAGATTAGGTAAGTGACATAGTATATAAACATTTTTATTATTCTTTCGCCTGTATGTTTTTCGTAGAGAACGAGAGTCTGGCCACCAAAGCCGGCGAGTAAATCCATGTGGTCAGCATCAACTTGCCCTTTACAATTCGTTGTAAACTTAAGTAATAACTGAGTAGAGTAAAAGTATGAATGTAAGGGTCGACGTGCTGTCCGCCGCCCCCAACTTTACCCACCAACCTACTTATGCATTGTCTAGAAGTGTTCAATCAAGATCGAGTCGGGACTAATCCCTGAAGTTTTAATTTATCATGTCATGAATAACCAGACTAAATCTATTTCTAAAAATATAGGTACCTAATTGTGAGATTAATTTTCGATTGGTAGATATTTCTGCCGGTTTACACAACGTACGAGCCAGCAGGAGAAGTGGTGTAAACAGGCCTTACATTGTTCATGTACAGCTTTACCCACAGAAAGATAAAGCTTTACCCACCAACCTAATAATTAGTAGTGATTACCTATCTTTTTCGTACAAAGCATTTGTTTATGCAACGTGTAAAATTATTTGCGTTATATATTACAACGAAATTC
Source organism: Yponomeuta sedellus (assembly GCA_934045075.1). Lineage (NCBI taxonomy): Eukaryota > Metazoa > Arthropoda > Insecta > Lepidoptera > Yponomeutidae > Yponomeuta > Yponomeuta sedellus. The sequence goes on along the minus strand of OW203734.1, from coordinate 21,830,632 downwards.
GTTTTACAAGTAATTTATTTTATGGAAAAAATTAATAAATCAAAATTACAAGTAAATTCAGTATTATGAAGTTCTTAACGATTTCCCAGTGATCTTTTCATGCATGCAGGTCACAATCTCATACCGGTTCTTGAGAGGGGGTTAATGGTGACCACTACAAACCTGACTGGATATATCAATCAACTTTAATCATGACAATTTGTTTGAAAATTGATTAATTACCTGTTATAAATGTGTCATTTTTTTTAATTACTTAGAAGTGAGAGTGGACTAGTTTCAGACAATATACTATTAGTTGATGAACTTTAAGATGTGATATTCTCACACGCCATCTAGTAGTAATTTTAGAAAACTTAATTTTTAACTGTCAAAATTATTAACCAACCAGCGTTTCTTTCTCCTTACATAAAACCTAATAATCCTGTCTTTAAGTTAGGATGAACAATGTTTCTATAGAACACAATTTAAATTTACAGACTAAATTATCATTCAAAATGGAGGAAATTTTAACGAAAAGACTGTCTATCTTCACCACAGAATTAAAATCTCAAAGTACTCAGGCTCTCCAAGTGTGCTCTGCGTTAAATAGCGAAACTATAGAAAATGCTCGAATAACTTCATCTAAATTGCAGTCAGTACTCAGTCGTCTGAGTTCAGAGTTATATAATTATTTCAAAATTTCAACTGCTCCAAATCCTGATGATATTTCTGCAATATCATTAGTGCAATTGGAGGCTGAAGAAGTGCTGGCTGAACTAAACACAAGACTGGCTACGTTCCTTAGAACACCCACAGCAGGTTTAAATAAAAGTAGTGCGTTGTCCAGCAATCTACCAAAACTTAGTTTGCCTGAATTTGCAGGTGACATTTTAGAGTGGCATTCTTTTTGGGATCAGTTTTGTTCGAACATTCATGATAGAGATCTAAATGACGTTGACAAATTTCTGTACTTAAAGGCCTCACTTTCTGGGGATGCTAGAAGAGCGATAGATGGTTTAGAAACGACTAACAAAAATTATCCGATAGCAATTGAAATACTTAAAGAGAGGTATGGCAAGGAAAGTCAAATAATAGATGCGCATTATCGGGCAATATACAGAATTCAACCGGCCACAACGATTGTGGAATGCAGGGAAGCCCTCGATCAAATTGAGAGACACCTAAGGGTCCTGAAATCACTTGGGGATGATGGGGCTACCCACTTACGCTTTCTTATAATGGAAAAATTTCCAGAAGACATTATCTATGAATTAAAACTTAAAATTAACACTGACTCCATAGTAAACATTCGAAAGGAACTAGAAAAAATAATTTCGGCAAAAGAAGATGCAAATAAAATCATACAAGTTACAAAAGATATGAATAATTCAACATATACAGTGGAAACCTTATATGTGGCAGAACAGCAAAAGAAATTTAGCAAAAGACCACTTCAACAAGGAAACTTCTCCATTAAGAAACGAAAATTAATGTGCATTTTTTGCGAAGGTGATCATTATAACGATGAATGTGACAAATTGATTACCGTGGAAGCACGGAAAGAGAAGTTAAAAGGTAGATGCTACCGATGTCTAAGTGAGGGACATATTTCACGGAAATGTCCACGAAAAATTACTTGTGTTCACTGTAAAAGGGACTGGCATAATCGGTCTCTTTGTCCAGAAAGGTTAATTAAGGGTAAGAAACCAACAAATACACTCCATGTAAATGGGAGTGGAAATACTGTCTTACAAACAGCCATAGTGAAAGTACAAGGACAGGGAACGAACTCACTAAAATGTCGTGTTCTACTTGACTCTGGTAGTCAAAGAAGTTATGTTACTCACAAAGTCGCTACATTTCTGAAGTTACCAGTAGAAGATCACAACACACTTTCAGTGTTTACCTTTGCATCAAAAACACCCAAAGAAATGGAGAGCCCATTGGTGAAACTAAATATAGAAACTCAAACAAAGAAATCAAAGACCTTATTTGCTAATGTTGTTCCCACAATATCTCAAGGCGTTCCTTACACAGTTAACTTGAAAACTACAGATAAACACACTCTTGCTGATGATGGCTCATTATCAGATCGTATTGACATTTTAATTGGTAATGATTACTACTACTCGTTGATGTCCACAAAAAAGATACAAATGAGTGAAAATTTGTTCCTAGTTGAGTCTGAATTAGGATGGATACTCTCAGGAAAAATTGATAATAAATCAGATGAGCCGCTTGCAGTGTTAACATACTTTCAATCATCTTGTGAAGTCAAACTAAATCAACCCGATCCACCCTTAGACAATGGAAACCTTAAGTTATTATGGGATCTCGAATCCATAGGAATCACAGATTCTCCTAAAGCTAGTAGAGATGAAGAGGCAATTGCACAATTTAACGAAAAAACAAAAATTAAAGACCAGAGATATTCGGTATGCTGGCCTTGGAATGAATACCCACCAAACTTGCCTTCCAATTTTGGATTGGCATATGGACGATTAGTAAATCTACTCAAAAGATTAGATTCTGCAAGTCTACTAGGCTATGAGCAAACGTTAAATGAACAACTTCAAAAGGGTGTTATAGAAGTTGTGCCAACCGAATGTACAGTCGAACATCCTATCCACTACTTACCTCATCACGGAGTGGCCACACCTGGTAAGCCGATAAGAATTGTATATGATGCTTCTGCAAAAACAAAAGACAACAAAAGTCTAAACCTATGTCTTTACTGTGGGCCACTGCTGTTGGAAGATTTAACAGGCTTACTCATAAGATTTAGATGCCATGCTATTGGTATATCTGCTGATGTAGAAAAGGCCTTCCTTCAAATAGCGCTTCAGGAACAAGATCGTGATGTGACCAGATTTTTATGGCTAAAAGATACTACCAAAGCAGCAACTGAAGATAACCTTCTGCACTTAAGGTTTACACGTGTTCCTTTTGGCATCATATCAAGTCCCTTCCTTCTAAATGCCACCATCAAACACCACTTACATAAGTCCAAAGTCAATTGTATAAAACAAATAGAGAAGGATATATATGTAGATAATGTTGTAACAGGAACAGCCACTATCGCAGAAGCCATAGAATTATATGAAAAATCCAAAGAAACCTTTCAAGAAATCTCCATGAATCTGAGACAATGGAGTTCTAATTCTAAGGAATTAATGCAGCACATTCCTGATGCCTGTCCAGATAAGGTTGTAAAGATATTAGGGTTGGATTGGAACATACAAGATGACACACTTTGTCTGAGGAAAAAAGATTTTACTGTTGAAAACACTAAACGCGGCATCTTAAAGAAAGTCGCATCCATCTACGACCCCTGTGGGTTTACGGTACCTCTGCTTTTACCAGCAAAATTGCTCTTACAAGACTTATGGAAAACAAACACGAAATGGGATACCCCACTACCTAATGATTTGTCAGAGAAGTGGAAAGTTATAGAAGATGACTTAGACGAGGTCAAAGAGATAACTTTACCAAGGAGACATTTAAACAACACGCAAAAACATAACTGGCAAATTCATTGCTTTACAGATGCCTCTACGAAAGCTTATGCGGCAGTTGTTTACTTGGTCAGTGAGAATACCAAAGGATTTGTTATTGGAAAATCTCGATTGGTACCAATAAAGAATCAAGCTAACTTGAAAATCCCACGCCTAGAGTTATTGGGCGTCTTGATTGGAAGCCGACTTGTTAAATATGTTCAACAAGTTTTAAATGTACCAACCCAGGTGCTATGGACAGATAGCCAGATAGTAATAGACTGGTACTATTCGAACAAGTTGTTGACACCGTTTGTTTCAAGAAGAATCGAGGAAATAAAAGGAAACAAAGGTTTAATAATACGATACGTTCCATCACAATTAAATCCTGCCGATGTTGCAACAAGGCCAACAACGTCGAAGAAAGAGAAAGACATATGGTTATCTGGACCGGATTTCTTGTTGCGCGGTTCTAGCGAGTGGCCTTCTAGGCCTATGTCAAACTTTTCCTTTTTTGCTGGGGAGGATCTTCCGAGTACAAGTCAAGAAACGCTAGAAGTTAACAATGAAGAGATAGTAAATATGAGGCCAGAGCAAGAAATACAAGTTCAAGACCAACAAAAGACCACCACTAATATGAGTCTAAAGCAAGACATTAACAACCAAGAAATTATAAAATTACAATCCAAGTATTTTGAGAACAAAACATGCGTAAAAGATGTATTTCACAATCTAGGACTTTTCAAAGATGAGAACGGAATATTTAGATGCAAAGGCAGACTAAAAAATACTGATTGGACATTTGAAAAGAAATACCCTATTTTTTTACCTAAGGACTGTGACTTCACCAATGAAGTTATAAAAGACACTCATGTAAAGAATTACCATGTAGGCGCTAATCATACTTTAAGCCTTATTCGCGAACACTTTTGGATACCCCAAGGTAAAAGACAAGTACAAAAGATTTTAAGTAAATGTCCAAGTTGTGTCAAAAACGGTGGCGGACCCTTTAAGCTACCACCTACACCTGCACTGCCGACCGAAAGAGTCAATTTTAGTATGCCCTTCACATATACAGGAGTGGATTATCTCGGACCAGTATTAGTGAAGATGGGAAACGAAACAAATAAAAGATGGATATGTCTTTTCACTTGCTTAGCAGTAAGAGCCATACATTTAGAAGTCGTAGCTGACCTAACTGCAGATGAATGTCTTCTCGCTCTGAGAAGAATGATATCCACGCGAGGAAAACCTACTCTTGTTACATCTGACAATGCATTACATTTCAAACTTATAGCAGACATATTCTCGAAAAATTATTGCGTTGAGAATCAAATCCAATGGAAGTTTATACCAGAACTGGCACCATGGTTTGGTGGATTTTACGAACGTATGGTCGGAATGGTAAAACATTGCATGAAAAGGACGCTTCAGAAACACTTATTACGAGATTCCCAGCTAACGACAATAGTTAAAGAAATAGAAGCAGTACTTAATACTAGACCGTTAACTTGTGTAGACACAGATTTAGAACATATCCTCAAACCATCAGATTTTTTAAACCTAGGAAGATGTATTACACTTGAAACCTCACACCAAGAACCAGTTATCCAAACTACTACAACGAAAATAGATCTCATAAAGGGCTGGAAAAAGGCACGTGTGATCTTAAATGAATTTCAAGAAATGTTTTCCAACCGTTACCTTCCAAGTTTACGTGAAAGGCACCGCTCAAACAAGCAACCACGCGTTACTTCGAAGGAGGAACCAAAGGTAGGACAACTTGTTCAGATAAAGGGAGACAAAAATCGTGAAGGCTGGAAGATTGGAAAAATCGTTACATTAGTCAAGAGTGCTGATGGGATGTGCAGAGTAGCAAAGGTTAAGGTAGGAGACTCAACATTTACTCGATCCATAGCACATTTGTATCCTCTAGAAATGGATGAGTCTACACATGGTGACCAGATCAACGATGGCAAAAGACCCTTATACTTAGGAAATTCATTAGACCGTCAAGGGAAACCTCCACTAAATGTTACAGCACAACGACAAGAAAAGAGTGCAAATACAACAAATGCGAGCATGGAGGAAACGAATAAGAGTATAGATATAACACATGAAAACATGGAAATAAATGAAAGATCGCACATAACCAATCCGAACACAGAGGTAACTAACAAAATTATAACAAGTGAGAGCGCAGAGAGCACGGGTATGACAAACGAGAGCACAAATGAGAATATAAACGAGAGTACAAACGAGAGTCAAAGAAACAATGGTAGTAGTCAGTCCAACAACATTTCGCAAAAACGAAGAACTGCTGTTTTAGCCTTGCAGAAGATAAAAGAGTGGACGCAAGGTTTAATGTCTACTCTACTTTAGTCGAGCCGCGGCGGGAGTGTCGCGACGTGTCGCGAAATGTAAATAATGTATATAGCAACACCATGAGAGACTTAGCGGCGATTTCGAATGCAGTCTTGACAGGTAAGCGTCTGTGTCAGATTGCTGTGAAACATATCTGTGGTTAATGTAGTGTAATAAAGTGTGCTCAAAAAAGGCAGACCAGTGAAGACTAAGTCTACGAAATGCAGTAATGTTCAAAGCTAAGTATAATCCTTAGTGAGTACATGTCTTGGATTTAGGCGCCCCTCGCAGAGATTGAGGTTATAATGTTGTAAGTAACAAGTACCAAGTTGGAGCAATACATGGGGAGACTAATGGTATGTAGATGTAACCTTAGATGGTCAATCATAATGTTTAACTCCACCGGCACAACTATGAGGTGAGAGCTGTAAGGTTGTATGGCATATTAATGAAGGGCTGGTTCCAAGGGAAGCCCATTAGGCTTTAATAGTATTGTATAAGTGTGTGCAAGCCGGTTCGTTATCGAGGCTTATGGCAATCAAGTTATAATGTTGTAAGTACCAAGTACCAAGTTGGAGCAATGCATGGGGAGACTAATGGTATGTAGATGTAACCTTAGATGGTCAATCATAATGTTTAACTCCACCGGCACAACTATGAGGTGAGAGCTGTAAGGTTGTATGGCATATTAATGAAGGGCTGGTTCCAAGGGAAGCCCATTAGGCTTTAATAGTATTGTATAAGTGTGTGCAAGCCGGTTCGTTATCGAGGCTTGTGGCAATCAATCTCACCGGTTCATGATGAGGTGAGAAAAGTAATATTATTGTAAAAGGTCGGTTCCAGAGAGAGACCTTATTAGGTTAAAGAGAGTGCATGCACAGCCGGTCCGTAATCGAGGCGCACAAAGATCTAACCCACCGGTCCTAAATGAGGTGAGGTACTATACAAAGTGAAGACAAAGTAGAAGACTATGATTTAGTCCTAAGGATTTATAATGTTTCTCGCTAAATACAGTCTAACCAAACTATGTAATCCTACTGGAAATACAACCGAGATGAAAGTGTAATTATGATGTTCAATTGAGTCTATTCATGATGAATTCCTGTACAACAATGGATTAATTGTTGGGGATCTTAATTCCAAGACATTGTAAATCATTGTGCACAAATTTTACAGGAGGTGGACAATCAAGACTACACAGACAAATATTGATATTGTAATGATGGTGGTTGTAACCAGAGTGGCCGAATAATAAGGTTGCTGCAGGAGACAAGGTATGAAACTGCAAATTACTAAGCGCTTTAATATCCAGGATGAAATGCATGGTCATACAAATATCGTCATTTCCCCTTTGTATGATATACCCTTAGAGAGAATATACTATATTATAGTCTATGGGGAGAATGACGACACCGTGCGCTGGTAACCCACATTTGTGAACTTTACGCAGCGAACCTTTGAACTTTCACTTTGCATCGAAAATTCAAAGGTTATTTTGACTTTTGGTATTGCACAGCTTTATTACAATGTTAAATTCGTCTTCTCGGGTCTTTTAACTCCTAGGGCAGCGTAAGGCTTCAACCACAGATTTCTACTTCTCACGATGTTTCGCTGCAGCTTCCAATTCAGGTCAGCTAGTGCCGATCGTCTCGACCTGTTGGTCTATAGATCTTTTTTAGGTGGTCCTTAGCCGCCCTCCACTCTTTAAGTTAGTTTTATGCTTTGGTCACAAATTATTTATCACTATAGGTACTCAGACCATCAATTTTATTTACATTACAGAGTTCAGCGATGTCAGAACCAAGTCAGCCCGTAAGTCTACGTTGACATTTTGTGAGTAGCATTTTATTTATTCATTCTTTATTGCACAAAAGATAATGTAGGTACTTTGTTGTACTAGTTTTTTGGGTGGCCTGGCATCCAAAGATACAGATCTCGGATCTAGTTTGGGACCCAGTCTGTCCACAAATCGCTTTTATTGCACCATATTGTACCACTGCTATTTTTCAACTAATTTGTGGATGGAGAAATAAAGATTTTTGTATTGTATTGTAAAAGGAGGACTTAATGCTTATTGCACTTTCTACCAGTTAACCCACAAGAGGTACAGAGAGGCAGCAATTGAGGTAGGCGTGCAAAAAGGACACCCGAGTATCTCTACAATTACACTTCTCTACAAATTTTTTTACTTAGCCTTTAAAAGTCCCACTGCGAGGCACAGGCCATCTCTTAGAGAGAGAATATGGAATTAATTACCACGCGTGCTCACCGCCGGTTGGCAATTTCAAGCGCTGAGGTAGGCGCATTGGGGCACCCAATGCTGTACCTACTGGGTTATCGCCGCTACGTTGATATTATTATACCAACCTTGGTTGATATTGACGACCTCTGTGGCGTAGCGGTAGTGCATCTGCCTACCATGCAAGAGGTCCCGGGTTCGAATCCCGGCTGGGGACAAAAAGAAAAAACCCCAGGTCTTGGATGTTTACATGTTTGTGATGTCGTTATTTCTGGTTCCCACGACACAGGGTATCCTAGTGTGAGATCAGAAGCAATGTATGTGCCTGTATGTAAATGTTATGTTATTATTTTTAAATGAAATTGTTTGGCCTTAGCATCTATGTAGTTAGTAGACCTAAGATTTCCGCTCTCAGCCTTAAAGTTAGGACATTGTACGCAGCAAGTTATGAGATTAGAATAGATTAGATTAGAACTATCTCCAAGGTATATTACCACCTCAGACACTTGGGTTTCCTCACGATGCTTTGCTTCACAGTTAGCGACTGGTATTGCTACTATAACTTCCTACAAATAACGGAACAAAAAACGACAAAACAACTTTACTATGATTCACATCGATACATCGCAAAAAAATCCTATTCATTTGCGCGTGACAAACTATTTGTACACAATCATCACGCCTACGCGTCAAAATCTAATTTCACTAGAACCCTAATCCTTGAGGATTAAAAGTTAATTTTCTTCGCAGCGTCTGCCATCTGGCCCAAATCTTCATACGTGCGTGCTACGTACGCTCCGGTAAAAGAGATGTCAACCGCCAGATAGGTAAGTCCGCTTTATAACCGTTAGCCTTAATTCCCTCGAGACTTGGTTGAGCACGAAGATTGCTCAGTACTTGCAGTGACCCGTCCTCTTAATGGTCTTTGCTTTCCCTGTGACGATTCTAAGGAATAACCGTAAGAGAATTTACTCGTAACTTTTATAATTAGGTGCCATCCATAAATTACGTCACTCGAATTTTTCGTGATTTTTTGTCGCAGCTTTTGTGAGCGTCCCCACTCCCTACAACAAATAAAAGGATAGGACCTATAAATTTAAAATTCGTTTATAGCTAATAGGTCAATCAAATTAAAATAAAATCCAGGAATTAATTTCCAGAAAGCTGGATATCATTTTAATACCTTCATTTGGTCCTAAATGCGTGTAATCTGAGTTTGCACGGTCTCAGGACCTCCGGTGTACAACTTTTGATTTCGGCTACACCACTGAACCTAATTAGAAGTTATAGATGAGCATTCGACGCAGAATTTAACTCTCTTTAATATTGCAATAAAAATATTTTCAGTCCATCGTACCGTTTCCGAGCTACAAGCACAAAACTGAAAAATATGCGAAATTTACGCGGTTTTTTGGCCCCCAAAAGTTAAGCTCACCTCCTGGGACCGTGCAAACTGAGATTACACGCATTTAGGATTAAATGAAGGTATTAAAATGATATCCAGCTTTCTGGAAATTAATTCTTCAAACGCTTTTTTTTTTTTTTTTTTTTCAATTTAATTTGCTTGGCCTATAAAAGTATTGTAGAAGGATATCTTGGAGTCGGGGCGCAAAATAACTTGGCACCAATTTCAAGATTATACTTCTGCAATACCTAGGTATATACGAATTTTAAATTTGTAGGTCATATTGTTTTATATTATTTCTGCGTGTTAGTGCCTTACAGTGTACAGAAGAAGGTTTTTGTTATTGTTTTTTTTTTATAATTTAATATCAACGTATCGGCAATGGCCCAATGGGTAGAGCATTGGACTCGGAAGCGACATACCCAGGTTCGATTCCCAGTGTGGGCATGTACCAATGACTTGGTTTTCTATGTTGTGTATATTTCTGTAGTTATAGTAGCAATACCACTCGCTAACCGTAAAGGAAAACATTGTCAGGAAACCTGAGTGTCTGAGGTGTTCACATACCTTAGAGCTTGAAATTGCCGATGCCCGGTGAGCACTCGTGGTAATTAAGCCCATATTTTCTACTTCCCTTAGAGAAGACCTGTCCCCTGCCAGAGTGGAATATTTATAGGCTACATAAGATGAAAGACACAGAAACGTAATACAGAGAATAGTGTAAAGAGGTTCGAAATTTCACTGATGCCGGTGAGTCGCCCATTAGCTAAGTTGGAAAGAGCGCTGGCACGGATAGCCAGAGGTCGCGGGTTCGAATCCCGGCATGGGTGGATTTTTTAGCCTCTAAATAGGTTTTTGAATTGTTAGTGCATTAAAAATAATATGAGAAGAAAGACCAACCCGGACTTGGCCCCCGTGGTGGATCATGGCCTAACCTTCCTACGATGCAGGAAGAGACCCGTGCCCCAGCAGAGGGGGGATACAAGGGTTGATATCGAAAGAAGAATATCATGGTTGGTTGGAGAGATATTTTTTTGTGTTAAGGCCGCCGTCTGTACTCTTAGGATAAGAAATATCTTTGTGATTTCCATTTTTATGTACTAGATGATACCCGCGACTCCGTCTGCGCCGGATTAGTATTTCGAGTAGCTTATAGTAGCGTGGCGTAGAAAAAAACTACCATTATAACATTTATTTAATTTATTTATTTAATTATGTTTATTAACAGTATATACATCCTTACGTGCTAACAATGTTTATGAAGTTACGTTGAAATTATGTTGAATGTATAACTTATTATAGATAAACACAGCATGCATAACAAGAGTAGGTATCTACGTACCTACAGCTAGATCTTAATTATAAGTTACTACAGTCTAATGACAATAATGTTGCTTATGTGCTTGACAGAAAATTATTAAATACATTTTTTCGATACTGATGTGCAACATCAAAGTGCACATCCAGGATGGTACTAAATTTATTGTAAAGGCGACACATACGTGGAATTGGTGATTTCTGGCCTAACACTGTTTTTCTGTAAGGGACTGAAACATTAAAATTATCACGTAAATATTTTTTGAGTCGCATTTGAAAAATATCATACAGTATCTTTACAAATTGTAGCCTACGTGTTATTCTGATTTATAAACTACAATATTGTAATGTTTCATTAAAATTATCAAAGGAGATCTGTCAGAATCGTAGCAAGTGGCAGTCCCTGGTCTTTGCCTACCCTTCTGGGATAGAGACGTGAAGTTATGTATGTTTCATCAAAATCCATTCAGTAGTTTTTATTTAAACATCTATCCATACTTTAAAAACCTATTTAGAGGCTAAAAAATCCACCCACGCCGGGATTCAAAGTAGGTAGTCGGGGCTGCAAGAGATGCAATTTACTTAAGCCAGATGTCGCTGCCTGTACGTAATACAGAGAATAGTGTAAAGAGGTTCGAAATTTCACTGATGCCGGTGAGTCGCCCATTAGCTCAATTGGAAGAGCGCTGGCACGGATAGCCAGAGGTTGCGGGTTCGAATCCCGGCATGGGTGGAATTTTTAGCCTCTAAATAGGTTTTTAAAATTGTCCTTAGCACGGGTGAGTGCATTAAAAATAAAAATAGTATAATCTATCCATACTTACAATCTTTCGCGTTTATAATATTAGTAGGATAGGGAAAGTAGGTATTCTCTATCTATCTGTCTATGTAAAACCAATTACTTTAATACCATCTATCGTTCTCGCATATTCTCTATCAAACCACAGCATTGTTCAGCTATTCAATGAATCACTTTTCCTTCAAAACACTTTCTTCGCTGCAGCACTTATTCTATTACGTAACTCTTTCCCATGCCTCAGCCTATAGTGTGCCGATTGCGCAGCGCTACCCATCGCAGTTCACCACCCAACTGTCTGCCTTATCTCTTAGGAGCTAGCGGTGGTTTTCCTCTGGCACAGGTAAATTGGTCGAAGGTGTAATGACTTGTCAAGGCGTCTGATCTCTGACCCAGTGCTTCCAAGCGCTTTTGTTTACATCTGGGAGTGAATACGTGGTTTTTTAATTTTTGTAAAGTACATGAAGCGTTTACTCTTTTATGAGCAGAGCTAGTATAATTTTTCAATGTATTTGGACTTTATATCAAATGATAGAGGTCTATTTATGGTGAGACTATTACGCTATGGCCTGGTAAAGGGTTGAAGGTCAAGCTATTGTCGACTGCACTCCATACGAATCAACTCCTAGGGTCCTATTTATTTATTTGATCCAAATTGTAACTATACAGAAAACAACCGCAGTTAAAATAAAACTACAAAACTGTGGTTACCTGACCTTAAGCACATCGCAACATTAAACCGGGTTTAAATTCTTTCATTTGCGTTCATGTGGTTAACAGAGTGTTTAAATGATAGCATAAAAAGCTGTGTTACTCAATGTTGACGGTCGACGAATGGTCAGGTGGTCAGGTCGACGACGGGGGCCTTGTATGCGAATGGCGGAGACCGGGAAGGATGGCATGATGGGTTATAGGCCTATACCCAGCAGTGGACAGAGATGGGCCGATGATGATGATGATGTAACTTAAAAGTAGACTATACAACTTAGGATATTTTTAGAAGTATATTTTTTATTATACACAAGAAACGATGGATCGATATCAACCCTTGTATGTCCCCACTGCTGATGCTTGGGTCTCTTCCTGCATCGCAGGAAGGTTAGGCCATACTCCACCACGGAGGCCAAGCTCGGGTTGGTGGAGGATTGTAAGACAGTGGCGAGCCTTACTGTCAGAATTTATGAAGCCGCCCATAAGGTCTCTGACATGGCTTAACTACTGCCATTCCGTGCTTCGAAAGGCACGTTAAGCCGTTGGTGCCAGCTGTCACACAAGGAACAAACATCCAAGACCTGGGGGTTTTTTTGTCTCCAGCCGGGGCTCGAACCCGGGACCGCTTGCATGGTAGATGCGAGGTAGATCCGCTGCGCCTTAGAGGCCGTCAAAGACATAAATAAAATTCAGAATCAAAAAGTTACAATGGGGGGGCCTATTTCCAGTAGTCATTTCTTCCATTTACGAGTATTTGTACAACTTATCAACAGTCGAGTTATTGTAGACTTTTAGTCCGGATTTACTTACGGGTGTTGTTATATCGGAAAAGTCCGACCAGGTTTCGCTCCGATTCGCAGAGCTCAATCATGGTGAGCAGAGACGGAGCTCGCGTCGTCGGTTGCTCGTCTCACACAGAAAGTCTACAATGTGTTGTGCTTACGAAAATTTTACTTCAAAAAAAGTCGAGTTATTAGTTATTTTTTATTTAAGTTTTTTTTTGTCTTTTTAGTTAGCCTCCTTTTGGTCTCCCCTGGTCGGGGGAGACTAGATTCTTTCTACATTTTATCTAAACTGAAGACTAGATTGATTCTAGATTTTTCAACTCATGTTTTCATGTCAGCATGTGTAGGTATACATTGCTTAAGATTTTTGTTATGTAGCCTATAACGTCCTAATGCAGTCGTCGGTACGGGGCTTCTCTCAGAGAGAGTATGGGCTTCAATACCTCGCGTGCCCACCGCGGATTGGCAATTTTGAGCGCTGATGTAGTTAAACACCTCATACACTCAGGTTTCCTCGCGATGTTTTACTTCACAATTGCCCGAGATTACGTAGCACGAACCGCACTATTGAGATTTGATGGGAATATGATGCAATTCAACAACAGTATGTCACAAACATAACAATAGTCGGGTTATGAGTTTGTGTTCATTCAACCTAACTGGTTTTTGCTTGGAGTTTCACACGCCTCTAAACTTCTGTGGCTTGATATTAATTGTGCTAATTTGTAGACAAACTGAATGCGACAAAACACTATCAATACTTGTCGCCGATAATAATAAGGCCGCCGACAATATGTTTGTTTTTTAGTTGTGCACAACGTATAATACATATAATGAATATCTTATCTTAATCTATTTTGTGAGGCGCTCGATAACACAAGCGGTAGTCACGGGATGGTCACCCATCCAGCATCTGACGGCGCCTGTTGTTGCTCAACTCAAGTGATTGATTCCAATCTCTCGGTTCGACGAGGCCACGAGCGCTTCACAATTTTTTTGATATCCGAACACCTAATCTCTCACCATGGCATTTAATTAACTCGTTCAGTGATCACCTTGAACTTTTACACGGTAGTCAAAGAACTCCTTTCTGTTTTATTTCAGACACCACGAAATAACAATAAAAGCAACGTGTATCGGTCAAAATGCGTTTCAGGGCTTGGTTAAAGACAAATACCTTCCAACTCTTCCAAAAAATTGACATCTCTAACCGCCGGTTTCTGACTTGCGAATCTTAATACACTTTCGGACATCACGCGTCGAAAAACCATTGTAAGCCGATCATTCTACACTGACACCCGTATTCCAAGACGTTCCTCAGTCTCCGACTCAATACTCAACGGAGGTAGAGTGGCGGAGAGGTGGAGGCATTTCCTTGAGCTAGTATTACCAGTCAGTATTTGGAGTGTACTCGAGTGAGTACAACCAATACAGTCTGTGGTTGAAATCTAGTGAGAATTTGTTTTTTTATGTTAGCAATGGCGATGTCATTGCTAAGTTTTGACAGGCAGAAGCTAAATAATTCTCTTCACGCAGAATATTGCAATATCATACTCAATAATCACGTTATTTTAAAATTACTTAAATCAAAAGTGCAATGTTTAATAAACAAAAATGCCCTAAAAAGATTTCTAACTTGTAAGTGTTCAATAATGTATACAATTAAGAGAGTTTAAAAAACTTTCTTCTCGGTTGAGCAACAGTGGAGTCGAGGAATTAGAATTCAGGTGTTAATCTTAAGGAAAACGTGCCACTAACTCTTTCATTTATAGATAGATAGATAGAATTGTGTGTACACCAAGAAATAAACGAATCTATCGTTTATATTATTATCAATATCGTTTTTTTTCCTTTATGTTACAAAATTCTTTAATAAGGCGCGAGAAACAATAATTTAATATATTCTTTATAATAATATAATAATATATTCTTTGTTGCAAATAGTAAATACTGAAATAGTACTGAAATTTTCAAATTCATTTTCCGGCTGTGACATTCGTTGTTGTTAATTTTTCACTTTTATTTTCTCTAACCTCGAATCCTTTTCACGTGATAATCGGACGTTGATGTATTGTTCATAACGTTTAAGGTGTGAGCTTAACAAATAGCAAGCCTAGTTTCGAAGAAAGTCTTTTCAACTGCCAGTGGCCTCAGCCACTCATAACAAAGATCCAGTTGTGAGGCCTACTTATGCCCACCAAATACCTACCTACTGTGGGAATCCTGATGTTTGAGAAAGTAATTAGTACGGAATTTACAGTTACACGATTCTGGATATAGGAGCTAAAATGCACATCACCCTATTTTTATATTCTCTATTTTCATCTTTGAAAATCTTCAGAATATCACCTAACTATCCTGGGACTAATATTACGTTATATTTTATGTTTTTTTTTTAATCGAAATCGGTTAAGATTTGACGAAGTTATGCGAGAACATAGGCGTAATAAACGTAAGAATCGCACCTGAGTGAATTTAAACGATCACGAAAGTTAAGCAACATAGGGCGCGTTCAGTGCATGGATGGGTGACCATCTATGACTACTGCAGTTGCATTTTTCCGAGCGTTTCCGTGCTTTGCAAGGCACGTTAAGCAGTTGGTGCCAAGCCGAGTGGAGCCAAGTCAGAGGCCTTAGGGTGGCTTGAAAACTTCTGACAGTAAGACCACCCACTTGTCTTGCAAACCTCCACCAATCCGGACTTGGCCCCGTGATGGAGTATGGCCTATACCTTCTTCAGGGAAGAGACCCGGTGGGGACTTAATGGGTTGATGATGATGATAGGCGATGAATTAAGAACCTCCTCCTACTTTGAAGTCCTTTAAAAAAGGGTCAAACTCACTAATTTTACCAAATATTCTTATTTAGGCCATATTTATAAGTAGACTATAGACTTAATTACAGAACAAGGCTTACAACGAAACTGGTTTGAGACAATATTCTTGAGCGTTCGTTGTAAAACAATGGTTGTTCAAAATTCCAGGGCAATTTGCACTGAATAAAGGAATGACTCAGGCAAATTAAGGAACTAGGCCAAGAAAAGTGTTAGAGGAGGGCCACGGAGCCGCTTGAAAGTGAGTTTTTTTTTTGCCGTCACGGCAATTAGTTCTTTGAACAATGGCAGCTAAATAAATTACTATAATATGTAACTTGGTAACTTAGCTAAGCGTTAATACGAATACAACTTTGATTATTCATAAAATGACAATAGCAATCATTCAGTTCTATAATATCCCACCAAGTAATGAGGCCGCCAATTGTACTATATATCGATATATTAATTTACATTTATGTTACTGTAATTTCAGTGTACAATAAAGAATATTCTATTAGTCTATCTAGTTATGTCATATATTAAACGGGTCAAATCGCGATTATTTCATAGGTAAAAAGTAATTACCTTAATTCCCGACGGTTTGGCAGCGTTTCAGTTGCTGTGGTCACGGGTAGACTGAAGTGGCAAGCGCAGTAAATTATTATGGGTCACTCAGTTTTAGTTTTTTGCAGCTGGCCGACACACAACACTCACTACGCCCGCGGACAGGTCCGGTGATAAGTGATTTGTATTTACTTAGCACTGGCTTCCCCGTACTTGAAAGCTTGAAACCATCCTCTCTGTCATCCTCATAGCGATGTATAAGTATCGCGAATGATTAAGAAATACTATCAATCTATCTATCGCTTTCATTAGTTTCCACTGGCTCCAAAAATCTCGTACACATCATGCACTGTCCTTTCCCAAACAATGCTCGTTTCATCTCAATCCTGTACGCAGGAAGAGACCCACATCCGCCACGGGGGCCAAGTCCGGATTGGTGGAGAATTGTAAGACAGTGGCGGGCCTTACTGTCACAAGTTATGAAGCTGCTCTAAAGACTTCTGACATGGCTTGACGACTGCCATTACATGACAGATGGCACCACCGCTTTAATATGCCTTACGAAGCGGAAAACATGCCAATAGCGGTAGTCACGGCATGGTCACCCAAACAGCACCTGACCGCGCCTGTAGTTGCTTAACCCAAGTGATTGATTCCAATCACTCGGTTCAACTAGGTCGCAAGCGCTTCATATTTTTTCTAGACATATCGATGGCATTTTTCCGAACGCTTCTGTGTAATGACAGTCGTTAAACCATCTCAGAGGCCGTTATGCACGGCTTGATAACTTCTGACAGTAAGGCCCGCCACTGCCTTACAATCCTCCACCAACCCGGACTTGGCCCCTGTGGTGGAGTATGGCCTAACCTTCCTGCGATGCAGGAAGAGACCCTTGCCCCAGCAGTGGGGACATATAAAGGGTGATGTCCATCGAAATATCGATCAAAATAGTTTATGTCCAGGGAAAGTGAGTCTGAAACAGAGTACGCATAAACCAGGCTAGGCTCAGACATTGCTCAAAACCGGTTTCTCGATCTGTCTAGATTCTAGGCTAAGTTGCATTGGGCTAGATTGCAATCCAAGTGCAATTAATTAGATTACGACTGGCTTTCCGATGCTATGCAATTATGGCAATTAGTTTGGTGTTGCAAGATGCGGCCCATGAAGGCTTAATTTATTTTAATTATTTGAAAATAAACAGTTGTACAAACAAAATTGACCATTTTTTCTTCTAGATTCGATCTAGATTATGTAATGGACTCCTAGGTAACTTGTGATGAACAATAAGTCACAGTTAACGAATAATTTTGAATAAAATAGTTGGATTTGAAAAAAATATTCGTGCAACTTATCAATATCCGTCAACTTATGGGTTTGATATCGATACATGACAATACGTAAACTCACCTGAGTGCTTAGTGCGAGTTTTTTAACTACTCGATCGCGTTAACGTAAACTCATATTTTTATGGCATCGAGGAAGCGCCACCTAGCGACAAGTATGGAAATTAAAATTGCTGAGTGCGAGTTGTAATGGTTTACGTTGAGAAGTGAACACGTTTACCAGCCAAAACACGAATAAACGCGAGTGCGAGTTGTACTCTGACAGCGTTTTGCCAGTTCGAACGGTTAACTTACTCATACTCACTACTCAATGCTCGATTAACGCGGTAGTAAAGTTATTCGATTGGATCTGTCAAACTCGCACTAAGCACTCAGTACACCGAAGGGGTAGAGTGACTGAACGAAAACGGAACTATAACTTTGTTGGTGCAATTAAAGACGAGAGAAAAATTTAAACCCAAATTAAACTAAGTTTGACAGCTGTCACAGGACAAACTTCTTTCGCTTCATCAACATTAATGAATAGTTAGTTGCATGCACTTTCGTGTACATTTTTATCTTGAGCTTTGCTAATACATCTTCTATATGGTGGAAGTCTGTCAGTTCTATGGTTTAAAGTATGGTTATTCAAGAATTCAAATCCTCGTTATTCACGTGGCAAATTTTGTTAGTATTGTTCGCAGGTTTGCCCATTCCACATTAGGTTAGGTTAGTGTCGTCAGAGTTTCGCACTCCTCTTTGTATGTTTTTAAGAAGAGCTCCTCCATCTCCTTACAGGCTACTCATGGATGTCTCGAGACCGAGATCGAAATGGACGGGACACTTGCGAAGGCGGTAAGACGTCCGGTGGACAGAGTCACTGGGTTTTGGTGAGCCTCTAAATAGTAGGTAGTAAGAAACTAAAAAAGGTTACAAAAACAAAATTTCTATTTAACTTTTTGGTGTGAAAAATAAAAAGTTATAATTCAAAGAAGAATGAATTGAAGAAAAATACGAACTTAAATAGACAAGGCGCTATGGCGCTCATTAGAGGAGGGCTATGTCCAGCAGTGGACTAGTATAGCCTCATGATGTTTATTATTATATTTTATTTCACACGAAACATTTAACAGGACATTACATAAGAAGTAACATATATGTACAAAGGCGAGCTTACAGAGCTTACAGGCGACACACCGCGACTGTGAGTTAAGTTCTATTATTATTCTTTTTAATTTTTTTATGTCTATATATTTTTATGTTTGTATTTTGTTTTTTTTATGTCCGTATAGTGTTTGAAGCGGTGGTAGCTCAGTGGGTAGAACCATGGACTGGCAAGCGAGAGCCCCAGGTTCGATTCCGAGTGCGGGTATGTACCAATGACTTTGTTTAATTTCAAAGTTACGTACATTTGCGAACTTGTAGTCGCAATACCATACGCTAGCGGTGAAGGAAAAACATCGTGAGGAAACCCGCGGCTTGGTTGGCTCCGCACGTATTGACTAGTCTTTCCTGTGGGCTAGGCCGACTAAGCTGTCAGGATGGTATAGGTGCTGGGCAAGCCTACACCACCTATAAAACCATGTCCCAGGCACTACAGCGTCGGAGTGGTCCCTTCACCCATCTAGTGTGAGTTTAGATACCACTGGACGCTGTATAAATCATCTCATTAAGTAGATGCAAAAAGGCCAATATTATTATTATTGTGTTTGAAGATTTTATGTTGTAATGTGGTGTGTTTTTCTGTTGATGTAATAAATGGTTTCTTCTTCTTCTTTTTCTTATCTCTGTAAGAGATTTCTTCCAGCAAACTTTGATGATGATGACGAACTTAAAAGAAGTGTTCGGAGTTTTCGTTTGTGTTTTGGTTCATTTGTATCCAACCGTTGACGTGCTTAAGCTCTAGCAAGCAGACACAAACGAAATGCCAAACCTAATGGATGGACATTAAACTTACCGTTACATGTAGTAAAATAGCTAATGTACCATTGAACGATCATACGACAGCTATTTGATAATTAGAAACGGTCGTTTGGTGCGCTCGCAGGCATTAAGTTTAAATGCCTCCGGTCTGTTAGGACTGATTCTTATATTGCACTATTGTACTTGATCAAATACCAAATCACCTTTTCCCAAAAAGACTGATTTTTTAAATGTCTTTGTTTGAGAACGCCAGATTGAAAACTGTCAAATTCATGTACAGTCAGTAACACTTTATTTTAAAATCTCATAAATAACGACACTTCTTTTCTCTTTAAGAAACAATACAATACCTAGGTGAAGGAGTATCTATACCTACACAGAAGGAAAGATATTTATAAGATAAGATAAGATGTTCCGCCTAAGATCACGGATTCCAATCCGTCTGTGCACCTCTGGACTTTTTCTGAGGTCTTCTTCTTCTTCTTCAGGCTATATTAGTCCACTGCAGGTCATAGACCTCCCCTAACGCCATAGCGCAAGGAAGTCTAAGTGCACTTTACCGATTGCAAAACCGTATAGGTTTAAACCGGAGGCGTTAAAATTCTTCTTTAAAGACGCTTCGGGTGCTACTTAGCGCCACCAATGGAATAAAAATCATAACTTGTTTTCTAGTACGTTTTCGTCTAAAAGTGAACATGAGAAATTTTAACACCTGTGACAACTATTTTTAGAACTGACAGGACAACAACCAGCCTAGAACTTTAATCGGTTTCCGCTAAAAACGGCCGTTTTGGGCGGAGATTGATTAAAGTCCTTGGTTAATGTATAAAAGCGTACTATAAAATAAGTCACGATTTTTTTCTATTGGCGGCGCCTGTTAGCACCATGGAGCACCTTAAAAACCGAAAATGGGATGTTGGGAAGTGCCGCAAATGGGAAGTTGGGAAGTGGTCTTCTGTGAGCGCTATTTCCGCTCCATAAATTCATTTTGTTTGTGTTTTATAGTAGCCATTGCCTTACGTCGGCGGATCCGGTTTGCTGGTAGAAATTTCTGTTGAAATAAGCTCGTCTAAGTGCTCATTTATGCTACCTCTTACGTCTTGAGTGAATGTTTATTTCTTTGTGTGAAATAAAGTATGTCATTAACGTCTTATCATAATCGTCGATTAGACGGCCTCGGTGGCGCAGCGGTTTGGCACGCTGACTGTAAGACCGAAGGTCTCGGATTCGATCCCCGGCCGAGTCAAACTAGGAAACGAACTTTTCTAGTTTGTCTCGGGTCTTGGATGTTATCTATGTATTATTGTATAAAATCTATCGTCGAGTTAGCACCTCTAATACAAGTCCTTTAGTTATACTTAGTATAGGGCTAACGAGATCTGTGTAATATGTCCATGAATATTATTTATTTATAATCGCTCGTGGTCTTATGGAACCGAGTGATTAGGATCACGGGTTAAGCAACAATAGGCGCACTCAGGTTCTGTATGGGTGATCATCCTATGGCTACCGCTAGTGGCATCTTTTCCGAGCGCTTCCGTGCTTCGCAAGGCACTTAAAGCCGTTGGTGCCGGCTGTCATGTAATGGCAGTCGTAAAGCCATGTCATAGACCGTATGGTTTAATAACTTCTGAGAGTAAGGCCCGCCACAAAGCAAACAAATGACTACATTCAGAAAGAATCGAATATTTTTTTCTTTCTTAATATGTATCTGAGTCTGCCAGTATTTTTTTTTTACCAAGGAGTATGTGGTTCTCACTACTTTTTGATCCCCTCTCGTACAATCCTCCACCCACCCGGACTTGGCCCCAGTAGTACCACTACCATACCACTGTATGGCCAAACCTACCTGCGATGCAGGAAGAGACCCGTGCCCCAGCAGTGGGGACATACCAGCAGTGGGGACATACCAGCAGTGGGAAGGATTTATATCATCATAATCTTCTTACTGTCCGTTGTCGATATAGTTAAATAGGGAAGACTTTATTACACCACCAGAAAAAAGAATAGAACCATTATTTCTTAAATCTAAGTAGTGTTATACAATTGGCGGTCTTATCGCTAAGAGCGATCTCTTCCAGACAACCTTTGGATGGAGTGGATTGCACGAAGAATATAGTCGGTCAGTCCACGACCTTTTCAACTTTTCTGAAACTTCGGAAATGAATAAATATAATAGAGTTTACCTAAATGAAATTAAATATATAACTTTGTATTTAAATGTAGAGGCCGAAGTTATAACTTAGTAACATTACAACATAATAACTTAGCTAGAGAGTCGTTAGACGTAGTCCTCGCAGACGGGTTGCACGGTGCACTCAGAGTCGTGATAGAATGCGCGTGCGCACCACCACGCTCCGATTCGTGTTCCAGTAGAGATGGGGCGACTTCGATAGAGACGATTAACGTGTCGATAAAAAAAATATTGGCAATTTAGGAGATACATAATTAATATGTAAGCATGTGATGTGAGTTGGAGTGAAATCACGCAGTCAACGTATTTTGCGACGTGTAAGATCACATTGTAAAATATACTTATGAAGGTATTAACTAAATATCGGTTACCTCGGGCACTGACTGGAAATTAGCGCTAAGGACTCACTTCCTCAGCACAACGCTGAGTCAGCTTCCTTTTGTGGCAAGTTAGACACATCACACGCTAAACCTATGTCTTTTTTTTCTTTTGTTTTTTGTGTATATCATTTATTTCTGTTGGGCAAATATTATGTCAATTTTTCTGGTTATTATTATGTTTCTGTGGTGTGTTTTGTTGGTATAAAAAATGTCATTTTTTCTTTCTTTAACTATACAGATAATAAGTTGTTAACAGCCGTCTTTTTGAAATTGTTACATAAAGATTTAAAAACCTATTTAGAGGCTAAAAATTTCACCCATGCCGGGATTCGAACCCGCAACCTCTGGCTATCCGTGCCAGCGCTCTACCAATTGAGCCAATGGGCGACTCACGGCATCAGTGAAATTTCGAACCTCTTTACACTATTCTCTGTATTACGTATAGGCAGCGACATCTGGCTTAAGCAAATTGCATCACTTACAGCCCCGACTACCTACTTTGCAGTTAGGTTTTACATCGGAATGATATCACTGTACCCACATGATTATACTAATTTTATTTTTAATGCACTAACCCGTGCTAAGGACAAATTTAAAAACTTGTTTAGAGGCTAAAAAATTTCACCCATGCCTCTAAATAGGTTTTTAAATTGGTCCTTAGCATGGGTTAGTGCATTAAAAATAAAAATAGTATAACATAAAGATTTGTTATGTTTTGTAAACTATCATGCCATGCGTAATCTTTAGTTTCTCTCTGAGCACTGAACTATTTTTGTAGCCTATAAACGTCCTACAACAGGGCACAGGCCTTCTCTCCGAGAGAGCTTAATTACTACGGGTGCCACGGGTATTTGTACACTTCCGATTCTCGGGTTTCCTCACGTCGTTTGCCTCCACAGCTAGCGAGTGGTATTGCTATTATAACTTCACAAATGTTGATAACTTACAAAACAAAGTAATTGGTATATGCCCGCCTGGGAATCGAACCCAGGACTCGCTTCCGCGTCCATTGTTCTTCCCCGTTGGGCTACCTCCACACTTACTGAACTATTAAGTGAACTATTAAATGATCTCTATACAAAGTGTTCCGTGCCTTCCAGTTTTATATATCAGTCCACATTGCTCTACTGCTGAAGGTCAGTCCCCTAAAGCATAACATTTCTTTCTGTCTTAAGCCATCATCTGCTTGTCATGCCCTTGCTGTTACAATTATCTACAAGGTGTTACAAAGGCTCCATAACTATTGAAAATTTAAATGTACTTCTCAATAAGATCCGTTTTTATATCGAGAAAACTTCAAAACTCGCAAAAAATGTCGGTTCTTCCCTGGTAACGTTAGTATAGAACACCAAATTGTTTTTTGTTATTTCGTAGTTCCGCCCCTTCCACTTTAAAACAGGTAAAAGGATTTTGCTATTCCTTATAAACTAAAGCATCAAACATGCAATATATCTTGCTATAAGATAAATATCTGGATATTGAAACCGCGTGTTAGTTAGACCTGAGATTTCCGCACTTAGCCTCATAGTTGGGCCATTGTACATAGCAAGCGCTGAGGTACGCTAACACCTCAGACACTAGGGTTTCCTTACGATGTTTTCCTTCACGGTCAGCGAGTAGTATTGCTACTATAATTTCACAAATGTACATAACTTAGAAAACAAAGTCATTGGTACATGCCGGGGTTCGAACCCACGATCTCCCGATTGAGACCACCGCTCGAAACCGCGTGTTTTGTGTGCTGCTTATATCGACATTCGGATAACACCACTAGCTTCAATGAAATTACATCGTTAGCTACAGTAAATGGCAGGTGAACATTTATATTTTGTTGCAAAATGATCCGTAACGTAACCGAATAGAGCGCGCTCGTGTAAAGGTTGAATCGCTGTCGACTGTACACAGCCGAGGTACCTACTCCCATAGAATCCTAATGAGTAACGTACATGCTTGATCTGGCCTCTTTGAAGTACAGTCGAGAACAATCCCATAATTGACTTTATTATGCAAGCGTTAAAGTAAAATATAAATTGTCTTTTTGTTCAATACTAATCGTCTTCAACGAGAATTTGATCTTGATCTCGAAAATTTGGGTATATTTTTATGCTTCTAATTGAGAACAGTTTTAAATTTTTCAAAAGGTTTTTTTTTTAGATTTTTGCATTTTTGCTGCTTTGCGTTGGCACTACTCTATTCTACATAATACGTATGGTGTACAACATTATCTATTACGGAGGATAACGTTACAAAGAATGAAGGATGAAATAATAAATCTAAGCCTTGAAAATCTCAAAATTTACTTGACTAAAATTAATTATCAAATTAATTTAAAATTTATTTGACTGGTAGAAAATGCTTATGGCATTAAGTTCGCCGCATTGTACAATTTTATAGTGCAATAAAGTATTAATAATAATAATAAAATATGATTTCGATATCGACCCTTGTACGTCCCCTCTGCTGGAGCACGGGTATCTTCCTGCATCGCAGGAAGGTTGGACTATACTCCACCACGGGGGCCAAATCGGGGTTGGTGGAGAATTTTAAGACAGTGGCGGGCCTTACTGTCGGAAGTTGTCAAGCCGCCCATGAGGCCTCTGACATAGCTTAACACTGCCTTAGCATGCCTTGCGAAGCTCGGAAGCGCTCGAAAAAAATGCCACTAGCGGTAGTCACAGGACGGTCACCCATCCTGCATCTGACTGCGCCTGTTGTTGCTGAACTAAAGTGATTGATTACAATCACCCGGTTCGACTAGGCTACGAGCGCTAGTATCACTCTACATAATAAACTTCATGGCATTCAATCATGCTTGATGAACTTTTCTTCTCATCTGTACTCACAACCGTGATGCGACGTGATAGTTAGCTAACAACTACTCGTGCCCTTATTCGTCCCAAAACAGCTCGAACTACCTATGTTCGTCTCCGACTTTGTGCATGACACCTTTTATGAGTCAAGGACTTGGTAACCTCGAAGCCAATTTTAAATTACATTCATAACATTTGCTACTATTTAGTCATGTTTAGTATTTGGCAAGAGTACGTGTCAAGGATGTACGAAGCTAATTTAGGGCACGGTGTAATTACTTTCGTAGGTGCGTGACCATTATCAATCTGGCTTCGTGTTACCTTTGATTAACTTTGCTCAAGAAAGAGTTTCTTTAGAATCAAGTTTCAGAATCGTGTACCTATTGATTCCACAAAAAATACACGTAAAGTGAACAAATTAAGTAAATTACATTAAAAACACATGTAAAAGCTTGCGTTTCTTTGGATGTTTCACGAACCATGATAAGTTGTTGTTTATTCCATATTGATCGACTGCCCTCTTTTACTTAAAAATATCGACCTCAGGGTACCCTGAAACAACTCCGGAAATCCCATAACACCTTTATTTTTTTATTTATTATATACGTTTATTTCGGATAAACAAATCCATAGAGTTGTTAGTACGAGCTTAGTCTATGTTAGTAAGATACAATTAGATAACGCTCTTTTTTTTAATGATAAATTAATGTAAATGCACCTTGGAGTGGTGCTTCAAAAACGAGTGCTTTATGCCCTCCCTTGCGTCGTTCCGTTCTCGGAGCTAACGCTATTCCGAGTCTTTGCAAATTGGCAAATAACAACAGCGGTAGGTTTGATCTGTTTAATGACAACATTTGGAATAAATTAAAAACTAATATATTTTGTGACCATTTGATTGGAGATCACTAAGCTTTTTATACAATGCGTGCCTTTTTGTTTCTACTATACTTTTATTCTTATATACACTCTATTTTAAGTAGTGGGTCGTTGTCCGATTTTTCGACGACGAAACGCAACCGTTTTTTCTGGAACGAAAACAGGTCCTCGAAACGGTCCTCGTTCGCAACTGGTTTCATTGTATGAGAACGAGCAAGGCGCAGAGGACGGTCAAACGAGTGCGAACGAGACGAAATCACGAAATATCGGAAAAAATAAGTTGTTTTACACGATATTCGACAGTATACTCATACACATAAGGATTACTTTATTGTATCACAGACCAAAACGAACGGAACTAGCAAAGAGCCGACGACGACGTCGCAATGATCTCATTACGTTCTAGGCTCTATTAATATAGCACTAAAGGACATATCCGCGTCAAACAATCTAAGGACTGGTCTCGCGACGAACAAACGCTGGCACTGCTTTAGAGTCTCTGGCACTGCTTTATAATGAAACGTAAAACGGTCCTATCGTCGCGGAACACAAAACGGTCTTATAAAACGGTTCGTCTTTGCAACGATCACGCCTTTTAAGATTTAACAAGTAACGCATGTGGTGTTTACCTTTAATTGGTTATTGTATCAAGACTCAGCCTAGACTTAAGTTACTTGTTACGCATGCACAAAAAGTGTTGCTAGACCTAATAAAATAAACAAATATAGTATGTAAGGTTAGTAAGCTGCATTCCCAGTGGACTGCCCCATCTACCAAAGAACCAGAGGATTGGGTAATTCCTGAGCAGAGACTGCAAATCAAGATATGTAGCGAAGGGTCAGCTGGATTAGGATGGCCAAGAACAGAAATATGTGACATCCAGCAGCTTTGGCTCAAACCTTCAGCATAATACTGAGCCATAATACATGTGGACCAAAGGTGAATGAAATTTCTACATATTTTCGGGGTTCGAACCCCGGCTGGGGAACGAAAAAAAAAAACCTCCATGTCTTGAATGTTTACATGTTTGTGACGTCGCTCTTACGACAGGGTATCTTAATGTGGGGCCAGAAGCAATGTACGTGTCTGTATGTAAATGTTATGTTATGTTATTTTCAGTAAATTTTTACTTTGTCTTTACCTGACCTACGTTTATTGTTGCTTATCACGGTGTACAAATACAAATAAATGTTTAGTCTATCTGCCTAAAAGAAATGCAAGCATCTGGCGCACCCTGGGCAACAATCAGCGAGTCCCTTATGCTTATTGGCAAATCCTTTCACCACGATGGCTTACCATCGATACGCTAAGAAGAATAATGAAATATATTCTTATGGCTTTGTATATTATATTCTTATTAATGCACTAACCCGTGCTATGGACAATTTTAAAAACCTATTTAGAGGCTAAAAATTCCATCCATGCCGGGACTCGAACCCGCGAACCCTAAATAGGATTTTATAATTGCCCTCGGCACGGGATAGTGCAACAAAAAGAACATACTAAAAACATATTTACAAAACAGATGATCGCATTTTTTTTATTTATAGGTATGTATGTATCGACAACAATACAAATGAATACCATTAATACATAAGTATCCGAAACTTTACAACGAGAACAACCTTGGTAGCTAACCGTTCACTTTTGCCGTCTGATCAGCTCTGGCTCTGGCACGGTTAGCCAGAGGTCGCGGATTCGAATCCCAGCAAGGGTGGATTTTTTAGCCTCTAAACAGGTTTTTAAAAATTAAATATATTGTTTGTACAGTCATTTTTAGAAGACCAAAGCAAACATCGGCCATTCAACGGCCACCGCTGTTAGTTTCTCCGTGCTTTATGCCGTCCATTGTATGTGCGTCGGAAAAGCGACCGCAAAATCGCGTCTCACGAGCCTCGATACTTTCCCTTCGATTTGTGGTTTTGTCATGATGCAGATCATAACTGAAGTCGCTTTTACACTCATCCAGTAGCTGTTTCTAGTGATACTTGATTACTGTGATGGGTCGGCACTGACTCAATATAATCAGTGTGTTTTAAGGCGCTTTATGGTCTAATTAGCGCCAGCAATGGAATAAAAATCATAACTTTCTTCACTGATGCCGGTAAGTCTGAGCTAATGGGCGACTTGCGTGAACTTTTAAATTTCGAACCTTATTACAATACTCTCTGTGTTACGTACAAGTAGCAATACAGAAAGATAATACAAAGACCAAAATTCTCGTAATATTTATACATCTATTTGTACCACTGGACGCTGTATCAATCATCTCATTAAGTAGATGCAAAAAGGCCAATATTTGTACTCGTACAAATAAAAAACGTTAAACGGGTTAAACGAAACCATACCGCGGTACTACAACCGTCTAGCGCCATCTATTGACACGTTTTAGAACTACAAATTGGCATAGAAAGACAAATTAGCATAAAAATACATGGTTGTGTTTGTGATTATCTTATTGGACGTTAATTCTAATTTAAAAATATATAAAAATATCACATAATACAGCGTTATACAAATATACTTCAGTAAGTAGCTGCCCCAGCTACTGGAGTCATGTAAATAAGCTTTATGGGAACTCTCGTTTTCAACCGGAAGGTATTGGAAAATGGGGTTCTGTAGTTTTTGTTCTCCAGGCTGATGATAACAATTCTTTGTGCGTATTCTTCACGTCGACTTATTATGCAATCTCCCTTTCCAGCTGTTGCTAACCTTTGTGATGTCACAATTCGAATCCGGGCTGGGACAAAAAAAACCCCAGGTCTTGGACGTTTACATGTATGTGATGTTGTTGTTTCTGGTTCCCACGAAACAGGGTACCCAGTGTGGGGCCAGAAGCAATGTATGTGCCTGTATGTAAATGTTATGTTAATTGTAATCATTACTGTTGAGAATAAGATCCTCTACAAATCTCTTGGTATTTATTAATCGATTGTTTATTGTTTTAAAGTATCAACACTGATATAAAGTAGAAATCTAAGCTATCATTACATCGTGAGGAAACCTGAGTGTCTGAAGTGTTTAAATACCTCGCGCTTAAAATTGTCAAGCCGCGGTGGGCACTCACATGATAATTATGCCCACACTCTCTCTCTGAGAAAAGGCCTATGCCCTTCTCTCAAACGTTTGTAGGTTACATAAAAAAGATAAGTATAACACGAATCGCTCGTAGCCCCGGCTGCCTGGGTGATCTTAAAACAATAACGAAAGTTAAGCAACATAGGGCGCGTTCAGTGCATAGATGGGTGACCATGTATGACTAACGCTAGTGGTATTTTTCCGAGCGGTTCCATGCTTTGCAAGGCACGATAAGCCAAATGAAAGACCTTAGGGCGGCTTGAAAACTTCTGACTGTAAGATCAGCTACTAATTTTGCAAGCCTCCAACGTGGTGGTGGAGTATGGCCTATGCATTCCTTAGGGAAGAGACCCGTGCCCCTCGGTGGGGACATAATGGGTTGATGATGATGATAACAAGAAAAAAATATGAGTAGGTAATTATGAGTAGAAATATCAATAATTAATTGATGGTACTTACGCATCAATTGTCCTTTCTAAGTAGGTATGTCATAATATACGTCTACGCCCACTATTTATTTCTGACTCACTACAATATGTGGCATTACAATAATATGGTGTACGTAGTTAATCATAAACCGGCCGGCCAAAATAGGTCGTAGGATAAAAATGACGCTGGCCAAGTCTGTTAGTAAATATGTGTAAATCTTTAATGATGTACTATTACTAATATGACTAATATTAGTAATATATACAATGTGAAATTAAGATGTGGAAATCGTTAGATGACAATGATGTCTGGAATTAAAGCCAGTACGTACAATGCAATGTTCTATGTTTTAAAATAATTATGTAAACTCTGTTAATTAAGGACTTTGAAAATACTAAGTTTGGTCTTTTCAAAATTATCTAGATTTTGAAATGAACTCCTAGTTTTAATTGTAACGTTCATTAGGCCGCAGCTTCTGAGCTACTTTGAATAAAACCTTTTCATTTGATTTCATTTCATTAAATCTTCAAATGTAAAAAAAAATTGTTACCTTGCACGCACAATGTCAGTGCCGCATGAGCTGCGTTCCGCTGCGTTTCATCTGAGGGTTTCCACACGGAGTTTTTTTCATTCACTTTTAGCGCTAGTAGCCGTCACAAAATATTCCCCCTCTTTATAACACATTTAGGTACTTACATAGGCTGCTACTTATGTATGCGGAATCTGGGATTCCAATAAATTTAAACGCAATGTCGTACCTCCATGTGCAAATTCGTTCTTTTTTTAAATACTGGCCGCTAATATTTTTCTCCTATATACGTTAGTGTTTTGTTTTTGTTGGATTTAAAATGTAATATCGCTAAAAAAATGGAACTCACTCGTGAAAATATTCGTGCTATGATTTATTACGATTTTCGACGTGGTTTAACACAACAACAGTGCGTAGATCAATTAACTTCGACTTTTGGTGGTGAAGCTCCATCAAAAACGACTGTGTATCACTGGATTAGTGAGTTTAATCGCGGGCGCAGTAAGCTCACGGACGAAGTTAAAGAAGGTCGCCCGAAATCGGTGGTTGTGCCACCACATATTGAAGCTGTGCGAAAACTTATAATGCAAGACCGCCATGTTACGTATCAAGAGGTAGAGGCTATTCTGGGCATATGTATGGCGAGCATTCATAGGATATTACAGGCACATTTGTCTGTAAAAAAATTTGTTCGCGTTGAATCCCGCACAACTTAACTCAGGATCAAAAAGATGCTCGCGTCGAATGGTGCAAGAAAACCTTAAAGAAATTCAGCGGAGGCAACTTAAAATCTGTTTATAATATCTACAGAGGTGGCGAATCCTGGATCTACGCGTACGATCCCGAAAATAAACAACAATCAACAGTTTGCATGTTTACAATGAGCCGAACCCTACGAAAGTGGCTCGTGCAAAAAGCACTGTAAAGCAAATGGTGGCCTGCTTTTTTGGTATTAATGGCCATGTGGCTACAATACCACTGGAGAATCGCAGAACGGTTAATTCGGAGTGGTACATGACCATTTGTTTGCCGGAAGTATTTGAAGACGAATTTAGAGAAGTATTTATACGCCAAAACAACCAGCGACGCAGAATCATACTTCACCATGACAATGCCAGCTGTCATACATCTCAGGAAACAAAGTACATTTTTGGATGGTCAAAAAATAGAATTGATGGGTCATCCACCGTACAGCCCTGATATGGCTCCCAATGATTTCTATTTATTCCCAAATGTAAAGAATAAATTACGTGGTCAACGATTTTCGACCCGTGAAGATGCCGTAGATTCGTTCAAACAGCACGTTTTGGACATACGAGTACCTCAATCAGAGTGGAAAAAATGTTTTACAAATTGGTTTCATCGAATGCAAAAGTGCATCGATCATAGTGGAGAATACTTTGAAACCCATAAAATCGTATTTAGCCATATACATTTGTTTATTTTTTCTATTCCGCATACTAGTAGTCATGTCTATTTCATTTTTACTCCCAAACCTCCTGCGGGCGGACTGGTAGAAAATGCAATGAACATTAAGTCTGTCTTTTGTACAATAGAGAATTATCCTACTAATATTATAAACGCGAAAGTTTGTAAGTATAGATGTTTGTTACTATTTAACGTAAAAAGTAACGAATAAATTTTAAAGAAACTTTACAATAATATAACTTATACATCAGAACAACACGTAGGCTACAATTTATAAAGATAAGATAAGAATATTCTTTATTGTACACCAGAGCACATATTATAAAACATGTAAAGATCCAAAGTACAATTGGCGGCCTTATTGCTAAAAGCAATTTCTTCCAGACAACCTTACGACGGAAAGATAGTGTATGAATTGTCCAAAATATGACGATAAGTATCAAGTAGGAAATAATCTACCCGATAATGTTGCGCAGACGGAGTTGCAGGCACCAGCCAGTTAATAATATTAAGGTTAAGTTCTTACGCAGCGAAAATGTAGCGAATCTTTCAAATTTATTACAACAACTTAAAAGAAATTAGCTAAGTTGCAGAAAGATTGATTCGCGCTCAGATTTAATTATATGCATAATTAATGATTACATAGTGATATTGAAAGTAATAACTTTAAGTGAGTAATTATGATTACCTAAAGTAATTAACAAAACGTGGGACTGAGAGTGAAACGTAAAGTCAGGTTAATGTGGCAATTATAACTTATGAGAGCGTAAAGATATAGCTTTCATACTATTTGTTGTACGTTTTGTGGGTAATTATTAACATATTCATGCTATATTTATACAAATTAACAAATAAAGTATTAAGAGCACTTACTAGGCGTATAACTTCCGACTTGAGGTTTGATTGTCTGCTCTACTTTCAAAAACGTAACAAAGCGTTGGTTTGGACATATAAAGCAACTTTTTTTTTATAGACTATTTACGCCCCACTGCAGGGCACACCCCTTCTCCCAGAAAGAAATAGTATAGGCTTAATTACCTACCACGAGTGACCACCGCGGATCGGCAATTATAAGCGCTGAGGTATTCGAACACATCAGACGGCCAGGTTTCCTCACGATGTTTTCCTTCGCCGTTACCGAGTGGTATAACTATTATAACTTCACAAATGTACCTATACCTGAGCCAAAGTCGATAAAGAATAGCGATAAACAAACCGTTGCTAGACAACGACTTGTTTACACCTAAAAGGCAGATGTTAACAACCTTTTCTAGAAATCATTTTTATACAAATAATAATCGTTCCTCCTACTAATGTAAAATGCTTATTTATATGTTTATGATGTTTATGATTTTATAGTGAAAGGCTTAACCGATTTGAATATGACATATGACAACACTGAAATATGACACACAGATGTAACAACCATCCACGCGAGCCATGCCACATGATTTTCCTAATAGAATTAAGCGCGTTTAAGCAAAAAACATATAAACTCTTCAACTTTATAATATTAATAAGTACCTATAGATGCTACTATGAAAATGAGGAGATTGGGACCTACTGCAAATATTCCAATAAAAGAAAGTTCTTTGTATATATTTTTATTCATATGTTTACACTAATCATCACTGTCACTGGCCAAAGAGGAGGATAAATTTGTGTCTCCGGAGACTTGAATTATAAATTCATCAATGACATTATCCATTACACCATCAAATTCGGCGTTTTCTTCTCTTCTTTAATTACGTGTTCAACACAACGTTGCCATGCTGCTGGAGTAATTTTACTTATTGCCTCATCTAACAGGACCTTTAAGTTCGGCCACTTAAAAAGTTTTTTTTTTGGCAGCAACATGGCCTTTTACTTGCCCCCATATGATTTAATTTATACCTCCACGTATTGACAAACGACTAAACTTCACTTGTTGGCATAAACTAAATTCCCCAAAATGTTTTTCACGCCTGAATTTCATCCATGTTTCTTTTTCTGTAGGGCTGTCGCGTAAAATTAATGTCGAATTTTTTATAGTTTTTCAAAATAACAAGGTAATATGCATGTTATTTGAGTGATTCTATTTAAATATGCTGTAATAGGAATTGCTAATAAATAGTTAATAAGTAAAAGGCTACAATCATGTAAACAATAGAAGATTTTTAAAACGTGAGTTGTGATAACCCTAAATTGGTTTGTTTACCTCTATTCTTTATCGAATTTGGCTTAGGTATAGCTTAAAATCAATATTTTTTTGTCAAAATCTGACAAGTGATTAAGGAGTTATAAGGATACACAGAATAGGACATACATACACACACATATGCACTCACACACACAGACACACACATACAGACACACAGACACACACACACACAAACACACACACACAAACAAACACACGCACGCACCCACGCCCGCACACATATATACAGTCGAGTTTGATTCGTATGTATATATCTTGGGTAAAAAGGTGGGAACGCAAGGAACTCTTACTTCCATACTCATTCACTCACGCACAACCTTACCGACTCACTCACACACTTACCAAAGCAAAGTAGTCCATTACCTTCATCTCCGCCGCACAAAGGCCAAATAAATAAACCGATTTAAACAGACAGATTTCCAAAAGCAAATAAAAGACTATTGTTTGTTGAGGCGTTCAGTACGGTTCACTGAGCCTAGTTATAAGTAAGTGCGTCTAATGCAAAAATAACCAGCCACTATGCAAGACCATTTCAGATCTAGCATTGCATCTGCACTTGAAGCAGCAGGGGGCCTTACAATCGCTGCTTGATTCTTTACGGTCAGTATTTATCATTACAAAAGCTATAATGAAGTGGTTCGATAAAATTACTGCAACAACAAGATCTAGCTCGTAGAAAAGGTTACATTTCGACTAACTGTGTAAAAATTCGCTGTTTCGGCTTTATGACGACCTCTGTGGCGCAGCGGTAGCGCATCTCCCTTCCATGCAAGAGGTCCCGGTTTCGAACCCCGGCTGGGGACAAAAAAAACCCCAGGTCTGGAATGTTTACATGTTTGTGATGTCGTTGTTTCTGGTTCCCACGACACAGGGTATGCTAGTGTGGGGCCAGAAGCAATGTATGTAAATGTTATGTTATGTTAATTGTAATCATCGCTGTTGAGATCCTCTACAAATCTCTTGGTAATTATCTTAATCGATTGTTTGTTGTTTTCAAGTGTCAACACTAATATAAAGTGCAAACCTAAAATATCATTACATCGTGAGGAACAAGAATAACTTAATAATAACATTTACATATTACAGGCACATACATTGCTTCTGGCCCCACACTAGGATACCCTGTGTCGTGGAAACCAGAAACAGCGACATCAGCGAATCAGGTACAGCAGAAAACCAGCGCTGATCACTCGTGGCTAGCATTTTGCTGAGCTGCAGCCTTTTTCTTTTGTTGCGCGGTTACGGCACGAAGGTTAGGACATACTCTACCACGGGGGCCAAGTGCGAAAGCATGGAAGCGCTCGAAAAAATGCCACTAGCGGTAGTCACGGGACGGTCAACCAGCCTGCACTTGACCGCGCCTGCTGTTACTTAACTCAACCACGGGAGCCAAGTGCTAAAGCATGGAAGCGCTCGGAAAAATGCCACTAGCGGTAGTCCCGGGACGGTCAACCATCCTGCACTTGACCGCGTCTGTTGTTGCTTAATTCAAGTGATTGATTCCAATCACTCGGTTCGCCTAGGCCAAGAGCGCTTTTTTCTGACATTTATCAAAAATAATTCCTTATGATTATACTCTTTTTAATGCACTAACCTGTGCTAAGGACAATTTTAAAAACCTATTTAGAGGCTAAAATTTCCACCCATGCCGGGATTCAACCTCTGGCATGGATATCCGGAATTTTTAGCCTCTAAATAGGTTTTTAAAGAATTCCTTACTTCGAAATATTTTTTTGATATCTAGTGTATGCAGTGGACGATTACGGACTGATTGATTATTTGAGTAACTCCGATCACACGCCAGCAACCTTCGTCCATCCGACCGTCCATCTATTAAGACTCTTATTCCCACGACATAGAGCTGACAACTTCCAATCAAGATCAAATACTAATGTCACCTTAAAGTTTAAGAACTTCCTCGAAGATGCAAAAAATCAGGCAACTTAGTCATTGCAATTAAAATAAAAAGATAATAATTATAGTATAACAGCCTTACTAATAAACTTGGTGTAAGTATTGTATGACTACGCAGTGTTTTGTCTCTTTTCTTCCAACTGAAAATTGCATTCAAATGACGTGAACAAAACACTGTATAACTATACCAGGCTTATACGGTGTTTATTAGTAAGAGCCTAATAGTTGTAATATAACCAATCATATCTAATTATTCATTCTATGAAACTCACTACCGTTTGGCTAGCGTCATTTGCTAAGAAGCAGTCTTTGAAGACTAGTACGTAAATAAAACCGAAAACTGTACCTTTGTAGTAAATAATGAATTACCCATGAATAGCGTGGAATAGCTGTGTGATGTCGGCCTAGAGAACAGCAAAGATAAAGATAAAGATTTATTCACATAAAAATTGTACAAATTATTTTGTGAAGTCCCTGATCTCTGAGCTAAGTAAATACCTGTGTTACAAAGATCAGTGCCCTCTCCCAATTTAGATGATACGCGGTAGTACATAATTACAAGACACTAAAAAACAATCAGCATAAAAAAAATTATAATAAATTAGCCAACAAAAAATAAAAATAGATAACATAACAACATAGTTTATGTATGCTTGTATTTGTGTGTGTGTGTGTCTGTGTATTGGACACAGTAAAAACACTTCAAGATCACGAATATATAGATCTCAAGAGGTCCTCGGTATCAGAGTAAGACAACTGTAACAAATATGCCTTCAGAGTGATTTTGCACTGGTATGAGTTCATATTACGGATGTCTAGGATTTTGTTTATTTTATTATAGAGCATGCTCCCCAAGATGTTATAATTTTGACTTGCAAATGCACCAACCCAAATTCTTCCCAAGGGTGTCGTAAAAGGCGACTAAGGGACACAAACCGGGGGGTGGGCATCAGCGCCCCCTGCAGTACAATTCCATCAAACTGCGATCCCCAACCCGCATGCCCAGCTTGGGGATTATGGGCATTACCCCCCAATGATGGCACAACCTTGCGCTATGGCGCTCATTCGAGGGCTATGTCCAGCAGTGGACTAATATAGCCTGAAGAAGAACAAGAATGTCGTGAAAGCAAAAGAGCTCTGTCAGGATCGTGGCTAGTGGCAAACCTTGTTCTTTGTCTACTCCTCCAGCATACAAACGTAAGTTTATGTAATGTAATCGTAACATAATTTTGCGGTAATTTTCCATCAAAAACTACACGCAACCTATTTTTGCAGTTGTATAGGAAAGAGTAATTACTTGTACAATGCAAAATTAACATTGTACCTAGTAATATTTAATGCTGGGTAGTTGAAAATCTCTATATCCTGTGAAAAAAGCTTCAGGAACTTTTGATGTCCTCACAATACTGATAAAATCATAGGAACTCCTATATTTATTAGAGTATACAAAACGTCAAACGATGTATGCAACCTAATATTAAGGCTAATATTGATTCAGAATCGTAAGGGTCCTAATCGCACTTAACCAGTTTTTTTCTTTACGATAGCAAATGACAGACCAGCTGCGCCTGCGCTAACCATCTCAGACCTTCTACTACCATCACAAACCGTAAACAATGAGTATCAAGTGCAAATCAAATACAGAGGAGAGTCTGCTACGCGAGCGTTAAAGGCAATACAACTGGTGACCTTAGAATCCAAAGGGATAGTATGATATTGAAGAACACCAAGTTGGCATAGTAATGAGTGAATCAATTTGTCAACGAGAAGATGACGTAATGGCCATCTCTGTCTGTCGTTTCCTTATTGACGATAGCAATGTAGGTCTGTCCGCTAGCGACTTCTATTGTTTTGAGACCAAAAGGTATATAAAGTAAGTAGGAAGGGAGAACCTAGAGCCTTCTTTTAAGGCATTGTGGTACAATGACAATTGCATGAAAATGGCGATTTAATGTCGATGCTGCTTGAAGTCTACGCGCGCACATACATCGAAACTTCTAGGCGTCAATGGCATGAAAAACACCCCGCGGTATAATTCAGTAACAGAATCGAGGCAGTGGTATAAAACCTTATTAGATAACTTAATATTTTAAAAACTATACTATTTTTATGTTTAATGCACTAACCCGTGCTAAGGACAAATTTAAAAAAGCCAGAGATTGCGGGTTCGAATCCCGGCATGGGTGAATTATTTAGCCTCTAAATAGGTTTTTAAATTTTATAAACTGTTGGGGCAAACTTCGTACCGCCATTGAAACCATTAAACGATTCTTGTTAACATGGCAACGCAATAAATAAATAGTAAATATCTTTGAGTTTGGCTTGAAAGAAGGCCATGGTAACAATAAAATATTACCCTACGGGAACGCATTACCGGGATAACAAGTATCCTATGTCACAATTCCGATCTATGTCTATCTGTATGCTAAGTTTCATGTAACTCCGTTCAGCCGTTATTGCGTGTTTGAATAACAAACATCGTATTTTGTTTTCTCTGGACACATATTAGTGTAAACTACATTATTGAATTTGAACTTATCTTAAATTTTCAAAGACACCATTCTTTAAAACTCTCTTTAGAGACCGTATACACAATCTGTGATTAGGTACGTCCTTTACCACTTCGGTGCAAATAATAGCTCGTGTTTGGGCAGTTAAAGTTATTGATGACAATCATGTAGTCTTAACCTAGGTAGCAACCGATTAGGTTTGAGATTATTTGAGAAAATTAGGTGATGGTCAGAGTGGAGGTTTTTTCCCGCTGCGTTTTTCTCTACTGTACTACGGCCCGAAGGCAGCGGCTTACGTTACCAAATTAAAATAAAATTGTTTATTTTCTTTCCGTGCTCCGCAAGGCACGTTAAGCCGTTGGTGCCGGCTGTCATATAACGGCAGTCATTAAGCCATGTCAGTGGCCTTATGGGCGGCTTGATAACTTCTGACAGTAAGGCCCGCCACTGTCTTACAATCCTCCACCAACCCGGACTTGGCCCCCGTGGTGGATTATTGCCTAACCTTCCTGCGATGCAGGAAGAGACCCGTGCCCCAGCAGTGGGGACATACAAGGGTTGATAACGATTTTCATTACAAAGTTTACAAACAATAAAGGTGCTGGACCCATTTACATTGCACATTGACATTCAGCAATGTTTGCGTTAAGATATTTTTTTTTATATTTCTTAGAGCTTTTTTTAACCTATTTAGAGGCTAAAAGTTCAACCCATGCCGGGACTCGAGCCCGCGACCTCTGGCTAACCGCTGGTAGAGCGCTGGCACGGATAGCCAGAGGTTGCGGGTTCGAATCCCGGCATGGGTGAAATTTTTAGCCTCTAAATAGGTTTTTAAATTTGTCCTTAGCACGGGTTAGTGCATTAAAAATAAAAATATTATAATAATGGGCAACTACCGGCATCAGTGAAATTTCGAACCTCTTTACAATACTCTCTGTATTACTTACAGGCAGCGACAAAAAATTGTCCCTAGCACGGGTTAGTGCAATAAAAAAAAAGTAATAATGATTCTTAGCTGCTAAGTGATGATTTTAAGGTTAAAGATGATTTGAGAAAAGATGGTCGACGAAGATGAAAAGATGGAAGAAAAAAACGCAAAGTAAATTCTTTACGTTGAAATAAAATAATTTGATTTGAATCCCACGATTCTGATTCACGTTTACGCAATCGCAAAATGTGATACACATTTGGACACGCTCCGTCGCACTGGCACTTTTTCTAGGCCCGAAAATCGACTGTCATTGCATAATTCCAACGGTACCAACGACCTTTAGGCTACTGATTGATCGAATTACACACAGTTGCATCTCTAGCTAATTTGTTGTCCGGTGAACTGGAAAATTTGCCGCCGGGTTCCGTTTGTACCGTCGATTGGTTCCAGAGACGATGGATTGAGGATTACTTAATGATTATAATAACTTCCACACAAAATCACTTGTGTTGGACCCATACTAGGGTATTCTGTGCTATGGTAACCAGGCAACGACATTAAGATAACAATATTCTTTATTGTACACCAGGAAAAAACAAACATAAATAATTATAAAGATACAGTACAATTGGCGGCCTTGTTGCTTCCAGACAACCTACGATGAAGAGTACCATAGTACCATTTAATTTTAATTTAATTGTAATTATCGTGCGTTATAATTATACTTGAATTTAATTTTATGCATGTTCATATATATAAATAATGATCTTATGTTTGTTCGAAACTGTACAACAATTGTAACGAGTAATTTATTACTGAATCGCATCCAAACCAGATTTATAATTTTGTGAAAAGAAAATAATAACAATGCTCAGTAAATAGTAGATTGTTAACGAAGGGCTGTATGACATTAATTGCATATGAGGTTTTGGCTTGCCACACTTTATTGCCAGGTGTAGCATAAAACCTATTTATGCCACACCTGGCAATAAAGTGGCTTTTTCCGCACGCTGCGCGTACGGAAAAAGCCGCTTTCTGGCCAAGTGTAGACATAAAAAGATGTACACAACACGGTAGGTAATAAAGACAGCTCTCGATCGCATATTTACGTCCCTCGCTTGCAGCTCAGGCCGCAAACTTCTGCGATCTCGGCCTTTCTTTGTATTACCACCCTAGTTGTGTAATGTACTATTACAGGCTAAAAATTCCACCCATGCCGAGATTCGAACCCGCGACCTCTGGGTATCCGTGCCAGCGCTCTTTCCAACTGAGTCGCCCATTAGCTGAGCCTTGTTTTTTTTGAATTGACAATGTCCCATTTTTTTAAATTAGAACGCTATCAAAGAAGTAAAAAACTTAAAAAAGGTTAACCCTATATAATGTTTGTAGGTGATTTTAGCACAGTATAAAAAAAATATAATACAATCACCTCCAAACCAGGCTAGAGTTATTAGGTGTTACAATTGCTATAAACAACTACGATCTAGCGTGTTATCGCGACAATCTGTGACTCTACAGTGAAATGTAGAGTTCACATTGCGGGAAATGGGTTGATGGCTAATGACGATTCGAGGTGTAATTTTGTAGAGTATAGTAATCACTCTACGCTGTATACAATGTGCTTTACGTTTGGTACAATCTACAATGAAAAGTTTTGCCTAGGACAA
This sequence comes from Yponomeuta sedellus, assembly GCA_934045075.1. Taxonomy (NCBI): domain Eukaryota; kingdom Metazoa; phylum Arthropoda; class Insecta; order Lepidoptera; family Yponomeutidae; genus Yponomeuta; species Yponomeuta sedellus. Next base: position 21,789,973 of record OW203734.1, on the reverse strand, counting down.
ATTATGGGGAAAGTTCTTTGACCCTTTTTGGAGTTATTTTCTAAGGTTATCAACATTCTTAACTGTTTTTCTGCCCTTGTTTAACTGCGAAATTATTACATATATTGATGACTAATTAACCGTTTGTCTTTATATAAAACCATGATTATTTGCAAAAAGTTTAAGTCTATTATAAATTTATTTGACTTATGATTAGTATTCAGCAAATCTAATATTCTAACAGTATTTGCTATCGAACTCATCCGAAATGGTTTCACGGGCATTGTAGACGCTTCTATAATAAAATCTCTCAAGATATATTAAGCTTGCCTGAAACGCGGTGTTAAGAACACTTCTGGCAAAAGGGCTACTATAACATAGTTAGTTAGTTAGTTATACCTGATATTTCCGCACTTATCTGTCTGTCTCATAGTTGGGCCATTGTACGTAGCAAGCGCTGAGGTACGCTAACACCTCAGACACTAGGGTTCCCTTACGATGTTTTCCTTCACGGTCAGCGAGTAGCATTGCTACGATAATTTCACAAATATACATAACTTAGAAAACAAAGGTACATGCCGGCTACCTCAACATTCGGCACCGGTACTCTGATTCAACTATTACAGTTTTGTATTATGTAGTCTATAAACATCCCACTACCATAACATAAAGGATTATTTAAATGACAATGATGTCTGGAATTAAAGCCAGTACAATGCATGAGTTCTATGTTTTTATAATTTTGTAAACTCTGCTAATGAAAAGTCTGGAGTTTTTGTCCATTGTCGTAAAATAAAAATACTTGATATCATAAAAGTTTATGTGGGATGATAATCTTACCAAAATAATACTTTACTACACATATTAAAGCTCTTTTACTAAAGATTACATCTTTAGTAAAAGAGGACGTTCGGTGAAACTGATATATTTATTCTGCAGAAGGTGTAAGTATGATTTAAAACGTCGCTATCAGTAACACAAGTCTTTAACTAAATTAAAACAATGTCAGACCTTGACAATAAACAATACAATAACAAGATTATTATTCTCAAGAACACTGGCTACATTTTTCATTAACACTTCCTAGCTCACACAAAAGAGTGACAATTGGTCATACAACTTTGCACTAGTTTATACAGTTTGCTAGTAATTATACTATTTTTTTTTAATGCACTAACCGGTGCTAAGGAACAAATTTAAAAACCTATTTAGAGGCTAAAAATTTCACCCATGCCGGAATTCGAACCCGCAACCTCTGGCTATCCGTGCCTCTAAATAGGTTTTTAAGTTTGCTAGTAGTTTATACATCTTATGCCAAATTCAAGTTGTAAAAAGACCAAGAAAATATACTGCTATCATCTACTATGCTACAATCAAGTTGTAAAGAGACCAAGAAGTGAATGAATCTTCCTTAGAAAACCTTACTTAAACCCCAATGGACGGTACCTATGATTTAAGTTCTGTGCTAGCATAATATAGACCTTCGCTACCTAAGCATTGGTTTGCTCAGTGTTTACATGTGGGCTACTTGTTAAACGTGTGATTTCCCAAAATTGTGTGGCAATTAGCTTGCCGGGCTTATATCTTCGTGTGAAGTGCGAAATAAGTTGAGGGACGGAACCCAGTGTTGACAGTGTTGTGTTGTCGGGCGACGGATCTACCTGTTGTAGTAGATACTTGCATAAAACTATTGTGTCGGGTAATCTTCAATAAAGAGTATTACTTGAGCTAGCACACGCGTCGTATTATTGCTCATACCCAAATACTACATGGTGTTAGGTGTGGGGTGCGAACCCACATACCCCCTCGGAAACTAGAAGTTAATAAGAATATGTTTTTTATTTATTTTAGAATACATAGGTCCTTTTTTTATCTTTATTTCATTAGGGGCTTTTGTACCTTACGAGGACATGTCAGCCCCATTGTACCTTATTCTAAAGTTATTAACTTACGTTAACAGAGTCTTAGCGATTATCTAAACTATCTCTGACAAATTTATAAATTAACATAGCTTCTTTCGAAATGGGATCGGAGAGTAACGTCTGGAACTTGCCTACTTCTAAAATGTTTATATTGAGTGCATCTATCAGTGCGTCTCTTTTATGTTGGTTTCCTATGCATTCCATTAACAAATGTTGAATATCTTCCACAGTACCACATTTCTCACAGTTTGGTGATTGGACTTTTTTCATAAGAAAACCAAAATTATTTAATGGGATGTGACCAGAGCGGATTCTATGAGCCAGTATAATAAGATTCCTGCTTAAATTTATATTTAGAAACCACGGAATGCGAGGAGGTTCACACTGCAATGTCCTACCAAGTCAATGCAATACCAAATGCCTTTTTCTACTGATCTTTTATTATAATGTCACAAATAAATGACAATAACACACAGAAATAAAATGAAAGAAATATGTATATATCTTCGGTCAATCTCGGTTATAGTTGCGCCGAACGGAATGCTAATGTTGGTACAGTGGACTGCCCACATGCTCACACAGACACGACAAATTCTCATTTTTGAAAGCCCTCAATCGGCTCCGAAATTAGGCACATTAGATCTATCTAAATCTGTCTGATAGACAACGTTAAATCTGGCCCATGGTGTTTAACCATAACCTCTTTCTCTTTTTTGGGAATAGATTAATTTAAAATAGTATATAAATGATACTAAATATTATCACTCTACATTCACCACACACTACATTTTTCCTTCACACACACACTACATTTCACAGATACACAATTTTCACACTCACACTTTTCACTTGCATGCTAGAATAAATATATTTAATACTAATTTCATTAAATTTATGTTTTTAACTGCAGAATTATTTAAATCTTATAATGTAGCAATAAAATTAAAAATAAAGCTTTACCTATGTCATAAGTCATAAGTCAAATTGATAAAATTTACCTTTTGGTACTTCGTAATAACTAGTGAATAACAATATGTTGCTCTATGGTAAATTTCTATGATATAAATATGGATGGAACACTGATGCTCTATACAACAGGCCCTGCCTAGTTTAGACATCAGGCATTCATTATTAAGTGTAAGCCCTGGAACCGTATGTCAAAAATGCACTCTACATATGTTATGGTACCATAGCCGTGTAACTCTGATTTTGATGAAGAAATAAATTATCTTATCAATTATCTTATCTTATCTTGTTTCGAATAGAAACAGTAATTTTTTGCAGGTGCACACGTGAGTATAAGACAGTGGATACTACAAACCTTCTTCGAAGGTATCTTTAAAACGGACACGATTTCCTTGTTATACTGTAACAGTTATTTCATGAAGTAGTCAAAGCTAGAGTGCTGATTGTCAATTGTTTTTAATTGACCATACCCAAAAATGACCAGACTGTCCCACTTTGTTGGACTAAAAGCAGCAGTCTGTACCGACATCGTCTCTGATCAACACAATGACCACAACAGAGATCTAATTATGCGCACCAAATCCTGCAGGAATCCTGACGTTTGTATCTTCTAGATCAGGCTATATTAGTCCACTGCTGGACATAGCCCTCCCATAATGAGCGCCATAGCGCAAGGTCGTGCCATCATTGGGGGTTAATGCCCATAATCCCCACGCTGGGCATGCGGGTTGGGGATCGCAGTTTGGTGGAATTGTACTGCAGGGGGCGCTGCTGCCCACCCTCCGGTTTGTATCCCTTAGTCGCCTTTTACGACACCCGCGGGAAGAATTTGGGCGATGTATGGAGATAGATTAATAATTTATTTACATAAGACACAGACACGTATACAACGGGAAGCAATACAAACCTAATCACAAGCCACAGCATGAACAAAAAAAATTGTAGCATAGAAAAGCGACAGACTCAGAAAATTAGCCATACACAGTAGCGTAATGTACCTGGACAATGAGGTCTTGTTTCACAATCTGCAGATAAAGTTCCGGATATGCTATCCGCAACCAGGGCTGCCGTTTGTTCTAAATTTGAAGCCATAAACGAACACACGCAATATAGGAAAATTTATTTAAATTTAGAACAAACGGCAGCCCTGGTTGCGGATTTATCTGGAACTTTATTTGAACATTGTGAAACAGGGGCTAAGAGTGACTGAGTGACTATTATTATTATTATACTTTTATTGCACACGAAACATTTAACAGGACAAGGCGAGCTTATCTCTGAAAGAGATTTCTTCCAGCAAACCTTAGAGAATCGGAGAAGCAGTAAAAAGCGGGTCTATATGCGTGTACAAAATATCTATATCTATGTATCTTCAGGCCACATGAACCCACTGCTGGGCATATGCCTGCTTTTTAGTGCGCCATTCCTCACGGTCCTGTGCTAATCTGGTCAATCTCTGACCCGCAGCCCTCATGATGTCGTCTGACCATCGTGTCGGTGGTCTGCCTACCAACCTCCTTCCCTCCGATGGACACCACTTCGATACTGCCCTGGTTCGGTCGTCTTCCCTTCTAGCCAAGTGTCCCACCCATCTCCAGTTTAGCACTTTACTTAAACGTACAAAATATTCTACATAAATATTGAATAACCTACCTATGGAAGAAATAAATAAATAAACTACATAAACTAAAAGATAGAAAACTGTGTGGCAAATGGAATAAAACTTCAGCGCTGATATACTGCTACTCAGTGTGAGACGCATGCAGCGCTAAGAGAGCTGAGATGAGTTGCTGTAACTGTTATCGATAAGCGCTCGTGGCCTAGCCGAACCGAGTGATTGGAATCAATCACTTGAGTTAAGCAACAACAGGCGCGGTGAGGTGCAGGATGGGTGACAGTCCCGTGACTACCGCTAGTGGCATTTTACCGAGCGCTTCCGCGCTTCGCAAGGCATTTTAAGCCGTTGGTGCCGGCTGTCATGTAATGGCAGTCCTTATGGGCGGCTTACAAGGATGTTTTAGTTCTTGGCGGCTTAATAACTTCTGACAGTAAGGCTCGCCACTGTCTAACAATCGTCCACCAACCCGGACTTGGCCCCCGTGGTGGAATATGGCCTAACCTTCCTGCCATGCAGGAAGAGACCCGTGCCCCAGCAGTGGGGACATACAAGGATTGATATCGAAAGTAAAATGTAAAAGTGTTTGTGTTGTGTGCAAGTTACAATTATTATTATTGGTACAAGCCGGGATTTGAACCACCGACCTCCCGATTGAGAAGCTTTCTACCGCTCAGCCACCACCGCTTCTCTCCACGTATGGCAGCCAACCCTAGCCGTTGCGGTCCAGCGAGCGTCGTCTTTACGCTTTCTCTGAGCACCGTTCCGTGCCTCTCGCACGCAGACGCTACTGTGCTGCGGTGAAACGGAGCGTAATCATATACCTGTCGTCACTCGCTGATCCAGAGACAGCAGCTGTGTTCACTTGGTAAGACATTGTGAAGGCGATGCTCGAGTGGTATTGGTGGAGCGACGGGACGTTGTGTATTGTACAAAACGTAACACGAGAACATATACCTAGCTTAATTTTGGTTCCTCGTTTTTCATTACAGAAGGCCGTGTTAGTGATGCCCATGTATATCTATATTGAAATTCCAGTAGCTTATCATCATCAGCCCAGCGCTGCCCACTGAGTGCTAAACGGCTTTTTCTCTAAATTTCCATGGTCGTTTACCAGTGACTCCGTACTGATTTAGAGACAATAGTGACCATTTGTCTCGTCGCATTGTTGGTAAAACGATGTAAACTACACTAAATTATTGTGGCTGAGTAACTCAAATTTTCGTTTGTGCTAAATGCTAAAATCGGTAGTAAGGGAATGGCATAAATAGGGTAAAAATATGTTACCTTGCACTATATAATATAAATATTCATGGACATATTACACAGATCTCGTTAGCCCTATACTAAGTGCAACTAAATGACTTGTGTTATAGGTGCTAACTTGACGATAGTAATACAATAAATACATAGATAACATCCAAGACCCGAGACAAACTAGAAAAGTTCGTTTTCTAGTTTGACCCGGCCGGGATCGAACCCGAGACCTTCGGTTTTACAGTCAGCGTGCCAAAGCGCTGCGCCACCGAGGCCGTCTATTACTGAAACTTGAACTATTAATGAAACTTGAACTATTAGTGAAATATCTAACATATAAAAAAATATGTTTCAAGCGGTTTGAATTTTACGTCGTTTCTTCTTCGAAATACGAAAGTGTCCGTATCGTAAAAAGTTGTCAAAAATTTTACCTTTGGAGAAAACATCATTGCAGGCGCGTTAGTTCTGAAACAAACAATGTAACGTCAGAACACACATCAATAAATAGGAAACAATAAATCGAACATCACACACGCACGAACATTAAACTACAATGACCCCCGGAGTTTATTCCGTAGCCACCCTTCCAAAGTACACGATTCACGGGCGATTTCATTAACAAATTGCCTACGTTTCCGTCGTGCAGCTTCCGAGATAGACACCCAGACACATCGCGTGCCTAATACAAGCAAGCCTATGGTCAACATTCGGTCATGTCATGCCAAGCTATCGTTAACCCTAGTCCGACTAATGAATGCTGACCTCCCACACCCCGTCCTTAAAAACTTATCGCCAAACGATCACTGGAAACTGACACTGAAATCAGAGGTCAGAAGTTGTTGGTCAGCGCATTGAAGTGTCGAAAATGAGATTATAAACTGTTTGATGTATGTTATACGGTATGATTTGCGGTTGGTCCCCATAAAAAAGACCCAGACGAAGTTGATCGGCTTATTACTTTTAGCGTAAGTTCGGATAAGGATAAGGTCAAAAACTTTTGCCGTTGACTTAGGAACTCACTCCATTTGCATGTGACATTCCAATGTTGAAGAACTCTCAAAATAGATTGGAATTATGTTCGATCCAGTTATAACAGGTTACGGGCGCTGTAACTTTGTATTTTGAGATTAGCATATGTTACGGCCAATGAAAATATAGATTTGTGCGCACTATTATATACAGGGTATCCTAGTGTGGGGCCAGAAGCAATGTAGGTGCCTGTATGTAAATGTTATTTCTTTCTCAGTAACAAGAAAACTTTCATCTGAGTTGTATAGATTATGAAATCGGCGCTCATTCAGTATGTAATGAGACACAAAATCGAAAAATACAACAAAAAACCTTGCACCCAAAACGAAAAGACAATGAATTCCTTCCACTTTCCCGCACAAAAATAAAAATAGAAAAAAAACACAAGTTCTTAAAATACTAATCAAGTACAAGTACTTAGGTAATCTAAAACCACATATACCTACTAAATACAAAGTACTTAAACACATGCGGCAAGCTGAAGACAGGGCCCTATGGCGCTCATTAGGGGAGGGTTATGTCCAGCAGTGGACTACATAATATAGCCTGAAGAAGAAGAAGAAACAAATATTTCTCATGCACACGTAAATACTATCTTAAAACTCACACGCACAAGTGCACACGCACACACACACCCATTTGTTAAGCAGGTTATACTAGACCCTAAAAATATAAAATTTATTTTATAATTTCTAGGAAGCATATTATAATTCCATCCATACATTATAATAAATGACCTGTAATAGTTAACACTAATTATTGCACTATAAGGGAAGAACTAACTCCTAAGATACAGGTTATCCTAGTTTAGAGGCCAGGTAGAGGTCGAGATTTGTAGAGGTCAGGATACTACGTAGCGTTGTAAAACTGTATTTAATATTATATTATTTTTAATGCACTAACCCGTGCTAAGGACAATTTTAAAACCCTATTTAAAGGCTAAAAATTCCACCCATGCGGGGATTCGAACCCGCGACCTCTGGCACGGATAGCCAGAGTTCGCAGGTTCGAATCCCGGCATGGATGGAATTTTTAGCCTCTAAATACGTTTGTATTTAATATTATTATCTATTGTACTTTTTCTTTACTAAATTAAGATAAGATAAGAATATTCTTTATTGTACACTGGAAAAACAACAAATACAAAACAATTGCAAATATACATAGTATAATTGGCGGCCTTATTGCTAAAAGCAATTTCTTCCAGACAACCTTACGATGGAAAGTTGCTGAAGGAAATTAGAAAGACGGGTAGCCAGTGCAAATTTGAATATTGATACATACTTATACTTAATAATAATACACTTACATACCGTTACTTATATAAACTTATAATTTATTATAAACATACATACATATATATATATATATATATATATATATATATATATATATATATATATATCTTTTATAAAGTACTATCCTACACACAAGAGGACAAAATTTTAATGACTATACTGATAAATAAAGATCACGAACTCTGCTTTTGAAGACAGCTGGGGAAGGAGAGCGCCTTATTGACGCCTTATTAAATTACCTACTTACTCTCCCATAATACTAGGTAGAAAAAATCGAGCCGCTTGTTTCAAACCGCGGTGCTATGTCTTGCTAGCTTTATGTCCGTGACTGAACCTAACCGGCGCCGGCAGCGGCCGGCATACAGCTCTTGCATCACTCGACAGGTGTGCTAGACAACCAGCTTGGTTCGCTGTTGAGCGATACCAAAAGAACAGTCGATTACCTTTTTGCCTCTACCAAATGCGCCCTATGCGGACTTGCAACCCGGAGTATGGCCTAACCTACCTGCGATGCAGGAAGAGAACTGTGCCCCATCGGTGGGGACATTTTTGACATAATATCAACCCTTGTATTTTCCCACTGCTGGGGCACGGGTCTCTTCCTGCATCGCTGGAAGGTTTAAGCCATACTCCACTACGGGGGCCAAGTCCGGGTTGGTGCGATTGTAAGACAGTGGCGGATCTTACTGTCAGAAGTTATCAAGCCGCCCATAAGGCCTCAGACATGGCCTAACAACTGCCATGACAGCCGGCACCAATGGCTTAACGTGCCTTGCGAAGCACGGAAGCGCTCGGAAAAATGCCACTAGTATGCCGTATTTATTTTTTTACTGGCTTTGTCTAGAGTGGGAGTTAGCAGCTGTCTAAATAATGTAACCAAGTAAGGGCAATTATATATATTTTATTTAAACTTTATTTTTGGATTTTTTATATTTTTTCCCGCCGGCGCCAGATGAAAGGTTTTTTGTTTGTTTTTTGAGTGTGTCTATGTAAGTATTTACGTATGTATGTATGCATTAACTATGAATTTCACAATAACTCGAGATGGTCATACATAGTTATATACTCGTATTAAACGGGTCTAAAACGCGATTATTTATTAGGTAAACATAATTAATTACCTTAATTCCCGACGGATGGTCACAGGTTGACAGTAAAGGCGAGTAACGACTGTACTCGTCTATTGAAGCGAGTATAGGTCACTCAAGTCACTTTTAGATACAATTTTGCTGTGCCCGGCGCTGTTACCCACGGTTTATCGATTTTCCCATGGGTATAAAATATTTTCCAGTAGTAAAACGTAGCCTATGTGATGATAATCCAGGGTTTGAGATAATTCCATGCCAAATTTTTATTCAACACACGCACAAATTTTTGCCTTTATAATATTAGTGTGAAGTGTCATGTGATGTGATTTTAGCTACTAAATAATCGCACTTAGACTCGTTTAGTACACAACTAGGATTCACTTAGAATTTCTTGCAACTTAGTACAGTAAGTAGTAACAAGTTGTTGGAGTAAATTACCAGCTACTTACAAAGAAGCAAGTGCTGCTCTCCTTACACCTAGTTTTCTCATGCTGCTTTCGGACCAACCGAACGAAGGCAAACGAAAAGGCCGAATGTTTATTCGGGCCACTTCGGTTACCTTTAATATTGGTGAAATAAGAGACCCTTTACGAGAAAATGTGTTATAAATTTATTAGGTTTCAGGTACCTTAACAAAAGAAAAGTTACAAATAGATGACATTAATTTGCCCGTGATTTTTTTTTTATTTATTGATTTTTTTTAAATTTATTTATATTTATTTATAAAAAGTACCCGGAACTGGCGTGCATCAACTTATGAACGTTGCTGAAGCGAAGGTGATCTGTCAGGATCGTGGCAAGTGGCAGCCCCTGGTCTCTGCCTACCCCTCTGGTATACCTACGCGAGGTTATGTATGTGTATGTATGTTATATTTATAATTTAGTTTTTGTAATGCCTCTTTCTATACCCTAAATAAAATATAAAACCCAAATATTTATTTATCTATTTATCCAAGAGATATGTCCTTAAATAATGTTATTATACATCGACAGCCTTACAAGAAAACGTAAAGCAATTCAATGAGAAAACCAAATATAAAAACGTTTTTTTAATGTTTAATTTTTTGTGATGCCGGAAAAATTATATTGTAATTTTTCCTAAGTTTTTTTATGTCTTCTGTGGTACAAAAGCAATGTCAGCCAATCCAACGCGTGACATTGTTTTTTTAACCAAATATTTTGTAAGCACTACACATTATTGATTTAGATCCGGATTACCTTACTTGATTTTAGACGCAAGTTTCCCGTTAAGTTAGCTTGTTTTCGTTGCCATTACCTTTACAATGATTCGTTCATTCTTATTCGCCGGCATTCGTTTGCTTGGTCTATACTCCGTGCGCCGGGCCTTCCACGGACTCGTTACAATTTCTGGTGTCGAGCCTTAACAATTTAACTCGTATAAACCAGTTATGCAGCCACGGAACTCGGCGAAGTAGCTATAAAGCTAGGTCAGACCGTATTGCATTGGGCGTAAGTATGAAAATCCAATAAATATCAGTCAAAATACTGCACCCGGAATCGCACTCATGGCCGAGAGAAGAACGCACCGCACGACTGAAATTGTATTGAAAGATATACTATGGTGACCTCTATTTATTATAACATATTTTAAACTTTCGCGACTTGTACACATAGTTAGAATATTTTAGGGGCTTAATAAATTACTAGGTACGCGATTTACTTATTTAAACTATTGTTGTTGTAGGTATAAAACGATGAAACTTTTATTTTAATTAATTTTGATAGTTTAATTGTAACATTTTATTCAATGTAATTTAATTGACTAGTCTGTCGTCTGTAACTAGTACTATGCAAGAAACATATTCAAATTCAAATTCAAATTTGTTTTTGCAATTTTTCTTTCAAAGGACGTATTCGTATGGAGTGCTGTGCATGTATAAGTGGCGAATCCATTACCTATTATAATAATATTATGTAATATTATCTATCAAGCATCGCCGTTTGTGTGCCATTTCATAATAAATATTAGCTTCTGTTTGTCATTTCCAACGTTTCGATGGTTTGCTATTGGTTTGATGGATGGTTATTGACCTTTTCATCACCATCGTCATCAACCCATTATGTCCCCACGCACCGAGGGGCACGGGTATCTTCCCTGAGGAAAGTGAATACTTCACCCCGGGTGCCAAGACCGGATTGGTGGAGGCTTGCAAGACTAGTGGCTGGTCTTACTATAAGTTTTCAAGCCGCCCTAAGGCCTTTGACTTGGGTCAAAGACTGCCGTCTTTCGACGGCCGCCGGCACCAACTGTTTAGAGTGCCTTGCGAAGCATTAACCCGCTCGTAAAAATGCCACTGGCGTTAGACATATACGGTCACCCATATATGTACTGAACGCGCCCTATGTTGCTTAACCTTCGTGATCGTTTAAGATCACTCAGGCAGCCGGTGCTACAAGCGATTCTTTTCACCTTTTGTTCAACTTTAGTCGACTCCGGATTAAGGAATTTCTGATTTCTTAAATTCTTAAATTGCTTATTATATCGAAATTATAGTTGTATCGGCGTGCGCCAAGGATGGCGTGCGCGCACGCAGCGACTCTTGTTGATGAAGCGAAAAAGGTTTGTCAGGATTGTGGCTTATGGCAAAACCACAACAGGCTTGAGTTTATGTAAGTATGTAGTATTACAGAATTGACTGCTTTATTTTAACCAAGCAGATTAAATTCTAAGTTTCACCTAGGTCTGCAAGTAAAGAGCAATATCTGAAGAAGACTAAAACAATCAAAATGCCATAGTTTTTTGCAGCCCTGAACGTCAATGAAACTGAAACCTGGTCATCAATAATGGAGTAGAACAAAAAATCAAACAACGTGGTGAGATGCCAAATAATCCAATAATGAATTAGTCTCAGGCACACATCATCTCGCTTGTAGCGGGCGATCTCGACAGAACGTAGAAAGCTATAGAGCTATAAATATGCATAACTCGGCCCGGGTTTCTCTCGTTGCACGCTACGTGCGCACGCGCGTCTTTTTGCGTCTCCTGTGAGTCCGACGGAATTAAACATATTTTTTACGCTAAACGGTTATTAAATTATCTACAAATATTTGGTGGTACAAGACGGGTTCCCAAAGAAAAAAGAACTGTGTCAAGCTTTAGTACACTTTTTTGTTCAGCAGCTACCATGTTGCAGGGCTACTAGGAGCAGGTTTGAATGTAAAGGAGGAGTTCAGGAGAGTTTTTTAACAAAACGTCTTATAAAGGATGCTGGTTATAGGACCGTTTGTAAAACGTTTTGACAAAAAAATACCATGACACTTCTCAATAAAACGGGAATAGCTTTTTTAAAAAATAGAATAGTATAGTCCAAAAACAAGCCTTTTAACCTAGTACTAACTTCCATGATGATTATCAAAAGTTACCGTTTTTAGCGTAGATTAATATCATAAGTTTTTTTTGTGTTCTAATAGTTATAATAATACATTTATTTAAAACATCTGTGGTTCAACTGGTTAGTAACGACCGAATGGTTCTTATAGCTATATTAGTAAGTGTATGTACATTTATTTAAATAGATTTTACTATGAGTAACACTGAATTAGACTAATTTATATTTATTAAATGAATTAATTTTGTCCACTTTATTACGTTCTTTGAGTATTAATAAAATCAATAAAATAAATTACGTTGCATACCGCTATTGCCGTAAAATTAAATTAGTTTAAAATATACCATAGAACAGGTCTAACCACGATTATTTATGAGGCAAACTTAACACAGTTATTAAGTTTACCTACTAAACAATCGCAATTAAATCGTTAGGCAGATAAACAGATGAACCATTATAATATTATAATGGGAAAAAATTCTAAATGACTTCGCACATATAGGTATAAATATTTTTGCAAAGTAACCAGCAATTTATATGCTGCATTAACCTCCTTAGTCCTGACCTTGAAATAAGAATGGTTTTCTATTATTCAGTGCTATAACAGGTATGTACTATATACGTCTCATTGCAGAGCACAGAGCCTTCTCTCAGAGAGAGTATAGTCTTCAATATTCTGAGAAGTTCACACCTTTTTAAAAACCTATTTAGAGGCTAAAAATTCCACCCATGCCGGGACTCCAACCCGCGACCTCTGGCTAACCGTGCAAGTTCACACCTCCTCGTTAGAAATTGGCAAAATAAAATATTATGATTAACAAAATGGCTCAGTTCCAACAAAAGGCAACAAATCCGGTGCTTCCAAACTGCAACACTTATTCTGTCTATATCACTGTAAAACCAAGTAAAGGCAAACAAAAAAGCAGTAATGATAGCCTTATCTCGAAATGAGTAAGGTGCATTTGAGCGTGACCGGCTTCGCGGTCGACCGCGCGCCATCTCAATATCCACGCGAGTATACCGTCTGTGATTGGAATGTTTGTCTCGTACTATCGACAGCTGATCAACCTTTACATTTTTATTGCACTGTCGTAATATAACGAGAAAAGTGCACGCGCACTGAAGAGAAGTCAAGAAGTAAAGTGTTCAGTTTGTTATGTACTTATACGAAATTAAACACAATATAACGGTTTATGTTAGATAATAGATACATTAAATTTTTAGTATTGACCAAATTATGATTTATATTGAAATAAATAATTTTCTATTTTTCACGTCACATCAGTTGATAAAAATTTAAAACCTTAAATAATAATATTTTTTTTCCCTAATAGCCCATTAAAAAAAAATGTTCTAAGCAGTAATTACCGACATTTATTTTATTTATTAAGGAATGAATGTGGAATCTTTTATTTATTGCCAATCCGCGGTGAGCACGTGTGGTATTAAGCCCACACTCTCTCTCTCTTTCTCTCTCCGAGAGAAGGCCAGTGCCCTGCAGAGGTAAGTGTACAGTGTACATAAAATAAGAGGAAATATAAATAGTGTATCGCACAATTACGAGATGCCACTAGACCCTGCATACAAGCATGCATGCATACATTTATACGTAAATGTTATACAAGGGGGGTTCCAACCTACTCTTGTTTTTTCTTATGGTGAATGGAGCCTAATGCTACAGCTAACGCACTAAAACGTGTCGTCAGAGGATCTCCACAAATATGATTTAATAACACACAAAACAACCCAGGCATCAAAAACCATAAAAACAGCGTTTTATGTCACTGGACAAAACCCCGATAATTAAATCCGTTAAAAAACCTAAATGCCACCTCCAGCCATTACCACGCTCTATGGTTCATTGCATCTTCGCTTGCGAACTTGGCCCAGTTCAAGTCGATCTCGTTTTCCGTCCTTTTGCAATGATTTTGAGTGTATGCTTTTTGACGAGATGTGACTTTTCCATGTGCAAAACATCTTGAATTGAGGCGTCTATTGTTGGAAAAAATATGTATAAAATTGAAGAACTAATTGAAAAATAAATTTTACTTATTAAAATATAATAATAATTAGGTCAAATTGCATATAAATCATGCTTGCATCATATTTGATTGATTTTTGATTTTGTTAATTTTCGACATATTAAATTATCATTAAGTATAGTATTCTAGAATTATTTTTGACATTCTATAATTATTATGTAACTGAAATTTTATTAAAATTAAACTATCTGTGACATTAAAATTTTTGTAATAAATCAATTAATAGTATGCATTTTCCATGTAAATATTGTAATATAATATTTCAAATACAATGTCAATAGTTCCTGAATAAATAAATAAAAAAATGAAATGAAAATTGCTACGGGAAGCAACAAAATAAAAACGAATATTGTAGTGTGTATATTGAAAACGGATTGAATACAATATTTAAATCATGTACATTATCATCATCATCATCATAATCAGCTGGTGCCAGTCCTCTGCTGGACATAGGTCTCTCCCAAAACACATCACTGAGCCCAATCTTCGGCTCTCCTCTTCCAGTCACTGCCCACCGCTTTGCGAATGTCGGCTGGTCACAGGGCGTCCTACACTACGTTGCCGATTCGCGGTCTCCACTCAAGAATCAGTCTACCCCAACGGCTTTAATTTATGAAATCTACCATACCATTCAATGTAATAATTTACATGTTGTACACTTCATAACCATTCACCTTGTGCCTTTCGTGGGGTGGAAGCTAAATAATGCTTAACAGATTTTTGTTTCATTACAACTGCGGTGTTCTCTTTTTAAAAACCGCTAACTTTTATTTAATTCAGTGAGAACAAGGACGGGCTGAAAATCAGCGCTGTGATGATGCATGCACTCACAGCACTTAGCTGAGCCCTATCCTTTTTATCACAATTATTGTCACTATTTTTCCATAGTATTCATGTGTTCTCTAATCTGTGTGTGATAAATAAATATTTTTCAATTTCAATTTCAATTTTATCAGACCAGATATGACCCACCCACTGCCACATAAACATTATGCCTCTTCATTAACTAGGTTCAACTAAAGCACTCCAAGAGACGTTCTATTTATACTGTGGTTACCTTTTCCTTGTATTTCCTTGTTAAATCTCCACCACAGACTATTCTCAGCGTTTTTGGAGTGCTTTAGGAATTTGTGTTTTATATTTTATAACAATTATGTAAAATGTGTTAATTAAGGACTTTGAAAGACCAAGTTTGGTGTATTTCTTGTCCATTTTTCCTAGCATGACTTGTAACGTTCATTAAGCCGCAGTTTCTGCGTTACCTTGAGGAAAACCTTTTCATTTCAAGTATGTTCCTGAAACGTGAGTCACAGCATAATAAACAAGGTGTTCTAGAGAGTCTTACGCGAATTATTTTATTCATTAATACAAACAAATAGTATCATCGCGGGCTCTATTGGTATTGGTCTCGTGTTATAATCGCTTCTGAAAAAAATAATTTTGATCTCCCTAACTTTCACGTGGACTAAGATTCAATTATTATCACTTAAATCTTAATTTGACAGGGGAAAAATAGTTCCCACGTTAAATTTAACGTTACCTTGAAAGAAAAACCATGATGTTGCTTTAGTCCGTCGTTCCTAGAATGTACTTACCGGGTACGCAATGTACACCGAACTGGCATAATCAACTATAAAATATAGTTTTATGGTGCGCGGTCAGGAGCTTCAAAGCTCTACTCTCGGCAAAAGACGCAGTTATGACTTTATCACAGAGTGGTGTGTGTTACGTAAAGTTACTTTACCGCGGTGCCGTGTTACCGTTGTCAGACAATATTATGATTCACAATTTGGGTTTCACAAAGCGGGTTTTTACATTTTATTTGGTCAATGACTTTGTGCTCGATTGCTGGCTCGGACGAATTGGCATTTTGATTTGTTACACACGCTGAAATTTAAGGATTTGCTCTTTACATTTTTCAGCTTTGAAATTAAGGAGCGTGGAAATTACGTCCATACTCTCTCTCTCTTTCTCTCTCTCCCTCTCTCTGAGAGAAGGGCTAAAAATAGTTTGGTGTCTGTAAATCAGGTTGTTCGTTTAAGGTGATCAGGGGCGCTAAGTAGCGCCACCAATAGAATAAAAATCATAACTTGTTTTTTATAATACGTTTTTTTTTTTTTTTCAAAGTGACATGAGAAAATTAATATCTGTGGTAATTATTTTTAGAACTTGCAGCCTAGAAGTAGATAGTATAAATATCTTAGGACTTTAGTTGATTTCCGCTAAAAACGGCCGTTTTTGGCAGATTCAAAAACGGTTGTTTTTTTCAGATTGTTGTCCTAGATTGTTGATCCTAGGTCCTAGACTGTAGGTTCTAAAAGTAGTTATCACAGTTATTGTTAAGATTTCTCATAAACGATTTCTCGTGTTAAAATTTCTCACTAAAAGTCTACAATATTTCTCATGTTCACTTTACACAAAAATGTATTGTAAATGTATTAATTGTGTAAGTTTATTTATTTAACTACACCATTTTACTATATAGTTTTTCTTTTTCCTTTTTTTTTGCACGCCTGCCAACTATTTCGTTACCTCCTGCGGTTGACGGGTAGAAAATGCTTATGGCATTAAGTTCGCCGCATTGTAGGATAGTAAATAATAATACAAGGTATGATTTTTATTCCATTGGTGACTTAGCGCCCCTAAGCGCCTTGAAAGAAATTCCTAACCTATTTTCTAAGGTTAACACGAGCAGTAGACATAATTAAAACTGTTTTTATACGGATTTATGCTCGTTTATTACATTTTTACAATTTTGTAAAAATTGTAAAAAATTGTAAAAATGTAATAAACGAGCATAAATCCGTATAAAAACAGTTTTAATTATGTCTACTGCTCATGTTAACCTTAGAAAATAGGTTAGGAATTTCTTTCAAGGCGCTTAGGGGCGCTAAGTAGCGTCACAGTTTTAATTAATTCCTAACCTACTCTGTAACAACCTCCAGACAAAAAAGTAATAAAGAACCCACCTACAATGGTCTTTATTTCGTAACTCAAACTGTATTGTAATTATTACTCCGCTACGTTATTTATTACTTCACCTTATATAACAACGAATGGAGGCAGTTAAGGTGCCTCGGGATCCTAACTAGCGCCACTATTGGAAAAAAGTCATAACATGTTTTATACTAAGTTTTTATCTAAAAGTGAATATGAGAAATCTTAACAACTGTGACAACTTTAAAAACCTATTTAGAGGCTAAAAATTCCACCCATGCCGGGGTTCGAACCCGCGGCCTCTGCCAGCGCTCTATCCAACTGAGCTAATAGGCGACTCACGGGCATCAGTGAAATTTCGAACCTCTACAATATTCTCTGTATTATGTACAGTAAATTGTCCTTAGCACGGGTTAGTGCATTAAAAATAATATAACTGTGACAACTATAAGTATTTACAGAAACTACAGTCTATAGAACCTAGAATCAACAACCAAGGACATTAATCACTTTCCACCAAAAACGGCCGTTTTTAGCAAAAACCGATTAAAGTTCTAATCTATTGATCATAGGTTATAGACTGTAAGTTCTAAAAATAAAAGTCACAGTTGTTAAGATTTCTCATGTTTGCTTTTAGATAAAAACGTATTATTAAACAAGTTATGATTTTGTATGGAATCAGGCGTTACTTTGCGAAAATCCATAATGGCAATAAAATGTGAAAATTGCTTTGCTAAATTCCACCAAAAAAAAATTATGATTCCATTCCATTATAATATTCCATTATGATTCCATATGATTTTTTTCCATTGGTGGCGCTAGATAGCGCCCCGAAACGCCTTAAGACTTCGCTTAAGACTTCAATTTAAACGAGACTAAGAAGAAAAATAAGCTATAGAATCCTTTGAAAACAATGGATGATACCATATTGATTACATACTTCAATACGGGAACAATATTCATACAGAGATAATAAATATTATCTTTGATGGGACAGTTTTACGCAGAAACATACGAAGCCAGGTAACTAAAGAGGAAAACGCTTTTTTATTGTATAATACATATTGTTTTTTTATGTTTTTCATCAGACGCGTTTAATATTATAGTGACTCTCCAAATTTAGAACGTCTAAACAAAAACACAAAACAAAACAATCTAATACTTACATAAGAAAATGTTTTTCTCGCAAGTTGTTACGTATTGTGGGTTGGAGGGTTTTTACGTAACACAGTCCTTTTCTTATCACGACTTATTATTTGACTATATTATTATTTTGACTGCCACTGCTACTATGGCAAGTGGCAGTCTCTGCCTACCCCTCTGGGATACATTCGTAAGGTTATGTATGTATGTACTATTTTACTGCCTAAAGCAAGATGATGTTACGTATTGCTACGTGACTACGATGCTACGTGATAGCAAGACAAATTGGTTATATCGCGGTAACGGGCAACGGCGGCTGGTCGATCCGTCGGGTTAACTATATTTTAACTTTACCTTGTAACGGTGCAACCCTCTTTACACCATTTTCTGTATTTCTTTAGTTCAGTCTATCATTTTTAAAATTTAAAATTACGTCACCCATTTTTGAGAATTCCGGCTTTTTTTGGCATAACTACTTCACATTTCAAGTCCTGACCTGAGACCTGACCATATAAATAAATCGTCCTTTACCTGCTTATCCTGTTTTTACCAAGTTTTTCGATTATATTAAAACACACAGTTAGCTGTGTGGTGTCGGCCTAGAGGCTAGCACCAACCGAAATTCTTCCCGCGGGTATCGTAAGAGGCGACTAAGGGACAAACCGGGGGGTGGGCAGCAGCGCCCCCTGCAGTACAATTCCACCAAACTGTGATCCCAACCCGCATGGCCAGCGTGGGGATTATGGGCATTACCCCCAATGATAGCACAACCTTGCGCTATGGCGCTCATTAGGGGAGGGCTATGTCCAGCAGTGGACTAATATAGCCTGAAGAAGAAGACACAGTTGAAGTCGTTCCAGTTTTATTATTTATACTAGCTGACCCAGCGAAGTTCGTACCGCCTTCCATCGATTCTTAAATAAATTTGCATACAGAAGTGCGAAAGAAATAAATTTTCGAATAATATAAAAAGATAGGGAACACTTAATGAGAAAGTTAGAGAACAATTTAGCGGTCTTATCGCATCGAGCGATATCTTCCAGACAACTTTTGGTTGGAATGGATTGCATAAAGAATGTAGTCGCTAGGTGCATGTACATAAATAATCGAAAATAAAATAATAATAATAAGAAAATAATAAAATCGAAAATGCATTGATACCAAGTAGCTAAGGAATGCGAGAATGTAAGTACTTATGTACAAATGTACTTAAGTACTTACATATACTAAATAATACACTAGTATTAAAGGCGATAAATATAAGAATCCATTTCCCCTCACTCGGATTGCAAGATGTCACCAAACTATTGTCAAACAAATCGAAGCAGTCAAATCAAATCAGCCAGAAAGTTAACCTCAGGGTCAGTCACCTAGCCTACTAGCAGCTAGAGCTGATCAGACGGCAAAAGTGAACGGCTAGCTACCAAGGTTGTTCTCCTCGTAAAGTTTCGGATACTTATGTATCTAAGTATTGATGGTATTCAATTGTATTGTTGACGATACAAATACCTATAAGGGGCCATCCATAAATTACGTAACACAAATTTCATGATTTTTGACCCCTCCCCCGTCCTTGTCACAGCTGGTCACATTTGTGAGAGTCTCCCCTCCCTAGTGTGACGTCACATATTTTGCAATTTCACATTCAGAAATGATTGAACATATTCAGAACAGCAGTTCCGAAATTAGTTGTATATCAAGAGTTGCAAATGTCTTAAGTACCTATTTCGTTAATAGTGCAAAGTTCGTGTTTTAACACGTAAATTTGGAAATGTGACGTCACGAAATTTAGGACACCTCCCACCTCCCTGTCACACAATGTCACACTTCGTCGACCCCCTCCCGCCCCCTTAACGTGTGACGTAATTTATGGATGGGCCCTAAATAAAAAAAAGCGATCAGCTGTTTTGTAAATTATGTTTCTTTAGGATTGTACCCGGACGGTGCTTACGCATTATGCTTTGTGTTACATACATGAAAAAATCAAGAATTTGTTTTTATATAGTTTGTTGAATTTTACGTTTGTGAATATACAATGTTAGCCACTACCTTCGGGTTGAGTTGGACCGATTTGTTTGTGTTTTACGCATTTGAAAGCAATACTTATTCATAAAACGAATCAAATAAATACAGCCCATTCAGATATAGCCGTATCACTCGTATATCAATATAACCGTTTAATATATAAATATAACAGCCTCGGTGGCGCAGCGGTTTGGCACGCTGACTGTAAAACCGAAGGTCTCGGGTTCGATCCCCGGCCGGGTCAAACTAGGAAACAAACTTTTCTAGTTTATCTCGGGTCTTGGATGTTATCTATGTATTTATTGTATTAAATCTTTCGTCGAGTTAGCACCTATAATACAAGTCATTTAGTTGTACTTAGTATAGGGCTAACGAGATCTGTGTAATATGTCCATGAATATTTATTAATTATTAATTATTATATATAACAAAGGTGTACGCGCATGCCAAGACTAATCAATGTTGAAGAAACGAAAGAGTGGCAAGTGGCAAATCATAGTCTCTACCTACACCTTCCGGTTGCAGGCGTGAGTTTATTTAATGTCTGTAAGAAAGACTTCATAATGTATTGTTTTCATAAAAAATTAGAATTTTGGTTTTCACGCCAAAATTTAAATTTAATTTAATATGTGGCGAGCACATATCAACTCTACGCGCGCACTACAAACTCCAACATTCCTGCATCGCGCATTCAAAGTGTTTCAATGACATACCATAAATATAACATCCGACTAGTAATAGTTGGACCGGCCGTCCCCAGGCATACGATCTGCCTGGCGGGAAATTTCCCTTTAAAGTGGAAGAGCACGATCACCCGCTCTTCCCTATAAATATTTAATTTAGAATTTAGGTAGGTATGGCTTGTGATCTCAATAACATATTTAGTTTTATTACTGAATGTCATTTTACTAACAACCTATGGATTGTTATTTATCCGAAATAAAGCAAAACAATACATTACAATTAATTTGTTACTACCAGAAATTCCTCTTCATCTCCTCTCATTATAATCAGTTCAAATTACCCAATTAACCAGTTGTCGACAAATCTAATAACTACTACTTATTGTCGGTAATCAAATCGCTCATTAGAAAACCACTTGACGACGATGTAGAGCAAATCATTCGCTATTATTGACTGAGGAGAAGGAAAATCGACGGGCTCCACAGACGAGCAACTTTTTGTGGCGCGGTTGTCTTCAAGTGGTAAGGGGTTGTAAAACTTTTGTAAATAATAAAACTGGAACGACTTCAGCTTTTGCTTTATTTTTACTGTTTATTTTATAATAACACAGAAGACTGGATAAAAACGGATAAGCAGGTAAAATAGATCTAGTCAATGTGTGGGGTGATAATGATGAAAAATGAGGGAAGTTCTGAAATGTGTGACATAATTTAAATATTTGAAAATGATAGATAGAAAAAGAAATATAAAAAATGTTTTAAAAAGGTTTCTATCGTTACTAGAGTATAGTTCCACATTACGACGATAAATAGAACAAATCTGTGTAAGTATTGACAGTGACCTGGGGGCGAGTCTCTAAAATGCACAGCCTTTCAATAAAGTCATATTAGCCCAGTTATGTTGGTTTCATTTACACTGTCAGTAGTCTTGTAACCAATCGCATAGCAATGGTATATTTGCCTTGCCGCCCGTCGTCAGGCTATACTAGTCCACTGCTGGACATAGCCCTACCCTAAAGAGCGCCACGTTATGCTATCATAAGGGGGGTAATGCCCATAATCCCCACGCTAGGCATGCGGGTTGGGGATCGCAGTTTGGTGAAATTGTACTGCTGGGGGCGCTGCTGCCCACCCCCCAGTTTGTGTCCCTTATTTTACGACACCCGCGGGAAGAATTGGGTTGGTGCTATTCTCTAGGCCGACACCACACAGCAGCCAGATTTGATCTTATTCGCGAGAGGTGCCTATTTAATTTGCGCGGGTTATACAGCGGCAATGACATGCTTTGTGAATTTGTGCTGAAAATGGCTCATTGATTAAAATTAACATTTCATTTCATTTTTGTTCATAGAAAAAGGTTACTCTTTTAGTAAATAAATAGATTTCTGTTTACGAGTCCTTCTAACTACACTGTAAGGTAACAAAATTCTCCCGTTTACAGTTGTAAATGCACTGTCAGTTTTCCGCAGAGAGAGAAAATTCATAATGATATCTCAGTCTAGACGTAGTTTAGTTTCACTGGTCAAGGGAGGTAGTTTACGGAGGCACTTACTTTATAGCTATGGGAAATAATAAAGTAAAAACATCGTTTTCTATTTGCCTGTACTTGCTTTTGGTTTCGTATGCTGGCTGGCCTTTACTGGAACCTTCAAGATGACTTTATGTAGCCAATATACGTCCCACAGCAAGGCACAGACCTCGGCCCATACTCTATCAGAAAGAGAGACTATGGGCTTAGTTACCACGCGTGCCCACTGCGGATTTGCAATTTAAGCGCTGACGTATTAGACACTCAGGTTTTCTCAGTATGTTTTTCTTCACAGTAAGCAAGTAATATTGCTACTATAACTGCACAATACTAGTCCACTGCTGGACATACTCGTAGCCCTCCCCTAAAGAGCGCCACGTTGTGCTATCATACGGGGTAATGCCCATAATCCCCACGCTGAGCATGCGGGCTGGGGATCGCAGTTCGGTGGAATTGTGCTGCAGGAGGCGCTGCTGCCCACCCCCCGGTTTGTGTCCCTTAGTCGCCTTATACGACACACGCGGGAAGAATTGGGTTGGTGCCATTACCTAGGCTAGAATATTATAAAGAGGTTCAAAATTTACTGATGCCGGCCAGTCACCCATTAGCTCAGTTGGAAAGAGCGCTGGCACGGATACCCAGAGGTTGCGGGTTCGAATCCCGGCATGGATGGAATTTTTAGCCTCTAAATAGGTTTTTAAATTTGTTCTTAGCACGGGTTAGTGCATTAAAAATAATATAATACTTCAGTACCTTGTCAAAGTCAAAATATTCAATTTCTCATACATCAGGCTAGAAGAGGTGAAGGTTGTAACGGTGCAAACTTCTTTACACCATTTTTTTATATTTCTTTAACTCTATCTATCATTATACTATTTTTATTTTTAATACACTAATCCGTGCTAAGGACAATTTTAAAAACATATTTAGAGGCTAAAAATTCCACCCATGCCGGAATTCATTCCATCTATCATTTTCAAAATTTAAAATTATTCACATATTTTCGAGATTTCCCTCGTTTTCAGCATTATTATTACTTTACATCTTGACTAGTGTTTGTAGTGAAAGAGGCTTTCAAGGTATTTTTAAACGTTTAATTATCGAGCACAGTACTGTGATGAACAGACCGATTGTAGAAGAAAGAGAAAAAGTATTGCTATCACAAAATTTTATGTTTTCTACCAACATAAACTGCCAGCCAGGCTATCTTAGGCTATCTAATGGCGTTAAAAAAAAAGAACAATAGTAAGTTGAAACATTTGCATAGAAACATAGCGGCTGAAGCCGGTTTAAGTATTTACTTAACGTATTTCAAGAAATGCTTGACATATTTTACATTTCTATCTTAATTTTACATTTAGTGAATATATATCCTATCCTAATCATAGGTACTAACATAACAAATATCTTAACTTTATTAATTTAGCGATAGGTACCTATGTATCAAAACAAAAACTTAATATATTGGTAATACAGCCACTTTATTTATGGCCCTTCTATGGCAAGAAGTGGAAGTTTTAACTTCAACCACCCGTACATGACCATCATCACCTTTAAACACATGCGTTATCCTGGCCACAGGCCATTGCAATGGTGGACAGTTATCTCCTATTAATAACACTAACGCTCCCTCTTTTAGATTCGCATTAACGTTTTGCCACTTTGGCCTACTAAGCATTTGAGACAAATAAGCTTTATGCCACACGCGCCAGAAATCCTGTTGTATTTTATTACATTTTTTCCAAAAACGCAGTGAATTAATATTAGAGGCAGTTATTTCTGGCTCGGGGGGCGCAGTTATGGACCTGTTCAGAAGGAAATGGGCCGGTGTCAAAAAGGAAAAATCTGTAATATCATTTGAAAGTGGAGTGATTGGCCTCGAGTTGAGAATACCTTCAACTTGTATTATTATAGTATTAAACTGTTCATACGTAAGAAGTAGATCGCCAATGACACGTTTAAAATGATATTTCGCTGATTTGACCGACGCCTCCCATAACCCACCAAAGGTCGGGGAATAACTGGGTATAAAATTAAAATCTATACCTTTACATGAACAATAATCTTTTACAGTATCAAGATGCTGCTGAGACTTATGAAGCTCATACAATTGCCTTAATTGGTTATTTGCACCTTTAAATGTAGAAGCATTATCACAGTAAACAGTCAGTGGCATGCCTCGCCTAGAACAAAATCTTTTGAAAGCGGCTAAAAAGCAATCCGTGGTAAGGTCTGAAACTAATTCGATGTGAACACATTTGGTAATAAAGCACACAAATATACATACATAGCCTTTGCTAACATATGACCTTCTAATGGAGGATTGTTTTATTTTAAATGGTCCACAATAATCAACACCTACCTTATTAAAAACTTTATCTTGAACTACCCTATCTCGAGGCAGCATACCCATAAGTTGCTTAGCACTTTTTGCCCTGAATCTAAAGCAGCGGACACACTTATTAATTATACTTTTTACAAGCACTGTGGCACCAACTATGTAGTATTTATGAGCTAGACTTGAAAGTGTCAGTCTTAGCCCTTAATGCATCAATGACATGTGTTCATTTAGAGCAATAAGTTTAGACACATGACAGTTTTTTGGCAAAATGATGGGACATTTTTGAGAATAAGGGATGTTTGCCTTCTCCAGTCTGCCTCCGACACGCATGCAACCTACATTGTCAAGGAAGGGGTGCAGTTGCTTTAAGCTAGTTTTGATTGGTTTAGAATTTTGTAAACAACTGATTTCTTCAACAAAATGCAACCCTTGCACCTGCTTAATTATGACAATCATGGCCTGCCTGAATTCGGAGGCAGACAAGTTCCTAGCTTGTAACCTTTTCTCTTTTGCTACCCTGCAATTTTGTATAAATCGCAAAACATAAATTAAAATTCTTTGTATTTTTACAATAGAAGAATATTTTGACATTGGGATCACCTCCTCAATTACATTGCAGTTTACACTAATTGCCATTTCATGAGGCATATCGACTGATTCGCAAACTGCGCTCTGTGGAACAAATTCGAGAGTTCTTGCTTCCTTGTGTCCGTGCCACCACAGCGGATGGCTTTTCAATTCTGATGGATTCAAACCACGCGACAAACAATCAGCAGGATTGTCTGTTCCAGCTATGTGGAACCAGCTGCAACCCTCAGATAGGGTTGTTATCGTCTTGACTCTGTTATGAACATAAACTGGCCCTTTTTCAGGCGCATTTCTCAACCAGCAGAGCACAATTTGTGAATCAGTATATAATATTTTTCTATTAAATCTAACCTTGCTTATAGTAGGACTGACCTTGGCATATAACTTGGCTAACAAAAGGGCAGCATTGAGCTCTAATTTTGGTATAGTAAGCTTGGAGTTCAATGGCGCTATCCTAGACTTGCTACATAACAAACGCATATAAACCTGATCTCTGTGCACACTTCTTATGTATAAACAACAGCAATATGATATACTGCATGCGTCACAGTATCCTACTAGATCTACATAGACTGCATTACAAATCATTGTGTCACGCATGACATAAATGGGCTCCATACTCATCAAGTCTAGAACAAAGGCATTCCAAGTCAGCAACAGCGATCCCGTTACTGGACTATTCCAGTCTAATTTAGCCTGCCAAACTTTTTGTAGAAATTCTTTAGCTCGAGTTACAATTGGCCCAGCCAATCCCATGGGGTCAAAGAATGTACCTATGAAACTTAGTACAGTTCGTTTCGTCCATACAGATGGAAGCTTACCTTTGGGTTTACATAATATAAATGAATCTGACTCTAAGTCCAACAATAGTCCTAAAGCCTTTAGTTTTAACTCCCCTGCACCTATTTGGACCTTGTCAAAGTGTTGTTTTTGTTCAGGAATATCTGATAACATTTCTTGATTATTAGCACACCATTTGTGCAGTTCAAAGCTACCTAACCTCAATATGTCAATCAATTGATCCCTTACCTGTTTTAATTCTTCTAAGGTAGATGCTCCAAACAAACAGTCATCAACATAGGTATTATTTAATAAGGCCGAAGCCGCCAGTGGATACTGCTCACCAAACCGATAAGCCAACTCTACCAAGCAGCGGGTTGCCAAGAAGGCTGAACTCTTGACACCATATGTAACTGTCAGCAGCTGTAAACAGAGTAGGGGTTCATCGACATGCTCTTTCCACAAAATGAGCTGCAGATGCGTTTGTGAGGGGTGTACTAATACCTGTCTATACATTTGCTTAATGTCGCACAGGCCTATATACCTATAGGTACGGAACAATATCAAAATGTCAAACAAGTCCTTTTGTACCACAGGACCCGCCTCAAGGACATCATTGAGACTAACCTTGAGCCTGGTTCTAGTGTTTGCATTGAATACCACACGAAGCTTCGTTGTGGTACTATCTTCTTTCATCACTGCATGATGTGGTAAAAAGTAACAGCGTTCCAAAGGTATATTTATTTTACTGAGGTCTATGATTTTACCATGCCCCAAGTCTATTATCTCATTTATAAATTTTGTATAATTTAATTTTAGCTGGGGGTCTGCTTTGAATTTTTGGCATAAGCTGTTGAGCCTTTGTAAAGCTATGGAAAATGAGTCTCCTATTTTCAAATCTTCTACAGGGGTTTTCAGAGGAAGGCTGACCTGAAAACGGTTATCTATCAATTGCACAGTTTTACAAAACTCACCTTCACACAGGCTCTCCTTATCTGTGAGTATTGTGCCTACTTGAGGGACATGCTGTTCCTCCCAAAATCTTTTTAACACACTATCAACCTTATCTTCCATCACTGCATGCAAGGAAACTTGATTAGAACAGCTTTGCCCTAAAAAACAATTGTTTTTTGCTTCTAAATTTCCAGATATTATGTAGCCAAATTTAGTAGGTAGCAGAATGAGATTTCCCTTGTTTAATTCAATTTTTCCTGGCATCATAATTTTAAACATTATGTCAGCTGAAATTAAGAATGATATTTCACTTGGGACATTGTACTCATCATTGGCTAACTCTATTCCAGCTGGAATGGCTAAGTTTGAGATATCAAATCTTGTCTGTGGAAGAAATGTTGTGATGTTGTCCACCACAGAAAACAATGCATTGCATTGATAATCATTGTGCCTGGAATGTAAGCCTAAATTGACAGCCTTGGTAACAGGTTTCTGCTTTTGACCAAGAGCTGTTACATTCACATTATAATTAAATGTTTGTGCACCAAGTTTATTTACTAAATTGGTGGTCACGAATGACATTTGACTACCACTGTCAACTAAGCCTTTAGCAATTATGTAGGTACCATCATTCGTTGGTATTTTGACCTTAATTGTAGGCAGCAGTACCATGCCATCAGGTGTGGTACTGGTTTTGCTTATTTTTGAATTTATTAGGTTACACACCCCATTGTCTACATGCAAAAGCGAATTATGTTCCCTACTTTTACAAAACGAACATTTGAAGTGGAAAACACATTTTTTGTCGTGTGAATTCAGACATATTTTGCACAAATGTTTTTTATCAGTAAAGTCTAGCCTTTCTCGTGAGCCTAACATTTGAAATTGCTTACAAGCAAACAGCTTATGATCATTTGCTTGACAAAATAAGCATGACTTTATTCCTGCTTTAACACTGGCCACATTAGTGCTTTTTAATCTCAAGGGAGCAGAGGGAGCAGTCTTACCTGATGCTATATTGGTTTCCTCGAAACTGATTGCCCTTCGTTCAATGAATGCTAAAAAATCTTCCAGGTTTGGCAGGCTTGCTTGATCCCTCTCTGCATAGTACGCTCGGATAGTGTAACTATCTAATTTTCGTATGATTATGGGAATCATTAGCATGTCCCAATAATTTACTGGCTGACCTAAGCCCTGAAGAGCACCTAGTTGTTGTCGAGCACTTGAGACCAGCTGCCTAAGCTCAGCTGAGGTACCCCTTGAAATTGGCTGAAAATCCAAAATTAAGTTAACATGGTGCGTTATTAGAATGCTTTTGTTTTCATACCTGGTTTTGAGAAGTTTTATTGCTTGTGTATATGACTCGTTCACCAATGGCAAACCCTCGATAAGAAGTGAAGCCTCGTCTTTTACATATTTTCTCAGATAGAACAACTTCTGAATTGGCGTTAATCTAATGTCACTATCAATTACCGCAAAGAAAATGTCGATGAATGGCTTGAAATTAGTGATGTTTTTCCCATCAAAGTATGGTATGTCCAACTGCGGCAACCTGTTGTGTTGAGACACTGGTGTGGAATCCTCCATGACTGCAGTGAAGTTTTGCTCCTTATGTGCTTCTAGATCCTGTGGTCCTGCTGCAGGTTTCACAGATTTTCGCAGGATGATTTTCAATTGAGCCATTACTGCCAGGCACCTTTCCTCCACGTCATCCTCTTCGAAGCACTTATCGTCATCCTCCTCCACCAGCAGCTGCAGCTCCAGAGAAACCTCTTTGTAACGTTGGAGTCCATTGCGTAGCAGTTCCAGCCGCATCACGACCGCGTCCTCCTCTATTAGAACTTGCCCAGCCTGCTCTGCGGCATATTTCTCAGCACGTGTTAGTTGCCCTTTAAACTGTCCTATCATCGCCCGCTTGCGTCTCGTTTCATCGTCGGTTTGTTCCGAGGCGGCCTTAGCCGACGTAGCTGGTATGGTGGGCGCCATTCCTTTCGCACTTTACTTCAAACTGTATGCAATGTAACCGCCCAAATTGTTAAATTGAATTGTTTTTCTATCGAAATAGTCGCAATTTGCGGAAAAAAAAGTGTTAGTTTGTAGTGACAGGTGTCGTTGTTGCTTGTCTACTCTCTGATCACAGATTATATTTTGTTCACGGATTGACAGTGAACCGTGTGGAAGAAAAATTTCTTTGTATATTGCCACACTGGATTTTGTCGCTGCCAACTTTGCCGTCAAGCTCGCCGTGGTACCTTGCTCTTTCGTTGTCTCGCTCGCACTCGATGAGTTGTATCGCGCGCTCTCGTTCTCTCACCAAGAGTTGCTTCAGGACGCCATTTTTGCGAATGACGACAGGACCTCATGCGCAAGATTTTTATATTGCAAAAACTCACGAAATATCCTCGCGAAGTTGCTGCCTCCAATAAATGACGTCCCCCGATCCTTTTCCTTTGTTTCGGCACCAATGTTTGTAGTGAAAGAGGCTTTCAAGGTATTTTTAAACGTTTAATTATCGAGCACAGTACTGTGATGAACAGACCGATTGTAGAAGAAAGAGAAAAAGTATTGCTATCACAAAATTTTATGTTTTCTACCAACAACTAGACCTGACTATTTTTACCTGCTTATTCCGTATTTATCCAGTTTTCTGTTCTTATTATAAATAAAATTGCATTGCGCTATGGCGCTCATTAGGGGAGGGAGGGGTATGTGCAGCAGTGGACTAATATAGCCTGAAGAAGAAGAAGAAAACATACTGTAGATAAAGTTGAAGTCGTTCCAGTTTTATTATTTATTAAATGTTATACAACACTACAAGGTGACAAGTTTCTAAGGTGTTTACTAAGCACGCGACTATACGTATATGTGTAAGTAGGTTTCAGAAGAGCTATGCGCTGTTGCCGTGTGGCAATAGCGTCCAGAATCCACAAACTGGATTTCGAGAATCGTCGTCGCAGAAGTCCCACAACATGTGACGTCACTGTCTTCGGATCAAGATGAGAAGGACATCATATAATGCAAAGAGGTTTGCTCCAATCTGGGACGTGTAAGCTACTTATAACACAAAATGTAACAACCTAATCAACTTACCATGAAGTGAAGCTATTAATATCTACAGGAAGTTACGTGGCCCAGTCCGTTTGTCATACAATAGCCGCACAAACTTTCAATTTGATCGACAACGCGCCGGCCGCGATTGATGTGATTAAATTGCTTTGTGGTTTCGACAGTTCCAATGGCCACTAATACGGGTTTTTCCATATTAATGCGACGTCGTTATCTTTTTACCATCTCAGAGTATCTTAGTTCGGGCCCAACATAATTGGTCGTGTTGTGTCAAACTACATAATTACGCCGATAAATTAGTTCAAAAATTTAATGAAAATTATGGCCTACCCTAAATCAATATTAAGGTAGTTAAGTTTTTTCTCGCCATTGCCCAGTGTGATTGCTCGGTGGATTGGTCTTTTAAAAAAATAAAATAGCGTAAAAGGCGACTAAGGGACACAAACCGGGGATGGGCAGCAGCGCCCCCTGCAGTAGGTACAATTCCACCGAACTGTGATCCCCAACCCGCATGCCCAGCGTGGGGATTATGGGCATTACCCCCTATGATAGCACAACGTGGCGCACATTAGGGGAGGACTATGTCCAGCAGTGGACTGGTATAGCCTGACGACGATACCTACGGCAGAGCTAGGTAAACATTCCGCTTTCGTACACAC
This sequence comes from Yponomeuta sedellus, assembly GCA_934045075.1. Lineage (NCBI taxonomy): Eukaryota > Metazoa > Arthropoda > Insecta > Lepidoptera > Yponomeutidae > Yponomeuta > Yponomeuta sedellus. The sequence goes on along the minus strand of OW203734.1, from coordinate 21,758,723 downwards.
ATTTATACGAGATAAGTTATATAATCCAAGCGGTAGACGCCAAGGAGGTGGATCGGTATTAAAACTGCGAAGCGTTGTACAAAGCTGCAGCGTTGAACAGAGAACGTTGTAAAAAACTGACTGCCCGGAGGTTGGCAGGAGGCACTTAAATAAGACTGCTGTGTGGTGTCGGCATAGAGAATAGCACCAACCCAATTCTTCCCGCGGGTGTCCTAAAACCTAAAACGCGACTAACGGACACAAACCGGGAGGTGGGCAGCATCACTGCAGGGGGCATTACAATTCCACCGAACTGCGATCCCCAACCCGCATGCGCAGCGTGCGGATTATGGGTATTACCCCCTATGATAGCACAACGTGGCGCTCTTTAGGGGAGGGCTATGTCCAGTAGTGGACTAGTATAGCCTGACGACGACGACTTAAATAAGAAGAAGAATTATTATAGGTCAAAATTACACATTGCAAGTCTACACTCAGTGATTATCCTATCAGCGAGCCAGGGACCATTGTGGTGGCAATTGATCGAGTCAACAGTGGACTGGGAACTCCAGACGGGTCTATTATTGCTTGACCAAAGCGTTTTATGTTGGTGTGTAGGTACGCCGGTCACTTCGTGTACGAGGAATTTCGAGTGTCTTGTGGGTTACGTTTGTTTGTTAGTTACACATTATCGCACAAAATATAGAATTTAGCACTTAAATAGAAGAAAAACACTTGACTGTGTGTAAAAAGAAATATATCCACTGGCTACCCGTCTTTCTAATTACCTTCAGCAACTTTTCATCGTAAGGTTGTCTGTAAGAAATTGCTTTCAGCAATAAGGCCGCCTATTGCACTATGTATATTTGTAATTCTTCTGTATTTTTGTTTGTTCAGTGTACAATAAAGAATATTCTTATCTTATCTTATATCCAGTGTCACTCTCACAGTTCAGTCAAATCTAACGACACCTCTCAAGCTAAAATACATCAAGGGGTATTTTAGCTTGAGAGGTGCACTGCTGCCACATACACCTCCATATGCAAAGCATACCGCTCCTTGTAGCGCAGTTGGGTAAAAACATAGCATTGTCTTAGATTAGGAGCGAGGGTGGACTTAATTTTAGAGAAATATCTTCCAGCGAGCCTAGACGTTTAGAGTATTAAGCAAACATCGGAAAAAGTGCAAGTACAAACAAAAATAATTTCTATTTAATGCTTACATTAATTGTAAATTTGAAAAGTAAACGATGACCTCTGTAGCGCAGCGGTGTAGTGCAAACCCGGCACTCAAAACTGGCACGGTTGGCCAGGGGTCGCGGATTCGGGTCCCGGCAAGAGTGGAATTTTTAGCCTCTAAATAGGTTTTTAAAATTAATAAATTTATAATGTTATAAAAAATACACATTTCATTCGTTTGCCGCTCCGTTACATTGCGGGATTGTCTCGAAGCTAACGTCTTCGGATATTACAATGTTAGGTACCTACTCGTACGTTCATTCATAGCACGTTACATTGTTTTGTAGCATTGCCTTGCCTACAGTATGAACACAGTATTATGAGTATATTGCCCAGTCATATACAAATAAAACACCGCTAGACTAAGGTATATTTAAAAAATGTGGTATTCCGTTGTTCGCTGTATGCGTCATAAATCTGATACGCTCTGGGGTCAAAAACTATTGTGTTAAAAGGGTTTTAACTGTAGTTGTTAATAAACAATGTCTTTGATCCCAAGAAACCTGTCAAATAGCCTAAGAAAATCTTTAAAACTATGATTTGTAAGATCACTCCGAACCGTTGCCTAGCCGTTTGAGTAGCCGTCATAGCAGTTACTTTAGGAGCTTATTTGCAACAAAATTATGAAGATTGACATGCGGCCGACTGTACCTATCTGTGTACAGAATTTTATATATTCAACCTTGATTGAACCTCATTTAACATTAAATTGAGGCAGACAGTTTTTGCGCGGCTAAAATTGTGTGACCATTCATAGCCTCTGATTTGCTGATAAAACCCATTCGTCTGTCGGTGACCATAGGAGTCAAAATGGCTTGTTGGAGGCGTTGTATTTACAATGCCAACTATAATAGTGAATTTGCTCAAAAAATGTCTTAATAAAATCGAGGAGGCCATGTTAAAACAAATTGAAATTGGTAGAGCGCTGGCACGGATAGCCAGAGGTTGTTGCGGGTTCGAATCCCGGCATGGGTGAAATTTTTAGCCTCTAAATAGGTTTTTAAATTTGTCCTTAGCACGGGTAATGCATTAAAAATAAAAATAGTATAAATTGAAATTGTTTATTTAGAATAGAAAAATACATACAAGCATTACAATGGTATCCACACTAGGCGTAAAACCTGCATAGAGGGCGACCGAAGGAAAGAAAATCTGATAGCACTTTGACATGGCGTATGAAAAACAATATTACAACGTATCAATGAAATTTAAAGATAAATAAACGATATATTTTTCTCTAAGACTAACAGAGTTCGTAATGCGACCTGTTAAAAAAATTGTTCTAGTAACGTGGTGCAATAATCTAGTATACATATCGAACTCAAACTATGACGTCATAACTTGAACGTAACGCCTGGATGTACGGAGCCTTTACCGCTACTCTAGTTAACTTGTAAAATAAGGTTTTCGAAAAACATTTCCAGAAATAGAAGGTGCTCAAGCCTCACGAAGTTTTCTTGGCAGTTAGGTAGGACTGAATTATTTTAATTACTTTTGACAAAAAAAACTATCTCTGAAGAAAAATATGGGAGGATACCTGAGTGCCCAAGGTGCTCAACTACCTCAGCGATTGAAATTGCCAATCGGAGGTGGGCACGCGAGGTAATTAAGCCCATAGCCTCTCCTTCTGAGAGAAGGACTGCCCTGAAGTGGGACGTATTAGTGCTACAAAAATAAAACAATTTACATCGTCATCATGACAAGGGGCGGTGGTAGCGGAGCGGTGTAGAACGCCGGCCTCTCAATCGGGAGGTCGTGGGTTCAAACCCCGGCATGTACCAATGACTTTGTTTTTAAAGTTATGTACATTTTTGAAATTATAGTAGCAATACCACTCGCCGACGGTGAAGGAAAACATCGTAAGGAAACCCTAGTGACTGAAGTGTTAACGTACCTCAGCGCTGGCTACGTACAATGGCCCAACTATGAGGTTAAGTGCGGAAATCTCAGGTTTTAACTAACTAACCGTCATCATGACATACATGACAGCTCTTTTATACCTCTTCACAGAAAAACAAGTCTGCTTTAGTCGAATAGTAATGAGACATCGACCACAATCCATCACTGTGTAGGTGTTCAACTTGCTCTGTCCTAAACCGGTCGCCGGTTCGATCCTCGCAGCCAGTCCGACTGACCCACTGATCTCAAAGTCCACAAGACGAACATACGACAACCGTTCCGACATCCGATGTACCGAGTACTTACTGACTGATGATGCAAAGAAGCGGGTTAGTACAAGATAAAATTGCTAGAAAATATCGTTATATTCTCGTCGCTGCATACACGTTCACAGGTTTCAGGTACTTTTTGTTCTTTAAAAAACTTTTTTTTTTTATAAATTATTAATATTTTTTTATAATAAACTGTCGAGATCGGTGTAATATGGACATTATCTCGTTAGCCCTATAGTAAGCAATACTAAATGACTTGTGTTATAGGTGCTAACTCGACGATAGATATAGATAACATCCAAGACCCGTGACAAACTAGAAAAGTTCGTTTCCTAGTTTGGCCCGGCCGGGGATCGAACCCGAGACCTTCGGGCTTACAGTCCGCGTGCCAAACCGCTGCGCCACCGAATCCGTCAATAATCGTCATTCGCATGGCCTCTGGCAAACCTGTGATCAAGTTCTTATCAGGTATCAGTAATGCCATGTTTCGTTATCATTATCAACCCTTGTATGTCCCCACTGCTGGGGCACGGGTCTTTTCTTGCGTCGCAGGAAGGTTAGGCCATACTCCACCACGGGGGCCAAGTCCGGGTTGGAGGAGGATTGTAAGACAGTGGCGGGCCTTACTGTAAGAAATTATCAAGCCGCCCTTAAGGCCTTTGACATGGCTTAACGACTGCCATTATATGACAGCCGGCACCAACTGCTTAACGTGCCTTGCGAAGCACGGAAGCGCTCGGAAAAATGCCACTAGTGGTAGTCACGGGACGCTCACCCATCCCGTACCTGACCGCGCCTGTTGTTGCTTAACCAAGTGATTGATTCCAATCACTCTGTTCACCTAGACCACGAGCGCTTCGATACCATGTTTATTGATATCGAATCGTATCGTCTCTACTTCGTCTGGGGCGTCCCTTGCCGACCCTTCGACCTACATTTAGTCGATATATTTCTTTCGTCACTCTCGTTAATTAATTAACTAAACGAAGGTCAATCTACTTTGCGGAACGAATCAGTACTACTATAGCGGTCGGTAGACATCTGCGGATCGGAAGCTGAGAAATGTTACCTTAGCTAGTTATTGATTGCGTTGCCTTTTCACCATCGAATGTTCTATGGAAAATATTGTTGTAGAGATTTCAAGATGTTTCATGAGCTATTGTTCTGAATAAAAAATGGATAAGTACGAGTATGTCCAGCAGTGGACTACATAATATAGCCTCAAGAAGAAGACGAAGTGCGAGTAGGAGTCATGTCTTGATGGTTGTGGGCATTCGCGTAGCTTTAACCAGCGGCTCCGCGTTTGAGATTATCCCACGGAAACGCATTACCTATGTCTCAATTCAGACCTTTGTCTATCTGTACGCCGAGTTTCATGAAAATCCGTTCAGTCGTTATTGAGTAGCAAACATCCAAACATCTTCACAAACTTTCACATTATAATATTAATAGAGTGGGATACGCTTAAGATATCCGCCTTGTTATCCCTCGCTGGCCCTTCTACCATCATGCTCCTCATATTCTTCTGATATAAATCTTTCTTCACTCTTCCTTCCTTTATCCTCTCCTTATATCCAAACCAACGCGTCATGACATCCTCTTTTAAGATCAATAAGCATTCTAATTATAAACATAACATTACATAACCTCACGCCTGTATCCGAGAGAGGTAGGCAGAGACCAGGGACTGCTACTTGCCACGATCCTGACAGATCACCTTTGCTTCAACAACGTATATAAGTCGTTGCATGCACCGGGTACTTTTTGTAAACTATAACATTCACATTTATAATGTCTTTGGGATTTTTGTTTATTTCACGCACATTAAGGATGTGATTTAAGCGTGCTAAGACATCGTGAGGAAACCTGAATATCTTAACACTTTCGCGGACGTTTTTAAAATCTATTGTTCCTTTAATTGTTATGTATGCTATAGCATCCGCGCGTCCGCGAAAGGGTTAAGCGGTTGAAGTTACCAATCTGCCGTGGGCACACGTCATAACTAGCCCCATACTCTGTCTCTGAGAGATGGACTGTGCCCTACAGTGGGACGTATAGGCTTCATTATCTTTATCGTAACTTCAGCAGCAACTTTCAAGAAACAACTTTTACTGTTTCACAACTTCGTCCTTGTGACGAACCATCACAGCACAGCGCAGTTTTCTAGATCTATGAATCTTGCTCAACAGTAATCTTTAAACATTCGCATTGCAGCTCGCTTTCAACAAAAAAGTAGGTACATTGTTGGTCCCCGACTCACAGCACAAGACGTCACAGAAGGTTCAATCGAAGTTGCCAATACTAAGGGGTTGAAGTTGTATGTGGAGTAAAGAACACGTAGCCACGGATCGGGTACCGTATCCAATGGTGCTAAGGAGGGCTTTGGAGGAGTCGTATTTTCATAAGTGCTGTATGTATTTTATTTTATTTGTGTAATTTAATTGTTAATTTTTGTGAATATGGGTTTAGTAACCTGAAATAAATATATTTTATGTTATTTATTAATATTGCAACAACGAGTGATTAAAGATGGCTGATTGAATGAGTGAATGAAAATTTCTCTTCTTTTTCTCTCTCTGCGTTCTGTTATGTCCGGTTCCCCGCCTCACCTATATTTTGTCATTGTAAGCACTATAGAGCAAATAAAAGTGTTTTTCCGCGCATACCGCACAACAGTCACAACAGTCACAGCAGTCACAACAGTCACAGTAGTTAAGAGCAGTCATGCATAGTCTTTAACATCAGTAATTAGACTTAGTATCAAGATGTAGTCCGTTTTAGTAACTCTGTTTCCAAATTATTTTTAACGTGTTTCGGTGCCATCAATAAACTGCTAATGTGTACGTGGTGATGTGATTTTCAACCCCCGGAGCCTGCGCTGCCTAACAACTGGTGTCAGAAGTGCGATATAGGTACCGAGCTAATTCGCTTAGCTTGTACCAAGAACTCGGCCGCTCAGCTCCGAGGTTCAGCTCTCACCCCCCGAGTGAAGCCCCGTATCACGTTTGGTCGACGGTAAGTCTCAGCCCCATGCGCTTGAGCCCACACCAGCCGCCATGTACTGCAGTTCCGTGGTCGACAGTGAGTCTTCACCCCACGTGTGGAGCCAGCGCCGTGGAAACCGAAACACCTCATCACTTCGTGGTTGCCGAGCCGTCATATGACTTCCTGAGTCACACGGTCCCCGGCCGCAGCATGGGCCAATCTACATCGACTGTTCCTGTTTCCTAAAAACAGTGGGCCCATTGCCAGTGATGAAATTCTGCGAGTCCCGAATCCTGTGCTCTACGAGGTCACGTTTCTTCGCCATATGACGCCGTCCGCATTTGACCGCGATACTTCGCCGACTCGACAAAATTTGCTGTATCAGCACAGTGTGTGTTAAAAATAGATAGGTAATTTAAAAGCGTCCTAAATTATTTCTCAGTGCTTTTTTTTTTTTCACTGTTTTATACGCAATTTTTGTACCTACTGTTTCTTAACTTTTTCTGTTCTGTTATTATTTAAATTTACTACAAATTTATATTTAATTTATGTGGAGATATTTTCTTATTCGACTTTTATATCATGACAATGTTTTTTTTTGTAACTCTACCTATTTTGTTTTATTTGCAAATATCGTAATTTTGTTAACTTTTTATGCATCTACCATTTTTATTGCATACTTCTATGTGTTGTCCTCTGATTTATATTTCATTTTACAATCAAAAGTTCCATATACGTGACAACCTTTAATTGTGACTCTCAACTTATTATCTAGGTCATACTATTCTTGTTAAAAACTGTCTTTGACTCAATGTGTAACGCGAATCTTACACCGTAGGCAGTTCAAGTTCAGTGGCACCAGACATTCCAATGCTGTACTTAATGTTATTCAATTGTCAACCTTACGTCTCTGTTTTTATTTCATTCTTTTACTATACGAGTAATATGTTAACATTATTTGAAAGGATTTTGTGCCAAAATAAATTATTTTATTTAAAGGTCACACGACAGGGTAACCAGTCCCAAAAGGAGACCTCTGGACATATTAATTCCTGAAACTGTTTTTTGTTATCATCATTGTTTATAGGTCACACGACAGGGTAACCAGTCCAAAAAGGAGACCTCTAAATATTAGTATTCATAAATTTTTGAAGCTAAGTAATTTTCGCAGTATCTAGAATTGGCAGGACACACAACAGGGTAACCAGTCCCAAAAGGAGACCTCTCTATTATGTTCATTGGTCACACGACAGGGTAACCAGTCCCAAAAGGAGACCTCTGGACATATTAATTCCTGAAACTGTTTTTTGTTATCATCATTGTTTATAGGTCACACGACAGGGTAACCAGTTCCAAAAGGAGACTCAGGCAATTTCCAAACTCTTCTTTTATCTGCCTTTTTCTTTACAAGTTTGATTTATAATATCACAGAGTCTTGTTTTCCACTTTGAATTTTGTGTTTTTCTAGTTCATGATTTATTTATTTGTGATAGTTTTTTTTATAATTATTTTCCAAAACGGAGGCCCCTACCATAATTTACTGAATCCGTCTTTGTTTCTGTTAATACTAAAGTATTTATGTAAAGTTGTAAAGTATTATTTCATGTACTTTTTTTCCGTCTAATACCTATTTTTGCGTTTCACTATATTTTGTTTCTGTGTTACTTTTTTGACTAATATTAATGTTTTACAAAGTTTTTTAATATTAAATGAAATGAAAGTTATAGATCACCGTAGCCAATCCCAAAAGGAGACCTCTTTATTAACTTTTCAGAACTCCTTCAGTAAATGCCATAGTTTTATTAACTATAATTTTATTTTCCATGGTTCTTTCTTGTATTTTATTCTTATCACTACTTGTCTTGACATTATGTCTCTAAGAATTTTGGTTTTTACACCTGTGTCGTATTTCACTGTATATTGAGATTTTCTCTGTATTCATAACAGTCTTTATCCGATTTTGAATAGTTTCATATCAAGATTTGTTTTATGCTTTGGTATTCTGAAGTACTGATTTGTTAATTATATTATCTGAAGTATTTTTTCTAATTCCTCTGTATTCATAACTTTATCCGATTTTGAATAGTTTCATATCAAGATTTGTTTTATGCTTTGGTATTCTGAAGTACTGATTTGTTAATTATATTATCTAAAGTACTTTTCTAACTTAGTTACTCGATTCTTTTGTGTATTTTCTAAAGACTTTTTATTACCTCTTAATGTATTTGAAGTTACATGTTTGATCAATAATTATGCTACTGTCTGTATTGTCCATGTTTCCCTAATCGGCACACTATTATTTATCAATGCTTTTGTTTTCCTTTTTGTATTGTGTTCAATCTTGCCTTATTGAAATATATCTATGTAGTCAAGTCCTAAATTTGAATTAGTTTTGTATAACTTCGCTTATCACTTGTTTAAAGGGATAAGCTTCGTCAAAAAGGGGGAGCTGTTATGTCCGGTTCCCCGCCTCACCTATATTTTGTCATTGTAAGCACTATAGAGCAAATAAAAGTGTTTTTCCGCGCATACCGCACAACAGTCACAGCAGTCACAACAGTCACAGCAGTCACAACAGTCACAGTAGTTAAGAGCAGTCATGCATAGTCTTTAACATCAGTAATTAGACTTAGTATCAAGATGTAGTCCGTTTTAGTAACTCTGTTTCCAAATTTTTATTAAGGTGTTTCGGTGCCCTCAATAAACTGCAATAGTGTACTTGGTGATTTGATTTTGAACCCCCGGAGCCTGCGCTGCCTAACAGTTCGTTCTTTCTGGCCCTACAACTGAAGAATAGTGGGCAAGGCGAGCCGACTGGAATCCACAGTGTGTTTTGTTATGTTCAGTCCACTCCTCGCTATCGTACCTTCAAGTGGACCTCGATAAAACCGTCCAAATGTATGATAGAACTATTCGCTAACAAATTTACTCTATGAGTCTAAGAAATCATGTTTCAATTATTAATTTTGACGTTGCTATGGGTCGCACTTGTGGTGAATAAAAAGGTCACTCTGGCCATATTTTCTAAGAGCAAGTCTCATCCATTTAAGAGGGAAATAGGTGACCCGACTACTACGCCAATAAACGCCCCTAATAACTTTTAGTAAGAGTGTAACAGAACTTTTGAACTCTTTAAACTTGAAATATAAAGGGTATAATCGCGATTGGAACCGTTTAATACGTATTGTATATGAGTACCGCGAGTCTTTAAACTACATGCATCTACATACAAGCTTGACTGTGAATGTGGTTCCTCGTACATTGGTCAAACCAAGCGTACCATAGCTGAACGGGTGAAGGAACATATCGCGGACGTGAAACATAAGCGCTCTGGTAGATCTGCAGTCAGCGAACATACACTTAGCGGTACCAACCACTTTATACATTTTGATAAAGTTAAAGTTCTAGCCCGAGAAGACCGTTTCTTCCCTAGAATGATACGCGAGGCAAAAGAGATCCGCCGGCATCCAAATTTCAATAGAGATCGTGGTTGGAATATACCGGCAGCATGGGAACCAGTGCTTAAGTGCATGAGACCCCCTTGCTAAAAGTGTGACTGTAGTGTTAATTTTAATTTCAATTAATAATCAATATTTTTAGTTCATGTAAAATAATTGGATTTATTAATTTAATTTTTTTAACTTCAATTACTAGTAATCAATATTGTTGACTTTATATAAAATAATTGAAATACCTATTTTGGAACGTAACTTCATAATTAACTTTTGTAATTTTTGCCGATGGTAGTAAACTAACCGTTAATGCTTTCAAAAAGACGACTACCACCTCAGTCATCCGAGACCACGGCACCTGTAAAAGTGCCGAAACGTTGGAAAATTGTAAAAATGTAATAAACGAGCATAAATCCGTATAAAAACAGTTTTAATTACATGCATCTACTTGCGTACATTGGTATATCTATTTATAGCAATGTATTGATGTATCTCAGACAGTTAAAAATAAAATATTGAATCACAAGCACGCCTCCCTTTCCAAATTGAACCTTTAATGCATTATCAGCAACAACTAACAAATAGGCAAGAACATCATCTAAAAACGGTTCATTTCACTACAGTCTATTTATTCTTACTTGTCCAATTTAGTAAATAAGATTCTACCCTTAAACTGTGACTTTTTAGTCCAAAATTGCCATATTTCCATAAATGAAGTAACCTGGAACACTCTTTTAGATAACACGCTGCCAATTTTATAAACATAGTTCATGATAGTTCATGAATTGGCGAGAAAGTGTCTAGTTTAGGCATCATCTAATCTCAATTTTAAGGTTATGTGCCAATTTTAAGGTATTGTGCCTAAAATTAGGCACATCTAATCTCAATTTTAAGGTTAGAATCTTGTTTACTAAATTGGACAAGTAAAAATAAATAGACTGTAATACCCTTTGGAAATCCCCACAATCCCTAGTAGCGATTTTAAACGATAAATATCCCACTAGACACCCTGTGGTGGATCTATAATATCTTAACGGTCTAGTGGGAATGTGTGGACACTCTACAATCTCCACTAGTAGAGATTTGTGAAATTCCACAAGTCTCCACTCACGGGTATTTCCAACTGGGATAATTGGCATAAATCGATCTGTCGTATTTGTGATTTCCTTGCGTAGTTGCCAAAGCACTGTAGAATCGAGAATGACTACCATGAAATTCCTGCGGGTGGCCGCGAAGTTTTATTTGGGGCTAGATGGAAAGTTTCTGAAGAAATGTGCTTTTGTGATCGGAAGCAATATCAACACAGTGTCCAAGTTCGGGACCAGAACAACTAAAGTTTCATTGTGTTCTTTTAGCTAAATAGGCGCTCGGCGCCCCTTAGTGGAAAATAATCATATGTTTTTTATAATGCGTCTTTGGAAAAAGTTAACATCATGAATCTTAATAAATATTGTAGGTTTTTTAGAACCTACTGGAAAGAACCTAGGTCCAAGAATTTGGGACTTCAAAGCAGTTTTACCAAAAACGGCCGTTTTAGCGGAAATCGATTAAAGTTCCATGTGGATCCTAGGTTCTAGACTGTAGATTCTAAAAATAGTTATCAAAGTTGTTAAGATTTATGACGGTCACTTTTAGAATAAAACGTATCATAAAACAAGTTATGATTTTTATTGCATAGGTGGCGCTAATGAGCACCTCAACTTAGTAAGCAACGTTGCCCGAACTGGTCTTCTGTACGTCCAGTGCATTCAACAAAAATGAATCAATGACGTAAATCTGGCGGGCGACCGCGTGAATCGAACGGTGTCGTCCACAAATCGGGTCACTTCGCTTAAAAATATCATTCGGGCTAAAGAAAAACTGGTGGAAAAAAACTGCCGATATTAATGGAAACCTTCATGGAGAAGTTGGGACTATCGTGACCCACACAAGTTCCGTAGTTAACCCACAAAAAACTGACCTAACACGTTAGTTAGTTAGCAACCCTTGTATGTCCCCACTGCTGGGGCACGGGTCTCTTCCTGCATCGCAGGAAGGTTAGGCCATACTCCACCACGGGGGCCAAGTCCGGGTTGGCGGAGGATTGTAAGACAGTGGCGGGCCTTACTGTCAGAAGTTATCAAGCCGCCCATAAGGCCTCTGACATGGCTTAACGACTGCCATTATATGACAGCCGGCACCAACGGCTTAACGTGCCTTGCGAAGCACGGAAGCGCTCGGAAAAATGCCACTAGCGGTAGTCACGGGACGCTCACCCATCCCGTACCTGACCGTGCCTGTTGTTGCTTAACCAAGTGATTGATTCCAATCACTCGGTTCGCCTAGGCCACGAGCGCTTCTACCTAACACAACCAATCTTTATTGTGGTACCTACAAATAGATTTTTCTAGTTTATTTACGTACCGATGAATTTGTTTTATAAGTAATGTACATTAGTGAATCTATAGCAGTAATGCCACTCGCCAGTGAAGGAAAGCATCATCAAGAAACCTATGTGTCTGAGGTGTGAAAATACCTAGGCGTTTGAAGTGCCAATCCACACTGAGCACAAGTGGTAATAAAGCCCATACGTGCCAATTCTCAGTTTTTAAGTATTTAGATTCGTTAACAGTCTAACGAAGAATCGTCTCTTTCTTCAAATAATGGAGGCGACGAAAAAACCCGGAACTGCTAGCACTAATACAGCAACTGCTGGCATTCTGAAACGATCGTCGTTATCAACCCTTGTATGTCCCCACTGCTGGGGCACGGGTCTCTTCCTGCATCGCAGGAAGGTTAGGCCATACTCCACCACGGGGGCCAAATCCGGGTTGGCGGAGGATTGTAAGACAGTGGCGGGCCTTACTGTCAGAAGTTATTAAGCCGCCCATAATGCCTCTGACATGGCTTAACGACTGCCATTATATGACAGCCGGCACCAACGGCTTAGCGTGCCTTGCGAAGCAAGGAAGCGCTCGGAAAAATGCCACTAGCGGTAGTCACGGAACGGTCACCCATCCCGCACCTGACCGCGCCTATTGTTGCTTAACTCAAGTGATTGATTCCAATCACTCGGTTCGACTAGGCCACGAGCGCTTCAGACGACAGTATAGTCTTCATTACCCCACCGCATATTGGCAATTTCAAGCGCTGATTTATTTGAACCCCTCAGACACTCAGGTTTCCGAACGATGTGTCCCTTCACGGCTAGCGAATGGTATAAGTAATACCGCTAACTATTAGCTAGTTAGCTTAGTAGTTGGGCCATTGTATCGTTTCAGAGTATCGTTTAAGCAAGCGCGGTCAAGTACGGGATGGGTGAGCGTCCCGTGACTACCGCTAGTGGCATTTTTCCGAGCGCTTCCGTGCTTCGCAAGGCACGTTAAGCCGTTGGTGCCGGCTGTCATATAATGGCAGTCGTTAAGCCATGTCAGAGGCCTTATGGGCGGCTTGATAACTTCTGACAGTAAGGCCCGCCACTGTCTTACAATCCTCCACCAACCCGGACTTGGCCCCCGTGGTGGAGTAAGGCCTAACCTTCCTGCGATGTAGGAAGAGACCCGTGCCCCAGCAGTGGGGACATACAAGGGTTGATAACGACGATCGTTTCAGAATGCCAGCAGTTGCTGTATTAGTGGCAGCAGTTCCGGGTTTTTTCGTCGCCTCCATTATTTGAAGAAAGAGACGATTCTTCGTTAGACTGTTGTTGAAGTTGTTATACACTTTATTGCACAAATTTTGCCCTTACATAAACCGGATTGTCTTAGATTGTGTGCAAACGCGGACTTATTTCTAGAGACGAAGAGAGAGCCATTTCTTCCAACCAGCTTAACATCGGACATTAAAAGGATGTTAACTATATTAACAGCCTGTTAATGTCCGGGAAACCGGGGGTTAATGAAACAAAATTAATTTGACTTCTCAATAGAATATCTTCTGTCATCATAAGACGGCGGGCCTTGTATGAAATATCCGCAGAATCTCGAGCCATTGTGCAAGACTCGAACAGTAGAGTCTGGGAGCAAGCTCCGTGAAGGCAGCCAATTGTTCCGAGCTGCTTATCTCCGATTGTTTTTGAAGGACTGCTTGTTTTTTAAGGAAAAAATGTTCTTACTTATCTTTACTTAAGCGGTTATTGCTGGGGAATGAGAGCCTTTTACCCGAAACCTGCGTATGCAGCGAGAAATTAATGTTATGCCTCATATAAGATAGATAGATACAGAACACTTTATTGTACATAAAAATGGACACTTTATTTAATATTACACAGATATTTCTTAACCTAAGAGTACACACGGTGGCCTTATCACTAAAAGTGAACTCTTCCAGACACCCGATAATACAGGTATATTTTTCCTTTTTTCCCGTGTTCTTTTTTTTTTGCACGCCTATACCAATTTTTCTTCCGGTTCCTGCGGTCGAATGGTAGAAAAGGCTTGAGGCATTAAGTCTGCCGTATTGAACACTTGTTTAAAGGCCGATTCCTGAATTGAGAATTTCACTAAGTAGGTAAATACTTCAGTAACGTACTGTCATGCTCTTTTCTGAGAAATGCGAAGAGACAGCTCTACACTTAACTATTTACCTACTTAGCTATTAACTATTTGCTTATTTAATGCAGAAACTGGCCATGAGTGGAATAAAAGTCCTATTTCTATAATCTAAAAATGAATTGCTGAATGTGTTGCTAAGCGCAAATCTCGAGAGCAGCTGAACCGATTTCGCTAATTCTTTTTTTAGAATATTCCTTGATGTACGAGGATGGTTCTTAAGAAGAGAAAAAAATATAGATTCGACTGTAAGCAGTACGAAGTTCGCTGGGTCCGCTAGTAGTAAGTACAATGTTGATGAAGCGGAAGAGTTTTGTCGTGGTCGTGAGCACTGCCTCCCCCTCCAAGATAATTTAATATAGTAAGATTATTTAATCAGGCTCCTAAAAAAATCAGAGGCCAATTTTTTGAGGGCGTTTTCTAGACTCCGAATCGTACCATCAGCAGTGGCAGGTGGATAAGCAAAAATACTTTCTACGCATTTCATAGGCTACTGATTGCATTTTAAAAAAAGTAGCGAAGAAGGGCGCTATTAAAACGAGTTCAATGACACTTGATGTGTTAAAACCATTTTTTTAGTTTAGGCCACTCCCGTGATCTTCTACTCGTCTCTATCCTCTTGTGCCATCCTCACCCATCCAGACAAAAAGGTTGAAAGGTCGTTCCGCCATCAAAGTCTTGGCCGATCATGTCGGCAATATCCGACCAATCTTTTCAGTTCCGATCAAGTACGTTTAAAAAAGCGCTCGATGTGTAGGTACGATTGTGTGCATCGTGCTATGAAATCCAGTTCAATGATACCGCGTGATGAAAACCTATTACTTTTGTAAAAAAATACACATAAACGACGTTCACTAATGTGTTATTATTGTTAGTACACCATCTCTAAGATAAGATAAGACAATAATATTCTTTGTTGTACACTCGAATAACAACAAATACAAAACAATTGCAAATGTACATAGTACAATTGCTAAAAGCTATTTCTTCCAGACAACCTTACGATGGAAAGTTGCTGAAGGAAATTAGAAAGACGGGTAGCCAGTGCAAATTTGAATATTGATACATACCTATACTTAGTAATAATACACTTACATACTGTTACTTATATAAACTTATAATTTATTATAAATATAGGTACATATATGTATCTTACAATAAAGTTCTACACAAGACAAGGAAAGTAATAACACTCTAAGTGATTCGTGTATATTTTATGATAGCACTATAAATATATATCTCTCTAGGTACATATTTTCTTACAGATTCTTTTGTCCGTAAAAGGCTGGTAGCATTGTTAAATCCTCTAGGATCAGCTAGACAAACACGACTCTTATGTATTTTTAGAACACTTAAAAACATTACACGTACTAAAGCCAGGTCTTCACGGTCTTAGTGCGCTCGGTCCGAGTGCGCCATCCGAGTAAACTAATGCTTCTGATTGGCTATTTTGGTGTTGTCACGAAAAACCATCCAATCAGAAGCATTAGTTTACTCGGATGGCGCACTCGGTTGAGCGTACTAAGACCGTGAAAACCTGGCCTTACTTTACTTTCTTTGGCGCTACAACCCTTTGTGGGTTGTGGTCTTTTCCACGATTGACTGCGAGGCGAGACGATCCCTGGCTGTCGTTCTCCAGTTGGTAAATCTCTTAAGAGGCTTGAGACCATCTTCTATGCAGTCGCACCATCTCTTCATCGGCCTTCCTTTAGGTCTCATTTGCTGCGGCTTCGCCAAATAGGGCAAGCAGTTGGTGCCGGCTGCCGTCGATAGAGTTGTTAAGCCAAGTCAGAGGAATAAGGGCGTCTTGAAAACTTCTGACAGGAAGACCAGCCACTAGTCTTGCAAGCCTCCACCAATCCAGAATTGGCCCTAGTGTAGTTTAGCCTCTACCTTCCTCAGGGAAGAGACCAGTGCCACTCGGTAGACATATCGTTATCAACCCTTGTATGTCTCCACTGCTGGGGCACAGGTCTCTTCCTGCATCGCAGGAAGGTTAGGCCACACTCCACCACGGGGGCCAAGTCCGGGTTGGTGGAGGATTGTAAGACAGTGGCGGGCCTTACTTTCAGAAGTTATCAAGCCGCCCATAATGCCTCCAACATGGCTTAACGACGGTGGACACATAATGGGTTCTAAAAAAAATGGTGCACTCATTACACTCTACCTGCCCTTCTGGTCTCTACCTACCCCCCCGGGATACCGCCGTAATTTTGTGTATGTAAGTACCTACTAACAATAATTATGTTTATTCTATTTACTTCTGTATTCTTTGTAGGTAGCAGACACGATCGTCCTCTAAATATTCGCTAAACATGCAAAGCCGTAGATATCAGATGGTCATTGCAGTCGGCGATAAAAAATACATTGTTTTCATCAATGTAATGTGATCCATTAACCAAACACAAGTCGGCTTTTGTAAGGTTTTGTATAGTCTGGAACTGAGTTGTACTAAAAAAAAACATGCAAGAAACAATATCCACTAAAAGTTTGGTTTGGAACACAGAACAATTGTACAAAAAATATTTTAGCATGCATGAAAAAAAACTTAGCTTGAAAAAGAACTCCGATAATTATTTGAACCAAAAGACTCCAACACGCTGGCAGCATTGCCACGCTGCACCGCCAAAGAGATCCTTTGGCTAAGATATGCACCGGAGCAGCACCCCACTGTCCCCTCAATTGGCGCAGCAGCCGAGTTATACGAACAGAGTCACTTACTTCACAGATAAAACCATACAGGTTTCAGTGAAAGTTTCTTTGTATTTAATATGTATTCTGTAAATACATACATACATACATACATACATACATACATACATACATACATACATACATACATACATACATACATACATACATACATACATACATACATATATATACATACATACATACATACATACATACATACATACATACATACATACATACATACATACATACATACATACATACATACATACATACATACATACATACATACATACATACATACATACATACATACATACATACATACATACATACATACATACATACATACATACATACATACATACATACATACATACATACATACATACATACATACATACATACATACATACATACATACATACATACATACATACATACATACATACATACATACATACATACACACATACACACATACACACATACACACATACACACATACACACATACACACATACATACATACATACATACATACATACATACATACATACATACATACATACATACATACATACATACACCCTTACACACATACACACATACATACATACATACATACATACATACATACATACATACATACATACATAAATACATAACCTCACGCCTGTATCCCAGAGGGGCAGGCAGAGACCAGTGACTGCCACTTGCCACGATGCTGACAGATCACCTTGGCTTCATCAACGTTCATAAGTCGTTTCATGCACGCACGCCGGTTCCGGTTACTTTTTATCTTTCCCTTTGCTAATACATCCCCTATTTGGTCGATGTATGTCCGCCGGGGACGTCCCTTACCAGCCCTTCCACTCACATTCGCAATATATATTTGTTTCGTCAATCTTTCATCCTTCATCCTCTTTCAGTCCACAACATTCTGTAAATATGTTGAATAAATATCTAAAAAAATATATATGCATATAATTTGTAGTTTTAATAGTTCAACCACGGTTGGCTAATCCACGAGCTTCGCACTGATGCAATATCGGAATACCTGGACTCCGCATACGTTTCGCCGGACAAATTTCGGTCGAAACTTTTGCGGGATTCCACTGGACTGGCGCTATTACAAAGAAGCGCTCACTATACACATGTTACTCTGCGCCCGGCAGCGTGTGCTTATCAATTTAATAATCGTGATATTTAAGCGATTATGAAAATTTCGCTTTCTGATGTTTCATCACGTGCTTGTCCATCCTCAATTTATGTTTACGTTGTCAAGTTAATTTATGTTTTATTTCTTAAAGTATTAATAAACCATTTAACCAAAAAGCTTGTACAATTTTGGTTCAATGTAAAACCATGAAAACGAGGTTTATCAGGTTGAAGTTTCAAGAGTGGGTACTATGCGGCAAGCCTAAGACGGGTTGTGTCTATGATGATATGAGTGACACTAGGAGGGCCTTCAAGTTGAAACTAAAATGGTGCCAAGATAACCAGGAACAAATAAAAATGGACGCCCTTGCTGCAAAGCATTACACTGGTGACTTTCGTGGATTCTGGCAGAGTACAAAACGGGTAAATTATCGACCTGGTCTTCCGGTGAGTGTCGACGGCGTGAGTGATCCTAAGGGCATTGCTGATGTGTTTAGAGACCAATTTACTGTTCGGTCTTCTCTGGGTCCTGCGGGGAAGGTGCTCAGTGTAGGGGTGCCAAATGAGGAAGTGGGAACTCGTTTTCTTGCGAAAGATGTAACTAGAGCCATTAAATCAATATCTAGAGGTAAATCACCCGGCCTCGATGGTCTCAGCATTGAGCATCTTCAACACGCGGGACCACATATATCTAGGGTTTTGGCAATGTTCTACTCACTGTGCATCAGCCACTCGCACCTCCCAGTGGATGTTTTGCGAACGATAGTAGTGCCAATAGTAAAGAATAAAACAGGAGATGTTGGAGACAAGAGTAACTATAGACCCGTCTCCCTCGCTACGATTATGGCAAAAGTGTTTGACGTCATGCTTAATACACAGTTAGAAGGGTATCTAATGTTGCATCATAATCAATTTGGGTTTAGGCCCAATCTGTCCACTGAGAGTGCAATACTGTGTCTTAAGCATACCGTCAGATACTACACAGATCGCAGGACTCCAGTATACGCGTGCTTCCTTGACTTGTCAAAAGCATTTGACCTGGTCTCCTATGACATCTTATGGGATAAGCTGAAGGATATCGGCTTTCCGCGTGAACTAGTATATATATTGCAATACTGGTACAGACACCAGATCAATAATGTCAGGTGGGCGGGTACAATGTCCGAACCCTATTTGATGGAGTGCGGGGTGAGGCAGGGGGGCCTAATTTCTCCCGCACTGTTTAACCTGTATATGAATGCACTGATCGTCGCGCTCAGCAATAACCATGTCGGTTGTTATGTAGATGGTGTTTGCATGAATAACCTGAGTTATGCAGATGACATGGTTTTGCTGAGCGCGTCGGTCTGTGGCATAAGAAAACTGCTTCAGTGTTGTGAAGAGTATGCGCTTAGTCACGGGTTGAAATATAATGCGACTAAGAGTCAATTTATGGTGTTTGCGACAGGTACAAGGCGCCCCGAAAATGTACCGCCAATTGTTCTGAAAGGAGTTCCGTTGGAACAGGTGCATATTATGTTCAAATACCTCGGGCACATTATTACAGACGATCTCAAAGATAATGCCGATATTGAGCGGGAGCGGAGGGCACTGTCCGTAAGAGCGAATATGATAGCTCGCAGGTTTGCACGTTGCTCCACAGAAGTGAAATTGACGCTGTTTAAAGCTTATTGTACATCACTATACACGTGCAGCCTGTGGACTGACTATACTAAGAAGGCGTACGGGGCCCTCCGCGTCCAGTTCAATAACGCGCTCAGGGCGGTGCTGAGGCTGCCTCGCTACTGCAGTGCGTCGGGCATGTTCGCGTGGGCGCGCACAGCCTGCTTCCACGCGAGCATGCGCCGGCGCGCGGCATCCCCGGTGCGCCGGGTGCGGGCCAGCACCAACACCGCCCTGGCAATGATTGCGGGCAGGATAGATTGCCCATATATCCGGCACTGCTGCGACAGGCATATTTAGGTCTGAAAAACGACTTATTATTGTATATGTGTTGTCTCTGTTTGTTTGTTTCTTGTAGTTTTTTATTGTATATGGGTCTTGAAACCTGAAATAAATGCATTTTTTTTTATTAGTTCTTATTACAGTTGATTTCAGAGGACTAAGTCCACTCTGCTGGATCCCGCATATTCTTGGATCCAGCGGGACTAAAACGGTTTAGTCCCGCCCAAACCCCTGCATTACTGCAATACTTACTGTAATATATCGAGCCTCATTTGCCATCAATACACTAAGAAGATAATACTTTATCTGCACTGATTTCTTTGTACAGTTTTGTATTTTAATAGGATTACTGAAATTACTTATCCGTCATTGAGATAATAGTTATTTGTTATATAAGTGTGCAAAATTGCTTTTTAACCGCGTGCTCAATTTTGATGACCAAACAATTGAAGGATTCTAAAATAGAATCACGAACGCAGCAAGTAATTAAAGAATCTGAATCCTGAGCGTTAGCAAGACAATCAAAAGAGCACGAGATGAAAAATTTTGAAAAATCTGTGCAACAAGTTATTTTTCATCCCAACTCAGCGAAGTAAAGACTAAATACAAAAAAAGTTTTAACAATATCACGTGAAAAGATAATGGTGCGCGCAAAGGAAAGTAAAAAAAAGTACACCAAGAAGGTTCTGTGTCTAAGTTTTTGACAAATAAAAAAAAGTTGTACCTAAATTCAGCACCACGGAGGTAGAAGTAAATAGGTTTAACGATGTTTCGAATTAACAAACTTAGTGCACACAAATGTTCTAAATTCAACGTAACTTTATCCTCAAACGGATGAATGCGGCTTTTGCACAGGAACATTCTTACCTTTGCACTTTGCACTTTATCGAAGAGCAAAAATACTCTTTCCGAGATGGAGAGAGGAATCATAATATTGTTGTCTAACAAACTGTCCAATAATATGAAATGAAAATGAAATGAAAATGAAAAATGAAAATAGCCTTTATTTGCCAATATCTTAAATAACAAATATAATAGCATGCATTAAATTGTATTATTTGAATTATGAAATGTTATGTTAAAGTGTAATTTTGATTACAAAAATAATAGTACATAATTTATTAATTGGCTGCCCATTTCTGAGCAAAGGCCTCCCCCAGATATTCCCATTCTACTCTTTGCATTGTTATCCTTGGCCATGTAGATCCTGCTTCTTTTTCTATATCATCAGCCCATCTCCTGTTTGGTCTTCCTTTGCCTCTTTTTCCATCTTTTGGATACCATTCAGTTGTGCGTTTTGTCCACCTGTCATCTTTCATCCTCATTATGTGTCCTGCCCAGTTCCATTTTTGTTTTTGGATGAATTCTGCACAGTCTATTACTTTTGTTTTATTTCTTATAGTTTCATTTCTAATTTTTTCGCATCTTTTAATATTTATCATGCTTCTTTCGATTGCCCTCTGGCAGACTTTTAGTTTCTTTATGTGCTGCTTGTTTAGGGACCATGTTTGGCATCCATACGTTAGGCAAGGTAAGAGAACAGTGTCGGCAATTTTCTTTTTGAGTTCTATTGGTATCTCTTGGTTTTTGAAAATATCCTTTAGGCTCCAGTATCGATTCCAGGTCTTGGTTATTCTTCGATCAATTTCTTGTGTGGTTTTGTTGTTGAATGATATATGTTGGCCCAGGTAAATGTACTTTTTAACATACTGAATTGTGCTTCCGTCTATAGTTATTGGTGATTCTTCTGAGTTAGTCATTAGTTTGGTTTTCTGTTCATTTATTTCCAGTCCTACCTTCTTGCTTTCCGTTTTTAGGCTCTTTATCATTTCTGTCATTTCTACTGCTGTTTCGCTGAATAGTAGTATGTCATCCGCAAACCTTAGGTGGCTGAGTAGCTTTCCATTTATGTTGATTCCCATTTCGTGCCAATCGATTTTATTCATTACACTTTCTAAGATCGATATGAATAGTTTAGCTGAAATAGGGTCTCCTTGTCGTACTCCTTTTTCTATATTGAAGTGGTTTCCCGTGCGCTCTAGTTTTATTGCCGCTGTGCTATTGTGGTATATGGTTTTTAATATTTCAATGTAAGGTTTTTCTATCCCTTGTTCGTTGAGGGCTCTCCATATGGCGTCATGTTGTACTGAGTCGAAAGCCTTTTTGTAGTCTATGAAGCAAAGATAAAGATTTTTGTTGAACTCAGTGTATTTCTCTATTACTTGGTTTGTCGTGTGTAGGTGGTCTATTGTTGAAAAACCGCTCCTAAATCCAGCCTGTTCAAGTGGCTGATTTTCGTCTATCTTTTTAGTTATTCTGTCTAGTAGGATTTTTGCAAAGATTTTATAGATATTAGACATGAGACTAATTGGTCTATAGTTGCCAATGTCTTTTTTGTCACCTTTCTTGTAAAGTATCGTTATCTCTGAATGAGCCCATTGTGTTGGTATTTCTTTGTGATTTATGATATAGTTGAACAGTAGTGTCAACTTTGGAGTCACTAGATCTTTAATGGCTTTTATTATTTCGTTGGATATTCCGTCTTTTCCGGGGCTTTTATCATTTTGTAAGCTTTTAATTGCTTTTAAAACTTCATCAGCTAGTATTGGTGGTATTTCTTCATTATTTCTGTATATTTGTTGGTTCGGTCCATTTTCATTTATATCTCTTCCCGATGTGTAAAGCTCTCTGTAGAATTTTGTTGCAGTCTCTATTAGATCTTTCCGGTTCTTTATTTCGGTGCCTTCTTTGTTATATAGTTTATGTATCCACTTCTTGGGGTGATTTAAGTGTTTTTCTCCTTTTTTTAGACCTCCAGTTTGCAATATGGAATTTTTATAAATATTCGTTTTGTATTTCTTAATATCTATTTCCATCGCTTTCTTGGCCCTTCGGTATAGTTTTGTAAGCTTTGTTTTTTGGTCTTTCGTCTTTCCATCTATATTTTTCAGATTGTTTCTCTCTTCTAGTAGCTTTAGTGTTTTTTCTGTAAAGACATTTGATTTCCTGGTTGATTTTGTTTCTTTTGTTATTTGTTCAACTGTTTTTTGGAGTGTTGTTTCGAATTTATCATATTGTCTCTGTACTAGTTCGTTTGTTTCTTCTGTTTCTTCATTGGTGTTTGCTTCGTAAATATCTCTTAGTCTTTGGTATGCTTCGTATGGTATATTTCTTGTCATCGGCGTTTTGTATCTCGTTCTTTTAGTCTTCAGATTTTCCAGCCATACTTCACAGCGTACAAGTCTATGGTCCGTATTGAACTTAGATTGTACTAGGACTTCTGTATTTTTAATCCGGTCCATTTTGTTGGTGAGAATGAAATCTATTTCGTTTTTATTTCCACACGGAGAGATCCAAGTCCATCTCTTTTTATCTTTGTGCATGAAGTAGGTATTTGTTATATGCAGTCCATGTTGGAGGGCCATATTAACTAGTAATTTTCCTCTCTCATTTCTTTCTCCGTAGTGATATTTTCCCATTACTTTTTCTTCTCCTGGTTGTCTTTTTCCAACTTTAGCGTTAAAGTCACCAATGAGATAGATTTCCTTATATGCTGATTGAATAGCTTTTTCTATGTCTATGTAGAAAAGTTCAATTTCTTCTTGGGATTTTTCTTTGGTCGGAGCGTATGCCTGTATGACGGAAATTTTAAGAGTTTCTGATATTTTTATGTTTAGTGTGGCTACTCTATTTGATTCGGAGTGGATATCTTCTATGTAGTTTTTCCATTTCTTTTTTATTGCGAAGCCAATTCCATGTTGACCATTCTTTTCTCCTGTATAGTAGAGTATGTATCCTTCCCTTTCTTCAATATCACCAGGTATTCGTACTTCTGATAGACCCATTATATCCCATCTTATGTCTTGCAGTGCGTGTTCGAATTCTTTTATTTTGCTCTCTGTTCTGAGCGAACGAATGTTAAGGGCGCAAATTGAGATAGTTGCCTTTCTTGGGGGGTGTTGGTCATTTTCTTCCGCGGGGACCAGCCGTACTGGAAGAGTAGTTTTGTGGGTTCTTGTTTTATTTATTTTGTTCTTGTTTTTAGGGGGAGGCGTCGCTGTCTGCTACCATGTATTTTGTTTTTTAGTCGAGTCCATATAGGCTCCAGCACGGAGGATTTCAAAAGCATTAGTTTTGTTTATTTTTGATTGTTGCTCATTTTTATGTTCTTCCGATTGTTTATTTGGGTTCTTTGGGGATAATAGCCTTTTTGTACCACGGCTTGTACCAGGTAGTTCGGTTGGTGACTCTAATTCTGTAAGTTGTTTATTTTCTTTATTGCTTTTCCTCTCTTTTACTATTAGTTTATCATATTTTATGAATGCATCGTTACCTTTCTCCTTCTCTATTTTTACTGATTGTCTAAGCTGTTTTCTTATTTCGAGTATTTCTTTAGGATAATCTTCATCCACAGTGATATTTTTCATTAGGCGCTTATTCTTTAAAATCCCAATTTTTGTGTGTTTGTTGACCAAGCGAACGAGCGTAGGCCTGGTTTTGTCGCCTTTTCCTATTCTCCGCGCGAAGTCTATGTCTCTTTTTGATATTTCCATGTTTGTATTGGTATTTAAGACATCTATGACTTTGTCTAGTAGGTTTTCTGGATTTTCTTCATGAATTCCGTACAAAATTATGTTATTTTCTTTATTTGTTCTTGTTTGGATTTTGACCTTGTTTTCCAAATCGTTCAGTTGACTTTTTAGCTTTTGGTTTTCTGATTCTAGGTCGCTCATTCGTCTGCCATATATTTCTTCCATCAGACATTTTATGTTAGCGGTTATTACTTCAGTTTGTTTAAGCATTCTTTCGTCCAATTTTTCGAAAAGGAGCTGCATTTGTGTCTCCATTTTTCAGTTTGTTTTTATGGCAACACTTGTATTTTTAACTATTGGTAGAATTTGAAATGTTTATACGGCAACACTGTTAACCCTGTCGTGTCGATGACAGTGACAGACAGTTCTTGTTAAGTGAGGGTTGTTTCGTTTAAAGTTTTTATCAGTTTACCTTCACTTTAGAAAAAAACAATTTAGCCAGAACTTATTTCACTCTTTTTCACTGTTTTGCACACTATTTCGCCCAAGTTTCAATCTTTTTCACAGACACTAGGTGTTACTCTTGATGTCTCACTAACTTTTCACTCCTTAAAGTTGTTATTTTGCGAGATTTGGATTTTTGTTTCTGGGACGTAACGATCGCGATGTTTGCAGTTTTGACGCTTTTGACAGAACTCCAATAATATATAGATTTAAAAATAGAACTGGACTAGTCAAGTTCAAGTTGGCTGAATGGATTTCCCTATAGCCTCGTCTTTCGTTTTTTTTAATTCGTCTTTTTCTTTATCGCTAATTGAATTGCACTAATCTACTGTGCTGTGACTCAATCTTTTGTTCGGGCGCGCACTGCAAGACTTGCTCAAACTATGATAAGGACTGACAAAAAGGTGGCGCTCAATTATAAGTACTGTATATGTAGTGTTTACTCGGTAGATCACTAAAATTCATTCCTTTAGTATTGACAATTTCCTTCCCATAACTAAAAATATATTTGTAAAGCTTTGATTCCGCTATAAGAATGAGTTGAAGCTAGTTAACGTCTCTGTGGAAAACTTCTTTTCCTCACTAGTTTTCCAAAATATTAAATTGATTAATTAACATCAATGTTTAATGTCCCTAATCCATAAATAAATAATAATAATTTCTAGAATTAAGTTTCTGTCATCCTTATAATCACAAAGTGCTAGAGTGCAAATCTCATGTGTCTATGTAAAATTTATGGTAAAACTATTGTAAATGAGACTGCTGCCACAGTCAAACCAAGTAATTGATTTTGTGGGGCCTTATTTTACCATATATATCATGTTCTCTTTTATATTAATAAATACATACATGCAATTGATGCGACCATTTTGGGTGAAAAAATAATGAAATAGATTTTTTTAGTTTGCTTCTGTGATATTGTTTAGCTGTCAATACCGAAGAAACAGATTTTAAATTTTGCGCTGTGGTAATAACGACAATGATAAACACAATGGCCTTTAAACTGCTGGGAACAAAAAAAACCCCAGGTCTTGAATGTTTACATGTTTGTGATGTCGTTGTTTCTGGTTCCCACGACACAGGGTATCCTAGTGTGGGGCCAGGAGCAATTTATGTGCCTGTATGTAAATGTTATGGCATGTTATCTTTAAAACGATAACGAGGAGTTAACAACAATGGGAACAATTAACAAACCTGGAGAAAAAATTTAAGACTGGCGTCACTAGCTGCAGCTATGGCAACACAGTAAAGGTATTATGATTATAAACTACAGTATCAACATAGTTCGCCGGTGCCATCGCCAGGCACCGCATTGCAATACTATAACATCTGTTACACATCAACATCATTATTATCAGACGAATAATTGTGCCGCAATTCTTGTTGACCTTCACTTCCAAACAAAGTTAAGCCAGCATCTAGACCACCAGAAGATCAGTGAAAATATTTTGTTTTAACTTTTTTTGTAATTTTTCTGCCATGTCATGGCGCTGTTCGATAAACCACGGTAGTTAATATAATGTACTCTATGTAGGACAATGATTAGCAGGAGGCTACGACCTTGGATGAACACGCAAGCATGGATTGATTTAATAAAATTGTAAGAGTTGATTGCTGATTAAAAGATACTTGTATATCAACAGACTTTTCTTCAAATCAATCATAGACAGAGATAGGATCTGAGGGAGGACCTCACCGCCAGCCACCAGCTCTTATTACGTGCGCCATAAGAGCTAGGGTTGAACGATGAAGTGATGCATAATGTCCACGGGAGTCTGATACGTATGGACCGAATATTCTCAGTATTACAAAGTTGCATGTGCGCGGATGTTTTCAATTAACTCGACTGTTAATGAGATTTTCCTGTGGAAATAATTAATTACGTACACGGTTATTTTTTCTACAGTTGCACATTATAATTATTTATTGGCGGTATTGTAATCAAGGTGACAGTAGCAAGAGGATACCTTCATGACAGAACTAATTGATTCGAAGGTCCGTATAATATTACCTCCTAATTATCCGCTTTATTCTGTTACTACCTAAGTTTGGTTCATTGTTCATTAGGTACTTTGCCGTAGTAATTTCCCTTTTTTTTATAATATTGATGTTTCTTAACTTTATTTTATCATTAATCTTTTTATTCACTGTTCATTACTTTAACATTGTAATTAATTGTTCAATATATTTTTACGCCATTCCAATGCTATAACCCGTGGCAATTAAATAGGCATCTCTCGCTTAGAAGATTAAATCGCGCAAGGCGCAGATTTAAGTTGCACAGCTTATACCATTGGAATGCGATTGGTTAGACCACCAATAGTATCTAAGGAAGGAAGCCCTCGTGGCCTAGTGAAGTGCTGGTGGCCGAGTCGAACCGAGTGATTGGAATCAATCACTTGAGTTAAGCAACAAAAGGCGCGGTCAGGATGGGTAACCGTCACGCGACTGCCGCTAGTGGCAGTTTTCCGGGCGCTTCCATGCTTTTCAAAGATTAAGCCGCTGCTGCTAACTATCATGTAAAGGCAGTCGTTAAGCGAGGTCTTGATAACTTCTGACAGTAAGGCCCGCCCCTGTCTTACAATCCCACACCAACCCGGACTTGGCCCCCGTGGAGTAGGGCCTAACCTTTGTGCGATGTAGGAAGTGATCTGTGCACCAGCAGTGTAGGCATACAAGGGTTGATACCGATCGAGTGTCAATGAAACAACCGTTACCGTACTCATCATCACCGGCCCACCGCTGCCCACTGCTGGGTATAGGCCTTTCCCCCCCAAATGCAATCGCTCGCGATCTCTTGCTAGCCGCATCCACGGACCCTCCGCTGACTCGACGACATCGTCCGACCATCAGGCGGCTGGTCTGCCCACTAACCGTCTTCCTGTTCTCGGCTGCTGTCTTCCCGCCTCGCAAGATGTCCCATTTCTATTAAAGTCGCGCGACTCTTTGGCAAATTAACATACTAATGACTCATTGAACGATATGGCTTAGATTAGATTAGAACTCTTTATTGTACACACTAGAAAACAAAATACATAAAACGGCTTACATATCTAACTATTGCCGTATACAATTGGCGGTCTTATCGCTAAAAGCGATCGCTTCCAGACAACCTTGGGATGGATAGAACTGAAAGATGAAGAGAGTAGGTAGGTTGGTATACATGAAGTATATTGGAAGAATATGTACATAAACTGACTTACAACTAATATTCATACATATACATACATATATTATATTTAAACATTGTATACTTAATATAATAAATATTACTAATTTATATATTATACAAACATACATATATAATTATAATATAATATACTAATATATACATTTTACATGTAAACAGACAAAAAGAAAACTTACTATGATTGTTATATTATATAGATAATCATATGTAACAGCATTACACGTCTTCAGCGAGGTAGTGAGACTTTACCAGTCCTTAGCCTTCTTGCGATGCAGGGGGAGACCCGTGCCCCAGCAGTGGGGACATACAAGGGTTGATATCGAATAACGATGGATTATAGAGACTCGCCCCCATAGTGTCTACATGCTCGCCATCACGGCCAAGATGCTGCTACCACTGCGTAATAACCATTTAGATCAAACCTACACAACTACACATATTAAGCGTATTACAATTATTACGAGCAGTACCTACGACAATGGTTTTCCCAGCCGCCTTTAAAGGTCTCTCAACATAATACTTTATGCAAATTGACCACGTGTCCACATTTTCATACGTAGTTCTACTTTGGATACGAGACACTGGCGACCTCACATTTCTGCAATTTGGTTCAGTTTGTAAGTGGCCAATTGGCAGAGATGGCCGGTAATGTTAGGTACTACTTGAGTGTTTAGTAGCTATGAGCTAAATGTCGTCTCTGATTAAACAAAGAAGTATGAAAATTGTAGAGTCAACTTTGTTTGTCTACTTTCCTCGCCTAGTTGTTGACTAACTGTCACTGCATAGTTACCAGCTGTATAGGCAACCATGTGAAACTCGTTCATGCATCAGCGTATCAGGTGCAGCAGAAAACCAGCGCTGGTCACTCGTGGCTAGCATTTTGCTGAGCTGCAGCCTTTTTCTTTTGTTGCACTTGTGTTTGCACAATTGTATTTCTAATATTTTTGTTGTTCTGGGAAAGCGCTGGCACGGTTAGCCAAAGGTCGAGGATTCGAGTCCTGGCATGGGTGGAATTTTTAGCCTCTTAATAGGTTTCAAAGATTAATATTAGTCCGATAATGATCGTTTCATTCACACTGTCGGTAGTCTAGTAAACGATCGCATTGCAATAGTTATAACCCGTGCTACTTAACTCGGTGCCTTGCGCGATTCGATCTGCTTCGCGTGAGATGCCCATTTAATTTGCGCAAGTTATACTCCTGGAGTGAAATTGTACTGCTATTGCTTTGTAGACTACCAAATTGAGGCAAATAACAACCTTTATCGTGCTTATGAGTGAATTTCAACAGGTCTTATAAAATCTTCATTTCCATGTACTTTTTTATCTTAAGGTTTTTTTACAAAACAAAACTCTTTTATTGTTGTTTTTGATAATGTATGTACTCTTGCTTAGTATCTATCTGATAACTTAAAATACTAGCAAGATAAACTGGTCTAAAAATTTCGTGCCACGGCGATGAAACATGAGTGCACGGCAATGAAACAAGCGTCCACGGCAATGAAATAACTGTGCCATAGGAATGAAAGAATCAACCCACGGAAATGAAAACATATTTTATTTCTCCGAGAGGGAAATGCAAACCCAGATATGGGTCGTTTCTTAATTTTTGACGTCTTTTTTTTCAGCCAATCTTTTTCTCTCCTTTCTCTCCTCCTCATATAATTTTATTTTGGGCATCTTGGCATCTTAAAAATAAACAATCCATTATTAAAATCAGACTGCAGTATGTGCTGGTGCGTTCGTTTGTGAGTGTGTATTACACGATTGATAAAGTACTAAATGTTACTAAAAGATGATAAAATACATTTTATTTACCTAATCATAACATGGCGATGAAAACAAAAGTCACGGAAATGAAATACTTGGCCGAGGCAATGAATTTAATTTGTTTTATAAAGCATGGCAATTAATTTTCTTTCATTGATGTGCCTTTTTTTTCATTACCATAGCAAATTTCGCCCACGGAAACCACAGCAATGAAAACACGGTGATGAAAATCGAGGCAATAAATAGAAATAACAAAAAATCTATTAACCATTCGACAAAGTAAACACTTGACAAATAATCATAAGAGAAATAGCGTTCTATCGAATGTTTACTTAAGATGACAATCTTAATTTAAATAGAAGTTATACCTATCCACG
Source organism: Yponomeuta sedellus (assembly GCA_934045075.1). Lineage (NCBI taxonomy): Eukaryota > Metazoa > Arthropoda > Insecta > Lepidoptera > Yponomeutidae > Yponomeuta > Yponomeuta sedellus. The sequence continues at coordinate 21,728,199 of OW203734.1, read as the reverse complement.
GCAATGAAAGAAAAAATGTCCAGCAACAAAAAAAAATATTGACTTAACAAATATCGCGAAAACGCAGGCATGTGCGTACGTCCTTCTGCGACGAGCACTTAGGCGGCATTAAACACAAACGTTTCGCTTACCGGGAATGGAAAACAAGTCGTTGGGTAAAACAATATACTTGAACATGATTAGGACACGGCGATTAACGGTAGTTCTGGGACAGATACATTTCTATTAACCATTCGTTGTACTGTGTAAATATTTCAATAAATGTGTTTCGTAACAATACTATGACTATTAATGTATTAAATAAAATTAGTTTTTAGTACAAAGAACCAATTGATGTTTATCAATGAAGAATAATACACAACGAGGTGACGTGCGGACAAACATGGCAATGAAAGATTTCGGGATTTAATTTTTTTTTTTTCGGAGTATCCATTATTCTTATTAACAAAATGTTTAGTGCTACACATAGATTACTATATCATCTAACCGTAAAAAAATGTTAGAATATTAACACTTTCTTTTTTATCACCAATTTCATTGGTGCCACGCAATTTTTAGTTCCGGGAAATTCACCCTTATATCATTCTATTGGAAAACTATGTAAGTGTTAGACTCTAGGGCCTAAAATACTGTATCAGTGTGTTATAAAATATACGTTCTCCGCCAATACACACTGATCAGCCCCTATATTACGTGCAACAAACCCTCAACGATGCAATCTAACAGTCAAATTATTAAGGAATTTGATTGACAATTGGAATCGCTTAGTATTTGGTCATAATAAGGTTACTTATGACTATAAACCGACGACCGACGACCTCAAAAAGGTGGCTGGTGGTGACTGGATGGCGAAAACGGGAGATCGGGTCTTGTGGCGCACCCTGGGGGAGGCTTATGTCCAGCAGTGGACTGCAATAGGCTGAAATGATGATGATGATGATGACTATAAAGAATATTATCAAATTGTCTTATATTTTTCTGAATGCAATCAATTGAATAATTGGTTTCCCACGCTGACATTGTTTCTGCATGTTTATAAACGTATTAATAGAGCTATTTATTTCTAATTGTATGTGCATATTTCTATCAACACGTATTTGATAGAAAATGCTCAAGCGGCTACGTATCTATTGGATAGAGCCATTTTTGTGACTCCTTGCGCAATAATTCGTTTCTCAATGGAACTGACATACAATCGCGTTGGAAACAACCCACTTCGCGCTGCGTTAGGAGAGGTAACGACTGTGCAATGTTTTGACTAAATAACCCATAATCACGATGCCTCTGTTAGGCTATATTGCATAAGGAACATAATACTTCATTCTAATAACGGGCTGTCTTCTATAAGAGATAGAGCTTTTGCCCGCTTTACAACATACAGCGATGTTAAGTACGTCTAATATACTAGATCTAGTGAGTAAAAAAAACCAAGCGCGAGTCAGACTTGCGCACCGATGGTTCCGTACAAATTTGTAGGTAGTTATACACCTCGGTGGCGCAGCGGTTTGGCACGCTGACTGTAAAACCGGAGGTCTCGGGTTCGATCCCCGGCCGGGCCAAACGAGGAAACGAACTTGTCTAGTTTGTCTCGGGTCTTGGATGCTATCTATGTATTTATTGTATTAAATCTATCGTCGAGTTAGCGCCTATAACACAAGTCATTTAGTTGTACTTAGTATATGGCTAATGAGATCTGTGTAATATGTCCATAAATATTTATTTATTAAACGGGTCCAATCGCGAGTGTTTATTTGGTAGCGCGATTAGAGCCGTATGTAGTCCTTCGCAAATATACCCGAGACTATCCGTCTCCAATTTCTTTCTTATCTCCAGCTCTATAGTTGTCACATTATCACTGTTATTTCTATGTACAGTAAAGAATACTCTATCTAATACATCACCTTACCTACCTTCATCGATTTATGGCGTTAACTTTACTTTTCGTATGCATTTTACTTGCCGCACCTGTCTACATCTTTGAGTTCCAAGTATAGAGCCGTAAAATAGAACCAGTATACCATAAGTGTTCAACGCCAATGCAGCCACCGAGCAACCAATAGCTTACAATTTTACAATAGAATAGCAATTTACAATTTAAACCTATTCGCATAACACAATGGGCGAGGGCAGTGATCGCAAACCAGCAATCAAGTACCAATGAAAAGTCTGATTTAAAAGATTTATTGGTTAAAAGGTTTAAAAGATCATCACTTATTTATCATCCTATATTCAGTTACGAAAGATTCATGATTTAAGTTAAAGTTAAAAATATGTATTTACTTTAAAAATATTTCGAAGTATTTGAATTCACCATATTTTTAAAAAGAGATAGAATAATGTATCTATCTAACAAATGATAGACTCCTTTTTAACCCACAATCAGTCTTTCAAAATCTTACTACGTTTGCTGGGTACCAAGGTACCGAGACCTTACAACATCATCAATTGTGATTAACATAAAAACTGTTTGCAATCCCTGTCACAGATCGCGGCCGTGTATAGGCGACTGTAACGTGCCTATTTTAGTAAGTATTTGTACATGCAATCGTAATGAACTTATTTGGTGAAAAGACGCAATACAAACTAACTGTACTTACTGAGAAATTGCTGGGGAAATTGATGAGAACTTAATAGTTTGTTTTTTGGACAGAAAATACTTTAAGCATTTGAATTTAAAGTAATGTTTTCGTGAGGTAATTTTTGGTGACTTATAACCATATTTAAAAACCTAACCGTAGTTATTACCTACTATATCAGTAATTTCACATCACATCTAATATTTATACATATATATGTATGTATATGTTTGTTATTTCTTCACGTCTAAACGGCTGGAGCGATTTTAATAAAATTTTGTATAGAGTCACCCGACATCCTGGATTAACACATAGGCTACGTTTTACTGCAGGAAATCTTTTCCTGTTAATACACAGCTCGTAATATATACCAAACCAACCCGGACTTGGCCCCCGTGATGGAGTAATGGCTTAACCTTCCTGCGATGCAGGAAGAGACCCGTGTCCCAGCAGGTACTTACGAGTACATATTATAAATAGTTTAGGAAAGGGTCGCAGTTTCTTGCGACCCACTTCATTTAATTATTGTTTCCAGATTTTTTTCCTGCTCTGTATTATAAGACGATATAAGGGTTTACGGCAAGTACATACCTTATAAATTTTGTTTCCCTTCAGTTTCAAAATACACTTTTTTTGCGCCATTGAATTATTTTTTGCGTTAAGTTAGAAGTTTGTTTTTTTCTCAACTAGGTATACAGTTTTAATTCCATCTCGTTACCTCCACGCGTTTCCAAGATAAAGGTGTGCTGGAAGAAGTCTCTCACAGAGACAAGCTCGCCTTTGTACATGTATTTTCTTAAATTTTATTTCTTTTTTTTGTTTCGTGTGTGCAATAAAGTATAAAATCTCTTGACAGACAGACGGACCGATGGACGACAAAGTGATCTCTGATAGGGAACTCTAAAACTGCTTTATTGGCTTCCCTGCTACTCGGAAACGATCCATGAAGATGACCCTCGGTCTGGCCTCGTCAATGACCACCAACTCATAACGATAAGTAGTTTCTATCGTGCGTTGATTAACTTATCGAATACCTGTTGGTATAGTGCATTCGACAGGACATTAAACTTTTCCTCAGTGTACTTTTTTGTGTGTTTTTTTACTACTTTGCGTTACAGACGACTTTCCCACAAAAATGTAAAAGTTGACATGCTGTTGACTACTTAATCCAAATTCAACATAAAGTTATGTAGCCTATACAGGTCACTAACCCGGACTTGGCCTCCGTGGTTGAGTATGGCCTAACCTTCCTGCGATGCAGGAAGAGACCCATGCCCCAGCAGTGGGGACCTACAAGGGTTGACAACATATAGGTCACACTGTAAGGACCCGTGCCCCAGCAGTGGGGACATACAAGGGTTGATAACATATAGATCACATGCCTTCTCTCAGACAAAAAGAGTATGGGCTTAATTACCCCGCGTGCCCACCGCTGAGGTATGCGCTGAGGTAGCTGAGCACCTTAGACACGCGAAGTTTGCATTTTGCTGAGCTGCAGGCTTTTTCTTTTTTTGCACTTGTTTTCGCACTATTGTATCTCCAATATCTATTTTAATATTTTTGTTTTATTTTGGTGTTATGTTTTTTTGTGTTACAAAAGTGTTATGTTTTTCACTTTCACTTTATATTATTTTTTACTGTTTGTGTCTTCTTCTTCTTCTATATTAGTCCACTGCTGGACATAGCCCTCCCTTAATGAGCGCCATAGCGCAAGGTTATGCCATCATTGGGGGGTAATGCCCATAATCCCCACGCTGGGCATGCGGGTTGGGGATCGCAGTTTGGTGGAATTGTACTGCAGGGGGCGCTGCTGCCCACCACCTGCGTCTAGCTTAAGTTATGGCGTCCACAAGTTTCATCTCAGCCGCTCGTTGGGTAGGTTAGGGTTAGGTAGACCTGAGATTTCCGCACTTAGCCTCATAGTTGGGCGATTGCACGTAGCAAGCGCTGAGCTACGCTAACACCTCAGACACTAGGGTTTCCTTACGATGTTTTCCTTCACCGTCAGCGAGTAGTATTGCTACTATAATTTCACAAATGTACATAACTTAGAAAACAAAGTCATTGTTACATGCCGGGGTTCGAACCCACAAACTCCCGATTGAGAAGCCGGCGTTCTACACCGCTCCGCTACCACCGCTCTCGCTCGTTGGGTAACAAACTGAGATGTAAGACCGTTTATTTGGCAAACGACTGTGCTAAGATGAGGTTGCTCAACCGGTAGGTCGGGTTCTTTGGGGGCATATATTTACTTTTTTGCGATTGAAAGTGTTTAAATTGAAAACCCCCATGAAATTGGAGCAGATATTTACGCACGTTATTGCAACGCCCGGAGGTCAAATCTACTCGTATTACAAATTTTTAATGCTTCAGAACTTCACTGGAAAACGAAAATTATTTACTGAAAAATTGGCCTAACCTTCCTGCGATGAAGGAAGAGACTCTTGCCCTAAGAGTACAATGCAATGGGTTGATATCGAGCATCATGATCATTGAAGCATGTGTTGAGACACCCAAGATACTGTCTCCTACTACTAATAATTATGAATTATGGGAAACATCGCTGGTAAAAGGCGCGTAGGTCGGAAAAAGAAATCCTGTTTGTGACACGGGACCGGACCGGAATCACAAGCGGTGCCAACCTCTTCCGCCTTGCCAGAGAGAAACATGCAGAACCTTCGCTAGTAGGAGAGGCACCTTAGGAAGAATAAGATTGAGAAAGAATTCACAAATAAAACTAGAAATTACAGAGAGAATAGGTACACTTATGTTCGTCTTTAACTACACAGTTTATGTCTACATTTCTCATAAAGAACGAGACAGAACTATTCTTAATTATGAAAGACAGACTATTCACACACTCGACAAATTCAGAAACCGGCGGTTAGTGGCATACCATTGTAAATTCGCGCTTTACCACAAGCCACTTATTTCCCCAGAGCAGAGCCGTATGTAGGTAGGTACTCGACGTGGGTAATCAAGACAGAACGCAAAATATAAACGTGCGTCCGTCCATTGTCAACAGCTCCGAGCACGTGTCATTGGAATCGTCACCGACCGTCAACAATGATGCGCGTGCACATTGCTTTGCGCTTGCGCATGACCTTCGAATGTTTTGGAAGGCGTGATAGAGCGATTCGAATACCTATCTTTTATTGACTGGAGAGCTGTCCGCTTATTGAGAGAGTTAAGATAAAAAGTATTTATTCAAGTTCATATGTAACTACAAATTAAATTAATTTTGACAGAGATAGTTCGTAACATAATTAAAAAGCAGAGGTACTGTTATAATTATAATAAAGTAGAGTTACTTTTGCGAGCTGTTGCTAGAGTTCCTAACATTATTAAAAAGTAGAGGTACTGATAGAATAAAGTAGAGTTAGGTATTTTTGTGAGCTGTTGCTAGAGTTTCTAACATTATTAAAAAGCAAAGGTACCGATAGAATAAAGTAGAGTTAGGTACTTTTGTGAGCTGTTGCTAGAGTTCCTAACATAACTAAAAAGCAGAGGTACTGTTAGGATAAAGTAGAGTTACTTTTGTGAGCTGTTGCTAGAGTTCCTAACATTATTAAAAAGCAAAGGCACTAATAGAATAAAGTAGAGTTAGGTACTTTTGTGAGCTGTTGCTAGAGTTCCTAACATTATTAAAAAGTGGAGGTACTGATAGAATAAAGTAGAGTTAGGTACTTTTGTTAGCTGTTGCTAGAGTTGCTAACATTATTAAAAAGCAAAGGTACTGATAGAATAAAGTAGAGTTAGGTACTTTTGTGAGCTGTTGCTAGAGTTCGTAACATTATTAAAAAGCAGAAGTACTGATAGAATAAAGTAGAGTAACTTTTGTGAGCTATTGCTAGATTTATTTGGTAAAAACTGACAGTTTTCTCACTGTGGCTGACAAAATCCTTGACACTTCAGCACCGAAGAATGGTAGATAACTTATTAAAATATAAAGTTTAAATATAATGATATAAATGTAGGTTGATAATATGATTATGCTCTGTATTTATTGGTTTTTTTCTTTTATGAAGTCAGTATTCTTCGATGACAAGTTGACGAAAAATACTGACAGGATGTTTGTAGTGATTGTGAAATTAATTGCATATTTTTGGTAAATTTAAAATGTCAATCCTTTTTTGTTTTCCTATTCTTAAGTTTTAATAAAGAAAACTGTTTCCAAAATTATTAATTTTAGTTACAATTTACAAATAAGTAGAGGTTATCCTATACTTATTTACATTGAGAAAAATTTAAAAATATTTCTTGAATGTCTGTGAATTTATTACCTCTCAAACTCTCAGACCACATTTATCAGAACTATACTCATTTTATTACAATGAAGAACAATAGATTGACCGCGTATCAGGTGTATGAAAATTATAATTAGATAATGGACAAAGACAAGGTACATATGCATTAAGAATATTATTTTCTTATCTTATTGTACTTGTTAATTTCTGACCTTGAAACAACAGTTAAAAACTATTGTTACGGGTGGTCCGATCGGCGTCTACGGCCAGAAAAAAAAAATGGGGAAGGTCCAAGCCCCTCTCGTGTAGATTAAAAAGGTACCAATCTACCTATCTAATCTATGTAAAAGTAGCATTACTCTAATAACAAAATCATGCTAAGTATGCCGAAACCGTGCATTGTTCCATCCACTTCCTTACAATCTCGGACTTCCGTCTGTGCAACAGCTCATCATTTGCGTTTTTCTTGCATAACCACTTGTAAACTAATCTCATAGAGTGCGTCAAGGTACATTGCTTGTGTGTTTTCGTCTGTACCAGGGTTTATGCTCAGCACGAACTAATGAACCTTAACCAAGGTGAAGTGTGCACCGCAATAATTTAATTTAGTTTGCTACATGGCCATTGAGATGTGACAGGCCAATGACGACTTTTTGTTTAATTCAATTAGCGATTTCAAAATAGCGATGTTCCTCTGAACTTAGAACTTTTTTTGTTGGTTTCTGAAGGACTCTGAACGCTGCTTATACCTTACACCAATAGGCGGATTTTCGATCTGAGATCTCTCAATTTAAACGCCTTGAGTAAAAAGGGTTGGGAAGCGAGTTCGAATATCAACTCTTCTGTCTAAGCTGGCAAAGTTTACGTTTCTTAATCGCAAATGGTAGACCCAATATTTGCGTAATAGGTACTATCTAAATAGTGAAAAATAATAATTATATAATTATATTCTCTTTAATGCATTAACCCGTGCTAAGGACAATCTTAAAAACCTATTTAGAGGCTAATTTTTCCACCCATGCCGGGACTCGAACCCACGACCTCTGGCTAATCGTGCCAGAGGTCGCGGGTTCGAGTCCCGACATGGCTGGAATTTTTTGCCTCTAAATATGTTTTTATATTAATAATATTAGACTTACATCAGAAAATTGAGAGTTCTACTCGTTATTTTCAACAATATTATTATGCTGCAAACTTCGAATAATGGACGAGGAGCGCGGAAAAAACGTGTTTTTTGAATAGAATTCCCGTCGTCCCCCTGTATTATCTGTGTGGGGTATGTCCTGTCTCTTCAGTGTATTTGGTAATTCACTTGAATGGAAAGGACGCCGCGACTTTTTGCGCCCACGCCCACGTCCATCCTATGTGCCCCTCGCCCAAAGGTCTACATAAAAGCAAAAGGTTTTCTACATAGGTACGCATCTTTTTTGTCGATCATTTACAAAGAACGGATGAACGAAATAATTAAGACTATTTATTTATATTTAGGTAGATATATGTATGTACCTACTATTTAACGTTGTATATGTGCATAATTTTTATCTTTATCTAAATATTATACAGGGCGCCCAGGCGTCCCAAAGTTAAAGTTAAAGAAATTACCTTCTTCCCACCTAAGGGCGGGAATGAACTTTAAAAATAGAACTACTGTCAGTTGTGAAGAGTTTTTGTAACAATTATTACAAAAGCTTTTTAAAAAAAACTAATTAAAAAACATGCTGCGGCCATGTGAGTTTCTAAACAGCCAGTGTGAATTTAGCGTAAACTTCTTTGAGCGTAGCGAAATTACGCGGTGAGTTCCATATTTAAAATTTAAAAAGTCAACTTAAATTGGGGGGTACTTATCTGTTATAGTATCTGTGACGGAATTCAAAAAAATAGGTATTAATCTTTTATGCTAAGATTTGAATATTAAAAATTAGTTTTTATTTTCCTCATATTCGAAATGAAAAGTAGAGTATTTAAAACGGGTAAAAGAATCAATTCCTACTCGGACTATACCTCGTAAATACCTCGGAAATTGATTCTTTCCACCCTCGTTAAGTAACTTACTATTCTATGACTGTACTTTGGCGCCCGAACTGGGATCAAGCCAATCGCGTTATTGCTCTAGCATCGTTGATTGCCGTAACATTGAGACATACGAGTAGGTCTATAAGGCCAATGACCGTGAAACTGATGAGTTGACACAACGTGCAGCTTCTTGATGAACATTATGCCAGTGATATTTATAAAATGGGAAAGTTGGATTTTACGGTGGTCAAAGAACATACAACGTGTTTTTAAAATGGCCTTCAGACTTTGTGTTATTTCCATAACATGTTATACAGTACATAGGCAGCTACTTATGTATGCGGAATCTGGGATTCCAATAATTTTAAACGCAATGTCTGACCTCCATGGTCAAATTCGTTCTTTTTTTAAATACTGGCCGCTAATATTTTTCTCTTATATACGTTAGTGTTTTATTTTTGTTGGGTTAAAAATGTCATATCGCTGAAAAAATGGAACTCACTCGTGAAAATATTCGTGCTATGATTTGTTACGATTTTCGACGTGGTTTAACGCAACAACAGTAGATCAATTAACTTCGACTTTTGGTGGTGAAGCTCCATCAAAAACGACTGTGTATCACTGGTTTAGTGAGTTTAATCGCGGGCGCAGTAAGCTCACGGACGAAGTTAAAGAAGGTCACCCGAAATCGGTGGTTGTGCCACAAAATATTAAAGCTGTGCGAAAACAAATAATGCAAGACCGCCATGTTACGTATCGCGAGATAGAGGCTATTCTGGGCATATGTATGACGAGCATTCATAAGATATTACATGAACATTTGTCTGTAAAAAAAAATTTGTTCGCGTTGGATCCCGCACAACTTAACTCAGGATCAAAAAGATGCTCGCGTCGAATGGTGCAAGAAAACCTTAAAAAAATTCAACAGAGGCGACTCAAAATCTGTTTATAATATCTACACAGGTGATGAATCCTGGATCTACGCGTACGATCCCGAAAATAAACAACAATCAACAGTTTGCATGTTTACAATGAGCCGAACCCTACGAAAGTGGCTCGTGCAAAAAGCACTGTAAAGCAAATGGTGGCCTGCTTTTTTGGTATTAATGGCCATGTGGCTACAATACCACTGGAGAATCGCAGAACGGTTAATACGGAGTGGTACATGACCATTTGTTTGCCGGAAGTATTTGAAGAAATACGCCAAAACAACCAGCGACGCAGAATCATACTTCACCATGACAATGCCAGCTGTCATACATCTCAGGAAACAACTACATTTTTGGATGGTCAAAATATAGAATTGATGGGTCATCCACCGTACAGCCCTGATTTGGCTACCAATGATTTCTATTTATTCCCAAATGTACAGAATAAATTACGTGGTCAGCGATTTTCGACCCGTGAAGATGCCGTAGATGCGTTCAAACAGCACGTTTTGGAGATACCTCAATCAGAGTTCAAAAAGTGTTTTACAAATTGATTTCATCGAATGCAAAAGTGCATCGATCATAGTGGAGATACTTTGAAAAACAATAAAGGCGTATTTAGCCATATACATTTGTTTATTTTTTCTATTCCGCATACATAAGTAGCAGCCCTCGTAAAACGACCTATTTAAATACATTTATTTGCTGCGAATCCACTCATAAAGGAGTGAACTTATCGAGACTTGACCGACACATTTACATAGGTAAACAACTGTATAAATTGACACTATGACAAATTGATTTTTTTTTTTACGTACCAAGGATGCATTCCTCTAAGATGTTAGCGATGGTAGGTATAGCGAAGTTATGAAAATTATCATCCTCGTAAACGAAACTATGAACAATGCTGCCATATGTAAACGAATTGTTTAACTGTATATACCTGTGATTTATTTTGCGGTTCACGACAGAAGACACTTTTTGTTGGTATTATTTATTTACTGACACTGTTCTCGAAGAATTCATGTCATTGCTCACTCCACAGCGCAGCTGAGATGGGTAAAGCTCAAGACGAGATCTTCGACAAGTGGCATAGAGTTCCAATTACCGTGGCGATAGGTCCATCCTGTTACATGTTGATTGGGCATCTAGTTCCATCTGTCGAGCGCGACGCACTCGCACCGTTAAATTCAATAATGCAGCTCTAGATCCGAACTACTCCGTGGCTACTGGACGAGAGATTGGACAGAGGTACGATTGGCTTTTCTTGAAGCTTCCATGGCCACGGGCGGGGAATTGTCCATGCGACATAAAAGTTTAGAATCGGACTCTCATCATAACATCTACCGACTGTTGGGTATCTTAGAGGCCTTCTCCCATCACGCCATCCTTGAAGGTCTCTCGCCATTCGCATTCGCGGGTTCTCCAGACCATGGGCTTAATTCGATATCAACCCTTGTATGTTCCCACAGGGGCACGGGTCTCTTCCGGCATCGCAGGAAGGTTAGGTCATACTGTGGCCATACTCCACCACTGCGGAGGATTGTAAGATAGTGTCAGAAGTTATCATGGGCCTAATTATGCATTCCAATTCCTGAGCGATTCCAATCGTGTGTCAAGTTAGTATCTACCAATTTGACAGACGGTCCGACCTATAGAGGCTGATCGTCCGATCAAGTGACGCCGATCGGAACCTAACTACCGCAGACTTGAGTAGGTACTTGAAATGGATTAATATTAGCTCTCCTTATCGATTTCTGTTTAGCATGTAAGTTGTAGGTGTTAATACATGTGTTTAAACTACTGTCAAAAACAGTGTCTAGCCGCACATAATTCTATTGATTAACACCGAAGAAGTTGCACGTCTCGTCCGGTACAGTCGACAGTAAATAAACCTTTACACGCGTGCACTCAATAACGGTATTGGCGACATTGCTAGAAAAATGTCAAGGTTGATCCACTGCAGCCAAGGAGGCAGTGACGGCAAGACACTAGGAATTATCTGTAAAACATTCAGATGAAGAGTATCTTAAGGCTCAAAAGGCTTAGGGCGAAGGCTCTTAGGTGCTCCAATATTCTTAAAGCACAAATTTAATAACAATTTATTTTCGCTTTTAAATACAACTGGTTCCCCACGTCACAAGTCTATGGCGACCCCTGGAATTTCTATTAATTAAGTCCTAGCATGCACCTTAACTCTGATATTTATGTTGTACACGTACCTACAAAAAAAATCTCTCTGTATTCTTGTTTTTGTGTGCAATACCTAAACCTGATTTTATCTTTAAAATATATGTTCGCCGAATGAAAAGATGGCGGGAAACCTTTTCATTCGCAAATCATGTTTTTGGCTGCTGATTTAAGAAAAGTAGAAGCTCAAACGGACGTTCTATATCTGAGTTGAGTTGAAACAGCTTTAAGCTATTCACTGGACCAAGGCACGTATTCTACAATCACAACTACCTTACTGGTGGCCTGGAGGTTCTTACAATATTCCTTGATAGGCAGAAGACTAGTTACTTCGATAGGCATGGTTAAATTGGTTCTCACAATGCTATATTATCATCTTTATTGGTATCAGGATTACGGAGTTAAAGAATGTTTTGGAATTCTCGTTATGCAGGTGGGTATTTGTTACAGCTAGGTATGTGCACCTACGAATAGGCTAACTAAAAACCAATCTGTTGTTTCCGACGTAAGTATATCTGTAGGATATGTATTCCTTGGGATAAATTCTGGGCACATTTGCGATACCTATCAGGAAATACAATAGCTATTGTGTCATGATGTAAGTATTTGGCTTTGGTAGCTGTAGTCTCGGCTATTTGACAGACTGTTAGTATTTTATTGTAGATGAAAGGGAACTTGACAAAGAGGGCCGGTACTCTGGTCGTGCCTTGTTTTAGAATGGCATAGTTTTGGAGTTAGTGAAACATCTGTGAGCTGATAGAACTCCTTTTAAAATATAAACGAATTGTTAGCCCCTCACATCGCACTCTTTATAAAGGTCATGCGTGGGGAATCTGTTTTTTTCAATCATTATTTTTAATACTGAGTGTTGCACTCTTTCCACTGTTCTTAGATGAGTGTTTGCGACACTTCCTCAGACTGAGGTTCTTTTGAGACATTGACAAACTCGTAGAGTCACAAGAAGCGTTTTGAGAATTCTTCATCGTAGAGTGGAGTGACTATTCACGGTTTAATATATACTACGTACATATTGTACACCGATATGTCTTTGTACATTACATAGATTAATCCAATGACTAAATTGTAGGTACTTACTGGCTTATGTACCTACATCGAACTGTTATAATAAACGATGAATTGTAGTTTTAAGAAACAAGTCCCAAAGTGCTCATCAGTTTTTTTTCTTCTTATATAAACCTCCAGATTTTTAAAGAAATATGTAGAACTCATAAAATTTATGATATGAACAAATAACTAAAAATATCGTGGCGATCCGAAACAGTTTTTTTCAACTTATTTTGCGCTCTAACTTCTTCAATGATACGAGTTTTTATGAAATTGTTAGTTTGTCTTTTTATTCTATGTGGACAAAATGCTCAGATAATGCTAGTGGTGGTAGGTAGGTAAACAGGTTTCGCTTTCGAACTATGTTTTTTTTTCTCTTTTGATATTGATAACCTGTTCTTTGTTTACAAACTTGTTTCATCATAATAAATATCAGTGAATGAAATAAAAGCGCGTTTGTTTCCTCATTTAGTACATATTTTATGTTATCACATTCGGGATCTAAAGGAGTAAGTATAATGAGGAACTCTATTGCAAATTAACTATCTTGAATGTTCTCAAAATAACACACATTGGTAGATAATTACAGCTCGGCAAAAAAAGTAGAAATCGGAAGTGAAACCTTTCCCACTCAGTTATTAACTCACATTAATATTTTACCGAAAACTCATGTACGCTAACTCTACACGTGTGCTTAATGGGCAACTGAAATCTTAAGGCTTATTAGCTGTCAAATGCAATAGCTATGGTATCGGCGTTTTACTTCTTCTTTGTTAATAATGTTTAATAAAAGAAAATAAGAGACAACAGGAAAATACGACTATTTTGTAGTTAAGATATTGTAGGCACCTAACTATTTTACTCCTTAGTCTTTTCTCTTTTATGACAATCTATAGGTACCTACATAAAAATACACAAACGCATACGCGGAATTGAGTGTGCATGCATCTACCCGCGCAAAAAAGTTCCAAACAATCTTCAAACTGTGTACCTAGGAGAGAAAAAAAACAAAACATCACGTGTTTACCTCGACTGGTTGTCCCTCAGATCCGGCTTCTTCTCAGTGCACTAAAATGTACAAAACACGCACAAGTATAAATTAAAACCACTTAGTTTAACAGCACAAATAAATCCACAATATCAGTTTTTTTTCTGGCGGGATTCGTAAACGCGCTCGATTCTTTTTCTGCGAGCGCTTTTTGACAGTTCGTTTTGGCGGGAACGCGCGTGTGACTCGGCAGGCGCGCGCGGGCGGACTGCCGCGCCGGCCAGTGGACAGCATTCACAAAGATAATGACTGCATTTTATGCAGCCGCCAGCTATTTAGAAACCAGGGTACATCGCATAGAGACGGCATTATTCGTAGATAAATAACGAGCAGATTTGTCTGGCAGCACGGTTTGGACTGCTTTTTTTAGAGAAAAAATGTGTGAGTGTATACTTTGTACCAGATAACTACAAGTACACGTAAACTTTTTTTTTACCTACTATAAATTAACCCTCTTAATTAAAGACAAAGTCTAGAACCAGGGATCACCAACTATGACTATTATCGATATCCGTTAAAAACGGTCGTTTTTACAAAACTGCTTTAAAGTCCTAGAATCTTGGAACTAGGTTTTTATCAGTAATTTGTTACAGAGCTATGATATCTATGTATAGAGTGAAGATAGATAGAAATATAGAGGATAAAGCAAATTTTTTTTCAGTTAAATCGTGATGAACACAAATTAAATTTTCAAAAAGCATCAAAAACTGTGGTAAAACATAAACTGTAATCATCAATAAAATTCAGGAAATGCACATTTTAAAAATAACCCATTGAAAAAGCAATTGGAGCTGTAAAGTACTTCTTGAATCTATGAGATAAATGCACGACTTAGAACTTTGCCTATAGGTACTTAGTTTAACCGACTACAGATACGAGTCTAAATAAGAAGGATTCTCATTTCGACTCGTATGTTTTTTTTACAAAGACACGATTCTTTAAGACACTTTTCAGAGGTAGTTCATCATAGTTGATGGTCTGTGGTAAAGTGAAAAACGTAACGAGTGCTTTAGAGGAATCGTGTTTTTATAAAGCAGTGGCGTAAACAGCGCGGTGCCACCGGTGCCCAGGCACAGGTCGTAGACTCTGGGGGCGCAAGAATGGCCAGACCAGGCACGACTATTATATTTTCGGTTTCCTCTTAATAAGTTCCCAACAAATACTTACCTTACATGCCAGTATTATCAAAAATTACTATTGCATTAGACAAAACATCGGGGTTATTTTTTTGTCAGCGCTAAGCGGATTTATTAAACGGGTCTAATGGCGATTATTTATTAGGTAAAACGTAATTAACTTATTTCCCGACGTTCATACTTACTCATATATCATATCGTATAGATATACTTTAGATATACATATACCTATAGATATACATATAGAAATACTTTTGAAAATAACACCAAGTTCCTCGTCCTTCATTTTATCACTCATAGCATTGCTTTAGGGTACCTATAATATCTAAAAAAACAAAGGTGCAGTTATAGAAGCTCGCACAGGGCGCAGAAAAGCCTATTTACGGCGCTGTAAATAAGACCGATAAAATATACTAACTTCATGAAGTACAGTATGTATTTAGAATATACCTCGGCTACTATCGGATAGACTCGGAAATATTCGTGTAATAGAAATATCGGTACTAATATGACACTTAAATTCGAAATCTTTTCAAAATAGTGAAGAAAAGTTTTATACACAGCAGGAAAATCCGAAGCCTACTCTTGAGGCATATTCTAAAAGCTAACAGACTGTTCCTACTTGTTTACATCCGAGCAAATAATATCTGGTATGGAGTATAAGAATCACGCAGTTATTGAAACGTCGCAAATATGGTAGCGGGAATTCGAGGGAAATGTCGGCTGTAACTCTTTAGAGAGAAAAAGTACTTTCAGCTCCGCTCATCTCGTCGTTTATTTTCAACGTAAAATTGAAATTAAACAGTTGTGCAGTAAAACTAAGTTTTTAAATTACGTTTCACACAATAAGTTACAATAAAATTCATTATACAATTACATTGCCACACACATTTTGTTAGTAACTACATAGATCGTAATTGTTTGTATTCTTACTGTAATAATAATTTACTAAAAAGGGTAACTTATCCACACAATATTTTTATAAGAACGAGATTCATACACGAAAACACAAAATTTGAGAAGCTATTAAAATACTCAATCATAATTAGATTTTTAGTAAGAAAAACAATTTAATCAACATTTAATTCGCATGCTCAGAATAGGTAATCCTTTTGTAATTTTTTGTCAATAGCAACTGTGTATCAACTGATTCACGTAATACTGTGCAGTTTACCCGAGCCCCTGCAATACAGGGTGTCCTAATGCGGAGGTCATGTTAATAAAATTTTTTTTTTGTAAATGAATTGAATAGCTTATCCATCATAAATTGAACCGCCATTCTCTCAGCTATTAAGCGAGCTATTAAACTATTCAAGAAACATCACTTATCCCACCAGCAGGAGCTACAGTTATTTAAATTACTAATCTAATAAATAACACAAAAATAAAATCACTGGGTACGTACATAAACAGAGAAACCGTTTACACAACAGCTAATTTGTTTACAACAAAATCACGCACTTTGTAAGAAAAACATTAACTTATTCAGTTATTTAATTACAACAGTAACTAAATATTAGTGTAAGCAGATACATTTAGTACCAACTCATTATAATACCATTAGTAATAAATAAATAATAAGTAAGTATATTAAATAATTGATAAGTGTATGTACTAATTACTAATTGCATCATAACTACTTACTATACCTGGGTTATTAAAAGAATGGCGATGACAACTGTCGAAAAATGCACAGAACATGTAAAAATTTCAGAACGTTTTATCACATTTTGTTTCTATTTTACGTTTAACTGACATAAAATAGAATAGGCGCGGTAATTACCCAACAGAGCCAACTCTGCCAATTTTTTTAAAATGACTCGGCTTTCCTTCACACTCACGCGGTTTTATTTAGAAAATCACAATAACTCTTACCGCCGACTAAAATAAATTGCGGTGGAGATTTCACAAGGAAAAGATGTAACAACAGATTAAATAAACTCCCAAAGGAGTGCTTTAAGGAAATTGTGTTATATAAATAGACGCCGAAATAGGCTCTTAAAATAACTGACAGTGTCAACAAATATCTCGTTTAACTTCGCATTTTTTTTTGTTTTTGTAATTGAAATAAAATGTCATCAAAATTTTAATTGTGACTGAAAAATACATGTCAACAAACAATGATTTTTGTTTTCTTAATCTCATCAGTATCTACTCCTTTTCCAGCCATCAACATTTTGGATTTATACTATTTTTATTTTTAATGCACTAACCCGTGCTAAGGACAATTTTAAAAACCTATTTTGGATTTATTTTCCGCACTCAAACTAGATAAAATATACCAGTTTCAACACGAAGATTCCTTTGACTTTTCCGAACACTGTATTGGGTCCAATAAATACCAATTGGAGTTGAGAGCGGAAAAATAAAGCGTACTGGCATAACTCAAATAAATATCGCACAGTAATAAATAGTTGCTTAACAGCTTAATTACATCTTAGCACATAACTTGACCTCAGATCAAGCTAATTTTTTCGATTCGAGAACTTTCTTTGGTCCAATTTTTTTATAACACCATTTCACATGTAACATCGACGGCTAGTCTATAAATATTATTACCGATATGGCTGTCAATATAAATTACTTTTTCTCGCGTTTCTTTAAGAGTTCTCAATTCGATGCACTTGGGTTCCTGGTAAACATTTCATAAAAATACTATAATTGTAGACATTTCATGTATACGCTTTATCAAAAGAAAGCCACTCTAGAATGAGGTACATTTTATAGAAAAATACATCTACATGTAATAAATAGGCAGTTTGTTATAAAAAGCAGTACACAAATTCATGGAGATTCCAAACACGTTTGTACTTTCAGGTATCCGTATTTATAATCATTTATCGGAATAGGTAGAGTGTATTTAAATGTATAGTACATTACACATTGTGTAAGAAAATCCGAATTCATCTATGATACACAGCGTAACTTAGTTTTGGACCGGGACAAGTAGAGTAACATTTTTTATTTTTCTGGTAGCGGCTAGAGGACACAAGTTTCAATAAATATACTTAAATACACCTAATAATTAACACTGGATGGACTGGCAAAAAAATGGATTGATTGGCGTGTATGCGAAGAAGACGAAAGTTTCGGTGCTCTACTCGCCAACCGTAGCTATTCATACTCTACCTATTCCGATCACTAATACACATGGAATGGTAAAAGTTTCAGTATATGTATATAAGGCAACATTAAACGGCTACCTAGCTTGTATACCCAGAAAAATGGGTCTTACAGTCGTGAGTTCAAAATCTAGGCACACTATAGTAACACAGACTTCAGTGTTCAAACTACATCAGCCCGGGTAGTACGATGGTGCGTCTTGTGGCCCTAGTCACGCGTCTTGTGGCTCTAGAATGTCAGAATTTTATACTATTTTTATTTTTAATACACTAACCCGTGCTAAGGACAATTTTCCTTAGCACGGGTTAGTGCATTAAAAATAAAAATAGTCTAATCATGTGGGTACAGCAATATCATTCCGATGTAGAAATCGAACTGCAAAGTAGGTACTCGGGGCTGTAAGTGATGCAATTTACTTCAGCCAGACGTCGCTGCCTGTACGTAATACGGAGAATAGTGTAAAGAGGTTCGAAATTTCACTGATGCCGGTGAGTCGCCCATTAGCTCAGTTGGAAAGAGCGCTGGCACGGATAGCCAGAGGTCGCGGGTTCGAATCCCGGCGTGGGTGGATTTTTTAGCTTCGAAATAGGTTTTTAAATTGTCAGAATTTGACAATATACTGGAAAGTCGCGACTATTAACCTCAAAACGCACGACTCGCGTCATCCTACTACTGGTGCAGATATCTTAGGATGTAGAATCGCGAGATAAAAGTGTGATCAGGCGTCACAGAACCTTAGTTATACATTAAACGGGCCTGTAGTTCATTCTAGCCGTGAATACGGCAACGCAATGTTGCCAAAACGTCGGGAATTACGTTTTACCTTAATTAGATCCGTTTATATATAACTATTTATGAGCCAGTGCTATAACTATTAAGAGCGGTTGTAGCTCAGTGGGTAGAACAATGGACTGGCAAGCGAGAGCCCCAGGTTCGAACCCGAGCGCGGGCATGTACCAATGACTTTGTTTAATTTCAAAGTTACGTACATTTGCGAATTTGTAGTCGCAATACCACACGCTAACGGTGAAGGAAAACATCGTGAGGAAACCCGCGGCTTGGATGGCCCCGCACGTATTGACTAGTCTTTCCTGTGGGCTAGGTCGACTAAGCTGTCAGGATGGTATAGGTGCTGGGCAAGCCTACACCATCTATAAAACCATGTCCCAGGCACTACAGCGTCGGAGTGGTCCCTTCACCCATCTAGTGTGAGTGAGGATACCACTGGACGCTGGGCCAATCATCATCATCATCATTTATGAGCATCGCGAGTCATTAGGAAATATTGTCACAGAACCGTTTCAATGCCGTAGCATGTAGCCAGGCGTTTGTACCCCTTTCGGCCGCCATGACAACTAAACTTCGCAACCTCGTAGTCCAGTCTACAGCTCTAGATTACAGTAGAATAACGTTTCCAAAAAGATTCGTGTAAGTGAAAACTCCAGAAATTAGCGGTACTTATAGCGTGAAGCAAGTAGTACAAAGCTAGAGGGACCATTGCCCATCGCCACAGCATTGGCAAAGTACTCGTAGCACACACCAATAAGCTCTAGGTTACAGTTGAATTAATAGACATTAGAACGTCAAGAGAACGAAGACGTGGCCTAGCCGAACCGACCAACCGAGTGATTGGAATCAATCACTTGAGTTAAGTAACAATAGGCGCGGTCAGGTGCAGGATGGGTGACCGTCGCGTGACTACCGCTAGCGGCATTTTTTCCGAACGCTTCCGTGCTTCGCAAGGCACTCTAAGCCGTTGGAGCCGGCTGTCGTGTAATGGTCGGTAAGCCATTTCAGAGGCCTTATGGACGGTTTGAACTTCTGACAGTAAGAGCCACCACTGTCTTACAATCCTCCACCAACCCTGACTTGGCCCCCGTGGTGGAGTATGGCCTAACCTTCCTGCGATGCATGAAGAGACCCGTGCCCTTGCAGTGGAGATATACAAGGGTTGATATCAAGAACGTCAGGACAGTGGTGTGATTTCCCCTGTCTAACAGGACCCTTTCAACCGTGGTACTTAGCTACTAGCCACACGTGGTACAGAACTGGAGGCACCACTACTAGGGTTGCCTGTCCAGGTTTAACCTGGAGTCTACGGATTTGAATAGTGCATGCCCGGGGCCCCGGTGCGGAAAATATTATATTTACCTACATAGTTACGGTGGGTTAGAAAAATATACTAAAATACAAAAAATAAGTAAAATATAAATGTAATACAGTTTTATTTAGACGCGGGTCGTACTCGCTTTATATTAATATTTCTTCGAGTCCATTTTTCATTTATTTAATACTTTTTTAGAATAGAATTACTGTGCGGTAAGCGGTAAAATCGAATTTATCAAAATCTCCAAGCCTGGCTTTTTTTTTATAGGTTGCAACCCTAACCACTACCCGTCGCCACAATAATTTAAGAAAAAATGTCTAGAATGGGGCATGATTTCCTCTGACCAACAGAACCCTCTCAGCTGCTGTGCTTATAGTATGTAGCTTCTTGCTCATTACCACAGCATTGGAATATAAACATGTACTGTATAGTCCCAAATTACGCTACAATTTAGGAGTAGAGCGTCAGGATAGCGCGCTGCCGCCGCGGTGATTATAGCGTGTAGACACCCGTGGTATGGGGCCGGAGGCACCACTGCCCTTCTTTAGGGCATAGTAATACGGACTTTATAGTCCCAGATGATACTACTATACTGTCTTGACGTTCTTCTCTTTAATCTGGGTTTAAACTCAGATTTAAGAGAAGAACGTCTAGTCTCAGCCGCAGTGCTTATAGCCTGTACCCACCCGTGACACAAGGCTGGAGACAAAAAAGCCCGTCGTCGGCACAGGTAACACAGACTGATTAGCCCCAGACACACTACAATAATAGGTCTTAAAGACGCAGACTTAAGAGTAGAATGTCAAGACAGTGGCTTGATTCCCTTCGACCAACAGCACTCTCTCAGCCGCGGTGCTTATAGAGTGTAGCCAGACGTGGTACAGAGCTGGGGATACCACTGTCCTTCTCTGGACATCGGCATAGTAACACGGACTGTATAGCTCCAGATTATACTACAGTAATAGGTCTTATAGACGCAGATTTAAGAGTAGAACGTCAAGACGGCGGCGTGATTCCCTCTGACCAACAGCACCCTCTCGGCCGCGGTGCTTATAGCGTGTAGCCAGGCGTGGTACAGGGCTGGGGGCACCACCGCCCTTCTCCTGGGCATCGGCATAGTAACGCAGACCAGCCTCGCGCCGGCCGACTGCTCCGAGATGAGCTCGCGAAGTCGTAGGTGACGATGGGTTCGGTCCTGCGCCGCGAATAGGTCTGCTTCTGATATGCCGGCTAAGGGATGGAAAGTCAAGTATTTTATTAGTCCTAGGGGAAGGGCCTAACACTTGGTTAACAGCTCTTAAATTACACTTGCAGCCTCATTTACAAAAAACACGATTCCTTCAAAAACACTGATCAAATGGAGTTTAGTCTGTGGTAAAGGGAAAGACTATTTAAACTGCATTTGAGGAGTGTTTTAGAGGAATGAAGTTTTTAAAAACCGGCCAAGTGCGAGTCAGACTCGCGCACCGAGGGTTCCGTACAAACCTGTATTATAGACCTGAGTATTTGGTATGAATTTCAATTTAATACCTCTACGCGTTTATGAGGAAATGGGTAGTAAGTTTAAAATTATTAAAAAAAAATATATTATGTGATGTAACTAAAAATTTATGGTTTTCGTAATTTTTCCTTTATCTATGCTATAAGACGTTGCTTCGTACCAAATTTCAAGATTCTGAGTTCACGGGAAGCACCCTGTAGGTTTTGATTCCCTTGCAAGTGTCGAAAATTTGCGGCATAAACGGCTGTATCTTTTGATTGCGTTGGCTTAGAAGTTTGATTTTTTCACAGCTTCAAGGGACAGTAGACTTGAGTAATTGATATAAATTTCAGCTTCATACCTCCACACGTTCCTGAGAAAAAGGGTCTTGACAGACGGACGGACGGACAGACGGACAACAAAGTGATCCTATAAGGGTTCCGTTTTTTCCTTTTGAGGTACGGAACCCTAAAAACGACAACGTACACATATTTAATTTCCATATGCAACTAACCACATATTTTAGCATAAAAAAATATCATGGCAAAACAAATAATAAGACCGCCAATTGTACCTTAATCTGTATCTTCTTATTTTCTAAATTGTAATTCCTGGTGTGCAATAAAGTATATTCATTTCATTTCATTTCAATATTAATAAACCCTAACCAAATAAATCGCTCCGAGTCACATCCGACATATTTTAGTAAGATGTAGTAAATATTTTATTTGGTACCTTAATTCTTATTTCGGCAATTTTGGGGGCATATAATTGGGCCATTTTAGATCTAAAATAGTCTAAAATCTAAATAAAGGAAGTAAGGTAAAAAGGTGTTTAAAAATCACACAAGATACAAAACAGATCGTGTCACATAACTGTGATCGTGTCACTAATAATAAATTGCAAACGTAAATAAATAAGTAAGTGGCTGGGCCACCAAAAAAAACCCAGGTCTTGGATGTTTACATGTTTGTGACGTCATTGTTTCTGGTACCCACGACACAGGGTATCCTAGTGTGGGGCCAGAAGCAATGTATGTGCCTGTATGTAAATGTTAAATTTAAATGTAATATATAAAAACAGCTAGTTTAATAAATAAAAACAGCTATTTTTTGTATCGGCTTAAAAACAGCAAACCCAGTTTACTTACACGTGTCATTGGCTTCGTCTGAGGTCCGGAAGGGCGCGATGAGGCGGTCGAAGTAGGCCAGAGTCGACTCGCGCGGCCGCCGCGTTATGTCCGGGATCATCTTCAGAGCGGAGTAGTCGATGCGGAACTTGGACAGTAGAGACGCCATACTGCGGAGAAACCCTTGGTGAGTTGGGTGTATTCTAATCGAGAAACTAGTACAAGTTGGTCTGAGAAACTGATCTCTACTTTAAGGATTTATTCAAAACTAGCCGTGCCCCGCGGTTATCGATTTTCCCTTAGGAATAAGATATTTCCCAGTAAAACATAGCCTATTGTTAATCCAAGGTGTCAGCTAACTCCATATAAAATCCTAGGATACCCTGTGTTGTGGGGCCACTCTACACACTCACTAACTTTCGCTTTAATAATATTAGTGTGTGATTAATAATAACACACACACTTATGTACACACACACATGTACACACACACACACACACACACACACTTGTACACGAATACGCCCTTTCCCTTTCTATTTATTTCTTTCCTTTTTCTTTCTTTGTACCATTTTAAGTTTTACCATAGCAATGCGACGGACTTAATGTTAGAAGCATTTCATACCAGTCAACGGCAAGTGGTGTACTAAATAACTAATAGCCATACAGAATTTAAATCTCCTCCAATTGATCCTGTAGGGTCAAATACAGGGCCGCAAAAGACCAGAGGCCGTAGTAAGCCGTAGAAGAACTCACTGGCTGCAAACCTTGGCTGAATGATTTCAGTGGATAATTTGTTCGAGCCGCCACATCACGGGTTACAGTGGCCACAATGACAGCCGAACTCCGATAGGAGATGGTACCATAAGAAAAAGATATACAAGATCGGAAAAGATAAATGTACGAATATAGATTGTTCCGAGCTTAGTTCTTAAGCTTACTTCCGCTCTTCCAACTCGAGTTCCGTGTTCTTGTTGGCGAGCGTGAACACTCTGAGCGGGGAAGTGGACCACGCGCGCCGCGTCGACAGAATGTAGGGCAGCAGCAGCGTCAGACCTGGACAATAGAGCACGGTAAACTATTAGTCGAGAAGGCGCTTTCTGGAAGAGACATTATTTTATTTTCTTTATTAGGGTCAACAGAAGTACAAGGTGTCTTAAACGTTAAAAAATAAAATAGAATAGAATAGAAAAGGTTCATTCCAAAGACAAGACACACACAACACAACAACAAAAGTACAGCAAAACCATGGTGCTCACAGTAAAAGTACGTTTTGTGAGTTAAAATTAAACATTCACATAAAACATTATTACAAACTTACTTATAACTAGAAAAGTACTTAGATAAATGAAACGAAGTCTACTTTAAAGTGGGTATGACGATGTGTGTCATGGCTTTAAAAAAGGAGTCTAAGTAGTTAATTGTACTCGTACATCCAGCTCCGTAACCACATTTTATAATGTTGTATTCTTTTTTTATTTAACTAAGACATCAAACCATTGAATTAATTCAATGATCAAACAAACGAATGCACGCTTAGTCCTGGACCAACCCTGGAAAGACCTTGGAGACAAAATATTATTCAAATGAATCCAAAACTTCCACCTTTCCAACTTTGAAGTGAAACATCCTTATTGATTCTGAGAGCCTGAAAGAAAATATTTTTCCCGCTTTCAAACTATACATATTAAAAAAAACAGTAAATTTTGTCGCTGTCTTATATTGTCTATCTAACTCTGTTTATTTGTGCCGAGCATAACGCAAAAAACACTGAACGGAATTAAGTAAAACTTACCATGATTACAGTCGATGATCTAGAGTGCCTGGAGCCCGTCCTACTCATTTTATATTCAGTACGGCGGCCTCCATTTTTTGTGCATTTTTCTAACATGAAGCTCTTGATATGGACACCCATATTTTAAAAACCTATTTAGAGGCTAAAAATTCCACCCATGCCGGGATTCGAACCCGCAACCCTTTGGCTAGCCGTGCCAGCGCTCTTTCCAACTGAGCTAATGGGCGACACACCGGCATCAGTGAAATTTAGAACCTCTTTACAATATTCTCTGTATTACGTACAGACAGCGACATATGGCTGAAGTAATTTGCATCACTTGCAGCCCCGAGTACCTACTTTGCAGTTATTGGACGTAATACAGAGAATGGCATGGGTGGAATTTTCAGCCTCTAAATAGGTTTTAAAAATTGTCCTTAGCACGGGTTAGTGCATTAAAAAGAATATAATGGACACCCATATTTAACTTGTAACATTTGCATTCGCAGTTTCTGCGCTCTTATGAATACTATTTGAACAGTTTGTATAGAGCTAGCATCTCAGAAAACATCGTTAAAAAATTGACTATGCCAGGCTTTTAGAGAGATAGGTAGAGATAGAGAACACTTTATTGCAAAACAAGAAAAACGGACTTTCTTCACATCAGAAAGTAAAATACGAAAATCGTGGATAAACCCCTGATTTTCGTATTTTGTTTTCTGGTGTGCACAATAAAGAGATCTATTATAATCTAATATGCACTGCGTTAAAGTAGCACACAGAGCTATGGAGAAAGCCATGCTAGGTCTCACAATCGTCGATCGGCCAAGTCCACGACATTGGCGAAGGAGTCTCAAGATTAGACGGTGGACGGACCAGCATCTCACAAAAAAATTGGGGAAAAGGCTTATTCCCGTAAGGCCCGACCTTGAAAATAACAATTGTTTTTGTGATCACTTGAGGACATTGGGCCATAAAAGGATATATACCTAGCAGCGGGCAACGGTAGGCTCATGGTGATAGTGATAAAAATCGTGCAAAAAGGCGCGCCAACTTCTATTAAACAAAACATAAAACAATCCGTTTTACGATTACTTTGCGCAGAGAAAAGTTCGTGGGCTTACCACCGTCGTCATAGAGCCACCAGACGTCCACTGTGCCGGTCTGTCGCTTGGTGAAGTGCTCGACCGAAGTGAACGAAGAGGTGCGTCGCGCCGTCGCCTGCCCCAGTGCGCGCTTCACCGCCGTACCGAAGCTTCGTTTGCTAGAAATTTAAGAGGACAATAGATTTTCGAACGGGATTGTTGTAAAGAAACATTTTCTTCTAATAATTGTACTATGAAACGACGGCCACACGGTCGTTTGAAAACTAAACTTGCCTTTTCGCTACCAACTTCATGTAATTTATAACAAGGCGATTTCTCTAAAACACCCCTAAATTGCAGTCAGCATAATATTAGTAAACAGAAATTACACAAACAAAATAAAATTAGTCAATCAAACCGCCCCTAGAAGGTGCAAATGTGTAGACGCAAGTCGCATCCCAGAGCAGGCATCGACCCCTCTCCCACAGAACCAAAGTGAGACCGTCCGGACGTGTGCCATAACTCCGATACAGTCCCTGTGGTTCAATAACCGAAGGAATGACAGCAGAAACAAGCGCCCCCCTAACGATGTCATTGATGGAATGGTGCCGCGAGATCCTACCCGCGCTCCGAACGCAATGGAGCCCATGCCGACCCTGAGAATCCTCTCCCGCATCACAAACAAAACGGTGAGGTTGACTAATGCCACAGCCCAATCGAAGCGCTACCGCAACCCGCAAGGAATTGTCGTCTAAATCAGCAGCATAGAAGTTATTTAAAAAAATATAGAATATCGTGTTTCCATTCTATAATAATCCTGCGTTTCATGTACACCATACCTTCAGGCACCTAACTCATCTACTCTTAAAAAATGGCAATTTTAATAAACAAAATGATATCGGTACAATATGACTTTTTAGTCGAAAACTGCCGTATTCCCTTAAAAGAAGTAACATGGCACCCTATTTTAGATGACACGCTGCCAATTTTATAAACAAAGTTCATTAACTTGAGAGAAAATATCTAGTTTTGACACATGTGGCGAGCACATGTCAACTCTGCGCGCGCACTAGAAACTTTAACATTCCTGCAACGCGCAACCAAAGTGTTTCAATGACATAGCATAAATATAACGTCCGACTAACAACAGTTGGACCGGCCGTCCCCAGGCATACGATCTGCCTGGCGGGAAATTTCCCTTTATAGTGGAAGAGCACGATCACCCGCTCTTCCCTATACATAAAATGACAATTTTCGAGGTTAGAATCTTGTTTACTAAATTGGACACGTAAGGATAAATAGACTAGCAGAACGTGCACATACATACATAAACTCACGCCTATATCCCACAGGGGTAGGCAGAGACCAGGGACTGCCACTTGCCACGATCCTGACAGATCGCCTTCGCTTTCCGTAACGTGCACATATACTTAAAATTCAATGCACATACCTGGCCTTATCGGTGGGCGCAAGGAAGTCTTTCTTTCCGTCGGGCACCGCTGAGGGGTCGGCGGAGACGCCGGCGCGGCGCAGCTGCGGCGACCCGCGCGACAAGTCCGACAGACTGCTGCCTGCGGCCATCAGTGCCCGATACAGAAACAATCTTAAGACCTCAGAGACAAAATAATCCAGACGGACTGAGGTGTGCTTTTGCTATGAATAATGAACTTAGGGCTTTCGGCACTGACTGAAAATCAGCGCTGAGGGTTCACGCCCCCAGCACTATGCTGAGTCAGTTGCCATTTGCAGCAGCAGAGACACACCGCGACAAAGTTTGTAATGTTTGTTTTTTTTCTTTTTTAGTTATTTTTACTGTCAACTTTTTGTCTTTGTATTTTAATTTAATTTGTGTGTAACTGTTGTTGCAATAAATAATATATTTTCTTTCTTTCTTTCTGAATGGTAAGAATATTTTGCGGCGCCCGTCTACATGCGCTTTCTAACCTTCAGTAGTAAAGGTTAGAAAGCGCATCTTTTTCTTCTTCAGGCTATATTAGTCCACTGCTGGACAGCCCTCCCCTAATGAGCTCCATAGCGCAAGGTTGTGCCATCATTGAGGGGTAGTGACCATAATCCCCACGCTGGGCATGCGGGTTGGGGATTGCAATTTGGTGGAATTGTAAAGCAGGAGGGTGCTTCTGCCCACCCCCTGGTTTGTGTCCCTTAGTCGCCTTTGACGACACCCGCGGGAAGAATTTGGGTTGGTGCTATTCTCTAGGCCGACACCACACAGCAGAAAAGCGAATATTACTTAATATCTGATCTATGAAATTTTCTTTTTTTGTACAATATAGAAGCGCTCGTGGCCTAGTCGAACCGAGTGATCGGAATCAAATCACTTGAGTTAAGTAACAAAAGTAAGATGCCTCGACGGTGCCGGGTGTCATGTAATGGCAGTCGTTAGGCCATAGCAGAGGTCTTATGGGCGGCTTGATAACTTCGCTGTAAGACCCGCCACTGTCTTACAATCCTCCACCAACCCGAACTAGTTCCCCGCGGTGGAATATGGCCTAACCTTCCTGCGATGCGATACGTAAAATAAAAAAATACATTTCATCAAGTCCTTTCTAATGGTGTTTAACTTCTCGCTGAAAGAAATGTGTCTGTTCAAGCTTAGGCTTACCTTGGGAATGTGTATTGAGACTTTCAGTCGACTTTGATTCTTTGTAGTTATCACCCATTGATCCTAGAACGAAAAAAACCATACAAACAACAGTATAAAACTAAACAAAAGAATAAAATTCAGAATTTCCCTACATTTTTTAAGTCATAAAGAAAAAAAACGAATGAATGAGTTAATAATGTTGTCCAACGAAGAAATACGGGCGAGAATAAACGCCTTTGAAAAATCACTCGACGCCATGTTTGCGATGACCGCGTCTGGCTATCATTATTGCGCGGAACTTAGTTTGGGACCAATTTACGTGACCGTTTTGTATTAATAGAACTTTTAATTTCTTTAAAAATAGAATACTCTAGAATACGGGAGAAATTAAACGCCTTTGAAATATCACTCGACGCCACGTTTGCGATGACCGCGTCTAGCCATCATTATCGCCCGGAACTTAGTTTGGGACCAGTTTACGTGACCGTTTTGTATTAATAGAACTTTTAATTTCTTTAAAGATAGAATACTCTAGAATACGGGAGAAATTAAACGCCTTTGAAAAATCACTCGACGCCACGTTTGCAATGACCGCGTCTAGCTATCATTATCGCCCGGAACTTAGTTTGGAATCAGTTTACGTGACCGTTTTGTATTAATAGAGCTTTTAATTTCTTTAAAAATAGAATACTCTAGAATACGGGAGAAATTAAACGCCTTTGAAAAATCACTCGACGCCACGTTTGCAATGACCGCGTCTAGCTATCATTATCGCCCGGAACTTAGTTTGGAATCAGTTTACGTGACCGTTTTGTATTAATAGAGCTTTTAATTTCTTTAAAAATAGAATACTCTAGAATACGGGAGAAATTAAACGCCTTTGAAAAATCACTCGACGCCACGTTTGCGATGACCGCGTCTAGCTATCAATATCGCCCGAAACTTAGTTTGGGACCAGTTTACGTGACCGTTTTGTATAATAGAACTTTTAATTTCTTTAAAAATAGAATACTCTTTACTGTACTATGGGCTAGTTAGTTACACCTGAGACTTTCCGTACTTAGCGTCATATTTGGGGCATTTTACGTAGCAAAGCGCTGAAGTATCTTAACACTTCAGACAATAGGGTTTCCTCGCGATGTTTTGCTTCACAGTTACACCAAGTGGTATTGCTACTGTATTGTAAAGAGCTGACTGCCAACCTCCAGTAATGGAGAGGCACTTTAAGAAGAAGATTCCTACTATAAGCTCACAACTGTACATAACTTAGAAAACAAAGTCATTGGTACGTGCCCGCACTAGGAACCGAACCTAACTCTCTCGCTTCCGAGTTAATTGTTCTACGCACTGGGCTAGAAAATATTTTAAACTATAATTTTTTAATTAGAATTTAGAGAGCATCAAATTTTTGTAACATATCACGGCACCAATCCACACGGGCCTGCTTCTGAGCTTCGGTGAGGTTGTGCGGCACCCAGCGGAAAACTATTCTCCTTACGCGAAGGTGCTCGTGCAAAATCTTGTGAACACTTCCTGAAGCAATCTGCAGTGTATGCTGAATCTCTTCGTACGTAATTCGTCTGTTTTGTTGAATTATTTTTTTTACTGCCAGCACACTTTCTTCGGCGACAGCCGTCGTAAGACGACCACTCCTTTGCTCATCCCCCAAAGTAAGATGACCGCGTTTGAACTCGCTATACCAGCGGTAGATGGTTGTTTTTGAAGGTCCTTCGTCCGTAAAAGCAATTCGAAATCGATCAAATGACTCATCAGGTTTTAAGCCACATTTGAAATCGTAAAAAATCATAGCACGAAAATGTTCTCGATGCAGATCCATTTTTTAATGAAACAAGAAAATTTGAATTGGCTCTCAAAAAAATGCGGAGTGAAATTTTAAAATCGAACAGTAGTATTTTTACTTTTAAATAATCGACGTTTCCAAAACAATTACAAGTGGCCAGTGTCTTAAACATAAAATTTTTTTTTCGAAAAACTTTCTGAGTGGCCTGGTACACCAAAAGAAAATACCACCGTACTCACTTGACAAAGCAGATAAGTCGTGTGCGTTGGTGTCGTGTAAGTACGCTCGCAGGTCGTCGTCGAGGGTCTCCCCACAGTACAGACCTCCCTCCACGCGCAGGACCGCTATTGCCATGTGCACGTCCAATGCTTTGCTGTTAGATTAGATTAGAAAATTCCTTATTGCACAATAAGCATATTTGTTTAAAGGCGAGCTTAACACTAATGAGTATTTTCTTCCAGCTAACCTTGGGTTATGTGGATAGTGGTACGGGTAGTGCCCGGAGGGAGTTATTGCTGTTAATGGGAATAATTATACGTTTTTATTATACATTTAATAGAAACGTATATTCCCACTAACAGTAATAATAACTCAATGTAGTACGCGACAAGTGCTATTGTCAAATCATTGCCTGGTGTCACAAGCCCTATTAATATTGGCCCTTGGATCTACATAATGAGATAATTTATACAGCGTAACTTCACACACACTAGATCGATAGCAATCTAATATAATTGTAGATTAACTGGCATTATTTAATATAAGGTTTGCACTGTCTTAGGTTTCACAAAATACTAAACTCCTACCTAAAGGTAATGTCTATTGATTTGAGTTTGGTAGACTGAACATACTGTGCAGATAGGAATACTAATTATTATTAAGTTCTCTTTTCACTTAAATTTTTCTATGTGTGGTGTACTGTCACTACTTATCAGGGTCGTATGTGCAACATTCCGTGAGATGAGGTCCTGTTCGTCGCAAAACATTGATCTTCGTAAACTACAATCAGTTGTGTTCTCAGTGGGATGCTCTAAGGGATGTGTTAATTTACCTTATTCACTTGTGTATTTTACTATAAGATTATTTTTATGTGTAACTCATCCTGTTGTAACCCCAATAAATAATATAAAAAAAAAAATTAAATAAAAAATAAAAATCCTTGTATGTTCACCACTATCATGATCATGACAGGCAAATACATTGTATACCCAAAGCAATTGGATTGTTTTTTTACTGACAGCTGTACTGACAGAAAGTGTTGGTGCGCGGGGCCCCCAAAAGCACGGAGCCCGTAGCATATGCTATTCTTGCTAAGTGGTTAATCTCACGAGAAGAGAGAGAATGGGCTCAATCACCACACGTTCCCAATGCGGATGGGCATACTCACTGCATAACCTCTACGTAGTCGATCAGCTGCGAGCGGTCGCACGTCTGCCAGTCTTCCTTGAAGCCCATGAGTAGAATGTTGGGTTTTAGCTTACCAACACCGCTCGCCTGTGAACAGTGGGAAGTGTAATTAAAAACTGCCCAAGTGCGTGTCGAGCTACGCGCATGTAGGGTTCCGTAGATAGAGGAGTTTATCACCTGTTTTCCAGAACTAACAGGTTCATCTGCTTTAAAGAACTAACAGGTTCATCAAAGTAAATTTAAACTTGTACGACGTTTTTCTTTAATAAAAGTTTAATAAATTTAATATAAAAATTATACTATAATATTTTCATTATTTTTTATTTCAATTGCTAATGTTATAATTATAATAATATTATCAATAATTTTATCAAAAAAAATAATAATAAATAGTTCGGGGTGAGGATGAGGACCCCGGCTGAGGATGAAAAAACCCCCAGGTCTTGGATGTTTACATGTTTGTGATGTCGTTCTCATGTTCGTTGTCCTATTGTGGGGCCAGAGGCAATGTATGTGCCTGTATGTAAATGTTATGTTATGTTTTAACGGGCCGTGAGAGTTTTCTTTTTAATATGTGCTATTGTCCTCACTTTTTCACGTTTCTTAATTTTAATTTCCCAAATGGATCCGAAAACTTGCTTCCCTACACTTAACATATTTTTAAAACTAATCCAACGATACTACACACTACGTTGTAAACGAACAAAATGCATCCCTAACTTAAGTATAGGGGAGGTTCCCTAAAAATTTTTTTTTTACGATTTTCCCTACACTTTAATCGGCGTGATTAATATGTATGAATATGCCCAATTTCAGCTATGTCCAAGCTGCGAGCAGACAGACAGACTTTCAAACATGGCGAGACTATAAGGACTACGTTGTTAACTACGAAACCCTAAAAATTCCGATACATCGCTTCAAGAGCATGGCATGCCAAAATGCTCTATGGCTTCTCGAGTGGTACCATACTTAATTAAGCCACTTTGGTGTGCTAATTTGCGCTAACAATGGAATAAAAATCATAACTTCTTTTAAAAATCTTGATACAACTTATTTTTAAAACCTACAGTCTAGAACCTAGAATCAACAAGCTACTACTTAATCGATTTCTGCCAATAGAGGAAATCGATTAACGTCGATGTGTTGTAGGCTGTATAGTCTGAAAATAGTTATCACAAATATTAATGTTTTTGAAAATAAAAAAACGTTTTACAAAACAAGACATGATTTTTATTTCATCGGTGGCGCTGGTTAGCACCCCAAAGCGCCGTCATCATCATCATTTATCATCAGCCATTAGACGCCCTCTGCAGGACACAGGTCTCCCTAATGGTTTTTTTTTTAAGCTTCGCGGTCTTGTGCCGCCGCATCCAGCGACTCCCCGCCACCGCGCCGAAAGATAATTCAATAAAGAATTGTAAGTAAAACGCAAGCTGAAGTGGCAGTGGGCTGGCCATATCTCGCGAAGAACCGACAACCGTTGGAGTAAACGTGTTGTTGAGTGGAGACCGCGCCTCGGCAAACGTAGTGTAGGACTCACCCTCCAGGTGGGATGACGATCTGCGAAAAACTGCAGGCAGATGCTGGATGCGGCATTCTGAAGGCAAGGCGCTATGGCGCTCATTAGGGGAGGGCTATGTCCAGCAGTGGACTAGTACAGCCGGACGACGAAGTAGAACGCGCGTACCTGTATAAGCGCACTAGAGCCCTCCTTGAAGCTGACGTCATCGACGAGCGCGTAGAAGGCCTTCATCTTGCGCTTGACGAACCAGTGGTAGGCGCGGTTCGTCAACGCCTCGCGGCCTCGGTGGCTCACCTGGCCCTGGCCAGGGAAATATACAGGGTGTCACAAAATACCTATATAGATAGATAGTGAACACTTCACACTAATATTATAAAGGCGAAAGTTTGTGAGTGTGTATGTTTGTTACACGGAACATTAAAAAAAAGTAGAAGTCGGAAGTGGGCGGCGGCGCCCGCGTGCCTCGCATTAGCAATGTATTGCCTATGCGTAGTCTCTGACAGTTCTTCTTGCCTCAGTTGTCGTTTTTTTCTAGTAAAGAAAACAACCGTAAAAACTCTACTAAAATGCCTTCTTGTGCTGTGTTAGAAAGTAAAAATAAGAGTTTGGGACTAAAATTTACCAATCATGCCGAAACAATTCATCGGCGAGTAGTATTTCATTGTATATTTAAATTAAATTGGTAATGACATAAACAAAGAAACCAATCCGGCTGAGTAGCAACATATCGGAGACTTGTTTTTCAATTTTCGACTTTATGGCCTATCACATAAAACTTCTCGAAGATCAGACGCGGTGGTAGTTCCATCTAGTGTAAAGTAGCGGTACTATAAAAGAGTTATTGTCAAACTTAATTTCATTGTTGTCCATTGATTTTGACCCTTGTTTATATGTGCAAAAGGTTCATATTTAACTGGAACTTTTATGATATAGACCTTTTTGGCGTTGTCTTTATTTACCAATGGCAGTTTGGCATTCATAGTGTGCGTTTGGTTCTTAAGTGTGAGTTTGGTCACACTGGTTTTCATACTAATGGGTCATGTCACTACTTCTACTCTTTTTTATGTTCTGTGGTTTGTTACTTCTTCACGTATAAACGGATGGAGGGATTTTCATAAAATGTCGTATGGAGTTAGCTCACAGCTGGATTAACATATAGGCTACGTTTTACTGGGGGAAAGTATCTTATTCCCATGGGAAAATCGATAAACCGGTTGTAAATGAGAATTTTGTTCTGTAGAGTTTGCGTTCAGAACTTTACCGTTGTGAATTGTGTTTTTTTTTCTTCTTAAGAAACGTAACTTAAAGAGTAATCAGAAACAAAGTAACAATGTTCAGTTGTCAAATCGAATTTTCGGTTTTCGAACTGTTTGCGACTATTAAAACGTCCAGCAATGTTGGCGAAATTGCTTATTTTACAGGGTATCGCAGTGACAATGTCTGTAACCTTTTTCCTTCTTTCGTCAACAGCCAAACTGAAAGGTTGTCGAAGTACAGTTTTGTTTTCAACAATGTGTAAAACGAAGAAAATACATACCTGAACAATGTGTCCACACAACATCAACGAGAGTCCCTTGGTCAATAGATACGCGAAGTCCGTCAAAATAGGCCTTTCACCAGGAAAACCCGTTAGCACCAGGATTTGAGGTCTGCAGAATACAAAAAAAAACATTACTTCTGAATTCATTGTCACAGATTTTACACAACCAAGTTGGAGATGAAATTTCGTGCTGATTTTAGCCTACAAAAAAAGGAAAATTTCATCATTTCACGCTCAGGATGCTTTTATCAGTGTCAATAAAATGAAGAGTTTAATATTACTACAAGCACGACCGTTCAGGATTAAATATACAGACAGAGCGATAACTCTTGAAGAGACGTAGACGTAAAAATGTAAATGGACTGACGAATTTCACTAATGTAATATATGTAAAAATGAAAATATATACAAACCTGTAATTTTTTACGTGTTCAGTGACTGTGTTCAACAAATGCACTCCGGATAGAGCTGTCTTGTACGTTTGTGCTTGCGTTGTCGAACCCCAGTTAACATCTGCGAACAGTTGATGACCCTAATTGTTTATTTTTTCATAGTTAGTAGTAGATACATAGTGTTCGTTTTCTTAGTTAACCGTGCGTCTAATGCGTTTATTACCCTAACGCACCAGGACAGAAAATCTTGCTTCAATTATTTCATCACCGCTATCGTTCAACTAAATAAACGTATTGAACCACTTCAATAGACAAAACTCACAAAAAATATATTTGAAACTCAATCATTCACTCTTCTCGCTGGCTCAGAGAAGGGAAAAAGGAGACTATTATCTACAAAACTAGATTTCTAGTGCTGCGACTCAGCAGATAACTCGATTCACCAACAAGACGATGGTACGCCGCAATGCCATACATCTAGTTTCAGTGTTATATTTAGTGCAGATATAGGGAAGAGCGGGTGATCGTGCTTTTCCACTATAAAGGGAATTTTCCCGCCAGGCAGATCGTATGCCTGGGGACGGCCGGTCCAACTATTGTTAGTCGGACGTTATATTTATGGTATGTCATTGAAACACTTTGATTGCGCGATGCAGGAATGTTGGAGTTTGTAGTGCGCGCGCAGAGTTGACATGTGCTCGCCACACAGACACTCCTAATTTCTTTTTTAAGCAGCCTTTTATGTCCCACTGCAGGGCACAGCCCTTCTCTCAGAAAGAGACATCGTAGGCACTGTCTTCGCTTCCCACAAAGCTACGCTTAGTTAAATTTGGGGCACAAAAAGTTTAAAGGTAAATACATATTTATGGCACACCAGTAATTTACATAGATCTATTTATAAACGATAGCTTTTAATTATGAAAGATAATTATTATTATTAATACGTTTATTGCACATAAGTAAAAAAATACAATGGCAATGTGGCGGACTTAATGCTATAAGCATTTTCTACCAGTCAACCACAGATGGTGCAAGAGATTAAATGGTAGGCATTCGAAGCAAAACGGAAGAGAAACTTAGTTAAAATTAGATAAGCTGACAAGTACTCAATAAGTACATATAATATATAAGTAAATAAATATACACTATATACTTATAATAGATAATAATTATATTTAAAAATATATAAAATATATATAAAAATATATATACTAATAACTATCACAACATAGGTATTATAAATATATATTAAAAAGGACGTAAGAACTTAGAAGTTGAGTTCAGAAAATCCTCTTCGCCACAAGTAAATTGCCCGACAGCTCACCTGATTGCAGAATCCGCGCAGTCAGAGCTAATATCAGAAGAATTTTAAGAATTTTTCCCGCGTCCCACGCCAATCAGTCCCGCAATAAACCCATGCGAAGTCAATGTTATTTGGTCTAGCAAATTGCCGGGCATTATACCAAATACCATTACCAAGTAGGTCGATGAGCTAATATTTTGAAGTGGAGCTTTGTATGGAGCTATCGACAGAGCTCATATTTTCACATGGGATTTTACCTGGCTTCCTGTAGGAGACCAGTAGATACAAAGCCAGGAGAAAAGCGAAGGTGACCAGGGCCGTAGCCCAGGATATCACGAACATGATGGCGAGGCACAGGACGGACCCGATCAGAGAGAGCCACATGTTGTAGAACTGCCGGAAAGAACAAAAGAAAATATAATTTATAGTCGGCAATTCAATGGCGGTCAATCAACATAATCAACCCCTTTATGCCCCCACCGAGGGGCACGGGTCTCTTCCCTGGGGAAGGTATAGGCCATACTCCACCACGGGGGCCAAGTCCGGATTGGTGGAGGCTTGCAAGAATAGTGGCTGCTCTTACTCTCAGAAGTTTTCAAAGGTCTCTGAGTTGGCTTAACGACTGCCATCTGTCGACGGCAGCCGGCATCGACTGCTAGACGTGCTTTGCGAAGTACGGAACCGCTCGGAAAAATAACACTGGCGTTAGTCATAGACAGTCTCACCCATCCATGCACTAAACGCGCCCTATGTCGCTTGACCTTCGTAATCGTTTACGATCACTCAGGCAGCCGGGGCTACGACCGCTAATGTTTATGCCAACAGTGGGTGAATATCGTATTTTCAATACCGTTAACGTAGTAGCTAATTATACTATTTTTATTTTTAATGCACTAACCCGTGCTAAGGACAATTTTAAAAACCTATTTAGAGGCTAAAAATTCCTGTACGTAATACAGAGAATAGTGTAAAGAGGTTCGAAATTTCACTGATGCCGGTGAGTCGCCCATTAGCTCAGTTGGATAGAGCGCTGGCACGGATAGCCAGAGGTCGCGGGTTCGAATCCCGGCATGGGTGGAATTTTCAGCCTCTAAATAGGTAGTAGCTAATGCTAAACAAAACGGCTAACGAAACGATCTGATCTCATAGCAGTTTTTTTCTCGTCGCAATACGTGGTCTCTGAAGTGCGAGCCTTGTGAACTGTTCATATGATGCGGCTTATTTTGATAGTTATTCTGAGATATCATAACCTGTTAGTAGTAATGATCAATTACTGTTATTAGCGGCCACTTCTAGTTTATGCTTATGAAATCCAATAGAGCGTGGCACTCAGCGTTTCTATAGTCAGACCCCCTCTGGCGCTGTCTGAGTTTGTATGAAGTTTTTTCGTATTCTGTCTCTGACACGCTAAAAGGACTCACCCGGAAGGTCGGCCGCCAGCCGACGGGGCGCGCTAAGCTCGCGTGGAACGTTGAGAAGTTGATAAGCGTGTACGCGGCGAGGAAGAAGTTGGAGATGAGTGGCGCTATCGTGTTGAGTCCACCTGGAAATTTGAGACAACACATTTATGATAACATAACATAACATTTACATACTGGCACATACATTGCTTCTGGCCCCACACTAGGATACCCTGTGTCGTGGGTACCAGAAACAGCGACATCACAAACATGTAAACATCCAAGACCTAAGCTTTTTTTTTGTTCCCAGCCGGGATTCGAGCCCGGGACCTCTTGCATGGTAGGTAGACGCGCTACCGCTACGCCACAGAGGTCGTCACTTTATTATCACTTCATATCGTGAGCGAGATTGTACATAACGTAGAAAACAATGTCGCTGGTACACGGAATCGAGCGCACGAACTCCCGGTTAAGACACCGGCGTTCTACCACTCCCCTAGTTTTACCAATTGCGAGAAAGAATGTTAACTATGTATGAGCATCGCCAGTCATTGTGAAATAATATTACTAGCTGGCCGCGCAAACGTTGTCCTGTAATATTAATAAGCCACCGTAATTACGTTTTCTCAAACCTACCAAAAACACACAGAAAATTTCGAACATATCCCTTTTTATATTCTTTTTAATGCACTAACCCGTGCTAAGGACAATTTTTAAAAACCTATTTAGAGGCTGAACATTCCACCCATGCCGGAATTCGAACCCGCGACCTCTGGCTATCCGTGCCAGAGGTCGCGGGTTCGAATCCCGGCATGGGTGGAATTTTTAGCCTCTAAATAGGTTTTTAAAAATACGCCTTTTTATTCACTCTCCCATTAACTATATAAAGTCAATAGTAACCCATACGAAAGTACATAATAAGAACTTACGATAGTAACATCAAATGTTACAACAGTTACATTAATAGATGTCTATTAATTGACTTTTTTTACGCTGACTCTTTGACCCATCTATTAAATGACTCGAAGACTCAATCATTGATGTGATGCTGGCCGTACTGGCACGTGTTGAGAATAGTTAAACCTTCCAAACGTACACAGAAAATTTCATAAAACTCAGTGAAGCTGTTTGGCTGACACAAACACGAGATTTTCATATATTAGACTTCACTGAGTGCCTAGTAAACTTACCGATAAGTATAAATGCTGTGGCGATGATGAATGTGAGCACGTATCCGCGCACAGGCTCGTTGTTCTTGCCGTAGCCTTTAGCGAAGAACTCCAAATACGGATACAGCTTATCCTGACACAGCGCCTGGATCAACGAAAATGTAATGGATAAAGGGTAGATAACTTGATCTAATCACTGCCAACCGAACACGACCTAGTTAGTCTTTGAAAGCCTAGCTTTGCCATTTTTGACATAAAACGTTAATAATAAGAGGCGAGCCCGCTAATGTGACTGAAATGTTTTGCTTACAGGACCCAATTCTGTCAACAATATTCTCAAAACTGGTCGTAAATTGTATCTGCAAATACCTAACAATACTGGGATCTTCCGCGATCCACATCCGATCCAATGAAAGGTCACTAGATGTCGCGAACACGTAATATAATAGAGGTAACGTTGTTCACAACCATAATTTTGTTGGCTTTTCCTTGCTAAATAGAATGGTCTTACTACGATAAACTCTCGCTTAGATTCCGGAGAGATAGGCATAAAATAGGGTATACCACTTTCTACAATCTTGACAATCCAAGGGGATACAGGCGTGAGTTTATGTTGGTGGATGACTCATACCTGAAACACTTTAGGAGCGGAGACTAGAGAGGCGAGAGCTGATGACAGAGTAGCGGCGAAGCAGCCTCCGTAGATAAGCGGCCCGAAACCAGAGACCAAACGTATTACCTGCAGAGAAACAAATTCGGGGAACATTTTTTCTATTTGACTTATTGATATACATACTCTTTGACCCATAGATTAAATAACTTAAATTACTCACATCATTGCTGTGATTCAGACCGTACTGGCATCTTGGAAACGGTGTAGCTGGCCACAATGATGTTGGTCACATCCCCGCTGACGACCCACAGGACCGTCCAGCCCACGTACATTGCCATAATCAGCCACCAATAGTTGTTTCACGCACTCTTTCATTGACTCATTACTTTAATGGTTGAGTTAAGTAATTGCTTAGATTCATAGACTCATTGACAATTTGATTCATTGACTAACGCGTAGTTTTATTAATAGTGTAGTTTAATGTCAGAAAACGCTCGTGACCTAGTGGAGTGATTGGAATCAATCACTAAGGTTAAGCAATAACTTTCGCGGTCAGGATGGCGGCTGGATGGGTGACCATCCCGTGACTATCGCTAGTGGCATATTTTTCTAGCGCTTCCGTGGTTCTCAAGGCACGTTAAGCCGTTGGTGTCGACTGTCATGTAATGGCAGTCGTTAAGCCATGTCAGAGGCCTTATGTGCGGCTCGATAACTTCTGACAGTAAGGCCCTCCACTGTTTTACAACCCTCCACCAACCCGGACTTGGCACTTTTGGTGGAGTATGGCCTAACCCGTGCCCCAGCAGTGGGGACGAACAAAGGATTGATACCATAGTGTGAGATGTCGTGCACCCCAATTAAATAAACCGACAGTAGGCACCCAGCACCTACCAAACTCACACGCGCGCCTTTTTAATCACTCTCCCATCAACCACATAAAGACAATAATAACCAATACAACACAAAATAAGAACTTACAATATATCCACAACAGTTACAATAATAGATTTGTCTATTAATTGAGTTATTGGTACACTGACTCTTTGACCCATAGGTGAAAAAACTCAAAGACTCACATCATTGCTGTGGTGCAGGCCGTACTGGCATGTGTTATTGACGGCGCAGCTGGCCACAGTGAAGTTGGCCACGTCCGCTAGATCCCCGCTGGCGTCTCGCAGGACCGTCCAGCCCGCGATGACCGCTATCACCAGGTAGGATAGGGTGGTGAGAAGGATGGCGAGGAGAGTGCCTTTGGGGATCGACTTTTGTGGGTCCTGGAACAATATAATATTCAGAATAGAAAGAAAGTGACATTATAAATATAAATTTTCGGTAGGTATTGTTGTAAATCATTTGTAAATAGATATTTGCATGCTATATATTATGGTATCTGTCTACAATTTTGCATACTGCTGCTAAGTAGATACATTTATACTGCAATTAAAATCTGTGCATCTGTATGATATGATATGTATTCGCAAATAAACTATCTGAATATGAATCTGAAAAAAGAGTAAAAAAAAGCAAATTCCAAGACAAAAAGTTAACCTCTAACATTGTGCGTAATTGCAATCATGAGGCACCTGCTACAAAGCCCATCGCACCCTCACACGTGCACTCTGGAGGACCTAACAGAGCCGAACTCCGCAGCAATTGCAGTGGCCAACTATTGGGCAGGAAAAATATAAACTCGTCGAATCGCTGCCACGAAAAGAAGAAGAAGTGGGTTTTTTACTTTTGTTCTACTTTTACTTTCTTCAATTGTTTTGTTCAATTAAAAAGAACAAAAGTAGTATCTCCCTTTCGTAATTC
This sequence comes from Yponomeuta sedellus, assembly GCA_934045075.1. Taxonomy (NCBI): domain Eukaryota; kingdom Metazoa; phylum Arthropoda; class Insecta; order Lepidoptera; family Yponomeutidae; genus Yponomeuta; species Yponomeuta sedellus. Next base: position 21,686,733 of record OW203734.1, on the reverse strand, counting down.
CAGTTATTCTTAGGCTTAGTCTGTCACCCTATATGAACTAAAAAAGAAATAAATGAAAACGAAACTTTTAGGGACATAACAGAGAACTCATTAATTGTTAAATCCCCGGACCTGTCCGCGGACGTAGTGAGTGTTGTGTGTCGGCCTGCTGCGAAAAACTGAAAGAGACTACCCACAATAATTGACTGTACTCGTCACTTCAGTCTACCAGTGAGCATGGCAACTGAAACGCTGCCGAAACTTCGGGCATTGAGGTTACGTTTTATGTAATAAATAATCGCGACTAGACCCGTTATTTATGTTCACTAACATAGGTTAAGCTTATACTAATAACTATGGATTATTGGTCTGAAATAAACGTATATTTGTTGTCTGGAAGAGATCACTTTTAGTGATAAGGCCGCCGCTTGTACTCTTAGGTTAAGAAATATCTGTGTAATTTCCATTTTTATTTACAATAAAGTGTTCTATATCTATCTCTATCTAAATTATAATTATTAAATTATAACTATGTATGAGTATCGCGAATCATTAAGAAATAGTATTGTTAAATATTATTGTTCTTAATATGTTTGCACATAAGTAAAAAATACAATCGCAATGTGGCGGACTTAGTGAGGTGGTGGAATTAACTGGTAGGCGAGTTAACTGGATAAGACTAAATCTTCCAGTCCAGATAACTGGATGAGACGACCCTTTAACGAAAATGAGATCCGATAAAATAGATCCGCTGACAAATACTCAATAATAGTACAAAAGAGTAAAAACCTACTGCAGAGTGTGGGCCGACATCTGCATGCATGCACCAGACCGGCATCTCACCGAGAGGAAAGACATCGTGAGGCTCGCAGCAACATCAGCCCAACATAAAGCCGCTTTATGAGGACTACGACCGTTCTGTCAAGAACGTACCGACCAAGATGAAGAATACTCTACTTTTTAAACGATAAAAAAGCTTCAAGAAAAACGCGCACTAAAAAGTAGAATTCGATGACTTACTCAAATTTTCATACTCACTCTCTAAAAGTATGTCTGAAGTTGTCTGTGCCGCTCCTCCATTGAAAGTTACTGTTATACTTTTCAGCCCTAGAAAGAATTGATTAAGGTGACTGTGCTTATTGTACAGTTCAGACATTACGTTCGGACGGCCTCGGTGGCGCAGCGGTTTGGCACGCTGACTGTGCAACCGAAGGTCTCGGGTTCGATCCCCGGCCGGGTCAAACTAGGAGACGAACTTTTCCAGTTTATCTCGGGTCTTGGATGTTATCTATGTATTTATTGTATTAAATATATCGTCGAGTTAGCACCTATAACACAAGTCATTTAGTTGTACTTAGTATAGGGCTAACGAGATCTGTGTAATATGACCATGAATTTTTATTATTATTATTATTATTAATTATATAAATACATACAACAGGTATATAGTATTTTTTTTTGTGACAAACAAACGGTTTCAAAATATCAATTATGGTACAGTACCTTGAGATCGCCCGAGATGTTAGCGCCGGCCAGGATGCCGGTGGCGGCCGGGAAGAATATGGAGAACACCGAGAAGAAGTTGTGCTCGACGCCCTCGAACCAGCGGTAGTCGGGGCCCAGGTTGTTGTGAAGCACCGTCACTAGTAACACGGATAGAATGATAGGTAGAGAACACTTTATCTATAATATAAAAATGAATCGCTGAATGTGTTGGTAAGCGCAAATCTCGAGAGCAGCAGAACCGATTTCGGTAATTCTTTTTTTAGAATATTCCTTGAAGTACGAGGATGGTTCTTACGCAGAGAAAAAAAAAACTACTGTTAGGCGGTACGAAGTTCACTGGGTCAGCTATCGATATCAACCCTTGTATGTCCCCGCTGCTGGGGCACGGGTCTCTTCCTGCATCGCAGGAAGGTTAGGCCATACTCCACCACGGGGGCCAAGTCCGGGTTGGTATACCATACTCCACCACGGGTCAGGTGTACTTAAAAATGTAAATTACACAGATAAGTAAATAAAATAAATATTGTATTAGAGTTGTTTATGATACACAAACCTCCACCAACCTGGACTTGGCCCCGTGGTGGAGTATGGCCTAACCTTCCTGCAATGCAGGAAGAGACCCGTGCCCCAGCAGTGGTGACATCGATGATACACTAGTTAAGTGCTTGTTGTGCATATTATATTCACTAAGTAAAATGTTTGTTTTGATAGAATTTATTTTTAATTTTAATAATAATTGGGTTATTAGATGTAACCAATATCTGTCCACAATATTTAAAATATTTAGGTACAAAATAATATCTCCCAGAAGTGATGTTGCGTTTAGGTTTTGTCAACGACTAAGTTAAACGAAAATTGTGCACACTAATAAAGTCCCCAAGATACAGGCCTAGCCTAGTTTGGGGACTGCCGGTAAACATAAAACAATTTTTTGTCATACCCTCCACTGTCTATTTATAAGGTATTTCAATGTGTATTGTCTTCTTGGAAATAAACTCTTTACTTACTTACACATGGTATGTGTAACAAACGCGTAACATAAGTCACCAAAACAGGTTGTAACAAAGGGTTTAGTCTGGACCCAGGTTTGTGTGAAGCACCGTCACTGGGGAAATATATTTGACTTCTTTAACCTAAAAAGGATATGAACTAACGTAAGCGACCTAATCCTCCCAGGAATATCCACCTACGGCGACTGCTACCTGGCCTTCGGTTATGGTTGGTAAGGGTTACCCTGCGGAAGGGTACCCAAAATAGGATACCCTGTACTAGACAAGGACGTTTGTAACAGCTGTAATTTTTTTACGATTTCAAAGTTTTTGAAACTAAGTTTTTTACACAAAATAATACTAAAATTACTAATACTCTTTATCCACCCGCTGACACCATCGTCAGTCTACCTACCCACTGCTGAGTGGCCTTTGCTCTGCTATATCATCTCTCAAGGACCCTCGCCAACTAGATACAACCACGGGCCGCGGACGCCGACACGACGATATCGTCCGTCCGTCTGCCCGTCCATCGGGATGTTAGTCTGGCCACTGACCGTCGCCCTATTCTCGGCTTAATCTGCTATTATACCGGCCTTACATTTATCTGTAAGTGTCGTCGTCGTCAGGCTATACTGGTCCACTGCTGGACATAGCCCTCCCCTGAAGAGCGCCACGTTGTGCTATCATAGGGGGTAATGCCCATAATCCCCACGCTGGGCATGCGGGTTGGGGAAATTTTCTGCAAGTGTAACTCCTAAAAATTAAACTGGCTTTGAAAGAGCGCATTGTCCTAACACATGCATCTTTTTGCTTGAATGGAGGCTCCAAAACTTGTTAAGACCAATGTACCTTAAGTTGATGAAATAAACACTTTAGTTAGAATATTTTCGGGGCTTAATCGCGTAGTAATTTATTGCTATTTTACCTCGACGTTTCGACGACGTTACAGTCATCGTGGTCACGAGAAGACTGATAGCTGGCACCCGTTCACATCTTCGGCTGATGAGGTTTCAGACTACCCTCAATCACTTTTTTGAAATAAACACTTTATTTATTCATTAATCGATTTAGGCAGTGCCTAAGAGTTACACTTTTTCGAATGACTAAAAAGTCCGTTTCGGGAGCAACAGACCCTACTGCAAATACGAAACACATACATCAGGAATACCCAAGAGTCGGGTCGATACGTATTTGGTGTCTCCTGACTGTTTTGTCGGCTAGTACTGCTATACTTCGTCGCAGGTCTGGCTCGGCCCATACTTACTGTTATAGCCAACGAAGCCTTGCGCGACCTCCAGGTCAGATTTGGGCCCAACGATGGAGCCAATGCAAAAGTCGACAATGGCGGCCAATAGGATCACTAGCAGCACTATCTGCGCCTTCGCCTCCCATTCCATGCCCACTATCACTATACCGGTGAGAAGTACTATCGTGATGCAGCCGTAGATGGCTTGGTCCTGGTGGAAAGAAATTGAATCTCATTTCTGTCATAATTTCATAAGAAGTATCGTTAATGTTAACAAACTTTATCTATTGAAACGAAATATGTGCTTATAATTATCTGTTTAAGAAGCTACGACCGCATTCAGTTGAAAATGGGTTCAGGTTAATTGACTGTTTCATTGGTGAAACCGACAATCTTTTCGACATACTTTACACTTTCCTGAGAGTCATTCATTCTTACATATTTTACACTTAGGTGGTACATAAATTATATTTACCTCGTTAATAGATAGTTCAGTCCTGAATACCCGCATGAAGCAACTATGTCCTTGCCAGGCCAGTAACAAATGACTGCATCTGTTGTCTTAACATATCTCGTCTTACTCAGATTTAATAAAGCAATTGACTGTCGATAAACAATTCATTGCGGCAGAAATTAATTATAGGAGAAACAATAACCGCAGTTTAAAACACAAAAATGATATCGCCGCTTTAGTTGAATAGGTAGAATATTTTTATTGCACAGCATGTAAATTAAATTAGCAACATAAAAAGGCATTCAATCGACTTAATTAAATAAAGTAAAATTGCGTTTATTGCTACTAACAATACAGCCGAATCATCACATCACACTAATATTATAAAGGCGAAAGTTTCTGAGTGTGTATGTTTGTTACTTCTTCACGTCTAAACGGCTGAAGCGATTTTTATAAAATTTGGTATGGTGTTAACTGACACCCTGGATTAGCACATGGGTTACGTTTTACGGCTAGAAAACATCTTATTCTCATAGAAAATCGATGAACCGCGGGGACAGCTAGTAAATATATAAATTTACAATTATGTTGTAATTTGTAATTACTTCGTTGTCACAATGTATGTGTTCAGCTTGCGCCGTCAGAGACAAAACTGAATGTCGATTACGTTGTTTTTCAATACTCACCTGTTCACCTAACTACAAACTAGTTTCTAATACTAAAAAAAAATAAAAAATAAATAATAAGTATGACATAATTATGTTGTCTAGTGATTTAACTAACACACTGCATTCGCAGGAGTAATATTTATTCTTCTTCTTCTTAAACTGCCGGGCCGGAACTGTGGCGGGCCTTGCTGTCAGATGTTATGAAGCCGCCCATAAGGCCTCTGACATGGCTTAGCAACTGCCTTACAATCCTCCACCAACCCGAACTTGGCCCCCGTGGTGGAGTATGGCCTAACCTTCCTGCTATGCAGGAAGAGACCCGTGCCCTCGCAGTGGGGACATACAAGAGTTGATAGCGAGCGCTGTAAGGCTCAATAGCAGGTAATATTTATAAAAGTTGTAGAAACACGCACCCAACCCTTGTCAACGATGTAGTAATCGGGCGGCACCAGCGTGATGAGCGACTCGCCAAAGCCGACCACGTACATGGCGCAGGCCACGGCGTTGGCCATGGAGAAGATAAGCCCGATGGAGCCACCGAACTCAGGACCCAGCGAGCGCGATATCATGTAGTAGGTGCCGCCTGGGGGAAAGATGAAGAATTATACTTCATTGGTAGACCTGTAAAAAAATTTAAGTAAAGATAACATAATATAAGATAAGAATATTCTTTATTGTACACCATGAAAAAACAAAAATAAAATAATTAGAAAGATACAGCACAATTGGCGGCCTTATTGCTTAGAGCAATTTCTTCCTGACAACCTACGATGGAGAGTTAATAATGTTAATAACATAATGTTTATTGATGAAATATTTTTTGTTTAACCTACAAACGTCCCACCGCAGGGCACCGGCCTTCTCTCAGAGAGAGTACGGGCTTAATTGCCACGCGTGCCTACCGCGGATTGGCAATTTCCAGCGCTGAGGTATTTGAACACCTTAGATACTCAGGTTTCCTCATTATGTTTTCCTTCACCGTTAGCGAGTGATATTGCAACTAAGATTTCACAAATGTACCTAACTTCGAAAACAATCACAGTTTTAACATAGCCTAAACCAGAACCGCTCGTGGCCTAGTCGAACCGAGTGATCGGAATCATTCACTTGAGGCGCGGTAAGGTGCAGGACCGTCCCGTGACTACCGCTAGTGGCATTTTTCCGAGCGCTTCCGTGCTTCGCAAGGCACGTTAAGCCGTTGGTGCCGGCTGTCATGTAATAGCAGTCGTTAAGCCATGTGAGAGGCCTTATGGGCGGCTTGACAACTACGGACAGTAAGGCCCGCCACTGTCTTACAATGCTCCACCAACCCTGACTTAGCCCCCGTGGTGGAGTATGGCCTAACCTTCCTGGAATGCAGGAAGAGACCCGTGCCCCAGCAAGAAACCAGAATCCGGGTGTGAATGTAATGGCTTGAATTTTATAACATTATAAATTAATAATTGCGGAAAATGTGGTATGAACCAGTGGAATAACGAAAGATCTTTAAGAAAAGCCTTTGAGACCTAGATAAATAAAAATCATAACATAAATCCGAGAACACGCGTGTTGCTAAATCCCAGACTTTTCTTTCTATCTCTCTGTCATTAAGAGAAATGTCAAACCTATACAGGTTTCAGTGAGGGTACAGTATTTAATTAATATGTATTCTGTAAATGTCTTGAATAAATAAGTTTAAAAAAATCTAATATAATATTTTAAGAATACAGAGAGTATTGTAAAAGAGTTTCGAAATTTGATGCCGGTGAGTCGCCCATTAGCGCAGTTGGACGAGCGCTGGCACGGATAGCCAGAGGTCGCGGGTTCGAATCCCGGCATGGGTGGATTTTTTAGCCTCTAACTAGGTTTTTAAAATATTTTAAGAAATTTAATAGAGTTAGGTACTGTAAAGGGCTGGTAAAGGAAAGCCCAGGCGGACATACATCGACCAAATAGGGGATGTATTATCAAAGAAGAAGATAAAATGTACCCGGAACCGGCGTGCGTGCACGCAACGACTTATGAACGTTGATGAAGCGGAGGTGATCTGTCAGGATCGTGGCAAGTGGCCGTCCCTGGTCTCTGCCTACCCCTCTGGGATACAGGCGTGAGGCTGGTAGGTATGTATGTTACTGTTTTACAAAAACGCTCGTTCTACGAGTTATCTTTTTTCGCGATATCACAGTTTACATTTCATGCGTGCGTCTGTGGTACAATAGCAATGACGCAGGCTCTGGCAAACCATTGTTCCACATACTTCCAGTATGACCAATCCAATTAACACATGGCTTAAAACATTATCTACCAGATAACGTCACTACAAAGCAGGAAACCAGTAGATAGAACCGATGTAAAATTCAACAAATTCAGATGTTGTAGGATAAAAGTTTTAGGAATTGCGCATTCAAGAGACAACCTTGAAGCGGTCTCGTGGAACCGAGCATTGGAATCAATTATTTGGGTTAAGCAAGAACAGGGCGGTCAGGTGCAGGATGATTGACCGTCCCGTGACTACCGCTAGTGGCATTTTTTCCGAGCGCTTCTATGCTTCGCAAGGCACGCTAAGCCGTTAGTGCCGGCTGTCATGTAATGGCAATCGTTAAGCATGTCAGAGACGCATGATAACTGCTGACAGTAAGACCCGCCGCTGTCTTAAAATCCTCCACCAACCCGGACTTGGCTCCCGTGGTGGAGTGTGGCCAAACCTTCCTGCGACGCAGGAACAGACCCGTGCTCCAGCAGTTGGGACATACAAAGTGTTGATATCTAGCCGCATGTGTGCCTGTCACGTGAACCTTTCTGTGCTTGAGATATAATATGACGTAATAAGGCCGCCATTTTATTTTATACTCGTACTAAATGTTTATATCATTTCTGTTACTGTAATTTCCGTGTACAATAAAGAATATTCTATTTATGTAGCGGAGCGGCTTCTCAATCTTGGGTTCAAATGGGCATGGGTCCGAGTCCCGGCATGTACCAAAGGCTTTGTTTTTTAAGTTATGTACATTTGTGAAGTTATATTAGCAATACCACTAGCTACCTGTGAAGAAAAACGTGAGGAAGCATGAGCGCCTGATGGGTACACATAACTCAGCGCTCGACTGTACTCTCCCTTTCTGTGCGGTCTGTGGCCTACAGTAGAACGTATGACGCCTAATATAAAAAAATAGCGCCCTCGTAGACAGACTTATTTACCTCCTTTTATGACGCCGTTGGTGCTGATGGCGGACATGGAGAGGGCTGTGATGGTGGTCACAACCGACGTGGTCAGGATCAGCAGAATTGACTGCCCTGGAAGGCAATTTAATTTATTTTATTAGAGAAAACAAACAGTTATACAAAAAACATTTGGTTAACTTAAAGTTAGTATTAAGGTTAGTTACATGTATAACCAGCAGCGTTTTCTACAATTTACAATATAAAAATATTAGAATACAATAGGCACAGTGTGAGAAATGCATGTGTGGTAAACACACAAGTAACACGAATGTCAATCATGTTAAGCTCTTTTCTAAACAAGATAAAAACTAAAAGCAGAAAAAAAATAAAAACAACACAAACAACCGACCGAGTACGTACACTCCAAAGACAAATCACATCCATCATGTAAAATCACAGAATGGTAGATGCAACATGAGTTACAGATTTCTTAAATAAGCCCGGGGATAACATAAACAAATCAATGTGATGCAAATATTATTATTATTATTAATACTTTATTGCACCATAAAATTGTACAATGCGGCGAACTTAATGCCATAAGCATTTTCTACCAGTCAACCGCAGGAGGTAGAACGAAAACTTAAATACTCATTATAATTGTGCATTAGCCTATACAGTGGTGCTCGCTCACCAGCGTTAGTTCTACACCTCTTAGTTAGGAACAAGCGGTGGGGGTAGCCCTCACGAATCCGCTGCGAACCACTCGGAACTCGGTACGATATTTGGTTAACTAGCGAATTGGTATCAAATCTATTATGGCAAAGATTATAGAAAATCAAAAGTATTAGAGATTGTAAATTTCTTGTTAACGAAAAGCAAGTAAGAAATTTATTGACAAAATCATACAATGTAACTTTCAATATGTATATACAGCTTTCTTACAATGCTACGTAACGCCCTGACTCCTAAACAAGAGTCACCTGTATCTATCTTATGAGTCAGTCCTTCCCTATTGGTGCAATTAACGCTATTTTTAACTATTACGGTACAAAGATAATATTAGATAGAGTTCCTGAAAGATAAAGTTCTTGTAGATAGTATCACGAAAAGGGATCACCCTTGTTGTAACTATAGGGTAACTGATTTACTTTTTGTAAAGTCTATAAAAGCTGCATGTCAAGACTGACAGAGAAGACAGAGTGAAGAGGGTATAGGTTAGAGGGTAGCTCTTAACCTCCTAACTTCTAAAGGTAAAACTTACTCAGAATCTTTTAAAATAACGTACGTATTGAAAAAAACATTTGTCCGAAAAAAATATGCAAAAAACGATTGGACCTAGAACAGCAAGTTTCCCAGATCTTCTATTTAAAGTTTGAATTAAGAACGTTTTATAAAATAGTAGCTGACCCAGGGAACTTCGTACGGCCTAACAGTCGATTCTTTAAAAAAAAATATTTTTCTCCGTAAGAACCCTCCTCGTACTTCACGAAATATTCTAAAAGAATTAGCGAAATCGGTTCAGCTGCTCTCGAGATTTGCTGTTACCAACACATTCAGCGATTAATTTTTATATTACAGAAGATGATGTCCTCTGCATAGGACGACAGGGTTTAGGAGCTTATGGACACTCACCGACGCCCGCCTGGCCGACGACCCAGGACAGCCGGAGAAACAGCATGACGCCCCAGATGTTGAGCAGACATCGCATCAGCACACCCTTGATCCATCCGAACTTGACGTTGGTGGTAGTGGGCTCTCGCGCCATCGCGTCCTTCTCCAGAGTCTGGCCTGGCTGGAAGCAGAGCTCTGTTTGAGTTTAAATTTAATGACAATTCCAACTGAACTTGGTCTATCGAAACGGAGTGTGAAGCTGATGCTATTTAGGCAGTTACGCACTTGAGTGAGATAGAGTCAACGGTGTCTAGTTTTTCAACTTCAAAAGTTGCTTTTGGACTAGACTTTTGGAGTAGTACAATATTTTATTTAATATGCTGGGCATATTATAATTCAGTATAGAAATTTATTGGTTGTTTCTAAGAACAGAAACATTGGCACTAGCTGTGCCCTGCGGTGTTACCCGCGGTTTATCGATTTTCCCATGGAAATAAGATATTTTCTGAGAATAAAACTTAGCCGATGTGATAATTCAGGGTGTCAGCTAACTTCATACCAAACTTTATTAAAATCACCCCGGCCGTTTAGACGTGAAGAACTAACAAACATTCACACTCACAAACTTTCGCCTTTGTAATATTAGTGTGAAGTGTGATATCAATCAATCAATCAATCAATCAATCAATCAATCAATCAATCAATCAATCAATCAATCAATCAATCAATCAATTCAATTTATTTCAACGTAAAGAATTTACATTCTGTTTGCTACCTAATGTCAATGTACCTACAATATAAAATGTAAGCCGCTGCCTTCGGGCCGTATTGCAGTGGAGAGAAAGTAAATAGTGTGTGTGAAGTGTGATAAGTACAGATCCCTGATTGAAGAGCCATCAATAAACGTTAACACAATGGGTATTGTCACATCCTATTTTTTATTGTATAAATCTAAAATATAGATTAATATAAGAAACTAATTTGAATATTTTCTTAATTTTTGATGTAATTATTTTTTTATCAATTATTTTAAGTTTTGTAAGTATGACGTCACCACTGGCATTATGAACTACGTTCATTGAATTTATTCATGATAAAAAAAAGTTGACGTTTGACCAATTTCAATCCTCAAGACGATTTTTTCTTATATATTTGTAGGCAATGGAACTACCGCTTTAGAGCCAATGATGACGTCGTTGAAAGAAAAATGAAGTGAACATTATTTTGCGATATTAATAATCCGTTTTTATTTTAGCTATTTAAACCATTAATAGTAATCAGTATCCCTATTCCTCGAAATGGTTTTCACTTTACGACAATCGATGCCTCCCTGATCAACGCCCATTGAACACAAATTTCCTACTTTCCAATAATATCTGTTTTTTTTTGTTTTATTACATTATTCATTATAAAAAACAAAATGTTTAGTTAATGAGTGTCAATGTTGTCAGTTTCACATTCTTTTCAAAAATATTATTCGTATTTGAAAGGACATTGTCCATTTTGGGCCAAACGTGGACAGAATGTAAGAGAAAAATCGAAATAACCCCTGATTATAATTAATTTCAAAACGAATATTTTTGCTTATCTCGTTGTATCAATCAACATTTTAAACAGTTACAAACTAATAAGAATTTTATCTCAAATCCAGTCTTTATTTTGTCAACCAGCCTTGATTTTTATTTCAGTATTTAAGGAATACAAATTGCACAGAAAACAATTTGGAGTTTCTAATGCATCGCGTTTTAGTATTATTTGGGTAAAAAATAATGCACACTAATGCAACGGCATTAGAATACTTGCTAGATATGTCGTATTCAATTATTGGTGTGATAAAATGATTAAAAGAAATAATCTCGATTTGAGGGTAAACTATTTATTTATGGCAACACTAGACAAAAAAAAGTTGTTTGAATTGTCATTGTCATGTCACCGGCTAAAAAAACAAAACGATTCATTCATTCAATGTTTTTGCTGTTTCTTTGCTTCTCGTGAATATTGTTTGTTTTATTACTACTTTGGCTTGTTAAAAATGGATCCCGATTGTTCGTTTATTGATGACCCCGGCTCAACTACGGATTTTGTACCGGACTTACTTTGTGGTAGGCAAATAAAGCAAGCAAATCATAGGACACCTTGCAGCAAAAAACTCACAATGCAGGTATATTGATGCAAATTACGAGTAATTACTGTAATAGGGTTCTTACTAACTCATACTACAAAACCTACTACTTAGTTTTAATTCAATTGACTGTTCACGTTTGGCCAAATCGCCCATACAAAGTGGGCGATTTGGCCCTTTATATATTTATATATTTATACTTTATATATTTATTAGTCTAGCCCCTGATTTCAGAGACACAAACAAGCCGTTAATCTACTGTTGACAACTGTCAAGTGGCCAAAATGCATACAGAAAAAGCATTAGACAGCTGTTAAGAGATTGTTAGTGTACGAGAAACTGGGGGTAAGCTTTATTATGAAATAAAATAAGCATTATTATGAAACCAATTAATGCCTAACATGGCAGTCGTTCTAGACGGAACGTAATGTTGAAAGAACGATATACCTCTATATCCGCAGTTTAAACTAGGTTACATAACTGAACGTGACTATACCGCACTTTATTGCATCTATGACTCATCTTAAGCCGGCTTTTCACTATAGGATTTAATATAATATATATTACATCTTGATATATATTAATTTATCACTCGTCATACATGTATAATATTATTATAGCACAGTGTGGACCGGTGTCATACAAAATGTATGACGAGCGATAACTTATTATGTCTCAAGATGTAATATATATTATACTAGCTGACCCAGCGAACTTTGTACCGCCTAACATTCGATTCTTTAAATTTTCTCTCCGTAAGAACCATCTTTGTGCTTCAAGGAATATTCTAAAAAAAGAATTAGCGAAATCGGTTCAGCTGATCTCGAGATTTGCGCTTACCAACACATTCAGCGATTCATTTTTATATTATAGAAGAAGAAGACTAGCTGACCCAGCGAACTTTGTACCGGATAAACTGTTATTAAACTGGTATCCGGTACGAAGTTCGACTGCGATTCTTTAATTTTTTTTTATTTTTCTCTCCGTAAGAACCATACTCGTAATTCAAGGAATATTCTAAAAAAGAGCGTAATCGGTTCGGCTGCTCTCGAGATTTGCGCTTACCAACACATTCAGCGATTCATTTTTATATTATAGAAAATTACATCCCATAGTCAAAAGCCAGCTTTATGTATGTTAGCTTTCACACAACTTGACAAGCGAAACCCCGCAATTTCCATGGCAATCGCATCCACAGTATAATTAGCTCGTTCGTAATAACAATCGCACTACAAAGACAAAGGTCATACATAATCCTTTGACCTGCAAAATGGGAGACACCTACACGCTATATTCCATGCACCTGATGACCTGTTTTTTGGATGGATGGATATTTCAATGAAAATATATCGACCGTATTTAGCCTACTTCTGGTCTCCAAAAAAACATGACATGTAGGAATTCCAAGTCGCTTGTTCTTCCAAGAACTGGCAATTCGGTGAAGGAAACAAACTTGGTTGCTGTAAATCATATATATATATATATATATTTATATTTCCTTAACGAAGAAAATAGTTTCTGAAAGTTTGTTTAGGTTACTAACATAAGACATCGTCATATTTTGTGTAAAGCCTTTTTTTCCAAATTCTATTGAGTCATCAGATCACAGATTTTCCACAAATGTTTAAACTCTTTTATTTTATCATTGAGTAACTCAAAGCAACCCAAGTAAGTATATACCTACTCAGCGTTAGAAAAGTATCATCTGCAAATTTCTACCTAAATACTGAAGGAAATAAGTACCAGTTTTCCTCACAATGTTTTCCATCACCGTTAGCGAGTGGTACTGCTATTATTACTTCACAAATGTACGTAACTTATAAAAAAAAGTCGTTGGTACACGCCGGGATTCGAACCCACGACCATCCGATTGAGAAGTCGGTGTTCTACCGCTCCTCTACCATCGCTCGCTAGAAAAATATTACAATGCACTGAGCAGCGAAGGTAATACAGCCTATTCCACGCATGATAAGACAACCTTCGCCTACTCTGACTCTAGCGTTAGTCACTGCACTACTCTACCTGCATGTATATAATTATGATGTACACACCGTTTACTCCGAACTCCACGTGTGATCCCCTTTACTTCAATAATAGCCATGACCCAAGGCCAATAGCATAGGCGGACGCGTAATCAATCAACTTCTTAATACTGTTTACTTGCACCGCCCGGTTAGCCAACCACTCCTGATCTATCCCGCCCCACTAATAGGTATACAAGATAGGCCACAGAAGCTACGTAAGGAAGCTCTACCCGAGTAATAAGAGTCCCTATAACGTTTTCTATTTCGAAGAGGTTTCATATCTATGCATTATGCTAACGAAACTGGGAGGAGATTCTCTTAAATGCATAGTTGCTCAATACAGTAAGTTACCTACTTCCTCTTTTTTTTTCAGGCTTTTAGTCCACTGTTGGACATGCTTCCTCTAATGAGCGCCCTCCTAGCGCATAGCGCCCTGTCTTCAACTTGCCGCATCTACCATCTTCCTACAGTTTTTCGCAGCTGGTCGGAGGGCGTCCTACACTACGTTTGCCGAGTGGCGGTCTCCACTCAAGAATACGTTTACTCCAACTGTTGTCGGTTCTTTGCCAGATATGGCCAGCCCACTGCCGCTTCACTTCAGTTACGTACGGTACGTACTATAAGTACGGTGATTTGTCCTGTGATTTCCGCACTTAGCCTCATAAATGTGTAAAGTACACTTTGCGCCAAAAGGGCTACTATAGCATAAGGGATTCTTTAGATGACAATGATGTCTGGAATTAAAGCCAGTACAATGCATAAGTTCTATGTTTTAAAATAATTATGTAAACTCTGTTAATTAAGGACATTTAAGACTAAGTTTAGAGTTTTTTTTGTCCATTTTTTCTCCAAAATGATCTAGATATTGAAATGGACACCTAGTTTGGATTGCAACGTTCACTAAGAGGCAGTTTCTGCGCTACTTTGAATAAAACCTTTTCATTTCATTTCATAATTAGGGCGTTGTACGTTGCAGGGCTGTGAGGTCATTCCAGCCAGTCAATCTCTTTCCAGAAAGCCAGCAGTGTTAAGAAAAGCCACTAATGTTACTGCTGGCTTCCCAAAGGGATCCTAGCTTTCCCCCATTAGTACGGTAAACGTTGTTCCATTTATGCTATTGGTAGTGCAGTAACCAATCGCATTGGTAAAACCCGTGCAACTTACTCGGCGGCTCGCGCGATCCGATCTTCTTCCCGTGAAGTGCCTATTTAATTTGCGCGGCTTATAATATATTGGAATGACATTAAACTGTTGTTTCTCAGAAGACTACTGAAGTGCTAATATCTGTTGAACGACTATGTGCAACTATGACAATCATGGAATGTTATCATAAAGATAGCAAAGGATATATTAGGTTTAAGATGATTTGGGAAAAGATGGTCAAAGTGGAGTTTTTCTTCCGCTGTTTTCTCCACTACACTGTGGCCCGAAAGCAGAGGCTTTACATCTTACATTGACATTCAACAAAAAACAGATTGTAATTTTTTTACGCTGAATTTTTTTTTCTCTAATATTATAATGTGAGAAAAACCCCTGGTTTCTGGTACACTAACAATCCGTTAGTCTATTGTTAACAGCTGTCAGTTGGGTAAAGTGCATACGAAAAAAATATTTGGCAGCTTTTAAGCGTAGATTAACAGATTGTTAGTGTGCGAGAAACTGGGGTTTAGACTCTCAGGTTTCAGGTTTAGCGTTAAAACAATTGCACGTCGCTGAAACCGAAGAAGTCATTCGAAGTGGACGTAGAGTGGGCGGCATCATTAGAAACGCGATAGGAGCTTGAGGTCAATTAACTAATGCGCCCTGGCGCAATTAGGCCTGGTCCCCCACTTGCCCCGGACCCTGCGTAATTAGTTACTGACCCCGCAAGTTGCACAAGATGCACTTATGGGGCTCCATTCCCATCAGGGCCACAGCTCACTGAATAGACATTTCCACAACATCGGACTAACTGACAGCCACAAGCTCATACCGCCGTCTCCATTCCGCCATCGGAACACCAGACGTACTGCCGCACGCAGACACTGTTGACATTCCGAACCTCAGCACTAAGCGCTTTTCATAGTCCTTCATAATGCGCACAGCCAAAGTGTGGAACACCTTGTCGAAGTCTGTTTTTCCGAACTTGAACCTCTTTAAGCTGCGTGTCGCTCTTTAAGAGGCTTCTGTGCAAACTCGATCCATCCAATACCTCATCTAAGATGAGGTATTGGATGGATCATCTTCACCCTCGGACTAAATAGAGGTCAAGAGTAAATCCCTTTCATAAAACAAATCAGACCGCTTTGCCAGGGATGCCTCAAGAGAAATGGAAACACAGGCCCACGTGACCATTCACTGTGGGAGCATGAAAAAACATGGACCGCCCTCGTTCGGACGCCAGGAACCCTTTAGTGGGCCTGCAATTACATCAGAGCTTGATGGCTTTCTGAAAGGAGATAGGATGGCTGGAAAAAACTCACAAATCTAAGTGCGGAAATCCGATGTCTAACTATGGGGTTATATTATTTTTAATGCATTAACCCGTGCTAAGAACAATTTTTAAAAAACCTATTTAGAGGCTAAAAATTCCACTCATGCCGGGATTCGAACCCGCGACCTCTGGCTATCCGTGCCAGCGCTCTTTCCAACTAAGCTAATGGGCGACTCACCGGCATCAGTGAAATTTCGAACCTCTTTTACAATATTCTCTGTATTACGTACAAGCAGCGGCATCTGGCTGAAGTAATTTGCATCACTTGCAGCCCCGCGTTCCTACTTTGCTGTAAGGTTTTACATCGGAATGATATCGCTGTACCCACATGATTATATTATTTTTAATGCACTAACCCGTGCTAAGTTGGTACTCGGGGCTGCAAGTGATGCAAATTACTTCAGCCGCGGGTTCGAATCCCGGCTTGGGTGGAATTTTTAGCCTATAAATAGGTTTTTTAATAACTATGGGGTGCTATGCGATTCTCTAGCGACACCAATGAATAAAAAACGCACAACAATAGCAGCGCAGCGCAGTAAGACAAGTGCAGTAAAGTACGGACAACAATATGCAGTGAAATGCTCGTGTGAATTTACTTAATTGCACGTTACATTCATAATATATTTGTGAACTTTCTCAGGGTAACAACGTTATCAAAATACCTCACCTTATACCTCAAAGCGTATAATTATTGTATCCAACAATGGTACGTGTAAAGAAGTGTTATTATTTGGATTTTATCTTTGTAAACTTAAACGAATAAACACCTCAATTAATAATAATAATAATTGGCCTTTTTGCATCTACTTAATGAGATGATTTATAAAGCGTCCAGTGGTATCTTCACTCACACTAGATGGGTGAAGGGACCACTCCGACGCTGTAGTGCCTGGGACATGGTTTTTATAGATGGTGTAGGCTTAAAGACCTCAATTACTGGCATTTATATGATACACAAAGAGAAAGAAACATAATATCATGCGCATGTTCAATTGTACATCCTGCTACACAAAGAACGTCATTTTCATTCGATCCTCGTACTTAGGTCTGACTCCTTACGAAATACGATACCAAGAGGGAAGTCCGCGCTACAATCGATTGCTGATCAACTTTTACATTTTTGTTTCAAAATCGCCCTTATCGTGACTGAGCGGAATACACACATGTAAAAATCAGTCGACTGATTTTTACAGTCTGAGCTCAGGAAGAGGAGCATCATAAAATACAACATGGAAGTACTTATTGCAACAGATGTTTGTTAGGACGTGATAAGTCTTCAATTAAAAATAAACGTATAGTAGTTCAGTCTAGGTCTAGAGATTTCTTGGCATTTCTCTGTCGCCATATAAGACTGGATTGGTCGCACGCACGAGGGTAACGAGTATTTTAATTAATGCAAATTCCATTCGAAAGCACGCAGATATAACATGACGTTAACGTCCGAGATCGAATTGCGTCATACAATTTCAGATTAAATTGACAACCAGTTGGCTTTTTCTTCACCGGTATTCTTTAGACATAGCGGTACAATTCAATTTTATTTCCACGTAAAGAATTTACATTCTGTTAGAAGAATGTCAATGTTGAATGTAAAATGTAAGCCGCTGTCTTCTCGCTGTATTGTAGTGGACAAAAAGGCAGCGGGAAAGAACTCCACTCTGATCATCTTTTTTTCAAGTCTTCTTAAACCAATCGTTAAGCCAAGTCAGAGGCCTTGGGGCGGCTTGAAACCTTCTGATAGTAAGACCAGCCACTAGTCTTGCAAGCCTCCACCAATCCGAACGTGGCCCCGTGGAGTATGCCCTACATCTTCCTCAGGGACGAGACCCGTGCCCCTCGGTGGGGGCATAATGGGTTGATGATGATCTTACACCAAATACATCAATTGCCACTTATACCTACGTATGATAAGATTTCATGATGGCCACCAATAACTTTAGTCTGAAACCTCATCAGCCGAAGATGCGAACGGGTGCCAGCCATCAGTCTTCTCGTGACCACGATGACTGTAACGTCGTCAAAACGTCGAGGTAAAATAGCAATAAATTACTACGCGATTAAGCCCCGAAAATATTCTAACTATGTGTACAAGTCGCGAAAGTTTAAAATATGTATTATTATTAAGTATAAGTATGTATCAATATTCAAATTTGCACTGGCTACCCGTCTTTATACTCGTCAATTCCTTCAGCAACTTTCCATCGTAAGGTTGTCCGGAAGAAATTGCTTTTAGCAATAAGGCCGCCAATTGTAGTATGTATATTTGCAATTATTTTGTATTTGTTGTTTTTCCAGTGTACAATAAAGAATATTCTTATCTCTTATCTTATTATATGCTGGCCCACTGAAATGCTTGGAAATCTTCAGTATACTCACTCGTACGTACAAGAATCCCTTGGCTGGGTAACTCGAATATTCTACCATAGTTATTTAGAGGCGGCGGCGGTTTTAGAGTTTTACGATCAACGAGTATTTCCATCGTTTTTAGGATTCCGTAGTCAACAAGGGACCCTCATAGACCGTCTGTCTGTCCGCGGCTTTCTTCCTCGAGAGAAAAGCGTTGTGCAGCTCGGCCAACGAAGGCGTTATTTGTGCCGTACCTACGAAATACGACCCAGCCTTTATGGTAAGAGACGCAAAATTCCGGACTCAACTTTTCATGTTGCCTGACAATTTGACAGCTTCTTAGGGTCTGTTGTGGGAAGACAGGTTGCAAATAAGGCTGAAATTCCTACGCCACCCACCTTCCTCGAGAGAGAAGCGTTGTGTAGCTCGTCCAACGAAGGCCTGGGAGCGGCGTGTAGCGACAACACGTTCCTGTAGTTATCCAACCTCGGGAGAGCCTCTCGGGTGAAGTGTCTGGAACATTGGAATATGCAGGACCTAGATTCTAGTAACTTCATATTTAGCGACTAGCTTTAGTCCGCGTGGACTTAAGTAGCTACAAAATTTTGCAACCCCGTTCACTCCCTGGATTAAATTAAAAAAAAAAACGGCGAATACGTGTTCAATCAATTGTGTTGAAGAGTATTTATTTTAAGTTTCAAGAAAATAGACAACATTCTTTATACCCCCCATACAAATTTTGGCAACACTTTTCGCCCCATTAGAGGTCGAATTTAAAAAAATCCGGTCTTATTCCTTGCCTTCATTATAAAGAGCCACTGTGCAAAATTTCAGCTTCCTAGGTCCAATGGCTTGGGCTGGGCTTTGATGAGTGAGTCAGTCAGTCAGCACTTTGAATTTTATTTATATAGAAGATATATTAAACGGGTCTAATCTTGATTAATTACTTATTGTACTCGCCGCTTTAGCCTACCTGTGACCACGGTAACTGCACCGCTGTAGATTTTTCCTAGTACACAATCGCAATTAGATCCGTTTAATATATAAGCAATAAGTCCGCCAATTGTACTTTGTATCTTTACATGTTTTATAATATGTGCTCTGGTGTACAATAAAGAATATTCTTATCTTATGAGCATCGCGAATCATTAAGAACTTTATATATATTCACCTTACTTTTTAATCTTTTTGACAATAAATATCTGAATTGATTACTTTCTCGACCATCCCCTAATTACCAGAGGGCAAGATAAATAATGAAAGTTGATGAAGCGTTTTCCGAGCGCTTCCGTGGTTCGCAAGGCAAGTTAAGCCGTTGGTGCCGGCTGTCATGTAATGACAGTCGCTAAGCCATGTCAGATGGGCGGCTTGATAACTTCTGACAGTAAGGCCCGCCTCTGTCTTACAACCCTCCACCAATCCGGACTTGGCCCCCGTGGTGGAGTATGGCCTAACCTTCCTGCGATGCAGGAAAAGACCCGTGCCCTAGCAGTGAGGACATACAAGGGTTGATATCGATCGATCGATGATCGATGATGATGATGAGGTTTTTCTGAATCGTGACAAGTGACAGGCCCTGGTCTATGCCTACTCCTCTGCGATACAGGGAGCAGTTTACTGCCTCGTTTGATTAGCAGTTAACACAGGTTTATGATGGCAAAAATGAAATATCATCATTATAGACTCTGATGTATTGAGTTAAGATAATTTTAGATAATATGTTCAGAGTGGACATTTTTTCCATTGACTTTTTCTCCATTACCGCCCCAAGGCAGCGGCTACCATAATATATTGACATTCAACAAACTGGAATGGAAATTGTTGAAATAATTGATTTCTGATTTCACGCTTGACTGACAAAACCGAGGTCGTGAGGTTGAATCAGGAGGCCGTCGTACTTGATTGGTACAAATGGCCTCAGTCTGAGTGTATTTTCATAGCAGGTGGTGCCATAGGACAGGATACCCTAGTTTGGGACCAGGCCCTAGAGTGTAATTATTATTATTATGAGTAATGTATTTGTTACTTTTTCAAAAGAATGGTATAAGCACGACAATGGTTTTTATTTGCCTCAATTTGGTAGACTACAAAGCAATAGCAGGACAACGTTATTCCAGAGATATAACCCGCGCAAATTAAATAGGCGTCTCTCGCGAAGAAGATCGAATCTCGCGAGGCGCCGAGCTAAGTAGCACGGGTTATACCATTGCACTGCGAATGGTTACTACACTATCGATAGTGGGAATAAACGACAACTACTGGACTAATGTAACTCTATTGAACAACTATGCATTTTAAAGACTCGCCCCTCAGAAGTGATTGTGGATTGTGGAAGTTATTATTATCATGCATGTATTATAAACTCGTATTTGGTTTGCATTATATTTTCCTGTTTGCATGCGTCTTACCTGAAACTCTTCCCGTATTTAGTGTCAGTGTAAGTGGTGAGAGGGTCATCGCTGTCCATGCCTGAGTTGTCAGAGTCCTCCGTTGCATCATCTTCGCGTTTCTCTTCTGCCATCTGAAAAAATAAAAGTATTTAAATCTTGCTCTGCTCTGTTCTGTTAGCGGTGGTAGTGGAGCGGTAGAAAACCGGCTTCTCAATCGGGAGGTCGTGGGTGCTAATCCAAGCAAGTACCAATGACTTAGTTTCTTATGTTAAGTACATTATAGTAACAATACCACACGCTATGTGAGTGGAAAGGCTGTTAAGGGACGTCCCAGGCGGACATACATCGACCAAATAGGGGAGGTATTAGGAAAAGGGACGCTAAAAAGTACCCGGAACCGGCGTGCGTGCATGCAACGACTTATGAACGCTAATGAAGCGAAGGTGATCTGTCAGGATTGTGGCAAGTGACAGTCCCTGGTCTCCGCCTACCAGAGGGATACAGGCGTGAGGTTATGAATGTACCACACGCTACGTGAAGGAAAACGTTCTTAGGAAACCTGAGTGCACCTCAAGGTGTTTAAATACCTCAGCGCTGGAAATTGTCAATCCGCGATGAGCACGCGTGGTAATTAGGGCCATACTTTCTCTCTCTTTCTCTCTCTGAGAGACGGCCTGTGCCGTACGACAAAACGTTTATAGGCTACTTAAAAAAATCTGCTCTCTCATACATTCGAACTCCCGCACTTCGTGATGTTCAAGCCCATATACTCGTTCCTGAGGCACTGCTAATGCTATATTGAAATAATACTTTATGCTCGGGCATTATGAAATGTTTCTTCCAAATGTCAAAGCTCTGGGTCCGACGGTAGGCTATTTAATGTCTATCGGACAGTTGTTGAACAATTTCATTCGTTTATATCACACAGGTATTACGAACCCTACACTAGGCGTATAATATGTAATATGGAGAATTATTGAAGACAAAAATGCAATAGAATTAATGTATATTAATTTTTTGAAGGCCTTAACTCTTTCACGAAAGGTTACGGGGTACAAAACGTCGGTTGATGCAACAAACGTCTCTTGGCACCCTACCAGCCTTCTAGAGCCACAAATGAATAAACCAACCGTTCCGTACTCTACTTCCGTACGGGTCTTTCTGTCAAGACCCTTTATCTCGGAAACGAATGTTTCAAGATAAAAATAAAACAGTATACTCGGGTCTACAGTTCCTTGAAGTTGTGAAAACATCAAAATTCAATGTCAACGCTAAAAAAATACGGCCATTTATGGAGCAAAGAAACGCGTATTTCGACATTTAAGGGAATCAAAAGTCTAGAAAATTCTAGAACTATGAAATGTGGCAAGTAAGATAAAATAAGAATATTATTTATTGTACACCAGGAAAAACAAATGTAAAATAATTACAAAGATACAATACAATATCGTCTATTACTACAAATACGGGCAAAAAAATCTGAAAACTAACTTTCATAATGAATTCATAAAAGTAGTCTGAAGTTCGGCAAAACCTCGGAAAAACTGTGAGACTCGATTCCTAAACAATTTATATGTGCGCAAGTCTGACTCGCATATGGCCGGTTTTCCATACAACGACCGGCCAAAGTAGTAATAAATGTATGAGCCTGGATGTCGTGTATGCAAAAAAATTGTTAAGTACACTTTGCGCCAAAAGGGCTACTATAACATAAAGGATTAGATGACAATGATGTCTGGAATTTAAGTCAGTACAATGCAGGAATTCTATGTTTTATAATAATTATGTCTCATGCACTTAAGCACTGGTTCCCATGCTACCGGTATGTTCCAACCGTATGCATCCAAATTTTAATAGAGATCGTGGTTCTCTATTAAAGTGCATGAGACTCCCTTGCTAGAAGTGTGACTGTAGAGTTAAAATTTTTAATTTCAATTAAAATTTCAGCATTTTTAATTTCATGTAAAATAATTAGTTTATAAATTTAATTTTAACTTCAATTACTAATCGATATTGTTGACTTTATATAAAAATAATTGGGTTGCCTGTTTTGGAACGTAACTTCATAATTAACTTTTGTAATTTTTGCCGAGGGTAGTAAACTAACCGTTATTGCTTTCTAAAAGACGCCTATCACCTCAGTCATCCGGGACCACGGCACCTGAAAAAGTGCCGAAACGTCGGAAATTTGTAAAAATGTAATAAACGAGCATAAATCCGTGTAAAAACAGTTTTGATTGATCTAGATTTTGAACTCACTTTGACATTTAACAGCTTGTAACGTTCATCAACCACAGTTTCTGCGCTACTTTTAGTAAAACCTATTTATAATAAATACGTTATCATTTCATTCGTTTCATTCCATTTCATGTAGGCGGGACAGTTAGGATGAGTTAGAAATCTAACATTAAAGGGTGTGACGCAACAGAGCGCGCACTTAAAGCATTATAAGGCCGCCGAAAATTGTAATAAATCACGCACGTTTAACATTACAACGTCAACAGAACATATTCCCATGCTAAAACAACATGCACGACAACAGACGGAAGATGGCACTGGCTAATCGAAACTTATTCTTATTACCAACGCAATAACAACTACCATAAAGCAGCTTTGGTTGTTATTTAACAGAGGTATGTACCCATAACATTGTATGTAATTGTATTCAATGTTTTATTTATCGGCTTTTGTTCAGAGGATAATATGGGTAGATGTCAATATTAACAATATTAAATTAAAATATCTCAAGCTACAGGCTGTCAGGCATAACTACCAGACCCTCCGGACGACTTTGACATTTTTGAGTTAGGAAAGAGTCAATTTTAAAAAAGAGACAAATTAAAGAAATGGCAAGTTAAAAAAAGACGAGTTGGGAAAGAGACGACTTTAAGAAAATGTCAAAGTTGTCCGGAGTGCTACCAGATAGATACCAGAGGATATAAAGGTACGGAAGAAATAAGAGACTTAAATGTTGGATTTGTAACATGGGTATTACAGATGCGGAAAATCTAGTAATGGATATAATAACATGATAAGAATAATGTGTTTTACCTATTACTAGCTGGCCCGGCAGAATTCGTACTGCCTCAAAATCGGAAAAAGAAAAGGGCTGTTTTTATGGTTCTCCCGACAATTATTCGAATTTCCCTCACCTTTTAAAACTTCCCTAGACCTCCACGAAAATTTAAGACAAAGATAAATATCCGTTCAGCCGTTCTCGAGTTTTAGCGAAACTAACGAACAGCAATTAATTTTAACATATATAGATTAAGATTATTTTATAATATATTCTATTGTGTTTACGTATTTATTTGTCAGTTTATCTAACATATTATGTGGTGTGCTGTTTGTTAATGTGTTTTACATCATTCTGTAACACTGCCTCTTCTTACCTACACAGCAACCGATAGTGGAATCCGATCACTTCAGCACGGGCTTGCCTAGTGAAGTGTTCAGGCACTTACTGTACTCTAAAACATATAGTTTGCGAAGAAATAAATAAATAAAATAAAACCACTGCACAAGTGACACCACAAATATCACCAGCAAATATTTTGATGGTGATCCATCTTTATCTGATGGTGATCTATTAGAATGATAGCGTGTTTTCTCACACAAGGATTGGTGTCGGGTGGTGGTGTGTTCGTGCCTTGCTTCTGCTTGAAAAAGTGGGAAGGAGGGCGGTGCATTAACTAACCGCAGAAGCAAGACACGAACACACCACCACCGACACCAATACTTGTGTGAGAAAATACACGAGCCATTCTCAGGCTCACAAGTGCAAGTAGCCAAGACTAGCCAAAAGGGAGATAGAGTATGGAGTATAGAGAAGGATTTACTACGTGTGTCCTCTGGATTGGGAATTTCAAGCGCATAAATATTATGTGAACACCTCCGGACTCTGGTTTCCTCACAATATTTTTCTTCAACATTTGCGCGTATTACTTGCAAGTAGTTGTCTTCACAAATCAAAAACGACCAAACCTAACCCGATCGTAATTAGTATGGTTCAGGATTTGGTTTGATTTTCATTTATTCAATATAGGTTCGTGTAATATAGAGGATGAATTCGAAGCGCCTGTCCGCTCCTTATATGATAATACTGGTGCTCGCGGCTTCGTCTGCGCAGCATTATCAGGTAGATTTTTTCCTACTTGCTTCACACTTATCGTCATATTTTAGACAATTCACACAATATCTTTATAAATTGTAGCCTATGTGTTATTATGATGTATAAGTTATATTATGGTAAAGTGTCATTAAAATACATTCAGCAGTTTTTTATGTGAAAGAGTAACAAACAGCCATCCATCCATACTTACAAACCTTTGGGTTTATAATATTAGTAGCAAGGATAGTAGGATACAGAAAGTGGAGATACTGTAGGTAAGACTTTTTTCGCTGTAACATGATCCATTGATCAAGACCCACATACTTCTATTCCCTTTCATAATCAGATTCAATATTGGAAATATCTGTTTGTGGTACCGAGATACCTACATCAATTTTAAACAACTGACACAAAAGTGCCATTTCCCACACTTCAACTTTTTCGACTTACTGTAATTATAATGACAGGGGCAGTTTTATAAATGAAACAACCATAGGAAGTATATTAGTCGGTGTAATACACCTATTTTAGTAAATTCCGAAAGTTCAGGATATCAATCCGGCCAGGTACAATGAACGGAGCATCAAGCACTACATGTTTGTTGCAAATTAGTCCGTAGCGCAAACGAATACAACAGAACGCACGTATTTAGTAGAGATGTTCTGATTGTACCACGTTTCTGAAAGGCTCGCGAAGAATGGTCAATTAACATCAGATAACGCATACAATAACATTCTAGTCACGTTACGACAGACCCATTCAATTTAACAATGACTCATACATAAAAGAACGTGCTCTATGGTACTATTGAATGACCGTGGTACAGCGAACACATTTTACCTTTAGGTACATTGGACCTTAACCCAGTGCAAAGCTAACTGCACGCAACTTCGATTGATCAATCGACTAATTCGTATTGATTTCCTTGAACAATAATTTAATTAAGATAGGTTTCACAGGGCGGATCAGGCTGTGGAACGCGCTGCCACAGAAGATAATATAATAATAAATTCTTTATTTTAAATAACAAAATTTTATATGTAAATAAATGACTACAATCGTTTGGTGCTAAATCTATTGTACAATATTCTTGTCGTTGCACTAGGCGCCTAGGTTAAACTAGGCGAAAAACCTGTATCTTAGGAGAAGATGAAATTAAATTAAAACATAAAACATGTGCGTACAAACTTTCGTCGAGATACATTGCGCGGACGATTGTCAGTCAATATAACAATATTATTTGCAAGCAAGAAAAACAAAAATAAAAATCAGAGAAAAAAAAACAGTTTTTAGTCACTCAGATTAAGGTGCGTGTGTTTGTTGGTGAGGGTGTGTGTGTATGTGTGTGTGTGTGTGTTTGTGTGAATATGTGTGAGTATGTGCGCGTGTGTTAGAAAGTTTGTAGTTTTATTCCATAATACACAAAACCTCCTCAACATCACTATAAGTCAGAACCTGCAGCCAAGTACTAATTTGTTGTTTGACTTCAATACTTTTATTTGGATAAATATATATATATATATATTTCTTTATTTGCTTTATTATATAGCCTCGCACTTTGGGCATTGTATTGTAGAGTTGCGAAAGCATTTTTACTGCTCCTCCGACTCTCTAAGGTGTGCTGGAGGAAATCTCTTTCAGAGATTAGCTCGCCTTTGTACATGTTATTTGTTATGTAATGTCCTATTTATCTTTCTATGCAAAGATTGTTTATTTATATAAAATAACTGAAATTCATTAAAAAAATGTTTTTTTTACTTGTATCTTATTAGTAAGTTTTTCAGATAATTTTATAATTCTAAAAAAAAATTCTTTAACTCATATTTGTCGGTGAGGGTATTTATACAGTACAGTGCCCGTTAAGATGACGCTATTTAAAGCTTTCTGTCAGTCTTTTTATACGTGCAGTCTGTGGGTCAACTGTACGCAGAAGGCAATCAGCGCCCTGCGCGTTCAGTACAATAACTCGCTCAGGATGTTGTTGGGGCTGCCGAGGTACTGCAGTGCATCATTTATGTTTGCTGAGGCTCGCATAGACGGCTTTTATGCAATTATGCGGAAAAGAGCTGCCTCACTGCTCAGCCGGGTCCGAGGCAGCGCTAACAGCATCCTGGGAGTTATAGCCGGCAGATATGACTGCCCTGTCATGTGGTCGATGGAACAGTGGCATCTCAAGTAGTGGCTACGCAAAATATTTTATTTAATTTGTTATTAAGTGTGTTATTTAAAAAAATTGTAATTTTATTTTGTTTCTTGTATTGTTAATTAATTTTAATTTTAAAAAAATATGGATGTAATGTCTGAAATAAATTTATTGAATTGAAAAATTGAATTTATTTCCCTAGGGAGAATTTCGCTGTTATTTCCATGGCGTGGCGTGATGGGGGAAAGCCCTGTACCCAGCAGTGAGCAGAGGTGAGCTGATGATGATGAGGATGTTTACTAATGTGATAAATGAATGAATAATGGTTCTGTAGAGCCGAAAATTCGGGATAAAATATTTTAAAGATTGAACTAGTTCTAAATCCGTATAAAAGTGCTTTTATTTGTTAATAGGATTCTTCTAGCAGAGGTTGACTGTAGCAGCCAATCCCACGTTGCATAGAAAATTAATTACAAGCAACTGTATTACTTCAACGCATTTCCTAATTGAGGTCGGAGCAACAATTGCATTGCAGTAGAGTATAATTCATAGCATAAAAATCCCCAGGGGCGCCTTGAAATGTTTAATTTAATTAAGCTTGGTCATGGAGCGTGTAATGTGAATATGCCCTTTAGCCTATCTATCTCCTGTACATAGGCAATGCAGGGTGCAGGCCTTCTCTCCGAAGGAGAGTATGGGCTTAAACACTCCACTCGAACCCATCGCGGATTATTTCAAGCGCTAAGGTATGTCAACACCTCAGGACACGTAGGGCCAGTTTCTGAATTGAGAATTTCGCTAAGTAAATAACTATATTCTTTTTCTTAATGCACTAACCCGTGCTAAGTACAATTTTAAAAAACCTATTTAGAGGCTAAGAATTCCACCCATGCCGGCATTCGAACCCGCGACCTCAGGCTATCCGTGCCAGCGCTCTTTCCAACTGAGCTAATAGGCGACTCACCGGCATCAGTGAAAATTCGAAAATGTATTACGTACAGGCAGCGACATCTGGCTGAAGTAATTTGCATCACTTGCAGCCCCGAGTACCCACTTTGCAGTTAGGGTTTTACATCGGAATGATATCGCTGTACCCACATGATTATATTTCTTTTTTAATGCACTAACCCGTGCTAAGGACAATTTTAGAAAACCTATTTAGAGGCTAAGAATTCCACCCATGCCGGGATTTGAACCCGCGACCTCTGGCTATCCATGCCAGCGCTCTTTTCAACTGAGCAAATGAGCTCATTAGCTAGCTCATTAATAGGTTTTTAAAATTGTCATTAGCACGGGTTAGTGCATTAAAAATAAAAATAGTATAAGGTTCTACCGTGTTTACATATTAGTGCAGGTGACTGCACAATCTTCTTATAATATAAAAATGAATCGCTGAATGTGTTGGTAAGCGCAAATCTCGAGAGCACCTGAACCGATTTCGCTAATTCTTTTTTTAGAATATTCCTTGAAGTACGAGGATGGTTCTTACGGAGAGAAAAATAAAAAAAATTAAAGAATCGACTGTTAGGCGATACGAAGTTCGCTGGGTCAGCTGATAAAGTATAATAATAAATTGCGTCACTTCTTCGTTCTTTTATTCAGTTTGGGATCCTGCGTGGCCGGTTTCTCTTATTCGAACGTCAAAAGGCTCAAGACTGTAATCCGGTTTAAATTTCACTGCAAGATATCGGAGTTAAATTCCGTGCTATTTATGGCATCTCTAAATATAGAAGCCACTCACGCAACTGGGTTTAAATGCATAAAGTGACCCTTCCGTCGATTATGCGCTGTTCTTTAAGCGATGCGAGGAATTCGCGCTGGAGTGCTTTCGACTCTTCGTGCTATCTTCTACACAGCTTATAGAAAACCCCCACTGTTGGGCATAGGCCTCTTTTTTAATTTTATTTTTTATTTTATTCATTAGGTACACCAACAGCAAGTACGCTAACATGATAAAGCTTATACTAACATAACATTTACATACAGGCACATACATTGCTTCTGGCCCCACACTAGGATACCCTGTGTCGTGGGAACCAGAAACAACGACATCACAAACATGTAAACATACAAGACCTGGACTTTTTTTTTTTTTTGTTTCCAGCCGGGATTCGAACCCGGGACCTCTTGCATGGTAGGCAGACGCGCTACCGCTACGCCACAGAGGCCGTCGTCATACTAAATGTGACTTAGGGCTAGCGATTATGCCAATTAAAGGTATAGACAGCATTTGTAGACTTAGTTATACACAGACAACTAGAAATATAATATTACAATACGGTGATAATATAGATGTTATTACCACGCAAGGTGAGAATTTTTAGATATTATAAATTAATTTTGACTTAAAAGTGCCAAAACTGTCTTGAAAAATATCCAAATTTAATTTACTCCTGCACTCGTTATAAGTTCGGAGCATCCTATTTAATGGTGCATTGAAGCCTACGTTAGTTCTACAGATGGGCAAGGAGAAAGTGGCTGATAGTTTCAGTCAGGAGTTGGGTCTCGAAAATAATGGGTTGATGATTCATCATCATCAACCCATTACTTCCCCACGGAGGGGCACGGGTCTCTCCGTAAGGAAGGTATAGGCTAAATTCCACCACGGGGGCCAAGTCCGGAAGGGTGGAGGCTTACAAGGCTGATCTTACTGTCAGAAGTAAGAGTCGTTAAGCCAAGTTAAGAGGCCTTAGGCGGCTTGAAAACTTCTGACAGTAAGACCAGCCACTAGTCTTGAAAGCCTCCACCAATCCGGACTTGGCCCCCGTGATGGGGAAGAGACCCGTGCCCCTCAGTGGGGACATAATGGGTTGACGATAATGATGATTAGACTCTAGGGCCTGGTAACCTGACTGGTCTGCCCTGCTGGTTAATTAATATATTATACCACTAAGAGAATAATATCATGTCTATTGCTTTCAGCTATCTGCACAGTTACACGAGTCGTAACGTCATACGATTCATATAAGCAAGACACGCGTTTTATGGCACTGAACTGTCTGAGTTGGGCAATAAATATCGCGACGTTTGGCGTTTAAAACGCGACTCTCGCCGTCGTGCTATATTATAAAGGTACTTGCTGACCCCGCCTACGTTGTACTGCCATATTAATTACCCTACGACCCATTCTCAGACCTACCAAACGGAACATAAAAAAATCATTAAAATCGGTGCGGCCTTTTCGGGGAGTACGATAACAGACACAGTGACGCGAGATTTTTATATATCACAGAATTGCAGAATCCATCGAGAGATAGGCTGATTGGCTCTACGCCCTAAAGTGGCTCTTGGTCTCCGCAAACTAAAAACCCTTACCCGTGGTACTACCGATGGAACTACTGGTACCACGGGAATTTTTTTGCCCGTGGCAAGACCCGTCCTACGCTACCTTCCTCCACTGTTCACCTGGATAGTAGTCGCTCTTCAGGACGTCCAACTCACCGACATGCTTTATTTACAGCCCAGTTCGGCCTCACATGCGGCACGGCAAGCGTTGAACGCTTGCTTCAAGTAGCAATACGAGTGGCACTAGAGTAGGGTTGCCAGATGGTATCCAAAAGGAGGACATGTCCTCCTTTTCATGTTTTGCCCTACCGTCCGCCTTTACCTACTGTAAGTCCTCCTTTTTGAGAACGTTCATAATTTCGTGTCGTGCGACGTGCGTATGTGCATGCGATACAACATGACTTGTGAAGATTTTCATAATTATTTTTTGAAAAATCAAGAACTTCTTGCAAAAATTGGCAGCTAAATATGATTAAAATAAATTGAATGTCTCTAAAATGATCTCCATTTTAGACTTATCTGCCCTCCATTATTAAATTATCATCTGGCAACCCTACACTCAAGAGACTCAAGGAAATGGTCGCGAGAGAACCTGATTGCCTGAGGTGTTCACAAGCCTTTGCGCTTGAAATTGCCAATCAGCTGTTGCACGCGCGCATACAATCCTTGAGAGAAGCTCTGTGTCCCTACAGTTGGACGCATGTTATCACGTTATCAACCCTTGTATGTCCTCACTGTTGGGGGCACGGGTCTCTTACTGCATCGCAGGAAGGTTAGGCCTTACTCCACCACGGGGGCCAAGTCCGGGTTGGTGGAGGTTTATAAGACAGTGGCGGGCCTTACTGTCAGAAGTTATCAAGCCGCCCATAAGGCCTCTGACATGGCTTAACGACTGCCATTATATGACAGCCGGCACCAACGGCTTAACGTGCCTTGCGAAGCACGGAAGCGCTCGGAAAAATGCCACGGTAGTCACGGGACGCTCACCCATCCTGTACCTGACCGCGCCTGTTGTTGCTTAACTAAGTGATTGATTCCAATCACTCGGTTCGCCTAGGCCACGAGCGCTTCTGGACGCATGTAGTCTGCATTAACCCGTCAGACGCTACATGGAAGTTTCACAAAAACCCTGAACTCAAAAATCTGAGTTCGATAACGTTGCCGCTTCTCCGATCGAAACCATTTATAGGGTTCCATAACCGAAGAACGCTAAACGCGACTCCATTACTCTGCCTCCGCTGTATGTTCGTCTGTCTGTCAGTGCATCTATTCGATCTTTAAAGGGCTCTTTCTTTGAACCTGTAATAATAACCCACTTGACATTATCACAAAATATGTGCCATTGCGGCGGATTTCTTAACTAATAATAACATTTAAATAACAAGGGGGTCTCCATACAACTAATGTGTTTTGTTGCCTTTTTTTTGTTTATCCTACGGTAATACAAACAGGCATGAAACTCGGCGTGTTTGCTGGACTTTTTATTATATTCTAACAAACAATAAAAACGGCCAAACGCTAGTCAGACTCATTAAATACTTGTTTCTTATCAAAGTGCCTCTCCATCACTGGAGGAGCTGTAAAGAGGAGACATCTGTGAAGACTTGAAGGAAGCAGTAAACTCTTTACAGCGGTCTCTGTTCAGTGCAATTCTGAACAGCTCCTCAAAACTTTACTTACAAAAAAAAGTGAGGTGGTACGGGACCCTTGGTACGCGAGTCCACCTCGCCCTTGGCCGGTTTCTAAACATCGCTCACGCCTCACGATATTTTTACACAGCAACGGATTGCAAAACCGCTGAGCGACTCTTGTAACTTTTTATAGATCCCATAATAGTGCTGTGGTTTATTTATGGTGGCTTTGATTGAAAATATTCATATAAATCTTATTTGGGACTCAAACCCTGAGGTAGAATATATATCGAGCGAATGTGAGTGGAAAGGCCGGCAAGGAACGTCTCAGGCGGACATTGAGTTGACTAGATTTTTGTTGTATACATATATATGTATAATTTTTAAACAATGTATTAATTAAATTTTATACTTTATTGCACACGAAACATTACATGAGAAATAACATGTAAAAAGGCGAGCCTATCTCTGTAAGAGATTAAAGTCCTGAGTATCGACAATTTTTTAAATTATAGACAGATACATAAAAACATTTATTTGCAATTAAATGCGTCACGTAATTATTGAAATCTCTGCGAATCTAACCTATGTGCTTTTGTTATTAAATTTTTTTCCTATTTCAGTAATGTTAATATTGCGGCCGAGGCCGGCCTTGATGGAGACCGTGGAGAGATGAACTCGACCACCATCTGCCGGAATGGTCTGAGGTGGCCCAGAGAATGATCTATTAATAATCTATTAATTGTGAAACTAACAACTTCGACGTTCATTAAGTAAAAATTGTTAATAAACATTAAATAAACATTTTGTTTTTATAATGAATAGAAATATTTGCTGTCACCGTAAGTTTACGTTTGAATGCCTCAGCTATCAAAATGTGTGCCTTTTGCTAAAAGTTGTTTTGTATGATGTATTATTCGAGCATGTAAAGAATTGTTTCGTGTAATGTTTCTTTTTGTGTGTGTGGCCTTTGCGTCTACGTAATGTGATGATTTTTACAGCGACCAGTGGCATCTTCACTCACACTAGATAGGTGAAGAGACCACTCGGATGCTGTAGTGCCTGGGACATGGTTTAAGATGGTGTAGGCTTGCCCAGCAGCTATACCATCCTGACAGCTTAGTCGACCTAGCCCACAGGAAAGACTAGTGCAAAGCCAACCAAGCCGCGTAATAATTTTTTTGTGTAGTACGCAAAGAAGATTAATAATAAAAACGTTTTGCGCATTGAAAACAGACTGTTTTGTGTAATGCTACGTTTACAAGTCGAAAACGAAAAATGACGCTTATATATTACCGTACCAAAGAGCAATTATAATTCGTTAATATATACATTATACTCGTAGTAACAATACAACTCGCTAACCGTGAAGGAAAACATCGTAAGGGAACCTGAGTGTCTGCGGTGTTCAAAAATCTCAGCGCTTGAAGACTAAAAAAATATTTTTCATTTCTTACACTCGAAAAGTCGTCGTCGTCGTCAGGCTATACTAGTCCACTGCTGGACATAGCCCTCCCCTAATGAGCGCCAAAGCGGCCTGTCTTCAGCTTGCCGCATCCAGCATCTGCCTGAAATCTTTCAACACTCGGAAAGTAGTGCTGTTTTAATCTAATTATTGGGTGGAAAATGCTGCTTCCCTCCATAGAGAGGGAAGAACTCATCAAATTACTTCCCACCTAAGGGCCGGACTGAACTTTAAAAATAGAACTACTGTCAGCTGTGAAGAGTTTTATGTAGAAAAATCTAATTAAAAAAATGCTTAGGCCATGTGAGTTTCTAAACAGCCAGTGTGAACTTAGCGCAAACTTCTTTGAGCGGAATAATATTTAAATTTTAAAAAGTTTTTTACATCCGTGGTCGACATAAATATGCGGGATACTAATCTGTTAAATTATAATTGTACCTGTGTCGGAATTCGAAAAAATAGGTAATAATCTTTTATGCTAAGATTTTAATATTAAAAATGAGTTTTTATTTTCTTCATAATCGAAATAAAAAGTAGAGTGTTTCACACAGGTAAAAGAATTTCTAGTCTAAATACCTCAGGAATTGATTCTTTCGACCCTCGGTTAGCAATCTACTATTAGAAAACTGGTTTCCAAACTCCGGTTACCTTACCTTTCGACCCTAGGGTGAGAGGAAGAGGAACATAAACCCTACTCCTTTTTTAGGTTTAACTTAAGAAAAAGACACTCAACTTTATGAAAAGTGAACGGCACATCAACCTTTACAAACGTGCGCTCTAATCAGTTCCCTACATGATATAGCCCGAAGAAGAAGAATCAGTTCCCTTGGATTTTGAATTTTGCAACAAAAATTCAATCCACTCGTGCCATCAGTTTTTGGCGAAGACCGTAAATTAGATGTGCATCATCAATAACACCCATTATGACACTACACTAACGTTACTACGTATCAATCATAATTAACTTTATACGTGGAATCCTCGGCCAGGACGTCTGGAAATCTGGTCGGCTGTCTACCGTAAAACAATATCCTGATAACAAAGACCACCAAACTACATCTTTCAGCGATAACTCATTAGAGCTTTTGATATTTATGATTTTATATGTATACTAGCTGAGTCTAAACTAAAAAAGGTGTAAGAGATTAAAAATCGATGTCGTATAGCGGTTTTTTGTACAGTTAATTATTATAGGCTAGCTTTAACCCGGGGCTTCGCTCGCGTTACACATTTATCCCACGGGAACGCATTACCGGGATATCAAGTCACAAGCTCGGCCTAGTGCAGCAGCCTGCGAGTTCATAGTAGCACTGTTTTTGTTTACACCTATGACTCGATACTTGATATACTGTTCTAGGCGTGATCGTTGCAAAGACGAACCGTTTTATAAGACCGTTTTGTGTTCCGCGACGATAGGACCGTTTTACGTTTCATTCTAAAGCAGTGCCAGCGACTCTAAAGCAGTGCCAGCGTTTGTTCGTCGCGAGACCAGTCCTTAGATTGTTTGACGCGGATATGTCCTTTAGTGCTATATTAATAGAGCCTAGAACGTAATGAGATCATTGCGACGTCGTCGTCGGCTCCTTGCTCGTTCTGTTCGTTTTCGTCTGTGATACAATAAAGTAATCTTTATGTCTATGAGTATACGGTCTAATATCGTGTAAAACAACTTATTTTTTTCCGATGTTTCGTGATTTCGTCTCGTTCGCACTCGTTTGACCGTCCTCTGCGCCTTGCTCGTTCGCATACAATGAAACCAGTTGCGAACGAGGACCGTTTCGAGGACCTGTTTTTGTTCCAGAAAAAACGGTTGCGTTTCGTCGTCGAAAAATCGGACAACGACTCACTCCTATACTGTTCATCCTACCCGGCTTCCACGACGCAGGCTGTGTATAGTGTGGGAGTTGCAATTGATAATAACTGTATGATATACATTGGCCTTTTTGCATCTACTTAATGAGATGATTTATACAGCGTCCAGTGGTATCTTCACTCACACTAGATGGGTGAAGGGACCACTCCGACGCGGTAGTGCCTGGGACATGGTTTTTATAGATGGTGTAGGCTTGCCCAGCACCTATACCGTCCTGACAGCTTAGTCGGCCTAGCCCACAGGAAAGACTAGTCAATACGTGCGGAGCCAACCAAGCCGCGGGTTTCCTCACGATGTTTTCCTTCACAGTTAGCGTGTGGTATTGCGAATACACGTAACATTGAAATTAAACAAAGTCATTGGTATATGCCCGCACTCGGGATCGAACCTGGGGCTCTCGCTTGCCAGTCTATGGTTCTACCCACTGAGCTACCACCGAACTGTATGAATACAGTGGATTATTAATTAAAAGATTTTTTTATTTTTATTATTAAGTATCCTACGTCTCAATTCAGATCTTTGTCTATCTGTACTACGCCAACATTCATATTAATCCGTTCAGCTGTTATTGCGTGATCGATTAACAAAAATCGCGATTATATGTATCGGAAAACTAAAAGTAACCTCAGGGTCCCGCCCTCATAACAATAATTGACTGTACTTGCCTCTTCAGTCTAAACGTGGCCGAGGCATCGTTACCGAAACGTCAAGAATCAAGGTATCTACCCAATAACACGCCTGCGTTTCATTGCGCGCCAAATCAAATTATTTATTTTGATACCTAAAAAAATAAAAATAATTTCCCACCGGTATTTTTTGGTTGCCGGCGGTGCCGGCTGTCATGTAATGGCAGTCGTTAAGCCATGTCAGAGGCCCTACGGGGGCTTGATAACGACTGACAATAAGGCCCGTCCGTCTCACAATTCCCAAAGACCCCCGTAGTGGTGTGGCCTGACCACGGCCTAACCTTCTAACGATGCAGAAAGAGACCCGTGCCCCAGCAGTGGAGACGTACAAAGAGGTAATACCACAACCCTTTTTTGGTAACAACATCTTAATTTGTTGCCAGATATTCGTAATAAGTTACGACTCTGGTCCTTTATGTAATTTCTGGTGTAAATACAATAAATAATGTTCTTTATATATCTATCTCTGGCGGCAGTTCTTTTTTCTTTAACATCCTGTAATATATATTGGCCTTTTTTGCATCTACTTAATGAGATGATTTATACAACGTCCAGTGGTATCTTCACTCACACTAGATGGGTGAAGGGACCACTCCGACGCTGTAGTGCCTGGGACATAGTTTTATAGATGGTATAGGCTTGCCCAGCACCTACACCATCCTGACAGCTTAGTCGGCCTAGCCCACAGGAAAGACTAGTCAATACGTACGGAGCCAACCAAGCCGCGGGTTTCCTCACGATGTTTTCCTTCACAGTTAGCGTGTGGTATTGCGACTACAAATTCGCAAATGTACGTAACTTTGAAATTAAACAAAATTTGAAATTTAACCCTGTAATATAACAATCTATAATCTATATGAGCACTCGTGGCCTAGGTGAAACGAGTGATTGGAGTGAATCTTTTAGTTAAGCAACAGCAGGCGCGGTCAGGTACGGCATGGGTGAACGTCCCGTGACTACCGCTAGTGGCATTTTTCCGAGCGCTTCCGTGCTTCGCAAGGCACGTTACGCCGTTGGTGCCGGCTGTCATATAATGGCAGTCGTTAAGCCATGTCAGAGGCCTTATGGGCGGCTTGATAACTTCTGACAGTAAGGCCCGCCACTGTCTTACAATCTTCCATCAACCCGGACTTGGCCCTTGTGGTGGGTATGGCCTAACCTTCCTGCGATGCAGGAAGAGACCCGTGCCCCAACAGTGGGGACATACAAGGGTTGATAACGATGTATAAGCATCCTGAGTCATTGAGAAATACTATTATATTAGAAGATTGTTTAGCCAGAAGGCGCCCGCAACAAAGTAGTATGTTGTAAAAAAATCTCATGTGGTTTTTGCGGTTTACGTCGGTTGTTTACCGCCTTGTAGTTGTATAGTTAATAGTGGTTATTACCTATACGTTATTGCACACGAAACATAATTTACAGATTGCGTTGTATAACAATGGGGTATCGTACTCAACTTCGAATGACGATAGCTCGATGCTCGATACATCGATTGCTCTGCCTCGATGGTACGTTTTACTTCGAAAGATCAGCACCTCGAAAGGTTGCTACCTCGACGGGTCTTTGCCTCGAGGGCACACTGCATCGACGGCTTGTTGCCTCGGAATATCATTATAACCAAAGTAAATTTAAATTATGCCATTACTAAAAATACCTAATCCTACATAAAATTATCAAAGATTTAACGATATTTGGGGAAAGTACATTAAGAGGATCTAAAACACTGATTTTATAAAAAAAAATAGGTTACCAACATTATTAATTAAATAAAAGATTGTAATAGGTACGTGTGTAATGAACTTGTATTAAAAGAGTGTAGTACGATTGACACCGCATGACGTTACGCTTAGGTAAAGTAAGCATTGGTAAACTTCACCCACGCTTTGCTGTGACTACTAGTGACACATTGACATTTAATATTTGTTTACCTAGGCATGACGTCAGATTCGACGCCATGACACTGTTAGCTGTTTTTCCAGAGATTTAAAATGATTTTAGAAAAATGGCTTTAAGCTATATTAAACTTTAGTTTATTACTGAAATAAGGTTTTTTTGTAAATAATAAATGTGTCTCCACATTATGGAAGAGGATTAAAAAATCTTTCGTCATGCCTATTGTCAAATTGTGACTTTTTGGTGCCACAAAACAGGAGATTTCCAGTTGCACATTACGATGGTCAACGAATGTCACAAAGTAATTTGATCTTTAGTCGCCCGGACAGAGTGCTTAGTGCGAGTTTTTTAACTACTCGATCGCGTTAACGTATTTTCATATTTCTATGGCATCGATGAAGCGCCACCTAGCGACAAGTATGAAAATTAAAATTGCTGAGTGCGAGTTGTAATGGTTTACGTTGAGAAGTGAACACGTTTACCAGCCAAAACACGAATAAACGCGAGTGCGAGTTGTACTGTGACAGCGTTTTGCCAGTTCGAACGGTTAACTTATATAGTCATACTACTCAATGCTCGATTAACGCGGTAGTAAAGTTATTCGATTGGATCTGTCAAACTCGCACTAAGCACTCAGGACATAAATCTCCTCTTTGAACGACAGATGGATCAAATGCTCCATTGAAGGGATCGGGTTCAAAGTAGTACAGTCTAGTTACTAGACTCTGTATAAAGGGTGACTTTGAATTAGTTCACCGCGTTTAAGGCGGTATTATTTAATTACAACGAGACATTGATTTAATAATAATAAAGTAGTTCATTTTTTTCTTTCCGAAATTACTCGATGATTGTAATGAAATAGAAAACTGATACGGATCTTGGAATTTTTCGATTACTTACTTAAATACTTTAAAATGTTATTATTTTTAACTCACTGTCAAAATATTAATCTAGTATAGAATTTAATAGGAATTCTCTACCACAGTGTAAAATTAGTGTTAAGTTGGCAAAGAAATCAAATATATTTATTTAATTTTTCATGATTTATTATGGGCGGTTTGATAACTTCTGACAGTAAGCCCCGCCACTGTCTTACAATCCTTCACCAACCCGGACTTGGCCCCCGTGGTGGAGTGTGGCCTAACCTTCCTGCGATACAGGAAGAGACCGTGCCCCAGTAGTGGGGACATACAAGGGTTGATAACGATTTATTATGACTTAGAATCAAATGACGGAGATTTTGGAAAATGGCGTAAAAGAAAATTATTGCCCAAAATAACATATTCTCCTACAATGTCGTGTGAAATGTTTGTGTGCAATAAAGTATAATGCGATGAAGCGCTCGTGGCCTAGGCGAACCGAGTGATTGGAATCAATTACTTGGTTAATCAACAACAGGCGCGGTGGTACGGGATGGGTGAGCGTCCCGTTACTACCGCTAGTGGCATTTTTCCAAGCGCTTCCGTGATTCGCACGGCACGTTAAGCCGTTGGTGCCGGCTGTCATATAATGGCAGTCGTTAAGCCATGTCAGAGGCCTTATGGGCGGCTTGACAACTTCTGACAGTAAGCCCCGCCACTGTCTTACAATCCTTCACCAACCCGGACTTGGCCCCCGTGGTGGAGTATGGCCTAACCTTCCTGCGATGCAGGAAGAGACCCGTGCCCCAGCAGTGGGGACATACAAGGGTTGATAACGAATAAAGTATAATTAATTAATTAATAACTTCAATTAAGCATTTTATAAACAATATGTGCCATCGTACAACCTGGGTAGTACGATCTTAAGGTCAGTACCTGCCACGACTTTAAACATTTGCCATTATAGAAAACATTTGGTATAAAATACAGTTTATCATAACGCCATCCCCTTAAAATAATGTAAACGATTACAAAATCATATTGTAGTATTATTCCGATAAATATACAAATATAATAAATAGACTATATTCTTCATGCAATCCACTCCATCCAAAGGTTGTCTGGAAAAGATCGCTCTTAGCGATAAGACCGCCAATTGTATAACATTACTTAGATTTAAGAATCATGGTTGTAATATTTTTCTGGTTGTGCAATAAAGTGTTCTCTATCTATCTATCTATAAATTCATTGACAGCTTTAAGATAATGATTCAATCTTCAATCGCTTTTCAACCTTAAGATTTAGAAAGCAATTGGAGAAACAACAAGTGGACTTATAGTGTGTTTTTTTTACTTTCACCTAAGTTTAATGTCTAGAGTAGAGCAATGGCACTGTAATCTTAATGGTACAGATAATGGGAGTTTTATCCCCAGCTTTTGATATTACAGATGAGTGAATATTTTTGAATTCTAAAGGCGAGTTACTTATTTATAGTCAGTTTCCATAAAATTACAGGCATACCCACTATATATCTGTATGTAATATTTTTTAATTGTGGCTCGGCACTGTATGTGCCTGCCGAGTGTTGTGTGTGTGTCAAGATTTCGGAGGACGCCTTTTGCTGAAGCCTTTTAAATAAAAAAAAAAATACAGCCTATATACGTTCCACTGTAAGCACATGTCTTCTTTCAGAGAGAGTTACCAGTAGAATTACCACTCGTGCCCACCGCGGATAGGCAAATTCAAGTGCTACGATATATGAACACCTCTGATACTCAGGTTTTCTCGGTTTTTATTTTAACCTGAAAACAATACACAAATTTGTTAAAAACCTATTTAGAGGCTAAAAATTTCACCCATGCCGAAAACCTAACTGCAAAGTAGGTAGTCGGGGTTGTAAGTGATGCAATCGACTTCAGCCAGATGTCGCTGCCTGTACGTAATACAGAGAATAGTGTAAAGAAGTTAGAAATTTCATTGATGCCGGTGAGTCGCCCATTAGCTCAGTTGGATAGAGCGCTGGCACGGATAGCCAAAGGTCGCGGGTTCGAATCCCGGCATGGGTGGAATTTTTAGCCTCTAAATAGGTTTTTAAAATTGTCCTTAGCACGGGTTAGTGCATTAAAAATAAAAATAGTATAATCACAAATTTGTTGTTTGAGCCGCGGCCGTTTGTGTAAAAAGGCCAATATAACTCCACCAAGTAGGCTCCACGTACCGCGTGGTGATTGGCCCACTCAAGTATCGGGCGCTGCACCGAAGACGCGCGCCGAGGCTATCGGAAGGCGCCCGCGCATTATCCAATTGACAGCCCATTACGGGCCGTTGGCGAGGTGGACCCGCGGCGCCCATGAACTAGACCGATCTATCTTATCATACGAAAATCTGCCTAAAATTTTGAAGAGGATTAAGAACTTCATCATTATAATTTGAAGAAGTTGGTACCTATCGTGTCGCAACACATGGTCAAGGTAACTATTTTTTTTTCTTTTTTATAGTTAATTCTCGATAACGATTGGCTCGTTTTAGGACTTCCAAATTCGTGACTCGATGGATGCAGCTTATTCTCAACATCCTTCGGTAGCACCACATCTCAATGAGTCTAGCTTCTTGCAGGTCGCTTCTTTAAGGGTCCAAGCTTCACAACCATCGTTATCGTAATCAACCCTTGTAAGTCCCCACTGCTGGAGCACTGGTCTCTTCCTGCATCGCAGGAAGCTTGGGCCATACTCTACTACGGGGGCCAAGTCCGGGTCGGTGGAGGATTGTAAGACAGTGGCGGGTCTCACTCTCTGAAGTTATCAAGGAGCTCTTAATGCCTCTCACACGGCTGAATGACTGCCATTACATGACAACCGACACCAACGTGCCTTGCTAAGCACGGAAGCGCTCGGAAAAATGCCACTAACGGTAGTCACGGGACGGTCACCCATACTGCACCTGACCGTGCCTGTTATTGCCAAGTAATTGATTCCAATCACTCGGTTCGACTAGGCCACGAACGCTTCACAACCATACGTTGTTATAATGATGGGCAAGATTGAGGGAAGGAGGAGTTTTGGGAGAAGAAGGAAGTTGTGGCTCAGCAACATCAGGGAGGGGACGGATGTAGCGAGCGTCGTACAATTGTTTCGCTTGGCAAGAAACAAAAATAATATGGGGAGCTAACGGCAATCCTCCATTAGTGGAGAGCCACAGGAAGAAGAAGAAGCACTTCAAAAGAACACGACTTACATATAATAAATAGATAATAAATAGTACAGGAATCGCGTCCCGCAGATTTTACCGAGCTTTTTCCGAATTTCAAAGACTAGGTATTTGTTTAATGGTTTGATGACAAATATTTCAGATTATTTACTACGCTACCAGCGTAAACAAGACGATATTAATTGCCAAATTTCGGAGCTCTAGGTCAAAGGGAAGTCGCCTATGGATTTTAAATTACAAGTTTTCTGCGGCATAAACGGCTATAACTTTTTTCGTGTTGTGTTGAGGTACCATCCTCACGTATAGAGGTTAAATTCACCATAAAACCACCAAAATATCCAGCACAAGGTTTCTGTACTGTTTGGTTTATTTATAGTACCTAGGTATATCTAGTGAACTTTACAACTCGATGTACGTAAGTACTCGTAATTCCTCTAGCTCTGATTTGAAAAGGAAATTACGACATAATGGTGGCTACTACAAAAATATACATTACGAATATAGAAGATTTGTAAAGTTATAGTAGCAATACTACCCGCTAACTGTGAAGGAAAACATCGTGAGGAACTGAGGGTCTGAGGTGTTTAAATACCTTAGATACATAGATAGAATATTCTTTATTGTACACAGAAATTACAGTAAAAGAAATTATATAAAAATATAATACAAATGGCGGCCTTATTACTAAAAGCTATTTCTTCCGGGCAACCAGCGCTTAGCGCTTGAAATTACCAATCCGCGGTGGGCACGCGTAGCAATTAAGCCCATTCTCTCAGAGAAGGCCACTGTCGGGCATTTAAAGAATACATAAAGAATCGAAGAAGCACCCGTGCCCTAGTCGAACCGAGTGATTGGAATGGAGTTAAGCAATAACAGGCGCGGTAAGGTGCAGGATGGGCGACCGTCCCGTGACTACCGATAGTGGCATTTTTTCAAGCGCTTCCGTGCTTCGCAAGGCACGTTAAGCCGTTGGTGCCGGCTGTCGTGTAATGGCAGTCGTTAAGCCATGTCAGAAGCCTCATCGGCGGCTTGATAACTTCCGACATTAAACCCGCCACTGTCTTACAATCCTCCACCAACCTGGACTTGGCCCCCGTGGTGGAGTATGGCCTAACCTTTCTGCGATGCAGGAAGAGACCCGTGCCCCAGCAGTAGGGACATACAAGGGTTGATATCGATCGATTAAAA
This sequence comes from Yponomeuta sedellus, assembly GCA_934045075.1. Lineage (NCBI taxonomy): Eukaryota > Metazoa > Arthropoda > Insecta > Lepidoptera > Yponomeutidae > Yponomeuta > Yponomeuta sedellus. The sequence continues at coordinate 21,643,436 of OW203734.1, read as the reverse complement.
AAAATCTCTTGGGTTAAGCTTCTGTTGTCCTCGTAATGTTATCTAGTCTCAGTGCAAATACAATAGCTTATCTCCACTCCTGCCCAAGGCCATATTTGTGTTACACGAGTGACGATGCGGTGTTTTGTATCAATGGTCAACTCTGAATAAAATTAGTGTTTTATACTATTAACAGACGATCGAACTTGGTACGGGCCGGACAGCGGATTCGGTACGCTCTATCCTCTTCATGATGTCCGGAATTAAAGCCAGTACAATGCATTACTTATATGCTTTAAAATAATTATTTTGTCGTCGTCGTCAGGCTATACTAGTCCACTGCTGGACATAGCCCTCCCCTAAAGAGCGCCATGTGCTATCATAGGGATTAACATACATACATACATACATACATACATACATACACCCATACGTACACACACACACACACCCTCACACACACCCTCACACACACACACACACACACACACCCTCACACACACATACATACATACATACATACATACATACATACATACATACATACATACATACATACATACATACATACATACATACATACATACATACATACATACATACATACATACATACATACATACATACATACATACATACATACATACATACATACATACATACATACATACATACATACATACATACATACATACATACATACATACATACATACATACATACATACATAACCTCAGGCCTGTATCCCAGAAGGATACAGGCGTGAGTTTATTATGGGCATAGGGATTAATGCCCTTAATAATTATGTAAACTCAGTTAATTAAGGACTGAAAAGAGTAAGTTTATAGTTTTTTTGTCCATTTTTTCTCCATAATAATCTAGATTTTTAAATGGACACTTAGTTTAAATTGTAACGTTCATTAAGCCGCAGTTTCTGCGCTACTTCGAATAAAACCTTTTCATTATGTCTAGTGCTCGTGTTAACCTTAGAAAATACTAGAACCTTTTCATTTCATTCCCGTTCGTCTGGAAAGTTGTCTGCTGAACATAATTAATACAATTTCGTGTTCGCTCGGTCCGATGGTACGACTCCGTACCAGTTCGATCGTCTGTTAATACTATAGAACTTGGTGCGGGCCGGACAGCGGATTTCGCGCACCATCGGTTTGAGTGATCACGAAATAGTACTAATTATGTTCGGCAGACCACTTTCCAGACGAACGGATATAGTATGGAGCGTACGGAATCCGCTATCCAGCCCGTACCAAGTTCGATCGCCTGTTACCTAATACTATAATACTATTAGCCTTTGCCTGTGCTATTTTGTATATTAAGAACATTTCGTTTGATTTCAAGGCCATCACTCAACGGGACTTACTGAATAATAAAATTATTGTTTAGGCCAGCCTGGGTAGTAAAACGACGATAGTGGCCGATAATGGCGCATTTTAAATGCAAAAGTCGCGTCTTTCCAGTACATTAATTGTCAATTCTGACATTTTATCGCCACAAAACGCGTGCCTCGTACCATCGTATACTACCCAGGCAGGGGTACCCAAAGTATGCGACTTGTCGCCCATATCTCGTACAACTACAATTCAAGGTGTTCTAATACAGTACGTAATACAGAGAATATTGTAAAGAGGTTCGAAATTTCACTGATGCCGTGAGTCGCCCATTGGCTCAATTGATAGAGCGCTGGTACGGATAGCCAGAGGTTGCGGGTTCGAATCCCGGCATGGGTGAAATTTTTAGCCTCTAAATAGGTTTTTATAGGTGTTCTAAGACAATTACCTGATTAACCGTCAGACTCCAAGTACGAAGAATATTAAATTCGACTATACATCGAATGGTCATCACGAGCTATGCAGTGTACTTTTATGAAATGCGGCCGTGGGGCGTCATATACAGGACTCAAGGGCGCCGCGTTGCACCCTTGTTTTCGCTTCCATGAAAAGGAATCTTCGTTATCAACCCTTGTATGTCCCCACTGCTGGGGCACGGGTCTCTTCCTGCATGGCAGGAAGGTTAGGCCATACTCCAAGGGGCCAAGTCCGGGTTGGTGGAGGATTGTAAGACAGTGGCGGGTCTTACTGTCAGAAGTTATCAAGCTGCCCATAAGGCCCGGCTTAACGACTGCCATCTGCCAAAAGGAATCTTACATTTTATTATTACTAAGTTCTTTATTGGACAGAAAAAAATGTTTGGTAAAAAAGCGTGCTTAATACTAAGTAGCATTTCCTACTAGACAACCACTGGTTTGTGATTGGTGTTTACACCATTAGTGCAAAAAACTAAAAGTAGGGGTGGAAGGTCTCAATACTTATATATAAAATATTTTTTAGGGTTCTACCAGGCAATATAATTAATGTGGGTAAAGCATATTAGGTATATCTGTCAGTCAGTCTATCTGACCCATAAAAGGTTAATTCACTTGAACCATAATAGCAAATTTGAAATTTCCACAAATTACAAGGAGGGTCACCATACAGGTGTTTTCCTGTTAGAGTACCCTAAATCTAAATACCAAAATGTTATTTTTATAGTAGTGTTTTCTATGTACTTAATACCTACTTACTTGTCTTAAAAATTATTATTATGATAGAAAATAGATCATTATCAATTAAGGAACTAAAATAATAAAGTTTTCTAAAATTTGATCAATAATCTTAACCTAGCCTCATCTTTTACTGCAAAAAAAAATATAACGTCTGGCAGATAACTTGACCATAAATCAGCACAAGTCGGTGTGTTTTATTATTTTATTAAAAGCCCACCAATAGGACCCAAACAATACAAAGCCAAGTCGAAATCATTTATCGAACTTATGTGTGGGGTCTATACAAATTACATTTAACTCTTCACCAGCATAGGAGGTACTTAACTGAAGATGATATTACTATGATATTACTATGATAGTACTTTGACGCGAGTCACGCGTTTCGTGGCGATAAAATGTCAGAATTTGACAATTAATGACTGGAAAGTCGCGATTTTTCACGTTGACGTCGTCGTACTACCCAGGCTGGTAGTGGCATATTAGTTCCCATCTTAAATTGAACCTTATCATTTTGAGATAAAGTCCAAAACCACAAAATATATGCTGGCTCTACCTTTAAAGGGTTAATAGCTCACCTGGAACCTGGTAGCAGACGGCTGGTCCCGAAACCGCGACGGCTTCTCCACATCCCGGAAACTGCTCTTTGTCACCACAGTCTTCCGAGTCCTCGCTAGGCCGTCATTGGCTCCCAGCAGTCCCTCTTTTTCAGCCGCATTCTGACTTTTGAAGTGTAAGCCTGCTTCCATATCTATGTCTCTAGGAACCTCGGTCGGATACTGAATGTTCCCGTTGGTAGCAGCCATTGACTTGGCCGAGCTTATCTTCCTAAACCTCCCGATTATAATATCTTCTTCGTCATCTTGTGGGACGGCAAGACCGCCGGGTGTGTGTTCTTTACTCGAACCAGCGTCAGTCTTCATTGGACTCATTTCTATGTCCTTTTTCTCCGACGCCATGGTTGTGGTTATGATATGGATATTTTATAAAATAGAAAAAGAATACTAACACAAAGTGCACTAAAACATTCCAAAATGCATCTAAAAGGGCGGATAATATTCCTATTGGTTTAGGTTGTTGCGAAATTGTTTTCGTGGATCAAACCCGTTGTATCTCGGTTCAGGAAGATGGGGATGATTAGTGTAATATTTTTCATTCGCCTTTTTAGTAGGAAATGCTAATTTTATGTTATAAAATCACTAAAACCTACAGATTATTACAATTTGGCGAAAACAACTGAAAGGAAACACGTTTGTTCGACGTTCGACCGGTTTGACAACTGATGACGGACCGAATGAAACCGACCGTTACTTTCGTAGATAGAGTGGTTACTTTACTCTATGAATGAGTGGCTTTTTTAATATGAACTCAATATCAATAGTGATGCCAAATGCAGGGAAAATCACCAGAATGCCGGTATTAATGATTGATGCGTAATAGCCATTATCTGCCTGTTGCTCGCTGTATACAATATATTAATCAACAAAAATCTATCCACGTGAAGATGGTTCGATGAAGTCCGGGTGGCACAATTTTTATCTAAATAATCATTGAATACTTACTTCTAAGGTTAGACTAGAAAGTAAGTGTAAACAAATGGAATAGAATAGAATGCATTTTTTGACATATAGACAGAGGGTCGAGGCTCAGCATATTGCAACAAAGTCCATGCAGCAACGACCCTTAAAAACTAAAACGAAACTTAAATGTAGCAGAAGGGTGATAACCTTACAATAAACTATCACGTTTAACCTATGCACTAAACCAACTTAAGAGATCTACGAATATAAAAACAGCTCTTACAGCCTATTACGCATATGCACATGCATGGCTAAGCTAGGTACATCAGTGCATAATACCTTGGGGTAACAGTACTGATGCACCTAGCTTATTCATCCTCCAAAAAAGATGCATAAGAATTATAAACAACGTAGATTCAATGGAAAGCTGCAAAAAACACTTTATTAAACTAAAAATCCCTACACTTGCCTCCTTGTATATATTAGAAATATGTAAGTTTGTTAAAAAAAACCATCAGCTGTTCTCTCTCGCAAAAAAATCAATACTTTAAGCCTTTGAATTTAAGAAACCAACACAAATTAGCCATACCTACCTCAACGTTAAAACTGCATAGTTCATGTCTACATGCGATGGCAACTAAGATAACAATAAATTACCAAAGTATATTTTAGAAGAGATGGTATATAATATATTTGTAAATAAACTAAAAGAATATCTTATTAAAAAGTGCTATTATAGAATAAAAGAATTTATGGAAGAAAGCCATAGGTATTAATAATACATAATAATTAGTAGATGAAGCTGGTTAATGATTCTATTTGTGTCATATAGTTTTAAGTTAGCCTTTTAGTATTAAATAGGTATAAGTAACGGTGTCTAAACTAATTGTATTAAAAATACATGACACTCTTATTCTGTTTTAGAGCATAAAAATAATTAAGTACTTATTTTCCTATACGTAAGCTACTTATGTATAAAATTGCAGTGCCCTTACAGGGCTCATGTTGCGCACTATTATACCTATATATGTTAAGACCTATTCTGTACCACATGAAGCAATAAACTAACTTGAACTTGAACTACAAATTGTACCAAGAATATAATTTTACAATATACACTACATATTACTACTTATAACATGATATGTATCCTATCCAGTAGAAAATGGCGGTAGTTCGGAACGTCAAGCGTTTCACGTGCTTGTGAAGCGCCCCCTATTGGCGTGACGTGCTCCGACAGAGTTTCGGTGCCTATCGGGGCGATCCAACAGTCAGTCTTCGTTTGAGCTTCGCTGATTGAACACCTTGGAACTGTCTCTGGTTCCGTGATGAGTGCTATCAATTGGCTAATTAATTATTTACAGTGATTGAATAAAGTGTGAACCGATATTGGTGTTCTTTGCTTGGTTGAAACTCAAGGCCCTCAATATGTTTAAGGGTTAACCTCCTGAACCCCCGACACATTTAATAATAACTACATACATACGTATCATGCACACTATTTATATTATTATACACTACAAATGATAAATAATACTTGTAAAATTATAATTATACTTATAAATACTATAATATCTATAATTTATTATAATACAAACATCACTCTTCCATAAAAACGCGGTCCCGTACATGCTTCATTTTAGTTTTTATCGTAGTGGCCGTTTGTTGCAATCGTTGTGGTCCTTTATAAATAATTAATTAAGATAAGATAAGAATATTCTTAGTGTACACCAGGAAAAAACAAACAAATCATAATTACAAAGATACAGTACAATTGGCGGCCTTATTGCTTAGAGCAATTTCTTCCAAGTAACCCACGATTAACACTTTAATAACTTTTTTAAGAAGCGCCCAGAGCGCAGAGTTCTCGTTTGATACTTTTTATATTAATTAAAAGTGTTTTTTGTGACCTATTTAAGGGCTCCTAAAAATAATGACTGTAATAAAAGAAGTGCTAGTTCGCATTGTTGTGGAAATTATTTATTAGCCATGTAACAAAAATACATTCAAAAACATTTTTCCATTAAAAAAGTTCTTTCACCATAAATTAATTATCAAATAGATGTTTTCTCCCGTAATTTAACACACTTATTGACAAAAAAAAAATATTTAGGCTGTTTAAGTAAAACGCCGTACACTTAATATATTGATTTATAACAAAGTTGTCAAGGTGAACATATAGGCATACTAGCAAAGGACGTTAGAAATGTAATTTTTAACATGACTAGAGGTAAGTCACTAGGTCACGATAGCCTAAGCATTGAACATCTCCAACATGCGGGCCCGCACCTGGCCAGGGTTCAAGCTATGTTTTACACATTTGCCCTGTCGCACGCTCACCTGCCGGCTAATCTTATGAGGACTGTGGTGGTGCCTATTGTTAAAAATAAAACAGGTGATGTTTCCGATAAAAATAACTATCGACCCATATCACTAGCAACCATAATAGCGAAAGTTTTTGACGGCTTGCTTAACGCGCAACTCGATAAGCATTTGTGTGTTCACGATAATCAATTTTGCTTTCGCCCGAGATTATCTACTGAGAGTGCAGTTTTGTGCCTAAAGCAAGCTGTTAGATACTATACAAGCCGTAAAACAGCCGTGTATGCGTTCTTCTTGGATTTGTCGAAAGCGTTTGACTTGGTCTGTTACGACATCCTATGGGAAAAATTGAGAAAGGCTAATGTTCCCACCGCAAGAACTAACATCCTGAGACATTGGTACAATTACCAAACTAACAATGTAAGGTGGATGGGCACTTTCTCGGAGACTTATAGGATGGAGTGCGGAGTAAGACAAGGGGGTCTGACATCTCCAAGTCTATTCAACCTATACGTGAACGCGCTGGTCGAGGATTTCAGCGGCTCCAGGGTCGGCTGCCATATAGACGGAGTTGGCGTCAATAACATAAGCTATGCAGACGACATGGTGCTGCTGAGCGCCTCGATCGGCGGGCTTCGTACAATGCTTACTATCTGTGAGAGATACGCTGCTTCACATGGGTTGAAGTATAACGCAGTAAAAAGTGAATGTATGGTATTTGAGGCCAGGGTAGCGTGCTCGGATACGGTGCCTCCTGTTCGCTTGAATGGCATTGCTCTTAAGCAGGTAAAGCAATTTAAATATCTCGGGCACATAGTCACTTCTGACCTCAAAGACGATGCAGACATCGAGAGGGAGCGACGCGCATTGGCTGTAAGGGCTAATATGATCGCCCGCAGGTTTGCTCGATGCTCCAATGATGTAAAAATCACACTTTTCAGAGCATACTGTACATCATTTTATACGAGTAGCCTGTGGGAGAGATATACGCAAAAACAGTACAACATTTTACGTGTGCAGTACAATGATGCCTTCAGGGTGCTGTTGGCTGTAGTGCATCTGGCATGTTTACAGAGGCCCGGGTAGACTGCTTCTACGCTACTATGCGTAAGCGGTGCGCATCGATGCTTAGCAGGGTGCGGGCCAGCTCCAACAGCATCCTGAGCATGATAGCGGACCGCCTAGATTCGCCCTACATGTGGCACTGTGCCGGCATGCATGTGCCCGTTAATGTGTACTGATGAGTGTAATTTATAATATATTGTGTCTTTAGCTATAAGTACTAACATATATAGTTGTTAAGCCTACTAACTAAAATGAGTGTTACTTACTTGAGCAAATAAAGTTTATATATATATAAAATATTCTTGCTAAGCGCTACTAAATCTAGCGTATATTATGTCAAAAAAACGCTCTTGTTAATGCAACGTCGTGACAATCAATTATTTTTTATAGTCAGTCCTATGGTTAAGCCTCCAATATTTGTTCTTTTTAGTTGCATAATATATAATTTCTTGACATAATTATATAATATGGTTTTTATTTGTTTTACGAACCGATTCTCGATTACGAAAATAAACCACCACCGCAAAGATCCACTGGCGTGACCATAAGGCTTTTGTTTGACAGCCTAATCTGTACGCTGATATAATCGTATTCACGTATTATATGAACTTATTGAACATTTTTACGCATCTTTGATTTTTAGATAATTATGTGGGAACCGAAAAATAGATACGCAGCATAGGGAGAATTAGAACTGGCAGCACTAACAACGAATGAATGGGGATTTCTGCTCTTTATCGTTCATTCAGTTTCATTCAATTCAATCAATTTGTGTGTTTCACTCAGGGATGTTATATGTGTCATAATTATGGTACATGTACCATAATTCAGTTGTTCGTACCATGTACCATGATACATCCATTATGGTACGCGAAAGTACCATAATTTTGCCATTTTTTGATCACAAGCACTTTTGCATCACATATTTTCATCTTTCGCTTTTGCTGTTGACGAGTTTTTTTATATACCGATATCTAGCAACACAAAAAAATCATTCATTCATTTCGTTCAGTAAGTTGATAAGAACGTTCATATCTGTGATAGTTTTTGTAGTCTGTGGATTGTAAGTGAACTTTACAACAGGTGAATCTTCATAAAGTTGAACTTATAGTCTGTAAAATATAGCTTGAGCTCCGCGACAGCTGTCATCGAAATTGAGTCCATGAAGTTTTGAATTATTTCATAGAATATTTGTACTGCGAAAACTCCGTACTTACTGCACAGTTAGTGATGTCTAACCATTGTAGTATGCAAGTTTCAAACTTGCGATGATTTGGTGATGGATGATCCAAACTGCAGGTTTACTATTGGAATTGAACTTTATTTGTTTGAAAAAGATTATCAAATTTCATTAGAATTAAAATGATGAATATTGTTTTAATTAATACCTATCTAACAAAATACTGGTGTTTGCTCCGAACCTCCATGCTTCTGGGTTCTGGTCAGCTGCGTGCTCTATGGACAAGTTTTGTTTTTTATTGAGTGACGTTCTTGTTTATCCTGACGACCAAATGTTTGTTGGTATTCGATGAATTTTTCAAATTATTTTCTATTAAAGTATTTCATGCTTTAAATATGTAGTTGCTATGGTGAAATTGATTAGTTGAGTTAAAGTTGTTCCGTTTAGTTTGCATGATGCCAAAAATATCAAAGAAAACAGTTTGAACAGTGAATTCCGTAAGTTTGTAATTCGTTTGCGCGAATATTTCAGGCGCGAAAACCAAAACCCTGGTCCGCTTCTGCCATTAGAGCGAGTGTGTGACAGAGTTGCGGATGCTCTTGGTATTGGACGATCTACGGTGGTCCGTATTAGCAAAGAAAAGTACGGAGAGAAAGAGAATAAAAACTTCTTCCGTCACAGAGGTTGATAGTTTTGACGCCGCCGCAATCTACAACCACATATTACTCAAGAGGACAATTACCAGCATTAAGAAAATTGGGAGCGTCACTTAAAGAGGCAAATTATCATCATTGGCTAAAATTCTAAGAAATATTGGGTTTTCATATAAAAAGAGCGTAAAATTGTAATCAGAAACTGATTTAGGGATATTACGATACACCTCTACTTGAATAAAACTTTGTAAAATAATATTTCTCGTGTTTGATTTCATGTTTCCAAGTTCTCGAAAGTTCCATACATGTTATCACATACGCTCTAAGTGACATTTGATGTCGTCATTGTCCCATTCCTAGCCCTGTCAGTGTGACAGCTGTCGTGGAGCTCAAGCTATATTTTACAGACTATAGAAGTAGCGATTAGCACAGACTAAAAAGAAAAAAGCGAGTAGAGAATTTATGAAAATCGAAGAAATTTTAATACTTTAATTAATGGTACCTACCTAATTTATTTAATCCGTAAGAGTTTTCCTACCCGTACCTTATTTTTTTCAAAAATACCATAATTTTGAGCGTCTGGTGCCATAATTAAAAAGTTGACATCTAACATCCCTGGTTTCACTTCACTCTCATTCATTCAATTATTTTTAGGCGGCGGGGCGGCGAAGCGCGTGAAGCCGGTGTCTTTATTATTTCGACTTTATTTATTTGAAGTTTTTACAACTTTTACAATGGGTTTCGACGAAGGGCAGATCTTACTAGACTCTGAGAGTGGCATTTACATCCCCGGACAAATTTTGTATGGCAAGTTGCGGTTTCGGCAAGACAAAGTAAAAACTTTTCGAGGTCAGTATCTGGCGCCGCCAGCAAGGTCATTCAGCTAGACGGAACCTAGGCTAGCAATTTTTTTTTTCGTTGATATGCCATTATACTATTTGCATAATCCGTTGTGTTTCAGGTATTTCCGTGCAAGTCAAGGGTCATGCTCACGTCCACTGGGCCACTAGTCACTCGCGCAGAGTCAACGATCGTACTGAGCATTACACTGTGAACCACGACGCTGATGAGGAGTATTTCCGGGAGAAGCAGTACCTTGTTGGAAGCAATAAGGGTATGTATCTACTTGTTTCCCAAATTATTTGCCAAAATTTAAGCCCAGAATCACCCCAGTTTGAGAAAGGCTGGCTAGTCCGATAATAAATGATATTGATCAAACTGCATGCGATTGTAACCCTGTATGTCCCCACTGCTGGGGCACGGGTCTCTTCCTGCATTGCAGGAAGGTTAGGCCACACTCCACCACAGGGGCCAAGCCCGGGTTGGTGGAGGTTTGTAAGAAAGTGGCGGGCCTTGCTGTCTGGAGTCATCAAGCTGCCCATAAGGCCTCTGACGTCGCTTAACGACTGCCATTACATGACAGCCGGCACCCACGGCTTAACATGCCTTGCGAAGCATGTCAGATACACATCTAAAATTATTCAAATGACAGTATGTGGTATTACTACTAGAAATACACAATTATGAAACTTAGCAAATAAATTCTCAAGTACATACTGGGATTTGAACCCACATCCATGTGAGGCAAGCATTATAGTGCTTCCACTGTTTCTCTCCCTCATACTTTATACTTTCCTGCATTTACCTCAAATGTTTGATTCTCGAGGCCTCTAGGGCAATCGTTAATATGCTAATTAGCTTTTCAAGCTGTTTGGAGCAACAAAGTAACAAAGGTTTTCTCTCTTTAGGTGAACACCACCTTCAGCCGGGTGACCATGAATTCCCCTTTCAGTGCCACATTCCGACGCACTGCCCCTCCTCGTTTGATGGTTCTCACGGCTTCGTTCGCTACAAGATCAAGATTGTGGTGGACAGAGCGTTCAAAACGGACCAGGAGAAGGAGCTTATATTTCAAGTTAAAGCTCCGGTGGATTTAAGAGTCGACCCATACTGCAGGGTATGGATAGTAGTGAAGAAAAAGGCAGCAGAAAAAAAAACTCCACTGACCATCTTTTCTCAAATCATCTTAAAACATCTTATTTGTCAAATCTACATCTAACAACGACCTTTCTCAAATTCTATTAAGTGTAATACATTAATTGGTACCTGCCTAACAAGATTCCATGAGTAAAATTAGTCACTTAATTAAGTAGAAAATTAGTAACTAATGCTGCAGCCAGACATACAAATAGCACGGTTCATATCTGTAATGCAGGGTTTAGCCATCGCTAGTCTCAATAGTGTGCGTGCTCGCCTATGGCGAAAAGATATGATGATTTGAACGTGGCCGCGCCATTGGAGAACTGCTAAACAAAAGATTAGGTATGTAAAATATAGAAAAAATCCGACGATTACATTGAGACAAAACCCCACGCCAAAACTGTGAAAAACACATACATAATTGCCAAGGTCTAGATAAAAAAGTGTCGCAGAGGTTTGAAATAACTTGTAAAACTTGTGTCTCAATTTGTCAAATAGATTAAATTACACCAAACGAGTCCTGGGCTAATATTTTAGGCGCAATGAGACTAAAACCCCATGCCCAGGGCAACACGTAATCGCCAATATAATAGTAGAGGGAGACCGACCTGGCCACCACTCCACCAGTCGTATGTCCTTTAGCAAACTTGTGTGATCAAGTACTTGAGTTATCAGTAATAATAGCATAGTCATATTGATATGCATGCAGTCATAGAGTCTGTACAATATAAAATAACTTATCAGGAAGTTCACTTAATTCACGTAAATATAAAAAGCTTTTATGAAACAATTCATGCAAAACATTATTTTCAATTTACGGGAGTTGCCCTTTATTTTTCATACATTTTTAGATGGCTTGACTTCAATAGCCACTAATGATTTGTTTCATTGTTTGTTCAATAAGTTAACTAATAGGTAGTTTATTTAGATATTACGACTATCAGTTCAATTAAGACGTTGTACTCTCTGTTTAATGTTAACGGCATGTTAAAATATATTTTTAATGTCTTCTTAGAATGCAAAAGTGCGCCAAAAGCGGAATTTATCAAAGTAATTTTCACATTTTAAAATAAATTTAAATTAAAATTATATTCTATTTAATGCACTAACCCGTGCTAAGGACAATTTTAAAAACCTATTTAGAGGCAAAAAATTCCACCCATGCCGGGACTCGAACCTGTGACCTCTGGCTACCCGTGCCAGCGCTCTCCCAACTGAGCCAATGGGCGAGCATCGGCATCAGTGAAATTGCGAACCTCTTTACAATACTCAATATAATGAGGTTCGAAATTTCACTGATGCCGGTGGTCGCCCATTGGCTCAGTTGGGAGAGCGCTGGCACGCGTAGCCAGAGGTCACGGGTTCGAGACCCGGCATGGGTGGAATTTTTATGCTCTAAATAGGTTTATATTAGAATTACAATTTATTTTATTGCAGCATATTAACAGAGCAAAGTAGGATTATTTGTATCACAGCCAGTATTTTTAAAGTGATTTCCATAATTTTAAAGGGCCCAGAGGCTGTCCCATTTCAAAACCGCAAAGTCATCAAAAATCTGTTACGAAAGAGGTTAAACATTCTTTCGGACAAATAAAAGTAAATTTTGTCGACAGGAGCCAATGGAGTTTTCCTTCGATGACACGTACTGCAGCTGGTGTGTGAGTGCGGGCAACTGTGAGACCATCGTGAAGGTTCCACAGTCGGGCTTCTGTGTGGGCCAGACTGTGCCGGTCGAGCTCAGCTGCGCTAACAACAGCACCATCGATATCAAGAGGATTAAAATACACATTGTCAAGGTGAGCTATGAAGCTTTACTGCCATGCCAAAACGGCCATGGGTTCGACTAGGCGTGACGGCAGTATCAAATAATCTAAGATTAAGCGATATTAGGGGAAAGTACATATTATAAGGATTTAAAACACTGATTTAGTTAAAAAAAATTGATTGCCAATATCTATCTATAATATAAACATGAATCGCTGAATGTATTGGTAAGTGCAAATCTCTAGAGCAGCTGAAACGATTTCATTAATTCTTTTTTTTTTAATATTCCTTGGAAGTGGTTCTTACGGAGAGAAAAATAAAAAAATTAAAGAATCAACTGTTCGGCGGTACGAAGTTCGCTGGGTCAGCTAGTTTTCAATAAAATAAAAAAATATAATACTGCTCAAAGTTCATCAGTCAAAATGATTCAACATTTTGACTGAAACACCAACCACAACGCGTGACGTCACGCTTAGGTAAACATTGGTAAACTTCTCTGCTTTGTTGATTTGACGTTTGATGATTGTTTACCTATTATAGACGCAGATTCAGCGCCATGGCTTCAAGTACTACCTCGATCTGCAGAATAGGCAGTAATTTATCACCAATTTATTATTTTATTAATTATTAATATGCAAGTAATGGTGATTAGTTATTATCTTCAATCTGTATGCGTATAATTATTATACCTATTTATTTATATATTTATCTATGTATTATCGTTTGTGTAGGTTTATCATAATTTTTTATTGTTCAGCCCCTCCCCCCTATTCCTGTAGGTATAAGTTATTGTATCTTCCTATGTTTATGTAAGTTTATTATTGTAGTTCACCTTCTTTTCCTGCACTACCCCTTTGCGAGTCTCTTCAACACCAAAGGTTTGCTGGAAGAGAATGCTTCTTGTATTAAGCACGCCCTTGTACATTTACTCATGTAATTAGTACAATAAAGAATTAGAATAATAAATAAAATTATACTGCGAGCTGTTTTCTCACAGATTTAAAATAATTTTAGAAAATTGGTTGTAACCTTCGTGAAACTTTAGTTTTTTTCTGGAATATAGTTTTTGTTTTTAAATAATGTGTCCCCACGTTATGGAAGAGGATTTAAATATCTTTCCTCATGCCTATTCCACTGCAGGATGACTTACTTGATGTTTACTGTAACCATACTTCTTTATAAAAGCCTCCCGGCACAGCCTTGTAGTTAAGTTGTGTCCACATGCTGGTTGCCATTTCAACAAGAAATAGTTGTTTCACACTAGTTTAAATTCTTCCTTCACAAAGAGATAAAAAAAATATTAATTCAATATTTCCCAATTCGTGTCAAGACGTGACTTCAGAATCTTTATGTAGTCTGTGGCAGAATTTGTCGAGAATGGCTGGGTGCCATTTCAACAAGAAATAGTCTTTACTTTCAACCAGCACCTCTGTTTACTCACGATATTTTTTCTCTGTTTTCCGAGTAGAACCTACTCGGAATCTTCATTGAATAATATCTGAGTTGACCTTCCACAGACAACAACGTTTCACGCGCACTCCGCGCCTGGCACCAAGGTGGAAGAAGATGACGTAGTGGAGATAATCAAGGGCCCCATCCCCGGCAGGACCACTCGCACCTGGGTCCTCGACATGGAGATCCCGCTGATGGACCCCTGCAATCTTGCCGGCTGTCGCATCATCGATGTCAACTATAATTTGGAGGTAGATCGCGCAATGGGCGTGGCGACAGTATCAAATGACGACCTCTGTAACACAGCGGTAGCGTACCCGCCTACCATGCAAGAGAGGTCCCGGGTTCGTGAGGTTTCGGACGTTTACATGTTTGTGATGTCGTTGTTTCTGGTTCCCATGACACAGGGTATCCTAGTGTGGGGCCAGTAACAATGTATGTGCCTGTATTTAAATGTTATGTTATGTTAAATAATCAAAGATATAGTCGATTTCTAAATTTCTCAGAAAAGAGCGTGACTTAAGTATTTACTCTGTGAAATTCTCAGAAACCAGCCCATAGTCTTCTAAAAACGATTTCCTGCCACTATAACGGTTAAGCGTTGTTTTTTTTTTTCACTATACTCGACAGATCCCCAATGTGCGAATTCTATAGCATCCATCTACTGTGGACCGTCACCGCTAAAACCAATTATATTTGCAGGTGAAGGTGAAAACACCATCGTGCAACGAGGACTCTGAACAATCCTTCCGCGCTGTTATCGGCGACATAGCTTTAGACGACACCGTCACTCCACAAGTTGGCATGGTGTTACCTGGCTCCCAATCCAACCTGAACATACATCAAAATATTCCTCCCGAGGGCTACCCAATGGGACAGGTTAACGGTTATCCTCAACCCTCTTACCCTGGTAATCCTGGTGTGAATCCACCTTACCCTGGCGGCGTTGCCCCTTACCCCGGCGGTAATCAACCTTACCCCGGTGGCAATCAACCTTACCCCGGCGGTAATCATCCTTACCCAGGTGGTAATCCTCCTTACGCCGGTGGTAATCCGCCTTTCCCCGTAGGTAATCCGCCTTTCCCCGTAGGTAATCCTCCTTACGCTGGCGGTAATCCTCCATATCCTGGTAACAACTCTTACCCTGGACGTAATCTGCCATACCCTGGATCCAATTCTTCTCTTAACGTGCCATATCCCGGTAATCGGCCATCCAGTGGCAACTTTGGGCCTCCAGCCGTCACGCCACCGTATCCCGGATCTCTACCTATGCCTTTGCCGAGTGATCCGAGCAAATCGCCTGTAATTGGTTTTAGAAAACCAGAAGTGGCCCCGCTGCAGCCATTTACGACTGACGTAAGTAAAGTTTTTTTTGTAGCCTATGAATGTTCCACTCCTGGGCACAGACAGGCCTTCTCTCAGAGAGAGAGTATGGGCTTAATTACCATCGGAAAAACATCGTGAGAAAACCTGAGTGTCCCAAGTGTACAAATACCTCAGCCCTTGAAATTGCCAAGTAATATTTACGAATTTAGTATTAATCTGTAGTTATGTCATCGAGCCTAATCGCGATTATTTAAAAATTAGGTAAACATTAGTTCCCAAAATTTAAGGTAAGTATATTGAAACATTTTACTGTGTCTGTACGACAAAGATACATGTCTACAAAAAACTTACGAACATGTCTTACTAAATCTTTGTGTAACTAGACTAGAGACATTGATATTAAGACTCAAACGTTTAATACGTCCAGGCTCAAATATCGATACAAAAAGTCACTCAAGTGATTTTCTTCGACTAGTGTTACCCCGCTCGTATATTTTCAAGGAGCAATGCGTTTTTCTTTTATTATGTCTTCGTAATAGGAAGGGTCTGTAATTCCCCCATGGGATACCCATAGGGTTAATGCTATTACCCATAGCATTAATCGTTTGTTATTGTACAAGAAACAGGTGTATATTGAACGGGTCTAAAGGCGATTATTTATTAGGTAAAACGTAATTACCTTATTTCGACGTTCGTTTAATATATAACTATGTATGAGTATCGCGAATCATTAAGAAATACCTAGAAACTGGTGTTTATTAATTGGTAATGTTGTAAAAACCTATTTAGAGGCTAAAAATTTCACCCATGCCGGGACTCGAACCCGCGACCTCTGGCTATCCGTGCCAGCGCTCTTTTCAACTGAGCTAATGGGTGACTCACCGGCATCAGTGAAATTTCGAACCTCTTTACTCTATTCTCTGTTTTACGTACAGACAACAGTGTAATAGTGGTAATGTTGTTTCCAGCCCACGCCACTGAACCCTTACGCTAGCGCGTCGGCGCCTGCTCCGCCCGAAACGCCGGCGCCGGTGCAGCAGTCTCCGTTCAACCCTGAATTCATGAAAGACGAGAAAAAGTAGATCCGTAAGCAAACAGTTTTGACAAGAACGCCAGTCGGTTTAGCGGGAACACGTCGGATCACGGAGTAATTGTAAAAGTAGCCTCTGGCGTTTAATTCTCTTGTGACTTTTATAAGATATGGTAAATATCAGAGTGTAATCTAGTTTGAGTCGGGATTTGTGTAACTTTGCACTGGGGGAATATTCTCTGGACTGTCAAATCATACTTATTTTGGCACTTCGTAGTGAAATCCACTCGGTGGAAAGTTACTCAATAGGGGAGAGGCAAGGCAAATGTCATTGTGTTGTTTATTTAATGTTATGTTTAAAATGGCTGCGAATTTTGAAATTGGAAAAAGAAGTCGTTGAATTGTTTTACGAGATTTTTCACATGCAATAATACCCTCTTTTTGGGAAAGGCATGGGCACTAGACGAGCCTTCTCTCTATCTGACTACCTTGCTGGGTTGGTGCGTTGCGTAGCGGTTAAGAAGTCTGACTACCAAAACAGAGGTCGTAGGTTCCATTCAAACTGGAGGCTACTTCATTTGTACAAATGGAGATAGGCCACAGTATGTATTTCCATGTTTGTGATTTCCATGTTACCTTTTTACCATAGCACAGGGTATCCTAGTTTGGGACCAAAAGGAGTAATTGTGTTGGGTGGAAGTTAATGTATTATTAATTCAGTGGGACGTATCCAGGCTGTGTTCCGTCATCCAACAAGTTTTTGTATATTAATTAAAAAAAGGTTTGCAACGGAAACCATTTTGTAAAAAATTGTTTTCTATAATAGTGAAGCACATTAGTGTCGATAAAGTGGAGTATATGTCGGGTTATTCTGGGATGTGTGACATTTATTTTAGTACTAAATTGCTACGATTTATCGGAGGGAAAAATGCTAATCATATGTAAAAATTTCTTGTCACAGTGTCTGTTATCGATTTTTATGATTTTTTTTTAGTATGGTAGGTCTGAGAGTAGATCGTATGTTGTATAGAATCAGGCGTTACTTTGCGGAAATCCATAATAGCATTAAAAAGTTCAAATTACTTTGGTAAATACCGCCAAAAATCCCACAAGCACCATGCGGTTAGTTAATGCACCGCCCTCCCTCCCACCTTTTCAAGCAGAAGCAAGACACGAACACACCAACATCAATACTTGTGTGAGAAAACACGCGACGCGTTTCGCCTCTAACACGAGGCATCCTCAAGTCTCCTGTAGAGTAGATCTTAGGTTAATGTGGCAAAACAATATTTGCGAGGTCAGTTAGTTAATCAGAAGGATATTTTTCTTAACTATCCCGAAATTCGCAGTCATTTTCGAGGTAATTTTTAATGACAAAACTGTTAATTTTGAGTACCAGGCAGCGATTGAACATCTCGGCAAGCAGTTCGCGTTAAAAATCAATAAACCACTGACTTGGGAAGAAATTTTTGAGCGAAACTCCCAATAATTTCCAAATTGTTGCTTTATTGATCAATCAAACATTTTTATTTAAAACTACACAGAAACTGTGAATAATTGAACGTTACAAGCTAAACTAGGTGTCCATTTCAAAATCTAGATATTTTTTTATTGTCACTCTTCGTCTTTGTTAGCACAATAATTCTTCTTCGAGGCTCCCACCGCACTTCCTCCACTTCGCCGAAGTGGCCGCCGCACACCGTCGCCGGCTCCCATTGCTTGCTCTCCTGCTTAGGGCAAGCAGGAAGCAAATACAGGGCGTGTTTTCGTAACTTTGAATATTCTTGAATATAAGTTTAAAAACCTATTTAGAGGCTAAAAATTGCACCCATGCTATGGCGCTCATTAGGGGTCTCCGTGCAGTCTGTATGGAGACACGAGGGCTCTCCATGTATCTCTGTTCTTGGCCAGTGATGGTACCTCCAGCCAAGTTTTTCTCTTCTCCTTCGTCTCGGAGAGAACGGATCACAGAAATATTTTTTAATATGAACATACATAACCTCACGCCTGTATCCCAGAGGGGTAGGCAGAGACAAGGGACTGCTACTTGCCACGATCCTGACAGATCACCTTCGCTTCATCAACGTTCATAAGTCGTTGAATGCCCGCACGCCGGTTCCGGGTACTTTTTATCTTCCCCTTTGCTAATACATCCCCTATTTGGTCGATGTATGTCCGCCTGGGGCGTCCTTTACCAGTCCTTCCACTTACAATATATACCTACTTTAATTACTTTTTTGTAAAATCCATTTAATGTATTTCACTTTTTATCGAACTACCAGGTCGTGGTAAATTAGATCCTACTTTAAATTGTGCCTTATTAACCCTGAAATAAAGTCCGAAACCAACGAAAAGTTGTTACTAGGCTCTCTTTTAATTAGTTTTACTTTTAATTAATGACCTCTGTGGCGCAGTGGTAGCGCATCCGCATACTACAGGAGGGGTCCCGGGTTCTAATCCCGGCTGAGGACAAAAAAAACCCCCAGGTCTTGGATGTTTACATGTTTGTGATGTCACTTTTTCCTGGTTCCCACGACACAGGGTATACTTGTGCGGGGACAGAAGCAATGTATGTGCTTGTATGTAAATGTTATGTTACCCGTGCCTTGTCAAGGCTCGCCGGCTGACTGTCTAGTTAAATCGCTGCCTGAGATTATAAACGGGACATGGCTCCCATAAAACTTAAGTGCCTTATTCTACTCATAAATACTGTTACGGGCTAGGGTTCTGGATTTGGATGTAAAACACCAATGACAACTTCTTAGGATTTATTCACGCAGGGTCTGGTCTGCAGGTCTTCACGACACGAAGTCCACACGTAGATTCCAATCGCAGGTCCAATCGAAGTCCAATAGTATCGCTGAGGTCGTAGGTTATCGCTCGTATCGCAGATATGTTCACTCGAAGTTCACTCTTCGCACTTCCAAACGGAACTGACAGCGCGCCGCGGCGGCCGCTATTTATATCCGCCGGCCAGGGTTCTAGAACATTCTCGTAACTACGTACCTACACTCGGTACACGCGGCAAGGTCGCTCGAACAGTTACTCATTTAAAGAGTTTTGCACCTTACGCTAGTGGACATACGAGTCATTATTGTTTGCAGCGTTTATTGTTTACTAAAACGCAGCATGCGGCGACTATTCTAGATGGTTCGGGACAGGACCGCGACACTGCTCCCCTCTTAGAGATGCTCGTCCCGAGCATCTTCATTACTGCCGTGATAAGGAGCTAAGCGGTCGATGTGAACCACTTTTAGTGCACCTCTTGGCTGCCGTTTAATTCGGTACGTCACGTCATTTAACCGAGTTACCACTTTGTACGGTCCCTCCCATCTTGTCTGCAATTTCGGAGATTTTCCTTTTCGTCGAGTTACATTGTGAAGCCAGACTAGTGCTCCTTCTTCGAAGCCGCTTGTATTTGCTCGGCGGTCATACCTAGTCTTCATCTTTTCACTTGACTCCAATCCGTTTTCCCGTACTATGGCATGAATCTCTCGCATTTTCTCACGTAACTCGGAAATGTAGTCGTGTAGAGAACGTGAGTCGTCAGGAGGGCCTCCAGTCAGCAGATCTACTGGTATTCTCAGTTCTCGGCCAAAATTTACACGCGCCGGGGTTACCTTCGTGCTTTCATGTTCTGCCGTTCTGTAGGCCAGAAGAAATGGCGGTATGTATTTGTCCCAGTCTCTCTGGTGCCTGTCAACGACTTTTGCTAAATGTCTCTCAAGTGTTTGGTTAAATCTTTCTACCATGCCGTCAGATTGAGGATGATATGGGGTGGTCCTAGTCTTATGCATTCCCAATATTTTGCAGAGTTCTTGAAATACTTGAGACTCAAAGTTCCTGCCTTGGTCGGAGTGTATTTCCAAGGGCACACCAAACCGGCAAACTACTTCCTCAAACAACTTGGAGGCAACAGTCGTGGCTTCTTGATTGGGTATGGCGAATACCTCTGGCCATTTAGTGAAGTAATCCATAACTACCATGAAATACTTATTTCCTGATTCCGTTACTGGGAACGGTCCAGCCACATCAACTGCAATGCGTTCCCATGGCGCACCAACGTTATAAAGTTGCAGATTTCCTCGGCTTCTAGTTGGTGGGCCTTTCACCGCGGCGCAAGTAGCACACTTGCGGCACCAATCTTGCACATCTTCTCGACAATGGAGCCAGTAAAACCTTTCTCGAATCTTTGTTAAAGTCCTTTTTACGCCCAAATGTCCACCTGACACGCCGTCATGTACTTCACGAAGGACATCTTGTACCTTATCTCTTGGGACAACTATCTGAAGATGGAACTCTCTGCCGTTAGGTTTCTCCCATTTTCGGTAAAGTATTCCGTTCCGAAGAATAAAACTGTCCCATTGAGCCCAGTATGCCTTGGTGACAGCACTAGTAGGAGCGACTTCGCACCATCTTGGCTTGTCCTCGCCTCGTTTCTTCCATGCGACAATGAGCCGTACATCTTCGTCATCTTCCTGTGCTTCTTTCATCGCCTCATCTTCCCAAGATCTCGATGGACTCATTCTTGTCAATCTCAATGGCAAATCCTTTGTCCCTTGTTTGGCACAGTGCTTGCACTCTTCAGGACTCTGCCTTCTTGTCAAATCGTTCCCATTGCATACTTGCGAGAATCTGGTTACTTGGGCTTTCTCTGCCCCAGCCAGTACTCGCCTCGGAATCCTAGCTTCGTTTCCCTGATTCACAGTGGAGGCCGGAGCGTCATGGTTCTTTACTAACTCTTCAAAACGCTGCTCCATTTTGTTGAGACGCGCAACCAGTCTGTCATCTGTTTTGGTCAGTTGCCTCTCCTTCTTAGGACACGTGAACTGCAAATGCCCTCTTTCTCCACACTTGTAACACATGGGCCCGGAGTTCCTCTTGGCCGGTGTCTTGTTCTCTTTGACCTCTTTCGTAACTTCTCCAAGTTTATACCCTTGCCGGATATCATGACGCACGGCTTCAACTTCCAGGGCGTGTGCCAGAGCTTCTTTTAATGAAGAATGGTGGCGAAGCTTTACTGCAGCCCTAATATCAAGATCCCTAATTCCGTCGACGAAGGCTTGCAATATATTCGTATCCACCATTTTACTATCAGCAGAAGGGTACGCCTTTCGAACCAGCTTCTCAATTTCCAACGCCCATTGTTGAAGTCCTTCACCCAGGCGCTGAGTCCGGTCGCGTAGCTGGGCACGAAAAACGTGTTCCAGGTGTCGTTCCCCGTATCTAGCCTCAAGTGCCTCCAGCAGATCTTTGAACTCGCTGCCTGAGGTGGGCAGTGCCTCCAGGACAGATAAAGCCGAACCTCTGAGCGCGACGGTGAGGGCTGTCAGGCTCTGTTCGTCCGTCCACCCGTTTGAAGCAGCGACAGTCTGGAACTGCTGTCGGTAGGCGACCCAAGATGTAGTACCATCGTACGGAGGCACCTTCACTTTAGGCCCCTGGCTTATGCTGACAACTCCGCTCGATGTAACTCCAGCAGCTTTTATACGCCGAACTTCCTGCTCTAGTCCAGTGAGGCCGTTTTTCAGACTTTGTAGGTCCTCCTCTAATTTGGTAACCCGTTCGGTCACTACCTCTACATGTTCATGTAGCTTAGCGACCGTATCACTGAACTTTGTAACGGCAGAAAGGATCACCTGTTGATCTGCCTTCTGTTCTTCTCGCAGGCCTCTCTGTTCTTCTCGCAGGCCTCTTTGTTCTTCTCGCAGGCCTCTCTGTTCTTCTTGCAGGCACTGCATCTGCTTGCTCTGTTGTTCTTGCAGGCACTGCATCTGCTTGCTCTGTTGTTCTTGCAGGCACTGCATCTGCTTGCTCTGTTGTTCTTGCAGGCACTGCATCTGCTTGCTCTGTTCTTCTCGCATGCCCTTCAACATTGCCATCAGGCACGACATATCCAAAACCTCCATTGTACGTGACGGAGGTTTAATGTCTTCGGTGGGCGTGGCCAGGTGGGCGTAGCTACGAGGCGGAGCCTGTTGGTCGGTTGGTGAAACCTGGTGGTCAAGGCCGGTGGGCGGAGCCTGGTGCACGGGGGCGGTGGGCGTGGCCTGGTGGGCGTGGCCGGTAGGCGGAGCCGCTGGGCAGGTATGCTGTGTCTCCACTACGCGCGTGGCCTGGTGGGCGGGGCCAGGGGGCGTGGCTTGGTCGGTGGGCGTGGCCTGGTGGGCGGGGCCAGTGGGCGTGTCCCTATGGCCAGTGGGCGTGGCCTGAGGGGCAGTGGGCGTGGCCTCCGCAGCACTTCTGGACCTGGTCCTCACTCCAGAAGTATCCTCTCTCGGAGTCAGTGGCATCTCCAAATCCCCAATTCTGACACCAAATGTTACGGGCTAGGGTTCTGGATTTGGATGTAAAACACCAATGACAACTTCTTAGGATTTATTCACGCAGGGTCTGGTCTGCAGGTCTTCACGACACGAAGTCCACACGTAGATTCCAATCGCAGGTCCAATCGAAGTCCAATAGTATCGCTGAGGTCGTAGGTTATCGCTCGTATCGCAGATATGTTCACTCGAAGTTCACTCTTCGCACTTCCAAACGGAACTGACAGCGCGCCGCGGCGGCCGCTATTTATATCCGCCGGCCAGGGTTCTAGAACATTCTCGTAACTACGTACCTACACTCGGTACACGCGGCAAGGTCGCTCGAACAGTTACTCATTTAAAGAGTTTTGCACCTTACGCTAGTGGACATACGAGTCATTATTGTTTGCAGCGTTTATTGTTTACTAAAACGCAGCATGCGGCGACTATTCTAGATGGTTCGGGACAGGACCGCGACAATACCAACAGTTTACTATTACACAAACAAGCAAAGTATGAAACAGCTTCATCTCATGAGAGTTTGTATTGACGAGTAGAATAATCCTCTTCTGCAAAATGCTAAAATAATTGTCAAAAATTGGTGCTGCTGAGGTCTGTACTACCTATAAATTTAACTTGTGCTACTAACGAAAATTCATTTACATTGCAAAGGCCAATAATTTACAGATTAACAACTAGGACGAGTTGGATAAGCAATGTACTTTGAACTGTCATAATAATTGTAGTTTTATGGAAACGGCCCAGGCCTTTAAGTCCCTCCGGAAGGAATAAAAATACTACAATTTAGCATAAGAATTAAGCCATATTTTACCTTATTAATAATCTTTCAATATATTTACTAGAGTTTACTCGACATTATTTTCTTATTTTTTATAAGCATATGAATCTACCGTTGTTTTGCGCAATTTTATATGAATTTACTGTTGCTTAGTCATAGATTAAGATAAGTATATTCTTTATTGTACACCAGAGCAAGGAATTAAGGAATATATAATAGGTAGCTAGTGTGGTGGTCCTTACAGTCACTACTGTTTGTTCAATAGTCGCACTTATGTCTGCGCGGTAAGAGGTACTTTGGGGTAGCAGCCACGAAAACCTCCGTACAGTCATACATAACACCTGGCCCTAGATTCTATCAATGCATTGTAACGTGGCGATTTCATTTCATTGCTAGGCGACATTTTAGGCGACAATGGTGTAAGGAAACACGTGACGCGTCCATTTATGTCCTTAAAATGTAATGCACTAACAAGATTATGGCCCTGATCGTGTGGGGACACGACCAGGGCCATAATGACCCTCCTACTAAATCGTCTTACGTAATAGACCTTAAATCAATAGCCCTTAAGAATTTAGACTAACTGGATGTAGTCAGTTTCATTAAAACGCGGAGCCTTACTGAGGAAAAGAAGCGCTCACGTTGAGAACGTTTATTTCAATTAATGTAATGACTCTATGTTTAACGCTAAAGTGTTAGACGGAGTTTACACGTTCAGACTGGCGCCAGTCAATTCCATCAGTCTGGTTAGACTGATTGTCGGCAGACTTGATATTCGAATATTTTGATGCTTTATGTCTGGCATCACTCTAAGCTTGATCAAGGTCACGGACTGAACTGACGTCAGTCTGAACGTGTAAACTCCGTCTTATAAAATGTTCTTTGTACTATAGTGTTTTGACTCTACTACATGATCTCTGCCGTTATATATATTTAAGAATTATTTTAGATTCATAACACGCTGGGCATCAGCTTCGCGGTTTGCAGAGACAAAAAAAAAACACATCTCATATGGATGTACAGTCGACAGGGGTTGAACCTCAACCACACACACACACGTTCATGCATGAATATATACATTTTACTTTCTTTCTATATAAATATTACTAACATTGTAATTTTTAATACAATCTTAAAATGCTGGTGATATGCCGAATAAGATACTGCTGGAAACCTAAGATACAGATCTTTTGCTCTAGTTAAGGCTCCAGTCTTTCCACTTAAAGTGGATTCTGTTCCTTTTTCAATGATATTTTGTATACGAATGTAATTTGTGGACAGAAAATAATCAAATATCTTTACATTTTTGTTGCAATCTAGTCCGTAACGTCACTAATTAGAGCACGCACTGCACGTGCGTAAAGCCTTTGTGCTGTCGACTGTACCATCCCTGGACACGAATGAGAAGGCGCTGTTGACTGTACGGCCACTCATGTAACGAAACTTTACAGTACCGGGTATCGATGACTGTAATTATGCCTTATCTTATAGTTATAAATAACAATATACCTTAAGTGCAGTTTATAAAGTCGTAGACGTAAGATACGTATTATTGTTACCAAACTATATACCGTTGTTACGAATATAACATAAATACCTCAAATGCCTAGGAGTACAAGCCTTAATTAAACCGTTCGCACAATACTCTGGTTTCTCACAAAATCCTGGCGTCTAGCCTTTCCAGCCCTTTATTATTATTAAAATTCTTTATTTTATAACACGGGCGAGCATAATGCTACTTAGCATTAACTACCAGCTAACTTAATTATGTTACGTGCAGAGTATACGATGAACGATGTCTTGACGGGATGATAGACATCATTTAGTTTTCTGTTGTGCTGAGCAACTGTAAGAGCTTGTTGCGAAAAATTATGAATTGGCGATAATTCGAGAAAATTCGCCCTCAAATATCAGCGTTTGATGCGTCTCAGTGGAAATTGAACGTGTCCTGCAGTGATTCGTATACACTGTGTACGAACTCTATACAGTTGTAGCAATCCTCATGGAACAGCTAATATTTTTTCGTGATTTTATAGTTTCCTCTGTTGTAACGGTACGTTTGAGGAGCGGGGGATCTTTTGACTGCTTATGTTGTGTGTGTTTGTGTCTAGGCTTTTCTTACTATTTTATTGATTCTTCTTTACATCTATAAGTTTGGGAATGTTATACGCGTTGCAGTTTATATATACAATATATATTCTTACAATCAACCGTTTAGCCAGGAGAAAAGGGTAACGTCCTATAAAAAAAGAAGCTTAATAGTTAAGCTTTAAAAATGGATCCCGTGTCGGATTTTATTTGGGCACGGAACTCTGTAGACTGATGTATAGACGACAACGACATAATGTGGTGTGAGTTTTTAAACTCATTATTACTATAGAGAAAAGAAAAGATAGAGAACATTAATGAACGCGATAAGATTATTCAAACTTGTTACCAAAGTTTTTAGTTTCCTATCACTTCCTTGTTCCAACGACCATCCTGGGGGGCCAATCGGTATGTGGCCTACAATAATAAAAATTCTAAATATATATTAAAAATACCTCCATTGTACGTGACGGAGGGTCACGTACAATGGAGTGTCTTCGGTGGGCGTGGCCAGGTGGGGGTGGCTAGGAGGCGGAGCCTGTTGGTCGGTGAGTGGAACCTGGTAGTCAAGGCTGGTGGGCGAGGCCTGGCGCGCGAGGTCAGTGGGCGGGGCCAGTGGGCGTGTCCCTATGGCCGGTGGGCGTGGCCTGAGGGGCAGTGGGCGTGGCCTCCGCAGCACCTCTGGACCTGGTCCTCACTCCAGAAGTATCCTCTCTCGGGGTCAGTGGCATCTCCAAACCCCAATTCCGACACCAAATGTTACGGGCTAAAATCAATTCCACCAACTTAGTAAATTGACGTTTGCGGTGTGACCAGTTTATGACAGAAAAATAATAGGGATGTACACAATCGACATAAAATATAGACTTAGCTTAATATATTTTTTTTTAAATTTATCCCACAACTCACGAAAGCTATGTAAGACATGATAAATACAAACTTTTTTAGTGATTTATATATAAAATTTTCTTTACTAGAAAATTTGGTGTTTATTAAAAAATAATTAATAAATATTCATGGACATATTACACAAATCTCATTAGCCCTATACTAAGTACAACTAAATGACTTGTGTTATAGGTGCTAACTCGACGATATATTTAATACAATACATAGATAACATCAAAGACCCGAGACAAATTAGGGCACAAGTCAAGGGTCATGTCGGAAGAAACAATAAAAGCTTTAAAATGAATGAAGTTAAAAAACTATTTGAAGATTATATTTGGTGACACCTTAATGCTGGGCGGACTCAAAAGAGCACACGAAAAAAAATTAAGATAAAATGACGAAATTAGATCATTTGATTGACGATGTCGTAGATACGTAATTATATAATTCATGTAAGCGATTCAGATACTACGTTAATATCGTCCGATTCAGAATAAAAGTATAGAACCTTTTTTACTAGAAAATGTGGTGTTTATTAAAAAATAATAAATAAATATTCATGGACATATTACACAGATCTCATTAGCCCTATACTAAGTACAACTAAATGACTTGTGTTATAGGTGCTAACTCAACGATATATTTAATACAATACATAGATAACATCATAGGGTAACACATAGGGCACAAGTCAAGGGTCATGTCGGAAGAAACAATAAAAGCTTTAAAATGAATGAAGTTAAAAAAACTATTTGAAGATTATATTTGGTGACACCTCAATGCTGGGCGGACTCTAAAGAGCACACGAAAAAAAATTAAGATAAAATGACGAAATTAGATCATTTGATTGACGATGTCGTAGATACGTAATTATATAATTCATGTAAGCGATTCAGATACTACGTTAATATCGTCCGATTCAGAATAAAAGTATAGAACCTAAAACCTCTTATTTTATTCTAAATTCAATTTGATTTTCATATAATATAAAATCAATAATTGAATAATGAAACTATATTTTCATTTTCAGTTTGTTTTCTTGCAGATTTTAGTGTAACTTAATCATTGTATTAATATTGGGTTTTTCAGGCTTACCAATCATCAGGCTTTAAATTCGGATTAAGCAGAATAAATAGATTATTAATATGTCATGAGAATATTTTAAATTATTCAGGTTACATCCTGTGAAAATTACCTCATAATTATAATACTTCCGTGATTTTTCATCGACGACAGTACTAAGAAAATAATTGATTATGTTGTTAAATCTATCGACTAAAGCACATCACTATTTTAGCTGGCAACTCTTTTTCGCTAACACGAAAATTCTGTCAATTTACTAAGTTGGTGGGCTGAATTAGAGGGTTCTAGATCTGGAGGTACAACGCCAAGGACAACTTCTTAGGATTTATTCACGCAGGGCCTGATCTGCAGGTCTTCACTACACGAAGTCCACACGAAGATTCCAATCGCAGGTCTAATCGAAGTCCAATAGTATCGCTGAGGTCGTAGGTTATCGCTCGTATCGCAGGTATTTTCGCTCGAAGTTCCCTCTTCGCTTGTTCAAACTGAACTGACAGCGAGCGCGCCTGGCTGCAAGCAAGGGTTCTCGAACATTCCCGTACCTACGTACCTACACTCTGTACACGCGGCAACGTCGCTCGAACAGTTTCATGTCAGAGTTTTTAACCTTATGCTAGTGGACATAGTATGTCCACTAGCATAAGGTTAAAAACTCCAATTACGGTCATTATTGCTTGCAGCGTTAATTGTTTACTAAAACGCAGCATGCGGCGACTATTCGATAGGCTTCTAGAAGGCTCTATTCTAGATGGTTCGGGATAGGACCGCGTCATTATGTATTCAACGTAAGGAGTGTTGGTTGAATGTCAATGTAGGTACAACGTTATTTCTTTCTTCGGGTGGAGTTTTAGTGGAGAAAAGACAGCGAGAAAAAACTCATGATCTTAATTCTAACGTATTCTGATCTTAAGTTGGTTCGAGTGCCTTGATAGTAAAATGAGGACGTGGTAATAATTTTATTGAATGCAATATTTTCTTATCTTTTGCGTGGTTTTAAATACTTTTTTACTTTACGAAAGTTTTTTTGGGAATATATTAAACTTCATCACAAAATAAACAATGTTGTATGTACTTTAAGTACGTATCGCATTTATTTATTTGTCAAGCAACAATATATCATTTAAAATATCTTGTAGGTAGTTACAAAATTAAGGACACTTATTTAATAAAAACATATAAAACTTAATGTCACAAATATAACATGTAGGTAGTAAGTATAAAAATAGTAAAACTCTGCCAGCTTTTTGTACGATAAACGTACTTGCGTCGCTCGACATAAGAGCTTCCCACAAGTAGCCAGAAATGAGGACTGCCTTAAGGCGTTTAGGGGCGGTAACTAGCGCCACCAATGGATACAAATCATAAATTAGTTTTTTAGACAATACATTATTTTAGTCAATACAATACAAATTAGACAATACATTTTTATCAAAAAGTAAATTTGAGAAATCTTTATATCTGTGGTAACTATTTTTGGAGCTACAGCCTATAAAGTAGTGTTGCAGCCATATTTGCCCCTTTTCGATATTACAGATGGCGTTGTGTAGTCTAGATCGCGCAATGTAAATACATTGTTTAGTCATATAATGGACAAGATATTAAACCAGTTCTAACATACTGACGCAAGGGAGACAAACTTTTTGCCCCTTCAGAGAACAAAGTGTAACTTCTGCCCAAGCATATGAAATGGCTTTTGATTTTTTAAACCAAAACACAGGAAGGGACTGTTTCAGTCTTTTGGATTGGGTACAAGCAATAATTGATTGCTTCGAGAAAGACACTCTAGTTTTATTGACATGTAAAGAAAAAAGTGAGGACGTCAAGATACTTGATCCAGAAACTAAACAAAGAATAACTAAAGAGAAGAAGGTCCTCAAGGTGGAAAAAACGAAAATCACTGGAAAAGAGGAAGTAAGAAAAACAATGCAAAGATTGGTGTGCAGCTTTGCCTCTTATATAAAACATAAAGAAAGAGGGAAGAAAGACAGGAGAGCTATTGCGTCGGCTACTATGCTGTTAAGGCCTTTCTTACACATAATAGTAAGCTTTCATTTGGAACTGTCAAAAGATCTTCCTGGATCTCTCTATAGGTGGAGAGGAGAAAAAGCCAAAATAACTTAAATATGGAGGTAACATCCCTAGACACAGACTTGGCCACCCATGTTTCTCAAGGGACTGAAGACGCCACTAAATGGAATGAATGCCTTTCACCTGCTATCTTTTATTTAATGCACCACTACTTGTTTGATGTATCTTCAAGACTAGAGAATTGTGTGCCAATGGCATCAAGAATGGGCAAGATATTTTGCCTAGTTGCAAAATATGGTCATTTGTTTCAGGCATGGAAAATGATACAAATAGGGCCCGGTCCTATAGCCAAAAACAACAAAAACTATACCAGACTTGAATGGAAAGACGAGCACATACAATCGATGAATAAGAACACTCAAGCATGGTATCTGAAGTTGAAAGATAAGATAACGAAAGATCGAAGGTATCTTATGTCTAGCCCAGGCATGCTTATGGGAATGCTAAATGCCGCCAGTACAACTGTAGGGCTTCTTCCAATGAATTTTAACATGCAAAGAAACACAATGAAAGTCGTATGCATGAGATCAAGCGATGATTCAACCACAAAATATTTGTCGAACAGCGCTGAGAACAATGTAAAAATGTGTAATTAAAACAAACAGAACCTGTCTCTCATTGGCATAGACTTAAGCCCTGATAAAACATTCTTCCTACCTGAGGGTATTGCAGAATACACGTCTTGGTACATTGACGGGAAGTTTGTTTCACAATACGGGACAGAAGTCCCTAGTATTAGACCTCAGGGAAAAAACCCATAAGATGATCTATATGCATTTGCGAAAGGAACATCCACTTTACTTCAGACACTTATGATCAATCACCTAGGGGCAATTGCGAGACTGAGAATTGGAATTGCAGCTTTTAAGAGAGTGTGGAGAATGCCTGAATATTCCACCAACATGAGAAAAAATATATCCCTTCAGGTACAAATGATAGAAGACAGGGGTGAAAATCTGTGGAATTGCACTAATTGCCATTTAAACGAAATCTCCATGAAAAAGAGATTGGTTCGTACTGAAGAAGAAAAATCTTATCTATATAAGATAACAAATCCTGAAAATCCTTTCTGTGACTCAATCAACGAGGAACTCACATATTCAAAGGAGCATGGGTGCCTAACAGTCGACACTGTTGAGACTCCTAATTGCGTTTTTCGGTACTGTAAAAGATCCAATAGGAGCTTTAAAGGGAAAGGAAAGAAATCACAGGCTGAGAAGGAAAAGGCTTGTGCCGCTGTCTACAATCTAATATCTTTAATAGACCCAATAGTCTCGCTTGAATTTCCATCCACATCCGTGTCTATGCGAACCCATTTGATTTCTACAATGGTGACCATGGCAGGGAGAATGAACCTCTCAGAAGATGAGGAGTTGTTGGTAAAGAGCGCTTTGTCGGTTCTTGGAACTTGTACCAAATTGGACAATGAAAACACTGATGATTTCTGGGATAATGAAGAGATGTACTAACTTCAATTCAATTAAGTTAAATTGTGGTGTAAATAAATATGTTATGAAAAAAAAACATGCCTTCAGTTATGGATTCATTGTATTATTTTATGTAGATAGCTGTAAACAGTAATAGGTAGGTCGGCGCCTGAACATTGTCCTTCGAGCCGGATATTATATTATATTACAGCAGTGGTGAAGAGCATGTGTGGAAATATGTTAACGAAATATCACATGCAAATAGACACAGTAGTAGATAGGGTAATGGACAAGATATTAAACCAGAGTTCTGGCATACTGACGCAAGGGAGACAAACTTTTTGCCCCTTCAGAGAACAAAGTGTAACTTCTGCCTAAGCATATGAAATGGCTTTTGATTTTTTAAACCAAAACACAGGAAGGGACTGTTTCAGTCTTTTGGATTGGGTACAAGCAATAATTGAGTGCTTCGAGAAAGACACTCTAGTTTTATTGACATGTAAAGAAAAAAGTGAGGACGTCAAGATACTTGATCCAGAAACTAAACAAAGAATAACTAAAGAGAAGAAGGTCCTCAAGATGGAAAAAACCACAATCTCTGGAAAAGAGGAAGTAAGAAAAACAATGCAAAGATTGGTGTGCAGCTTTGCCTCTTATATAAAACATAAAGAAAGAGGGAAGAAAGACTTGGTCATGGAACTAAAGAGGACAAGCAGGCCGAAGTGACTACTTGCCAGTACAAAAGAAGAATATTTTGGCACGCTCCGGTATGTGTACACAATTCTGTACAAACAGGGTTGTATAGAATGAGAGGCACAAAAGAGAATCGACGGTGCGAGAAGGAGTACGCAGACCTCAGACATAGGGAAGCGTGCCTCAAGAAAAAGAAGGTTGGATCAAAGGTTTTCTATCTTCCATCATCGGTCTTGTTTGAAGTTAGTAGTCAGAGTTATGGTCGAGTTCAGAGTCCAATTATAGTGATATCGTGGAATGGTTCTCTGAAAATAATTTGTTAGGTTTGTAGCACTCATGTGTGTTTGCTCAAGTGGTTAAATGAAAATATTATTTTGACAACTGTTTAGATTTCTTTAGTTTAGAACTTGATTGTGACTTAGGGGTGTGCACTGAATA
This sequence comes from Yponomeuta sedellus, assembly GCA_934045075.1. Taxonomy (NCBI): domain Eukaryota; kingdom Metazoa; phylum Arthropoda; class Insecta; order Lepidoptera; family Yponomeutidae; genus Yponomeuta; species Yponomeuta sedellus. The sequence continues at coordinate 21,610,799 of OW203734.1, read as the reverse complement.
TTTCAAGTTTTGTTTTATGTTTTCTACCATTTATTTAATTGTACGTTGTGTTACAATAAGGTATTGTAAGTTGTTTAGTTAGGTGTTTCACATTGTTACTTGTAAATGGTAGTTATATTTTTAAAGTTTTAGTTAATCTTAAGTGTTTATGTTAAGTTTGATAACCATTCTGGCCATAGGGGGGAGTATGTTGCAGCCATATTTGTCCCTTTTCGATATTACAGATGGCGTTGTGTAGAAAGTCTAGATCGCGCAATGTAAATACTTTGTTTAGTCATATAATAAAGGTTTTATGGTTATAAAAACTTGCCTTCAGTTATGGATTCATTGTGTTATTTTATGTAGATAGCTGTAAACAGTAATAGGTAGGTCGGCGCCTGAACAAGTAGTATAAATATCCTAGGACTAATCAAGACGCAGAGGACGGTCAAACAAGTGCGAACGAGACGAAATCACGAAACATCGGAAAAAATAAGTTGTTTTACACGATATTCGACTGTATACTCATAGACATAAAGATTACTTTATTGTATCACAGACCAAAACGAACGGAACGAGCAAGGAGCCGACGACGACGTCGCAATGATCTCATTACGTTCTAGGCTCTATTAGTATAGCACTAAAGGACATATCCGCGTCAAACAATCTAAGGACTGGTCTCGCGACGAACAAACGCTGGCACTGCTTTAGAGTCGCTGGCACTGCTTTAGAATGAAACATAAAACGGTCCTATCGTCGCGGAACATAAAACGGTCTTATAAAACGGTTCGTCTTTGCAACGATCACGCCTATAGGACTTTAATCGATTTCCGCGAAAAACGGCGGTTTTTGACGGAAATCGATTGAAGTCCTAGATTGTTGATCCTAAGTTCTAGACTGTAGGTTCTAAAAATAGTTATCACAGTTGTTAAGATTTCTCATGTTAATTTTTAGATATAAACGTGTTATTAAACAAGTTATGATTTTTATTCCATTGGTGGCGCTAGTTGGCGCCCTTAAGCGCCATAAACATAAAAAATATGTTCTTACCTGTGCAACATTATACATTGCGTCTTATGAAGTAACAACAAAGTACACAAATCTTACTCTAAGAGAAAGCAGATTTCACCCTCAAATTTTGACGCGCAAAGATGAACGCAATAATTTTCAGTTGTCAAGGCGGTTTGGGGTGCTAACTGGCACCACCTATGGAATAAAAATCATAACTTTTTTTCTTTCTTATTTGCTAAGAATAAGTGTAATGTAGGAAATCCCGGCGGAGACTGAAAAACAGCATTAATGCTGAGGCTCCGATCATTTCAAAGGTGTGAACTAAATATGTATGTATTCTTATCATAAGCACATTTTTACTTTTTAATAAAATTATTTTTTAAATTTTTATAATACGTAAAAAAAACGTAAAGTGTCATAGTGTTTAAGATTTATGATGTTTAATTTTTGATTATAAAACAAGTTATGATTTTTATTCCATTGGTGACGCCTTAATGCCAGCGCCCTACTCCTCACTTGACTATTCGTATAAAACTTGCATGTTTGGCACCTTTGACAAAGAATAGCAAGTGTCGAGAATATTATTTGACATTAGTATTGGCGTGAGGCTTGGGGCATAATTTATAGTAGTCGCGTACTTATAGCTAGCATTTACAAATAAACACCCAAAGCAATTTGTTATCCACCAGCTGTTATTCAACACACATCAAAGGCTTAAATTAGGCAAATAGACTTTCTGAAGTCCCCATAATAGAAGGCAATAGTGACTGGGGCATATTTTTTTATACAGCATTTTGAGTGGATTAAACACCGGAACAAAATGATTGTATATTAACAATAGGTATAAAATACTCTAGTTTACACTATTTTTATTTTTAATGCACTAACCCGTGCTAAGGAACAAATTTAAAAACCTATTTAGAGGCTAAAAATTAACGTACGGATAGCCAGAGGTTGCGGGTTCGAATCCCGGCATGGGTGAAATTTTTAGCCTCTAAATAGGTTTTTAAATACTCTAGTTTGTTTTAAAGGCACTTTCCAAAATATTTCTACACAAACTCGAATCTAGTAGGACCAGTAGTAGCCAACCAGAGCGGGTCTGCGGGATATTGTTCCGATGGACGGAGAGGCGGTACAGTCGACAGCACGTCACCCAGTACATTTTAGTTGCAAAGTCGCCCGTCATACGACGGACCAGACTGCATGGATATATAGGATGATGTGCCGTCGACTGTAAACTAATCGTTCGCCCATTTTTTTAACAACATTTAACATTTTTTTACGGTATATTCTTTTTAATGCACTAATCCGTGCTAAGGACAATTTTAAAAAACCTATTTAGAGGCTAAAAATTTCACCCATGCCGGGATTCGAACCCGCGATACGGATAGCCAGAGGTCAGAGAGCCAGAGGATAGTCACGGGTTCGAATCCCAGCATGGGTGGAATTTTTAGCCTCTAAATAGGTTTTTAAAATTTTTACGTACTTACATTAATAGTCTAATGTCACTTTTACTTACTAGTTACGTAACCGCGGCTTTTAAACCACCCTGATTTCAGCAGGTATGTTTAAAGTGGTAAGCCTCTTGATTATGATTTAACTTTTCACGTTAACATCTGTGTGCGAAAGCGGAATGTTTAATTAGGTCTGCCATATAGTCATGAGGCGCGATATGTATATCCACTCCAATGCGGTATCCACACAAGCGTGTGATGTTGTGTATCTTTTAAAATAATAATAAACACTGGAACGACTTCAATTGTTGCTTTATTTGTAAATTAGTAGTATTATTTTATAATGAAACAGAAAAACTGGTTAAAAATGGAGAGGCAGGTAAAATAGTCAGATCTGGTCGAAGGGTAAAGTTGTAATGATCAGCCTAGCGCAAGTAGGAACTTTGAGTTATTTGTTCGCATTTAGCCCCGTTTTAATGGCGGACATATATTTGTCTCACTCTATAATACTACTTACTCTTTCTTTGCTGTCAAACTGAAAACTCAACAAATGTCATGGCAGAACGCGGCACGATTTGATAATAAAATACTAATTTCATTTGTCGTTTTATTGAAAACATTGAATTTTATTAGGCTAACTGCGAAGCCCCTGGATAATAATTTATCGATATCGATAAATGTAGTAATGTAAGTGGACGTCCCTATTGCACAGACAAGATATTATGTTGGTAGCACTTACTTTTGACATTGCATTTTTGCTCTATTGGTTGGTATTGCTAACGGGGCTAAGCTGATTACAAAAGCTTATAAGGAGGTCCCGTCTCTTAAAACGTAGTGGTTATATACTCTTTGGTTATGATTAAAAATGAGGGAAATCGGAAAATGTGTGACGTAATTTAAATATTTGAAAATGATAGATAGAAAAAGAAATAAAAATGGTGTAAAGAGGTTTGCACCGTTACAAGCGGATACCGCATCTGAGTGGATATCTAATACGTGACAGTGATATTGAGCCACATAATTGTACGACAAGGTCCAGTAGATATTTGTTTTTTGCACACAGATGCATCCGTGGAAAGTTACATACCTATTCAAGGCGCAGGTCACGGACGAAAGGCTTGAAAAGTGTAAACGATAACAATTTCATGATTGCGTGTCAAGCGAAGAGGGCCAGCACATAATAATATATTTCTTAACATTAACATTTAATTGGTTTTGTGCTAAGTATAAACATTCCATAAAGTGGGATCATTAGGCGAAAAACACCTCGCATAAAAATATTGCACCCACTGAAGCACCATCAATATTCAACAATATGGCACTAAATAGAAAATACATAATTAATAACGGTCTTGTCTATGAGATGAGACAGGTTTCCAAAAAACAATCCGCAGAGGCAGCTTAAATAGTCTGTGCTACAGGGAAAGGCGTAAACACAGATTATTTAAACCGCTCCTGAGGACTGTTTTAGAGGAATTTGTCTTCATACCTAGATTGTACTTACAGCCAGGTGACATGATGTAAATAGAGTGCGCTCTTAAAAATTATATTCCAAGCTCCCCCGTTAGAACGACGGCGCCGGCGGCGCGCTGGGATTCATTTGATTGTTCTGAGGAGAAAGAATTAATTTAGCCATTTTAATGCAATGTAACCTTTAATCCTAGTAATGCAATGTCTTAAGTAATTATAAATAGTATAATCATGTGGGTACAGTGATATCGTTCCGATGTAAAACCTAACTGCAAAGTAGGTAGTCGGGGCTGTAAGTGATGCAATTTGCTTAAGCCAGATGTCGCTGCCTGTACGTAATACAGAGAATAGTGTAAAGAGGTTCGAAATTTCACTGATGCCGGTGCACTTTATGTTCTGTGTGCCGGTGAGTCGCCCATTGGCTCAATTGGTAGAGCGCTGGCACGGATAGCCAGAGGTTGCGGGTTCGAATCCCGGCATGGGTGAAATTTTTAGCCTCTAAATAGGTTTTTAAGTAATCATGTTCACGTAGATTTTCTTCCTGCAAGGTCAGAGGCTAAAATGATATAAATCATTAGATATTTTGGTTGGTGGAGGATTGTAAGACAGTAGCGGGCCTTTACCGTCAGAAGTTATCAAGCCGCCCATAAGGCCTCTGACATGGCTTAACGACTGCCATTATATGACAGCCGGCACCAACGGCTTAACGTGCCTTGCGAAGCACGGTAGCGCTCGGAAAAAATATATAGTCAAAAGTCTTAAACGGTCAAAACTAATTTTGACGTCAGTAAAATTCTAATGTCCAACAATGTCGAGTTGGTTTTCGGTCTTACATGTTCAACCTAAGTGCTACTTCGCGCTCAGTTACGCTACGCGCCTCGTCGCACCTATTTTTGGGATTTTTGGGTATTTCTAACGAGATGGGCTCTGTCCTACCGAAATGCAACGATTTCTGCGAATATCTAAATTATTACGATTTTTCTTCCGATTTTGATACATCTTAGTTGGCAACGCTTTTCATTTATGTTTAACGCTAGGGTAAATCCCCCAATAGTAAGTAAAATTTTAGTCAAAACCACTACAGACCAGAAGTTTTGGACAAAAGTACTTTTGACTGATTTTAGCAGTAAACACTAGTTTTGACCGTTAAAGAATTTTTATTTGTGACATATTCATGTATGTTTTATCGGCTCGCTGGATCGACGATCTGAGGCAGATAGCTGGCCGTGGCTGGATGAGGATGGCCGAGGACAGAGGGAAATGGCCTGCCTTGGGGCAGGCCTAAGTCCAGCAGTGGACGAGTTCCTACAGGCTAATTGATTTTTTTTTAACCTCCTAACACCTGAAGGTAAAAATTACTTCAAATCCTTAAAAAAAGCAAATTTTAAAGATAAAATATTTGACCAAAACATGATGAGGAAAATATGAACAGCAAGTTTTCCGGAACTCCTGCTTAAAGTTCATTGGATGTGAATGAATGTTATACATGAATGTGATATCCTATGTATAAGGATGCTAAGGCTTAGGAGGTTAAACAAGACAGATTGACGACCCCAGTCACGCCTAATAGTAACTGAAGACGGGGTCCGGGTTTAGATTTAAAAAATGTCTCGGGTTATTGGCTTCTAACTCGTTTAATTTTCAAACGCCAAAAACGACCGTTGCCTTAAGTGTCATTTAAAATCTGGCTTGAACTTCTCCCATGAGTTTAGCAGTTAGAGATCAAGCAAGACTGTCAGCCGAGCAAAGCCGCGGTTCTAACATGGCTTGGAGCTTTTATATTGTGACCCCAATTCAGGCACTTAGCAGTTATTTGAGGCTCTAGTTATCCTCATGGATGTACAAATCGTTGTGTCATAACTGGAATACTGCACTGCAGGATCACACTGGATCTGTCCAGTATAGACTCCAACTTCCCATAATTATATCAATAAATCCTGATTACCTAAATTGTACATACTTTATGTTTTGATGCCTCAGGGAGTAGGAATAAATAAATTACTTACTGCATTGAACTATACGTAAAAGCTTGATGTTATTTAGGCACAATTTTGAAGGACCAACGTTAAACTCGTTTTGTTGAAATTGTTACAGAACTGTATCTGAAGGAGCCGCCTTTTACCTGAAATAAAACGCATTTAAAAATACTTACCTTATTCGAATCTTATTTATAGAGAGCGGCACCTCTGTTTCCCAATTGACGTACTTTTTACCCATTAAGACCAATGTACCTTATACGTAAAAGGACAAAGTCGCGTTATGGCTAGACATAGTGCGGACTTGACGTAAAGCTAGTTAGACCTGCTGCGATATAGGTTTGAAGACAGGAAGGCATAAAGTTTCATGGACATACTGAATTATAGTTCAACAGCTATTAGTCCTATTGCGAACTGCGATATAGGTCATATCGGAGGAAATTATTGATTTATTTCTCTCTCTCTCTCTCTTTCTCTCTCTCTCTCTCTCTCTCCCTTTCTTTCTTTCTTTCTTTCTTTCTTTCAGGTAGTGGCACTATGTTTTGTGGCTACCACGTTGCTTCATTGGCTCTCGAAATGCACCAGGCAGAAATTAAGTGTAAGCTTCAAATAAGGTAAGTATTTTAATAAGCATTTTATTTCAGGTAAAACACGGCTATTAAAAGTACCTACATGACCGTTATTCGAAGCTTAGTTATTTAGAGAACTGTTCGTTATCGCCTGGTGACGTTTATGTTATAATTAGGTGTACTGGTGGTAGTCTATGTCTGTTTGGTATACTCTTCTCTATAAAAGTCCAATGAAAAATATTCATAATGATGATTTGTTAATTATTGCCCTTGCCTGGGTACTATGCATGGTATCCTAGTTTGGGAACAGGACAAGTGATTATGTTGTGTGGCAGTTATTTATTTAGTAACAATAATATCTATTTGGTATCTATAATTTTGGCCGTTATCCAACAACTTCCATCTAAATAACTCGTCTAATGAATCTTTTGACTCCAGTATTCGACTGCAAATAATCACAATGCATACATTATGTGTTTCTTAAATTTTATTGTGCTTTACTAAGAAAGATAAATAAATAAATATTCATGGACCTATTACACAGATCTCGTTAGACCTATACTAAGTACAACTAAATGACTTGTGTTATAGGTGCTAACTCGACGATATACATAGATAACATCCAAGACCTAAGACAAACTAGAAAAGTTCGATTCCTAGTTTGACCCGGCCGGAGATCGAACCCGAGACCTTCGGTTGCACAGTCAGCGTGCCACACCGCTGCGCCACCGAGGCCGCCAATTTTATAATTTTATAGTCAAAGGCTTATGTATAGTCTGTTAGCCGTTAGAATATACCTCGGGCTTTAGAGTAGGCTACGTTTTTCGCCAATTTTCGCCGGTTTGCGTACTGATCATCGAGTTCTGATTTCGAAATTAAGTGTCATATTAGTTCCGATATTTATATTACACGAATATATCCGATTCTATCCGATAGTAGCCGACGTATATTCTAAAAGCTAACAGAAGCCGTTTCCATAATAATGTAGCCAAAAACTAAATTTAGGTAAATATACATCCGCCCCAGTATTTCCCAGACTTTTTTGACAAACTATACCGCTACATTCGCTGATGACACCGCGATATTAGCTAGCGATAAAAACCCAGTCCAAGCATCTGCGTTGCTCCAGAAAGGCATTGAGAAAATCAGCAGTTGGCTGCTTAAATGGAAGATAAAGTAAAATCTAAATAAATCTTTGCAATACTGCAATACTTAATTAGTATAAAATACTGCCAGAGCTAGGCGATGTCGTAGTGAACGACCTAGGTATTTCTGTGAAAAATTTAATAACAATGAAATTTATTTATTTAAAAAAACAACAATGTGAGTTTACAGTTTTCCAAACTGTTGGATCTCGCCAATTTCCATAGAGCAGCAGCAGCTTGATACATGGAACCTCCTCAGCTTTCTACTCGAACCAGTATTAGAAAATATATAACTTTCTATTCCTATATAACTTTCTATATCTTATATAACTTTCTATAATTCAAAAACTCTTACTCGAACTGAAAAACCGTTATGATTAAAAAATTATGAACTTAGTAAATACATCATTCATCCATTTATACAAACTTTTGAGGAATTTCTTTATCGAACGGAAAAACCGTTAAATTAATAAAGAACTCATCAAGCCACAATTCAAAAATCCAGAATTTTCCATTTTATAAATGAATATAAGATGATTGCTGCTTACTTGCCATCTTAATCTCGAAATAGAAGATGGTTCTTAAGGTGTAACGCGATTTGAAAAAACTTTAGAATTATTTTATCTGAGTGCAAAAGGGAGTGCACACGACCTATCGCGCCGGGAAACAAAACGCCAATGAAGCAACATGGCACCATGGCAGCCACAAAACATGGCGCCACTACCTGGTGACGCCACCGGAAGTAGCGTAGGTACATGAGAGGAGGTAAAAAGTACGTCAATCTCTATCCGCTCTCTATAACTAAGCTTCGAATAACGGTCATGTACTTGTAATAATATGAGTAGATTAAAGAAGAATATACACTTACTGAAAATCCAACTTGTGCCCCAGAGCTCCCGTTCCACTGCCAATTCACTTGTTCCACTGTAGCATTGTTATAAGGCGCGTTTTGGCCTGGATTTTGTTGCGGGTACATTGGCGGGTAAGGCAGATTGTTTCCCAGTTGTTGAGGGGGGTATTGAGTGTTTTGAGGGTAAGGAGGCATTTGTGGATAAGGCACTTGCGGATAAGGTGTCTGTTGAGCCATGTTGGGTGGCCCCTGCGGGTATGACTGCAGGAAGGGTGCGTTTTGAGAAAGAGAAATGTTTTCTTTTTGTTCAAAGACTGGTGATGAGAAGGTTTTTACGGGAATAGGGCCGGACGGTAGATTCTCCTTTAATGGGTGGACAAAGTCTCCAGTGCCAATTAAAGGTACGTGGCCTATATAGATGGTTGCTTCGTCAGACTCGTCTTTGCTGCAACCGGTCATCTTTATCGTCACCTGGAATAAGATTTTCTTTACTTTAATTAGTTAATTAATCAATCGATTGATTGATTGATTGGTTGGTTGACTTATTCATTATGCTCTAGACAACGTAATACAGAGATTATTCTAAAGAGGTTCGAAATTTCACTGTTAGCTCAGTTGGGAGAGCGCTGGCACGGTTACCCAGAGGTCGCGGGTTCGAGTCCCGGCATGGGTGGAATTTTCAGCCTCTAAATAGGTTTTTACAATAGTCCTTAGCACGGGTTAGTGCATTAATAGTAGATTTGTAGCCAAGGGCTGTAAGACATCAATTGCAGCCCGATGTACTAGTGTCTTAATAATTTCATCTAGATTTTTAAGGTTAGGTTAAGTTATATGGATTTTATGGTCCGAAATAAACGATTTATTATTATTACTGTGACGGTGCAAACCTCTTTACACCATTTTTTATTTCTTTTCTATCTATCATTTTCAAATATTTAAATTTTGTCACTCATTCTTCGATTTCCCTCATTTTTCATCCACTACTACTTTACCCTTTGAGCAGATCTGACTTTTTACCTGCTTCTCCGTTTTTATCCAGTTTTCTGTTTTAAAGTTACTATAAATCTACAAATAAAATCACACCTGAAGTCTTTTTTTTAAAAACCTATTTAGAGGCTAAATATTTCACCCATCCCGGGATTCGAACCCGCAACCTCTGGCTATCCGTGCCAGCGCTCTACCAATTGAGCCAATGGACGACTCTCCGGCATCAGTGAAATTTCGAACCTCTTTACACTATTCTCTGTATTACGTACAGGCAGCGACATCTGGCTTAAGCAAATTGCATCACTTACAGCCCCGACTACCCACTTTGCAGTTAGGTTTTACATCGGAACGATATCACTGTACCCACATGATTACACTATTTTTTTTTATTTTTAATGCACTAACCCGTGCTAAGGACAATTTTTTTTTTAAAACCTATTTAGAGGCTAAAAATTTCACCCATCCCGGGATTCGAACCCGCAACCTCTGGCTATCCGTGCCAGCGCTCTACCAATTGAGCCAATGGACGACTCTCCGGCATCAGTGAAATTTCGAACCTCTTTACACTATTCTCTGTATTACGTACAGGCAGCGACATATGGCTTAAGCAAATTGCATCACTTACAGCCCCGACTACCCACTTTGCAGTTAGGTTTTACATCGGAACGATATCACGGTACCCACATGATTACACTATTTTTTTTTATTTTTAATGCACTAACCCGTGCTAAGGACAATTTTTTTTTTTTTTTAAAATCTATTTAGAGGCTAAAAATTTTCACCCATCCCGGGATTCGAACCCGCAACCTCTGGCTATCCGTGCCAGCGCTCTACCAATTGAGCCAATGGACGACTCTCCGGCATCAGTGAAATTTCGAACCTCTTTACACTATTCTCTGTATTACGTACAGGCAGCGACATCTGGCTTAAGCAAATTGCATCACTTACAGCCCCGACTACCCACTTTGCAGTTAGGTTTTACATCGGAACGATATCACTGTACCCACATGATTACACTATTTTTTTTTATTTTTAATGCACTAACCCGTGCTAAGGACAAATTTTTTTTAAAAACCTATGGTTCGAATCCCGGGATGGGTGAAAATTTTTAGCCTCTAAATAGGTTTTTAAAAAAAAAAAATTTGTCCTTAGCACGGGCTAGTGCATTAAAAATAAAAAAAAATAGTGTAATCATGTGGGTACCGTGATATCGTTCCGATGTAAAACCTAACTGCAAAGTGGGTAGTCGGGGCTGTAAGTGATGCAATTTGCTTAAGCCAGATGTCGCTGCCTGTACGTAATACAGAGAATAGTGTAAAGAGGTTCGAAATTTCACTGATGCCGGAGAGTCGTCCATTGGCTCAATTGGTAGAGCGCTGGCACGGATAGCCAGAGGTTGCGGGTTCGAATCCCGGGATGGGTGAAATTTTTAGCCTCTAAATAGGTTTTTAAAAAAAAAATTGTCCTTAGCACGGGTTAGTGCATTAAAAATAAAAAAAAATAGTGTAATCATGTGGGTACAGTGATATCGTTCCGATGTAAAACCTAACTGCAAAGTGGGTAGTCGGGGCTGTAAGTGATGCAATTTGCTTAAGCCAGATGTCGCTGTCTGTACGTAATACAGAGAATAGTGTAAAGAGGTTCGAAATTTCACTGATGCCGGAGAGTCGTTCATTGGCTCAATTGGTAGAGCGCTGGCACGGATAGCCAGAGGTTGCGGGTTCGAATCCCGGGATGGGTGAAATTTTTAGCCTCTAAATAGGTTTTTAAAAAAAATTTGTCCTTAGCACGGGTTAGTGCATTAAAAATAATAAAAAAATAGTGTAAACACCTGAAGTCGTTCCAGAGTTTATTTATTAATTATAAAAGTTATAAAACGTTCCACTGGCGCCCAACGATAATAACGAAAACCAACGTCACCCCACGGCTTGATACGCCGAGGCGACAAAGCCCACCCACCGCGACTACGCTGCAAGTGCGAAGGCAAATAAGAGTACGATTACCACGAGTATACGTGTGCACAATCGTCGAACTGCTGCTGCTGTTTCATACCCACGACCCACGACCTCATACATCACATAACGTTTTATAAAAGTTATAAAACGTTCCATTACTATTATTTACTGCTGAAAAAAAACAAAAACACATGCAAATTAAAAACGAAAATGTCTATTATCGAATTAAAAAAAAATACAAAATTTACACAATGTGTAAGTACGGCATTTTTGTAATCAGCCTATAAACGTTCCACTGCAGGGCCCAGGCTTTCTCTCAGAGGGAGAGAGTATGGGCTTAATTACCACGTTTTTGATTTGAGCACCTCAGACACCCAGGTTTCCTCACGATGTTTTCCTTCACAGTTAGCGATTGGTATTGCTACTGCATATAACTTCACAAATGTAAATAACTTAGACCTCAGCAACTTCGATAAATGGAAATAAAATGGATAGAAGGGCGTGACTTACTCCCGATTCCGTTTTAGATTGTTAACGTACGAGAAACCGAAGGTTAGTCATTCGAATCGGTTTCCTAGTGTTTGCATTCAATAAAGCTGAATTAAAATGGCCTCCAAGACGGCGTAGAGACAATAGCTGACTTATTTAATCAAACTCCTCTGGTACTGTGCGGACATATTAAGGGGCGCCCGAAGCTAACTATCGCCACCAGTGGAAAAATAGTTATTTGTTGTACAAGAGTGCAAAGTTGCTTTTTAACCGCGTGTTCAATTTTGATGACCGAGCAAGCGAAGGATTCTAAAATTGAATCACGAGCGCAGCGAGTGATTCAAAATTAGAATCCTGAGCGTTAGCGAGGGAATCAAAAGAGCACGAGGTGAAAAATCTTTGCACTTGAGTGCAACACGTAACTTTTCATTCCACCTTAGCGAGGAAATGACTAAATGCAAAAAAAAACGTTTACAATCACAAGATAGGCACACTTTTTTAATTCACAAACTTAGTGCACACGATGTTCTAAATTCAATTTACTTTATCCTCTAGAGAATAAAAACGGCTTTTCCACTCAGATATTGAAGATTAAAAATACTCTTTCCGAAATGTTGGGATGAAAAACATATTTTCAATATAAGGGTTGGTCAGTAAATGACCAAAAATATTGGTCTAAAATGTGAGCGCATTGCAGGGATATATTACTTTGTGGGAATATTTTATTCTTACCGTAACCTTTTTTCAAACCCTCCAAAATATTATGTATATTTATTGCGTTGCCATGGTAACAAGAATATTATAAACGGAGTCTGTAGCGGAACGAAGTTATCAGGGACAGCTAGTTATAAATTTAAACTACTACGGCCTTACTAATAAATAAGTTATACACTCTAAATAACTATTCGACGTATATTAATTTAAACTGGTTTAATCGCATTTAGCGTACAAATAACCAGTTTGTCAGATCTCGCATAACGGCTGTATACACAGCTCATAGCCTTTATTAGTAAGACCGCTAAAATTTATGTAATGACTTACCTGTGGAAGTAAGAAAAGCAAAGTCCTTGGCTTGTTGTAAGGAATTGGTGAAATCCCACCAGCTACCTCATTCTTTTTTTCTGGCAATAAAGTGTTCTCTATCTATCTAAATAAAAAAAGCAACAAAGAACAAACTTGATTACCCTTAAAGTGTACTCGATGCCGAAAAGCTCGCAAACGTCGAGGCTCGGTGCAATGATAGCGGGAACAGGGAAGTCGACAATGAAGTCTCCCTTCGTCTTGCACAGGAGAGGGCCTCTCTTGATGCGCTCGATCACTTCCGGCGGAGTTATGAGCTCCGAGCGGGGCGATTGGCTGCGGTAAGCCGTTACCTGAAAAGATAGAGGGGTATTAGAGTTGTATTTCTTAATGATTCGTGATAGTCATACATCGTTATCAGCCCTTGTATGTCCCCACTGGTGGGGCAAGGGTCTCTTCCTGTAGCGCAGAAAGGTTAGGCCATACTTCACCACGGGGGCCAAGTCCGGTTTGGTGGAGGATTGTAAGGCAGTGGCGGGCCTTACTGTCAGAAGTTATCAAGCCGCCCAGAAGGCCTCATTTATGACTTAACGACTGCCATTGCATGACAGCCGGCACCAGCGGCTTAGCGTACTATACTCATACATTGTTATTTATTAAACGGGTCTAATTGTATGTATATTCTATCATTGTACTGTGTTTTTAAGTGAATAAATTATTTCAATTCAATTCAATTGCGATTATTTATTAGGTAAAACGTATTTACCGTATTTACCGACGGTTCGGCAGCGTTCGGCCGACACCCAGTATAATATTACTTAGATTTAATAAATCGTGGTTGTATTTTTTTTTCTGGTTGTTCAATAAAGCGTTCTCTTACGAGTATCTATCTATCTAAAATAAAGCGTAATTTTTGCATTAGTTTGTTACTTTAAGTTTTTGTAAATTTACAAATTTATTTTTATTTTAACATATTTTAAACTTTCGCGCCTTGTACACATAATTGTAGATAGAATATTTTCGGGGCTTAATCGCGTATTTATTGCTATTTCGACGTTTCGACGACGTTACAGTCATCGTGGTCACGAGAAGACGCATCTTCGGCTGATGAGGTTTCAGACTACCCTCAATCAGCCATCACAACGTCGTCGAAACGTCGAGGTAAAATAGCAATAAATTACTACGCGATTAAGCCCCGAAAATATTCTAATTATTTTTATTTATTCTTAATCTCTTATTATTTTATAAAGATTGTCTTCGTTGTCTGGACAAAGAAGTTAAATAAAATACAAAATTAGTTCAACTCACCACAAATTTGCCACATAATACATAACTGCTTTTCGGGATTAATTTAAGGCATCATATTTTTACGGTTTAACTAGTAAAAACTCTGTTAATTAAATTAATTATTGTTTTCCTGCATTAGGTCAACTTACGCTGACAAGTTCGAACAGCAGCCGCCTGATCTCCACATTGGTGCTCTCGTTGTCCACGGACACGTGGATGGGGATGGTCTGTCCGGGGCAGAACCCCGACACCGGGACCCGGAACTGGACCGCCGCAGCGCCGCCGCCGAAGCAGCACGCCCCGCTAGTCTTCTCGAACTCCATCTCGATTGGTTGCTGCGCGGGGAAATTGAGAGTGATAGAGACATTTATTAGAACACCACTCAACCACACTCAAATAAAAAAACGCGGCGGCAGCGGAGCGGTATAACCCCGGCTTCTCAATCGGGATTTCTCGACGACAGCTTCTCAAAGGGTTAGAATCGCGAGATGCACCAATGACTTTATTTTCTGAGTTATGTACATTTGTGAAGTTACAGTAGCAATACCACTGTAGAAATACTATAAAGAAAAACATCGTGAGGAAACCTGAGTGTTTGATGTTTCAATAGCTCAGCGCGTGGAGCTGCCAATCCGCGGTAAGCACGGGAGGTAATTAAGCTCATGTTCTCTCGGAGAGAAGGCTTGTGCATGCTATGGTCTCTTAGAACAAACGATTCAAAAAATAACTCTAGCGCCATCTAGCGGTTATGACCAATACTACTATAAGAAATGCTGTCGCTGTTTATATGACGTCCTTGCCACTTTAAATAAAATTTTTGTTCAGGTAGAAAATATTACTAGTTTGATTGACGACAATTTATGATTTTTAAAATGCTTTACAAAGCCAAATTCTTTGTTTTGTTTTTTAGACTCACTTAGAGATTAATTGGGTTTCGGATGCACTTAATATTTTATATTTTATAGGGTATCTGAAATAAAGGTAATATCTATATAGATTTCACATGGCTACACTTTGTGCAAAACGTCAAATTGCAAAAAATTGAAAAGTTTTAACTTCGAGCAAAACTTTGTTACTATTTCGTTTTTCTTTTAGAATTTCTTTTATTATTTATCTCGTTGTGTAACGCTGTTGAATTGAACAATACTTCCTCCAGCTTTCACTTGTATCTCGTTGTGTAACGCTGTTGAGTTGAACAATACTTCCTCCAGCTTTCACTTGGATCTGACTTTTGTGATGAGATAGGACTCCATGTGCAGTGACAATATGAGATAGGACTCCTTGAGCAGTGACAATATGAGATAGGACTCCTTGTGCAGTGACAATATGAGATAGGACTCCTTGTGCAGTGACAATATGAGATAGGACTCCTTGTGCAGTGACAATATTTATAACACCTGCGGATATGTCGCATAAAAGATGTTGTGTGGCTGGTTGCACAATACATGTATCTGAAGGTAAGTAGGTGTAACCTAGAGTATTGAAGGCAGAAAATAGTCTACAATAGAAAATAGAACAATAAAAAATAGGTTACCATTTCCAAAAAAAATAATTGAATTGAGTACATATTGAAAATAGCTATAGAAAGACCATAATCATAATTGACCATAAACTCATGAACTGTTGTTTTTTTTCTGTTCAGGTACCCTGCACTATTTCCCAAATCCCGTTAGAGATGCTGAACGCTTTGAAACATGGAAAGCACAAATTGGAGCAGATATAATGGGCCTAGATGACCAATACATACTTTCGAACAGAAGAGTATGTCAAAGATATTTCGAAAATATTTATCACGGCTGCAAGAACAGGCTTATTAAAAATGCTGTTCCCACTCTGTTCCTACCAGGTTTGCATAAGAAAATTATAATATTGTTATATACAATTTAGCAGTAAATTCTAGGGTCAGCGGACTAAAGCACATTAGTCATTTGACATATCAGTGCAAAATGATTAAAATCAATTTTTTACTTGTTCTTTAGTCCACCGACCTTAGAATTCAGAGTTTCACCTAGTATATTTATGGTTTATTTACAGTGGACATACAATGCTGCATGATTCCGAACCCTGATCCAGTGCCGATAGATGCAGACCAATCCACTTCTTGTGGATCTAGGGCAGGTAAAAGAATGTTATTAATTTTAATATCCTGTTTTAGGGTGTAAGTTTCACCTAGTATAATTATGGTTTATTTACAGTGGACGTACAATGCTGCACAATTGCGAACCCTGATCCAGTGCCCATAGATGCAAACCAACCCACTTCTTGTGGATCCAGGGCAGGTAAAAAATGTTAATAATTTTAATATTCTGTTTTAGGGTGTGCTTATTAATGATACATTATTAACCAAAAATATATCTGATTACAGGCAAACACTCCGATTACAGGCCAAAAGGACCACAGTTTGCGACAGTGAAACAGATTTAATAAAAAAGCTGCAAACAACTATGTTCGGATAAAAAAAGGAAGTAGAACAAGGCAAACTGGCATACAAGTTTCTGTGTAGAAACATCTACCTATAAGAATAAAGCATTTTAAATCAATCTTTTTTGTTTCATTTTGATTTAGCTCAGTAAAAAAATTTGGTGGTCCAAAATGGAAACAATGTATGTGGATGATACTAAAAATTGTAATCCACATGCAAGTGTTTCCATTTCGGACCTTTTGGTACCTATAAATAAAAAGTAATTTCAGACTGTACTTTGAATTTACCGCCTATTCAGTTTTTAGTACCAGTCATGTCCGCCGTAAGCAGCACTTTCGTACCCCAGAAAAATACGAGAGAGACCTATCTATTTGTATAGTAATCTTTGGGCTTGTGCACTGCGGTGGGAGGTGCATAGGATACTTAAAAAAACACCCTCACATAGGGTTGCCAGGTGAGTCGCGAAATAATACCGGACAACCCCAACCGGTATATGCTAGGTCGCAAGAAAATACGGCCTAGCATATAAGTTGGTACCGGCTTGGACCGCATTCAAGGTCCAAGAAACTGAAGCTACTAAATACCGAGTTTTCGAACTGGAACCACTTTTCCAAGACAGCTCGTTATAAGCAATCAGAGCGTGTTTTTTAAACTCCTGAGTTTCTTCATCCGATAGGTCGAAATCGAAATACGGACATTGTTCTGTCCAGTATGACCATTTATTTTTTACCGGACACGCCCCAAAAATACCGGACTGTACGCTTAAATACCGGACATCTGGCAACCCTACCCTCACAACAGGGCGAAGGACCCTGCTTTTATACTACAACCATATTGGCGGCTTTATCTACAAAAATAATTTCTGTCGAAACACCCCGGAAAATGGACAAGTAGGTATAGCATGTGTTTTCACTTCTACTGCTTGTGGAAATGGCCATCATCCGATGTCGACGAAGTCTCCCAAAGTGATGTCTTGACCACGTCTTGACACGGAATGGGCAATATATATTTATCTTGAAATATATATTGCCCATTCCGTGGTAATGGGCAATATATATTAACTATCGCTGATATTCTGCGCTGATATTATGCCGATACCCAAGCGAACGGGGTCAGAGCCCAAAGAAGGAGTGGAGAGCTAAAGGAGTGGCTTTTATCCAGCAGTAGGACACTAAACGAGTTAATTAAAAAAAATATTCCTCGGTAATGACTTTGAACTAAATGAAGGTTATATCTTCTACAGCAATACTGAAACAATACTTGAACTCGGTGGCGATTGTGATAATTAACATTGAGACACAGGTAAGATCGGCTATGCAAATGTAACCTTATTAACGTCGCATCTGAATCATAAACTGGTTAATCTCTTATCTTATTCATGTACACAGGGTTACATGGATAAGATAAGAGAATAACTAGTTTACGATGTTTGGCAAATTTACGATTACTATATTCATAGACGCAGATTCTCACAGGACACCATTGTTTGCGTTACATTGTAGTTTCTTTATGTTGTCAATATATATGCCACCCAATGTATCATAAGCAATTTTTAAGATTGGCGAGGGCAACCAGTGGGTAGCGTTCGTTAAGGTTATCTAAAAATAGTTATCACAGTAAAGTTGTTAAGATTTTTAGCCTCTAAATAGGTTTTTAAAATTGTCCTTAGCCCGGGTTAAAAATAAAAATAGTATAAAGTTAGTGCATTAAAAATAAAAATAGTATAAAGATTTCTCATGTGCACTTTTAGATAAAAACGTATTATAAAACAAGTTATGATTTTTATTCCATTGATGGCGCTAGACAGAGCCCCTAAGCGTCTTAAACTTAGAAGTTATACACCGGGCGTCACTCAGGGTGATACAGAATATCAGCAACTATTTTTGTACTAAAACTTTCGAAGTAAAATCTGGATTGTGTCAACAATGTGAATTTGAATTTGACCTGAATCAGGATTTTTTTGTCGTAAGAGTCCAACCAAGTCAAAGCTCTGCGAATTACGTAGTAACCTGGTCGGTCTCTTCCTAGGTTGTCGGACCTAGGTTTGTCCCGTCTGCTTTGTAATTAGCAGCTGGATATTTGTTATTTTATAGGCTATTTGACTGTTTTCTGAAAACCAACTCAGATTTTTTTGTTGGTGTTTTAAGTGCTCAGAAAGTAATAATTTTAACTCCTTCGTGATTTTTTCCAAAAAAAAACCGATAAAAATATATTTTAAAAAAAGCCGCCAACACACTCTTGAGCAATACGGCGTCGCACCTGAATTAGTAACGACACTGGTCAGTGAACCACAAATTAATTAATTACACTTTATTGCACACGAAACATTAAACAGAACATTACAAAAGAAATAACATGTACAAAGGCGAGCTTATATTCTCTGAAAGAGAATCGCTCTCGGATTGCTATATTTACTGACTCCCGGCCGTTTTCGATAAAATTGCTTCAGATACAAAATTATCAAGTTTCATCTTGGTTTTTTTTCCAGAAATGATGCATTTTTTTAGTTAAAATGCCTTAAATTGATTTTAAACTCATAATTGATATTGATAACTGATAATGATAACAAAAAAATTTTAACACTATCAAATAGCCTATTTCTTTGGAGCTGACGACCGCTAGACGATTAGAAAAAGAAACCATTTATTACATGAACAGAACACACACCACATTAAAACATGAAATCTGGAACGCTAAGCTTGAATAGCATTTAATTAACAAGACTCACCTTAGATTCCTCAATCGTATTCAGATCCACCGGTACAACTACAGTGAATGGTACCGTCACACTCTCTTTGCAAATGGACGGGGATTCTGCAACAGTCTGAACATAGTACTCTATGGATCCCTTATCGTCTTCGAAGGTCCCAGGCACTCCGAATGGAATCTGGTACTGAAAGGAGTATTGGTGCTCCCCTGCAGGTAAAGTGAACAAACCTGGGGAAAACAGACACATCTTCTATAATATAAAAATGAATCGCTGAATGTGTTGGTGAGCGCAAATCTCGAGAGCAGCTGAACCGATTTCGCTAATTCTTTTTTTAGAATATTCCTTGAAGTACGAGGATGGTTCTTACGGAGAGAAAAAAAATTAAAGGATCGACTGTTAGGCGGTACGAAGTTCGCTGGGTCAGTTGTATTAAATAAAAAGGGAAGTAAATAAGCATTTAAATCTCTCTTTTCCACGCGTCGTACGCAATAATGGGCACTAACTTGTAAAAAAATAAGTTTGGTTTTTATATTCTTAGAGTTTGTTATCTCAAACAAAAGAATAAACGGAACCCTATCAGGATCACTTTGTCTTTCCGGAATCGAGGCATCGAGTTAAAATTAAAACCATATACTCAGGTCTGCATTCCCTTGAAGTTGAAAACAGAACTATTAATAATATTACGTAAGTTAAGTACGTACGGAATCCGCGGTTGACGAGTCTGACTCGCACTAGGTCAGTCCTTTATATTTGTGAATGAAATCAAATAAATTACAATATTTTCGCTGTTGTTGTTGCTATATTATAGCCACTATTACTTACACTTTTCTAACTCACAAATCATTTACTGAGTAAAGCAGGAACACATTTATGTGACAAGATTTTTGCGAATGTAAGTATATTTCATCAAGATATCTAAAGTGTATTTTTTATTTATATTTTGAGTGTTGTGTCAGCAAATAAATCAAACATACTGGAACACATACACACAGTCTTACGATAAACAATTTGATTACTGTTAATAATTAATACATAATAGCATTAAGCTAATATGTTTATATCACTTTTGTGCACCTGTTAAATGTTTCTCCAGACTATTTTTAAATGATTCTCACCATTTTCTCCACATAAGGGCATGGTCACATTAAAGTAGTCCTCTTGACCATTGCACCGCTCTCCGTCTGACTCCTGCCAGTCCACCTTTCCTTTTCCGCTGAATGTTACTGTTATCACTGTGAATATAATCGTAAAAAATATGTCTAATCTGAACAATACCATAATCTTGTTGATATTGTGCATTCAATGTTGGAAGAGCGCTGGCACAGATAGCCAGAGGTCGCGGGTTCGACTCCTGCCATGGGTGGAATTTTTAGCCTCTAAATAGGATTTTTTTAGCATTCAATGTGATTATCAGGCTGTATTCGTTCTTTATTCGTCCATTACTCATTTTTCGTGCTGTGCTCATCCTGCGTGTTGCACATCCTGCATATTGTTCATTATGCGATTTCTACATTCTGAGTGTCATGCTCTTTTTACATTTTCTACATTATGCTCCGAAGGGATTTAATTCACCACATACTATTTAAACTGTTTCCTTTCGGGATTATTTTATTTAATATTTTTACTTTAAAGAGGACTGTTTAAAGTTTAAAGTAAAAACTCTGTTTATTAAATTGATTTATAAGGTAAATGTTCAGTTTGTATTTATCTGCATTATTTGCACAGACAATTGTAAAGAGCCTTCAAGGGGTTTAGCAGAGCTTCAGATCACATTTGTAATATCTTCTTTTCCCTCTTGCGTTAAAATTTAAAATGATAGGTGCGGGCCGCCACATATATGGGATGTATGGCGATGATACAATGATTTGTTAAGATTTTATAACTGCACTCTGTTTTATCTGTGTGCGCCATATCCCATTACTTTAGAGCGGTGGTAGCGGAGCGGTGTAGAACTCCGGCTTCTCGATCGAGAGGTCGTAGGTTCGAACCCGGCATGTACCAATGACTTTGTTTTCTAAGTTATGTACATTTGTGAAATTATAGTAGCAATACTACTCGCTGACGGTGAAGGCAAACATCGTAAGGAAACCCTAGTGTCTTGAGGTGTTAGCGTACCTCAGCGCCTGCTACGTACAATGGCCCAACTATGAGGCTAAGTGCGGAAATCTCAGGTCTAACTAACTAACTATCCCATTACTTTAGTACATTTGGTATGAAGTTTAATTTAATGGAGACCAAGTCTTTATCCCATTTGTGGGACGTACAAATGGGATGAAGACTTAGTGACCTTTAATGTGCAGGTGAGATTGATACCAGACATATAAGCAGCCTTAATTTTAAATGTTTTTCAAAAAACTCAGAATATGGCGTGTAGCGGAGAAAGTACTACTTATAAAATGAGGACAACTCAATTTCCTCTCAGTATAATGTACTTTGTACACCTGACTGAGCACCCAACATACAAAATACACAGATTCAGAGTAAGTGCAATTAGCGGCCTTGTTGTGAACAGCAATAAGGCATTATCACATTACTACAGACTTGACTTCCTCTAGTATCAATGCCGATTGGCAGATCCACCTACATATTCTGCTAAACAGTCCGTGATTAATTGGAAACACGATCCTGACACAAACATTCAAATATTCCCAACTACCTACTTTCAGTCATTTAAAGATACATTATAATATAATAAACCAAGAACAATTCTAGAGGTCACAGAATGAATACTAATCGGATTGGCAAAATTCTTACCAGAAAAGGTAGTGGGCATTTCCAGATTGAAGGTAATGTTGCCGGAAATGATTTGCCCAGGGTAATAGGCACTGTTTGGACTGTTCAAAGTTATTGTACCGTTGTTGAAGCCCATTGTGTTGCGAGAAGCGCCGACTGAATGTAAACAAATCAAAAAACCATAAAACAAAACCGCAAACTTTCGACCTTGTGTAATTGCCCACCCCAGAAATTACTACAAACAAGGAAATCTGTCTGATCACAGATTAAAAAGAAACTTGTGATTCTGATTGCAAAAATTTGCTTCAGTGATGCCAGCTTTGGCCGGCCAAAGTCGCTAATATTATAACTGGTTCCCAAGCTTCCAAAACATACCACACTGTAGGTAAAATGTAGAAATGTAGCAGTCGGGTGTATGAATTTGGACTTAAAAAGTGATATACCTACACATATTTAAAGGAAGCCGCTACCGGTGCGACCATTTTACGAAAACGGAAATAAATCACAAAGTTATTTCCAAATTTTAAACTTGTATCTATACATTCACATTCACTGAGCCTTTTTATCAACGCGTTGGTATGGTAATTGTTTAAATTTGAATTTCATAAAGCTTTAAAAAAACTATCAATATTTTTTAATGAAACATAGTACACTTACATAACATTAGCACTTTAAACGGGTACCATTTTAATAATTTCCTAGTAATACGTCAATTTTTATTTTTCAAGAAGACAATTTGTAACATTTTGTTTTTTTTTACCATGACAATTTAACATAAATAATTATAAATAAATTGGAAAAACAAAACAGGGAACTTAATATTGTATTCTTGTGCCTTTTGGACATTGCTTCAAACCGTGCATGCTTTGCGTTATAACCGAAATTCTGAACACGAGAAGAAATATAATAATACTTTGGGGAGTATAACATAAACATACTGATGAACATTTCATAAAAATAAAAACTAGTTCTATTTCAAAACATTCCATGAATAGGTTGAAATACCTTTTGATCGTATAAACCAACGCCATATTTATCTTTTATCGTGTATTGATTCTTTCCACCGTTGGAAAACTGCTTTACTTTTTTTAGACAATGGTCTCCCCTTACCGCATAGCGTCCCATAAGTGTATCACAAAGTTTTTGCTAAAAAAAATAATTTTCTTTGTATTTATCATCTGGTAACATTCAAAACCATAAACTGGATGTATACTTTGATGTACTATGTAAGAGAAATTTTAGCAACACCGACAAAAAAAAAAGTTAGTTTGAATTCAGACTTCGGATCCGGTAAGTTTGTCTGAGTTTGATATTAGTTTACTCTGATTTCATTAAATGATTGTTTTACATAAGACAAGCAACTCATTGAGAAGCTAAATCCTAAAAAATAATTTAAGTCTCATTCATACTTTATTATTGAAACTCGTTTTTATGTTGATGCAAATTTGGGACCGCATGCATTTTGGGCTCGCTAACCTTGTTCATATATGGTACCGTATGCAAAAAGATGAATAAAATGCTTTGTTCATATATGAAACTATATGCATTGAGGGTTGCTATTTTTTCAAATGCACATAATATTTTTCTGCAATTTTCCTGATTCTATTTCGTTATCAACCCTTATATACAAACACATAAAATACTATCAACTGTTGTCTGATATTTTCATCTGTTTATTTTTGTCTTTGTGTATCCTTTCTTCCTTCTTTTTCTGTGAATGTGGTGGTGCTCCTCCTTCGAACTTCTTTTATTATTATTATTTATACGTTAATTGCACATAAGTAAAAAGAATACAATGTCAATGTGGCGGACTTAATGCTATAAGCATTTTGAACCAGTCAACCACAGGTGGTGCAAGAAATTAAATGGTAGGCATTTGAATACTTAGTTGAAATTCGTTATCGATATCAACCCTTGTTTGTCCCCACTGCTGGGGTACGGGTCTCTTCCTGCATCGCAGGGAGGTTAGGCCATATTCCATCACGGGGGCCAAGTCCGGATTAGTTAAAATTAAAGTTAAAATTAGATAAAGACAAATACTCAATAAGTACATATAATATACACTATTTATACTTATAATGCATAATAATTATATACAAAAACACATAAAATATATATAAAAAAATATATAATAATAAACTATCACAACATAGGTATGTATTTTCTGTATTTTCAGGTAAACATACAATGAGTTAAGTATTAAGTTATTTGCGAAGATATTCCAGAAGGGAGTGAGGACGAAAATATTTTGGATGACGACGGCTTATATAATCATAATCGTGCATACTGTCTCATATTTAGGATGCACATTTTTTTACGTTATAGTGCATGCTGTATCATATATGAATTACACTTTTTAGGGCTTCCTGATCTTATATTAATAATGACATATTTTTTTTCTTTTTTTCCTAATTTAAATTTATATATTTTTTTTCATTGATTTAAAAATCTATGCATGAAGGGGTTGGAATGCTGTAGTTTAATAGCGTAAGCTGAAATAGCCCAAATAGTGATAAAACACCTAATCCGGCAAGACATAATATCCTGTCTGTCCTGTGGTCTCGCGCTAATATATCCATTATTTTGTAGTGGATAAAGTCCGATTTCGAATCTATAAGCTTAATGATACCCACAGACTCTTTAATTTTTGGCCAGAGCAGTGTTGCCAGTTAGTTTTTTACTAGATTTAGTGACTTTTAGGAGGCAAACTGTAAAACTCAAAAGGTAAAACTCGAAAGAATTTAAGTAATATTTATGGATCCTCAAAGAATTTGTAACTTTAAGGATCAATAAATAGACGGGACTCTTTAAATGTTTGCGGGCGTTTGTATTTATGTCTATACAAACGCGCCGCTTTTTTGATACGTACTAAAAATCAGGCCGTTTGCTTGTTTGTGCCATGTTTCCCTACTGTAAAGCCAATATCAAAATATATACGTAGTTATACTATATAGTTTCTATCCTATTCTCACGTACCTAAAAAACTTAATTAAATAACTTTTATTTATGCTTAATCTTTCCTTGAGCATTTCCTGACTAAACATTAGAAGCTTATACTGTCGTGTATTTTATAGAAGAACGTCTTATTTTAAAATGGGTTCATAAGTTACGAAAGACCAACTCAATAAAGGAATTCACATGTTTGCAGTTACTCAATGCACAATATATTTAACTAAAACTAAACTTAAAATTGAACGGGTGTACGCATTTTTCAGCTGCGCGTCTCTAAAACAACTCATAAAGTGGAACTAGACAGCCCTTCAGCCTATACTTAACCCCTGCCTGTCCGCGACATTTGCCTCCGAACCTTTCAGTGAGCTTGTGCTTAGACATTTTTCTCGTATTCCTAGCCACTGCCGTCTAACGGCCACTAACGTCCTCAAATAAACCGTATTTTTAGGGTTCCGTACCTCAAAAGGAAAAAACGGAACCCTTATAGGATCACTTTGTAGTCCGTCTGTCCGTCCGTCCGTCTGTCAAGACCCTTTTTCTCAGGAACGCGTGGAGGTATGAAGCTGAAATTTATATCAATTACTCAGGTCTACTGTCCCTTGAAGCTGTGAAAAAATCAAACTTCTAAGCCAACGCAATCAAAAGATACAGCCGTTTATGCCGCAAATTTTCGACACTTGCAAGGGAATCAAAACCTACAGGGTGCTTCCCGTGAACTCAGAATCTTGAAATTTGGTACGAAGCAACGTCTTATAGCATAGATAAAGGAAAAATTACGAAAACCATAAATTTTTAGTTACATCACATAATATATTTTTTTTTTATAATTTTAAACTTACTACCCATTTCCTCATAATACCCATTTCCGCGTAGAGGTATTAAATTGAAATTCATACCAAATACTCAGGTCTATAATACAGGTTTGTACGGAACCCTCGGTGCGCGAGTCTGACTCGCACTTGGCCGGTTTTTTTTCTTAAAACCGTGGTGTAGTTTCAGTTTTTTTTAATTTGTCCTTAGCACGGGTTAGTGCATTAAAAATAATATAATGATGTGGGTACAGCGATATCATTCCAATTTAAAAACCTAACTGCAAAGTAGGTACTCGGGACTGCAAGTGATGCAAATTAGCGTCATTATGATTACATTAATATAATTACATTATATCTCGTTCTCCAGACATGGTTTGTTTTCTATAACTTACAGTATATTAAATAAAAAGTGCGTACTCTTCAAGGCAAGCGTGACAACACCTATATAAAGTTAAATTCTTGGTCTTGTTTTTTTAGCCTTTTATACATTATTTTCACAATTAAAATTGTATTTTTTTTTTATTAAATAATATGTAAAATCATTTTTGTTTTCTTTTTTCTTGCACTAACCTGTGCTGAGGAACATTTTAAAAACCTACTTAGACGATAAAATTCCGCCCATGCCGGGACTCGAACCCGCGATTTCCTGCTAACCTTACCAGCACTCTCCCAACTGAGCTAAGGGGCAAGTGCCAGTAACAGCGAAATTTCGAACCTCTTTACAATATTCTCTAAATTATTTACAGGCAGCGACATCTCGCTGAAGTAATTTACATCACTTGCAGTCCGAGTACCTACTTTGCAGTTAGGTTTTACATCGGAATGTTATCGCTGTACCCACATGATTATATTCTTTTTTTGTTGCACTCACCCGTGCTGAGGACAACTTTAAAAACCTATTTAGAGGCTAAAAATCCGCCCATGCTGGGACTCGACCCCACGACCTCTGGCTAACCGTACCGGGGTACGTTACTCGAGGCTGCAAGTGATGAAATTTACTTCAGCCATATGTCGCTGCCTGTAAATAATACAGAGAACATTGTAAAGAGGTTTGAAATTTCGCTAATGCTAGCCATTAGCTCAGTTGGGAGACAGTTGGTACGGTTAGCCAGAGGTCGTGGGTTTGAGTCCCGGCATGGGCGGAATTTTCAGCCGCCTCTAAATAGGTTTTAAAACTATATTTTTTTATTATTTAGTGAGTTCTAGGGATTTTTTTAGTTTCACATCAAACCTGGAGATATTTATTTAATTCTGCGCTTCAGCGACTCCTGCGAGGTGGCAGCACTGGGCCAAAGTATCAATCAATCCGTACGTATCCAGGCCAAAATCTTATTAAAAAAAAATCAATCGCAGGATCATCAATCCAATTAATCTGTGATCACGTACGCGATCATCACGTTGTAAATCAAAACATTTCTATTTTCTTTCTACATATTTTACACTAGGTCTTCGTTCGAATCACAATGGGGAAGCTGGATGTGGCTATTTTACGTTACTTGACGGGTGAAGACTTCAGAGTTCTCACAGCTGTAAGGCGTAACTCTGAAGTTTACGTTCATAACCTCTTCTTGGAGTTCATGTTTATTTTTCTTTGTAGGTGGAAATGGGCATGAAAAACCATGAGCTGGTTCCAGGATCTCTAGTGGCGTCTATTGCCAATCTAAGACATGGTGGAGTTCACAAGTTAATGAGAGAGCTGTGTAAACACCGACTTTTAACTTATGAGCGTGGTAAACAATGTGAGTATGCACTTTCTTGATTAAAATTAAATGAAATCGACACCTAAAGGGGTTGTCTACCAACGAACGGGTTGTTTTTTTTTTATTTATTGAAAGAAAAAAATAAATTTTTGTACAATATAGTTTCAATTCTTACGTGCATATGTATGTAATTGTACAACCAGAGGCATTTTCTGTAGATTTGTACAAAGACAATAGCATGAAAAATAAAATTTAAGATATAGTGCGTTCACATTAACTTGACGCGTGAGAGAATTGGTAGCACTGAGATATTTACTGTTACCATGTTAAATAAGAAATCATTCCCATTACTTGGGGAAAATAAAAGGATTGAGGGCTTGTTTTACCATCTTCCGATTAGGTCCAAAAGCTAATTCACATGTTATGTCCTTGTTACCAATTCTCTCACGCATCAAGTTAATGTAAACGCACTGTAGTTAGATTCTGCTAACACCTGTCATGGATGAGATTAGTGGAGTACATCCAACAGGACATCAATCCCTACACATGTGCAGCCTGTTTTGTTAGTTACCAGTCACTTTGCAGCAAAAATGTTGGGTTCAATGAACCGTCCATGCACTCTTCCAATAGCTACCAAGTACATCGAAGTCCCTTTTTCTTTTTAATCTATTATGTTGGTATACATAATAAACAAATATACATGTAAACAAATATAGTTTAACTCTGATTAAACCAAAAAGGAAAAATAAAGTATGGTTTAGGTTTAGGACCCAATCCAGAGACTATGATTACACTTACATCAATGGTTATTCATACTGGTATGTGCCCATAAACGTGCCAAAGCCCAATCGACACAGAAACAAAAAAAAAACGAAATGATTAAAGGCCCACTGGTATTTGATTTATACCTTCCTTCAGTACTTTTCATGATGCCCTCATAGGGTTACCATAGTACAGTTTATCTTAGTTCAGGATAGGAGTACGAAATTGGGTTTTGTGGATGTTATTTACACCTGAGGCGACTGCACTTAACCTCATAGTTGGGCCACAGGGATTAGTCGATGAATGCCATATTCTGGAAATGACACACTAGTCTAAAAACGACAAATTCTATAAATGACAAATTCTGAAAATGCCACATTTTGTTAACGACTTATTCTGCAAAAGACAGATTCTGGAAAGGACATAATCTAATATTGACATATTCTACAAATGCCACATCCTTAAATTAAGGATCAAGCATATATTGTGCTAATATAATAAGTCTTTTTTTTAACTAAAACTTTCGTAGGCACAACACATTGTAGACTTTGCTCTGCGAATCGGAGCGAAACCTGGTCGGACTTTTCCGATATAACAACACCCGTAAGTAAATCCGGACTAAAAGTCTACAAAATAATAAGTCATTCAATGCTTCAAATACTTTTATTTCGTTTTTGATAAGAAAATACAAAAATCTTTAGACATTAATTTCACAAAATTAACAGTGATTCAATCAGACATGTATTGTGAACTGTATGTATTTATTTCTTCTATTTTTGCTTTGACTTTCGAAATAAGTATTTTTAATTTTTATGTCAAAATGCTTGGCTTCTTTACACATTTTGTTAAGTAATAAAGATTAGGCCTCTTGGGAATCAGTACATTTATTCAATGATGTCAACCTTCGAGACTATTGGTCATACGATGATGTTGGCCGGCACAACTCAATAAACCTGGACTCATCCCGGGGTACCACTGTTTTTCTGTTATAAAACCAGCCATATTATTAATGACGTCAATCATCGAAAAATTGTAAAAAATTTAATAAACGAGTAAATATCCGTGTAAAATCAGTTTTTAATAAGAAATATTGACTTTATGAAGCATTTATTAATAATTGAAGTCATTAAATTTTTTTATTTATTTACTCTAAAAATAAATTGTCAAAAAAACATTTCTTTTATTATCTTATTAAACACGAAATATAATTTCGTGTTTTAGTCCGGTAGACTTTTAGTCCGGATTTACTTACGGGTGTTGTTATATCGGAAAAGTGAGACAAGCAACCGACGACGCGAGCTCCGTCTCTGCTCACCATGATTAAGCTCTGCGAATCGGAGCGAAACCTGGTCGGACTTTTCCGATATAACAACACCCGTAAGTAAATCCGGACTAAAAGTCTACAATTTGTAGAATATGTCAATAATAGATTGTCGTTTCCAGAATCTGTCTTTTGCACAATAAGTCGTTAACAAAATATGGCGTTTTCAGAATTTGTCATTCATCGACTAATCCGGATTAACACTCATAAGCTCACACAGTCAAAGAGTTCTACTATTGTTCCGCTACTCGTTTTCTGTGGATATTTTCTAGTTTGTATTTGAAGCGAGCAAGCTACACTAATTACAGAAGTGTTATAGATGTTAAGTGTTGGTAGTGTAACGGTAGACTGCCGGCTTCTCAAACGGGAGGTTGTGGGTTCGAATCCGAGCATGTACCAATGACTTTGTTTTTCAAGTTATGTACAATTGTGTAGCAATACTAATCGCTAATTATGAAAGAAAACATTGTGAGGAAACCCTTTTGTCTGAAGTGTTTACCTACCTCACTCTGGCTACGTACAATGCCCCCCCCCACTGTAACTGTAAGTGCAGAAATCTCATACATCATCAAAAATATACCATCACCGACCTGAAAACATAAAAAATATGCCAATGAAAAACTGTTGTATAAGTGTTATATATAATTTAAATTAATATTTACCTAACACTAATATGATCCAGGATAGCCGCTGGTGTGCCAAATAAATAAATTGTTTTTATTTCCACAGATGACGGATACCGTCTCACAAATTCTGGATATGACTACCTAGCCCTCAAGGCTCTCACAAATAGGAAAGTAATAGCATCGTTCGGCAACCAGATTGGTGTGGGCAAGGAGTCGAACATTTACACTGTTGCTGATGAGGATCACAAGCCTTTGTGTCTGAAGCTTCACAGGTGACATCTTTTTAGATAATTACCTTGAAAAAAAGAACAACTAAAAACCATTGTTATGGTGGTCCAATCAAGCCTAATAGTATTTTCCAGGTTATAAGAACTTAGCTTTATTTTTTTATTCCATTAGAACAGGTAACAATATAAGTAAAGGAGACAAGTAGGCCTTGTTCAATTTTCACAATTATACATGGAAACACATATGGAAACAATAATATTAACTAGTGCTATGGGGTTTGTAAATAAGTAAATAAAAAAAAAATATATCGTTTACCACTTAAGGGCTATCAACGTTTCGAGACGGGGATGTGCGAGGAAGGCTAGGCTAGACTAGACCAACTAAAGTAATCCTTAGGCCTTGTTCAATTTCCATAATTGTACATGAAAACCCACATGGAAACAATCACCGGTTAACACTTAACGATCAACATAACGAGACGGGGATGTGCGAGGAAGGCTAGGCTAGAGCTTGACTGGACTAGACTAGACCAACTAAAGTAATCCTTAAATAAGAAAAGCTAGCCTTACAAACCATCAGTTGTCGACTTGTCGCCAACCTTCACTGGGTAGTCTGTAGCTTTATCGGTTTATGTACAACATATTTAAGTTTCAAATAGAGACGATAAGATAGTCCTTTAACTTACGTGTACCCTCCTCAGACTGGGCCGCACCTGCTTCCGCAATATAAAAGACAAGCGCGACTACCACGCGCACCGCAACAAGGCGTCTTGGCTCTACCTCTCCCGCATATCGGCCACCAAGGAATTCGCCTACATGAAGGCGCTCTACGACAGAGGCTTCCCAGTCCCCCGGCCGGTCGACTTCAACCGACACTGTGTGGTTATGGATTTAGTCACTGGCGGGCCGCTGTGAGTGTTCACTAATTCACTTACATTATGTAATACATATCCTCACTTTGTTGTACTCAGCAGGGCTGTTACAGAAGCCAGTTTATCTCCAGAAATGCCTTTCTGAAGGTTGCAACTTTTGATAACATATGTAAACGCATTGAATAGTTACATTTGTTACTAACTGTTCATTTATCAATTGTAATTGTCAACTTGCAGAAATAATTTTGTAAACGAAACAGGTAACAATGATTGAAAACTAGCCGCTTTAACCGTAGGCATTCAGACTCTGGAACTGTTTTTCGATTAGCCGACTCTGGTGTGTTGTGTTTTGTTTTTTTCATCTGTACTAAATTCGCAAATAGCTATCTGTGACAACTTTGTTTATCTATGTGTGTAAATTTAATGTGTTACAACTTTCATAACATATGTAAATGCATTGAATAGTTACATTTGTTACTAACTGTTCATTTATCAATTGTAATTGACAACTTGCAGAAATAATTTTGTAAACAAAACAGGTAACAATGATTGAAAACTAGGCGCTTTAACCGTAGGCATTCAGACTCTGGAACTGTTTTTCGATTAGCCGACTCTGGTGTGTTGTGTTTTGTTTTTTTCATCTGTACTAAATTCGCAAATAGCTATCTGTGAAAACTTAGTTTATCTATGTGTGTAAATTTAATGTGTTAATGATAAGCTGTTAGTACTCATGATAAAATAAAAAAATATATGGCGTTTCCTACACTTAGTTACCAGCGGGCCGTTATGTGTATTTGCATACTATATTGAGTTTTTCTGGTTCTGAAAGCTGATATCGTATAACTAAGCAGGGCTGTGCAGGTAATGTCAGGTACGGTATACAGGCATCCTATCTCTAGAAAGCCAGTAGCTGCGTAAGGGATCCCACTTCTGATACTCGTTCATACGGAATTGCTATAACATAGTGCTTTGTCCACAGCACACACGTGACCCAATTTGATGACCCAGGCGCGCTGTACGACGAGCTGATGAACCTGATCGTGCGTCTTGGAAACTGCGGCGTCATCCACGGAGACTTTAACGAGTTCAACATCATGATTGACGAGGAAGGCCACCCCATTGTCATTGACTTCCCACAGATGGTGTCCACCTCGCACACTAATGCGGAACAGTGAGTGCTTTGTAATCGATCGATACCAACCCTTTATATGTTCCCACTGCTGGGGGACTGGTCTCTTCCTGCATCGCAGGAAAGTTAGGCCGTACTCCACCATGGTGACCAAGTCCAGGTTTGTGGAGGATTGTAAGACAGTGGCGGGCCTTACTGTCAGAAGTTATCAAGCCGCCCACAGGGCCTTAGACATTGCTTAACGACTGCCATTACATGACAGCCGGCACCGACGGCTTAAGGTGCCTCGCGGAGCTCTCGGAAAATGTGCCACTAGCGGTAGTCACAGGATGGTCACCCATCCAGTAGTACCTGACCGCGCCTGTTGTTGCTTAATCCTAGTGATTGATTCCAAACACTCGGTCATTTCGAAAAAAAATAATCTGTCGAAAGAGACACACAGTCACAAACACAACAAAAGTTGAGGCCAAACAAATACTTTAATTGAAGTTTCACGGGAATTTAGAAATAACAAACAAACTAACAACTCATCTAAACTAAATGAAAGCATAAAAAGCAAAGATAAAGCAAAATTCACCATTTGTCCCTATAACACTGTCTGCATTACCACATTGAACAGCCAGCGAGATATGTTGTATGAAATATGTCCCGGAGCAACAAACAACAGCAAAAAACTACTGATCCTCAACTCAAAACTCTTCCAGACCAAGCGACTCTCACCCCTATCCCTACTGACCGAAAAAAGTAAGTAAAAATGATTTATTTGCTAGAAAACGGGTAGATAACACGGCTTAAAGTAATTTTAAGTCCCTTCATGTTCCACATGTCGGTGTGCAAATGTCCGTCTAAAATCGCCTATGTTAAAAAAAATAATTCGTTATCAACCCTTCTATGTCCCCACTGCTGGGGCACGGGTCTCTTCCTGCATCGCAGGAAGGTTAGGCCATACTCCACCACGGGGGCCAAGTCCGGGTTGGTGGAGGATTGTAAGACAGTGGCGGACCTTACTGTCAAAGTTATCAAGCTGCCCATAAGGCCTCTGACATGGCTTAACGACTGCCATTATATGACAGCCGGCACCAACGGCTTAACGTGCCTTGCGAAGCACGGAAGCGCTCGGAAAAATGCCACTAGCGGTAGTCACGGGACGCTCACCCATCTCTTACCTGACCGCGCCTGTTGTTGCTTAACCAAGTGATTGATTCCAATCACTCGGTTCGCCTAGGCCACGAGCGCTTCAAAAAAATTAATTAATTCAAAATTAATGACAAAAACAATATAACATTAAAGTGTGCAATAACAATAAACAGTGTTATAGAAATTTAAAACTATTGATCATAATTAAAAAGATAAAGTAAAATTGTATAAATAAAAATTGTAAATTAATGTCGAAAGATAATTAAATTAAAGATGAATTATAAAGTATTATTAATAAAGTAATTTTGTAATTTATTTTTTCGAATAATAGATGATTTTTTTTATTTATTATTTCTTAATGCTGTCCGGTACATGATTGTAACTTAGGATTGCCATACAAAATGTGTTGTCCTTATATAAAGTTATCCGCTGAAAAGGCACGTAGCGGTTAAGCCGGCCCGCCCTTCCGCAGCTACTTCGACCGCGACGTGAAGTGCATCCGCGAGTTCTTCAAGAAGCGTTTCGCGTACGAGAGCGAGGAGCACCCGCGCTTCCAGGACCTGGAGCGAGACGAGCGGCTGGACACGGAGATCGCCTGCTCCGGATACCGGCGGACGAAGGACGTGGACGATGAGCTGCTCCAGGTATTCATCAAAATAGCGGTATCAAAGCAACCCTGCCCCACTTAGACGTTTTTACACGTTCAGTCCTGGCGTCAGTCAATTCCATCAGTCAGAGTGCTCAGTGCGAGTTTTTTAACTGCTCGATCGCGTTAACGTAAACTCATATTTCTATGGCATCGAGGAAGCGCCACCTAGCGCCAAGTATGGAAATGAAAATTGCTGAGTGCGAGTTGTAATGGTTTACGCTGAGAGGTGAACACGTTTACCAGCCAAAACACGAATAAACGCGAGTGCGAGTCGTTCTGAGACAGCGTTTTGCCAGTTCGAACGGTTAACTTACTCATACTCACTACTCAATGCTCGATTAACGCGGTAGTAAAGTTATTCGATTGGATCTGTGAAACTCGCACTAAGCACTCTGGTTAGACTGACGGCGCCGTGATTGTCTATTTCAGAGTTATTATTATGGATCAGTAGTTATTATTATTATGGATCTACCTCTTGACGACCTCTGTGGCGTAGCGTTAGCGCATCTGCCTACCCTGTAAACGGTCCCGGGTTCGAATCCCGGCTGGAGACAAAAAAAATCCCCAGGCCTTAGATGTTTACATGTTTGTGATGTCGTTGTTTCTGGATCCCACGACACAGGGTATCCTAGTGTGGGGCCAGAAGCAATGTATGTGCCTGTATGTAAATGTTATGTTATCAAGGCTGGGTAATTGCTCGGTTCCTGCCATTTTTAAAAGTACCTGAGGAACTATGTAATAAAAGTCTCAAAAAAGTAAAATTTAAAAGAATGCTTAAGCGCTTTGTCTTAAGCAGCATGTAAACCTGTCCTATGCTTCAGATACAGAAAGTACTATCGATAATGTTGGTTGTGTAGATTGTGTAAGTTTATATATAAAAATTCTTACCAAGAGCTTGGCGTTAAATTGCATTAGCAGTTTGGCAAATTGTGCGTGTTTTTTATGTCACCTTTTGAATGAATAAATAATAATAATACTTTTTAAATATTTCCTATTGCGACTCTAAGCGGTGGGGAGCCCAATGTGTAGAAAAATGGAATCGCGGAGGCGGAAGGCCCAGATTCAATTCCCAGTGCGGGCATGTACCAATGACTTTGTTTTCTAAGTTATGTTCATTTGTGAAGTTATGGTAGCCATGCCACCCGCTAAGTGTGACCGAAAACATCGTGAGGTAACTTTTTGTTGATGGCCAATCCGCAGCGGGCGCGGGTGGTAATTAAAGCACATACTCTCTCTCTGAGAGAACGCCTGTGCCCTGTAGTGGAACGTTTATGGTCTACGAAAAAAAAATGCGCTTTGACCTAAAGAGACTTTGAACAAAAGTTGACTTTCCAGTTTTTTATTTACATTATTATTAAAGCAGATATAAGGATCCGGCGTTTAGCAGCCGGACCAGCCATTCCATCTGAATGGCCGGTAGATTTCCATTTGACATGCAAGATTATGATCATCATCTGCTCTTCCAAAACTTACTACATTTTTGTGTGTTCTTATTTCTATTTTCTGAGAGTAGTAACTAGAAGTATTGTGTACTAGTGAACATAGATACTAGTGTCCATTAGTTTTTAATGAAATAGTACCTCTGGATACAATATACAATTACGATTGTAGCGCATCTATCGGTTTGTCTTGTAAAGATAGATGTAAGACAATTTCTTACCTCTGTCATTACAGGCAATTGAATAAATAAATGAAGATTTTATTTTTTTAGAGGCCACAATAAGTGGCGTCTCATAGGTGGGTAAGAATGCGAGAATAAATGAATATGCCGTTCGATTGGACAGAAACCTCTGAAAACTCATTATAATAAGTTAAACAAGTGTAAAATATGCAAATGTAAACTCACCGAAGGTCTAGGCCAATAAAAAGTAAAGAAGCAGTTCTTTGCAGATCAAATAAATATTAATATCTTTTTCCAGTTAAAATACACTACGTCTGACACATTAGACTTTGTATTTTAGACCTAAACATCACAGAAATATTGTTACATTTGATGCAATTTTGTTACAAAATACCTGTCTTTCCTTCGATCTAGTTTTTTCGTACACGAAATCGAGAAGGGGGGGGGGGCTAGTTTGCGAATTGCGAGAGACGGCGAAAGATATGGAAAATGCCTCTAAACAGCTGTGGGCAGAGTGGGCTGATGCTTCGGTCACATAATGATGAACACATTTTTGTGCACCAGGAAATGGGCGTGGCACTTCAAGTCAGCGACGATGGTGACAGTGACTCCGAATACGATGACGCTGAGGAGGCTAATCCCGCTCCTCAACCCTTAGCTAAATACACCGAGGAACAATTGGCAGCCTTGCGGGAACAGGTAAATTCAATAGTCCATTTTTGGTACGACACTTGTAAAACAAGTTTTTTTTTTGTAGCAGAACAGAGATGGGACATTGGTCAGTGTGCAGGGCAATTCAGCAGTGGGGCGTGGATGGAAATGGGCAGGGCCGGGATGGGTTATTGGGAGAAAAGGCCTAGTCCAGCACCAGCGGTCTAGTGCTGACGTTTATACTATTTTTATTTTTAATGCACTAACCCGTGCTAGGGACAAATTTAATAACCGGTTTAGAGGCTAAAAATTTCACCCATGCCGGGATTCGAACCCGCAACCTCTGGCTATCCGTGCCAGCGCTCTACCAATTGAGCCAATGGGCGACTCACCGGCATCAGTGAAATTTCGAACCTCTTTACACTATTCTCTGTATTACGTACAGGCAGCGACGCTGACGTTTGCGATTGACGACTGGGTAGGATTAGAATGTAAATGTTTATATTTCCATAGAATTAGGTTACGCCTTCCTCAGACGAACTACAGTTCTGCCAAACTCGATAAAGAATAGAGGCAAACAAACCAATTTAGGGTTATCACAACTCACGTTTTACAAATCTTCTATTACACTATTTTTATTTTTAATGCACTAACCCGTGCTAAGGAACAAATTTAAAAACCTATTTAGAGGCTAAAAATTTCACCCATGCCGGGATTCGAACCCGCAACCTCTGGCTATCCGTACCAGCGCTCTACCAATTGAGCCAATGGGCGACTCACGGCATCAGTGAAATTTCGAACCTCTTTACAATATTCTCTGTATTACGTACAGGCAGCGACATCTGACTTAAGCAAATTGCATTACTTACATTTTTAGCCTCTAAATAGGTTTTTAAATTTGTTCCTTAGCACGGGTTAGTGCATTAAAAATAAAAATAGTGTAATCATGTGGGTACAGTGATATCGTTCCGATGTTAAAACCTAACTGCAAAGTAGGTAGTCGGGGCTGTAAGTAATGCAATTTGCTTAAGTCAGGTACGGATAGCCAGAGGTTGCGGGTTCGAATCCCGGCATGGGTGAAATTTTTAGCCTCTAAATAGGTTTTTAAATCTTCTATTGTTTACATGATTATAGCCTTTTACTTGGTAACTATTTATTAACAATTCCTATTGCAGCATATTTAACTAGAATCACTCAAATAACATGCATAATACCTTGTTATTTCGAAAAACTATAAAAAATTCGACATTAATTTTACGCGACAGCCCTACAGAAAAAGAAACATGGATGAAATTCAGGTGTGACAAACATTTTGGGAAATTTAGTTTATGCCAACAAGTGAAGTTTAGTCGTTTGTCAATACGTGCATATGGCATAAGTATATAATTATAGCATATATGTGACAAAATTGCACAAGACAAAAATATAGATTGCCCCCATATCATTGTGAATTAGATCCGATAGAAATCATATGGGGGCAAGTAAAAGGCCATGTTGCTGCCAAAAATAAAACTTTTTAAATGGCTGAACTAAATAAAGGTCCTGTTAGATGAGGCAATAAGTAAAATTACTCCAGCAGCATGGCAACGTTGTGTTGAACAAGTAATTAAAGAAGAGAAGAAAACGCCGAATTTGATGGTGCAATGGATAATGTCATTGATGAATTTATAATTCAAGTCTCCGGAGACACAAATTTATCCTCCTCTTTGGCCAGTGACAGTGATGATTAGTGTGAACATATGAATAAAAATATATACAAAGAACTTTCTTTTATTGCAATATTTGCAGTAGGTCCCAATCTACTCCTTTTTATAGTAGCATCTATAAGTACTTATTAATATTATAAAGTTGAAGAGTTTGTATGTGTTTTTCTTAAACGCGCTTAATTCTATTAGGAAAATCATGCGGCATGGCTCGCGTAATGTTTGTTAAATCTGTGTTTCATATTTCAGTGTTGTCATATGTAATATTCAAATCGGTTAAGCCTTTCACTATAAAATCATAAACATATTAACATAAATAAGCATTTTACATTAGTAGGAGGAACGATTATTATTTGTATGAAAACGATTTCTAGAAAAGGTTGTTAACATCTGCCTTTTAGGTGTAAACAAGTCGTTGCCTAGCAACGGTTTGTTTATCGCCATTCGTTATCGAATTTCTGCTCGCTCAGGTATAGATGTTTTGAAGCTTTATTTTAATCACAGAAGAACAACTTAAGATGGCTGTGTGACTTTCAGCGCCTTTCAGTACTCTGTAAAGAGAAAAACTTAGGACGTAGTTGGTGTGGATTAAATGAACTGCCATAAAAACCACGCCTTAGGTCAAGAGCGGAGAGGTAGAACGCAGACTTCTTATACGGGAGGCCATGCGTTCGAATCCCGGCAAGTACCAATGACTACGTTTTCTAAGTTATGTACATTTGTGAAACTATCGTGAGGAAACCCAAGTGTCTGAAGTGTTAAAATACCTTAGCCCAACTATGAGGTTAGGCGCGGAAATCTTAGGTCTAACTACTAAACTACTACGGCTTAGGTTACATTACGAACTTTGTGTCCTTGCAGCATTAACTTACAATTAAACATAATAATATACACCTTTTACATATAATAATATACCACTTTTACTATTTATACAGCGTCAAGTATCATCTCTCTTATATATAATAGATTATTAGTGAAGTAATAACCTTAGATTTATTTCACTATTCCTTATCACGTAGTTCATATCACTCTATTATTCCAGGTGGATACCTCAATCCAGAACGACGAAAAGAGAGCCAACCTCGATACTCTCACCGCCAAAACAGTAGAACTCACAATCCAAGACACACTACCGACAAAACCGACCGACCAATCGGAAGAGACTGACACAGTGCCCGAACTAGTGTCCATAGATAAAGAGACTGCCGACGCCGTAGACAAGACATCCCAGAAGTACAGGCTGGCTATGATAGAGAAGGCGCTGTCGGATGTTCGGTCTATGCGATCCTATACTTCAGCAAGTACCATCGCTCCGGAGATCGTCAAAGATCAGGTGGGTAATGGGGTGACTTGTCTGTTTCGTGTTTTTCTTTGATGTTTCCCAAAGGTGGCTCTATACAGAACGACTAGGCTTCGTTCGTCATACTAATTAGTTATGTACTATCGATACTGGGTATGTCTATGCATAAATCGATGTCGATGAAGATTAAAATTATGTCAAAAAATGCTTTTGTCAGTGCAACTATGCGACTATCAACTTTTTAGAGTCTATGATGAATTATTTCTCGAAGTGCGGCGTGTTTTTATCAACAGCATATCATTGGAGGTTACAACGTTCGATTTTTTTAAATATGAAAACAAAGGCCTTATCTCTGAGAGGGAGTATGGGCTATGGGTTTAGGGCTCATCAATACGACTCGCTAACGGCAAAGGAAAACATCGTGAGGAAACCTGAGTGTCTAAGGTGTTCAAGTATCTCAGTGCTTGATGCCAAACCGCGGTGGGCACGCGTAGTGTAGCAAGTATTCGTAGAGTGGAACGCAACTACAACACATTGATGTCTTACTGTGGTTACACGGCAGCCCGCACACAGGTACACGAGAGGACCGTATAGAAACCGGAGCATGACCCCAGAAATTCATTCGATAGCCAGCTGGAAATGAGTACGATAGCCCCGCAGTCCTCAGGTGTTAGCAAACTATGACAACATCAGGGTCCGATAGCCATGTAGTCCACCCTATAAGTTCTATACTAGGTTACCTACCCTATTACTATAATATTAATAATACATGTATTTTTTAAGTCGAGTATTACCATAGAATAAATCTACCAGTTCTTATGACATTGGAGTTTTGAAAAACAGAGAAAGAAAGAGTATTTATTGTGAATCATGGGTACAAATATGCAGTGAATTTCGTTCACTGGTCACCCTCAATCTGGCGCCCAACGTGGGGCCTAATAGACAATGCGAAGTAACGGAGCTCCGAGACCTGTATGAATATTGTGTCAAAAAAACTGTACGACTGACCTGACAGATAAAAAATAACATAAATTTCAAATCTCAGCCTCCACCAAACAAAACGGGGGCACGCTCTTGTGTTTTTATTCCTGAACTGCTTGTCGCATTAATTAATTTCATCTCCTGTTAGGATGGTCATCTGTCAAACAGACACTGACATTTGTTTTTTGGAGGCGACGACGCAAGCTAATGAAACTTGCTTGCTGTGGTCGAGCTGTGACGTCACACATAGATTTTCTAATTTAATTTTTTTCTCCATAATTATTGAAGTATACAAAGTATTTTTCCTGTACTCTATAGAGTAAAGGAAAAGATTTTCTAGAAATGGTATTTTTTATTTCAGCAACATATTTTTTTGTCGTATTGTCCATTCGAAATGTAATAAAAAGGTTTCATTCAAAGTAGCGCCAGAAACTGCCGCCTAATGAACGTTTGAATTCTCAAATTCAATTTAGATAATTTTGGAGAAAAAAATGGATAAAAAAACTAGAAATATAGTCTTTTCAAAGTCCTTAATTAACAGAGTTTACTTAATTATTTTAAAACATAGAACTCATGCATTGTACTGGCTTTAATTCCAGACATGATTGTCATCTAAATAATCCTTTATGTTATAGTAGCCCTTTTGGCACAAAGTGTACAATTAAGTGTCGCATAGTGAATAAATAAACTTTATCTACTGTGATACTATAATACAATGATTATAAAACTGAAAACAAAACTCTTATGACAAACATTAAGCATAGGACAAAAATAAAAATAAAAAGTTTTATTACGATACAGGTCTTGTATGGACACCTGTATCATACATAATATGTATAACTTTTTAATCATAACGATACACCTATACACCTCCAGCTGCACCAAGAAAGTTGAACCTCTACTTTAAAGAACGTCTCAATAAAAGAGTCCGCGGCGACGCAGACGCAACACGCGTGCGCAATCGATTTTTGCTCTTTGGCGCCAACAGTGAACATTTAAAAAAACTTTTCAATATTTAAACAAAGTTTGGTTCTGTTTGTAAAATGAATTAGTTTTTGTGTAAAAACATGTCTGAAAGCGAGGATAGTGGTAATTGTACACCACCAGACATTCTGGAAGCTGCGTCAAACAGGAGCTGTTACCGGCGAAATGTAGGAGCAACTATAATAAATGTTACCACGAGTTCATGGAATGGAATATTATTTTATGTATTATAGTATAAGAGTAGATAAAGTAGTGTATGACACTGTCCATAACTTGGTCTTATAACACTCGTGTGATACCATAAAAAATCTCGCCTCCGGCTCGTTTTCTTAAAACACACTTGTGTTTTAAGAACCCTTATTATGCAACAGTATCGTAAACTACTATAAACAAAAGCTCGACCCTCCCGCAGGTCAAGAGGAGCCTGGAGAGCCGGCAGAAGCGCTCGGAGCGGCGCAAGGCCGTGGCCAAGGGCGAGGCCAGCGCCACCACGCGCGCGCGCCGCGACAACCGAGAGACTGTGCGCGAGAGCCGCGGCCTCTGGGGCTGGGACGAGTGACACGGGGGTACACGTCCCACGGCTACCTAATGGCATCCCACGTCTACCCAACGACCTCCCACGTCTACAGTCTGTTAGCTTTTATGCCGGCGCCAGACAGAAGTTCAAACAAGTGATCACATACACGTACATACACACACAAACAAGTGAACACATTTTATGTGAGAACAGTAACAAATGTCCGTGCCACACATGTGCACACTTATGTGATCACTTGTTTAAACTTCTGTCTGGCGCCGGCATTATAATATACCTCGGGCTCTAGAATAGGCTTCGGTTTTCGCCGATAGCAGACGAGTGTAATACTACTTCCTGCTCTATATAAATCTTTTCTTCAGTGTTTTGAAAAGTTATGTGCAGTTAAGTGTCATAGTGGGCCT
Organism: Yponomeuta sedellus; assembly: GCA_934045075.1. Taxonomy (NCBI): domain Eukaryota; kingdom Metazoa; phylum Arthropoda; class Insecta; order Lepidoptera; family Yponomeutidae; genus Yponomeuta; species Yponomeuta sedellus. The sequence goes on along the minus strand of OW203734.1, from coordinate 21,568,376 downwards.
AGGTGGCGCAGCGGTTTGGCACGCTGACTGTGCAACCGAAGGTCTCGGGTTCGATCCCCGGCCGGGTCAAACTAGGAAACGAACTTTTCCAGTTTGTCTCGGGTCTTGGATGTTATCTATGTATTTATTGTATTAAATCTATCGTCGAGTTAGCACCTATAACACAAGTCATTTAGTTGTACTTAGTATAGGGCTAACGAGATCTGTGTAATATGTCCATGAATATTTATTATTTATTATTATTATTTATATTAGTTCCGATATTTCTATTACACGAATTTATCCGATTCTGTCCGACAGTAGACGAGGTATATTCTAAAAGCTAACAGACTGTATACGAATATATTGACGACCTCTGTGGCGTAGCGGTAGCGCATCTACCTATCATGCAAGAGGTCCCGGGTTCGAATCCCGGCTGGGAACAAAAAAAAACCCAGGTCTTGGATTTTTACACGTTTGTGATGTCGTTGTTTCTGGTTCCCATAGGTATCCCATTCCCTGACACAGGGTATCCTAGATCCTCTGTGTCGTTAGTCTGTACGTAAATATTAAAAATGTAAATGTTGTACATCCGATTCTATCCGATAGTAGCCGAGGCATATTCTAAAAGCTAACAGACTGTACCTAATGACGACATCCCATGCCTACCTAACTACATCCCAAGTCTACTTAACGACATCCCACGTCTACCCAACGACAGCCCACGTATAACGTTATGGTATACTATTTTGAGGCCAGCGCGCCTTCATTATATAACTTTACACATACACATCTGCGTGCAAAAACGAAATGTCTATTGGACTTGTCGTCTAATTATTTGGCTCTATCACATTTCAGATATTCACTGAAATGCGGTACCTATCCACTATGTATGATTCATATTACGACTCAAACTATCTATACAGTAGAGCTAAGTATATTCCGCTTTGGCACACAGTGAAAATTTAAAAACCTATTTAGAGGCTAAAAATTTCACCCATGCCGCCGGGATTCGAACCCGCAACCTCTGGCTGTCCGTGCCAGCGCTCTACCAATTGAGCCAATGGGCGACTCACGGCATCAGTGAAATTTCTAACCTCTTTACACTATTCTCTGTATTACGTACAGGCAGCGAAAAGTTACATAATCAAGCTGCAGTGTTTATTGAAGCTTTTGTTTATTTAAACACATTTCCATAAACGCGTGTTTATTGAAACAGTGCTTAAAGAAACACATTTCCATGAACAGAAATGTGTTTCTTTATAGTTTATTGGAAAACACGTGTTTACTAAAACGTGTTCTGTTGAACACATTTTTATCATTAACACGTGTTTTTTAAACATGCATAGAATTTTTTAACTGTAAACATGTCTTTCTTGGACCACGCGTTTCGATAAACATGTTTTTATTTAAACCTATAGGCTACCATAGCTGTTATTGTAACTTGTGTACTTGTTATGTAGAAATACAATTAAATGTTTATAATTATTCTATATATGGCTTAAAATTGGGCCAATAAGGACGATTTTACAATAAACGCCACACGTATGTTGGGATTTTTACCGAGATTGTTTTAAATTGATTGGTTTTTAACAGGAGTCCCATTTAGAGATAAACAAACTTCACTTGTGTAGAAAGAGATAACTTTTCTTTCTTTATATTTTTTGCTGGAACTTTATTTTCTATGTAAAATTATTATGTATAAGCACTTTAAACAAACGTCTTTATTCACTCTCGTCGCCTTCATCGTCGTCAGCATTCTCATCCCCTGCTCTGTCATCATCCTCATTATTAGGTGTATCATCACTAGAATCACCATCTTCAGCTTTAGCATCTTCTTTCTTAGGATCTTCATTAGTTTGAGTACCATCTGAATCGGAATCACCATTGTCGGCTTTGTAGTCATCAGCGTTAGAATCAGCATCGTTAGCTTTATCATCGTTAGTCTTAGAATTATCTTCATTTTCCTTAGCATCATCAGTATCAGCATTGTCGTCGTTAGTCTTAGAACTATCTTCATTTTCCTTAGCATCGGCATCAGAACCATCACCAGAATTAGCATTGTCATCGTTAGTCTTAGTCCCAGAATTATCTTCATTTTCCTTAGCATCAGCATCAGAACCATCATCATCGGCCTTAGAATCGTCAGTCTCAGTATCATCTTTGTCTTCACCATTTGCCTTAGTGTCATCACCTTCGTTATTTTCATCGTCATCAGCATTATCGTCATCATCTTCAGCCAATTTTTCGTCGGATTCATTATTATCATTGACTTTATCTTTACCTAGTTGATTTCTGGAGTAGACCAGTTGCAAGTAAGCTATTACACACATTACCTGAAAAAAACAACTTGCCTTTTAGTAGCTTCATTGATTCTTACATAAATAAACTCACCCCTGTATTCCGGGGTAGTAGGCAGAGACCAAGTGACAAGTGCTTTTTGCGTTGCTTTTTTGCTTCATCAGTATGCAGTGGGGAGGGCAGAGAACCCTTAATACAGCACTTAATACTGAGAAGGGACTGGATAACTATCTACATTGGATGGACTCGATTGACTAATTTTAAGGAGACATTCTAACCATGATTCAGAAACAATGGCGTGACTTTTGATAAAATGGAACGTTAAACATTTTACAGTTACCCAAAACCACTTTAAGTGAAGTACAAGAAGCACAGACAATGAATATTTAGGGTGAACAGTTACAAAAATCGAACAAAAACTAAAACGGTCAATTGTTCTTTAATTGAAATATCAAAAATGAAATGAAAAGGTTTTATTGAAAGTAGCGCAGAAACAGCGGCTTAATTAACGTTACAATTCAAACTAGGTGTCCATTTCAAAATATAGATAATTTTTGAGAAAAAATGGACAAAATAACCCCAAACTTAGTCTTTTGAAAGTCCTTAATTTACAATGTTTAATACATAATTTATTATAAAACATAGAACTCATGCATTGTACTGGCTTTAGTTCCAGACAACATTGTAATAATCCTTTGTGTTATATATAGTAACCCTTTTGGCACAAAGTGTACTTAACACATTTTTGAACCGCGTTTCCGGCAAGCTTAATATATGTTCAGGAATTTTATTATAGAAGCGTATGCAATGCCCAATGAAGGATGTATTAACCTTTGCCAGCCTAAATAGTGGGAACAAAAGTTTATTTTTATTTATAGTATTTACCTACATTGTGTTGGATACCTAAAGTTTTAGAGGTACTGAGACTATTATACATCTAACATTTTTCAACGTCATGGTCCTTCCCTTGGATTCACAGTTTCGAGCAAAAGGTAGGAAATCATGAATATTTGCAAATATGTTATACCATTACCGACAAATTATTAATAATGATACTATTTCTCACAATAAAAAGAACTCTTATTTAAAGCTAACAATTTCAAAATCACCCTAATTATTAAGCTGGTCTAAATAATTTAAAAACCTATTTAGAGGCTAAAAATTTCACCCATGCCGGGATTCGAACCCGCAACCTCTGGCTATCCGTGCCAGCGCTCTACCAATTGAGCCAATGGGCGACTCACTTTTAAATTTGTTCCTTAGCACGGGTTAGTGCATTAAAATAAAAATAGTATGGTCTAAATAATTATTATTAATAACTATTATTGTTGAATAAATACTTGCTCTCACAATATAGGTGGCAATATTCCTTGTATGCATTTGTCAGAATATAGCAGCGATACCACTCGCTGTGAAGGTTAACTTCGTGACGAAACCTCAGTTACTGAGGTGTTCAACTAACGCTTAGCGGTAGCGCTTGAAATAGGGCATACGTAGTAATTAAGCCCACACTCTCTCTTTCTGTGAGAAGGTATGTGCCCTGCCATGGGACGTTTATAGGCTCCACAAAAAATGTTTAAAAACAAAAATGTATTAATAGAATAGACATCCTTCTATCTTAGAGTATTACTCTTTTATAAAGGCGTCATGACACCCCAAGATTTATTTGAAGTTCAATAAAAGTATTAAGTAATAAATAGTTATTTTTAAACCACCAATTAGACAGAAAAAAAAACAATCTCGGTGGCGCAGCGGTTTGGCACGCTGACTGTAAAACTGAAGGTCTCGGGTTCGATCCCCAGCCGGGTCAAATTAGGAAACGAACTTTTCTAGTTTGTCTCGGGTCTTGGATGTCATCTATGTATTTATTGTATTAAATCTATAGTCGAGTTAGCACCTATAACACAAGTCATTTAGTTGTACCTACTTAGTATAGGGCTAACGAGATCTGTGTAATATGTCCATGACTATTTATTTATAATATAAAAAATGTGTTTCTTATCGAACTCCGAAACGGCTTCACCGATTTTCATACCTTCTCGTCCTCGGTGTAGCCATCCAGCCGAAACGTGTAGCCGAATACACTGGTGGATATCTTCGACTCTGAGACTAAGAGGTGGCTGTTCCTCGTTACGAACCGATAGTTTTTGATCTGGTAAATACCGGCTTTTACCGGACAGGAGAGGCTGAAATCAGAAGTGGGATACGCTCTTGGATGGGTGGAACCTTTCGCCCGCTTTGGCAAGTAACTTGGGAAAGAGAGTATGAAAAAAAAGAAAAAACTTTTTGCAACTATAATTGCAACAGAAAAATGTTTTATGGGAGAAAATAGAAAGGAAAAATAAATCGGTTGCCAAAATCCTGTAACTGTTTGCGAAACTTAGTTATCAAAGCAGCCGAAAGATGATGGAAGGCTTTGATACCAGTTAGATCAATTGATATCCATAAGCTGTAGGGGTAGACCTTTTAACCGACTTCAAAAAAAGGGAAGTAGCCAGTTAAGTTTTACGCGCGCGATTTTGATAAATAAACTGTAGAAGAGTTGATGAAGGAGTGTCACAGGGCTTATGACGTCAGGAAACTCAAAATGGCCGACGTTAGTTAGCATAAAATTGTTAGCATAAAAATAAAAAAAAATCATACATACATAGTTAGAATATTTTCGGGGCTTAATCGCGTAGTAATTTATTGCTACGCGAGGGTAGTCTGAAACCTCATCAGCGGAAGATGCGAACGGGTGCCAGCCATCAGTCTTCTCGTGACCACGATGACCTGTAACGTCATCGAAACGTCGAGGTAAAATAGCAATAAATTACTAAGCGATTAAGCCCCGAAAATATTCTAACTATGTGTACAAGTCGCGAAAGTTTAAAATATGTTATAATCATACATACATAACCTCACGCCTGTATCCCATAGGGGTAGGCAGAGACCAGGGTCTGCCACTAGCCACGATCCTGACAGATCACCTTCGCTTCATCAACGTTCATAAGTCGTTGCATGCACGCACGCCGGTTCTGGGTACTTTTTATCTTTCCCTTTGCTAATACATCCCTTATTTACACATCCCAAAAAAAATCAATACATTTTAAAGGGAAACCTAGTCGTATGGAATAAAATCCGGTATACAATAAAGAATATTCTTATCTTATCTTATGGTTTCCGAAGATTCGGGTAATAACTTAAAAGTACGTTATAAAACCATTTCCCAAATTCTATCAACTAGCCTATTGTGGAAAAATACATAAGATAACATGGAATTGTGGAAAATTATCCCTATCAGTATTGGAATACATCAGTATTTTTATCTTTCAATAATATACTTAAATGTTTTTATTGTTATTGCACTTTTTATTTGAAACTAACTAATCGGTCGTCGTTCGTTGTATTACAAACTAAAGTTGTATGTTAAAAAATGCTACTTAGCATTAAGTGCTCCTTTGTAAAAAGATGTGCATTGTGCAATATTTTTTTTATTACAATAACAACTATTATACCTAAATACAAAATGTAATATTTAGTCGTGCATGCAACGACTTATGAACGTTGATGAAGCGAAGGTGATCTGTCAGGATCGTGGCAAGTGGCAGCCCCTGGTCTCTGCCTACCCCTCTGGGATACAGGCGTGAGGTTATGTATGTATGTAATATTTACCTACCTATAATATCCTGCCTGTAAATGTTTAGGAGTGGTTTTTTTTTATTGTTTACACGGTAACTAACGCCTTACCGTGGTGTGGAAATGTTGAACACGGTCTCATAGAGTGCTTTGTCGCCGGCGACCTCGTCCTCCGTGCACGCGTTCTCGATGGCCGTGTAAGACTTGAAGAGGTCGCACGTGTCCATGTTGCGCATGTCTTGGCACTTCTGCATCGTCGCCTGGTGAGATGGCGAATTGCATGGGCTTGAGGGCATAGGTTGTAGGGATAAAATCATGATAAACTATTTTATAAACTAAAACTTTCGTAAGCACAACACATTGTAGACTTTTTGTCCGGATCTACTTACGGGCGCTGTTATATCGGAAGAGTCCGACCAGGTTTCGCTCCGATTCGCAGAGCTTAATCATGGTGAGCAGAGACGGAGCTCGCGTCGTCGGTTGCTCGTCTCACAACCACGAAACGCTCGGAGCGAAACCTGGTCGGACTCTTCCGATATAACAACACCCGTACGTAGATCCGGACAAAAAGTCTATAAACTATTTTATCATGATTTTATCTCTACAACCTATCTTCTGTCCACCTACCTATCTGTATCGGACCTAGAATAGGTCCGAACAGTTTGTTCGCGCCTATTCTAGGTCCGAACAAACTGTTCCTTAAAATACATATAAACATAGAGCGGTGGTAGCGGAGCGGTGGAAACGCCGGCTTCTCAATCGGGAGGTCGAAGGTTCGAGCCCCGGCATGTGCAAATGACTTCGTTTTCTAAGTTATGTACATTTGTGAAATTATAGTAGCAATCCCACCCACTGACGGTGAAGGAAAACATCATAAGGAAACCCTGGTGTCTGAAGTGTTAATGTACCTCAGCGCTTGCTACGTACGATGGCCTAACTATGAGGCTATGCGGAAATGTCGGCTGTAACTAACTATACATAAAAACATATTATGTAACCTTACGACCGTTTCTCAGAGGGGTAGGCCAGGAACTCCTACTTGCACGATCCACAGATCACCTTCGTTTCATCAACGTTCATTAGGTAGTCGTTGCATTCACGCATCACGTCCTTGAAATACGGGTAAGAAAATAGCTGTTTTAAAGAAGAAAAAATTTCGCTCAAATTGAGCTCAATTGGTAGAGCGCTGGCACGGATAGCCAGAGGTTGCGGGTTCGAATCCCGGCATGGGTGAAATTTTTAGCCTCTAAATAGGTTTTTAGATTTACTTTTTACTGAATAAAACAGAACAGCTCTTACTCTTATGTGCATGCGCTGGGAGGTGCTAGCTAGCGCCACCAATGGAATAAATCTCTCATAATTTGTTTTATAATAGGTTTTCTCAAAAAGTAAACATCAAAAATCTTAACCACTAAGTATGACAACGATTTTTAGAACCGTCTAGAACCAGTCTAGAACCTTAGGATCAACAGCGTTGAAGTTAAATCGATTATCGCCAAAAACGGCCGTTTTTAGCAGAAATCAATTAAAGTCGTAGGGTGTTGATGCTACGGGCTCTTCTTGGCTGTATGTTCTAAAAATAGTTATCACTGATATTAAGATTTTATATGTTTAGGTACATTTTGAAGAAAAATAAGTACTTCAAAACAAGTTATGATTTTTATTCCATTGGTTTAGCACCCCCCAGCGCCTTCAGCATCGGTTTTCCATGAAATCTCAGAGAGATCAGTTCCACTTTATTTCATTCTATAACAGCTGAATTGTGACCTGATACGCCAACCCACGCTAAAAGACGCTGTCAGTAAATTCCTTAACTACTCAAAAATTTTTTTGTAACAATGGAAAACAATAGATTTGCTCGAAAATGGTCAAGCCACTCTTTTAAAAATTAAGAAGCTGTAGATAATAAACCCCACTCTGGCATTGTTCACTAGGTGATAAAACTGCCTGTTTACTCAAATATGACAGAACCTGAAGGCATAGGTACAATCTACATTGCTTCTGCCAAGTAAACAACAATAAGATCATTAATTTTATTTATGTCTTTGTTTCGCAATTGATGGGCAAAGACCAAACAGTGACTAAACAGATGTGCGATAGCTATAATAGCAATTACGGAAGTTGATTTGCTTCATAAGTCAATGCTTAGAATTGCTTCAACGTGCTGCAAGCAAATGTTTTGTCAAATTCATGAGCTGTATCGATTTCCTTCGTTTATTTTATATTTGTCTCATCTATTTCTGAGAGCGCACTGCGATCGTGATTATGCTGCTAAAATGTGTGTGTGCTCTTATGTACACGGAAGCTTATCATATAGTAACTGATTAATTACGTATGAGATGATTTGAGAAAAAATGGTCGGAGTGAAGTTTTGATCCCACTGTCTTTTTCTCCACTACCACACGGCTTACATTGTACATTCAGCAGAATGTACCCAAATTCTTTACGTTCAAATATTTAGTTGATTTGATATGCACAAAAATAAAATTATTATTGTTATTTATACATACCTAAATTTACCTATGTATCTGTTTTTATAACAAGTGCTTTATTGTTTATATTTCTATTTTATTAAGATTTTTTGTCTGGCGAAAATGGTGAGGAATTAGCAAAATTTACTAATAGTGATTCTAATATTTTTTATCTTTTAAGATTGTCGAGAGAGAGAAAAGACAATTTTATGTTATAGGTATTTACCATAATTTCAGAATTACATTGCTGAATGTAATTCTGAATACGCTGTAGATTTAACTACTAAATTCAGCTGCGTCATTCAGTCTCCAGATGCTAAATAACGAACGCATCTCTCGCTAAAAATACTGTGCATCTACACATGCCGAATAATTCTGCAAATTATACTTACGAGTATTATTATTTATTATTATTATTTTATTTTACTCGTACAGTAAAATAAAATTTGTATTATTAAGCAGAGACGACACATTAATTCCACTTCTTGTGAGGCTCGTGAGGCAATCAATCTTCACCGAAATGGCGACACGGAGTAAGTAGCTTGAGTTACATTGTGATATTTCTTTACCGATAATGACGCACTCTCACTATAGATGCTTTGCATAGTCTGCCCAATAACCACGATCCTGATAAAGCTTTTCGCTCAACATTTATTCGTCTGCATGAGTAGGACCAGTTTTTTTATAGAGAGGGTTTTTCCATGAAGATTCCATCTGATACCGAAAACATGTCTGAGATGTGATCAAGCGATCAAGATGGTATTCGTGTTTGTTGGTCTACTCACCCTGATCAGCCATCCCTCTGGTATATCCTTAGTAATGTTGAGGCGGCCGCTTACGGAAAATATGTCCTGTTTACGGACGATCGTCATTTCGTTGACTCCGATGACCGTTGCATCGCCTTTGCACGCACCCACTCGCGTAAGAAACAGGTACGTCGGTATGTAGTTCGGCGCCTGGTGGGTTTGTGACACGAAAGTAAGAATTAGGATTGCTGGAATATAAGTTGCCATTTTAGGGCACATTTAGAACCGACGAGCTAAAGCCGATTTGCTAGTGGCGGCTCAATGAAAGGCCGAAGACAGAAGTAGTGTAGAAAAGACCTATGTCCAGAAGTAAACGAAGACTGGCTGATAGAACCGATCATCAATCGACAAACCAAACTAATCCTTAGGTAAATCTTAAGTGGGTAATAATAAAATTTATATTACTAATCAACCGACGAGAAATGTTGTTGGCTAAGAAAAGAATGACTAACTATACAATCAGGAGGACGGTGTGGTTTGACGGTTATACATAGACGGAATGAATTCGGTTTGGATCACGTGGGGCAGTGAATTGGCTTTGTTAATGACGGGTGAGAATACCAATAATGATCGAGATGCGAATAATCTGATGTGTAGATTGATTTATAATGTTGATTTATGGTTGTAACATAATGCCCAAGTTTTGGTATAAGGAAATGTGGGGTTCCATTCGAAAATACTACGAGAGAAAAACTTCAGGATCGCGAAAAAATATTGAACGTCGAAGGTGGTACCTACTTATTTAGGATGGAACAGCTGCTATATTTTTCCTATTTTGAAGATTAACTAAGAACTTTCATCTTTTTACTTTTGGATACTTAGATATAGGGATTTAGGTACATACTTGTAAATTGTAAGTAGGCATTGTCAAGTGATGAACGATGCACGGGCCCACTCTTTCCTAGCAATAACAGATAAATGGGTACGTCAGGATTAAAATGGATATGAATGTATGAATTATTATTATTTATTTATTTAAATTGTAGAACATTACAGTACATATAACTATTTCGATTTTTCTGTGAAGGTAATTTCAACTTTTATCTACAATCTGTAAAAAAAAGGAGTGATAAAAATGTACTGGGGTAACCTTAGGTTAGAGTTAATCCGAAGAACCAGAAGCAAACATTTGTTAACCATACGATTATGGAGAAAATTGAATTTTAAATATTGCATAAAACATCACATATCACACTTTGTTTATGCCTTTAGTTACTGAAAACTGTTCACGCCACAGTAGGAGGCAGTAGGAATGGATTGAAAATCAAAATGTTCTTTAATACAAGCGTACATTACCAGCTTATCTTAAAATGTATGAGACGGCGTTTCTCGGAAAGTTATTATAAGTAATAATAATAAACAAGTTAATAAAACTTATCATTGCTTTCACGTAATATTCTAAATAAATTAACAATACAAAAAACTAAATGCACTATGAATCTATTATGCTTTGTCAATGCTTGATGTATCTGCAAAACAGGTATTCTTTGAGTCCATGTGGACTTTGGCGGTCTAACCTTTGTACGGCGCGGCGCACCGCGCTAATCGCGAAAAAAGTGTAAACAAACCCCGTCGTCGTGTCGGCGCGTCGCAGGGCGGCGTGTTTGTGTCAATGCCCTAACGCTCGTACTTGTAAGGTCTTGCTAGGGTTGGCAATTTTTTCTACGATACTCTTATTATGAAACAAAAATGTATGGAAGTTGAAACTTGAAACTAACTCGTTCAGTGCTGCTACTTTCACAGTGTACTATGTACAAGGGACATATACCCACCCTTAAATATCATCATCATCAGCCCACCGCTGCCCACAGCTGGGTATAGGCCTTTTCCCCATTATGCCAAGCCTCACGGTCTCTCGCCATCCTCATCCAAGGACCCTCCACTGACTCTGCCACATCGTCTGACCATCGGGCCGCTGGTCTGCCCACCGACCGTTTTCCCGTTCTTGGCCGCCACTCTGTGACTGCTCTGGTCCACCTGCCGTCTTCCCGCCTTGCCAAGTGCCCTTAAATATTATCACTCCTTTTTTTTACAGATTGTATAACGGGGTTAAAAATAATCGGGATCAAACCTACAACGATATAAATAATATAGAAGATATGATATATTAAGCTTGCCTGAATCGCGGTTAAAAAAATATGTTAAGCACACTTTGTGCCAAAAGGGCTACTAGAATATAGGTATAACATAAAGGATTATTTAGATGACAGTGAGGTCTGGAATTAAAGCCAGTACAATGTACGAGTATGAGGTCTATGTTTTATAATATCTAATTATGTGAACTAGGTATGTTAATTAAGGACTTTGGAAAGACTAAGTTTGGAGTTTTTTTGAATTGAATGATTTATTTGCCACAAACAAATATGCTTACATAACAAAATTTATAAAATAAAGTGTTCGTGTGACAATGATACTATTTCAGCGTTTGCTGTTTCTATTCGAAACAGCGCTGATTTATTTTCAAATAGCACCTTCACACCAAATAAGAAATAACGTGTCATGCAGGTAGGGCTTAACATGAAAAGAACTTAAATAATTAATTAAAAATTAATAAATAAATACATTTGTTCCAATTTGGGAATACTACAGAAAATCGAGCTAGATAAAGTTAATGTTAATTTAAGAGAATATTTATACTTATTATTGCTGTAGTAGATAACAACACTTATACAACACGATTAGAATAAAATTGATTTAGCAACTGATTACTCAGCCAGTAAAAGATCATAACGATGATTAAAAAAAATGTATATACTGATATCTTAAAATATAATTGTAGTTATTATTTGAGATAGGTAGTTAATAATGTCACTCCTGTTGAATAAAAATGGGACACTTATAAAAATAATGACAGCACTATTTATTATTATTCTGTTGTTCATTAATAAGAGCGCGGCGAATTTTGAATTTTGTATTTTTTTCTCTAAAATGATCTAGATTACACTATTTTTATTTTTAATGCACTAACCCGTGCTAAGGAACAAATTTAAAAACCTATTTAGAGGCTAAAAATTTCACCCATGCCGGGATTCGAACCCGCAACCTCTGGCTATCCGGACCAGCGCTCTACCGATTGAGCCAATGGGCGACTCACGGCATCAGTGAAATTTCGAACCTCTTTACAATATTCTCTGTATTACGTACAGGCACCGACATCTGACTTAAGCAAATTGCATTACTTACTGCCCCGACTACCTACTTTGCAGTTAGGTTTAACATCGGAACGATATCACTGTACTCACATGATTACACTATTTTTATTTTTAATGCACTAACCCGTGCTAAGGAACAAATTTAAAAACCTATTTAGAGGCTAAAAATTTCACCCATGCCGGGATTCGAACCCGCAGCCTCTGGCTATCCGGACCAGCGCTCTACCGATTGAGCCAATGGGCCAATCCGGATAGCCAGAGGTTGCGGGTTCGAATCCCGGCATGGGTGAAATTTTTAGCCTCTAAATAGGTTTTTAAATTTGTTCCTTAGCACGGGTTAGTGCATTAAAAATAAAAATAGTGTAATCATGTGAGTACAGTGATATCGTTCCGATGTTAAACCTAACTGCAAAGTAGGTAGTCGGGGCAGTAAGTAATGCAATTTGCTTAAGTCAGATGTCGCTGCCTGTACGTAATACAGAGAATATTGTAAAGAGGTTCGAAATTTCACTGATGCCGTGAGTCGCCCATTGGCTCAATCGGTAGAGCGCTGGTCCGGATAGCCAGAGGTTGCGGGTTCGAATCCCGGCATGGGTGAAATTTTTAGCCTCTAAATAGGTTTTTAAATGATCTAGATTTTGAAATGGACACATAGTTTGAATTGTAACGATTAAGCCGCAGTTTCTGCGCTACTTTGAATAAAACCATTTCATTTCAACTTGAGGTTACTTCTAATAAGTATTTCTCGTAAGTAGGTATCTAATAAGTATCTTTCTATTGGTAAGTATTTCTGTCATCCATCAGAGCAATAAATCTGTTGTGATCTGGCTGGCTGACCGTCTAATATCATCTAATGATGCTTGCACTGTCAACGTGTTATCTGATAGTGTAGGTATTGTTAATTCTGATGGATTTTTAATGTCTCTGGCGGATTCAGAGTGAAAATACGGGCGCTAAAACAAGTTTCTGTTTTAACCTCTTGCAATATTGCTGCCAACAAACTTTATTTACTTACGCACGCAAAAACATTTTTTTTAAGTAAGACAGTTTACACTTGACCCCAGTCATGACGCCTGGTGGTAAGCGAAGACGGGGGTCTACAATGTTACGTGCTTACCTATTTTCTGTTTTTCTGATTTCAGTTTTCTTGAATATGAAGATTTTATTATGTAGGGTGCACAATTTTTTGAGTGGATACCAACTGGCAAACGCAGTGTCGGCACATCAGCTCTGGACGAGTCCATGTGTCCAACGAGCTGGTGTCGGCCAGCGTCCATTGTCGATACTCAATCATGGCAAGTAGAGACGGAGGCCTCGCCGTCAGGTTGCTCGTCTTTGTCGGCATCTGACTGCAGACGAGCAGTAGTTGCCGACGTCCCTGAGCGAAATCAAAGCAAAATCAGGTTGGTTTGGAACAATTAACAAATTTTAAATTTTAATTGCTTCTGGCCCCACACTAGAATACCCTGTGTCGCGGGAACCAGAAACAACGACATCACAAACATGTAAACATCCAACACCGGGGCTTTTTTTTGTTCCCAGCCGGGAATCGAACCCGGGACCTCTTGCATGGTAGGCAGACGCGCTACCGCTACTCTCTCATTGCATAACAGTTCTTACCGGCTCAGATCCGGTGCCACCAGAAAATCACTCACTGCCCCACTACCTTCACTGCATGCTTAGATTTATTATATAATATACTAGCTGACCCAGCGAACTTCGTACCGCCTAACAGTCGATTCTTTAATTTTTTTTTATTTTTCTCTCCGTAAAGACCATCCTCGTACTTCAAGGAATACTCTAAAAAAAGAATTAGCGAAATCGGTTCAGCTGCTCTCGAGATTTACGCTTACCAACACATTCAGCGACTCATTTTTATATTATAGATATCATACATAGATGTGCCTAATGTTGAAGATAGACAGGCAACTGCACATACTAATATAAATTATAAAAAAAGTAATGCTGTACCATCTTTAATGTTTTATTAACTAACTTAGAACTCGCCATCACTAAAGGGCGAAGGAAATCTTACTAAAATATTGTCACATTAATTATTATAGAGTAACTGATAGTGTACTTCGGTACCTCTTTTCTGTGTATAACAATTACTTCATATAAAATTTCACTACAAAAAAAGTTCTCTTTAAACGTAACATCCTTCTGATTTTACCATACACTATGAATTGTTTTTGTTATCGCATTTGCCAACTGCAAACGATTGTGAACCCTATTTGCATGTTTTATCGTGTAGCTAGTGAAGTTTGATACTTGTATGCAATACTCGTCACGTAGACGGCGAATGCTACTCTGCCGCAACACGGTGTTAACTAGCGCGGAGGGTAGTACAAGTCTTCTTTCTGCTGTTACTAAAATTGTTTATTTTATCCAACTACCTACATACAAATATTGTTGTTTTAACAGCTTTGTACAAATGCTTATGACAATAAAGTTTATGATTATGATTATGATTATTATATTTAACCGACTGTGAAAGAAAAGCAGGGTTATATTTTTCACGCGTATGTACCTATGTATGTGCCCCAATGTTTATTTATGGCCGCGCAGATTGGTCCAGTTTATGAATTGAGAATTTCGCTAAGTATTCAGAAATCGGCCAATTGACTTCATCTGATAGGTACTGAGGATGCGCGTGGCACTATGTGTCTTCTCGAAATGCAAAATGTAATACGTGGACCTGTCATATTGTTAGTAAATTCACAAAAAATATAAAATTAAAAATCTTTGATAAAAACAATAATGATAAGAGTACCTATAGGTACTCTTTTGTCTAGGTTAATTAAGTATTTGTTTGATGTCGTGAATCTAGGTATTTTCTTAACATCTAAAAGGTAGCTCTAAATGAAAACCTTTTAACGACTCGCTGCTTGTATATATATTGTACAATGTACTCGTACCTTGTATTTTGTCATTATGACGTTGGTATTTCTAAAACTCAGTAAACAAATAAATAACGGCCAAGTACATGTCAGGTATCGCTCAGTGTAGAGTTTGTAGTTGGCGGTCAACATGTTCGATTTAGAAGGTTTTTTTATTAAAATAATTTTAGGATTGTTTTTACTTATATTAACTACTAAGGATTTTTCAGTTCTCGAATAAAACTTATTCGTCGAATATGGTATTAGCATAGTATAATGTATTAGACAACCATTTCAAAACTGTATTGTGATTATATTCTTTTTAATGCACTAACCCGTGCTATGGCGCTCATTAGGGTGATATTACACTTATCAAATATCTTTGTCCAATTTTGCTGTCAAATATTTTATAATATTTCTTTGAGGTAAGCCCATTCCTCTTGTCCAATAACTGTGTCCAATATTTTTTGCAGTCTTAAGAAAATGGAGGAACGTGGAGCGTCTTCATGTGCTGCTATTGCGTCTTTAAGTGGTGTTATTATTATCATTATGTTATTAATATTGTTGTTTTAACAGCTTTAATGAAATGAAAAACGTTTATTGTTTTTTAAATGTTTAATTAAATTTAATGAAAAACCAAAAGGCAAAACAAAAAAAAAAGTATTTATTAAAAAAAATGTCATTGGGATCGTTCACGATATCTTGTTTGCAGCCATTTTGATTTAAAAACCTATTTAGAGGCTAAAAATTTCACCCATGCCGGGATTCGAACCCGCAACCTCTGGCTATCCGTACCAGCGCTCCACCAATTGAGCCAATGGGCGACTCACGGCATCAGTGAAATTTCGAACCTCTTTACAATATTCTCTGTATTACGTACAGGCAGCGACATCTGACTTAAGCAAATTGCATTACTTACAGCCCCGACTACCTACTTTGCAGTTAGGTTTTAACATCGGAACGATATCACTGTACCCACATGATTACACTATTTTTATTTTTAATGCACTAACCCGTGCTAAGGAACAAATTTAAAAACCTATTTAGAGGCTAAAAATTTCACCCATGCCGGGATTCGAACCCGCAACCTCTGGCTATCCGTACCAGCGCTCTACCAATTGAGCCAATGGGCGACTCACGGCATCAGTGAAATTTCGAACCTCTTTACAATATTCTCTGTATTACGTACAGGCAGCGACATCTGACTTAAGCAAATTGCATTACTTACAGCCCCGACTACCTACTTTGCAGTTAGGTTTTAACATCGGAACGATATCACTGTACCCACATGATTACACTATTTTTATTTTTAATGCACTAACCCGTGCTAAGGAACAAATTTAAAAACCTATTTAGAGGCTAAAAATTTCACCCATGCCGGGATTCGAACCCGCAGTCTCTGGCTATCCGTACCAGCGCTCTACCAATTGAGCCAATGGGCGACTCACGGCATCAGTGAAATTTCGAACCTCTTTACAATATTCTCTGTATTACGTACAGGCAGCGACATCTGACTTAAGCAAATTGCATTACTTACAGCCCCGACTACCTACTTTGCAGTTAGGTGAAATTTTTAGCCTCTAAATAGGTTTTTAAATTTGTTCCTTAGCACGGGTTAGTGCATTAAAAATAAAAATAGTGTAGCCATTTTGATTTAAGTGTCATTAATATTTGATCAAATATCGGTGTTTCCAAGACATTTGATAAAGTCGTCCAATTTTTTTGATCAAATCGTACATTGGACAAAGATATTTGATAAGTGTAATACCACCCTTAGGGGAGGGTTATGTCCAGTAGTGGACTAATATCGCCTGAAGGAAAACCCGTGCTAAGGACAAGTTTAAAAACCTATTTAGAGGCTAAAAATTCCACCCATGCCGGGACTCGAACCCGCGACCGCTGGCTAACCGTGCCAGCGCTCTCCCAACTGAGCCAATGGGCGACCACCGACATCAGTGAAATTTCAGTGTATTGTGATTGCCTTTCGTTTGTTATTTTACGGTGTAATTCTTTATTAGACGGATAAATACCGAGGATTGAAAAATCACCCCTTACACAACTAACACCTGCATACCTACCTACATATATACAAATTATGCGCATTTCATTCCATTAAAATGGTAACCCTGTATAGTAACATCTTGCGTTTCATAGCGTGTAGGAGTGCATAATTTGCTCTGTATCTAGCTAGAGGGGTTTCGTGTACCTACTGTCGAGATAGGGCAGATGGCGACCGTCGTCGCCAATCGACGACGGGGTCATTCATTCAGTCAGCTCCACAACAGTTGTCAGCTGACGTCCGAACGCCACGCACGCGCACTAATCCTCCAAACTACGCTGCCATGGCTGAAGATAACCTGACCGCGATGCTTTACAAGCCAAAGGATCTTCAACTGGTACGTTTATTTTTATTAAACATGTACTTTTTTTATATTTTTTAAATACACGACTTAAGGTTTTATAAAAAAGATTTTTTTTCGCCGGCCGGTATTCAGTATGCAAATACTTGGCGAGCGGCTTAAAGTTTCCACGTCTGTGTGAACTTGATCTTAAGAATGAGATTATCTGTTGGCTGCTGATAACATCTGTTGTCGTAGTACCTAGGTAAATTGTGTACACAGCTTGATTTTGATGAAATAGTTAAGTTTTATTGATATGTTAATGGAGATCGATAATTGTAACAAGTTTATTTAGGTACTTTTCTAGTTTAAAAACCTATTTAGAGGCTAAAAATTTCACCCATGCCGGGATTCGAGCCAGAGGTCGCGGGTTCGAATCCCGGCATGGGTGAAATTTTTAGCCTCTAAATAGGTTTTTAAATTTGTTCCTTAGCACGGGTTGTGAATTTGTTCACAACTTTGAAATTTGTTCCTTAGCATTAATTATAAAAATAGTGTAATCATGTGGGTACAGTGATATCGTTCCGATGTTAAACCTAACTGCAAAGTAGGTAGTCGGGGTTGTAAGACAGAGAATATTGTAAAGAGGTTCGAAATTTCACTGATGCCGTGAGTCGCCCATTGGCTCAATTGGTAGAGCGCTGGTACGGATAGCCAGAGGTTGCGGGTTTGAATCCCGGCATGGGTGAAATTTTTAGCCTCTAAACAGGTTTTTAAAATTGCCCTTAGCACGGGTTTAAAAAGAATACAATAATACTTTCATAGTTTTTCAATAGAATGAAATAAGCACTAAAATGGTTGATATTTGCCTCAATTTCGTAGTTTACAAAGGAATAGCAGTACAATGTCATTCCAGGGGTACTTCTTCTTCTTCTTCAGGCTATAATATTATGTAGTCCACTGCTGGACATAGCCATAGGGGTACTACAACCCGCGCAAATTATATAAGCATCTCTCGCGAAGAAGATCGAATCGCGCGAGGCGCCACGTGTCATACCATTGCAATGCGATTGGTTACTAGACTACCGATATTATGAATGTAACGTCCATTACCGGTCTAATATGACTGTATTGAACAACTTTACACTTTAGAGACTGACCCCCTAGGCGAATGATTGATTAAGACAAAATTGCTCTGTCTGATTGATACTGAGAAAGGGACTTAATAAACGATGGCTCAAATATAAATAGTTGCGTTAATCAAATCAAATTAATTTTATTTCTACGTAAAGAATTTAAATTCTGTTTGCTAAATATCAATGTAAAATGTAAGCCGCTGCTTTCGGGCCGTAGTGTAGTGAAGAATGGGCTAAAATTATGGTGCAGACCATTTATTAACCGATTTCAAAACAAGGAGGAGGTTCTGAGGTAAGATAAGATAAGAATATTCTTTATTGTACACCAGGAAAAAACGGAATATAAAATATTCATAAAGAAACAGTACAATTGGAGGCCTCGTTGCTTTGTCTGGAACTCTTTTTGTATTGCATTTTTTTATAAATGTTCCCATTACTCGAAGGGGTGTGAACCAATTTGGATTTTTTTTTGTTTGAATGGTAATCTTCACAGGTGGGCTCAAATCACCAAGTTAGGATCCCATTTATAATAATAATAATATTGGCCTTTTTGCATCTACTTAATGAGATGATTTATACAGCGTCCAGTGGTATCTTCACTCACACTAGATGGGTGAAAGGACCACTCCGACGTTGTAGTGCCTAGGACATGGTTTTATAGATGGTGTAGGCTTGCCCAGCACCTATACCACCCTGACAGCTTAGTCGGCCTAGCCCACAGGAAAGACTAGTCAATACGTGCGGAGCCAACCAAGCCGCGGGTTTCCTCACGATGTTTTCCTTCACGGTTAGCGTGTGGTATTGCGACTACAAATTCGCAAATGTACCTAACTTTGAAATTAAACAAAGTCATTGGTTTATGCCCGCACTCGGGATCGAACCTGGGGATCCCATTAGATCCTGGAAAAATCGAGAGATCTCTTCAAATTTTAAACGCACACTTTAAGCAACCTGGTTGTTTTTTTTAAGTGACTCGATTCTAGAATCATAGTGGTATTCAAATAAAATTGTGAAATAAAAAAAAATAAGAATAAAAACCTCTTCGTAACACTACAGCACTACAAAGAAATAATTTAAACCAAATATAACCTTTTGTAGAAATACCTATATTTCTTATTTTATTTTTCATTCAAACAATTTTTTATAAAGATCGTAATTTCTTTCAGAAGTCTGTGATTCCATCTGTGGTAATACCTACCTAAAATGTATGTTCTTTTTTTGTTATACAGATCCAAACACCGATTCCAGAAATCAACGATGACGGTAAGTTGTTCAGAATATGTATACCTAAGTATTTACTTCTGGCTCAATCACCTACTTGAAGTCGCTACTCCTACTTGAAGATATTGTTATAGTAGGGAGGTAGCAGATACATAATTAACAAAGACACGACTCTGTGATCTGATAACTAACCAATAAAAGGCTTATGGACTCTGTATCCAATAGCCAATAAACGTTTAAAAAAAAAATAACCAATAAAAAAAACATCATCCAAGCCTGATTACTTTGTAGATTACGTAAGTACGAAACAAGTAAGAAAGCAAGTTACTGCGCCCTTGTTTACAAAGCGATATCCATTAGATATCGAACCTCTGACCTTTGTAACTATACCTGAGCCAAATTCGATAACGAGTGGCTATAAACAAACCGTTGCTAGGCAACGACTTGAAAACGATTTCTAGAAAAGGTTGTTACTTAACACCTTAAAGGCAGATGTTAACAACCTTTTCTAGAAATCGTTTTCATACAATTGTAATCGTTCCTCCTACTAATGTAAAGGGCTTATTTATGTTTATATGTTTATGATTTTATAGTGAAAAGCTTAACCGATTGAATATGGCATATGACAACACTGAAATATGAAACACTGATTTAACAAACATCTACGCGAGCCATGCCGCATGATTTTCCTAATAGAATTAAGCGCGTTTAAGCAAAAAACATACAAACTCTTCAACTTTATAATATACTTATTAATATTACCTATAGATGCTACTATGAAAATGAGTAGATTGGGACCTACTGCAAATATTGCAATAAAAGAATGTTCTTTGTATATATTTTTATTCATATGTTCACACTAATCATCACTGTCACTGACCAAAGAGGAGGATGAATTTGTGTCTCCGGAGACTTAAATTATAAATTCATCAATGACATTATCCATTACACCATCACATTCGGCGTTTTCTTCTTTTCTTTAATTAAGTGTTCAACACAACGTTGCCATGCTGCTGGAGTAATTTTACTTATTGCCTCACCTAACAGGACCTTTATTTAGTTCAGCCATTTAAAAAGTTTTATTTTTGGCAGCAACAGGGCCTTTTACTCGCCCCCATATGATTTCTATCGGATTTAATTCACAATGATAAGGGGGCAATCTATATTTTTGTCCTGTGCCATTTTGTCACACATATAAGCTATGTAAGTTTATGCCATATACACGTATTGACAAACGACTAAACTGAGCGACTAAACTTCACTTGTTCTTGTTGACTTAATCTAAATTTCGGAAAATAATTGTCACACCTGAATTTCATCCATGTTTCTTTTTCTGTAGGGCTGTCGCGTAAAGTTAATGTCGAATTTTTTATAGTTTTTCGAAATAACAAGGAATGTTATTTGAGTGATTCTAGTTAAATACATATGCTGCAATAGGAATTGTTAATAAATAGTTAGCAAGTAAAAGGCTATAATCATGTGAACAATAGAAGATTTGTAAAACGTGAGTTGTGATAACCCTAAATTGGTTTGTTTACCTATAATCTTTCTCGAGTTTTTGGCAGAACTAACAGAGTATATAAACACTACGTTTTAAGAGACGGGACCTCCTTATGCTTTTGTAATGAGTTTAGCCCCGTTATCAATACCACTATAGCAAAAATGCAATGTCAAAAGTAAGTGCTACCAACATAACAACTTGTCTGTGCATTAGGGACGTCTACTTACATTACTACATTTATCGATATCGATAAATTATCATCCAGGGGCTCCGCAGTTAGCCTAATAAAATAAAAATCAATGTTTTTTTTTAATAAAACGACAAATGAAATTAGTATTTTATTACTTATTATGAAATTACAATAATTGTGGTCAAGTTCTATTGAATTTATTTCAGCAGCTATTTGGTTTTTCTTTAGAGGTGTCCAATCTGAGCGAACTTCATCAATCGGTGGTTTGGATTCAGGTGCTGAAATCGTAAAAAAAAGTTAAGTTGAGTCGTTATTGATAATTAATTGGTTGGTAAACTATGCTACTTACCGGGATAGTTCTAATAAATATGCTGAGATTCCAGGCCACAATAATTGTGGTCAAACCCTACTGGACCAATTGCAACAGCTGATATTTTGGCTGCTGTACAAGGTGCTGAAAATGATAACACTTTGTAATTTATCAAAGTAAACAAATACTAGTTACAAAAAACTTCAGCGATACATGAAAAGTCTACGTACCAGAGTTGTTTTGTGAAGCTCCACAACTAATAGGTTTTTGTATTGCTGAATCTGAAAATAAACAATTGTAAGAATAGGCCGAAAAAAATAGCTTGTTCCTGTTTACCACATAACTGCATAATTGACTATGTAACTATCAAATACATTTTTATAAAAAAATATTTTAAGTTAAAATTAGTAAAAAAAAATATTTCAGTACTTCCAATCACTAACCAGTTTCAAGTAATGCGACGTGGCTACGTGGTAAGGAAACTCAGGTAGTAAGTAATCAGGAAGAGGAGGCGCATTTATAAGTAGAAAAGGTACAGCCCTGAAAAACAATGTTTATCTAAGTAATGTCATTTTTGTATTAAGACGTAATAATAATATTGCGTTCTAAATGACGGATAAAGATAAAGATAATTTATTTAAAAAAACATTTTAAACGGAGCAAAATACATTCAAATGTTCGACGTAAAGCAAGGCGTATTTTGTGTTTTATTGCATAATTATTCATGAAATGTAGTGAGAATTACATTATATTATAACACAACACACCATTTCTTTAATCGGCTTCCTTTTAAAATCGTTGTTAAAATCTTTCGGCCGGAAATGATCTCTACAAACATATTTATGTTGGTGGAGTTTTTCGATGGGGATATACGCAAGATCTTCCACAATTTTCACCCATTGTCTGCATCTAAAAAAAAAACCACATTCAATGCAGCCACTAATAGTGCATCGTTGAAACATTGTTATGGCTTACAGCAATTCACCCGTCGTACACTGAGTAGTAATTCTGACCAAGGTACTTATCAGATATTTTTTTATCGATATTGAATATGTGTATGGCACATCACTATGACATTGAAACATCTTAATATTTTTCTCTTAATATAGGTACTAATTACGTTATTTAACGTAATTTATGATCTTGCTCTTGTGCAAGATGACAAAAACTGTAGCCAAAAATACATAACGGTCTTCATCCCTAGGAAATTTACCCATAAACTTTCTTTTGGTACCCTTTGACCGGCTGCATCTTATTTTACAAATGGCACAAGTTCGACACCATCCGATCAGTGCCATTATTAAAAGAAAATCACTAAACACTGTACAACAAGATACACACAGCAAGATATTGAAAAAACTTAAAACACAAAAATTTTTAAAACTAGAAAACTTTCTAATATGTGCCGCGTTCCGCCATGACATTTGTTGACAGTGTGACCGTTTTCAAAAACTTCTAAACTACTATACGTAACTTATTTTTCTACTGAAATCTACTAACGTTTTGGAAAAACCTACCTAAATTGACAACATTTCAAAATTGTATGGAGCTCTAATTCGAAAACCATTTCGAGATTTGGCTTTGCAAAGCACGTAAAAATTTATTTCAGTTTTTTCTGTGGTTTCATTTCCGAGAAAATGGTAAAAACACAAAAATACGCTGATGACGTCACACCATGGCTCCCAGTGAACATGCCTGTGCCACGATGAAAAAAAAAGTAAATTTCAAGATCTAACCTAAAAAATCAGTGTTGCCAATTTAGCGACTTAGTCGCTAGAAATGACGACTTTTGCGAGAGCCTTAGCGACAAGAAAAAAGTTTTGAGGACAAAACTAATTTAGCGACTTAGCTGATGACCAGTATTATTATCGTCAAAATGTAAACCTTCAAATTGCCGTATTTATAAAAAAAAAACGCAGATCTGCCGTATTATCTTTTAATTGAATAATTAGTGATTGAAACACAAAAATAATAAGTATATTTTCAACTTTCTATCATTTCTTCATCCTATATGTTTCTAATACTGCATTTTGATAAGCATACTCGTAATTATCTCCTGACACCTGAAATTTTGTGCAACCGCCTTGATTTCGAATAGCTTGTTTAGCTAAGAGTAGGACATATAAAAGAGATTGCATGAGACATCTAGTTCAATTTATGTCTGCAGGAAAATTTTCTTTGGGATATCCCGAAAATCTGACACATTTATTACGTTTCGTTTGTAGTATTTTTTTGTTTTAAGGTTACGAGCATGTTGGACTTGAATTGCCGTATTATATGATACGGCAGTCGAAATCCTGCCGTATACCGTATATTACAAAAAACATCCATGAATTACCGTATATTACGGCAATTGCCGTATCAATAATAACACTGCTGACGACGTTTAAACCTGAAGATTTCGTTAAGTACAAGATAAAAAAATATGCCCAACACTATTTTTTACTTACTCAAACGTCTACTTCAACTGAGCCATATGAGAATGAGGACGAAGAAGTGTTTAATTTATGTAGTGATGGCGAAGAATAATTTTTAATTATTAATTATCGTATTTCTTAAGTAGTACATTGTTATTCACGTGCCCTTTATTTTTGGTTGCTGATGGTCTCCGAGGCCTATTTCATAAAACTCAAATCATGGTTTTCATCATCACGGTTGCACCTCTTATTTTCGCTGCATCGTCATGATGCATGAACTCCAAAAGCATTGAAAGATCTACCTTGGGTAGATTTCGGCTGTCAGCGTGTACGAATCCGTCTAAATCTGAAAAGTCCATTGTATACCTACCAATGACTTTCTTGTTCTTGTATAGGATAGAATTTGAGTAGAGAGAAATAAATTTAACACTACACAAAGTTTATTTACGTTAGGTAAACCACACAACATAATATCAGGGTTACCATACTTTATACTTACCATACCATAAACTGGCAGCAAAAACACTCCGAACGCAGATAAAGGCTTTGCCAACACAAAGTACATTTGACAAAAAAGGAACAACTACATATAAGGGATGATGAATTGAACTAAGCTGATTTAATTGTATAAAAGAAAAACATATTTGCATATGTTAAAAAAATTCAGAAACTGTTTTTTAACATAGCCCTGGCAATACTAAAATGACATTTGTAACTATATTTTTTTTTTAGGATATTAAGCAAAAGAAAACATATTGTGAGCCTCGTTGTTTCGTCACTTCCGGTAAAAATATTTTAAACTTTAAAATGTAAAAAATATAAGAAAACGTGCGTGTTTCAGAAAATAAAAAAATATGGTTTGTTTTATTTTGTATCTAGTTTCCTTTAGGACAATAAAATCCGTATGCTAAAAAAATGAAATGTTGTCAATTGTACTGATGTAGTTTGTGGCCTAAATTGATCTTTTTTTGGTAAGAAATGAAACACGTTTGATAGGTATAATAAAGTTTTATTTATATTATGTTGTTTTTCCAGTGTACAAAAAATTATTTTCTTAGCTTATCTACATAACTTATATATTATACAAACATTATGTTAGCTTAAATATTTATAATAATAATAATTAATGATAAAAATGGAACTAAACCTAAAACATTCTAATTTAAATAAAATATTTGAGCCAGATCGCTGTCGGGCGGCAGAGTACCAAGAAGGCTGGCGGCATTGCCTCGCTGTATGGCTAGGCTTATTCTTTGGCCAAAGTAAGCACCAGCCCTCGGGTCTCCTGAAGCGTCGACTAGGCGCGACGAGATCTCCTTAAAGAGGAGTCTCGCCTCCGGACCCCATGGCCCCAGAGTCTCGACTCCGAAAGGCACAAATATATAGCCCTGCCCTATGGCTGCATATTTGTGCCTCTTATTCGACTCTGCGTTGGACGCCGCCGCCCCTGCATGGCAGGCGGTCGCATGGATATGGGACTGTGCAAGCGTATCAACACAAGTTGCGTCCCAGACCAGCGACCGCCCATTCTTCCATGGAATGAGAGTCATTCCGTCAGGCCTCTTGCCATCGTCGCGCGCAATCCCAGTGGGCTCCAGGACTGAAGGCACGCCTACGCTGGCAAGAGCCCGACGGATTATGTCATTCAGGGCAGCGTGTCTAGACAGACGTCCAGCGCTACGGCAGCATGCCAGGCCATGGTGACCTAACGCATCGACGCCTCCACCGCAGCGGCAGCGATCTGGCTCGTTAGTCCTGGCTCCCAACCTCAGACTAACTCCCAAACTAAATGTGGTTCTCTCTAAGAGAGTACCTATGCTCGCCGATGGGAGGGCCCTCAACCAGTAGCCTGATTCTGGCTCGCAGCTGGCTACGAGACGAGCACGCTCCGCGTCGTCGCCTGCAGTTTCAAGGAGTTCTTTACGAACCCGCATGCAGAGCGGCTCATCCCAAAGCCTCTGCGATCCCAGAATCTTTGGAATTACCTGGCTCGGACCGGCTGCGTCGGTCCAGGCACTCCTGGCCTCAGCTACGCACGCGACCTCTACGTCTCCAAGAGACGGGGAAATAATTTTACCAATGAGGTCGATCGTGCTATGAACCGAGGACAGAAACGCCGGGAGGGCCACACTTGATGCCGTTCTTATACCCAGGCCACCGTGACGGATCGGAAGTGTGGCCTGGGTCCGGCTCCTATCCTGTAACGGGCACTTTAGAATTTCTATTATAGTAGTTTTGATAAGTTCGTCGAGACAAAGTAAAAGATCTAAATGATTCCATCTATATAGATATTTTGTAATTTCTGAATTAAATATATTATAAAAAAATAATTAACAGAAAGATATAATACAACACTAAAACATAAAATACAGAAAATCAACATTTGATTGTCTAAAACAAAAAATCTAAGAAGTTTCAATAAAATTTATACAAAATAATTATCATATAAACAATGCATAATTAGGTACTTAATTAGAATCATCATTGTAATTTTTTGATTTTTTAATTAGTTTGTTTGACCATATTATCATCTGGTTGGAAGTTCGTGCAATTACCGCCATTATCAATTAAACCTTGTTTTACATGTAAAAGCGATGATATGTGAGTGTTTATAAACCTATTACGCTGCTCTGTTTTCACCAAATTTACTTGTGAAAATATACGCTCACAAGAGGCGTTTGATACTGGCAAACACATCATGGCTTTTGCAAATTTACAAAGATTATCATATTTCAATTTATTATTAACATCTGTCAATTTGTGTACGTTTGACCAAAATTTGTCAGTGTCAACCAAAACTGTTGATTGACTGGATGACGCTAAGAAATTTTGAACGTTGCTATCAAATTTTAACTGACGATACTCCTCGTCAATTATTTGTGGATCATTATCATTGGCAATCAAATTGGGAAAACGTTCTGTCAAATTAACTAAACTTGTAAATTGTTCATAGGCGGCAATTTGAGGGTCCAAAAACTTTAAATGTTGAAACATTTGCTGTTCCAAAGGTAATCTTTTTTTAAGCTGCAGGCATAACTCAATTAAAAATGATCTACACCTTTTTATAAAGTCTTTAATTTTTTGAGCTGCATCTCTGCCCATGTGTGAATTTTGCCACCTTGACTCCTAAATAAATTTGATTAATCTCAACAAAG
Source organism: Yponomeuta sedellus (assembly GCA_934045075.1). Lineage (NCBI taxonomy): Eukaryota > Metazoa > Arthropoda > Insecta > Lepidoptera > Yponomeutidae > Yponomeuta > Yponomeuta sedellus. The sequence continues at coordinate 21,540,901 of OW203734.1, read as the reverse complement.
TTTACCTCACTAGTAGGATCAATGGTATCTATTGTTGTTGAGGTAATATAACCAGCTTTCATATAACATCTAAGTAAGGACTTGTACATGTCGACCATATCTCTATACAACCGATGAACGGCGCTATGTGCCGATTGGAAAATCGTATTAAATTTATTGACTATTGGCAACACATAATCCAGAAACAAAAAATATAATTTAGTTACATTGTCGTCAAAATTGGTCTGCAAGAATTCGGCATTTAGGTTGCGATCTAATAAATATTGATCATGAAAATATAATTTTAATGCGTCCCACTGTTCAATAATTCGATTAACACAAGCATGTAAAGAAAGCGATCGTATCTCGTAATGACGCAATATATTGTGTTTATCAGATCCGACAAAGTCTTGAAATTCTAGAAACTCTCGTTGTCGTTTACTACTGTGACTGTAATAATTGTAAACGTCTTTAACAACCTGGTCAATATTTCGAGGCAGTTCTTTACATGCATAGCTTACTGCTAGGGCAACTGAGTGACAGACACATTTGACAAAAACGCAAAGAGGATTAACATCTCGTATCTTTGACACCACACTACGGTTAGTACCAAAGATTACATTTTTGGTATCGGCGGCAAATCCAAGTACATCGGCAATATTCAAATTTATCTTTTTTAGCTCATTGGTTATAGCATCAAAAACATCTTGTGATGTTTCGCCTTCTAAATTTACTGCAAGTAAAAATTTGGTTGTCGCAGACATATTTTGCGTCGAATATTACATTACTGCTACAGCCAGAATTTTTTCAGTATTTATATCTGTAGTTTCATCAATTATGATTGAAAATTGTGCTTTACCTGATGAAGACTTAAATGCTAAAATATCATTATGCAAATTCTTTTCAAACGTTGGTGCTATTACATCATATAAGAGATGAGCTGTTTTAGTACGTTTGCATCGGAATCCTTTTGCTATTTCAGAATCATGAAATGCTCTTTTGAAGATGTCGCTTAGGTGGTCCATGACTCTAAACGATATGTTGTGCTCGGCTAATGCAGCACAAATTATGAGCTCAGCTTTGTTTGTTTCGTCCGAAATAGAGTCTTTTTTGAAATATGTATCGATCTGAAATCAAATAATGTACCAAATGTAATAAATATAAGTACCTACTGACAACCGGCCGGCTTATTACGTATCTTGAAATGACAAGCAACAGGCAAAAATTGCGCAATATCTGCTGTCAAAGTCAAATTTTGTATTACCGACTGGCAACGCGACAGCAACAAGATCAAAAAAATCGATCGCAACGCCATCTGCAAAGCGACAGCGACCGGGGAACTAAAAATGCATTTTTTGTCGTTTGGCTGTGGCGGTTTGGTATTACGTAGCACTATTTGACAGCGATCGACAGCAGATTGAAATGTCAAACGGCGATTTTTGAACAACAACTAAAGTGGTGCTACTGGAATAACAAAGAAGTTCCTCAAATTGTCAAGAGTTTCAGATGGTTAGAGAATTTCAGGGGCTCTATTGTAACAACCAGTAAAGTGCCTATTTTTGATTACAGCTTTGATGTAATTCAGTATAAGCCTAAAACAATTCTGAGCATCGGTATAGGTAAAGATGATCCTTCAGCCAACTCCAAATTTAATGCTGCTATAAGTGAGCGATGGAATGGGTGGAAAAGATTTTTCACTGATTCGTCGAAGTTATCATCATCTTCCTCAGTAGGTGTTTCGGTGTTTTTAGAAAACTCTAAATTGGCTATTCAATTTAAATGCCCTCCGGAGTCCACTGTATTTACTGGCGAGTGTATTGGAATATTGGAGGCCTGTCTTTTTGTTGAATCGCACAATATTAATAATGCAGTTATCTTTACTGACTCTCTAAGTTGCCTCCAAGCTCTGGACCAGAATCAGTTCAAGTCAAAATTAAATAGTAAACTCATTATGGATATTAAAAAATCTTTGCTAAATTGTTATAAGAATAACCTTGAAGTCAACCTGGTCTGGATACCTGGCCACTCAGGTATTTTGGGTAATGAGAATGCAGATGCTATTGCTAAACACGCCTGTACTCATGAAGTGGACTTGAAGCACTCCTCTCACTATCCCTATGACTTGCTAGCGTTGTCAAAGCCACGTCTTTACGTCCACTGGTCGACCCTGTGGGAAGAGAGTAGTCGCTTCAAGGGTTCTCGATTTTTCTCTATTCAACCAACTATAACACCCAAACCTTGGTTTTTCAAATTTAAAAAGGTTGGTAAGAGGGTAGTGTCGGTGATATCAAGGCTTCGGATCGGTCACTGTTGTACGCCTGTCTTTTTAAATAAAATCAGAGTGCGTGATAACTCGATTTGTGAGTGTGGTCTGGAGGAGGGTGATCTCGACCACATTTTCTTTAACTGCTCAAATAATAATAGATCAGTTAATTTGTATAGTTGCATTCCATCTGTAGATATTCCACTACCAATTAATTTCATGTGTTTATTAACGCATTTATCATCGTCCATGGGCCTGTATATATTACTTATAAAATTCATTGGAGAAAATGATATTAAGTTATAATTAGAGTTTTATTTTAGTTGTTGTATTATTAAGCGTGTATTTAGTTTTAAAAATATGTATTTTTTCAGTTTAATGTACTCATTGTTAATTTTATATTGTTTCAGAGTTGCTGTAGATAGAACATTCATTTAGTTCACACTTAGTTCAAAGTCTTCACAAAGAAATCAAAATTAGTAGGTAAACATAAAAAAAAAAATTGCTCATTTCGTGTCAAGACTTGACTGTGGCAGAATTTGTCGACATCGGCTGGTTGCCATATCATGAAATAATAATAATAATAACTAAAGTGGTGTCTGCAAGGCAGTTGTGTGGTTGCTATTCGTTTGCTTACTTTATTAACTGTTTACCGGCTGACATCGTCATGGGAAAGCGATACTGAAATAAGAGTGCGTATCGAAATTGCCCGAGCTTCATTTAAATTGTGTTCTCTGTTCATTTATGACGTTGAGTAAAGTACTGTGCTTTCGGCAACTCTCGATCAAACTCCGCAATAAGATCCTGCATTGTTATATATGGCCTGTCGTTCTTTACGGATGCGAGTCATGGACCGTAAAGAAAGAACTCAAAAAAAGACTCGCGCCTTTCGAGATGTGGTGCTACCGACGAATGTTCCGGATCAGCTGGACCGAAAAAGTCACCAACGTTGAGGTCCTTAGACGGATGGACACGAAGGAGAATCTTGTCCGCACGATCAAGCAGCGGAAAGTAGCTTACTTAGGCCATGTGCTGCGATGCAGTAAATACCAATTACTGCGGACTATTTTGATGGGCAAGGTGGAAGGAAAGAGAAGGCCGGGCAGGATGTCATGGTTGTGCAACATCAAGGAGTGGACCAGTGTTAAAACTGCGGAGGAGCTGTTCAGAATTGCACTCAACAGAGATCGCTGTAAAGAGCTGACTGCCAACCTCAAGTAATGGAGAGGCACTTTAAGAAGATAAACTGAAAATAAACTAATAGATATAGTTTTAAAACTATGGCTCGTGCACTTCTCTTGATGGCTGCATTAGAGGCTGAGGAGATGAGACAGGAACCCAGGAGGACAGCCTCACTGAGATGTCGACTACCTATGTGAGGAAGCCAACGCGTACAACTTGTCCGATTGGGAATTTCAGTCTCATTACAGACTTTCAAAGGATCTAGTCAGGCAGTTGATAGTGCTACAGATTGTATGAAAATATTGAAAAATTAACCAAGTGTGTTAGTAGGCATTCTGCTATCAAATCTTGTCAAATGATTAGGGTACCTATAGAATGCATGTACATGCATGAATTTTATGTCCTTCTAAAAATTAACCCTTTCGCGGATGCGCATATGCATAACAATTAAAAGAACAATAGATTTTAAAAACGTCCGCAGAAGTGTTAAGTTCAAATTAATATTAATTACTTTCATTTCAGGTATTTGTTGCCAATCATAATTACATTGAAATTAAAAGTACACATTCTGATCTTATTTGTTTAATTTTAGTACATTTGCATAGGTATTTATGACAATAAACTGACACAAACATAAATTTTCATAAAAGTAGGTATGAAACATGCTATGGAAACTAGTTTCAGATTCAAATTCATAAGTTTTATTCAAAGTTCAAACAAAATATTACTTTATGAATATCAAATTCACAATTAATAGAGTTTGTGGAGAAGAAACTAAACTTCCACATTTATTCTTTTCAAAACAGTCTTAAGTTTAATTAACAAACTTTAAAATTTATTACTATAATTTAGCCTCTAAATAGGTTATTATAATATACTTTTTTTGCACAGAGTGCTCTATGCACAAAATATTAGATTTACTAAAAGCCAAGAATAATACCCAAGAACCTATTCATTATTATTTTTAGATTTTAGTAAATTTAATATTTTATGCATAGCTTCCATATGCATCCGAGATATTTCCACAAATGTTTTTAATGCATCTGCAATAACTAAGGTAGCCTCCGCTTGTTTTTCTTCTGCAGCCACCCTCCTTTAGAAGTCAATGACCCAATCTGATGAAACACCTACAAATAAAATAGTAGTGTGAAATAAAGTTTGTGAATATTATAATTATTATGTAATTAATAAAAGGCAAATTCGACACGTTTATTCATTTAACGCTAGGGATTTAGGGACGTAGTTTTAGTCACATTATCATCACCCTTTATTATGACATAGATTTAATCGAGTTTGTAGTAAATTAAACATAAAACATACTTGTGGCAGAACAGATCTTGGACGTCTTGGGATCATACTAGGGCGGCTTACTGGACTTTCATGGTCACCTATGAGTACATGAAAGTACAGAATTTTTAAATTTTACATTTAAATAGAAAACTGTCTCGCCAATTTTCTAGAGGGGTAGACATAATAAATAAAAAATATTTGACCTTTTAATATAGCTAACCTAACACCTTTATTCTAATGGAAATATAATTCGTCAAAAATTTATTATTTTTAAATGCTTAATATTGGAATACTATTTTTATTTTAATGCACTAACCCGTGCTAAGGAACAAATTTAAAAACCTATTTAGAGGCTAAAAATTTCACCCATAAAAATTTCATCACGGATAGCCAGAGGTTGCGGGTTCGAATCCCGGCATGGGCGAAATTTTTAGCCTCTAAATAGGTTTTTAAATTAATATTGGAATGTTAATAACATAATTTATACATAAATGTAGATTACCTGTTTGCTAAAAGCTATCTTGCTCATTGACCACTGTTGGCACTGTCTCTGGGTCAGTAGGAGTTTCCATGTTATTGGTAATAGTTGGCTAAAAAAACACAATGACATTAATAACAAAAGATTAATATCATAGGGTAGTTTTCATTTACCTTTTAGATAATGGAACTTACAAAGACTGGCACTCTGTGTTCGATGTTACCAAAAACAGCAGCCTCTCCAATCATAGCCAGTACCGTCTTATCTGTTTCAGACAAGTCATCTAAAGGTACTAGGCCCACCACTAGTTCCCATTGCTTGACGTCTCCTTTCAGAAGCGCGACTCTTCACCTTATGTTTAAGGTCAGCCCAGTACTAAAACAAAACAAAAGAATAAGTTTCCAGTTAAGATGAAACCTAATTACCTACATAAAACTAATAAAATTTAGTTTTATTTATTTTATTTTAGTATTTGTGATAGGTACATACCCGTTTCCAACGCTTTTCTAACTTGGAGGAGCCTCAACCATGGGCATTTAGTACAGCGCTAGGTTATCCCATTCTCGATCAATGTTCTCTTTTGATAGGGAACCCAGGCCAACACCTTTGGCCACAGCTGGATTAGCTTCTAGGAAGTCTAAAAGCTCCGCTCGCTGGTTATTGGATACGCGGTGTTCCATGGTACAAAACTAAACAGGAAAAATGATTTGTATTGGTAAGTTAAATGGGAAGGATTTTAAGTTATGAAATTAAATATGACCAATTATATAAAAATCATAGTTTTGCAACTTACAAGTATCCACAAGTTGAAGCGATCGCAGTTGACGCACATTTATCCAATTTCGGTAGTCACCAAAGAGTATAAAGTAGTCACAATACCTCGAAATTGAGTAAAAAAGACGAACTTCGTACATTTCACACGAATTAGCAAAAAGTTTTTGAACATAAATCTAACTAGTCTTCAACGTTTAGCAGATGTTTACAATAATTGCAACGAAAAAGCCGCGAAATGACAGACGATACAAGTGTGTTTGACGTTTTGTAGTTCCATCGATGGCTACCTGACTGCTAGTGGCGCTAGTAAAAGTGCATTAGCGGCCAGCAAGCAGCTAGCAGACGATAAGCTTAGATAATACAGTTTTTTTTGCAACCGCTGGACCGGTCGCTGTCGCTCTGCTGTTGCTTTGCTTTCCGGTGGCTGTCGCGCTGCGGTTGCTTTGAAATACGTAATAAGCCTGCGGGACGACCCGTACCCGTTTGATCCATTGCTAGCCGTGTTTAACTTCGAAACGAGTCGCGGGTTCGATCGCGCATAAGCCAATATTAATTACTATGAGTTTGTGTTTGGCTTAGGTCTGGGTATTTAATATGTATTTTAACTATGTATTTATAAAAAAAAAGTATATTTATCAATCAGATAACTAGTATATCCATAGTAGGTACTTACAAGCTTTGCTTAGTGTGGACCAAATGGCGCTGTAATAATTGTACGAAACTTTTTAAAAATAATAATACCTAATATTATTTATACACGACACCACACATGATTGACAATTTAGTAACTAAACCTATCTGTAGAAATCTCTGGGGAAGCTTTGTTCCAGCAGTGGACGACCTACGACTAAAATGATTATGTTGATGAAATAAAATCATTGGGTTCTCGCCTGTACACTAATAGTTTTTAAGAAAAAAAAAAGTAAATTGTGTTTAGTGTACTGAGAATAAAGGAGCCTTAGAATATTTTGTAATGTACATACCTTCGATCGGCCATTGTAGTGTTTCATATTATTTTCGTGTTTGGTACTTGAACTGTGCTCTTTAATTGACGCCAGCCTACTTAAAATTTTAACACCACAAGCTTTGCAAAAAGCATGATTGTTGCTGTTTTTATCTTTACTCAACCATGACATAAATAGTGGATTCTGTTCCCACTCAGCCCGATAATTTTGCTCAAATTTGCGTTTCATATTGTTTGCTTAGCAATGACTTTCAACACAATGAAACAATAGTAACCTGTTTGTTTTAGTTCCACCACATTCCATAGATGAGGTGGTGAATTCCCTTTCATACTATGTAAGCAATTTGATCAAGCGTAGAAGAGCGGGGGATTTACCAATACGGGGTGAGCATGACAGCTCACCAAAAAGTATAAACCGTCAATTTTTTAGTCAAGAGACGTCGTACCTATATCTAACAAGAAATGTCATACGTCTGAATTTGGTCGCCTGGTCAAAGCAGCAGCGGTAGTCATGCTCAAGGGGATAAACTTTGTCGTACATTTTCGATGTGGCCGTGTTCCGAGAAATATTTGCTGAAACTTATAAGATTGCCAGGATATTCTACTGAAATCCACCAATTTTTCAAAAATACTGAAAATCTACCGCACTATCAAATTAACATCGAAAATCTACTGTTGCAGTAGTCAATATAGTTATGTGTTCACCTTAATCCTCTACTAGTAGAGTTGTACTGAACGTCCGTGCTGACTCAGCGATGTGAAGTATGCGAAGTCAGCTGTAAGATGTTAGCCTAAGAAAATCTTGTTTATGATTGAATCAATACAGTAGCGCTCTCCGAATCGAGTGGACGTTTTCGTTAGTTTTATTTTAGTTTTTAAAAACACTCCAAAGCTCCCCCAAAACTTATCTGGCGCAGCCGGTAGGATCCGGTTAATTAGCTGTGCAGACCTCGCGAGTTTTCCGTCATCAAACTCTGGCAGTTTCCGCGAGCTAATCTGCGCGATCCGCTAAGCCTGGATCCACGAACCAAAGAAATCTGACAAGGACGGACGGAGGCGATCACAGGTGCATCAAACTCTGCACGGTGACGCAGGAGACGAGCATGGGATTGCTTGGTTGGTGAGTGAAATTTTTTGCCTTCCTTCCTCTCCCATTCCTCATTGTGTTATTCTTGAGATAAGACTTCTCTCAGTTTAACTTTAGTTAAGTAATTTTAAGAAAATAAAAAGTGAAAAGTGAATAAATATAATAAAAGTAGAGAAAATAAAGTAAAAATTAAAATAAGGTTAGTTAAGTATTAGTAGTAGTTTTTTTTAAAGCCGCCTTACTGTGTAAAGTGTCTAAACGCATTTACTCTGTAAAATATTTCGAGAGCACTATATCTATACTCTACCATGGAGCAACTAACTGCAGTGCCCAGTGAAATGGTAAAGTTAATTCCCGTTTTTAGCGGTGACAAAAGGCATTTAAATTTGTTTTTAAGAAAAGCCGAATATATAATAAGTAAATACCATGGCTAACAGGCCCAAAATACCTACTTATATCATATCATCACAAGTCGATTGGCAGACGATGCCGCCGCATTACTCTCCGAAAGAGAGGATATTGTGACTTGGGATGGGTTAAAGCGGTTGATGACTCAACACTTTGGCGATCCGCGCAGCGTGTATCGCTCTAGAGCTGGAAGCACTCAGAGTTAGACCCACTGAAAGTTACAGTGATTATTGTAACCGCGTACAGTCAGTTAGATCAGTCTTATTCTCGAAAGTCAACCAGATAGACAACTCTAACATCAGGCAAAGCAAAATAGCCATTTATAATAACGTGGCCCAAAATGTGTTCCTGCACAATCTTCCAGAAAACATGGTCAGGATAGTAAGGCTCAAAGCCCCTAACTCACTTGAGGAAGCTCTGAGCGTAGTATTAGAAGAAGTAAACTTTTTGGAGCAGTACAACGCTCGCAATAAACTGCATGGTAACAGACCGGGCTTAACTAACCCGATAGTCTTCCAACCTAAACCACAGACTCAGTTTGGCTTCAAGCTTCCTGGCCCTAACAATTTGACCCCTATGGGATACAGACCCCAATTTGGCATTAACCATCAGCCACAAATCGGCTTCCGCCCAAATCAGTCAGGCCCTCAGCCTCAACCAACAGGGTTCCGTTTCAATCAGTTTGGCTCTCAGCCACAAAATTCCTTCGGGTATAAACCCAACTTCCGCCCTCAACAGTTTGGTCAACAGCCCCAGCAGTTTGGTTATAAACCACCTCAGTTTGGGTACAAACCGCCTTTCGCAAACACGCAACCCCAGTTGGGCTATAGGCCTCCCCAACAGGTTGGATATCGTCCACAATTTCAAAATTCTAACCAGCAGTTAGGCGTTAAACCTCCATCACAACGTGTTGAAACCGACGTCTCAATGCGTACCGTTCAACCCCGAGTTCAATTAAATGAACTCGAGTTAGCAGAGCAAGAATGTAGCGCTTATCAGTACCCGTGCGGTGAGACATATCCAGCGACCGAGTATTGTTTTGACGAGTGCAATTTTGATGACGCGTACGTCGCGCCTCAGGCAGAGGAAGGTATAGAGGAGGTACAGCAGGGTGAAACCACCGAAGTTGAAAATTTTCTTATAAACGCCTCAATAGACCATCAGAGGTGATTTCTTTGGATTACAGCGGTAAACTAAGGTTGCCGTACGTTTACCTCCCAGAGATAAACTCAAAATTTATGATTGACACAGGGAGCACTAGATCATTTATAAGCCCCCGTAAGGCAAATGAGTACTTTGCGCATTATAAACGGTACGAGCCTTTTGAAGTCGTGAGCACACATGCCTCCAGTAGACATGATGAGGTTATAGATATACCATCTTTACCATCCTTTCAGAGTAATGACCTGCATACCTTTTACGTGTATGATGTGGATGTGCGATATGACGGATTGATTGGACTGGACCTGCTGAATACATTAGGTGCAACAATAAACATCAAAGACCGAGTACTCTCGACTTACAATGTCACTTTGCCTATCAATTGTGACACTTCGGACTATACATTAATGTTGGCCCCTCGTAGCGAACAGAGAGTCCAATTGCCAACTGACTTGTACTCTGGAAACGCTATACTAAATTACAAACAGTTTTGTGAAGGAGTGAGAATGCCAAGTGCGTTAGTAAAATGTAGGAATGGTTACGCTTGTACTGTTATACAGAATGCCACTGACCAAGAAATGACACTTACTGTCACTGCACCGTTCAAGGTTACCCAGTTTGTCGATACCGAAATAAAGGTAAATAGTATTAGCGATGTTGAAATGAAAGACCTAGAGATTGACGACATGCTGACCGAAAACTTGCAGAAGTTGCTTCTAGAACATATGAATGCAGAAGAACGAGCGAGTGTGATGAAACTGTGTGAGGAATATAAGGACATATTTCATTGTGATAAGATTCCCTTATCTTTTACCAATGAAGTTAAACATAACATCAGAACAAAGAACGAAGATCCAATTTACTTAAAGCCATATAGACAAGCACCAGTTCAGGCAGCTGAAATACAACGCCAGGTAGAAAAACTATTAAAAGACAACGTAATCCAAGAATCTCATTCGCCGTGGAGCGCTCCGGTCCATTTGGTACCTAAAAAGATGGATGCGTCCGGTGAAGTAAAATATAGAATGGTCATAGACTACAGACGTCTAAACGAAATTACTGTAGACGATCGATATCCACTGCCAAATATCACAGACTTGTTCGACAAACTAGGCAACAGCTGTTACTACTCTACTCTAGATCTTGCGAGTGGGTATCACCAGATTGAAGTAGCTGAATATGAAAGGGCTAAAACAGCTTTTAGTACTCAAAACGGACATTTTGAATTTTGCCGAATGCCATTTGGCCTAAAAACCGCCCCTGCCACGTTTCAGCGCACCATGGACAATGTCCTACGTGGCCTCCAAGGAATACACTGCATGGTGTACTTGGATGATATAATCATATACTCGTCAAGTCTGCCAGAACATCTGCAGAAGTTACGTAGTGTATTCGACCGTTTAAGGGCTACAAACCTAAAGGTTCAACTGGACAAATCGGAATTTTTCAGAAAAGAGGTACTATATTTGGGACACAAAATCACTAAGGATGGCCTTCAGCCAAATGATGATAAAATTCGGGCAGTACTTGACTTCCCTTTGCCGAAAACCACCACTGAAATAAAGAGTTTCCTTGGCCTTGTAGGTTATTACAGGCGATTTTTCAAGGACTTTGCTCAAATAACTCGCCCTTTGACCACGTGCTTAAAAAAACGCAATAAGATCATCATTGACAAGGCATACGTGGATAGCTTCAATAGATGCAAGGAGCTTTTAACAAGCGCACCATTGCTCCAGTACCCTGACCCTAATCAAACACTCATTTTAACTACTGATGCGTCAGCAGTGGCCTTAGGCGCTGTACTATCCTAAGGCACAGTAGGGAAAGACGCCCCTATTGCCTACGCAAGTAGAACTCTGAGCGACACAGAATCCCGGTACAGTACTATCGAGCAAGAACTCCTAGCCATAGTATGGGCAACAAAGCATTTTCGACCTTACCTGTATGGGCGTAAATTCATAATTTACACAGACCATCGCCCTTTGGCTTGGCTGAATTCACTTAAAGACCCCAACAGTAAACTTACACGATGGGGGTTACGTCTACAGGACTTTAACTTCGACATCGTTTACAAAAAAGGCAAACAGAACACCAACGCTGATGCTTTATCCAGAATCAAAGTCAATGCCACGGAGTCAGATGATGAAGCACTTTCCATGAAAGTTAATATCGATAAAAAGGAAAAAGCCCTTCAGGCTTATATAGGACAGGTCACAGAACAAATAAAGAAACTGGCAACTGGAAAAAGACACTCTTCCTCTACAATATCAATTTCGGACGATGATCGTACCACGTCAGTTAGTCCCATCACTATTTCAGACACACTATCAGCAAAGGACGACGAAAGTGTGACTTACCCAGTCCCATCTTTGTCGAGCAATGCTTCTACAACTGTACGAAATTTAGAGTCAGTAGGCATACCTATACTGAACGACGCTATCGATACTAAACCCAACCAAATAATTGTATACTCTTGGTGCAAACGTGAACTGCAAGTACAAGACCTTTCAAGAGAAAAACAAAAGGTTTTACAAATTTTCATACCATCCGACAATAATGATGACGTAATCAAAGAATTTTTGAAAAAGTATATAAAAAATAAAGTCAAATATTTCATCTGGTTTGAATCTGAGGAATAAAGGAAAAAGTTTGCCACCATCGTTTTTAAATTGTTCAAAAAGGATGCAGTGAATTTCTACGAATGTACGGAAAGAGTGGTGTTTATTGAGGATGAAAAAGAACAAAAGGCAATCATATTGAAACATCATATGGGGAAAACATGTCACAGAGGAGTAAGAGAAACCATGGTAAGGTTACGCCGAAATTACTTTTGGCATAAAATGCAAGACACCGTTTCTGCAGTCTTGAATGGATGCGAAGCATGTAAGATCATGAAGTACGATAGACACCCCCTTAAGCCTATGTTACAATTGACCCAGACTCAGGACGCCCCATTTCAGGAGATATTTATAGACCTGTTCTCCATAGAAGGAAAATACTATCTTACCCTAGTGGATGCCTTCAGTAAGCTAGGACAAGCAATAGAACTAGCCAACCGATCAACCCCAGAGGTCACTCGCGCCTTAATTAAATATTTTTCGTTTTATGGCATCCCCAAAAAGATCAGCAGTGACCCTGGCTCGGAGTTTAACAACGAGCTAATGCGAGAGCTGATGGATCTGTACAAAATTCAATTTCATATTGGCACACCCAACAACCCCAATTCCATGGGCATAGTAGAACGTTTTCACTCTACTATCATCGAAATTTACCGTATTGCAAAATACGAAAAAAGATGCACAGATGCAGCCTCTGTCATGACCTATTCTGTTATGGCTTACAATAATACTATACACAGTGCTACCGAGCTAACGCCGTTTGAAATTGTATTCGGACATACCGACTCCGGTAGAGTCTTTGACGTAAACTATGAAAAAACTTATCATCAACATCTACTGAAAGACCACGTAAAAAGAACACGATATTTGTACGACTATATAGCAAGAAAACTGTTAGAACAGAAGGAAAAAGTTAGAAAACAAAAAGGAGGTGAAACTGTGGGAGATTTTACTGAAGGAAAAACAGTTTTTGCCAAATTAGTAAATACCAGAAAAAGTAAAGATAAACCGCTATATCAAAAGGCTGTAGTTACAGGACAGGCAGCGCGTAATGTGGTCCCAGCACAAATAAGAGGACGGCAAACCCGAGTGCCAATTAAAAACATAAAACGGTCTCCGCAGGTGCTGTTGGCTCGCGCTGACCCTGCTGAGCCTAGGGCAGGCCCTTCAACTGCAGAAGATTGACAAGAACCCAGGAATCTTGCCTGTAAGAAAAGGCGAAGCCTTCTTTCAGCAAGATAGTTGGATACTTATCCAGACTTTAGATTTAAATGGCTTACAGTTTGATTTAGCATTTAATGTTTTGAAGTATAGTGAGTTTGTTAAGTTAGTTAGATTAGATAAGTCGCATCCGCGCGAACTTTTAGGATTACAGGAACAGCTAGAGTATTTAAGTAACGTAACTATAGAGAAACTCAACCAATTGATGCCTACGCGTCGGTTCAACCGTTTCAGGCGAGGACTGTTAGACCCTCTCGGATCAATAGTAAAGCTTCTGACAGGAAACTTAGACCATAACGATGCTATCCGGTATGACGACCTTATTTCGAAAATAAGATCACAACAGGCAACCGTCACAGGGAAACTGACGCTGGTCACCAAGGTGTTGGATAACTTTATAAATAGTACGACTGCCTTTAACCGCAACTCGAAGTCGTTGAACGAACGACTGCAAAAGGTAGAGGAAATTGTAACTAAACTTTCGGCTCAGAAAAATGACTCTGTATACTATACAAATATTTTAGGCTTATATAACCTATTCATGAGCAATTTTCGAACTATTTACGTAAAATTAAGTGAAATAGAAACCGCCATTGCTTTTAGCAAAGTGTCTGTACTACACCAATCAATTGTTAACTCTACAGAGCTGTTACAACACTTGGAACGAATTTCTAAAACTGAAAAGTTGATGTATGAGGTAAAATTAAGTAACCTAATTAAGTTTGAAGAGTCTATTGCTGTTAAGTCTTACTTGAAACGGAATGAAATTGTGTTTTTAATGAAAATTCCTTTAGTCGAGAATATTACATATAACTATTTTAAGCTCTATCCTCTGCCCGTGTTTAGTGAATCTCAAAATAAAACCCTAATAATTGTCCCAAAATACCCTTACCTTTTGGCAAAAAACTCACTTTACTTACCACTAAACCAAGCATGCAAAGCAGCAGCTGACAACCGCTTTCTCTGCACCGACGATGACCGAGTGCTGTTCCCAAGAAAGACCTGCATAGAGCAACTCATGAGGTATGATGACAACCTTACCAGCTGTACCCAGGTTTCAGTTCAAGTGGAAGCGATAAAAGTGCAGCGCATTAGCTCCAACTGCTGGATCCTATACACGAGAAGCAAGACCATGCTGAAGAAGAAGTGCGGCACCGAAATGACTCTGCAACATGTCCTCGGCACTTACACGATATGTATAGATGAAGATAGACAACCTCCTGCGTCAAAGAGCCATAACGCTTAAGGTAAACAGCACTACGAGGGCAATAGTGGCCAGAGGCTGCCCTCAAGGGGGAGTTCTATCGCCACTTCTATGGAACCTAGTAGTTGACGGCTTAATCAGACGCCTTGATGAATGTGGTTTCTGGATAATAGGCTACGCCGACGATATAACAATCCTGACGATAGGTAAATCCGAGGATATTCTATACAGTCTAATGAGAACGGCGTTTGGCATAGTAGAGCGATGGTGCAAGACTCATCAACTAACCGCCAACCCGACTAAAACGGAATTAGTACTTTTTACAAACAAACGTAACCCAAAAACACAAAACCTACCAAAGTTTTTCGGAACAACGCTAACCCTGTCACCAACAGTTAAATATCTCGGTGTGACGCTAGATAGCAAGCTAAACTGGAGCTCGCACCTACAGAATATCGTTAACAAGGCCCAGATGACCTTCTGGCAATGCCGCGGCCTCATAGGAAAACAGTGGGGTCTACGCCCGTCACTTATGATGTGGTTATACACTTCGGTGATAAGACCCGCTATAACTTATGGCGCCGTTGTATGGTGGACCAGAACAAAACAGAAAATAGCAGTACTTCAATTACAGAGGCTACAACGACTGGCATGCCTCGCAGTAGCTGGGTGCATGAAGACAACACCGACTACTGCCCTGGAAGCCCTGTTGAACCTCAGACCTCTACACTTGCACGTTCAACAAGAAGCAGCCAGTGCTGCCCTACGGCTTCGGACAACCGGTATATGGAAACAAAACAGCTACACCCCACACACACAAATCCTAGCAGCCGCTGTTTCGGACCAGCCTATGATAGAAGCGGTGTGCGACAGAATACCAAACACTTATATTTTCGACAAAAAATATAAGGTACAACTGCAAGAGGAGCCTACCGACTACTCGGGAATACACGAAGTCAGAGTGTACACGGACGGCTCCAAAACTGAAACAGGAACGGGCGCAGGAGCCTTTTCCAACGAACTAAATCTAAAAATATCTACAACCCTTGGCAACCTGAATACAATCTTTCAGGCAGAATGCATCGGTATAACAAGAGCTGTCGCGCTGTTGAACACAAGAGATGCGAAGGCTTACGCAATACGCATAATCTCGGACAGCGCCTCAGTCCTACAAGCACTCAACAGCAATCTTACAAACAACAGCTTGATACTAGAGTGTCACCATGAATTGGAAAAACTGTCAACAAATAACAGAGTCACTTTACAATGGATAAAGGGTCATAGCGGCTCCCTGGGCAATGATGCCGCAGATGAACTCGCTAAAAGAGGCTCGGAAACCACAGTGGAAGGACCCGAACCCCTGCTCCCACTCCCATACAACCAGTTTAGAAAATGGTTGAGGTCGCGAACAGAAAGCCAGCATGCTGAACTTTGGAGAACAGAAACCAAATGTAGACAAGCCAGGGAGGCCTTACCAACAATCTCGAAACGTCTTTCACGTAGCCTGCTGCGTCTGAGAAGAGAAAATCTGCGCAAAGCTGTGGCAATCTTAACAGGCCACTGCTCACTGAACAGACATCTCTACAACATGGGTCTAACCGACAGCCCGCTTTGCCGGGGATGCCTCAAAGAAGAGGAAACACCCGCCCACGTGACCATTCACTGCGAAGGCGTGGAAAAGCAACGGACCGCCATCATTGGGAAGCCGGGGTCCCTTCAGGAAGCCTGCAGTGACATCGGAGCACTGCTGGCTTTCTGGAAAGAGATAGGCTGGCTGGAGTAAACGAACAGCTCCACTACGTACAATGGCCCAATCATGAGGCTAAGTGCGGAAATCTCAGGTCTAACTAACTAACTAACTATGTATAGATGAACCTTGCGACATCTTTATCGGCGACATCCACCTGCATCGCGAACGCTCCTACGGAAATAATATAAGCTCCAGGAACGTCCCTATCATCAACTTACCTGAGATGAAGCCCAACGAGTTGCCCAGCACACCTACGGTGAACATACAGGACATCAATCTGGATCAGTTACACCTATTATCATACGCAATGAAACAAACGGATCTTATAACCAATAGTGAAACTCGCAGTGAACAAATAGTGCACAACTTGGGACTGACTACTCTTATTTTGTATGTGTTTTTAGGTTTAACGATTCTATGTGTTATTTTAATTATGTTTAAGGCTCAGTTAGCGATGCTTTGGCGTCATCACCTATGTACCAGAGGTCCATCGGATGATTCCGCTCTTGAGGAGGGAGGAGTTATGTGTTCACCTCAATCCTCTACTAGTAGAGTTGTACTGAACGTCCGTGCTGACTCAGCGATGTGAAGTATGCGAAGTCAGCTGTAAGATGTTAGCCTAAGAAAATCTTGTTTATGATTGAATCAATACAGTAGCGCTCTCCGAATCGAGTGGACGTATTCGTTAGTTTTATTTTAGTTTTTAAAAACACTCCAAAGCTCCCCCAAAACTTATCTATCTACTGCAAACGGTCAGACTGTTTGTTGAGTTTTCAGTTTGACAGCAAAAAAAAAAAGAGTAAGTAGTATTAAAGAGTGAGGTAAATATATGTCCGCCATTAAAACGGGGCTAAAAATGCGAACAAATAATTCAAAGTTCCTACTTGCGCTAGGCTGGCAGAACTGTTATTAACTGATGGATAAGTTAATATTGGTGGATGATATTGATAATCGTTCATATCTTGTTTGGTGTATTCGCTACGGCTTTGGCCGGCCCGTTGTATGTAAAAAAACGCGACTTAGATACCTACTGTTAAATAAGCTGAAGCGCTCGTGGCCTAGTCGAATCTCGTGATTGGAATCAATCTTTTGAATTAAGCATTAGTATTAAGCTCGCCTCTGTACAAATATGCTTATTGTGCAATAAAGAATTTTCTAATTAATCTAACAGCGCGGTCAGGTGCCGGATGGGTGACCGTCCCGTAATTACCGCTAGTGGCATTTTTCCGAACGCTTCCGTGCTTTGCAAGGCACGTTGAGCCGTTGCTGTCGGCTGTCATGTACTTATTGGCAGTCGCTAAGCCATGTCAGAGACCTTATAGGTGGCTAGATAACGTGTGACTGCAAGGCCACTGTCTTACGTACATCCTCCACCAACCCGGACTTGGCCCCTTGGACCCGTGTTGGAGTATGGCTTTACATTCCTGCGATGCAGGAAGAAACCAGTAGTTGGGACAATACAAGATTGAAATTGTAAACCTAAGGCAATTACGTTGCTCTCTCTCCTCAGAGGTACTTCTGCGCATGGACTGCGTGGGCATCTGCGGGTCGGACGTGCACTACTGGCAGAGCGGCCAGTGCGGGCACTTCTTCTTACAGTCGCCCATGATCATGGGACACGAGGCCGCTGGCGTCGTTGCCAAGGTAAGGTCCATCTACGAATTCTTCTTAGCGTGTCGATGCCAGTCATCGTGGTGAAAGAATTTGCCCAATCAGGGTAAGGGACTCGCTAATTGTTGCCTAT
This sequence comes from Yponomeuta sedellus, assembly GCA_934045075.1. Taxonomy (NCBI): domain Eukaryota; kingdom Metazoa; phylum Arthropoda; class Insecta; order Lepidoptera; family Yponomeutidae; genus Yponomeuta; species Yponomeuta sedellus. The sequence continues at coordinate 21,522,778 of OW203734.1, read as the reverse complement.
AGGATGCGCCAGACGTACAGGTTCCATGAGTACGTCGTTCAAGGGTCCTTTTTTCGTCCACACCAATCAAGACATTTTAAACTTCTATAATTGTTATCAACAGAAACTTATATTTCTTTCGGCTAGCAAACATGAGCAATTAGCTTAGCATTATTTTATTGCGGTTGGCAGTTACCTTAGCTCGCCGGCACTTGCGAATCCCGTTCACTCCGGTAGGATTCTCAACCAGGATGTCTTTCTTTATTCTACGGGTTTGTTGCTAGCGACTTTTCTATAATTATGAGTTGTATAAGACCATATCTTGGGTGCCTAAATACGTGTAGTCTTCGGATGGTAATTCAATCGAAATCACCTTCGAAAAAGGATGGTGATACAGACGATTGTTTGGACCCAAAAGGTTACCAACAAGGACATTCAATGCTAGGACGTATCAAGAAAAGAAACAGGCAACAAACTCCGAAATAGAAGGTCTGCTGATATCCACTACGTAGGTACCAACCACTTTCTCAGTCCTATTCCGCTGCTGAGAGTTTGAAACTGACGTCCACTCCATCTATGTAGGTATGGTATTCTAAACTTTTATAATCTATAATATAAAAATGAATCCCCGAATGTGTTGGTAAGCGCAAATTTTGAGAGCAGCTGGACGGATTTCACTAATTCTTTTTTTAGACTATTCCTTGAAGTACGAGGATGGTTCTTACGGAGAGAAAAATAAACAAAATTAAGTATCCACTATTAGGCAGTACGAAGTTCGCTGGGTCAGCTAGTACTATAATATAAATAATATAAACTTATATAAATTTATATTATTTAGTTTTTAGTTACTTGTAATAACTATTTGCCTGAAATAAATTACTATTATTATTATTAAACTCCAACTGACTTCCAACTACAATTGGTTAAAGTTAATTTACAAACTCCTTACTGTTTAAATGGAGTAAAAAGAAACGCGAAAAAGACAAGGCGCCCTTTCAATTCACTCTCATACGAAATGTACTGAAGCGACGGGACATAGATAGCCCACACTGATAATCAAAGAGTATATAATCACTACGCTGATAATAAGATAGTGCGAGGACGCGAAATCTGTACAATGCGTCGCGTCCTTCTATGCCGTGTGCCTCAGGCTTCAAATCTTGCTAATATTGCTCTTGGGTGGATTCAGGCGTTTCTTTGCGGAAATCCATAATAGCTTTAAAATGTGAAAATTATCACCCGAGGCATCATCAGGCTCACAAATTTCTCACACAAGTATTGGTGTCGGTGCTGGTGTGTTCGTGTCTTGCTTCTGCTTGAAATTTTGAATTAACTAACCGCATGGTGCTTGTGGGATTTTTGGCGGAATTTAGCAAAGTAATTTTCACATTTTAATGCTAATATAGCTCCATTGATTCACGTCAAGTGACTGAACGTAACAGTCGCAGTTGGAATTGCAGCTATTATTGCAGCTATTACCCATGTAGGATGGTGGCGCAGCGTGGTTGTAGCGGAGCAGTAGAACACCGGCTAGCTTTTCAATCGGAAGTTCAATTCTTGGCACTTTGTTTTCTAAGTTATCTACATATTTTATGAAGTTATAGTGCACGTGCAAGTTACTTCGGCCAGATGTCGCTGCCCGTAAATAATACAGAGAATATTGTTAAGAGGTTCGAAATTTCGCTGATGCCGGCACTTGTCCATTAGCTCAGTTGGGAGAGCGCTGGTACGGTTAGCCAGAGGTCGCGGGTTCGAGTCCCGCCATTGGCGGCATTTTTAGGCACTAAATAGGTTTTTTAAAATTGTCCTCAGCACGGGTTAGTGCAACCAAAAAGAATATAATTAATTCATAGTAGCACTACCACTCGCTCGCTCGAAAACATCGTGAGAAAACCTCAGTGTCTAAGAGGTGCTAATACCTCAGCGCTTGAAGTTGTGATTAAGCTCATACCTATCAGTCTCTCTGAGAGAAGGACTGTGCCCTGTATTTGATAGGCTACATAAACTGCTTAATACATGAAAATCCTTATGTACACTTATGGATTTCAAGAATACTTACGATGTTTTCGAAAGTAGGCTAATCTGAACATCTACATTTATTAATGGGGTCTATCTATATAGTAATCATGCGGTTTATCTCAGTACTGTCATAACATTTTTATAATAACGTGCAATAACAATTCTTTAATTTAAAAACCTATTTATAGTTTTTAAATTTGTTCCTTAGCACGGGTTAGTGCATTAAAAATAAAAATAGTGTAATTCTTTAATTACCTACATTTTATGTCGAAAACAACAAGCAGTTAATAAGCTGTTGCTACCTACCGCCTTATGATCTTACAACAACAATGATCTTGTTGTACGATCAAAGCTTATTTGAATTTTGGTTCATGGCCTTGGAAAACTTCACTTTGAAGTCATTTATCTATAGAGGTAGGTACCCAGCAGTAGTATCAACTTCCTTGAGTGGTATGCAAGGCTAATTAATTAGTAATGTAATCAGATTCCTGCCCATAGTAGATCACAATATCAATAGCTAATCACTTATGTGGGTTATATAGACACGTGTGGGGCGCAGGTCTTCTCTATGGGTGTAATCCCTCCTTTCCCGTGGTACGCCTGCGTAGTCCACCCGGGTGGACCACGGGGTTATTATTTTGCCCGTGGTCCACCTAGGTGGACAATTTATAGTAGATGGGTGGCCCACGTGAATTTTGGGACTAATGCTTTTTCACTATGATTATACTATTTTTATTTTTAATGCACTAACCCGTGCTAAGGAACAAATTTAAAAACCTATTTAGAGGCTAAAAATTTCACCCATGCCGGGATTCGAACCCGCAACCTCTGGCTATCCGTGCCACTATGATTATATTTTCACATATTATATAATAACCAGGTGGATTACGGGCAATATATTATTTTAAAATTATTTAAATCATAGTATTTTCTAAGGTTAACACGAGTTCTAGACATAATTAAAACTGTAAAGTGCCGAAACGTCGGAAAATTGTAAAAAAAAATAATAAACGAGTGAAATCCGTATATAACAGTTTTAATTATATTTAAACAATGTGAAAGGCGGATCACGGGAAAAAAGATATCCCCGTGGTCCACCCGGTTGGACAACGCAGTTGTACGTTGTACCACGCGAAAGGAGGGGGTCTAGGTACCTAATCAGTACACGTGCCCGCTGCGGACTGCAGTCTATACTACAGATATGAACACCTCAGACACTTAGGGCCAGTTTCTGAATTGAAAATTTCGCTAAGTACCTAAATATTTAACTGCAGTATTGTCCCTTCGAATTTCCCAGCAAAGAGCGTGACAAAACGCTGTTCAAGTATTTACCTCAGAATAAGGACTAAAGTCCTTATTCTAAGGTATTTACTTTGTGAAGTTATTAATTCAGACACGGCCCATACGGCCTTACTTACCTATTTGTAAAAAAAAAACACTACACTCATCACGGGCAGTTCTGTTGTTACGTTACCACAGACCAAATATTTGAATTGCATCTGAGGACTGTTTAAGGACTCGTGTTTTTAGGCTTTTACACGACGTCTTCCTTCACAGTTAGCGAGTGTTTGCCTTGTTGGACTAAGGGTAATAAGTGGTTCTTTAAGGACTGTAAAAACGCGGTCACACGGTCGTAATTCCTAACTTATTAAACATTCAGTCTTAGGACCAAAAACAAATTACTCTTTATATGTGTATAATTTCAACATAAAAAATCTGAAATGATAAATGGTGTTTTAAAAAATATACATCTAGCATCTACTGTCGAAAACGGGAGCAAAATCTGTGTTCTTCGCGCGTCATACTCTGTTCGCTCTCACCGAAAACCTTGATAACTTTAGTATTCGATTCATAAGTGTATAATTTAATACATTAAATTAATTGGGTTTAACTAAGCATCATAGTGACCAAACAACATTTATTTTATCTCTTAAGTTACAAAAGTTAATAGGCATTATGTCTCTGTCACACGATTTTGCTAGTTTTGCGAGCGCGCAATAAAACCGCACTATCTTCCAAGAGCGGCAACTTGTCGCTACAAATTTTAGCTGCGCGGACGCTCATAGTGTCCCAACATCAGTGGAGGAAACCCGTATTTCCATCACTTCAAAACAATAAAAATAATAGGTAAGTCATTCTTTGAATATTTTCAAGTAGCCTTAGTCAAGAAACTTTCATGCGCATAGTTTGAAGGATAATATTTATAATTTTCCAACTCATTTTGAATTAGGGATTAAGATAGATCTTCGGGATTATTTCCCAGTATTGTTCGTTATTTTACCTATTACTTTAATCGTAATTCTCAAAAATGTGATAATTTCGTAACTTTCGTGTCACAACTTTCGTGGCCATTTGTCCACGAAAGTTAGCTAGCGCACAACGAAAGTTACATATCTCCATTAAATATTCACTTTAGATTTTTATAATGCCGCAGATGCATTTACGTAAGGTGTAAAGCTCAAAAGAAAGGTTTTATTTAAATGAATTTAAATGCATGTATGTGTTTCAAAAATATTTTGTAACATCGACAGTTTAACATTTTATCTACCCCAAACTGGGCTGTTTTGCTCATTGTTTAAAAAATCTTTGCTTAGAAAGTCCCAACTTCATCGTCATACTTTCTGATTGTTTTTTATGTTACCTTGTAATGTAAAAATGTTCTTTTAACGTGACCACTAACATTTTATCCACCCCAAACTGAGCTGTATTGCCCACTGTCTAAACAATCTTTGCTTAGAAAGTCCCAACTTCATCTTGATACTCTCTGATTGTCTTCTATGTTACGAGTACCTTGTAACGTAAAAATGTTCTTTTAATGTGACCAATTTAACATTTTATCCATCCCAAACTGGGCTGTATTGCCCATCGTTTAAACAATCTCTGCCTAAAAAGTCCCAACTTCATCGTCATACTTTCTGATTGTCTTCTATATTACCTTGTAACGTTAAAATTTTCTTTTAACGTCACCAATTTAACATTGTATCCATCTCAAACTAGGCTGTATTTCCCATTGCTTAAACATTATTTGCTTAGAAAGTCCCAACTTCATCGTCATACTTTCTGACTGTCTTCTTTATTACCTTGTAACGTAAAAATGTTCTTTTAACGTCACCAATTTAACATTTTATCCATCCCAAACTGCGCTGGATTGATTGCGCTCATTGTTTAAACAATCTTTGCTTATAACATCCCAACTTCATCGTCATTTTTTCTGATTGTCTTGTAAGTATATTACCTACTTCAATTACTCAGATCAGCAATGTTAATTTCTTTTGGTTGAAATTAATTTAAGATTACATACAAACCGAAACTATGCCACCGCTAATTTTAATGGAGCGACGGGAGAAAAAGCGTCATGCAGAGATAAAAAGAATAAAAAGTTCCTTAAATATTGTGATTTTCTTAAGCTTATTGGTAATTCGCTGATAAGGGACAGCCATGAAAATATCTTTTGATAAATTCTAAATAATACGAGACTGAAAATTGATAATAATAATATGTAAACTATTATAGCAACTGGCAGGTAATGATGTGTTTTATGATTGTAACTTTTCAATTCAATATTCAAAAGCACACATTTTCTGCCAGCTGCTACAATAGTAGTAAGTAATAATAAGTAATTATGTTTATGTTGTAAATTACGCAGTTTAATTACTGCGACCAAGGCTATTGCAACCTAAGTTACTAATAAGGCCGATATTAGACTATCATATATTCATCATAGAAATATGATGTCATATCTGTCAAATTCTATGATCATTTTTTTCTATGATGCTGCTCTTTAATTGCATATTACATTATAAGGTCATTTCCACGTCATAGGTAGTGAAAATGCATATACCAATTTAGCCCCGTTTTTAATTGCTATGAGCGCAATTATAGTAATTTCCCAGAGGTTGAAAAAAAAGTAAAGAATAAAAAAAGGAACAATCGACGTCTTTGGGTTAGACCGTGGATTGCGAGAGATAGGAGTCATTAAAATAGTACTAGAAGAACTTAGACTGGAAGACAAAGTCCTGCAAAATGTACCTCCGTATGGACGGAGACGTACCTACTTAACTAATATATTGTCATTCATTTCAAAACAAAAACTCATTTAAAATGTCCAATCAGTGCAAATGATCATCTACTAGTAACTCTGAAGTTAGAAATATGATCATAATTGTACGCATGCTGTCAAATAGGATCATACTTCTATGATCATAGACAATAAGAATCATATGTTGACATTACACTGTCATAGATTTTTCATATAAATATGAGTCCTACATCTGTGATCGTATATCTATGATAGTGTAATATTGGCCTAAGTAACAATAAGCTAATCTCAAAATAATTATAATTGTTGATCTCAAATACCAGGTGATTCATAGACTGATAATAAGTCTATTATTTTATAAACGTCAATCCACAAAAATTTAAGAAATAATAAAAAATTGAAACCATATTTTGCTTGTAAAAAATACGTTTACAACTTTCTTGGCGACTTCCGTAACTTTCGTGGGCAACGAAATTTCAAAATAATATTCTTTGTTGTTTATGCACCGTCTTACAAATAATAAAAAATCTACTTATTATTTTTTCAACGCCTTAAGCATGTGTTCATTTATTTAAAGATAACTGTAAAAAGAAATTTCGCCACGAAAGTTAAGCGGAGAATACTTTTTGAAGAACTACTCTAAGGCTCTCGACTATCAAACCAAAGATTGTAGGTTGGATTCAACCTGGACGTCACCGTACTTGATTTGTCCATATGACCTCAGTCTGGGTGTATTTTCATGTCTGTGATCCGTTACCGTATACAGGGTATCCTAGTTTGGGACCATAGGATCTATTATGTAAGTAACCACTGGGTTGAATGACGTTATCTTTTTTTTTAAAGCTACTCCATCTGTCAAAAGTAGGTATACATATATTTTGACACTGGATTCGTCTAAACGCTTAACTCAATAAAGTGGAAAGTTACGTAATACGAGAGCACGACATGTGTTGCATGAAAGTTAGTAATGTCATTAACAGATGCAGCACCAACTCATATTGTCTGTGTTCCAGATCGGCAGCAAAGTGAAGAATCTGAAAGTGGGCGACCGCGTGGCGATCGAGCCCGGCGTGCCTTGCCGCTACTGCGAGTTCTGCAAAACTGGCCGGTACCACCTGTGTGCTGACATGGTCTTCTGCGCCACCCCGCCTTACCATGGGAACCTGGTCAGATACTACAAGCACGCCGCTGACTTCTGTTTCAAGTAAGTTTAAGCCTTTTTTTCCTCTGTGGCTTAATGGATCAAGCAGCGTCTATCAACTCTAGTCCAAGATCGAATTCTACCTTCTTTGATGATGTGACAAAAAACAGATCGAGCGTATCGTAGTATAGGATGATGACGTGATGAAATGAAAAGGTTTTATTCAAAGTAGCGCAGATACTGCGGCTTAATGAACGTTACAAGTCAAACTAGGTCGTCGTCGCCGTCAGGCTATACTAGTCCACTGCTGGACATAGCCCTCCCCTAAAGAGCGCCACGTTGTGCTATCATAGCGGGTGCTATCATAATGCCCATAATCCCCACGCTGGGCATGCGGGTTGGGATCGCAGTTCGGTGAAATTGTACTGCAGGGGGCGCTGCTGCCCACCCCCCGGTTTGTGTCCCTTAGTCGCCTTTTACGACAGCCGCGGGAATAATTGGGTTGGTGCTATTCTCTAGGCCGACACCACACAGCAAACTAGGTGTCCATTTCAAAATCTAGATCATTTTGTAGAAAAAAAAAATCAATGTTATGTATGTAGGTATGTACTACTTATATAAATAACAATACTTTTACATAAATAGTTATGACATACTTACATAAATACCTACGTAGTAATAACAATCTAGGCGAGGAAAAAATAAAGACATTGTAGCTATAAGTTTTTGGGCTTGTCTCGTAGTTTAATGCAAGAGCCTAATCTGATGTGATATCAGTTCTTGCTGATGTGGCGTTCTAAGATAAACTGCCCTATCATGTCCTTCTGCTTGTCCGGCCGCTAGGAGAATACGATCCTGACAGGTCGCGATGGAACGGACGACGTAACTTTGAAGTGGCGTTGAAAAAAAATATGTAAATATAAAAATAAAATATGACGTTGAATAAAAATATTTTTAAGTTCTATTTGTCCTACTAGCAAATAATTATCATTGAAACTATACTATTATGTAGACTTACAATCAATGTAATATTTTGCGTAGTAATTTAAATGTTAAATAAAGAAGAAATCAATATTTAATGTTCATGCCTAAAATCCGTACTACGCTGTTACAAGGTTATGTCAACCGTATTTTTTTGGAGTGATGTACCAAAAATAACGAAAATAATAACGTACCTGTCGTTATATTTTACATTTCTTTGTAAATATAACGCGAAAGAGAGGACGTCCTAAAACCACCTGGAGACGCTGTTTGTTTTGACGCTGTCTTTGTCCCGATAGTGGCTTCCAGCAGGAAGCCACTATCGGGACAAACATGGAAGAGCTTGAAATAAAGGCGCAAAATCGGCCGCTATGGAAGTCCTATGTCCCTAACGAGGGATAACAGGAAATGATGATGATTATATGCATGTAATTATTTTATGTTCAATTAGGTTAAGTTCGTTTAATTAAGTTTTTGTTTTATTATATTGTGCAATAAAAAGCATAACATACCTATTAGTTTATTTATTTACATATAAATCGTGAGTCGGTGGCAAAAGAATAACGTAACGAATGCTAACGTTGATTATCTTCCATCAATAGTCATATGAAACAGACAGGTTTCAGGATCGTAGTCTCCCGGCGGCCGAACATGATGGGCGTAGACTCGACATTTGTCTACTTGTAAGCGAGACGGTAATGCTGAAGTCCCATAAGGCAGAATACGATACAAGACTGATAGCATAGACAAACGCGGAAATTACACGTGTCATCTAAACCCTAAACTCTACAATTACTTGTCAGCTTCTGTTTTCTGTTACTCGGTGCCTCGGTGCCTTAGTACTACTTTTGCATGATTAACTGCTACCATCTTTAGATTCTGATGTTGCAAGTTCCTTGGTTAATAGAAGAATAGTACGTAGATTATATTATTTTTAATGCACTAAACCGTGCTAAAGACAATTTAAAAAAATCTATAAAATAGGTTTTTTAATATAGTAGGTAGAGTCGACACTTTGTTGTGAACGGTGGAGCACCATTCGAGCGTCTTTAAGCAGCTATTCGTAGCTATCAGAATGAATAGATAGTTAGATAGAGAACACTTTATTGTATATAAAATTACACGGATATTTCTTATACTATTTTTATTTTTAATGCACTAATTTTAAAAACCTATTTAGAGGCTAAAAGAAGCTGGCACGGATAGCCACAGGTCGCGGGTTCGAATCCCGGCATGGGTGGATATTTAGCCTCTAAATAGGTTTTTAAGATATTTCTTAACCTAAATACTGGTAGCGGTTAGATTCCTACGAAACCCTGTCAGAAACCCACTTATTCTTACACGCACAATGACCGCGGTGAACTTCACTGCGGCCAATGTAACCGAAAATTCAAATATTGCGAGTCACATCCGGCGCACTCCGACATATTCCTACCAACCCTTGACGCCTATCGTCATTCTTATTTTGAAGACATGAACACTGTTAGTCTCCTTAAGGTATAGCAAAGAAGAGACATCAAGTTTTCCAATTGTGACAACCCTGCCGTCCCCTGATCCGAAATCACAGACCGAAAATCCTACCGTACAAAGCCAAATACTGTCTGTTAGCTTTTAAAATATACCTCGGGCTCTAGAGTAGGCTTCGGTTTTCGCCGAAAGCACACGAGTGTAATACTACTTCCTGCTCTGTATAAAACTTTTCTCATTATTTTGAAAAGTTATGTGTCACTTTAGTTGCGATATTTCTATTACACGAATATATTCCATTCTATCCGATAGTCGCCGAGGTATATAATCTACCAGACAATCTTAAAATTATTACAAAATAAACAACATTTAACTGACAACTTTTAAAGCTCTATTAGTAAAAAAGTCCTACTGCTCCATAGATGAATATATGTGTGATAAAGATAAATAATAACCTACTTATAAATAGTAATTTTAATTAATAAAATAAAATAGCAATGCCAACTGGTATTTATAACAGCTACGGCTACAGGGTACCTTCGGTTCTAGGACGATTAAAATAGCGCGGTGTAGGTACCTATATACACAAATAATACTATGTTAATTTACTTTAACATAATTTTATTTTAGGCTATTTAATGCATGCATCCTTTACAATTGTATACGCCATGTAACATGTAAATCTACCATACCCTTACAGGGTCTATGTTCAATAAGTTAAGTTACTGTATCTTTTTTAATTGTTCATGACTGCATTGAATGAATGAAATGAAAATATATTCTAAAAGCTAACAGACTATAGCTCAGGCAAACGCCCGCAGATTGCCCGACCACGTGAGCATGGAGGAGGGCGCTCTGCTGGAGCCGCTCTCAGTGGGCGTGCACGCGTGCCGCCGCGGCGGAGTGACGGCCGGCTGCTCGGTCCTGATCCTGGGCGCCGGGCCTATCGGGCTCGTCACGCTGCTAACGGCACGCGCGATGGGGGCCGCTAATATCATCATTACCGGTTGGTTTGCGACTGACTATCCTCCTAAACCCTGGAGATAATAGTTACTTCAAGTCTTCTAAAACTACGTAGATTTTGAAGAACTTGTTCTTCTTGCTGTCTAAAAAACTATGAGGAAAATATTGAACCCGGAACAGTACCTAATTTTTTCGGACTTCCTACTGAATCATGTGGTGTGAATTAAGCAAGTTATTCGTGATGTCCTATTTCTAGGACGCCAGGGCTTGGGAAGCTATTGCCGTGGTTACGCTTTCTAGATAGGTACCCGGATGTTCGTTCGTTCCCAGCAGTTCAACTGGTCAGTTCTACTATCGGACTAGTGGGAATTTTTTTTCTTGGTAGTTTTATTTTTTCTCGAAATTAAAATAGTGAGACATGTCGCACTAGTTCTACTATTTAAGTTTCAGATGAAAATAGAACTAACGAGAAAAAAGGATGCACCCTAGTCCGACAGTAGAACTGTAGTTGAACTACTGGGAACCCTGATTTTCTACAGATGTCTCACTAGTTATAATATAAATACTATAGTATTTATACTATAACTAGTCTACTATAGTAGAACTGACCAGTTGAACTACTGGGAACGAACGAGAAGGAACACCATGGGGTTTTAGCCGGTAAGAGTCCGGCGGGGTATCCATGAGGATTTCCCCATGAAAAAAAGGTTAAATATAATCTAACATCCTGCATAGGTAGTACGATGACGCGAGTCACGCGTTTTGTGGATGAAATGTGGATGAAATAATTTGACAATGTACCTACTGGAAAGTCGCGACTTTTCAAGGTCTTTTATTGTCAAGGTCGGGCCTTACGAGGTTATGACGTTAAAAGGCGCGACTCGCGTCTTCGTACTACCCAGGCTGGTATATAGATACCCGGACGTTGTGTCTAGATACCGGGTGTTAGGTTATTTCGATTTAAAAATAACCTAACCCAACTTAACATCCGGGTATGAAGATAGCAAAAACAACGTCACTAAATCTGTTATGTATGATAAACATGTTTCGCTTTTTAGTTCTCTGGTTGAGCTCGGTGATCTAGAAGAGAACTCTATTTATTGATTCGCGGTACATAAACGACCGGTCGTCGATTGATTAATTGCCGATAGGCTAAGTAGTTTTTTGCATAAGGTTTATGATAATTTTAGAAAAGTTGGTCATTGCAGTTTATTTTTTCACGCTTCTTTTTTCTTTGCCTAAATACGACCCGAACACATTACAACAAATGTTAATAGTCATCAACATAACGGTGGTATCAATAGCCTCTAAACCTCATTCCCTTCACTTCCAGACATCCACCAGTCGCGCCTGGACTTCGCCAAGACGATGGGCGCCGATTTCACCCTTCTGGTGGAAAGGGATTCTAACGAGGCTGACCTCGTCAAGAAGGTTCATGAGCTATTGGGCAGCCACCCTGACATCTCCATCGACGCTAGCGGCGCCCAGGCCACTGTCAGGCTAGCTCTGCTGGTAAGATCCTAATAATCCCCCAGAACGCCTCCGTACCAATGGCACTGCAAAAGCAGTAAACGCGCTTGCACGATGCACTTTACTTGGGATTTTTCATGGCCATTTTTATAAAAATAAACACTCCTTAAACTAATAAAGTAAACGTCCTTAAAACACTCCAAACACGCTCAATAAAATAGTGTGCTGGAGATTTTACAAGTAAAATACCTAATCACAGATTAATAAAACGCCTCTAGGAATTATCATCATCTTCAGGCTATATTAGTCGACTGCTGGACATAGCTCTCCCTTAATGAGCGCCACGTTGTGCTATCAAGTGCTGTACAATCCCCTGGGGAACTGGGGTAGGGGATCGTAGTGGAAAGAGCGGGTAATGCCCATCATCCCCACGCTGGGCATGCTATTAATATGCTATAATAATATAGCAAGGCATTATTATAGCATATTATATAAAAAATAGCATTAATATAAAATATAGCAAGGCATATGACGATATCTTTTCAATACAAATATTCAAGTGACCGCACACCCAACTACAATAAATATTTCTATGCTGTCACCTGTCAATATATATTTCAACTTGTACCGTAATTTATATTATCACATGGTAATATATTATTGCATATTATGGATTTGGCCGACCATCAATGAAATGAGGGCAAAAATATATAGCATCGTCCCCGTGTGTAGTAGCTTACTGCAATATATATTATAGCACGGCATATTAATGTATGCCGTGCTATAATATTGTAGCTATACATATACATGTATAGCTACATTTGTAACGGGCTAAAGTTTGACCCCAAACTTCTCTCCCAGGCGACGAAGTCCGGCGGAGTGGCGGTGCTAGTGGGGATGGGCTCTCCCGAGCTGACGGTGCCCCTAGCTGGCGCGGTGGCGCGCGAGGTCGACATCCGTGGCATCATGCGCTACGTCAACGAGTAAGTACCTACATCTGTCACCTACCTACAGTAGCATTGATCTTTTTTTTTTAATTAGGGCAGATTACACTTGACCCCAGACACGCCTGATAAGCAGTGGTCGGTGTAGGTATATTGAATTAAGGTCACTGACATCAAACGTATATGTTAATATGGATACGCCTCCGAGTTTCCGGATTATTATGATAAAAATACCGGAACTATTACTACATGAAACTAGTTAAAAATGTATCAATACTCTCAACGCTATGCTGCTAGTGGCGTAGATGACCAGAATTTAATAATAAAAAATGACTGGTGTGTCAAAACCTTGTTGTAGTAAAAGTGTTGGAGTAAAAGCCTAAGCATGTATAAAATGATATAATAATAATAATAATAATCATTTCAACACACGACATCCGGCAAACAGGGTCTTTTGTCCTCTTATCTCTATGCTCAACGCATCTGACCAATTAGAATCAAGTATCCAGGATGACTCATTGACTGTTTGTTCGAAAACAATGCGCTCACACCGACATCCAGACCAAGTGGCTCACTCACTTATTTCGGTTCGTGGAGTGCGCTTATTTTATGTGTTGTGAATATCTTGACTTGACCCTGGCTTGTTTACTGTCTTCTGAAATCTACTTAAAACGACGAATTTGGCTTATAACTACGGACATCGATTTATTACTCTTGGATTGGGCCCATTTGAAGTTGTTTTTGTACGGGTCAGTTTTAATTATTTTTAATATTTAAGAAGGTTTTAGAACTTGGAAACAGTTAAAAAAAATCACTTTATAGCAATCATCACAGCGCATGAGAGTCCGGTTTACCAAATTTTTGGAAACTCCGGTACATTCCGGAAGAAATGCATGTCCATGCTATGATATCATGACGCAAGTATCTAAAATCAATATACCTACACCGACCACTGCTGATAAGCGAAGACCGGGTCTACGATGTTTCGTGCTTACCTGTTAGCTTACGTGATCTATAAATATACTGATTGATTTATTATTTATTTAATTACCTCAGCGCTTGAAATTGCCTTTTCGGAGTAGGCACGCGTGATAATTAACATAACATAGCATTTACATACAGGCACATACAATTAAGCCCGTACTCACTCAAAACAATACTCAAACCACGACAAAAACATTCTTTATGCAAAAAACAACGCTAACCAACATTTGTTACTCGTTCCTAATATGCCATAGACCCCATGCAAGAATGGAAACGTTCTTCACCCTGCCATCTATTAGGTTTAGAGGCAAGGTACTAGAAAAAAGTATGGTGGCGCGACGTTACTGGTGTGGACAGGTCGCAGTTTCAAGCGATACTTCAAGGAGTACTGCACAAGTCCTATTTTAATATTATAAACGCGAAACTTTAAGTAAGGATGGATGTTTTTTATCTCGTAAAAACTACTGAATGGATTTTAATGAAACTTTACAATATAACTTATACATCAGAATAACACATAGGCTACAATATATAAAAATCTACCCATCTACCCGAAACATCTACCCGAAACATCTACCCGATAATCCAGCGGAGACGAAGTCGCGGTCACCAGCTAGTACTCATATACTTGAAGTATGCTAAGCTCTAGCTAGACGGAGTAGGGCGGGGAACAACGGACGCTCCGGAGCTGATGGGATGGAGCTCGACGGAGTGGTATCAATCTCAGAACTCCAGGAAGAGAGCTTACTCACTGACTCCGCTGGCTCAGCGACCCAAAGTGGGTCTTGGCCTCCGAAACATTAAATCGCGACATCTTTCTGTCCTAATTTTAAGATGGCCACCGCGCGTTGTGGTGGTAGATAGATAGAATGTAGATAGATAGCTTATTCTTATGTTAAGCTTGCCTGATACGCAGTTCAAAAAATGGGTTAAGTACACTATGTGCCAAAAGGGCTACTAACTATAACATAAAGAATTATTTAGATGACAATGATGTCTCGAATTAAAGTCAGTACAATGCATGATTTCTATGTTTTATAATAATTATGTAAACTCCTTTAATTATAAGGACTTTGAAAGGACTAAGTTTCGAGTTTTTTTGTAATTTTTTTCCCTAACTGATCTACATTTTGAAATGGACACCTAGTTTAAATTGTAACTTTCATTAAGCCGCAGTTGCTGCGCTACTTTGAATAGCCATTTAATTTTACTGTACACAGAAATTGCAGTAATAGAAATGTTAGTGCAAATTATGTCAATAATATTGACAAAAATTGTAAGTTATCTTTCGATAAGTTTTAAATAACTCAGTCCTCAGAATTAAATACCTCTTGCACCAACAATGAGGACGTCATTATTTAGATAACTACATGTTTTCATATAGGTACCGCCTTATTCAAAATTGTGAGTTGCGATTATGTCAGTGAAATAAAATACATAAACTGTCGTTTACACAACTCATTATCTAGCATTTACATG
The DNA here is from genome assembly GCA_934045075.1 of Yponomeuta sedellus. NCBI lineage: Eukaryota > Metazoa > Arthropoda > Insecta > Lepidoptera > Yponomeutidae > Yponomeuta > Yponomeuta sedellus. Next base: position 21,507,312 of record OW203734.1, on the reverse strand, counting down.
TTTTGTACGCATAGTGGTGATAACAACTATGCACTAGGTATTTATCTAACTACAATCTACTTAAGATGATAGTTAAAAGTTATTACTTTAATACCATTTTGTATTGTGTGACTAGGCAGGAGATTAACATTTGATATAATCAGCATTAAGTTATTCAAGGTGCATTAGATTTACTATTAGGCTTACAGGGTGTAAACACAGCCATAGTTTTGTAGTGTTGCTGTATGTATGTTAAGTCGAATGCAGTAGGTAGGTATACATTCTAGCAGACATGTGATTTGAAACTTTAATTTCGTACCCTATTTATGTAGCCCTGCCTATGTACTTATCTAAATAAATTAAATAAAATATAAACGCCTGGCAATGGGTGTTTCTCTCTATTTGAACAGGAATATATTTTACTGAGGAGGACATTGAAATCGCGAAAAAAACATTTAACCGTTCAAAACATACATTAATAAACTGCAGTACGTAACTTAAATTATGCCCGGGATACCAAGTAGGTATTCTATGTCTTAAGTCAGATCTTCGTCTATCTGTACGCCGGACTCATGTAAATCCGTTCACCCGTTATTGCGTGATCGAGTAAAATCATCCAAAATCTTCATACTTTCACATTAATAGTAAAAGCAGGATTGTCTTTAGCTCTAGATACTAACCTATAAGTTTACTAACTAATACGATGTCATCATCGTCATCGTCAGGCCTTGTACTAGTCCACAGCTTGACGGACATAGCCCTCCCATAATTAGCGCCATAACGCTCTGTCTACACTACAGCTTGGTTAAGGCCTGCGCAGACGAGGTACTTTTGTTCCCGAGGGACGAAAGTCCCTGAATCGTAAAAAATGTCCTCCGATTACTTGTCACGGACTCAACAAATACAGTGCGCGGTCATTTTGTTCCTCGGACATTCAGTGAAGCGTACGCTATGGAAGCAAATATTCTGAGATTACATTGTGTTGTAATTTACATGAAGTTGAAAAAGAAAAGGCGTTTTAAAAGAAAACACCGAACTTTTGTCCAGTCCGGTCTCTTGATGTCCTCGTTAACTTGAGGGAATTTTTGTACGGGGTACTTTTAGTCCTTCGTGTGCGTTATTCGATACAATTTATAAGAGATCTAATCGACGGACAAAAAAGTACCCGGGGGATAGTCCCTCGTCTGCGCAGGCTTTTAGTAATACGAGGTGTTACTAACTAATGACAGTACGGAATAGGAGGCCAGGACAAGTGATAGTTGTCTGTAAATCATTATTAATATTTATTATTCTCAACAGATACCCGATCGCCCTATCCATGGTCGCCAGCGGGCTGATCAACGTCAAGCCTCTGGTCACCCACCACTTCGAAATGGAAGACACCCTGGAAGCCTATGAGACCGCACACAAGGGCGTCGGCATTAAGGTCATGATCCACGTCCAGCCCAGGAACGCTAACAACCCGAAGAAGTTCTAACCGCGTTGGAATTAGGGCGAAAGTGCGCTGCTGGCTACTGGCGAGTGAATTTGTTGATCTTTTGGCGTGTGGTACAAATTGTAATAGCTCTAACTGTAACGTAAGGGTAGATAGGGTTGATTTTTGATACCTGCCTCTCTCGGATTTACTTGCACGGAATGTCACAAAAAGTCCAAATTTAGTACAACTGTCGCTTTTCAAGAGGGTTATTGATGTAGTAAATCATCATTACGAGCCCACCTCAGGCCACTGCTGGGTTCAGGCAATTTCTTAATTATTACATCTTTCGCAGACAGCGAAGTAAGTGATTATATAAGTGAGTTGACCCTTGCAAAAGTTTAATTAATGTATATAAACATTACAGGAAAAGCTATATAATTGTGTAGTCGAAATTAAGTGTCATATAATAACTTGCTATTTAGTAGAAAAGATCTAAAGTAAAACTAAAATAATAACTAAACTAAAATCTAATTAACATAAAGTAATAAACACAACTATGGTTGTGTTTACAGGAATAATTTTAAAATGTAGTTCCTTACATTAAATAAAATAACGTGACTGTTCTGACGCCCATCAAGGAGGGGAAAGGTTTTAACGAAGACACCAGTTGGTAGCCGATTCGTAAGATTCCAGATTTAAAAAAAATGGCTATTTTTGTAACCCGAAGACTGAAATGAAAAAAAGAGGAAATTACGACACAGATAATGAAAGAAAGAGACTGGACAACTATTTGCTTCTTGCTCATACAATATTACAATATAAATGGTGCGAGTGAAGGACAAATAGCCGTTCAGTCAATTTCTTAAATTATTCGTGCTATGCACATTTCAGCCGATTTGTTATAATTTTACACTTGATAACGACAAATGTTTGAAATAATAAATAAAGTTTTGTTATAATTACTGAAGCGTTTTATTAGTACCTACTTTTAACACTTCGTCTCTAATACAGAGTTTATTACACGTTCAGTCTGGCGTCAGTTCAGTCCGTGACCTCGATCAAGCTCGAATTGATGCCAGACTGATGACGCATCAAAATATTCGAATATCCGTCAGTCTGGTCCATCAGTCCACTGAATAGACAATCAGTCTGCTGTCAGTCTAACCAGACTGATGGGATTGACTGACGCCAGAATGAACGTCTAAACTCCGTCAAAGTGTCATCTACGATGGGTCAAGGTGAACTAAGTTTGTGAACGAATTTTCAGAATAAAAAACTTGCAATACTATAGAATTTCTATGCAACCTCGTTTGTTCTAATTCACTAAAATGATGGCAATGACCTTTTCTTACATAGAATACACATATAAAAATGAATGCCTGTTTTTAGATAGGGAAGTGAACAGGATCTATACTTTCATAAAACCCTAAGGTAAAGGGCAAAATAAAATGTATCCGACACCAGCTTGCGTGCATGCGACGACATTCATTGATGTGGATGAAGCGAAAGAAGTCTGTCAGGATCGTGGCAAGTGGCAAACGCTGGTCTCTGCTTATCCGTCCGGGATAAAGACGTGAGTTTACGTAATGTTAAGGTCAAAGTAATTATTTCAGTGATTTATTAGTAGTAAGTCGACAAATAATGTTATACTCAATCGAGAGGACATCGGCTCAATTGCTGGATTAAGCTCACCTAAATGAATTTAACCAGTTCCTGTCGTGTCGGTAAGATTTCCCTCGCCTATTGTGGGTAAAGTGGTCTATGGTATAAGGGGTTTAAGTAATCCATCCACAATTACTTATTGTAAATCTATAGACATATTACGCAAAGACAGAGTGTTTCAAACCAAAATGCACACAAGAATGTCATTTTGACTTTCATTTTATGACTACAACTTGAGAACCTGTATTGCGGTTATTTGCCTTATATCCTCCATGTTTAAAGCAGAGGTAGCGGAGCGGTGTAGAACGTAACTATTATCTAATCTGTGGTAGAACGCCGGTCTCGCAGTCGGGAGGTCGTGTGTTCCAACCCCGGCATGTACCAATGACTTTGTTTGCGAAGTTATGTACCTATATTTGTGAAATTATAGTAGCAATACCACTCGCTGCTGAAGGAAAACATCGTAAGGAAGCCCTAGAAGTGTCTGAAGTGTTAACGTACGAGTACCTCAGCGCTTGCTATGCACAATGCCCAATACTGCTATGTATATAGTACCTCAGCGCTTGCTATGCACAATGCCCAATACTGCTATGTATTACGAGTATATAGTACCTCAGCGCTTGCTATGCACAATGCCCAATACTGCTATGTATTATACAAAAAAATCAAGTATTCTATCTCTCTCCAAATTGTTGAGAAACATTATGGCTTACCCCTGCGTTATGCTCGTGAACGAGTGCTGTTCGTGTGTCTGCCCTCAGCACTTATTTTTTCCCTACTTTTGTAAGACAATTACTAAATAATGTTTTGCATTTAAAGTTATTGATGGCAATCGTGGAATCTCATCATACGTAAAGGTGGCAACTGATGTCTTAGGTTTAAGATGACTTGAGAAAATATGGTCAGAGTGGAGTTTTCTTCCCGCCTTTTTCTCCACTACACTTAAGAGTCTAATTATTTATTAATTAAATGGTCAAATTATAAAACATCTTGACTTTGTTAACCAGTTATGTAAGTACACGTATGTACAATCGGCGACATCAATAAAGATCCCTATCTTCGACACTCGCTCTTATATCAATATGCGTAAAGATACAAGGCCAGTGATATGATATAAGGTACCACGAGCGTTGATCCCGGGCGCGGCCTTGGCAGATTATCGAAAAGTTATTGCTGGTAACACAAAAAATAATAATAACAGGTAAAAGTATGTATGTAACAGATAAAAACTAATAATAATAATAACATTTACATACAAACGCATACATTGCTTCTGGCCCCACACTAGGATACCCTGTGTCGTGGGAACCAGAAACAACGACATCACAAACATGTAAACATCCAAAACCGGGGCTGGTGTTAGTTTGTTAAAATTAAATATTTACTTTGGCTAGTATTGTTAATTGTGTAGAATTTATAGTTTATTACAGTCTAAACGTTGGGTTGGGCAATTTAATAAATAAATAAAATAAAATAATTTTTTTTTGTTCCCAGCCGGGATTCGAACCCGGGACCTCTTGCATGGTAGGCAGACGCGCTACCGCTACTCTCTCATTGCATACAGTTCTTACCGGCTCAGGTCCGGTGCCACCAGAAAATCACAGCCCCACTATATTTAACCGACTGCGAAAGAAAAGCAGGGTTATATTTTTCACGCGTATGTACCTATGTATGTGCCCCAATGTTTATTTATGGCCGCGCAGATTGGTCCAGTTTCTGAATTGAGAATTTCGCTAAGTATTCAGAAATCGGCCAATTGACTTCATCTGAGAAAACAAAATGTCATACGTGGACCTGTCATATTGTTAGTAAATTCACAAAAAATATAAAATTAAAATTCTTTGATCAAAACAATAATGACAAGAGTAGGTACCTATACTCTTTTGTCTAGGTTAATTAAGTATTTGTTTGATGTCGTGAATGTAGTTTTTTTTTCTAAATATCTAAAAGGTAAGCTCTAAATGAAAACCTTTTAACGACTCGCTGCTTATATATATTGTAGAATGTACCTTGTATTTTGTCATTATGACGTTGGTTTTTCTAAAACTCAGTAAATAAATAAATAACGACTAAGTAGGTACATGTCAGGTATCGCTCAGTGTAGAGTTTGTAGTTGGCGGTCAACATGTTCGATTTAGAAGAAAGTTTTTTTATTTTTTATGTTTTTTTAACCCGCATGCCCAGCGTGGGGCTTATGGGCATTACCCCCCAATTATGGCACAACCTTGCGCTATGGCGCTCATTAGTGGAGGGCTATGTCCAGCAGTGGACTAATATAACCTGAAGAAGAAGAAGATTTTTTATTAAAGTAATTTTAGGATTGTTTTTACTTATATTAACTACTAAGGATTTGTATAGTATTTTCTAAGGTTAACACGAGCAGTAGACATAATTAAAACTGTTTTTATACGGATTTATGCTCGTTTATTTCATTTTTACAATTTTCCAACGTTTCGGCACTTTTTCAGGTGCCGTGGTCCCGGATGACTGAGGTGACAGGTGTCTTTTAGAAATCATTAACGGTTAGTTTACTACCCTCGGCAAAAATTACAAAAGTTAATTATGAAGTTACGTTCCAAAATAGACAAACCAATTATTTTTTTTATATAAAGTCAACAATAATTATTATTAGTAATTGAAGTTAAAATTAAATTTATAAACTAATTACTTTATATGAACTTAAAGATACCGATTATTAATTGAAATTAAATTTATTTTTTATTATTTATTCTACAGTCACACTTCTAGCAAGGGGGTCTCATGCACTTAAGCACTGGTTCCCATGCTACCGGTATGTTCCAACCACGATCTCTATTAAAATTTGGATGCCGGCGGATCTCTATTGCCTCACGTATCATTCTAGGGAAGAAACGGTCTTCTCGGGCTAGAACTTTAACTTTATCGAAATGTATAAAGTGGTTGGTACAATTACTAATAATCAATATTGTTGACTTTATATAAAAAATAATTGGTTTGTCTATTTTGGAACGTAACTTCATAATTAACTTTTGTAATTTTTGCCGAGGGTAGTAAACTAACCGTTAATGATTTCTAAAAGACACCTGTCACCTCAGTCATTCGGGACCACGGCACCTGAAAAAGTGCCGAAACGTTGGAAAATTGTAAAAATGAAATAAACGAGCATAAATCCGTATAAAAACAGTTTTAATTACTAAGAATTTTTCAGTTCTCGAATAAAACTTTTCGTCGAATATCGTATTAGCATAGTATAATGTATTAGACAACCATTTCAAAAATGTATTGTGATTATATTCTTTTTAATACACTAACCCGTGCTATGGCGCTTATTAGGGGAGGGCTATGTCCAGAAGTGGACTAATATAGCCTAAAGAAAAACCCGTGCTAAGGACAATTTTAAAAACCTATTTAGAGGCTAACATTTCCACCCATGCCGGGACTCGAACCCGCGACCGCTGGCTAACCGTGCCAGCGCTCTCCTAACTGAGGCAATGGGCGACCACCGACATCATTGAAATTTCAGTGTATTGTGATTGCCTTTCGTTTGTTATTTTACGGTGATATTTTTATATAACTGTGTAATTCTTTATTAGACGGATAAATACCGAGGATTGAAAAATCACCCCTTACACAACTAACACCTGCATACCTACCTACAAATATACAAATTATGCGCATTTCATTCCATTAAAATGGTAACCCTGTATAGTAACACCTTGCGTTTCATAGCGTGTTAGGAGTGCATAATTTGCTCTATATCTAGCTAGAGGGGTTTCGTGTACCTACTGTCGAGATAGGGCAGATGGCGACCGTCGTCGCCAATCGACGGGGTCATTCATTCAGTCAGCTCCACAGTAGGAGTGGGTCGTTGTCCGATTTTTCGACGACGAAACGCAACCGTTTTTTCTGGAACGAAAACAGGTCTTCGAAACGGTCCTCGTTCGCAACTGGTTTCATTGTATGCGAACGAGCAAGGCGCAGAGGACGGTCAAACGAGTGCGAACGAGACGAAATCACGAAACATCGGAAAAAATAAGTTGTTTTACACGATATTAGACTGTATACTCATAGACATAAAGATTACTTTATTGTATCACAGACCAAAACGAACGGAACGAGCAAGGAGCCGACGACGACGTCGCAATGATCTCATTACATTCTAGGCTCTATTAATATAGCACTAAAGGACATATCCGCGTCAAACAATCTAAAGACTGGTCTCGCGACGAACAAACGCTGGCACTGCTTTAGAGTCGCTGGCACTGCTTTAGAATGAAACGTAAAACGGTCCTATCGTCGCGGAACAGAAAACGGTCTTATAAAACGGTTCGTCTTTGCAACGATCACACCTACTCCACAGTTGTCAGCTGACGTCCGGACGCCACGCACGCGCACTAATCCCCCAAACTACGCTGCCATGGCTGAAGATAACCTCACCGCGATGCTTTACAAGCCAAAGGATCTTCAACTGGTACGTTTATTTTTATTAAACATGTACTTTTTTATATTTTTTAAGTACATGACTTAAGGTTTTATTAAAAAGATTCTTTTTCGCCGGCCGGTATTCAGTATGCAAATACTTGGCGAGCGGTTTAAAGTTTCCAAGTCGGTGTGAACTTGACCTTAAGAATGAGATTATCTGTTGGCTGCTGATAACATCTGTTGACGTAGTAGGTAAAATGTGTACACAGCTTGATTTGATGAAATAGTTAAGTTTTATTGATATCTTAATGGAGATCGATAATTGTAACAAGTTTATTTAGGTACTTTTCTTGTTGTTCTCACTAAACATTAATTGCAGAACCATTGCTTGCTGAATTTAAAGTTCTATTTACTGGCACATTTTTAAATTTTTATAAAACTACAGACAGTGTAGGACCGCCCGCCACGTTGACTGAGTTATGTTATGTATGACAAAAGGTGGATGAGGCATTGGATATATAAAATATATAAATAATGAAAGAAAAGTCCCATGGAGGGAACCCAATAGGCGGGACGAAAGTATCAAATAATCAAAGATTTGACGATATTAGGGGAAAGTACATATTAAAAGATTACCAATATTTTAAATAAAATAAAAGATTATTATACTGCTTTCAGCCATTTTGACTGAAACACCCATCACACCGGATGACGTCACAGGTTAACATTTGTAAACTTTCATGTTTTTTTTACCTGGGTGTGACGTCAGATTCGACGCCATGACACTGCGAGCTGTTTTCCCGCAGATTTAAAATAATTTTGGAAAAATTAAACCAAAGTTTAACAAAGTTTAACCTGTGTTAAACTTTAGTTTATTACTGAAAGCTTAAATTTTTTCTTGTATATAATAAATGTGGCCCAACATTATGGAAAATGATTTAAAAACATTTCGTCATCCCTAGTGAAACTGAAAAAAATTACGAGTTGAATAGTTTTTTTTTGGCAACAGGCAGTTACAGTGTTATAAATAGGTACAATGGAAATATATTCAATGAAAAGACTTAGCAGTGCCAAGAATAACATTTAATAATAACCTTTATCGTAACTTATACTCATAATATAACTCATGGTTATATTATGACTATCATAAATGAAGTATTTTTTAAACCATAACAATAAGATGTTTGGGCGTTGAATATACCACAGATAGACCATACATAGACAAATTATGTCAAGAAACTGATGCTCGAAGTAGTGCAAAGTCTCAAGTGGAGACCACGAACTGGCAAACGCAGCGTAGGCCAGCGGCCACACATGGGACGTGAGGCGTGGATAAGACATGTCATTAATCCTTTTCACTTTTTATACAAAGCGTAGTGAAGAGAAGGGACAGAGCCCACACAGAAAGGACTGAATTGAATTAATGATTAAATGAAATGATTTGAAAAGGTTTTATTCAAAGTAGCGCAGAAACTGTGGCTTAGTGAACGTTACAATTGAAACTAGGTGTCCATTTCAAAATCTAGATCATTTTGGAGAAAAAGTGGACAAAAACTCCAAGTCTTTATTTAACTTCGTTTACATAATTAATAGATTATTATAAAACATAGAACTCATACATTGTACTGGCTGCTATTCCAGACCTCATTGTGATCTAAATAATCCTTTATGTAATAGTAGCCCTTTTGGCACGTGCTTAAAATAGTGCTTAAAATATTTTTTGAACCGTGATTCAGGCAAGCTTAAATTAATATATCTTCAGGGATTTTAATATAGAAGCGTATACAATGCCCCGTATCTTCCCTATTAGCCCTCGTCTCGCCCCCTGGCTAATACGTCCACCAGTGCTGAGCTGGCATCAGAAGCAGGCTGCTGGCAGCGGCTGGATGACGACGGCCGAGGATAAAACGAAGTGGCGCGCCTTAAGGAGCCTATGTCCAGCAGTGGACGAGTACGGGGCCTAGAGTCTACTGAATAGCTTTTGCATCGCGCCGAAGCACGACTATCGCGTTTGCGTCGCGACTGAATCGTGGTTACGTGGGCGAGGGCACACAGCTAGCGACCGCATCGCCGCAGTATCAATGCAAACTCGCGACAGCATCGCTGCAAAAAGTCGCCGTGAGCGAGGGCCCTAATAATTACATATTTTAAAAACCTATTTAGAGGCTAAAAATTCCACAGTACCTATTGTAAAGAGGTTCGAAATTTTACTGATGTCGGTGGTCTCCTATTAGCTCAGTTGGCAGAGCACTGGCACGGTTAGCCAGAGGTCGCGGGTTCGAGTCCCGGTATGGGTGGAATTTTTAGCCTCTAAATAGGTTTTTTAAATTAGGCACGGGTTAGTGCATTAAAAAGAATACAATAATACTTTCATAGTTTTTCAATAGAATGAAATAAGCACTAAAATGGTTGATATTTGCCTCAATTTGGTAGTTTACAAAGGAACAGCAGTACAATGTCATTCCAGGGGTACTTCTTCTTCTTCTTCTTCAGGCTATAATATTATATAGGGGTACTACAACCCGCGCAAATTATATAAGCATCTCTCGCGAAGAAGATCGAATCGCGCGAGGCGCCATGTGTCATACCATTGCAATGCGATTGGTTACTAGACTACCGATAGTGTGAATGTAACGTCCATTACCGGACTAATATGACTCTATTGAACAACTTTACAACTTTACACTTTAGAGACTGACCTCCTAGGCCGAATGATTGATTGAGACAAAATTGCTCTGTCTGATTGATACTGAGAAAGGGACTTAATAAACAATGGCTCAAACATAAATAGTTGCGTAAATCAAATCAATTTTATTTCAACGTAAAGAATTTAAATTCTGTTTGCTAAATATCAATGTAAAATGTAAGCCGCTGCTTTCGGGCCGTAGTGTAGTGAAGAATGGGCTAAAATTATGGTGCAGACCATTTATTAACCGACTTCAAAACAAGGAGGAGGTTCTGAGGTAAGATAAGATAAGAATATTCTTTATTGTACACCAGGAAAAAAGGAATATAAAATACCTGTTCATAAAGAAACAGTACAATTGGCGGCCTCGTTGCTTTGTTCATAAGGAACTCTTTTTGTATTGCATTTTTTATAAATGTTCCCATTAGGTACTCGAAGGGGTGTGAACCAATTTGGATTTTTTTTTGTTTGAATGGTAATCTTCACAGGTGGGCTCAAATCACCAAGTTAGGATCCCATTAGATCCTGGAGAAATCGAGAGATCTCAAATTTTAAAGGCACAGTTTAAACAACCTGGTTGTATTTTAAAGTGACTCGATTCTAGAATCCGAAAACAGGATATTTAGGAATCATAGTGGTATTCAAATAAAATTGTGAAATAAAAAAAAATAAGAATAAAAACCGCTTCCTAACACTACAGCACTACAAACAAAGAAATAATTTAAACCAAATATAACCTTTAAATTCGGTGTAGGTATTGTAGAACTACCTATATTTCTTATTTTATTTTTCATTTCAAAAATTTTTTTTAAAGATCGTAATTTCTTTCAGAAGTCTGTGATTTCATCTGTGGTAATACCTACAGTGTATCCGTTCTTAAATGGCAAAACGTGTAAACAAACATGGCTGACCAATAAATTGTGACATTTCATAGTGTTGCTGAAATTACTGAATGAATGACGGATTTCATTATTGAATGAATGGAATGAATGAAGTTTAAGTCATAAAATAATCTAAATAATTATGTAATATTAGTATCGCAATCCATCTGCTACACTGAACTCGACCCATATACCTACAAACTGGGACAAAAAAAAATAAAGAAAATTCCGCTAATAAATGTTGGCGGTAATGCTACTCGTATCTCCTCAATAAAGAGTTCTTAAGATCATTATGGGGAAAAGTAGAATCGAAAAACGTGTAGAACATTAAAGATGTTTGACCATTTAAAATGGGTTTGTGCTGCAAAAGATATTATTTTTAGTTTTTTTTTTACACTATTCTCTGTATTACGTACAGGCAGCGACATCTGGCTGAAGTAGATTGCATCACTTACAGCCCCGACTACCTACTTTGCAGTTAGGTTCTTTTTTTACATCGGAATGATATCGCTGTACCCACATGATTATACTATTTTTATTTTTAATGCACTAACCCGTGCTAAGGACAATTTTAAAAAACCTATTTAGAGGCTAAAAATTCCACCCATGCCGGGATTCGAACCGCTTTAAAACTGACAGAATTTCAAGCACAAGCTCGAAGAATCAACGGTATAACCCACGTAAAATGTGAAAAAAAAATCGCCGTATTTTGGGGTCATGTAGTTGCGGTCTATACCGTTGGCTCGCAGAAAATAAAAACTGCGGTAAAGAAAACTGGTGGCTCGCTAATGAAACACCCGCTTAACATGCAAGATTTTAGTAAAAAAATCAATCAAACTTTAATTCTTTATTCAATACCCACCGCAATACCTACTCTATTTTGTTATTTTTACTATTCCGGTGCTATGTGCACTTCTTAAATAACATAACAGCGCAATTTCGTTCATTCGTTCTTTCATTCACCTCATACAACCGCATCCCAACACTAAAAAAAATGACAAACTAATCTGTGTAGTTTTGCTAACCTGTGATCAGAAAATCAGTGTATTTAGAATTTCGGCAAAAATCATAGTTTTAATCACAAATTCAGCCAGTTTTCGGTAAAATATGATGCCCCTGTGTCTTAACTAGTGTCTACAACTAAATGTGGTAACCTACATCGAGTGATGCTTCCGGAATTCGTGTTTTGTGGTCGAGTGAGGTTTGTTTACTCGTTTTGCCATTTAAGAACGGATACACTGTACCTAAAATGTATGCTCTTTTGTTATACAGATCCAAACACCGATTCCAGAAATTAACGATGACGGTAAGTTGTTCAGAATATCTATAAGTATTTACTTCTGACTCAATCACCTACTTGAAGTCGCTACTCCTACTTGAAGATATTGTTATAGTAGCAGATACATAATTAACAAAGACACGACTCGGTGATGATAACTAACCAATAAAAAAAACATCATCCTAGCCTGATTACCTTGTAGGTAGATTTATAGATTACGAATGTTTTAAAAATACACATTTCATTCGTTTCGTTAAACCACTGCTGGTCACGCGTCATTAATTATTTTTATATAAAAAAACTCAGCGTCTTTGAAATCCTACTATCCTACTTCCAACTAATGTTATAAACGCGTAAGTTTGTAACTATGGATGGATGTAGGTTTGTTACTCTTTCACGTAAAAACTACTGAATAGATTTTAATGAAACTTTACAATAATATACTTAGCTTATACATCAGAATAACACGTAGGCTACGATTTATAAAGATATTGTGTGATACTTTTCAAATGTCAGTTAATTAATTGAAAAAAGTCACATACAATCAAATTACTTAAACTAAGAAAATTAAGAAATAATAAATAAAAAAAAAATCACAAATGTCAATGTCAACATGTTAAAATAAGATTCATTCACAAAAAGCTTCGTCGGAACTAAAAATAGAAAATTAAAACAAAACATTGAAAGAATTTTTCAAATGCGACACAAAAAAATCATTAAGTATATGATAATTTAATATCATACTCATAATAATGTTAGTTCTTTTCTATGCAACGCTAATAATATAAGCTACTCGAAATTCTAATCCTGCGCAGAGGAAGTCGCGGGCACCAGCTAGGTATTGATTGATAATTGTACTTATAACTGTAGCAACACCTTGTAAACTTATTGTTGCAATAATAGTATATTTCATTACAAGTGCGGAAAGGCTGTCATTGCAAAGAGTTCCGACAAATGTCAACCCGAGCCGAGGCGCAGCCGAAGGCGAGGGTTGACAGTCGGAACAAGTTGCAATGACGGTTAGGCACGTATACTGAACGACTATTTTTAATACAGTTGCGAAAAAAATAAGCAATTTAATAAAGAAAAAATATTTGGAAAATGGCGCCAACCGTAAAAAAATATAAGCAGAGATTTTTTTTCTTCACCCATTCTAGTAGGCAAAGGGAACTATGCCCATACAGCAAAGTCTTCAGTAGTATTTTTTTATTGATATGAAATGAAAATGAAATTTAATGAGATGAAATGAAACCTAACTTAACTCATTCAATCAAATCATTAAATCTGATATTGAAACAAATTAGTAGCTCATAAAAACTTCTATGATTTTTTTTAATAAAAACTTCATGGTTGGTTTTTCTTTTTAATAGACATTATTTTGACAGTTGGGAAAGAAAAGGCACGAGTGCGGTAAAGGTAAAAAAAAAGCACGAGTGTGTAATAGCCCCCATCCCGCACGCTATACATCCCTGTAATACGCTACTTTTTGATTTGAGCAACTGTATTAATAGTACATTATGATTTATGTATGATTTAGGTGCGGTAAGTTGAAAATTACAGCCGAGGCGATATTACTAGCCCGAGCCATCGGCGAGGGCTATAAGGAAGCAGAGGCTGTAATTTTCAAAGCGCACGTATGTCATACGACGTTTTATAACATATTTACGAGGAAATTAATAAAACTCTGACTTTGTTATCATCACTACTTGACGACATTTTCAAATAAAAACAATACATCGAAAAGAAAAAGCGCGCGGATTTATTTTTACTTGTCCACAAATAAGCGATGCGCACGCATCAACTTTTTTTAGGCAAAGGTACAAAAACAGCCAGTATTACTAATAAAGTAAATTAATATTTTTGTGTTTTTGTTACAGATAAATGGTTGTAATTTATTGTCAAAATTAATTAAATTAAAGAATTAAATGTTTATTTGTTATATTTTATTTCCCAAAGTTAATTTTATTCATAAAATATTGACCACTTTCTTGACATAAAACCTCTTTGCTAAGATTTTTAAAAGTATCGTTCATTTTTAGACAGAGTATCTTAAAACTTTATTAAAAAAAAAACACGTGCCTTTTACATTTACAGTGCGTTCACATTAACTTGACGCGTGAGAGAATTGGTAGCACTGAGATGTTTACTGTTACCATGTTAAATAAGAAATCATTCCCATTACTTGGGGAAAATAAAAGTATTGAGGGCTTGTTTTACCATCTTCCGATTAGGTCCAAAAGCTAATTCACATGTTATGTCCTTGTTACCAATTCTCTCACGCGTCAAGTTAATATGAACGCACTGTACATTGCATTATCGCATAAGTACGTAATGAGATACATTACGATATTGAAATTGGTGTAATTACAACCACTTTACGAGCAAATATGTTATAATAGTACATTACACAACTAGGGTGGTAATACAAAGAAAGGCCGAGATCGCAGAAGTTTGCGGCCCGAGCTGCAAGCGAGGGACGACGTAAATATGCGATCGAGAGCTTTCTTTATTACCTCCCGTGTTGTGTACATCTTTTTATGTCTACACTTGGCCAGAAAGCGGCTTTTTCCGTACGCGCAGCGTGCGGAAAAAGCCACTTTATTGCCAGGTGTGGCATGAAATTATTATCTGCGCGGTAGAACTGATCGCTGATTTTCAGCTACCACAGCATGTACAGTCAGGAGCACTAACATGTAAGCATTTTAGTACCTTGTCAAAGTGAAAATAGTCAATTTCTCATACATCAGGCTAGAAGAAGTTACTACAGTCTATTTATTCTTACTTGTCCAATTTAGTAAACCAGATTCTACCCGTAAACTGTAACTTTTTAGTCCAAAACTACCATATTTCCATAAATGAAGTATCTTGGAACACTCTTTAAATTAGTGATAACTCGCTGCAAATTTTATAAACATTTCATGATAGTTCCTGAATTTGCGAGAAAACGTCTAGTTTAGGCATCTAATCTGAATTTTAACTAATTTTAAGGTTAGCATCTTGTTTACAAATTGGACAAGTAAGAATAAATAGACTGTAGGTTACATGTGGCAAGGTTCTAAGATGTTTACATGTTAGTGCACGCGACTGTACTCATTGCGACTTTTGCCATTCAAAACGCGCGACTAGCGTGTCGCACTACCCAGACTAATCGATCCGTTGTCGACTGTATGTATCTGTACGTATAATGTATATCGTCCCCGTAGGGCGGAAACTCACCAACTCGAAAAACACCGTTTCGAGAAATCGACGTTCAAAGTTTTGAAAACGAAAAAAAAATCTAGCGTCTGTTATACAGGAGATATTTTGAATGTTATTGTCTTAATGCATTTTTACTACAACAGAGCATTGTTTGATTTAACTTATAGGTATAAATTTACATCAATTTAAAAGTTATGATGGATAAACAGTTTTTCCCTTTAATATTTTGATCTTAATCCCGAGTTAGTGATTTTCTACCTAAAGTTAGTTAATTTCTACCCAGATTTGACTATTATAAGCAGAAGTAACTCGTTTTAGTGAATTTACAACTAGTCTCTGGAAATGCATAACAGTCTCGGACATAACTAACTAAATTTGTTTTTTTGCGAACCAAAGAAGAAAACACTACAAAAAACTTTCAAAACTTTATTCAAAAAGGAAAAAGTACAAAAAGTTTCATAAATGACCATAACAAAGAACAATAGCTAAATGTCTTCTTCATCGTGTTCATTAACATCGGGCTCAGCCAGTCTATCAACTTGATTCACTTGTCGGTGAATTTAACAGTAGGAAGAGAAGCAAAATTAAATTAAAAGGTTTTATTCAAAGTAGCGCAGAAACTGCGGCTTAATGAACGTTACAATTCAAACTGGGTGTCCATTTCAAAATCTAGATCATTTTGAAGAAAAAATGAACAAAGTTCTTAATTAACAAAGTTTAAATATTTATTATAAAACATAAAACTCATGCATTATCTTTAATTCCAGACATCATTGTCATCTAAATAATCGTTTATGTTAAAGAAGCACTTTTGGCACAAAGTTTGTTTAACATTTTTTGAACCGCGTTTCAGGTAAGCTTAATACATCTTCAGGGATTTTATTATAGAAGCGTATACAATGCCCCATGAAGGACGTATTAACCTTTACCAGCCTAAATAGAGGAAACAAAAGTTTATGTTTATTTCTAAGTAGTTTTACATTGTATTGGCTACTTAAAGTTTTAAAGTTACTGGTATTTTTCCTGACGTACTCGTTACGTTGACATACGTTAACGTAATGTTTTATAGACATACTGACTGGCAACTGTCAGAATGTTAGTTTCTTTAAAGAAATCTCTTTACGAATCTCTACTGCCTAGCTTATAAATGAATCTGATCGCTCTCTTCTGCAAGACAAAGATGGTCTTAATGTCTGCTGCCCGTCCCCACAGAAGTATGCCATAGGACATAACACAATGGAAGTTATTAAAATAAACAAACCTTGCAGTTGCGACGTCAGTAAGTTCCCTAAATCTTTTAACTGCATAATTATGCTGCTGAACTAAGCCTATTTGCATTTTTTTTCTATATGTGGACCACACCACATTGAAGCTTTGATCCATTGTGATACCTAAAAATACAGTTTCATTCACAAGTTCTAATTTGTCATTCCCCAATATAACATTGCTATCAACCGTTTTGACATTTGGAAGTGTGAACTTTATACATTTTATCTTTTTTGAATTTAATAGTAATTTATTAGAAGTAAACCAATTTAGCAGCCGAGAGAGAGCATTATTTGTATTGTCGAAGTCATTCTTTTGTCTCTTAATTTTAAACATAAATAATGTGTCATCTGCAAATAACACTATCTCTGACACATTTTGAACCATGAACGGCAAATCATTTACATATACGAGGAAGAGGAACGGCCCCAATATCGATCCTGTGGCCACCTCTGACCCTGAAGATTTAGTTCTATTTATTTATATCAGCTCTTTGAACTCTCCCTTCTAAATATGATGTTATAAGTTTTAGCTAAAACCTTTAGCTAGACCAAAAAGGTATTTTTGGTCTATGCCAAAACTAACTAAAGTGGCTTAGGTGACGACGAGACTGTACTTTTGGTAGGCATAAAATAATTAAGTACATTTAATTAATTGTTCCTTTCAATGTGGCTGTAAAACATTGCAATTAGTTAGTTTTTGAAGTTTTTAAATTTGGAACTATGGCTCCTTTGAAAAAACTGGTTACAGAGAAATGTAGAGAAAAAAATGCGATCCTAATGCTACTAAACGCTCATTTTCTCCTTAAGTCGACTTGGTGAGTTTCCGCTCTACGGGGACGATATTTACGATCAAACTAATTGGTAAACACAAGTAAGAAAGCAAGTTACTGCGCCCTTGTTTACAAAGCGATGCCCATTAGATATCGAACCTCTGACCTTTGTAACTACGGCTGTTGTTATTTTACACACTGATGGATAGCTTCATATTGGACGATAATCGTCCATATCTAGTTGGATGCATTTGCTACGGATTTGGTCGGTCGTTGTGTGAATAAAAACGTGACTTAGATACTGTTAAATAAGCTGAAGCGTTCGTGGCCTAGTCGAACCGAGTGATTGGAATCAATCACTTGAGTGAAGCAACAACAGGCTGTCGTTAAGCCATTTCGGATGCCTTATGGGCGGCTTGATAAATTTTGACTGCAGGCCCGCCACTGTCTTAAAATCCTCCACCAACCCGGACTTGGCCCCCGTGGTGGAGTATGGCCTAACATTCCTTTGAGGAAACCTGAGGCACAGGTTTCTTCCAGCGATGCAGGAAGAAACCTGTGCCTCAGCAGTGGGGCCATACAAGATTGAAATTGTAAACCTAAGGCAATTACCGATGCCCTCTCTCTTCAGAGGTACTTCTGCGCATGGACTGCGTGGGCATCTGCGGGTCGGACGTGCACTACTGGCAGAGCGGCCAGTGCGGGCACTTCCTCTTACAGTCGCCCATGATCATGGGACACGAGGCCGCCGGCGTCGTAGCCAAGGTAAGGTCCATCTACGAATTCTTCTTAGCGTGTCGATGCCAGTCATCGTGGTGAAAGGATTTGCGCAATCAGCGTAAGGGTAAGCGCGTAAGCGCTAATCGTTGCCTAGGGTCCGCCAGACGTACAGGTTCCATGAGTACGCCGTTCGAGGCTCCTTTCGTGCACACCAATAAAAACATTTTCAACTTGCATTGTTATCAACAGAAACATGTATTTCTCTTTATAGTGTATTTTCGGCTATAATTGGTTGAAGACAATTTACAAACTCCTTACCGTTTAAATGGAGTGAAATCTATACAATGCGTCGCGTCTTTACGTGCTGTGTGCCTCAGGCTCAAATCTTGCTAATATTGCTCTTGTATGGATTCAGGCGTTACTTTGCGGAAATCCATAATAGCTTTAAAATGTGAAAATTATCACCCGAGGCATCATCAGGCTCACAAGTTTCTCACACAAATTTTGGTGTCGGTGCTGGTGTGTTCGTGTCTTGCTTCTGCTTGAAATTTTGCATTAACTAACCGCATGGTGCTTGTGGGATTTTTGGCGGAATATAGCAAAGTAATTTTCACATTTTAATGCTAATATAGCTCCATTAATTCACGTCAAGTGACTGAGCATAACAGTCGCAGTTGGAATTGCAGCTATTATTGGGACCCATGTAGGCTGGTGGCCCAGCGTGGTTGTAGCGGAGCAGTAGAACACCGACTAGCTTTTCAATCGGAAGTTCAGTTCTTGGCACTTTGTTTTCTAAGTTATGTACATTTATGAAGTTATAGTGCAAGTGATGCAAATTACTTTGGCCTGATGTCGCTGCGTTTAAATAATATTGATGAGTTGAGCAGAGAATATTGTAAAGAGGTTCGAAATTTCGATGATGCCGGCACTTGCCCATTAGCTGAGTTGGGAGAGCGCTGGTACGGTTAGCCAGAGGTCGCGGGTTAGAGTCGCGGCATGGGCGGCATTTTTAGCCTCAAAATAGGTTTTTCAAATTGTCCTCAGCACGGGTTAGTGCAACAATCTCTCTCTCTGAGAGAAGGACTGTGGACATTTTATAGGCTACATAAAATGTTGTATAGAATCAGGCGTTACTTTGCGGAAATCCATAATAGCATTAAAAATGAAGATCAATTTGTTAAATTCCGCCGAAAATCCCACAAGCACCATGCGGTTAGTTAATGCACCGCCCTCTCTCCTACTTTTTCAAGCTAATTTTATGTAGCTTAATATATAAAAATCCTTATGCACTTATGGATTTCAAGAAATATTTACAATGTTTTCGAAAGTAGGCTAATCTGAACATCTTTATTAATGGGGTCTATCTTGCGGTTTATCTCAGTACTGTCACTTGTGGTATTAAACGAACGGGAAAGATTATTTCGTAATGCCTTGGGCAATAAATGTTTTTATGATAACGTGCAATAACAATTCTTGAATTGCCTACAATGTCGAAAACAACAAGCAGTTAATAAGCTGTTGCTACCTACCGCCTTATATATCGCACCCTCAGAACGAAAGAGGCCTAAGTCAAAAAATTGTTTAAATACTCAAAAAAATCTCAATAAATTGAGTACCTTACAATCATAGAGAGACATAAAAAGGTATGCTCCATCCGATGAATAGTAAAACAAAGGCACTTATTGTAAAAAAAGAGCATAGCGAATCTTCCGTCCACGGCATACCTTCTTATGACTCTATGATCGTAACTCAATTTCACTATTTTTTGACTTAGGCCTCTTTCGTTCTGAGGGTGCGATATGTTTAGAGACAATTTATCAATTAAATTCGTTACTGTTATCAACAAAATTCCTAGAACAATGATCTTGTTGTACGATCAAAGCGTATTGGAATGTTGGTTCATAGATAGCAGCGTTGGAAAACTTCACTTTGAAGTCATTTATCTATAGAGGTACGTATCCATCAACTTCCTTGAGTGGTATGCAAACCTAATTAATTTGTAATGTAATCAGATACTTGCCCATAGTAGATCACTATCAATAGCTAATCACTAATGTAGCCTATATAGATACGTGTGGGTGTAATCTATGGGTGTACTGATTACCTAGACCCCCCTCCTTTCCCGTGGTACGCCTGCGTAGTCCACCCGGGTGGACCACGTGGTTTTTTTTGCCCGTGGTCCACCTAGGTGGACTAGTTATAGTAGATGGGTGGCCCACGGGAATTTTGGAACAAATACTTTTTCACTATGATTATATTTTCATATATTATATACAATTACCAGGTGGACTACGGGCAATACATTATTTTAAAATTATTTAAATCATAGAATTTTCTAAGGTTAACACGAGTACTAGACATAATTAAAACGTCGGTCGTTAGTGCCGAAATCGTCGGTCGTTAGTGCCGAAACGTCGGAAAATTGTAAAAAAAAATATAATAAACGAGTGAAATCCGTATAAAACAGTTTTAATTATATTTAAATCATGTTAAAGGCGGATCACGGGAAAAAAAATAACCCCGAGGTCCACCCGGTTGGACAACGCAGGTGTACCACGCGAAAGGAGGAGGTCTAGGCACCTAATCAGTACACGTGCCCGCTGCGGACTGCAGTCTATACTACAACAGATATGAACACCTCAGACACTTAGGGCCAGTTTCTGAATTGAAAATTTCGCTAAGTACCTAAATATTTAACTGCAGTGTGTCTCTTCGAATTTCCCAGCAAAGAGCGTGACAGAACGTTGTTCAAGTATTTATTACTTAGTGAAGTTATTAATTCAGACACCGGCCCATACGGCCTTACTTACCTATTTGTAAAAAAACACTAAGTAATCCTCTTCTACACTCATCACGGGCAGTTCTGTGGTTACGTTACCACAGACCAAATATTTTAATTGCATCTGAGGACTGTTTAAGGACTCGTGTTTTAAAATAATACTTATACTTTTCCACGACGTCTTCCTTCACAGTTAGCGAGTGATTGCCTTGTTGGACTTAGGGTAATGCTCTCGACTATCAAACCAAAGATTGTAGTTTGGATTCAACCTGGACGTCACTGTACTTGATTTGTCCAAATGACCTCAGTCTGGGTGTATTTTCATGTCTGTGATCTGTTACCGTATACAGGGTATTCTAGTTTGGGACCAATAGGATCTATTATGTAAGTAACCACTGGGTTGAGTGACGTTCACTTTACTTTTTTTAAGCTACTCCATCTGTCAAAAGTATACATATATTTTGACACTTCGGACTCGTCTAAACGCTCAACTCCATAGAATGGAAAGTTACATAATACAAGAGCAGGACATGTGGTGCATGGAAGTTATTAATGTCATCGACAGATGCAGCACCAACTCATATTATGTCCGTGTTCCAGATCGGCAGCAAAGTGAAGAATCTGAAAGTGGGCGACCGCGTGGCGATCGAGCCCGGCGTGCCTTGCCGCTACTGCGAGTTCTGCAAGACTGGCCGGTACCACCTGTGTGCTGACATGGTCTTCTGCGCTACCCCGCCTTACCATGGGAACCTGGTCAGATACTACAAGCACGCCGCTGACTTCTGTTTCAAGTAAGTTTAAGCCTTTTTTTCCTCTGTGGCTTAATGGATCAAGCAGCGTCTATCAACTCTAGTCCAAGATCGAATTCTACCTTATTTGATGATGTGACAAAAATTAGATCGAGCGTATCGTAGTAGGTATAGGATGATGACGTGATGAAATGAAAAGGTTTTATTCAAAGTAGCGCAGATACTGCGGCTTAATGAACGTTACAAGTGTCCATTTCAAAATCTAGATCATTTTGTAGAAACAAATTATCAATGTTATGTTATGTAGGTATGTACTAATTATATAAATAACAATACTTTTACATAAATAGTTATGACGTACTTACATAAATACCTACGTAGTAATAACAATCTAGGCGAGTAAAAAAATAAAAACATTGTAGCTATAAGTTTTTGGGCTTGTCTCGTAGTTTAATGCAAGAGCCTAATCTGATGTGATATCAGTTCTTGCTGATGTGGCGTTCTGCGATACCCTGCCTTATCATGTCCTTCTTGTCCGGCCGCTGGGAGAATACGATCCTGACAGGTCGCGATGGAACGGACGACGTAACTTTGAAGTGGCGTTGAATTTTCGATAAAAAATTTTTTAAGTTCTATTTATCCTACTAGCAAATAATTATCATTGAAACTATACTAAGTATTATGTAAACTTACAATCAATGTAATATATTGCGTAGTAATTTAAATGTTAAATAAAGAAGAAATCAATATTTAATGTTCATGCCTAAAATCCGTTCTACGCTGTTACAAAGTTATGTCAACCGTATTTTTTTGGGAGTGATGTACCAAAAATAACGAAAATAATAACGTTATATTTTAAATTTCTTTGTAAATATAACGCGAAAGAGAGGACGTCCTAAAACCACCTGGAGACGCTGTTTGTTTTGACGCTGTCTGTTTGTCCCGATAGTGGCTTCCAGCAGGAAGGCACTATCGGGACAAACATGGAAGAGCTTGAAATAAAGGCGAAAAGTCGGCCTCTATGGAAGTCCTATGTCCCTAACGAGGGATAACAGGAAATGATGATGATTATATGCATATAATTATTTTATGTTCAATTAGGTTAAGTTCATATTCACACACACTCCGACATATTCCTACCAACCCTTGACGCCTATCGTCATTCTTATTTTGAAGACATGACAACACTGTTAGTCTCCTTAAGGTATAGCAAAGAAGAGACATCAAGTTTTCCAACTGTGACAACCCTGCCGTCCCCTGATCCGAAATCACAGACCGAAAACCCTACCGTACAAAGCCAAATACTGTCTGTTAGCTTTTAAAATATACCTCGGGCTCTAGAGTGGGCTTCGGTTTTCGCCGAAAGCACACGAGTGTAATACTACTTCCTGCTCTGTATAAAACTTTTCTTCATTATTTTGAAAAGTTATGTGTCACTTTAGTTCCGATATTTCTATTACACGAATATATCCCATTCTATCCGATAGTCGCCGAGGTATATAATCTACCAGACAATTTTAAAATTATTACAAAATAAACAACATTTAACTGACAACCTTTAAAGCTCTATTAGTAAAAAAGTCCTACTGCTCCATAGATGAATATATGTGTGATAAAGATAAATAATAACCTACTTATAAATAGTAATTTTAATTAATAAAATAAAATAGCAATGCCAACTGGTATTTATAACAGCTACGGCTACAGGGTACCTTCGGTTCTAAGGAGATTAAAATAGCGCGGTGTATATACACAAATAATACTATGTTAATCTACTACTTTAACTTATTTAAAAACCTATTTAGAGGCTAAAAATTTCACCCATGCCGGGATTCGAACCCGCAACCTCTGGCTATCCGTGCCAGCGCTCTACCAATTGAGCCAATGGGCGACTCACGGCATCAGTGAAATTTCGAACCTCTTTACACTATTTTTTTATTTTTAATGCACTAACCCGTGCTAAGGAACAAATTTAAAAACCTATTTAGAGGCTAAAATTTCACCCATGCCGGGATTCGAACCCGCAACCTCTGGCTATCCGTACCAGCGCTCTACCAATTGAGCCAATGGGCGACTCACGGCATCAGTGAAATTTCGAACCTCTTTACAATATTCTCTGTATTACGTACAGGCAGCGACATCTGACTTAAGCAAATTGCATTACTTACAGCCCCGACTACCTACTTTGCAGTTAGGTTTAACCTAACCTGGTTCGAATCCCGGCATGGGTGAAATTTTTAGCCTCTAAATAGGTTTTTAAATTTGTTCCTTAGCACGGGTTAGTGCATTAAAAATAAAAATAGTACTTTAACTTAATTTTATTTTAGGCTATTTAAGTACATGCATCCTTTACAATTGTATACGCCATGTAACATGTAAATCTACCATACCCTTACAGGGTCTATGTTCAATAAGTTAAGTTACTGTATCTTTTTTAATTGTTCATGACTGCATTGAATGAATGAAATGAAAATATATTCTAAAAGCTAACAGACTATAGCTCAGGCAAACGCCCGCAGATTGCCCGACCACGTGAGCATGGAGGAGGGCGCTCTGCTGGAGCCGCTCTCAGTGGGCGTGCACGCGTGCCGCCGCGGCGGAGTGACGGCCGGCTGCTCGGTCCTGATCCTGGGCGCCGGGCCTATCGGGCTCGTCACGCTGCTAACGGCACGCGCGATGGGGGCCGCTGATATCATCATTACCGGTTGGTTTGCGACTGACTATCCTCCTAAACCCTGGAGATAATAGTTACTTCAAGTCTTCTAAAACTACGTAGATTTTGAAGAACTTGTTCTTCTTGCTGTCTAAAAAACTATGAGGAAAATATTGAACCCGGAACAGTACCTAATTTTTTCGGACTTCCTACTGAATCATGTGGTGTGAATTAAGCAAGTTATTCGTGATGTCCTATTTCTAGGATGCCAGGGCTTGGGAAGCTATTGCCGTGGTTACGCTTTCTAGATAGGTACCCGGATGTTCGTTCGTTCCCAGCAGTTCAACTGGTCAGTTCTACTATCGGACTAGTGGGATTTTTTTTTCTTGGTAGTTTTATTTTTTCTCGAAATTAAAATAGTGAGACATGTCGCACTAGTTCTACTATTTAAGTTTCAGATGAAATTAGAACTAACGAAAAAAAAGGATGCCCCCTAGTCCGACAGTAGAACTGTAGTTGAACTACTGGGAACCCTGATTTTCTACAGATGTCTCACTAGTTATAGTATAAATACTATAGTATTTATACTATAACTAGTCTACTATAGTAGAACTGACCAGTTGAACTACTGGGAACGAACGAGAAGGAACACCATGGGGTTTTAGCCGGTAAGAGTCCGGCGGGGTATCCATGAGGATTTCCCCATGAAAAAAAGGTTAAATATAATCTAACATCCTGCATAGGTAGTACGATGACGCGAGTCACGCGTTTTGTTGCGATGAAATGTCAGAATTTGACAATGTACCTACTAGAAAGTCGCGACTTTTCAAGGTCTTTTACCCAGGCTGGTATACCTATAGATACCCGGACGTTGAGTCTAGATACCGGGTGTAAGGTTATTTCGATTTAAAAATAACCTAACCCAACTTAACATCCGGGTATGAAGATAGCAAAAACAACGTCAATAAATCTGTTATCTATACATATAAAATTCAAAGTCCTGACTGACTGACTGACTCACTCATCAACGCCCAGCCCAAGCCGTTGGACCTAGGAATCTGAAATTTTGCACAGGGGCTCTATATATAATGTAAGTAAGGAATAAGACGGGATTTTTTTAAATTCAACCCCTAAGGGGCGAATAGGGTTGGCAAAATTTGTGTGGAAGGTATAAAAAAAATTGATGACGTGTTTCGCCGTTTTTTCTAAATGCAGCCCTTAAAGGAGTGAAAGGGGTTGCAAAATTTTGTTCCTTGAATCTTTTCCAAAGTTGGACCTAAGAAGCTGAAATTTTGCACAGAGGGTCTATATATAATGTAGGCAAGGAATAAGACCATATTTTTTTAAATTGAACCCCTAAGGGGGCGGTAAGGGTTGCCAAAATTTGCATGGGAGGTATACAGAATTTTGTCTAATTTTCTTGAAACTTAAAATAACACAATTGATTGAACACGTGTTTTGCCGTATTTTCTAAATTTAACCCTTAAAAGGGAGTGAAAGGGGTTGCAAACTTTTTTCCTTGAATCTTTTCCAAAATTGGACCTAGGAAGCTGAAATTTTGCCCAAAGGGTCTATGAATAATTTAGGCAAGAAATAAGACCAGATTTTTTAAATTTAACCCCTAACGGGGCGAAAATGGTTGCCAAAGTTTGCATGGGAGGTATAAAGAATGTTGTAAAATTTTTTTGAAACTGAAACTAAATACTCTTTAACACAATTGATTGAACACCTGTCTCGCCGTTTTTTCTAAATTAACCCTTAAGGGAGTGAAAGGGGTTGCAAAATTTGGATCCTTGAATCTTTTCCAAAACTGGACCTAGGAAGCTGAAATTTTGCACAAGGGGTCTATGAATAATGTAGGCAAGGAATAAGACCAGATTTTTTTAAATTGAACCCCTAAGGGGCGGTAAGGGTTGCCAAAATTTGCATGGGAGGTATAAAGAATGTTGTCTAATTTTCTTGAAACTTAAAATATCACAATTGATTGAACAAGTGTTTCGCCGTATTGTCTAAATTTAACCCTTAAAAGGGAGTGAAAGGGGTTGCAAACTTTGTTCCTTGAATCTTTTCCGAAATTGGACCTAAGAAGCTGAAATTTTGCACAAAGGGTCTATGTATAATGTAGGCAAGGAATAAGACCGGTTTTTTTTAAATCTAACCCCTCCCATGCAAAGTTGCCAAAATTTGCATTGGAGGTATAAAGAATGTTGTCAAATTTTGTTGAAACTGAAAATAAATACTCTAACACAATTGATTGAACACGTGTCTCGCCGTTTTTTCTAAATTTAACCCTTAAGGGAGTGAAAGGGGTTGCAAAATTTGGTTTCTTGAATCTTTTCCAAAACTCGACCTAGGAAGCTGAAATTTTGCACAAAGGGTCTATATATAATGTAGGCAAGGAAGGGTTGCTAAAATTTGTATGGGAGGTATAAACAATGTTGTCTAATTTTCTTGAAACTTAAAATAACACAATTGATTGAGCACGTGTTTCGCCGTATTTTCTAAATTTAACCCTTAAAAGGGAGTGAAAGGGGTTGTAAACTTTTTTCTTGAATCTTTTCCAAAATTGGCTCTAGGAAGCTGAAATTTTGCACAAAGGGTCTATGAATAATGTAAGCAAGAAATAAGACCAGATTTTTTTTAAAATAACCCCTAAGGGGGCGAAAACGGTTGCCAAAATTTGCATGGGAGGTATAAAGAATGTTGTCCAATTTTGTTGAAACTGAAAATAAATACTCTTCAAAACCATTGATTGAACGCGTGTTTCGCCGTTTTTTTTTTTAATTTAACCTTTAAGGGAGTGAAGGGGGTTGCAAAATTTTGTTCCTTGAATCTCTTCCAAAATTTATTTTGTTCTTCTACGATTTGTCGCAGAGCCAGATAATTGATCAGAACAAAAATCGTCTGCACCTTTTATTGAAGCATGCTGAATAACTAAAGTCCACGCGGACGGAGTCGCGGGCAAAAGCTTCTCTTTTTAGTTCTCTAGAAGAGAACTCTTTTTATTGATTCACGACCGGTCGTCGATTGATTAATTGCCGATAGGCTAAGTAGTTTTTTGCATAAAGTTATGATAATTTTAAAAACCTATTTAGAGGCTAAAAATTTCACCCATGCCGGGATTCGAACCCGCAACCTCTAGAGTGGGCTTCGGTTTTCGCCGAAAGCACACGAGTGTAATACTACTTCCTGCTCTGTATAAAACTTTTCTTCATTATTTTGAAAAGTTATGTGTCACTTTAGTTCCGATATTTCTATTACACGAATATATCCCATTCTATCCGATAGTCGCCGAGGTATATAATCTACCAGACAATTTTAAAATTATTACAAAATAAACAACATTTAACTGACAACCTTTAAAGCTCTATTAGTAAAAAAGTCCTACTGCTCCATAGATGAATATATGTGTGATAAAGATAAATAATAACCTACTTATAAATAGTAATTTTAATTAATAAAATAAAATAGCAATGCCAACTGGTGCCGTGAGTCGCCCATTGGCTCAATTGGTAGAGCGCTGGTACGGATAGCCAGAGGTTGCGGGTTCGAATCCCGGCATGGGTGAAATTTTTAGCCTCTAAATAGGTTTTTAAATTTGTTCCTTAGCACGGGTTAGTGCATTAAAAATAAAAATAGTACTTTAACTTAATTTTATTTTAGGCTATTTAAGTACATGCATCCTTTACAATTGTATACGCCATGTAACATGTAAATCTACCATACCCTTACAGGGTCTATGTTCAATAAGTTAAGTTACTGTATCTTTTTTAATTGTTCATGACTGCATTGAATGAATGAAATGAAAATATATTCTAAAAGCTAACAGACTATAGCTCAGGCAAACGCCCGCAGATTGCCCGACCACGTGAGCATGGAGGAGGGCGCTCTGCTGGAGCCGCTCTCAGTGGGCGTGCACGCGTGCCGCCGCGGCGGAGTGACGGCCGGCTGCTCGGTCCTGATCCTGGGCGCCGGGCCTATCGGGCTCGTCACGCTGCTAACGGCACGCGCGATGGGGGCCGCTGATATCATCATTACCGGTTGGTTTGCGACTGACTATCCTCCTAAACCCTGGAGATAATAGTTACTTCAAGTCTTCTAAAACTACGTAGATTTTGAAGAACTTGTTCTTCTTGCTGTCTAAAAAACTATGAGGAAAATATTGAACCCGGAACAGTACCTAATTTTTTCGGACTTCCTACTGAATCATGTGGTGTGAATTAAGCAAGTTATTCGTGATGTCCTATTTCTAGGATGCCAGGGCTTGGGAAGCTATTGCCGTGGTTACGCTTTCTAGATAGGTACCCGGATGTTCGTTCGTTCCCAGCAGTTCAACTGGTCAGTTCTACTATCGGACTAGTGGGATTTTTTTTTCTTGGTAGTTTTATTTTTTCTCGAAATTAAAATAGTGAGACATGTCGCACTAGTTCTACTATTTAAGTTTCAGATGAAATTAGAACTAACGAAAAAAAAGGATGCCCCCTAGTCCGACAGTAGAACTGTAGTTGAACTACTGGGAACCCTGATTTTCTACAGATGTCTCACTAGTTATAGTATAAATACTATAGTATTTATACTATAACTAGTCTACTATAGTAGAACTGACCAGTTGAACTACTGGGAACGAACGAGAAGGAACACCATGGGGTTTTAGCCGGTAAGAGTCCGGCGGGGTATCCATGAGGATTTCCCCATGAAAAAAAGGTTAAATATAATCTAACATCCTGCATAGGTAGTACGATGACGCGAGTCACGCGTTTTGTTGCGATGAAATGTCAGAATTTGACAATGTACCTACTAGAAAGTCGCGACTTTTCAAGGTCTTTTACCCAGGCTGGTATACCTATAGATACCCGGACGTTGAGTCTAGATACCGGGTGTAAGGTTATTTCGATTTAAAAATAACCTAACCCAACTTAACATCCGGGTATGAAGATAGCAAAAACAACGTCAATAAATCTGTTATCTATACATATAAAATTCAAAGTCCTGACTGACTGACTGACTCACTCATCAACGCCCAGCCCAAGCCGTTGGACCTAGGAATCTGAAATTTTGCACAGGGGCTCTATATATAATGTAAGTAAGGAATAAGACGGGATTTTTTTAAATTCAACCCCTAAGGGGCGAATAGGGTTGGCAAAATTTGTGTGGAAGGTATAAAAAAAATTGATGACGTGTTTCGCCGTTTTTTCTAAATGCAGCCCTTAAAGGAGTGAAAGGGGTTGCAAAATTTTGTTCCTTGAATCTTTTCCAAAGTTGGACCTAAGAAGCTGAAATTTTGCACAGAGGGTCTATATATAATGTAGGCAAGGAATAAGACCATATTTTTTTAAATTGAACCCCTAAGGGGGCGGTAAGGGTTGCCAAAATTTGCATGGGAGGTATACAGAATTTTGTCTAATTTTCTTGAAACTTAAAATAACACAATTGATTGAACACGTGTTTTGCCGTATTTTCTAAATTTAACCCTTAAAAGGGAGTGAAAGGGGTTGCAAACTTTTTTCCTTGAATCTTTTCCAAAATTGGACCTAGGAAGCTGAAATTTTGCCCAAAGGGTCTATGAATAATTTAGGCAAGAAATAAGACCAGATTTTTTAAATTTAACCCCTAACGGGGCGAAAATGGTTGCCAAAGTTTGCATGGGAGGTATAAAGAATGTTGTAAAATTTTTTTGAAACTGAAACTAAATACTCTTTAACACAATTGATTGAACACCTGTCTCGCCGTTTTTTCTAAATTAACCCTTAAGGGAGTGAAAGGGGTTGCAAAATTTGGATCCTTGAATCTTTTCCAAAACTGGACCTAGGAAGCTGAAATTTTGCACAAGGGGTCTATGAATAATGTAGGCAAGGAATAAGACCAGATTTTTTTAAATTGAACCCCTAAGGGGCGGTAAGGGTTGCCAAAATTTGCATGGGAGGTATAAAGAATGTTGTCTAATTTTCTTGAAACTTAAAATATCACAATTGATTGAACAAGTGTTTCGCCGTATTGTCTAAATTTAACCCTTAAAAGGGAGTGAAAGGGGTTGCAAACTTTGTTCCTTGAATCTTTTCCGAAATTGGACCTAAGAAGCTGAAATTTTGCACAAAGGGTCTATGTATAATGTAGGCAAGGAATAAGACCGGTTTTTTTTAAATCTAACCCCTCCCATGCAAAGTTGCCAAAATTTGCATTGGAGGTATAAAGAATGTTGTCAAATTTTGTTGAAACTGAAAATAAATACTCTAACACAATTGATTGAACACGTGTCTCGCCGTTTTTTCTAAATTTAACCCTTAAGGGAGTGAAAGGGGTTGCAAAATTTGGTTTCTTGAATCTTTTCCAAAACTCGACCTAGGAAGCTGAAATTTTGCACAAAGGGTCTATATATAATGTAGGCAAGGAAGGGTTGCTAAAATTTGTATGGGAGGTATAAACAATGTTGTCTAATTTTCTTGAAACTTAAAATAACACAATTGATTGAGCACGTGTTTCGCCGTATTTTCTAAATTTAACCCTTAAAAGGGAGTGAAAGGGGTTGTAAACTTTTTTCTTGAATCTTTTCCAAAATTGGCTCTAGGAAGCTGAAATTTTGCACAAAGGGTCTATGAATAATGTAAGCAAGAAATAAGACCAGATTTTTTTTAAAATAACCCCTAAGGGGGCGAAAACGGTTGCCAAAATTTGCATGGGAGGTATAAAGAATGTTGTCCAATTTTGTTGAAACTGAAAATAAATACTCTTCAAAACCATTGATTGAACGCGTGTTTCGCCGTTTTTTTTTTTAATTTAACCTTTAAGGGAGTGAAGGGGGTTGCAAAATTTTGTTCCTTGAATCTCTTCCAAAATTTATTTTGTTCTTCTACGATTTGTCGCAGAGCCAGATAATTGATCAGAACAAAAATCGTCTGCACCTTTTATTGAAGCATGCTGAATAACTAAAGTCCACGCGGACGGAGTCGCGGGCAAAAGCTTCTCTTTTTAGTTCTCTAGAAGAGAACTCTTTTTATTGATTCACGACCGGTCGTCGATTGATTAATTGCCGATAGGCTAAGTAGTTTTTTGCATAAAGTTATGATAATTTTAAAAACCTATTTAGAGGCTAAAAATTTCACCCATGCCGGGATTCGAACCCGCAACCTCTGGCTATCCGTACCAGCGCTCTACCAATTGAGCCAATGGGCGACTCACGGCATCAGTGAAATTTCGAACCTCTTTACAATATTCTCTGTATTACGTATTACGTACAGAAAATAGTGGGTGAAATTTTTAGCCTCTAAATAGGTTTTTAAATTTGTTCCTTAGCACGGGTTAGTGCACTAAAAATAAAAATAGTGTAATATGATAATTTTGTTGGAAGTTGGACATTGTAGTTTATTTTTTCACGCTTCTTTTTTCTCTGCCTAAATACGACCCGAACACATTACAACAAATGTTAATAGTCATCAACATAATGGTGGTAACAATAGCCTCTAAACCTCATTCCCTTCTCTTCCAGACATCCTCCAGTCGCGCCTGGACTTCGCCAAGACGATGGGCGCCGATTTCACCCTTCTGGTGGAAAAGGATTCTAACGAGGCTGACCTCGTCAAGAAGGTTCATGAGCTATTGGGCAGCCACCCTGACATCTCCATCGACGCTAGCGGCGCCCAGGCCACTGTCAGGCTAGCTCTGCTGGTAAGATCCTAATAATCCCCCAGAACGCCTCCGTACCAATGGCACTGCAAAAGCAGTAAACGCGCTTGCGCGATGCACTTTACTTGGGATTTTTCATGGCCATTTTTATAAAAATAAACACTCCTTAAACTAATAAAGTAAACGTCCTTAAAACACTCCAAAAACGCTCAATAAAATAGTGTGCTGGAGATTTTACAAGTAAAATACCTAATCACAGATTAATAAAACGCCTCTAGGAATTATCATCATCTTCAGGCTATATTAGTCCACTGCTGGACATAGCTCTTCCTTAATGAGCGCCACGTTGTCCTATCATAGGGGGTAATGCCCATCATCCCCACGCTGAACATACTATTAATATGCTATAATAATATAGCAAGGCATTATTATAGCATATTCATAGCATTAATATAAAATATAGCAAGGCATATGACGATATCTTTTCAATACAAATATTCAAGTGACCGCACACCCAACTACAATAAATATTTCTATGCTGTCACCTGTCAATATATATTTCAACTTATACCGTAATTTATATTATCACATGGTAATATATTATTGCATATTATGGATTTGGCCGACCATCAATGAAATGAGGGCAAAAATATATAGCATCGTCCCAGTGTGTAGTAGCTTAATGCATTATATATATTATAGCACGGCATCTATACATATACATGTATAGCTACATTTGTAACGGGCTAAAGTTTGACCCCAAACTTCTCTCCCAGGCGACGAAGTCCGGCGGAGTGGCGGTGCTAGTGGGGATGGGCGCTCCCGAGCTGACGGTGCCCCTAGCTGGCGCGGTGGCGCGCGAGGTCGACATCCGCGGCATCATGCGCTACGTCAACGAGTAAGTACCTGCATCTGTCACCTACCTACAGTAGCATTGATGTTTTTTTTTAATTAGGGCGGATTACACTTGACCCCAGACACGCCTGATAAATATACTGATTGATTTATTATTTATTTAATTACCGCAACGCTTGAAATTGCCTTTTCGGGGTGGGCACGCGTGATAATTAACATAACATAGCATTTACATACAGGCACATACAATTAAGCCCGTACTCATTAAAAACAATACTCAAACCACGACAAAAATATTCTTTCTGCAAAAAACAACGCTAACCAACATTTGCTACTCGTTCCTAATATGCCATAGACCCCATGCAAGGATGGAAACGTTCTTCACCCTGCCATCTATTAGGTTTAGAGGCAAGGTACTAGAAAAAAATATGGTGGCGCGACGTTCCTGGTGTGGACAGGTCGCAGCTTCAAGCGATACTTCAAGGAGTACTACACAAGCCCTATTAATATTATAAACGCGAAACTTTGTAAGTAAGGATGGATGTTTTTTATCACGTAAAAACTACTGAATGGATTTTAATGAAACTTTACAATATAACTTATACATCAGAATAACACATAGGCTACAATATATAAAAATCTACCCATCTACCCGAAACATCTACCCGATAATCCAGCGGAGACGAAGTCGCGGTCACCAGCTAGTACTCATATACTTGAAGTATGCTAAGCTCTAGTTAGACGGAGTAGGGCGGGGAACAACGGACGCTCCGGAGCTGATGGGATGGAGCTCGACGGAGTGGTATCAATCTCAGAACTCCAGGAAGAGAGCTTACTCAATGATTCCGCTGGCTCAGCGACCCGAAGTGGGTCTTGGCCTCCGAAACATTAAATCGCGACATCTTTCTGTCCTAATTTTAAGATGGCCACCGCGCGTTGTGGTGGTAGATAGATAGCTTATTCTTATGTTAAGCTTGCCTGATACGCAGTTCAAAAAATGGGTTAAGTACACTATGTGCCAAAAAGGCTACTAACTATAACATAAAGAATTATTTAGATGACAGTGATGTCTCGAATTAAAGTCAGTACAATGCATGATTTCTATGTTTTATAATAATTATGTAAACTCCTTTAATTAAGGACTTTGAAAAGACTAAGTTTCGAGTTTTTTTGTCCATTTTTAGGGTTCCGTACCTCAAAAGGAAAAAACGGAACCCTTATAGGATCACTTTGTTCTCGGTCTGTCCGTCCGTCCGTCCGTCTGTCAAGACCCTTTTTCTCAGGAACGTATGGAGGTATGAAGCTGAAATTTATATCAATTACTCAGGTCTACTGTCCCTTGAAGCTGTGAAAAAATCAAACTTCTAAGCCAACGCAATCAAAAGATACAGCCGTTGATGCCGCAAATTTTCGACACTTGCAAGGGAATCAAAACCTACAGGGTGCTTCCCGTGAACTCAGAATCTTGAAATTTGGTACGAAGCAACGTCTTATAGCATAGATAAAGGAAAAATTACGAAAACCATAAATTTTTAGTTACATCACATAATATATATTTTTTTAATAATTTTAAACTTACTACCCATTTCCTCATAAACGCGTAGAGGTATTAAATTGAAATTCATACCAAATACTCAGGTCTA
This sequence comes from Yponomeuta sedellus, assembly GCA_934045075.1. Classification (NCBI taxonomy): domain Eukaryota; kingdom Metazoa; phylum Arthropoda; class Insecta; order Lepidoptera; family Yponomeutidae; genus Yponomeuta; species Yponomeuta sedellus. Next base: position 21,472,752 of record OW203734.1, on the reverse strand, counting down.
TAATACAGGTTTGTACGGAACCCTCGGTGCGCGAGTCTGACTCGCACTTGGCCGGTTTTTTTTTTCCCTAACTGATCTACATTTTGAAATGGACACCTAGTTTAAATTGTAACTTTCACTAAGCCGCAGTTGCTGCGCTACTTTGAATAGCCATTTTATTTTACTGTACACAGAAATTGCAGTAATAGAAATGGTAGTGCAAATTTTGTCAATAATATTGACAAAAATTTTAAGTTATCGTTCTATAAGTATTAAATAACTCAGTCCTAAGAATTAAATACCTCTTCCACCAACAATGAGGACGTAATTATTTAGATAACTACATGTTTTCATATACCGCCTCATTCAAAATTGTGAGTTGCGATAATGGCAGTGAAATAAAATACATAAACTGTCGTTTACACAACTCATTATCTAGCATTTACATGTATTGTACGCATAGTGGTGATAACAACTATGCACTAGGTATTTATCTACTTCAGATGACAGTTAAAAGTTATTACTTTAATACCATTTTGTATTGTGTGACTAGGCAGGAGATTAACATTTGATATAATCAGCATTAAGTTATTCAAGGTGCATTAGATTTACTATTAGGCTTACAGGGTGTAAACACAGCCATAGTTTTGTAGTGTTGCTGTATGTATGTTAAGTCGAATGCAGTAGGTAGGTATACATTCTAGCAGACATGTGATTTGAAACTTTAATTTCGTACCCTATTTATGTAGCCCTGCCTATGTACTTATCTAAATAAATCAAATTAAATATAAACGCCTGGCAATGGGTGTTTCTCTCTATTTGAACAGGAATATATTTTACTGAGGAGGACATTGAAATCGCGAAAAAAACATTTAACCGTTCAAAACATACCTTAATAAACTGCAGTACGTAACTTAAATTATGCCCGGGATACCAAGTAGGTATTCTATGTCTTAAGTCAGATCTTCGTCTATCTGTACGCCGGACTCATGTAAATCCGTTCAACCGTTATTGCGTGATCGAGTAGAAACATCCAAAATCTTCATACTTTCACATAAGCTCTAGATACTAACCTATAAGTTTATTAACTAAAATACGATTTCATCGTCGTCATCGTCAGGCAATACTAGTCCACAGCTAGACATAGCCCTCCCATAATTAGCGCCATAACGCTCTGTCTACAGCTTGGTTAAGGCCTGCGCAGACGAGGTACTTTTGTCCCCGAGGGACGAAAGTCCCTGAATCGTAAAAAAATGTCATCCGAGTACTTGTAACGGACTCAACAAATACGGTGTGCGGTAATTTTGTTCCCCGGAAATTGAGTGAAGCGTACGCTATGGAAGCAAATATTCTGAGATTACATTGTGTTGTGTAATTAACATGAAGTTGAAAAAGAAAAGGCGTTTTAAACGAAAACACCGAACTTTTGTCCAGTCCGGTCTCTTGATGTCCTCGTTAACTTGAGGGAATTTTTGTACGGGGTACTTTTAGTCCTTCGTGTGCATTATTCGATATTTATAAGAGATCTATATCGACGGACAAAAAAATACGTTACTAACTAATGACAGTACGGAATAGGAGGCCAGGACAAGTGATAGTTGTCTGTAAATCATTATTAATATTTATTATTCTCAACAGATACCCGATCGCCCTATCCATGGTCGCCAGCGGGCTGATCAACGTCAAGCCTCTGGTCACCCACCACTTCGCAATGGAAGACACCCTGGAAGCCTATGAGACCGCACGCAAGGGCGTCGGCATTAAGGTCATGATCCACGTCCAGCCCAGGAACGCTAACAACCCGAAGAAGTTCTAACCGCGTTGGGATTAGGGCGAGAGTGCGCTGCTGGCTACTGGCGAGTGAATTTGTTGATCTTTTGGCGTGTGGTACAAATTGTAATAGCTCTAACTGTAACGTAAGGGTAGATAGGGTTGATTTTTGATACCTGCCTCTCTCGGATTTAATACTTGCACGGAATGTCACAAAAAGTCCAAATTTAGGACAACTGTCGCTTTTCAAGAGGGTTATTGATGTAGTAAATCATCATTACGAGCCCACCTCAAGCCACTGCTGGGTTCAGGCAATTTCTTAATTATTACATCTTTCGCAGACAGCGAAGTAAGTGATTATATAAGTGAGTTGACCCTTGCAAAAGTTTAATTAATGTATATAAACATTACAGGAATAATTTTAAAATGTAGTTCCTTACATTAAATAAAATAACGTGACTGTTCTGACGCCCATCAAGGAGGGGAAAGGTTTTAACGAAGACACCAGTTGGTAGCCGATTCGTAAGATTCCAGATTTAAAAAAAATGGCTATTTTTGTAACCCGAAGACTGAAATGAAAAAAAAGAGGAAATTACGACACAGATAATGAAACAAAGAGACTGGACAACTATTTGCTTCTTGCTCATACAATATTACAATATAAATGGTGCGAGTGAAGGACAAATAGCCGTTCAGTCAATTTCTTAAATTATTCGTGCTATGCGCATTTCAGCCGATTTGTTATAATTTTACACTTGATAAGTACAAATGTTTGAAATAATAAATTATGTTTTGTTATAATTACTGAAGCGTTTTATTAGTACCTACTTTTAACACTTCGTCTCTAATACAGAGTTTATTACACGTTCAGTCTGGCGTCATTTCAGTCCGTGACCTCGATCAATCTCGAATTGATGCCAGACTGATGAAGCATCAAAATATTCGAATATCCGTCAGTCTGGTCCATCAGTCCACTGAATAGACAATCAGTCTGCTGTCAGTCTAACCAGACTGATGGGATTGACTGACGCCAGAATGAACGTCTAAACTCCGCCAAAGTGTCATCTACGATGGGTAAAGGTGAATTAAGTTTGTGAACGAATTTTCAGAATAAAAAACTTGCAATACTATAGAATTTCTATGCAACCTCGTTTGTTCTAATTCACTAAAATGATGGCGATGACCTTTTTTTACATAGATACACATATAAAAATGAATGCCTGTTTTTAGATAGGGAAGTAACAGGATCTATACTTTCATAAAACCCTAAGGTAAAGGGCAAGATAAAATGTATCCGACACCAGCTTGCGTGCATGCAACGACATTCATTGATGTGGATGAAGCGAAAGAAGTCCGTCAGGATCGTGGCAAGTGGCAAACGCTGGTCTCTGCTTACCCGTCCGGGATAAAGACGTGAGTTTATGTAATGTTAAGGTCAAAGTAATTATTTCAGTGATTTATTAGTAGTAACTCGACAAATAATGTTATACTCAATCGAGAAGATATCGGCTCAATTGCTGGATTAAGCTCACCTAAATGAATTTAACCAGTTCCTGTCGTCTCGGTAAGATTTCCCTCGCCTATTGTGGGTAAAGTGGTCTATGGTATAAGGGGTTTAAGTAATCCATCCACAATTACTTATTGTAAATCTATAGACATATATTACGCAAAGACAGAGTGTTTCAAACCAAAATGCGCACAAGAATGTCAATTTGACTTTCATTTTATGACTACAACTTGAGAACCTGTATTGCGGTTATTTGCCTTATATCCTCCATGTTTAAAGCAGAGGTAGCGGAGCGGTGTAGAACGCCGGTCTCGCAGTCGGGAGGTCGTGTGTTCCAACCCCGGCATGTACCAATGACTTTGTTTGCGAAGTTATGTACCTATATTTGTGAAATTATAGTAGCAATACCACTCGCTGCTGAAGGAAAACATCGTAAGGAAGCCCTAGAAGTGTCTGAAGTGTTAACGTACGAGTACCTCAGCGCTTGCTATGCACAATGCCCAATACTGCTATGTATATAGTACCTCAGCGCTTGCTATGCACAATGCCCAATACTGCTATGTATTACGAGTATATAGTACCTCAGCGCTTGCTATGCACAATGCCCAATACTGCTATGTATTATATAACTATATATAATGGCCATGTACACTTGTGTGTACATGGCCATTATATACATGGCATATTATATATATCACACAAGTGTGGAAATCTCAGGTTTAACTACTCGTAGTAACTAAGTCTATGTCTAAATGCCTATGTTACGTCAGTAATACCTAACTCTACTAAGTTTCTCCAGGCTATCAACATAATTATCGGGAGCACTGTCTTAGTTAAAATAAAATACTTTGATGTCACTATAATTTCTGTTTACTCTGTGCATTATCTCGCGGGATTTTCATTGTTTATACCAAAATTATCTCTCACGAGAACTGTACAATAGTGTTCACGTCACTTAACTGCTTTAGGTGACGGACGTGTACCCGGTGAATTGGTGTGTTTAATCAACCTTTGCAGAATGGCTCCACAAAATTATGCTGGTGTATTACATGGACCTTATGATCTTAAAATAGTAAGTTAAATATTTGAAACTATGACTTGGTTAAAATTTCTTTAACTGCGTCTTGAACTGCAGAAATCTTATACGTATCTTATGCAGCGTGGAAATCACTGTTAATCTTTATTTAAGTTGGACTCTTAAAAATTTCGATTTTGGATCTCGTGACGATGCCCAATAGGCATTACCCGTGGCATACATTTTTTTTATTAACTTGTATTTATTATATTATTTCTCAACATTAGCCAATAGTCCTATAAAGGTTCCTTCCTAGTAAAACGTAAGTACTACTAATCTATAATAGAAAAAAATATCCCCGAATGTGTTGGTAGGCGCAAATCTCGAGAACACAAACTCGAGAGCAGCTGATTTTAAAATATTCCTTGAAGTACCTACGAGGATGGTTCTAACGGAGGGCAAAATAAAAAAGAATAAAGATTCGACTGTTAGGCGGTACGGGGTTCACTAGTAAGTAGTAAATGTCACTTTACCAATAACTAATACATTTTTGTTTCAGGAAAAATGGCCGATGCCACAAATAAGGGATGACGGTGGGTATTTCTTAACTTTATCCCAGTGTCAACGATTACATTTAACATCGAATTGCTCTGCAGACCTCGTCAGATCACATCACGCTGCAAAAGTTTTTGAAGCTGGCACGTTTACACTACATATGGCCTTTCCTCTGTTGAGAGGTGCTATTAAAGGTAGCGTGTCAGGCCAAAGAGTAGGAATAGCCTTGAAATAAAAAGTCAAACTCTCTGAGAGGGTTTTTGTCATTTAATAATAAATTATAGGGCTGCTAGGCACTTGCCGCTTCTTAAGGTGATTTTAAACATCGGGCGCCATTGAGAGGGTTCTTGCGATAAAAAAATTAAATGTTTATTTTAAAGCCGTAGAATATAAGTAGGTACTGACAACTGTATTGTTCCAAGGGTAGAGTAGTGTGTCAAAGTAAAAGGAAATCTAGTGTGGAAATCACTGTTACATCGCTATACGGAGGGCTAGGAACGATGCCTTTGAATATATACTTCTGAATAGAATAATTTTATTTTATTAACTAATAGGTACATTAAATTTATACACAGAAACAGAAGCAAAAAAAAGGTTTTCGAAGAAAGGAAGATGGCAGGAATATCAATAGTTAATACTAACTACTCTCTACAATCCCATTGTAGAGAGTAGTTAGTACACTACTCTCTACAATGGGATTGAGCAAATATAAAGAAGAAGATAATACCTCTACTCTAACTTCAACCCTGTCGCTACTAAGCAAGGTTCCCTTCCAGGGCCTGATTTAGGGGAGGGCGACCAGGGCTGCAGCCCCGGGGCCGCGGCCGGAGGCTTTCTATATGGGCGCCTCTCTCACGTGGGAAGATGGGCGGCCATTGACGAAATTTTCTGCTTAATGCCGAAGCTAATTTGTTCAAAAACTTAGCCTCCACTCCTTTGTTGCCCCATTGCATCTACACCTCTTAATACGGCTCTGTTCCCTCCACAGAAGTTCTAGTAAGGATGGAGTGTATGGGCATATGCGGCTCGGACGTGAAATTTTACTCCACGGGAAAGTGCGGGTTCGATGTCCTATCAGAACCGATGGTCATCGGTCACGAGGGCGCTGGGGTCGTCGTTGAGGTAAGAACTCTGCAATTTAACCTTTTACTAGGCATCACAGTTCCCACCCTAAATTGAACCTTATCACTTTGAAATAAAATCCAAAACCATTGAAAAATGCATACTACATTTGCCCGTAAAACCAAAACCTTAATTTATGCAGACCATCCAAGCAACCATTCATCTGCATTAATTACAGCTTGAATTCACCATACCAATGCTGAAAATAATAAAACGCATGTTCAAAGAATTTAGGGTGGGTTGCGAATCTTTATTTATGTTTGTGGTTGCGACGGTGCCGATGAAGAACTTTCACTAAAAAATGTTTTCATAGAATAGAAGAGCACAGGTTAAAAGATGAATAAACGTGGTGTTTGTTTTGTCTCTGCGACTATAAAACAACTAGTCGAAATGTTAATACAGTCACGTGGTACTAAAATGCGCCATATAAATCGGCCTTACACTAACTATGACGTCAATCCCTTATAATGTATGAAGCGTTTATCAGTATTTGAGTTATCTTCTAAAATAAAGTTTCTAGGATGTACCTACCTACTCTAATAAGAAAACGTTTACAATGTTATTTCACACATTTTTGAAAAAAAATATTTTCAATGTTTTATTTTGTAATTTTTCAAGTTTCTATATATCTTATATGGTTTAGAAACCAATGTCACTCCAATCTATGTGAGTTGCAAGTTCCCCGTTGAAAAGAGTAGGTACGATTTCACTTTGTGTCCAAAAACTAAACAGAAAAAAAAGATAAGAGGACAAATAAACAAAGTAAAGTTTATAATCATAATGAATATTTACTCATATGTACTGTCGCGACCTCGGACTAGAAGATTTAGCGAATTACATAGATTGCAAGGGTTAATACGCCGCCCCATCGCATGTAGCGACATCGTTACTAGAGGACGGAGGCTAAATAACTTTAAAATTACTTTTTTTTATATATTGTCGATTTTCTAGCCTAGTCACATAGTCACAGACTAACACCTCAATGACCTCAAACAAAACGTAATAATTTCCTTACGATTTAAAATCTTACCAGACGGCTACCGCTCAGTTACCATAAAAAGGTATTGTTACAGTAATAAAACATTTAAAAGTTTCGGTTTATTTTCTTCCGCAATCGCTAAACTGAAGTGGCATTGGTCGGGCCACCTAAGACGTATGTGCCCAGACTGGTTTCCGCGCGACGGGTATCGCAAACGTGGCCGACTCAAGCGGAGATGGCGGGACGACCTCACGACCTTTCTGCCGGACTTGCAGGAGGTGGCCATGAACAAGGAGGAGTGGAAGGCAAAAAGGGAGGCATTTGCCTAGCACACAATCGAGGGGACATAAAAAGAAAGTTTCGGTTTATTTTCTTGACTGTTCTATGAGGCTTCACGCTACAACGGGTACAAAGGTTTTTACCGTTTTATACAGTTTTTATTTTAGATATTTATACATAAAGCCTTTATGTATAAATAGCCTTTATGACATTCGTTGCAACTTCATTAGGTAATTCCTGAAAAATATTGACATCGAAAAGACAACCTACAGAGGTTCTAGTTTTCCTTTTGAGACAGCCTAGAAACCCTAAAGAAAAAACAGGCTTCCCGCAGGTCGGCGCCAAGGTGTCAACCCTGGGAGTCGGCGACCGGGTCGCGGTGGAGCCGACGCAGCCGTGCCGCGCCTGCGCGTACTGCAAGCGCGGCAACTACAACCTGTGCCCTACGCCGCGCTACTGCTCCTCGCTCGGCGTGCCCGGGAACCTAGCTCGCTACTACGCGCACGTAGCTGACTTCTGCCATAAGTAAGTCGGACTCCAGATATGATGAGAATATTTTCGCGATCAATGTGCCCTACGCCGCGCTACGGGTCCGATACGTAGTTTCGAATGATCCTGTAGCGACAAACGTGGATTTTACTTCAGTCATTTTTCGCCCCAGCGTACCATCCTATGCAAGTTTTTCTATGTTGTTTTTCAATTCGACAATGTTTGTCGCTCCGGTGTCGTTAAACCTCGTGGATTGCGCGCGCTCCAATAATTATTCGCCTTAGCGTACCATGCTGAAAGTTTTTCGCCACAACGTTTTTCGCTACAGCGTCAATTCAAAACTACGTACCGGACACCCCCGCTACTGCGCCTCGCTCGGCGTGCCCGGGAACCTAGCTCGCTATTTCGCACATGTAGCCGACTTCTGCCATAAGTAAGTGGTACTCAAAATATGTAGAGAATATTCTCGCGATCAACGCAGCCTGTCCTGTCCCCAACGGCGCGCTACGGCGCCTCGCCCGACGCGCCCGGTAACTTCTACCATAAATAAAATCAACAAACATGATAAGAATATTTACGCGTTTAACCCAGCCGTGCCGCGTCTGTGTGTTTTTCATGTACTCTGAAGTGTAATGTACAACCGGTCGTCTTATCATAGAATATAACTAAGGTTGAGGAGTGAAGGGGCTGGCGTGGGACGAGACTACGATTTATATAAAGGTAGCACTATCGTTTATCTGGCATGTGAGAAATAGACGCAAAGTATCGAAAATCCTAACAAAAATTTTACAGTGAAAATACTGCGGTCTCGTAGCAGATTATACCGGGATGTCGCGAGTCTGTCTACTATAGGTAACTAACGCAAAACTTCCAACTAAATAATATAACCAGATGCGTCTGCTAGTCGTCGACCCACATCTGCTACTTACAAATTACAAATTACGTTCACAAATTACTTATGAGTAAACGTGGATAACGTGGTGATCTCAATTCTTGGGTGGTCTACATGTTTATCAATTCTAAAATCAGTGTAAAACTTAGTAATATTTAATATCTAGTTGTATGGTGTCCCAAATAAAGAGACGCTATATTATCACTCCGCTCAGTTGGTGATAAGAACAATGAATACCTCCAGGCACAACTTTGAGGGCAAAAACTCCGCTTGCCCTGCTTGTGATTAGAACAATGATTGCCTCTAGCGAGAAACTTGAAGAGCAAAAATTTCTCTAACCCCTACCAGGGTCCCAGACAACCTAACCCTGGAGGAGGCGGCGGCGGTGCAGCCGCTAGCCATCGCGGTACACGCGTGCAACCGCGCGGAGGTCCGCCTGGGGTCGCGCGTTGCCGTGCTGGGGGCCGGCCCGGTCGGGGTCCTCTGCGCCATGACAGCCAAGGCCATGGGCGCCTCTGAGGTCCTAATGACTGGTAAGTGTGGCAAATATATTGTGATTTATGGGACTAGCTAGATTCCTGTGAACGGGGAAAGCCTTTTAGAAATGTTACCTGAAAGTCATTGAACAATTGTTTTGATGTATTTAATGGCCGCCAATTACACCTTTTCTTTTGTAACTATTAACTCTGTAATTATTTTCTGGCGTACAATTAAGAACCCAGGTTGGCAATTTATGTAAAAGGTAGCCCCACGGGAGAGGGGCTTAAAAATTGCTTTGACGGAGCCTCCCCACAAACTAAGAGACATCTATACGTCGTTCGTGCCCACTATATGTACTCGTGAGGACTTGCACGAGGCCTCGGAAGCTGGTGTACGCGTGGCCGAGTACTGGGCCAATAAAATCTGATTGGTTTGTCACAGACACCATTCTTATGGTGTCTGTGACAAAGAAAAAGTAAATGAAGATATGAAGATATCTTTATCTTCGTATCTTCATTTACTTTTTCTTAGCTGAAACTATTTTGAGCGCCAACGATACAAGATTTTACTTAGTGCGGGTATTGCCAGTATAAAAATATTTGCAATCCTTTAAAAATATTTTTTCTAGTAAAACTGTCAATTTTATTTCAAGCAACGACGGCGTCCCCTCTGGTTTCGTCTCGAATTACTTTTCTTCAATCTCTGTAGAGGTCTGATCACGAGTAACGCTAGAAGTCAAGTCCTTGAGCTAGCACCACCTTTTCAGACGTGCTACCCTCCCGTCTGGAGACGGCCAAGCAGCTCGGCGCGAACCACACGCTCTCCACGAAGGAGATGACTGAAGAAGAAACCGTGGCCAAGATCACCGAGCTGATGGGCGGGCTACCTGATATCACCATCGACGCATGCGGCTACGCGAGCGCCCAACGTGTCGCGATGAGGGTAAGTGGGATGTTAAAATATTTTTCACTCCATCTGCTCGAAATAACGTATTTTGATACCTAAAGTTAGGGCCCAAAACAAGCTATTGCTATCCCATCAAATATGTATGGTAAGTATCGAAACTTTTTGCTCTCTTCTTGGAAATAAAAATGTAAAAAATTTGAATTTGGAACTTTTGGAAGCCAATTTTTCATTGGATAACGCTTGCAACAATTGCATTGGCGCGCATTTAGTATGTTTAATTCCTTATTGCATTCCTCACAGATGTAGTGAAAAGCAGTGTTCGTCATGGGCGCAAAATATTTTCGGTCTCGGTAGTGTTGAATCCCTCGCTACTTCGGGACTCTTATTGATCAAGTGTCCCTCAGTTCGCTCAGGCTTCAATTTCACAACCTCGACTCGAAAACTGTATTTGCGCCCTTGGCGAAGAATCTACTATAAATTTACTTTCACACAACACAATTTTGTCCTGGGGGGCGCGTCTCTAAAATACATAGTTGTTTAATAGTTGGTGTGTCGAGAGATAAATAATAGACGGGCGATACGTAGTAGTGCGTATAATCGACTGACTTCGGATGGCGTGGGACACAGCCACCCGCAAAGCTAACTAATGAATATAACATCCCTCCACCCTTAATACAAAAATTGCTTATAATTAACCACGTTCCGTTTACGCTTAGATCTAACTTGGGGCTGTGGTTCTGCAGCGGATGTAGACGCAACGCATGGCTCATAGGCTTCAGTTTGCGCTGCGGCCTCAGGTACTTCTGGTGCAGATACGGACTGTGAAGGTTCTGGAGCTGGATAGGGCATGGAGCCTTCAGTTGCTGACACCGTGGATTCCGGCTGAATGAATACTGGAATTACTTGTGCCTGTGAAAGCTGATCTCCGTCCATGTTATCCTTTGTAGTCTCATTCAGGTCACAAGTTCTCTCCCCTTTATTTTTTAATATCTGATTAGCGTGCTTCTTCACGGAACGGCCTAAATTTAAAATTCGAACAATTTAACACGCGGAACCTAATTGTTCTTCTATCACCCCGCGTGTCCAATAAGATTTATTATTTTGATAAACTTGCACCAAAACGTCTTCACCAACTATAAAGCTGACTCTCTGACTTCCGGAATAATTATCACACTGTAAGGACTGCTTACGTTCTACCATTTTGTCGAGTGCCGAATCGGTCAGAGAAGAATAATCGTTATTTATTAAATCTAATCTGCATTTTAATTTGTGACCAAATAAAACCTCTGAAGGCGATTTGTCTGTAGTATTGTGTTTTGAATTTCTATAACGTAGAAGAAACTCTTGTAGCTTTATATTTAAGTCTTTCATGTTAGTACCCGATAAAATTATAGTTTTTATTGCTTTTTTTATTATTTTTACATAGACCTCCGCTTGACCGTTGCTTTGGGGATTGTAAGCTGGAGAAGTTACATGTTGAATGTCATTACGCAAACAAAACTCTTTGAATTCGTTTGATACGAAAGATGTTCCATTATCCGAACATATAGTATTAAAAAGACCAAATCTAGCCATAACTTCGCAAAGTTTTTCAATTACGACCCTTGTACCATAGCCTGAAGAAACATCAAAACATTCCACCCACTTAGAATGAGCATCTACGACGATTAAAAAAACTTTATTATTGATTGGGCCGAGAAAATCAATGTGAACCCGATGCCAAGGGCGCGGCGGAAACGGCCACGGCGCCAGAGGGATGCGCGGGGGGGACGGTCGCAGGGTCGCGCACGCTGTGCATGAAGCGACATAGTAGTCGATGTCAGCCGCTAAGCCTGGCCACCAGAAACGGGTGCGTGCTTCGGCTTTCATCTTAGTCATACCTAAATGCCCGCAATGTAATTCTTTTAGTACCCTTGGGCGCAATGACTGAGGTATAATGATTTTGTATCCTCTCATTAAACACTCGTTTTCCACGGATAGTTCAGAACGACAGTCGTAAAATGGTTTTAACATGTCATTTATCGATGACTTATTAGGCCAACCATTTAGTGTATAAAAAACCACTCGCGAGAGATGCTCGTCAGAACCTGTTTTCTCGCGGAGTTGTCCCATTGTAATGAATCGCTCACCCTCACAGACAAAGTTTATGTATGATGCATTATCATTGGTTGTATTTGTGATGATGCTATTTAACGAGACTGGGTTATCAATAGCCGAGCGACTTAAGTAATCAGCTGAGTTTTTTGCGCTGCTTACAAATTCTATTTTGTAATTATATGCTGCCAAAAAGATAGCATACCGTTGTAGTCTGTTTGCTGATATTTCTGGGATCCCTTTATCTGGACTGAAGATAGACAACAGGGGTTTGTGATCAGTTCTCAGGATAAACGGCTCAGATCGACCATATAAATATTGGTGGAATTTACGAACACCGAATATTATGGCCGTAGCCTCTTTTTGTATTTGGCTGTACCTCTTTTCGGCTGCGTTTAATGAGCGTGACATAAATGATATCGGTTTTTCGATACCATCTTCGACTTGTGACAAAATACTGCCGATACCCGTAGGACTTGCATCCACCGTTAAAATCAGCTGTGCATTCGGATTGAAATGCGCCAAGGTTGTTTCTGAAGACAAATCTGCCCTGATTTGTTCGAATGCTTGGTCATGTTCCGGTTTCCAATGCCAAGGGACGTTTTTTTGCAACAAATCATGTAGTGGGCTTAAAATTGAGGATGCATTTTTTATGAAAATCCTATAGTAATTAATCATTCCGAGAAACGACTTAAGCTCTGTCACATTAGTCGGTTTTTTTGCGTTTAAAATCCCACTGACTTTCTCTGGCGACTTATGAACCCCATTACGGTCAATTGTGAACCCTAGGTATGTCACTGAATCTTGAAATAAAGAACATTTTTCCTTTTGCAACACTAACCCCGCCTGTTCTAGCCTGCTGAAAACGTTGTGCAGTCTATCCAAATGCTGCTGTTTGGTGTTGCCTGTGACTAAAATGTCATCCATCATTAATAGCACACCATCAAGCCCGGACAGTATTGTCTCCATAATTCGCTGAAAAATAGCAGGGGCTGGGGATAGGCCGAATACCAGCCGCGTATATTTATATAAACCTTTATGCGTGTTAATACACGTTAGAGGCTGTGACGATTCTGATAAGACGCACTGATTATAGGCCATCTTTAAGTCTAGTTTGCTAAATTGCTGGCCCCCGTGCAACTTGGCAAAAAGTTCCTCAACACGAGGCAACGGATATTTGTCAACAAGTAATTGTTTGTTAATTGTGCCGGAGTAGTCCGCACACAAACGTAAATCCTTATCTTGACGCAAAACCGGTACTATTGGGCTGGCGTACTCAGAGTATTGTACCGGTACCAATATACCTAGACCAACTAACCTGTTTATTTCTTTTTCAACCTTATCGCGAATTGCGAAAGGCAATGGGCGCGCTTTACGAAAAACCGGCTTGGACCCTGGTTTTAGATTTAAATTCACTGTTGCACTTTTTAAACAACCTAATTCGCCTGAAAATAATGTGGGATACTTTGTTGCCAATTGGCTTAATAAGTCATTGTTCCATTTGACAGTTGAAATTTGCAACTTAAACTGTGATAAGAAATCGCGACCTATTAACGGCGGCCCCCCATCCCTTACGACATAAACGTTAATTTCATTGGTTTTGTCATTATAAGTGAATGGCAAAGGGAGGTAACCTAATGTAGTTATGTTACTGCCGTTATAACTTTGCAAAATTATGGGGCTCGGCCTTAACGACAAGTGAGAAAAATTTAATTTATAAATTTCTTCGGAAATTACAGTCACGGCGCTACCCGTGTCAATTTCAAAAAGTAAATTTAAACCACTTACTTCGACAAATTCCTTCATTGGCTCGCCACTGAATGTACGAATATTGTGAATTTGCTTACCGTCGTCCTCGCTGTCGGTACGACACTCAACAAAATGCTGGCGTGACACGTTACTTGGACACATCCTACGCAGATGGCCTTTTACACCACACTTCTTGCAGTTGTAACGCGTGAATTTGCACTTATCCAACTGATGTGTTTCGTAGCCACAAGCAGGACAGCATTGCCCAGGCACGCGAGCCGATGGTGCCGCAGCAGAGTTGTTAGCCTGCGCGCGCGCCGGCCGCGGTGTCGCTGCCATTTTGAGTATCTGGAGCTGGTCCTGTGCCATTATGCCCGCGTTTGCTCCTGGAGTTGCTTGCTGAGAGCCCATGCGAGCACATCGTACGCCTTCTGCAATCTCTAACGCTTTGCTAAGCGTCAGGTCTTCCATATTCTTGTTGAAGAGTTTCTCCCGCTCCGGCCCTGGTGTCATGCCCAGCACAAACCGGTCACGGAGAGTTTCGTTTAAGATCGATGCACCAAATGCACAATGTATCGCCAAACCTCTTATACGCGCTGCCCATGCAGCCAGACTTTCGTTAGGTAATTGCGTGGCACTATGGAACTTGTAGCGTTCTGCGAACCCGCACTTTTTAGTTTTAAAGTGTCCATCTAGCAATTCAATAACTTCTGCATAACTCAGTGTTCCAACTTGTGCCGGGAGCGCTAAATCCCGCACTAGTTTATAGGTTAAATCTGATAGGCTGCTTAACAAAATGGCGCGGCGTTTACTGAGTTTATCACTGTCCACCTCGATATTATTTGCAAAAAACCACTGCTCAAGTTTATCTTTATACAAATTCCAATCTTGCACTTCATGATTGAAAATTGTCAATGATCCGATCGCGATCTGAGCCATTACTTATTGGAGATGCACGCGTTTTTGATAAAACTGTTGGCCTCGTCGTCAATGGTGTGTCGAGAGATAAATAATAGACGGGCGATACGTAGTAGTGCGTATAATCGACTGACTTCGGATGGCGTGGGACACAGCCACCCGCAAAGCTAACTAATGAATATAACAATAGTCATATTAGTCCGGTAATGGACGTTTCATTCACAATCGGTAGTTTAGTAACCATTCGCATTGCAATGGTATAAACCACAATCGGTAGTTTAGTAACCATTCGCATTGCAATGGTATAAACGTGCTACTCGGCGCCTCGCGCGATTAGCTTAGTAACCATTCGCATTGCAATGGTATAAACGTGCTACTCGGCGCCTCGCGCGATTCTATCTCCTTCGCGAGAGATGCGGTAGTTTAGTAACCATTCGCATTGCAATGGTATGAACGTGCTACTCGGCGCCTCGCGCGATTCTATCTCCTTCGCGAGAGATGCGGTAGTTTAGTAACCATTCGCATTGCAATGGTATGAACGTGCTACTCGGCGCCTCGCGCGATTCTATCTCCTTCGCGAGAGATGCCTATTTCATTTGCGCGGGTTATACCCCTGAAAAGAAGTTGTACTGCTATTGCTTTTGACCACCAAATTGAGGCAAATAAGAACAGTTGTCGTGCTTATATCATTCTAGTATTTCTTAATGATTCGCAATACTCATACGTAGTTATACATTTAACGTGGTCTACCCGAGACCACGGCAACTGTAACGCTCCCGAAACGACGGGAAATAAGGTAATTACGTTTTACCTAATAAATAATCGGTGTCCCGGGGCGGCTTATTCTCGAAGTGTTTTTTGTTTTTCTTTGAATGTTTTGTTTTAATTTTCTATTTTTAGTTCTGACGAAACTTTTTGTGAATGAATTTTATTTTAATATGTTGACAATTGTGATTTTTTTTTATTGTTATAATTATTATTTTTTGATTTTCTTATTATAGGTAAGTAATTTGATTGTATGTGACTTTTTCAATTAATAAAGTGACCTTTACATTATAATTATATCATTCTATTGAAAAACTATGTAAGTATTGTACTCTAGGACCTGATCCCAAACTATTACACCCTGTACTATGGTAACCAGGCAAGAATATCGCAAACGTGGAAATATCCTCAAACTGAGGCCATTTGGACAATTCAAGTACAGCACCACCAACCGGAATTGGCCCCCGTGGTGGAGTATAGCCTAAGCTTCCTGTGATGCAGTATGTACCCGTGCCCCTGCAGTGGGGACATACAAGGGTTGTTATCGTTATCGTAAGTAGAGCAGTCCCCAATGGGAATCGCGAAACCACGACCTGTTTGCTAGTTAGTGTAAACCGCTTGACTAATCAAGCGGACAATGTTACGGTGTAATAGACTGGTTAAAACTGTTTTTATACGGATTTATGCTCGTTTATTAAATTTTTAAAATTTTCCGACGTTTCGGCACTTTTTCAGGTGCCGTGGTCCCGGATGACTGAGGTGCCGTGGTCCCGGATGACTGAGGTGTCTTTTAGAAAGCATTAACGGTTAGTTTACTACCCTCGGCTAAAATTACAGAAGTTAATTATGAAGTTACGTTCCAAAATAGGCAAACCAATAATTTTTTATATAAAGCCAACAATATCGATCATTAGTAATTGAAGTTAAAATTTAATTTATAAACTAATTATTTTACATGAACTTCAAAATACTGATTATAAATAGAAATTATTTTTTTTAACTCTACAGTCACACTTCTAGCAAGGGGGTCTCATGCACTTAAGCACTGGTTCCCATGCTACCGGTATGTTCCAACCACGATCTCCATTAAAATTTGGATGCCAGCGGATCTCTATTGCCTCGCGTATCATTCTAGGGAAGAAACGGTCTTCTCTATAATAGACTGGTGTAAAAGAAAATTATATAATTTGCCACCCTAACAACCGATTTCTCCTACTTTTTACTTCTAAAACTATCAGTTAGCCCTGCTAAAAACTAGTAACGTTTTAAGGGCTACTTAAAACGCTGCCTTGTTGATCTAGCGGTATCACGTCACATTAACATGCCCAGAGATCGTGGCGTCGTTTACCACTGGGGGGCGGCGTACATTTGTGCAAATGCCCTCAGTCGGGTGTATTTCCATGTGTGTGATGTCCTCGCTGATTAACATAGCTCAGAGTATCCTAGTTTGCGACCATGTGTAAAGAGGTTCGAAATTTCACTGATGCCGGTGAGTCGCCCATTGGCTCAATTGGTAGAGCGCTGGCACGGATAGCCAGAGGTTGCGGGTTCGAATCCCGGCATGGGTGAAATTTTTAGCCTCTAAATAGGTTTTAAAAAAAAGATATTACTTGTGTCAACGTCCACTTTTCTAGTCTCTAAACTCTCTAGCCTTTCCCAAAAGTTGGGTACTTTTATTGCATCATTTAGCACTCGGTGTTTTAAACATAAATTATTCCTCTGTACCACAGGTGACCCGCACCGGCGGCGTGGTACTGGTGGTGGGGATAGGCGAGGAAAGTGTGAACGTGCCTCTGTCTCCCACAATGTTGCGCGAGGTCGACGTCCGAGGCTCCTTCCGGTTTAACAACTGGTGGGTAACGTTTCACAACTGGTTGGTAATTTTAAAAACCTATTTAGAGGCTAAAAATTCCACCCATGCCGGTATTCGAACCCGCGAACTCTGGCTATCCGTGTCAGCGCTCTTTCCACTCACCGGCATCAGTGAAATTTCGAACCTCTTTACAATATTGTCGCCATGGGTGGAATTGTTAGCCTCTAAATAGGTTTTTAAATATTGTCTCTATTACGTAAATTGTCCTAAGCACGGGTTAGTGCATTAAAAAGAATATAATGGTTGGTAATTTTTAACAACTGGTGGGTAATGTTTAACAACTGGTAAATATTTTCAATGACTGAAAACTAAAGGCCGTAATTTAAGTAACCATCTTGTTCGCAACGTTTTGCGAGTTGATGCATTTTGACGTGGAGCATAATACAAACCAAAAATGTAAGAAGACTGCTTCACACTTGCATATATTGAGGAAAAAGTCAACGATTATGAACTATTTCGTTTATTGGTTTCTTTTCCGTGTTTTTCTTCTATTTACAATCTCTTTTTATGTAGCCTCGTTTTATCGAAACCTGCCAGGATTGGTCGAATCTATAATGACGCAACAGGTCAGCAAATATAGCGAACCGAGAACCCGAGAGTTGACGTTTGTTTCTTTACCGCCATATTGCTCATTGAGCGTTTTGGAGGCTTATTGTAAAAATGAATTTGTATTTGCTTTTTTAGAAACACTTTCTGAGCACTTATTAAACACCAACGAAAAATCTGAGTTTGTTTTCAGAACGATCGGACAAAATTACCCTTTATTAATTTTCAAGGTCAAATCAACAGGATCAAGTAATCTAATCTGTCTCCAGCTACCCGACAGCGCTCGCGGCGGTGTCTAGCGGCGCGATAGACCTGAAGGTCTTCATCACTCACCACTTCCCGCTGGCAAAAGCGCAGGAAGCAATCGAGGTAACCACTAGAACAGCTGCCTGGCTAGTCGTAGGACAGAGAACCCAGTTGGGACCTCCGTACCTGTTTCATAGACCTACAACGCATGGCTTACTATGATAATTAGAAGTACGTTGCAAAGACGATTGGCAAGCTGATTAACAAGCAGACTCTGTTAAGCAACGCACCTCGAATTGTCATAATTAATACGAATTCTAGTTTTAAGAAACTCGGGCAGGGTTGTTGCAGAAAGGTCCGGTCCATGTTTGTTGTGAATAAGCTTACGCCTTACATTTTGGAATCCCATATGACATTCACTTTTTTCTAAGTTACATACATTTGTGAAGTTAACGAAAATGCCGTTTTAACTAACGACGCAGGCAAACATCGTGAGGAGTTCACATACCTCGCGCTCGCAATTGCCTTTCGGCGGTGGGCACCTATGGTAATTAAGTTCATACTCTCCCTGTGCTCAGAAGTGGGCCGTATATAGACTACATAGCAAACATATTTGACAGAGGTTTGATTGGAGTTTCGAGATGAGAAAAGATTAATTTACCGTAAATAAATTTTCAGGTATGCCGAAAAGGAGAGGGAATGAAGGTCATCATACACGTGCAGCAGTAACGGAACGGACCGGGATTCTTACGGTATTAGATACTCGTTTACTTAAATTACTTATTGCGTGAAACATTACTGAAGCGATAAACCTGTGGCGAGCAGACGTCAACTCTACGCGCGTGCTATATACTCCGATATTCCTGCATTGTGCAAGCAGTGTTTCACTATAAATATAGTATGTGGTGGGTCATAACTTATGACCATCATAGCTTATGACTCATAAGATACAGATCTCCGATCTAGTTTGGGACCCAATCTGGCCACAAGTCACTTATATTGCACCATATCACCCACTGTTATTTTTAACTATTTTGTGGATGGAGAAATAAAGAATAACAGTCGGATCGGCCGTCCCCAGGCATACGATCTGCCTGGCGGGAGATTCCCCTTTATAGTGGAAGAGCATGATCACCCGCTCTTCCCTACAAAACAATGGAAGAAAAAAGTTTTGTGAAGTCAACAGTTTATAATTTTTTCCTTTTTTTTACGTAGCCTCTATGTTTGTGTCCCACTGCTGGGCAAAGGCCTCCCCCAACTCAGTCCAGAGTTTCCTGTCCTGGGCCACCTCTGGCCACTCCGGCAGATGGTTGTCGAGATCATCTCTCCACCGTCTTCTAGGCCGGCCTCAATTACGATGTCCATCGTGTGGCGGGTTTCGCCCACCTGTCCGGGTGCATTCGACTGACATGACCAGCCCAGCCCAATTTTTTCTTTACATAATCATATTTCTTTACAAGACCCTAAAGGATGTTTATGATAAAAAGTATGTGTGTATGCAAAATATATTGTTTATTGTACTTGTAATCTTATTTTAATTTTAAAGCATAAAACGTTCATCATCATACCATCAAGCGTTTATTCCTAGTAACAAAAATCATCGAAGATATCATGAGATTAATTAATTATTCACACATGTATACATAAACGGAGGTATTTGAGTCATAGGAGGAGACGTGGCACTAAACCGACATAATGTGGCTATTATACAATACTTATAAAAAGCAGCCTGGGTCCAGCCCAACTAATTTATTAACAATTGTCATCCACAAATGCTTTAAATTATACGCATACGAATCTAAAAAACATTTTTAGAGTTAATTTTTCTTGTAAAGAAAAGTGAAGATTAGTCGTCTGATAAAGAAATTCGTGTCAAGGATGACTATTTTCGAAAACTTACTTGAACATTGACGTATCCTAGTCTCCCGTACAATATTGTCAAGACTGTCACAATGCACATGAACAACTCACTCGAACTGTATCACGTTCAGGCGCTTCAGAACGATTCTCGACCCTAAGTTCATGGCCATAAGCAAGGCCGTCGTAAGAAAATAGTACAACTCACTGAGGTTATATCAGATTGAGGCGTTTTGCCTGGTTTAAGACGCCAGGCCTCGTGTTGACGGTGCGCGGTACCGGCATGCTGCCAAGTTTTTGACCCTCTGGAAGCAAAGGTTAAATATAGTTTAAAGTTAATCTATTTAACAAGCGGGTCGTGGGTTCGAATAGTGTTTTCTAAGTTATGTACATTTGTGAAGTTACAGTAGCAGTACCACCGTGAAGGAAAACACTATGAGGAAACCTGAGTGTCTGAGGTGTTCAGCGCTTGAAATGGACAATACTCTCAGAGTCATGAATCAAGAAAGTTTCTTTTAGAACACGGATATGATCGGTCACGAAACAGGAATACATTTTTTCTTAATTTTTATAACTTGTAATTTTCGAGAAAAAATATTTTGTCCATTAAATTGCTCACTGCAACAGGTCATTGAGCAATCACAGAATCAAAATCATATTTTTATCTGTGATGGCAAATGAAGAAATATCATTCATACGAATCTGTCACTCAGAATGGTCCAAACCAATACATAGAACAAATCACTCACTCACCACTGACAGAGCAGTGACAGTTTTTTTTATAGCCTTCAATGTGGGCTTGGATATGCGACTACGATTCCGTTCCGTTTTGCTTATACGCTCTTTAGAATAATAAGGTTTTCAAATTGAAATTTGTGAATGAAAATCTCAACTGAGGTAAAAAGTAAGAACGTAGGTTTATCCAGTTTAGCTTCCTTTTCAAATAGAGCAAAGGAAAAAAAAAACACGAATTGTTGTCCATTGCCAATGCGCGGTGGGAACGCGTGGAAAAAACAAAAATTTATGTGTGTATGGAGGTGAATGATCGTTAGTGGGCACAAAAAAGCGGCAAAGATGTGTTATATTTAAGCCGGATATTCATTAGGCAACATTTGGTTATGAACATCGTTTTTCGCTGTTTCATATCTTAAACAGTTTATTAACAGTTGATAAACAACGGTCATACAACATTGTTCCTCTAAACATGTTAGCGTCTTCTACACATTGATTGGAGAACTAGACGAAACACTAGTTTAAAAACAAACTTTACCAGACGTGGACGTGGGTCGCGCAAGTTTATAAACATGGAGTTAGTGTGGTCTAACAACCAGATTTCGATGCTCGTAGAGTGTGGACTGTCATGTTTAAGAAACTTGTATGTAAACACGATAACGAAAGCCATGAACAGTTTATTGACAAATGTTGCCTAAAATGAATCGTTATCAACCCTTGTATGTCCCCACTGCTGGTGCACGGGTCTTTTCCTGCATAGCAGGAAGGTTAGGCCATACTCCACCACGGGGGCCAAGGTTGGTGGAGGATTGTAAGACAGTGGCGGGCCTTACTGTCAGAAGTTATCAAGCCGCCCATAATGCCTCTGACATGGCTTAACGACTGCTGGCTTATATGACAGCCGGCACCAACGGCTTAACGTGCCTTGCGAAGCACGGAAGCGCTCGGAAAAATGCCACTAGCGGTACCCACGGGACGCTCACCCATCCCGTACCTGACCGCGCCTGTTGTTGCTTAACCAAGTGATTGATTCCAATCACTCGGTTCGCCTAGGCCACGAGCGCTCCTTGAATACCCGGCTTTAATAGTCCAATAAAACGTACCATTCTTCCGGTTATTCTGCCAGCCGGGCGCGGCCGTGGAGGTGCCGGCGCCGGCGCCCCGGCCGCGGCCGGCGCCCAGCGCGCCGCGGATGGCGCCCTTCTTGGCCGACGACGCCGCCTTGGCCCGCCCGCCGCCGCGCTTGTACCTGGGGGACACAATACGGGGGACTCAGCACTGAGGGCGGAACTTGTTCTGCTGAAGTGAGACAATCTAGCAATTTTCATGTGCTTTCGTCGGTATCTTCGGTCGGTCTTCTTGAGAATAGCTACACTGTTGCTTAAAGTCTAATGGGTACCTGATACCTCCTCAAATACTTTGGAATTCTCAAGATTATCTTTTCCTTCACCAGGTTATTACTAGAAAGTATTCACTTTTTTATCACTAAGATTCAATTATCACCTTGGAGTATTTTGTACTACGTACAATGGGTCAACTATGAGCCTTAGCGCAGATACCACAGGACAAACTAACTAGTATTTTGTAATAACCGCGACGCTCATACATACTCGTAATTGTAAATGTAACTGGTCTATATATGATTCTTACGCTTTGTTGTAGCCTTTCCAATCCTTTCGTAAGGAGATGCATTTATCAATTAAGAATAGACGAAGTTCTTTAAGCAGGTTCATTCTGCAATGAAGCTTCTAAATTGTTTTAACTCCTAAGTACCCCTAAGAAGTGCTTAGTACGTTCATTCTGCAATGATTTTTCCATATTCTCCTAGCTTCTGAATACCTAATCTAGGAAGTGCTAAGATGGTGCATTCCGCAATAACTATTTCAAATTCTCCTAGTTCCTATGTACCATATCTAGGAAGTGCTAAAATGGGCCATTCTTCAATTAATCTTCTAAATTCTCCTAGCATCTAAGTACATTTTCTAGGAAGAGCTAAGTAGGTCCACTCTCCAATGAATCTTCCAATCCCCCGAGCTTGTAAGCGCCCCACCCAGCCCAGGTGCTCACCTCTTCCGCACGCCGCCCCTGCCCCCAAAGCCCCGCCTGCGTCCGGGGCTGGCGCCGCCGGCGGGCGCCGCCCACTCGGAGTCGGAGTGGGCGTCGTCCTCCCGGAAGTCGCCGGCGGGCCGCTCCGCTTGCTCCAACTCGTCTTGGTATTGCATTAGCAGGCCTGCGTAAACATTGTGCTGTCGGTACAAATGCGAATGTGTACGTGGTATTTGAACCGCACTGATCTCACGTCCGCGACGCCACATGGCATCTGGGCTCTAAACACTTCGTTCCTGGCTCGTTATCTAAAAACTAAGTCACCAGCTGAAGCTCCAAAACTACATTCCAAGCTCGTTCTCTAAAAACTACATTCCTGAATCTTTCTCTAAAAACTACATTGCAGGCTTATTTTCAGAAAACTACAATCCTGGTTTGTTTTCTAAAAAGACTACTGTCTAGGTTTAAAATTGATGTCTCAATGGCTGAAGTAATTTTGAGCAGCAGCTGTTGCGCATATTTGTCGTAATTGGCAGACATACATAAATTGACAATCAACGTAACGGAAAGTCATGACTTCTGACGTTAAAGCGGGCGAATCGCGTCGCAGTGCTACACGAGCTAGCATTTTATTAAAAACTACCTTTCTTGCAGACACTTAAAACTATTTTATTTTTCACTCATCCATCTTCTCAATGCTGGTCATTCTGAATAGCTCCTCCCCGTACTTGTCGCAGTTGCTAGCCTGTTAGCTTTTAGAATATACCTCGAACTCTAGGTTTCGGTTTCCACCGAAAGCACACGAGTGTAATACTACTTCCTACTCTGAATGAAACTTTTCTTCACTGAGTCAATGGGCGGCTCACCGGCATCGGTGAAATTTCGAACCTCTTTACAATACTCTCTGTATTACGTACACGCAGCCACTTCAGTAGTACTTCAGCTAGATGTCGCTGCCTGTACGTAATACAGAGAGTATCGTAAAGAGGTACGAAATTTCACTGATGCCGGTGAGTCGCCCACTGGCTCAGTTGGTAAGAGCGCCGGCACGGATAGCCAGAGGTTGCGGGTTCGAATCCCGGCATGGGTGGAATTTTTAGCATCTAAATAGGTTTTCAAATTGTCCTTAGCACGGGTTAGTGCATTAAAAAAATAATATAATAGGTATAAAGAATGTCGTCTAATTTTCTTGACTCTTAAAATAAATTGAAGAGTATTTATTTTAAGAGTCAAGAAAATTAGACGACATTCTTTATACCTATTATATTATTTTTTAACGCACTAACCCGTGCTAAGGACAATTTGAAAACCTATTTAGAGACTAAAAATTTTAGCCTCTAAATAGGCTAAAATTCTAAATAGGCTGAATAGGCTAAAATTTATACCTAATAAAGAATGTCGTCTAATTTTCTTGACTCTTAAAATAAATACTCTTCAGCACAATTGCTCGAACACGTGTTTCGCCGTTTTTTTTTAATTTAACCCTTAAGGGAGTGGAACGGGGTTGCAAAATTGTGTAGCTACTAAAGTCCACGCGGACGTAGTCGCGGGCGAAATCTAGCATGGTTATATAGTTGTGCTCACCCATCTTCTCGATGCTGTAGGCGGCGGTGATCCGCAGCAGCTGCTCGCCGTACTTGTCGTAGTTGGCGCGCGTCACGTGCGGCAGCGCCAGCATGTCTTCAGCGCGCTCGGGCAGCCGCGCCGCCATGGCCTTCAGCGCCGCCAGCGGCATCACGGCCGCTAGCGTGATGCCGCGGGCGCTGCCCATCTCTCTGCGGGGACACGCGGAATGAAGCCAACGATCATGGAAATTGTTTGTGAAGAAACGATGCCGCGCGCGCTGCCTAATCTCTGCGGGTGGACATGAGGAATGGAGCGACCGATCATGTCAATAGTATGTAAAGAAGTGATGCCGCAAACGCTGCCTATATCTGCGGGTGGACATGAGGAATGAAGCGAGCGATCATGTCATTAGTATGTAAACAAGTGATGCCGCGAACGCTGCATATATCTCCGCGGGTGGACATGAGGAATGAAGCGATCAATCATGTAAATTGTTTGTGAAGAAATAATACCGCGCGCGCTGCCAATGTAAACAGTATGTGAAGTATGACAAATGGTATGACAATTTCAAGCGATAAGGCATTCATTTTTTTATTCCTTAATTAAATTTTCTCCCATTAAAATTATGAAATTCCGTGTAACTTGCAATAGTTTCATTCGTTAGAGTAGCTCAATAGGGACTTTAGCCCGTCAACGGGGCACAGTCACGGCTGAGTAAAACAACAGCAGTCCAACCCACCTGCAGGCCTCCACCAGGTCCGCGTAGCAGCGGTCCTCGAGCCTGCGCGCGAGCGCGGCTACGGGCGAGTCCACGTAGCCGCGCGGCGCCGCGCCCGCCGCCGCCGCCGCCACCAGGCTCGACTTGCTCTCGCACTTCATGGGGAACACCACCCGCAGGGAACCGCTCATTAGCCTGCGGGACGGAACCAGTCGAGTCGAGGCAAAGTCTAAAGGTGGCCAGACCTACGCGCGCCACATCCTGAGCGATTACAACCGTCTAACTGTCGTTAGAAAACACAATTACTTAGGCATGTACTTCAGGTTAAATATCAGTGTGTTGTTTACTATCTGCGTTTCGTTATGTCTGATGAAGATGTTGATATGAAATATATGTCGGGGGCTGGGGCACGGGTCTCTTCCTGCGTTGCAGAAAGGTTAGGCCATACTCCACTATAGGAGCCAAGTCAATTATATCTACGAGAGTTATTTTGGAATAACGGTTAGGCCATAGATTGAATGAGCGATACAGATTAGTAAGATATAACGAAACGCAGAGGTGACAGTGGTTTTTGTGAAGGTTTTTGTATGTAGACGGAATCAAAGTGTGAAATATATCGATTTCATTCAACGCAATCTCTTTGTATTTCTACCATGCCTGAATTGATTCGTTACTGTCAAGTTCCATATTGAGGTAGCGATGTGGCAAAATATAAAGATTAAATAAGAGGACGCGTCAAAATCTGGCGCTATTTCAGTTCTAACATGACAGAGATCACGAAGCGGGCGGCAAGCACGGTGGTTGATCGGCGCCGCCATAGCAACATACAGGGGGTCGCTACTCCTAAAACGAACTCCTTGCTACTTCAAACTTTCTTTTTAATCTGTCATCTGTCTTGTTTCTGCTTGATACTAAACATCAGTAGGTAAAAGCATCATAATTGATCAACGATTTAATAAAAGGCCACGTATGTTTTTAAAAAAAAAAAAGAAAAAAAGAAAAGAAATGTCTGCACACCATTCTAAGGGGATTTACGTTGAGCCACAGAATGAGGTAGGCTGAAGTGACGTCATAAACTTCCTCATTCTTCCAAATGTGGTAGAAGCATACATACATCTTCCGCTTATCGGTTCAAAAAATTGCATACTTGTCCAAGCCAACAACCAAATGCAAGCCAACCAGATTCACTTTTCGACGTTGGGTCCCTGTGGTCCCGCAGACGATGTCACTGTAGACGATCAGTTTCTCCGTTTTCGCAACTATAGGACAAGTAAAGCGGACTCACCTGTCGACGTTAGGCCTCTAGAAACGCACATACGATGTCACTGTGAACCATCAGCATC
Organism: Yponomeuta sedellus; assembly: GCA_934045075.1. Classification (NCBI taxonomy): domain Eukaryota; kingdom Metazoa; phylum Arthropoda; class Insecta; order Lepidoptera; family Yponomeutidae; genus Yponomeuta; species Yponomeuta sedellus. Next base: position 21,446,326 of record OW203734.1, on the reverse strand, counting down.
CCGGCTCTTGTAACTGTAACACAAGCCTCTAGGACTCAACTGTCGACGTGGGGTCCCAGCGTGAGGTATGCGCAGACGATGTCACTGTGAAGCATCAGCATCCCGGCTGTAACTGTAGCACAAGCCTCGCAAACTCACTTGTCCACGTTAGGCCTCTGAGGTACGCGCAGACGAGGTCACCGTGAACGACCAGCTTCTCGGCTCTAGCACCCGTAGCACACGCGTCGCGACTCACTTGTCGACGTTGGGTCCCAGCGTGAGGTAGGCGCAGGCGATGTCGTTGTGCACGACCAGCTTCTCTGCCAGCAGCCCGCGGACCACCATCTGCCGCAGCAGCCGCGGCGGGTCGCCGCGCTGCCAGCTCTTGCAGCTGCGACAGGCAAATAGTGAGATGAAATTACACACCATCTCGGAAAGAGTATTTTTAATCTTCAATATCTGAGTGGAAAAGCCGTTTTTATTCTCTATAGAGGATAAAGTAAATTGAATTTAGAACATCGTGTGCACTAAGTTTGTGAATTAAAAAAATATTACACTCAATTTAAATAACTGTAGCAACGTTACTTTAAAATTTTCTTAATTATACCTTAGTATTATTTTGTTATAATTTAAAGATTATTCTGTAATACTTACCTGTCATAATGTAGTAATTAATACCTAAACTGAAATAAAAGTGTACCTATCTTGTCATTGTAAACGTTTTTTTTGCATTTAGTCATTTCCTGGAATGGAATGGAATGAAAAGTTACGTGTTGCACCCGAGTGCAAAGATTTTTCACCTCGTGCTCTTTTGATTCCCTCGCTAACGCTCAGGATTCTAATTTTGAATTAGAATCCTTCGCTTGCTCGGTCATCAAAATTGAACACGCGGTTAAAAAGCAACTTTGCACTCTTGTATTACAAATAACTATTATTTATTTATAAAACATATGTATACATTAACATTAGTAAACGGTGTAACAAAAAAGCACTTGGTCTGTTAGCTTTTAGAATATACCTCGGCTACTATCGGATATATTCGTGTAATAGAAATAACGGAACTAATATGGCACATAACTTTACATAACTTTTCAAAATAGTAAATACAAATACAAAAATCTTTATTTACGTAAACTGCTTCATTTAACGGTACATAGTATCTGGAGCCACCTTTTAAGCATATATAATGCCTGTACCAGGTGACACCGCACTTCCATATCCTAAGAAAAACTTAGTTTAAGAAAATCCATAGCTTGAGAAAAACTTAGTGAAGTAAAGTTATAAAGTAATGTGAAGTAAGTAGTATTACACTCGTGTGCTTTCGGCGAAAACAAAAGCCTTCTCTAAGGCCGGAGGTATATTCTAACAGCTAAAAGACTATACCTATATGTTTTGCCACTGAGGCGTACAAATATTAGCATAATACATGAATCGTACACAATTTCCATCGAACAAGTTAACATCATAAATTAAGTCGAACATAAAATATAAAAATAACAAATAAAATAAAAAGTCTAAGAATAATTGTAACTCAATAATAAAGTGAGTCAAGTTAACCGTCGCTGCCTGTTTATTTATACAGATATTTTTATGCCGTGAAAAATTGGTTGACCAACCTCTGATAGAAGGCAGCACATGAAGAAGAAGACAGATTGCGCAGGAATATGAATGGATTCTGCCACGTAGACAGGGTAACTCACCGGCCGTGTATAGGGTGCGTCTGTATGGCCTTGAGCCGCTCCTGCATGGAGCCCTTGAGCGCGTCCGCGACGTGGATGAGCGTGTAGGGCGCGCGTCCGCCGCCGCTCGAGTCGCGGACGAAGCGCGCGATCAGCTGGCAGTCCTCCGTCACGTCCACGGGCTGTACCCGAAATGCACAGTTAACATTGCGGCTTCATGTTTGAAAAAGTTTATAGCAAATTACCTATTTTATTTCTAAAATTAAGATGGACGATGTCAAGAGAGATCTGTATGACTGGCTGAGTCCAAAGTGCTATTACTCTTTATATAAATTTCTGACAGATAAATTTAAGTAAATTGACATTTTGTATTTGACATTCTAGCTGTTTTTAATTTATTTTTAATTCAATGGGCCGCGTAAAAGGTGTTCGGTGAAGCTTTGTTTTCCTAAGATAACGATTTACGGTGAAAAGATTTACATGTGGAGAGTTCCACTGTCGTTATATACCGTCGCCGTCGACCCGCCCTCGCAAAAATGGTAAATATTGTCGCGGTTCTATCCCGTACCATCTAGAATAGAGCCTTCTAGAAGCCTATCGAATAGTCGCTGCATGCTGCGTTGCAGTAAACAATAAACGCTGCAAGCAATAATGACTCGTATGTCCACTAGCATAAGGTTCAAAACTCTTTGACGTAAAACTGTTCGAGCGACGTTGCCGCGTGTACCGAGTGTACGGTAGTATGAATGGAATGTTCGAGAAGCCTTGCCGGCGGATATAAATAGCGGCCGCCGCGGTGCGCTGTCAGTTCCGTTTGGAAGAGCGAAGAGTGAACTTCGAGCGAACATACCTGCGATACGAGCGATAACCTACGACCTCAGCGATACTATTGGACTTCGATTGAACCTGCGATTGGAATCTACGTGTGGACTTCGTGTCGTAAAGACCTGCAGACCAGACCCAATAAATCCTAAGAAGTTGTCATTGGCGTTTTACATCCAAATCCAGAACCCTAGCCCGTAACAATATAATAATCTTTTAAATTATTCTTATAACTGGGGTTTTCTGTATTCTTTACTTTATTGTCATAAATAGGTTCACTTATACACACAAAATCTATTACAATTTCGTCGTCCTCACCGTTCCAACTGGAGTCGGAACTCATTTTGTACGTCAAAACAAAATATATTTACTTCACCGTCATTAACAGAAACGTTCACGAACTATCAGACACCGACAAGACGGCCGTCGTGCAGATGCCGCCACCGCTTTTTGCCGTTGCGCTGTCAATCACCGCTCCCTAGGAATCTGCCGTTTCCAGCAACGCTGTGACGGCACCGCCGTCTTAGGAAACCGAAGCTTTACTGCGAACCCTAATTGCGCGACTGACCTTGTAGTCCTATTGTCGCAGGCGGTGGCACTGACCTTGTAGTCCTGCTGGCGCAGGCAGTCGTCGCAGGCGGTGCACTGACCTTGTAGTCCTGCTGGCGCAGGCAGTTGTCGCAGGCGGTGCACTGACCTTGTAGTCCTGCTGGCGCAGGCAGTCGTCGCAGGCGGTGCACTGACCTTGTAGTCCTGCTGGCGCAGGCAGTCGTCGCAGGCGGTGCACTGACCTTGTAGTCCTGCTGGCGCAGGCAGTCGTCGCAGGCGGTGCACTGACCTTGTAGTCCTGCTGGCGCAGGCAGTTGTCGCAGGCGGTGCACTGACCTTGTAGTCCTGCTGGCGCAGGCAGTTGTCGCAGGCGCTGTGGCGCGCGGCGGCGCAGCGCGCGCGGTCGTACCGCTCGCCGAGGTAGGCCAGCACCTGCGCGCGGCGGCACTCGCTCACGCTCTCGCACAGCTCGGCCATGCGCAGCAGGTTCTCCTCGTGCACGCGCCGCGTGGCCGGCGTCGCGTTGCGCTCCACTGCGGGAGAACAAACACCGTCACACGATCGCTCGATGGAGAACAGAGCGGGTGGGGTTTGACGTGATACGTCTACGAGCGTTGAGGCTGCTGGGGCGCGGTCTCTTCCCGCATCGCAGAAAGGTTAGGCCATACTCCATCACGGAGGTCAAATCCGGGTTGGCAGGACTGTACAGGCAGGCCGTGGCGGGCCTCACTGTCGGAAGTTATCCAGCCCAGAAGGCCTCTGACGTGGCTCGACGACTGCCACTGCCACAGCCGGCACCGACGGCTTAACGTGCCATGCTAAGCACAGAAACGCTCGGAAAAAATACCACTAGCGGTAGTCACAGGATGGTCACCCATTCACCGGCTGATCGCGCCTGTTGTTACTTAACCCCAGTGATTAATTCCAACCACTCGATTCCACTAAGCCACTAAAAGTTTTGCTCAAAGTGTGCCATGTTTAACGCGGCACAGGCCGAAAACTAGCTTTGAAGGCTGAATGAAGACCTATAATTTAATATGAATTTAGATAATTTAAGATAGCGTCAACGCAGCAGCTGATTCACTTTACCTAAATTTGCTATGTAGGGTGACCATGACGTTTGATTAAAACAGTTGCTCCAAGCGTATAACTTTATTTAGATATGGTTATATATTTTTTTTCTGGTTGCGTAATAAACTGTTCTCTATCTCTATATATCCTTTTCTCTGAGGCAGAGCCCATTACCTGTGAGGAGTGACGGCTACTCAGGACCAGCAGGTCCCTGTATCTGGTAACGTCACTATAGAATTAGTACATGACTCAAAAGCCCGTTTTCCCGTCGTGGCCGAGGCGGCCCGCTTCTCGGTAGGATACCGCCACGGACTTGGGCAAGTTCGCAGAGACCTCAGACCTCCCGAAACGATTCCACTTCCGATACCGTCGCAGAGTATATCCTCTTCTCTGAGGCAGCCCCAGTTGCCCGTAAGGAGTGAGGGCTACTCACAGTCGAGCAGGCGGCGGTATCTGGTGACGTCACTGTAGCTGTAGTACATGAGACAGGAAGCCGGCTCCCCGTCCCGGCCGGCGCGGCCCGCCTCCTGGTAGTACCCCTCCACGGACTTGGGCATGGAGTGGTGCAGTACGAACCGCACGTCAGCCTTATCCACGCCCATGCCGAATGCTATCGTCGCGCAGATCTGTGGGGGGTTACTTTGTTTGATAATGCGGTGGTTATTTTATTTGTTATTTAGTTCTTAATCTAAATTATTTGTAATAATGGTTACTGGGCATCCTACGCCCTACGCCCTGTGACCAGGTGGAGCGACGACATTCGTAAAGCGGTCTGCTGTGACTGGGAGAGGAGAGCCAAAGATCGGGCTCAGTGGTGTGTCTTGAGAGAGGCCTATGTCCAGCGGTGGACTTACACCGGCTTATTATGATGATTTGTAATAATTATTTGCATTTGTATGTGCGTTAAATCGATATCAACCCTTTATATGTCCCCACTGTTGGGGCACGGGTCGTTTCCTTTATCGCAGGAATGTTAGGCCACACTCCACCACGGGGGCCTAGTCCGGGTCGGTGGGGGATTGTAAAACAGTGGCAGGCCGTACTGTCAGAAGTTATCAAGCCGTCCATAAGGCCTCTGACATGGCTTAACGACTGCCATTATATGCCAGCCGGCACCAACGGCTTAACGTGCCTTGCAAAGCACGGAAGCGCTCGGAAAAATGCCACTAGCGGTAGTCACGGGATGCTCACCCATACCTGACCGCGCTTGTTGTTGCTTAACCAAGTGATTGATTCCAATCACTCGGTTCGCCTAGGCCACGAGCGCTTCATATGTGAAAGAAAAGTTAGAAGGTCGTATGAAAGTCATACACTTCTTCACAGAAATAAAAGAAATGAAAGAAAAAAATAAAAGTCATTTCTGGGTTGATAGCCCTAGCTGTCAAAGCTCAACGTTAGAACGCATCTATCACGGTCGTATTACTCAGACTTGTTTTTTGTATTGACAAGATATCTACTTACACAAGATTCTATAGATGGCGTTATTAGGAAAAAGTCTAATTGAAATTTAAGCAGTCGCCATCAATCTACCTTAGACCGTGGGTTGTCGGCGTTCCACGCTGCATTTACCAGTTCGTAGTCTTTACCCCATCGACTATCGGGTCTCCGGCAGCTGTGACCAGCCCATAGCCATTAATTTTAGCATTCTACTGTCATTATTATTACTTTTATCCTTTTCCACGTGCGTGTTATATCAGAGAAGTATCACTCACCACTTTGTATCGGTCGGCGACCCAGCCCGCTTGCACCTCTTCCCTTTTCTTGTCCGAAAGTCCGGCGTGGTAAGCGGCGCTCTGGGCAGAACACATGGCTTTACAAAACGCTATTGGGTTTTTATTTATAGGTGTTAAGGGGCTAGAAACCAATACGCTATTGTGCCCTTTTAATAGGTCTTAAGCTTCATTAGGGTCGACTAGCGCCAGGGAAAAAAAAAACATTACATAACGTTGTTTCAGAGTGGCTTAGAAAATGTCTTTATCACTGAATTGTGATATTCACGTCCAAGAACCCAGGATTAACAAGAACCTGGGACTAAATAGCATCCGTTCCTAGCAGAAATGATAGCTAGAACAAAATTACATATGCCTCTAGAATCTTTTTAAAAGATTTTTTTTCAATAGATCAGTAATCGAAAACCGGTTCCTAAACCCATAGGTTACTAAACCAGTGGCATGGTGATCAATGTCGCTGATTGGCTAATCCTTTCATCACGATGGCTTCCCAGCGACACGCTAAGAAGAAGAACAATGGCATGGTGGAGGACCGTTTAGGTCAGCATAATGACAAGAATTCACAGTGGAGAAGTAATGACGGACATACAATGAAAACTATTTACCTGGATTCCCTGTTTGCGTAAATCTGTGGCGAGGGTCTCACATTCACGACGGGAGAGGCAGTAAACTATTCCGGAGTCACTGGAATTACATTTAGCATTTGATTGTGTACAAAAATAAGTGATTACACTATTTTTATTTTTAATGCACTAACCTGTGCTAAGGAACAAATTTAAAAACTAAAATAAGTGAAACAAAAAAAAACATCTCATGACTTCTTCAGCACAATAAACTAGGAATCCCTTTTCCATCTGGAATTAAGGATATTGAATTTTATTAGACTAGATTTTTTAATAAATTTTATTAAATGTACGAGCATTATCGAAATATTTGTACTTCACTGGTTATTTAGCTAACGAGGTCATCGACAAGCTAGAACTACAAAAAATCGCCTTTAAAATAATAAAACATAGTTCGTTAATTTAAACACTAGATGGCGCTGATTGTATTTTATTATCCCAGTATGGTCATGTTCATAGCGCCGTGTCTTCACGGCGCTATGAACTCGTCTTGCAAATTGAATGAAATAAAATAGTATATTTCATTACAACTGCGGAAAGGCTGTCATTGCAAAGAGTTCCGACAAATGTCTACCCGAGCCGAGGCGCAGCCGAAGGCGAGGGTTGACAGTCGGAACAAGTTGCAATGACGGTTCCGCACGTGGACTGAACGACTATTTTTCATACAGTTGCGAAATAAATAAGCAATTTAATAAAGAAAAATTATTTGGAAAATGGCGCCAACCGTAAAAAATATAAGCAGAGATTTTTTTTCTTCACCCATTCTAGTAGGCAATGCCCATACAGCCAAGTCTTCAGTAGATTTATTTTTATTGATATTGAAATGAAAATGAACTTGAATGAGATGAAATGAAATGAAACCTAACTTAACTCATACAATCAAATCATTAAATCTGATATTGAAACAAATTAGTAGCTCATAAAAACTTCTATGATTTTTTTTTAGTAAAATCTTCATGATTGGTTTTTCTTTTTATTAGACATTATTTTGACAGTTGGGAAAGAAAACGCACGAGTGCGGGAAAGGTAAAAAAAAAGCACGAGTGTGTAATAGCCCACATCCTGCACGCTATACGTCTCTGTAATACGCCACTTTTTGAGCAACGGTATTAAAAAGATTTTATTCAAAGTAGCGCAGAAACTGCGGCTTAATAAACGTTACAAGATGCACGAGGTGTCCATTGCAAAAGCTAGATTATTTTGGAGAAAAAATGGCAAAAAAATCCCCAAACCCAGTCTTTGCGAAATTCTTAATTAACAGCGATTACATAATTGTTATAAAACATAGAACACATGCATTTTTGAACACATGAAGAGTGTGATTATGTTATTACATTTGTTTAAAAAACCTATTTAGAGGCTAAAAATTTCACCCATGCCGGGATTCGAACCCGCAACCTCTGGCTATCCGTACCAGCGCTCTACCAATTGAGCCAATGGGCGACTCACGGCATCAGTGAAATCATCCTTAGCACGGGTTAGTGCATTAAAAATAAAAATAGTGTATTACATTTGTTGTTCAAAGGGCCGGTAAGGCACGTCCCACGTGGACATACCTCGACTAAATAAAGAAAAGGGCAATATAAAAACTACCGACGTGCGTGCATGCAGCAACTAATAAACGTTAATGAAGCGAAGGTGATCTGTCAGGATTGTGGTTGATGAATCGAAGGTGTTCTCTCAGAATTGTGGTAAGTAGCAGTCCCTGGTCTCTGCCTACCCCTCTGGGATACAACCGTGAGGTTATGTTATTTTTCAAAATGATATAGAAAAAAAAATATGCAAACTGAGAACTTCTGTTTTTAAAGTCTTTTGAAATACTCACTCAGAGAACTTCTGCTTGATGACGTTGGCAATCTCCTGGTTGATGGTCTTGGGTTTTTTCTCTAGTATGCGGTAGGCTAGGTTTGGTCGGTTGAACGAGCACAGGAACCATTTGCATCGCTCCACCTGTTGCGGGCGTGTAAGGAATGAGGACGTGTGTCAAAAGTATAGATGAAACTTCTAGAAGATGCTCACAGTGTTTTTGTCCTTATGTCATATTCAGTAAAGTGCCATCTTTTATGTGTTATTCCGTGTTGGCGTCGCTTGTACAGGATGCTTGTGCAGGATGTTTTTACCGCATATATTCAGATCTGATGCAGGATGTCGCCCGCCCGTACCTTGAACTGGTGTAGTGTAGGATGTCAGCCGCTCGTACCTTGATCTAGCAGGATGTCGCAATCTCGTACCATGATCTAGCAGGATGTTACCGGCTCGTACCTGGAACTGGTGTGGAACGTCAACCGCATGTACCTTGATCTAGCAGGACGTTGCCCGCTCGCACCTGGAACTGGTGTGGAATGTCACCCGCACGTACTTTGATCTAGCAGGATGTCGGCCGCCCGTACCTTGAGCTGGTGCAGGATGTCCAGCCGCACGCGCGGCGTGGCGGTGGCGGTGAGCGCCATGATGCCGGCGCGGGGGAAGCGCTCGCGCAGGATGTACAGCCGCTTGTAGTCTGGCCGGAAGTCGTGGCCCCATTGCGACACGCAGTGCGCCTCGTCTATCACGAACCTGTAGGGGGAAAGAACTTACGTATCAATATTTTTATTGCCTTAAAATAGGGTTTAACACAAGTAATTGTAACAGAGTAAAACACATACAGTAGGTCACTGATACAGTAGGACCGGAATATGACACTGCCTGAAGACGAACGATCCGGCTGTTGTATTTCGGACATCGTAATTTACACTAACTTCTGCCACATTGTAGTTGACACGGGTTCGCCACAATTACATTATTTTAATCTCGGTTTCACTAGATAACCAAGGTTAAAAATTTAAATTTTGTTAAGAAATAATAAATAGTATCGAATAATATAAATAAAACTAGGCCAATCATACAGCGTGCAAAGGCAAGTACTACATAACGCTAGATGACTGAAGTGACCGCTCAGAAGCTGTTTTTAGTCCTGTTTTTAGAGATTTTAAAACAAACCAGGCTAGTCCAGCACCAACATCATCTTTTCAGTTTAGTCAGCGTCATCCGGTACTTATAAAAGTCCGCCATTTCAGCAGGAAACCCGCAATTTTTCTGTTTTTGTTATAATCGCAGTGTGTTGCTCACCTAGCTAGCTTGTCTCTAGCGTAGAGAGAGTCGAGCATGGCCTGGAACTTGGGCGAGTTGCTGATCTTCTCCGGAGTGACATAGAGGAGCTTCAGTAATGGCTCCTTGGTCGACAGCTTCAGGTAAATCTCGTCGCAAGCCGCCAACGATACATCGCCAGATAGGTGTGCCGCCGGGATCTAAGAGGTGTGACATGTCAGGTCAGTTATGGGTCCTTTATTAATCACAGGATGTTCTTTAGTAATCATTCAAATCCTCTCTCCCTATTGGATGGATAGATAGTGAGTGAATTGCTAGGCTTAGCATTACAATTAATCTCTGCGCGATTTTTTTCCGAAAAAATCTGTGAGTTACGGAAAATGTATGCACCTTTGCGCGCACTTACGGAAAAAAATCACGCGATAATAAGGCCCCAAACAAAACTGTAAAACGTATTTCACGACCTATGTAAAACAATTAACTAATGCTTTGGAATTTAAAGTTATTAATGGCAATCATGGAATCTTATCATACGTATATGTATATCTGATGTATATAGATTTAAGAGGACTTGAGAAAAGATGGTTAGAGTGGAGTTTTTTCCTCGCTGCCTTTTTCTCCACTACACTACGGCCCGAAGGCAGCGGCTTTCACTTTTATGTTACATTATACTTTGACATTCAGCAAATAGAATGTAAATTCTTTACGTTGAAATAAATTGAAATCGATTTAAAATCCGTCAGAAAAAAATCGCGGCGATATTATTTGCAATGCGTTGTAAGCCTTGGACTAAAAAGTTTCTTCTGAATGATAGATACTGCGGGGAACTTTGGCAAACTGCCGATAAAAAAAACGCAATTTTTTTTTATATTACATATATCTTTTTATCAGCCATAACCCAAGAGTTCCAACAATGTAAATAAGGAAATCTGATTTCATATTTCTGAATTTTACGTAATTCAGTGATATAAACTTGCAAAAGGGCGTCTATTAGAGAAGAGCATGACATTGGACCTTAATATTGAATTATTGATTATTATATTGGTCACATTTTAACTCACATCCAACGACAGTAGCTTGTTGACCTGATCCAATATGAGAGACTTCAGGGGCGATATTACGATCGTCACTCCAGGCGTAAGTATGGCCGGCAGCTGGTAGCAGAGCGATTTACCTGAACAATGGTACACACAATCAGGTAAGAGAAAGTCACGTTTTTCAAACAGCGAAATGTACGTTATTCTCATTCATTAATCTACAATTGTCCAGATCATCAAGGATTACGGCACGTATGGGTGGGTACCCATCTTTTTGGACTATGTAAGGGGTCATGTTGCTGCTTCTTATTTGCCAACAAACTCGACTGATGTAGTGTAAATGCACATTTTAAACAGACTTCCAAAATTGAAGAGTTTCTCAATTCGTCGTAATCAGTTTTTTAATATTTTTAATGTGTTCAGCTTGTTTTTTTTTTCAGCAACTAGCTGTGAAATATTAAGTTAGGAAAGGAAGAAAGGAAAATAAGTAAATTTTATGTACAAACCTCCTCCAGTAGGCATGAGCACAAAGCAGTCATGGCCCAGTAACGTCGCATTGATGACTTGAAGTTGATTAGGCCGGAACGATTTGAGCCCAAATTTCTCGTTGAACATCTCCATAGTAAGTGCAGAGTGGGGGTAGTCCAGGCCATCGAACTCGCCTGGGTGAAAAATATGTTTTTAACAGGTTTTCACCCAACAGAGCCCAAAAGGTGGGTAACGTCTTTGGCTCGTACGCATGGGAGTATGTCCGATTCTATGTTCAGTTATAACTCCTTAACCACTTGTCAGATTGAAATATTATTTTAACAAATAAGATCTCAATTGATTTGTCGTTTTTGCGTGAGTGTCATAGGCTACTTGAAATCAGCATAAATCCAAATAAAAAAAAAATCTAGTGAAGAAGCAAAAATAAAAACTGAATTTAATAAAAACAATCAACTATCCGATTGCAGAGCATTAACTACTAAGCAGGTGGTACTAACCTAGGTAAACCGCAATGAGTCAGGATTGGTCCCTCCGCTTAGCAGTTAATGCTCAGCAATCAGGTTGTTGGTATAGACAAAAGAAAAGGCAGAAAAGAAAAGGCATGAAGAAAAAAAAGGGACAAAAGAAAATATTTTGTTTAGTTTTTTAATCATCATGACTCCAAAACATTTCACATAGTAAGAAGAAAAAATGTTTGAGGCACGCGTTCTAATCTCGCTTCGGTCTGCAATATTTTGTTATATGTGTAATGACAGACTCAACAAGGATAAATGCGTAAAAAGTCTTACCAGTGATGCCGTCATTCCTGGTACCAACGGCGAAGTCGCCCATCCCCTCGTATTTACTGCTCTTCTTTTCTTGCACCACGGATACCTCCATCAAATTCACCACTTCCGGTTCATTACTATCACTTTTCTTACTCGTTTCCGGTTCTTGGACACTGGTTTCCTCAATAGGAATGTCAAAATCGTCGTCTATGTCTAAGAAATCTTCTTCCCTGTATTGCTGCCATCCGTCGTCGTCTACTGGTATCTCCTTGCCGTTAACCATTTGAGTGTTTGGCAAAGACTCGTTTAGGGAATCTGTGATGTTAACTATCGAATTGTTGTCGTCAACAATTTGATTGTAGTCATCATCGTCGAACAAAACACTGTCAATATTTTCGCAATGGGTCTCGTCATCATCTCGGTTTTCAGCACTAAACGTATCGTTTGCGTTCTCTTTAACTATGGGCGATACTAAAGTACACGGTTTGTTGAAACTCAACTCTGGAGGTTGAAAATTTACAGAGCTATGGCATACAGGTTGATAAGTGTGTTTTTCTTCGACTGGTAGCGGTTTCAACTTCTCCGTAGCGATGTTTAATCTGGATAAAGTTTTTGATGGGACATCTCCTATAGGAGTGTTTTTGTCGCTGAGCCCGCCCAAAGACGGCTTTTTCAGGACGAATTTGCCTTTTCTTTTGTTTTGGTTCGAAGTGTCCATATCAGTTTCGGATCGGTTACTGTTGTCTATTAGCTTCGATGTGTCTGACACTGGTGATAAGACATCCAGTGATATAGATCGCTTAGATTGTAAACTGGGGAAGGATTTCTTTATAGGGTCTTGAATACTTTGGTGATTTGGTGTGGAGGTTTCGGGATTTGAGACTTCATTGAACTTCATGTCATTTAATATCGATTCGGAACCTCTACAATTGCTTTCGTTGCTTTGCGAGGGACTACTACTTTCAAAAGACTTCTTACTTGAGATTATTACATTTAAATCGGCGATATTTTTGTTTGACTTATCTGGTAAAGGTTTTTCTACAATCCTTTTCAGTCTCTGCTCTAAGTCTTTAAGTCTGCTGTACGTTTTTATGTCGAATCCCGGAAGTCTCTCTTTGACATCATCAGGTATGCTGTCGAAGGCGTAACTGAGTTTCTCTAACAGTACAATATACATTGTTTTACATTCTTCTTTGTTGTCCTGATGGAACAGAATAGATATAAATATCTAAATAGGTTTTTCAAATTGTCCTTAGCACGGGTTAGTGCATTAAAAATAAAAATAGTATGATCATGTGGGTACAGCGATATCATTCCGATGTAAAAACCTAACTGCAAAGTAGGTAGTCGGGGCTGTAAGTGATGCAATCTACTTCAGCCAGATGTCGCTGGCTGTACGTAATACAGAAAATAGTGTAAAGAGGTTCGAAATTTCACTGATGCCGGCGAGTCACCCATTAGCTCAATTGGATAGAGCGCTGGCACGGATAGCCAGAGGTCGCGGGTTCGAATCCCGGCATGGGAGGAATTTTCAGCCTCTAAATAGGTTTTTCAAATTGTCCTTAGCACGGGTTAGTGCATTAAAAATAAAAATAGTATAACAGAGAATAATGTAATGAAATTCCTATTTATTTTGGCAGAGGGCACCCTAGTTTGCAACCAGGCTTGTGATGGGTAGATGTTAGTTATTTAGTTTGTTTTCCGCACATAGCCTTATAGTTGGGCCATTGTACATAGCAAGCGCTGTGGTGTTTCAACACTTGGGTTTCCTCACGATGTTTTCATTCACAGTTAACGAGTGGTATTTCTACTATAATTTCACAAATTAATGTACGTAACTTACAAAACAAAGTCATTGGTACGTGCCGGGATACGAATCAACGACCTTCCGATTGAGAAGCCGGTGTTCTACAGCTCCGCTGACATCGCTCATGTGTGTGCTTACGACCACACCATAAAAGTGAAAACATGTACAAGTTTTAAAGTTTTTCTCAGACGTTAGTTTTTCAAAGTATTACGGTTTACCTAATTTTATTCGCGCTTTTCCTGCTCTACTGCAGTTTCCAGTCAATCAATGTCTTACGTCATATTCTTCATTTATATAACACATTTGGCAATCAAAAGATCTAGTATGTAATAATGTATCTTTTAGATTATTACATAGTAGATCTAGGCTATTCCTTGAAAAAATACAAATTTTTGGAAAAATTAGAAAAATATCTAACCAAATGGCCTTTACACATGTCGTCTCCTATGAATAGCATGCTAAATGTTTTCTGTGCCTTAAAGTATAATATATAATTCATTATCTTACCATATTAGTAGACCTCAAGGCCGGATGATTGTCGACATTGGTCAAGAACTGGGATATACTTTCATCCAACTTGACATTTCTTATAGATTTTCTGCCTTTTCTATCTGTCCTCGGACTTCCTTTATCAGGTGTCCTGGCCTTTTTGTCATAGATAGAAAGAGACTTCTCTGGTGGACTTGGGGTTGCACTGACTCTGAGTGACTTGTTTTGAGATTTCTCTGGAGTCCGAGATTTATTGAGGATTTTAATTTCGAAATCCTGAAAATATGTTAATCAAGTGGTTGGTTTGCACTACACTCAGATTACAAAGTCAATCCGAAATATAAGCAGGTAAGAACTTGATTTTTAATGGTATTGTATCTTATTATCCTAATAACTATTAGCTGCTGCCTTTTTCTCCATTACAATACGGCCCGAAGGCAGCGGCTTACATTTTACATTGTACATTGAATTCAGCAAACAGAATGTAAATTCTTTACGCTGAAATAAATAGATTTGATTGATTGATTTGATTGATATTGTAATGTAATGTCATTGTAGCTTTCTGCGTTTATGTTTCTTGTGTGCTATAAAAAATACTTATTTGATCTTGAGATATCGCCCTGCAGTTGACAGGAATTAACTGTGATCAGTAACATCTATTGACTATATAATTACCACATCCATTGCCTCTTGCTCATACATATTATACTGGCTCTTGTCATCCTCTTTTGGGAATAAAGCTTTCTTGCTACTCCTATCTGAATAGATGCTCAACTTTTGCTCCTGAAAAATAATAACAAACATTGGCTGGCTGTTTAGGATTAGAACAAACAGAGTCATGTTAGTTATACATATATTTAGTGCATAAATCGATTGCAAAGATTTTATAAGCGTATTCTGTGACTTACTGTCACATCACTAAAGGAATATCTACTCCAAATTTTAAATTTCTAGTCTCACTGGTTTGATCTGTGCATTGCATGTTGCATAGCTATTTTATATTAATTATGGATACCTATTGCTAAAGGCTAAAAGCCAATTTTGTCTAAACAACATAGGTTCATCTGTGTTTGACCTTAAAATGGGAAATATATTTAAATGAAGTAGGTTTGCCCAGTGCTTAAATAAACCTTAGAATACTCGAAGAATGTTTCCTATATCATTAAGAAAAACACTCCTATATTTAATAAATTACCTGGATCGACTCAACTTGTGAAATTGTAGGTTTGAATGGCGGTGTGACTGGAAAACAATAAGAAAGTTAAAAATTTATACTTTAATAAGAAACTGGTCAGGAATAAACTTATTATTTCATTGTGAAATGACATCGGAAAGTAATAAAACATTTTAATTATAGAAGAATAAATATTAGATTTGATACAAGATGTGACAAATTGTAAATAATATAATTTATAACCAAGGAAATTATCTTACAAGGTTTGGCTCCTGTCTTAGACTTGAAAACAAATCTTGATTTCTTCTCGGATAATGCTTCTTTGCTGGGAATTCTGAAAATTATTTCTTATTTGGTTACTTATCCTTTTGGAGTACATACCAATTTAGATTAAACTTTTTTTATTTTGTGCTTGAGCATTGAGGTCTTGATAACAATGATTGATTAGATTAACAGGACAAAATTATTATTGACTACCTACAAAGTCAAAATACTGGTAACTGAGGAAAGTTCGGGGACTATCTGAAACTCGGGATGAGCACAAAAATGTATATTACTCACAAATCACTTCCTAGCGAGCTTTTTCTTGTAACAAAACTTGTTAAGCTAGATTGTATATTTGGAGCACTATTTTTCTTAGAAGCCATTATTGTAGGCTAGGCAGGAAGATTACTAATTAATGTTTCTGGAAAATTCAGATGTCATAGTTTTCAGTTTTTCACCCAGTAAATAGAAGCAAAACCACACAAAACCAAAACTAAAATGTATTTTTTTTTTTTTTTTTGTTTTAGTTAATGGCAACTCAAATCGGTTGTTTTCTTTTCCGAAAGATGAAACTTAACCACAGACTAACTATCAAAATAGAGTTATAGTGGTTTGCAAAGAGTATATAGAGTCTGACAAGCGAGTCGTGGGACGCGATTTATTTCGAATGTTTCATATGGCCACACTGTTGATTGTCAAACTAAATGTAATTATAACCTCTTATTGTTGTTGATGTGGTGTGATTATTATAAGTTTTTGGTGCGAAAAAATGTCGAAACCCATTAAAAGCAGTGCCCGGAGCTTGCTGTACACAATGATAAGCAAGTATGAACAGAGAAAGTATGATATAAAACAGCGCTTCGAGGAAAAACAAAGAATTTTTGACGAAATTATTTCAGCTGCAAGTACAGCCCAAACATTTTGATACTCGCCCTAGATTTAAACGACACAAAAAACTTTTGTTTGTTTTCAACATAATTTTACCTTTGTTATAGTATGCACATACGAGTAATTATGTTTCAAAACAAACATTAATTATTTCTTGTTTTAAGGTCTATCGGATGACGAAGATTTTAAACGACACATCGAAAACTTAGTCAAAGTACTCAAAGATGCTGAGAAAAAAGATCTCATTACCTCTGAATCCAGTTATTTGGCCCATTTATCTAAACTGACAGGTTGTATTTCATTATATTTCTACTACGAGTATTGTAACTGTCAATAATTTGCCATCTAACCCAATTATTGTTATTATTGCAGAAGTTAGTGTCAACACAATGAGAAGGATAAAAAAGGAAGGTTCCTTAAACCAAGGTGTGTGCAACACGCCAGGAAAAAAACGCCCTCGCCAGCCCACTGTTTCAAACTTAGATGATTTAGACATATCGGCAATTCGAAATAAAATAAATGAATTTTACTGCGTTAAGAAACAAGTTCCAACAATCAAAACTTTGTTAGCAGAACTGCGAGAATCCATTAGATTCACTGGATCTCGAGAAACATTGAGGCAAATATTGTTAAAAAATGGTTTTGAGTTTAAAACCAATAAAAATGAAAGGTTCAATTCTAATTGAAAAGTTTGAAATATCTGCTATGAGACACAGTTATCTTAGAGCTATTCATAAGAAGCGGCACGAAGGAAAGACAATATTTCACCTGGACGAAACATATGTTCACCAAAATTACAAGCCAAAAAAGTCATGGCAAGGACCGAGTACGAGTGGAGTAATTGAAAAAAATTCTGAAGGTTTCAGTAAAATTAATTTGGGCTTTTTTGGAATGTCTTAAGTATGTTTATTTTAATTATTATGTTTCTTGTTTTTACAGGTAAACGATACATCAAAGTCCATGCTGGCTCTGAGAAGGGTTTTGTACCCAATGCATTATTGGTTTTCAGCACAAAATCTAAAATGGCTGATTATCATGATGATATGAACCGCAATAACTTCATGAAATGGATGGAAGAAAAATTGATACCCAATTTAACTGAACCTACTGTTATTGTAATGGATAATGCGAGTTATCATACAAAAAAATACAAAATGTTTATTTTAACCACAAAAACACAGCAATATCTTTATGTTACATTGAGTATACAAGCAGAACATTAAAAAGGTGTTACGGTTTTTATGGCAGAGTTAACATAATAGTTCATATAACTCAAATTAACAAGCCGCCCACGATGAGCAGATTAAAGGCTGATATTCAGAAGTAGCTCATCGAAAATGGCATTCCCTTAGACGGAATTTTTACAAAAGCTGAGCTTTAAAAACCTAAAAATTTCACCCATGCCTGGGTGAAATGTTTAGCCTCTAAATAGGTTTTTAAATTTGTTCCTTAGCACGGGTTAGTGTATAAAAAAAGCTGAGCTTTTGTGTCACGTCAAAGAAAACAAACCCACTCCTCTGTACGAAGCTGAAGAACTGCTAAAACAGCATGGACATGAAGTCATCAAATTGCCACCATATCATTGTAATCTCAATGCTATTGAATTGATTTGGAGCTTGGCAAAAAGGAAAGTGGCAATTATGAATTTAGACGTACCAGCTGCCGAATTGGAAAATTTAATAAGGAAATGTTTTGCCAGTGTGACTGCTAATGACTGAAAAACATGCACTGATGATGTGATTAATGTTGAAAATACATACAAGGTAAAAGATAGAATAACAGAAGAGGAACTTGAACCATTCCTCATCAATATACGTGACGATGAAAGTGACAGCGATGAATCATTTGAAGGCATCGAATTTCTAGAATCAGATTTATATTATGGCTCAGACTGAATATAATGTTTTGAAGTTTATGTTGCCTTTATTATCCCTCTTTTCGGTGGAGTGGAAATGTTGGTGTTGATTTTGATGTAGTTAATGTTTCCGATTTGCTTATATTTATTTTGAGAAGTTCTTCGGAGACTCCAAACTTATTAGACCAATAATCAAGTTAAGCAAAAGTATCAAGATTGTTTTTCAGACTATATGCAGGGTTAACACCTAAAAGATTTTTAAATTTGCCGCCAGAGGCTTGTGCCACGACTCGCTTGTCAGACTCTAGGTAACCATTACATAGGTTTTGTGGTTTGTTTAATAATTGTTCTGTGAGATAAAGGCTGAGGGAGGTGTCTATCTGAGGTGTGCGCCAGGCCAAGTTCTTAGTCAACCCGATAACACAATCGCGACTGGACTGGGTGATTGGACTGATTGGGTCGTAATTTGACAGCGGCAAAAAACTAAAAAAAAATTGTTTTGGTACTATTAGTTGTCTTTAAGCTACTATTACGAGACATTCTAAAGGCTTTCCTTATGTTGAATTGTGTGACTGAGACGCGCTACATATAGAGCGTCTCAGTCACACAATTAAAATATTTAAGTGATTTTATTAAAATGGGTTCTTTTGGTAAATGTGATCTAAGGGATAATTTGCTGCAAATCCTTTAAAACTTGCAAAGTTTGGTCTATTTTTAAAGTCGCTTTTCCGTGTTTACAAGAATTAAAAACATTGCAACATCTGTGACGGCAGTACTTTGCAAGGAAAACTAAAGTATTAGGTAGGTATTATGTTTTTATTTTTGGTTCGCACAAAGTTGGCAAATTTTACGATTAACGTAGTGTTACGTTGCGTTTCAAAATATTTTCCAATCATTAGTAGTTATAATTACATACTCTTTGCTATTCATATCATGATCTTTCTTTGGTCTGTGAGTGCTGTCAAAAGCTGTCAAAAACGAGTGTGATGTGAAAGTGTAATTTTTTTCAGTTTTCAGCAGCCGCTCGAAAGAAAGTTCATGAGAATTGGGGAAATATGTCGCTAAGAAAAGCCTTTTTAGTAACAAAAACGATATGCTACAAAACCACTACGCTGAAGACACCAAATTTTTCAAGACCTAAGGAAAGGCTGTTCACAACAAGCTCCTCAAGATTATTTGCCGCAGAAAATAAAGGTTAGTTTCAGTATTTTGTTTGTTAGCCCCTAAGATGAATCAATAGAAATTTCGTTTCAAGCCCACCCACTTTGTTGTCTTCATGAGGGATTATTTTATGGAATCTTGTCGCAGAAAGGAATAAACAAGAACTTACACTCAGTAGCTAACCTTAAATTCACAAAACTAATCACTCTGGATTCTAGAGAAGTAGTACTCCTTTTTATTTATTTTTTCTTCTTGCCCGTAACTGGCCTTGATAAGAGATGGCCTGCTACTCTGAATCCTTATGCATGAATGCACCAACCCAACTACCTGAGGTGGCAACTAGACCATTTGAGGTGTGCACAGCCGCTCTTCCCTTACTAACTGCGCCAATCAGTAAACCTTTAAATGTCTCAGTCATTAACTCTTCTTCTTCAGGCTATATTAGTCCACAGCTGGATATAGCCCTCCCCTAATGAGCGCCATAGCGCTAGGTGGTGCCATCATTGGGTTATAATGCTCTTAATCCCCATACTGGGATCAATAAAATTCTTCGAATCGTTCGCCTTTAACTAAAATTAATCAAATCAAATTCTTTTGTTTATTGTTGGGCTGTGACAGAAACTGTGACTTGACAAATGTTACAAGTAAATTTCAAGCAAGATGTAGATAGACTCACATTTGAAGTCCAACATGGTCCTTTCTATTATTAATAGGCCTTTCTATCTCTCCCATAGAAGTGTCTAGTGGCAATTCCTAGCTATGCTAGAGGTGCTACCCTCTCAGTCTCTTAGTAGTGCAAAGTACTTATTTCTTAGATGTAGGCTGATTTCTTAGTAGACCTTAACTACAACATTCTGTCTATTCTGATTCAACCCATGGCAGATGCTAACAAGCCAGCTCAGCCCACCCCTGCTGGTCCAGAGAAGGTGGACATTCTCGGGCGGCTGTTCACACAGGGCTCTGCACAGAGCGAGGAGGAGCGCATAAAGAAGGAGCAGGAGCAGTTTGAGAAACAAAACAAAGAGAAATCTGAGGAGAATGAGAAGAGCTGGCGGCGAATGAAGATTGGGTAAGAGTTTTGAAACTGACTAAACTTACGCACATTGAAAGATGTACACACATCAGGATGCAAATCAATAATGTACTAATTAGGAAAGATTAACTTCAAAAATCATACAGCATTTGCAAGACCTTATTTATAAGGTCAGTAAAGATTATTAATTTTATTAATTTATGATGTTACAATCATAAATTAATAATATGAGTGATTTCTTGTACTCTTGTGAATAGTGATAGACTTCCAACAGAGCTTCTTTTATGTTTGCACAGATCTCTGGCACAGGATTCTTTGTATACAATGAAGTGTCTACCCATCAATTTCATAAAATCCAATGCTATCTTTTTAGTTTTATTTGTTTTGATAGTGTGAATGATGTTTCAGTTTTAGACTTTTTGGCTTTATAAATTAATTAAAGCAGTCCAAATGGGAATATTTAGCCCAGGCTCTCAAAATTAACAATTTTCTCAAAAATTCATTAATAATAAGTATTCAAGGACATATTACACAGATCTCGTTAGCCCTATACTAAGTGCAACTAAATGACTTGTGTTATAGATGCTAACTCGACGATAGATTTAATACAATAAATACATCTAAGATAACATCTAAGACCCGAGGCCAACCAGAAAAGTTCGTTTCCTAGTTTGACTCGGCCGGGGATCGAACCCGTGACAGATGAACCCGTTTTACAGTCAGCGTGCCAAACCGTTGCGCCTTCGAGGCCGTAAATATTTAATAGTAGCTCTGAGCCAGTCTGGGTAGGGATTGTCTTCTCAGCGAGACTGGGGGATGTTAATGTTGTCTTTAATTTACAACCACTATACAATGGCATATTTTGCACTTTATGCTCTTAAATTGTCAATCATTGTCAATGTTTCATTGTCTTGTCAAAGAAAAGTTTCAATGCGGCTCGTTGTCCTCAGCTTCGCGGCGTTCGGCGGCGCCATGACGGTGATGGGTGGCTGCCTGGTGGTGGAGATGGGCGCCCCTCGGCGGGACGATAACGGGGACCCCATCATGGACGAGTACACCGGGCAACCCATTGTCCTACAGTACCTCAGGCGCACTTGGAAGGAGCTCACCTTCTATGAAAAGGTAGTGCAGGCTTCAGTAACTTGATTAAGTTCGTTAGCCTATTTCACATTCCTTATGTCACTGATGTAGATTCCATTGTTGACAAAGTACACTGGACAACGTATCGCTTCTGCAGTAGCTCCGGTGCACGTAGATCAGGGGTCTCGGTGGTGCCTGAAAACTTCCTGATCCTGTTCCACGTTTGATAAGTTACCTAAGCTTGTTATCGAATTTTTTCGCATCACGCTGATCAAAAATTAATGATGAATGATGGCTAACCATTCTATACAAATCCCAAATTAATTTATTTGTGCCAAAACGGCTATGTTTTTAATAACGCGGCACTCATGAATGACATGGAGCGAGGGCGAAGAAAAGACGTGACGTGTTGTATAGAGTTCGCATCCTTGCCCCATCTTTTCTACGTGGGCTATGTCCCATCGCTTTAATAATTTTTGTAGGTAAGTGAGTTAAAAGGACGCCGCGTCTTTTCCAGCCCGCGTCCCACGTGCTCCCTATGGCCCCACGCCTACGTCTGAATTATTTGACGCAGACAGACGAAAATGAGCTTTAACATTATTCAGTCTAACAGCTATATTACACAATTGCGGTGGTCTAGAAGCTTAAAAATACTATTCCTTGTTTGTGTTGACAACTTCCTCTTTCCCTTAGGTACTCACGTTACGCTCCTCCTCTTTCTCTTAGGCTACAGTAATGTCTCCATGAGATTCTTGGCAATTTTTCCAAGTACTTAGTGGCGCAGCGGTTTAGCACGTTCACTGTAAAACGGAAGGTATCGGGTTCGATCCCCGGCCGGGTAAAACTAGGAAACGAACTTTTCTAGTTTGTCTCGGGTCTTGATGTTATCTATGTATTTATTGTATTAAATCTATCGTCGAGTTATAGCACCTAGAACACAAGTCATTTAGCATAGGTCAAGTACTTAGCATAGGGCTAACGAGATCTGTGTAATAATAAGTCCATGAATATTATTTATTAATTTATTAATTAATTTATTTATTTATTTATTTATTTATTTATTTATTTATTTATTTATTTATTTATTTATTTATTTATTTATTTATTTATTTATTTATTTATTTATTTATTTATTTATTTATTTATTTATTTATTTATTTATTTATTTATTTATTTATTTATTTATTTATTTATTTATTTATTTATTTATTTATTTATTTATTTATTTATTTATTTATTTATTTATTTATTTATTTATTTATTTATTTATTTATTTATTTATTTATTTATTTATTTATTTATTTATTTATTTATTTATTTATTTATTTATTTATTACATTCACTAAGCTCGCGTGTTTATACAAAATGACTAAAGACTCTTGTCTTTCCAGATGATAAAAGAGCCATCCCGCGAGAAGCTGCTACCTGACCCTCTCCCGGCGCCCTACCAGCCCACCTACACACTAGTCCTCGAGTTTACTGATATCCTAGTACACCCCGATTGGTCCTACCAGACTGGCTGGAGGTAAGCAAGAAATTTGTTAAAACACGAAGACCAATGGCCACAGTTGCTTACCAGCCTACTTCTACCTACTCAGTAAAGTCTGTTTCTGTTTGTCAATTCCATGAAATAAAAAAAACAAGCAATGTTAGCATTACAAAATATATCGTTCTACGCGGTAGATATTTTTTGTACTGTAGTAAAGTAGATACGACTAAACCTTATTGGATCAAGGACATGATTATTTAATTACTCATAAAAGAAAAGTATTTAAAAAAAACCAACATAATAGCACGCACAATTTTTCTTGGTAGTAAAATGAGATTATTTGTTTACACATATTGGCACCTCTGTGGTGTGTTATTGGCAGGTATTGATCAGCCACATTTTCGCAATATTTTTTTCCAGTTTGTGCGCTCTAGGCCTTGTGGATCGGATACCCAATGCCGTCATCCGATGTCGAACGGATAGCAACCACAGCGAAGGGTCATTTTGCTGTCCGGAAATTTCGAATTCGTTGTTCCGAAACGAATTTCTGTTCCGTACAGTATGTGGCCGGCCTTATTGACATTGAATCATGTTCCAGATTCAAAAAGCGGCCGGGCGTTGACCAATTCCTTCAGACTGTGGCGGGCGCGGACTATGAAGTTATCATCTTCACGTCAGAAAACGCCTTCATGATCTATCCGGTCATTGACAAGCTTGACCCGGAGAACAAGCTGGTGTCCTACCGCCTATTCCGGGATTCGACGCATTTTATTGATGGCACGCATGTCAAGAACTTAGACGGTCTAAACCGGGATCTCTCTAAGGTACGATTAGAAATTAAACGGTGGTCTACTGTGTGGTAAAATTGTACCTTACTGAATGTATGAAACAAATTTATTTTCTACTTCTGACTATACCAGTCTCTACCCATCGTTGACCTGATGGGAACTCAACCAAGTGTGGCCATTTTTCATTACCTACTGTGGTGGAAAGTGGAAGGAAATGTCACCTCTTTTTTGGGTGCATGACCTTGTATTTTTTATAGCTTATAACTACGCAATGAGGCAATTAGCCAATGGGGAACTTTCGTCGACCTTAGATTGATGCGCTTTTATACCATAGAAGACAAAAAACTCACGAAAAATTTAAAACGTTTTTCGGGTCTTTCAAGATACCAAAAAAATACATCACATAATTCAACTTCACGCCGGTATCCCAGAGTGGTAGGCAGATGCTGACCAAAAGATTAAATTAGGTCTCTAATAATAAAAAACACATTTGATTACGTTGATCCATTGAATTCTATAGTGTTTTCTAAAAAGGGTGTGTATAAAAACAGTATTTTACGAGATTACTCGAATACTGATAAACGGTTCATATATCTTAACCTGTTACTAGCTAGAATCCGATTTGTGTAGTGCGGTTTTATATCACATGGCGAGACTGACTTTTCGACAGCTCAGTTTACGAAAAGTATTAGCTAGTTGTAAAGAAAAAAAATAACCATGTTTACTTATTTTTTTTGACTTGGCCTCACTGACTATATTAAAACATTTTTTTTGTACAAATACCCTATTTTTAAGGACGTACTATAGCAGCCGAGCACATACTGGAAGTAGCGGCCGCAGAGATGCCTGCCGTGGACAATTTAGACTCAGGTCTGCTGGCACCACTTTAAAGTGTCGATTTTTAGCCTCTAAATAGGTTTTTAAAACCACTTTAAAGGTCTTTTAAAACTTGATATAATCTTTTCTCAGGTGATAGTGGTCGACTGGAACCGGCAAGCCATCAAGTTCCACCCGCAGAACTCGCTCATCCTCAAGAAGTGGAAGGGCACTGACGACGACACCTCGTTACTTGACCTCGCCAATCTGCTCCAGAGTGAGTAGTGACCTCTGTTATTTCCGCCAACGAAATGTATAGCGGTTTACTGTTGTTATGCCCCGCTGTCCACAGCCTAACGCCTAGTCGAGTGGAGACCATGAACTGGCAAACGCAGCGTTGGACGCCATCGGCTTGCTGGACCAACAATCTGTGTCTACTGTATTTCTTGTGTAGGGACTTGGCTCCCCTTTTACCCTTACTGCGCAGTTCACCCCACCTTTACGGCGCAGTTCACCCAGTGAGTGTGTCCTTTTGGCACAAGCGGACAATAATTATTATTATTTGTAATTCAGGCAGGCAGTTATAGAACTGGTGAAGCCTGTATCCAGATGTACATTTGTGTTTAACTCCTTGTCTGTTTTGTTTTATTTAGATATTTATCCAGTCGTGTCAATAATCGGGTGAACCTTGTTTGTATGATACAAATCATCCAGTCTATTCAAAAAATACACTGAAAGAGTTATTATGGGTGAGAATTGCCAAGGAATGGAGCGAATAGTTGCGTCGCAGCATGCGGAGGGAACCTTATGTCTGCCTTAACTGCCCTCCCCTGTACTGAACTGCGTCGCCTGCATTTCAGCATGCGCCTTACCTCTATCTTGCTGTCTCGTTGCAGCGATAGCGATGTCTAACGTGAGCGACGTCCGCGAGGTGCTGACGTACTACGCGCAGTTCGACGACCCCATCGCCGCCTTCCGCGACAACCAGCGCCGGCTCATGGAGCAGATGGAGGCGCAGCGCGAGGCGCCCGCGCCGCCCGGCGGCGGCTGGCTGCGTAGCTTCACGCGCCGTTAGTCACCTCATCACCTTGAACGCAGGGCCCTCGAGGGCGAGCCTTTGAAACGCATAGCAGTTCAATTGAAGCCAGGTTTTCACGGTCTTGGTGCGCTCGGTCCGAGTGCGCCATCCGAGTAAACTAATGCTTCTGATTGGCTATTATGGTGTTGTATTTTCTAAGGTTAACACGAGCAGTAGACATAATTAAAACTGTTTTTATACGGATTTATGCTCGTTTATTACGTTTTTACAATTTTCCGACGTTTCGGCACTTTTTCAGGTGCCATCCGGTACCACGGCACCTGAAAAAGTGCCGAAACGTAAAAATGTAATAAACTAGCATAAATCCGTATAAAAACAGTTTTAATTATATTATGGTGTTTTCACGAAAAATCGTCCAATCAGAAGCATTAATTTACTCGGGTGGCGCACTTGGTCCGGGCGTACTAAGACCGTGAAAACCTGGCCTTAGTCTATTTAGTACGGTGGCTTCGTTGACACTTTTGGTAGTCTAGTCACCCAAACGCTTTACAATGGTATATCACGTGCAAATTGAGAGGCCCATGGAGCTCATGGAGCAATTCGCACACGATGGTAGTTTGGTTTTTTTACCAACGACATGCCGGATCGCAATTGCTGCTATAAAATGGCAACTGACTCAGCTGGTGGATAAGCGTTCAGCGCTGATTTTTAGTCAGTGCCAGGTGCTACCCCGTCACAGACTGCAGAGTGGTACAACCTTGGGCGTTGCCATATAAAATAGGATACTTACATGTTATGTAGGTCGTTGATTATATTGTAACCCACAGAGGACGTTCAAAAGAAAGGCTTCGGTGTGTAACTTTGTCAATGGGTACGTTAAGAGAATACAAATCGAGGTTTGGTCGTGCTTACATTACAAATGAGAATAACAGAATAAAAAAGAAATTCTAGCTTCAAAGACCTTTCGTAGGTTCTTTTGTGTCCATTCTTTTGGTAATATTCCCAATTTTAAGCACGATGATTCCCCTATTTATGGCTTTTAAACGTATTGGGTAACTTTCATTGCAATCCGGCGTTTTCGGCGGCGCGGTCGGATGTCGTTTGTAAATAAAAACCAAACTAGGTATGGGAATTGCCCCTTGAGGCACCGCTTTAACTCGGTGCATCGCGATTCGTTCTTCGCCAGAGATACCTATTTAATTTTCGCGAGTTATGTACTATTGGGATGGCATTGTATTGATATTGCTTAATAAACTATCAAATCACGTTAAATGGAAGCGATTAAGCCGTGCTCATATATATAGTGTAGACTTTAGGGCCTGGTTGCCGTGACTCCTTGAGCCATCATGGTAGCACCACTGATCCTACATACGCTATGCACGCGTTGCGACGTGGGAAGGTCAAGATGCTAAATACGAGTCATCTACCTACTACGTACGTGACGCGTATTTGGCATCACAAACTATATTTCACCTTCAGCAATCTTTCCGATTTAAGGTTGCCTGGAAGAAATTGCTATCAGCAATAAGGCCGCCAATTGTACCTCTTCTTTTGTAACTGTTGTCTCTGTAATTATTTTCCGGTGTGTACAATAAAGAATATTCTTATCTTATCTTATATTATCACTTCTCCAGGAGCACTAGTATTTTGTACCTCTGTAAAATATAATGTCTGATTCTGAGAGTGAGCTTGAGAACGATTTATTGAGTTAGCAATTTTTAAATGACTGAGCAAATAGAACGTAGCATGATGTAATCAGCGTATGTAGGATCGGACCACAGGCGGTGGTCAGAGCTTGCGACAACCAGCGCCGGCTCATGGGACATTATGTCTCATCAGCCTGTTAGCTTTTAGAATATACCTCGGGCTCTAGAGTCGGCTTCAATTTTCGCCGAAAGCACACGTGTGTAACACTCCTTCCTGCTCTGTATAAAACCTTTCTTCACTATTTTGTAAAGTAAAAGTGTCATATTAGTTCCGCTATTTCTATTACACGAATATATCCAGAGTATGTTCTAAAAGCTAACAGACTGTCGAACCGCAAAATAATACGATCGTGTCTAAAACACCCTTATGGCCGCTCTAAGTATATCCTGGCAGATTTTACAGAGGATGTTGGATCCAAACTGCATTCCCTAAATGTACATACTAATATATAATTACATATCTCATTTCCTTTATAAAAAAACTTACCATTTATTGTGGACTATTTGTACGTCTACTGACATTTTTTAGTTGGATAACCCCCTATCCTAGAGGGCATCGAACATTGACAAATTACATGAAATGTAAACGCTTTCAGGTGTCGACAAAGACAAGACGAAACCCTGAACTGAAAAAATGGATCGCGGTTTGTATCCAACTCATTTATTTTAAATCGTATAGTTGTGAGAATCTTTAGTCAATTGCTATTGGTTGCGCGTATGATTGTTCCTTAAGGTTCTTGGGGGTGCTCACTAGCGCCGCCAATGGAAAAAATCATAACTTGTGTTACAGTACGTTTATAGTACGTTTTATTCTAAAAGTGACCGACATAAATCTTAACAACTGTGACAACTATTTTTAGAACCTACAGTCTAGAACCGAGAATCAACAAACAAGAACTTTCCGCGAAAAACGACCGTTTTTAGAGGAAATCGAAGGTTGTCTGGAATAGATCACTCTTAGCGATAAGACCGCCAATTGTATAAAATTACTTAGATTTAAGAAATCATGGTTGTAATATTTTTCTGATTGAGCAATAAAGTGTTCTCTATCTATCTATCTAAAGTTCTAATCTATTATCTATAGTATAAAAATGAATCGCTGAATGTTGGTAAGCGCAAATCTCGAGAGCAGCCCTGGTTTCCAAAAAAAGAGCAACCGATTTCGTTGATTCTTTTTTTAGAATATTCCTTGAAGTACGAAGATGGTTTTTACAGAGAGAAAAATAAAAAAATTAAAGAATAGACTGTTAGGCGATACGAAGTTCGCTGGGTCAGCTAGTATTAGATAAAAATGTATTATAAAACAAGTTATGATTGTTTTTTTCATGGGTGGCGCCGGTTAGCGCCCCGAAATGAACCTTAAAAATTCTTACGTAGAAGCTTACGGGAGCATTTCAATTCCTCACTTAGGCTATTTTCTACCTGTTTGCTGTGTCTGTAAGTATACAAATTTTACAAAAAACAGGTAGTTCAAAACGAGCACAAATGATAAGCCAAAACTGTACTAAAATCAGATAAATAGTTGGTTTTCGACGGGTAATTTGTTTTACCTTTTATTTTATCCTTACAGTTTTCGGCAGTGGCAAGACGTAATGCGTTGCATGAACTTACTCCTCTATTTAATGGCATGCAATGGAATCTTTTACCTTCGGAGCCCATGTACCTGCAATTATTGACCTCTTTATTTTATTCACAGTCCCAGTTCTTTGTTGTGTTAATTCTATTGTAACTTTAAATAATTAATTTCCTACATTTACGAAGGGCATCGTGCTAACGTTTTATGAATACCTACTAGTCCATCGATGCCATGCAGTTACGGTGTTCTTTTTTCAAAGTTCGTTATCAACCCTTGTATGTCCCCACTGCTGGGGCACGGGTCTCTTCCTGCATCGCAGGAAGGTTAGGCCATTTTTTCAAAGTAATCTTGCCAAACTGTGCCATCTGAAAGCAGCTATTGTCTCACACAAAAGTCGTGTGAGATTGATCAGTGGCCTAATTATGCGCAACAAATCCCGAGCGATAACTCAGGATTTGGTGCGTATAATTTAGGGGCAGACTAAGGGCCGCTTGCGCAGTGCGGTTAAATCTAGATTTAATACTAGATTTGATAGTTTTTTTTTGTACTTAGAATCCGGTTTAAATGGTTTTAAATCAGGATTTACGGGCTTATGCGTGGCTCCTAGTATTCTCGGAAGAAATAACACGAGGCTTTAAAACTTTGTTACGCTGCCTAAAGAACCCTGTATAAAAGATATTGATATTTAAAATTACAATAAAATGGCGATTGTTATGCGTAATGATTTTTATAGTGTAAATGGTTGCGCCTGCGGAAGAATGTTTGGGAGAGAATGTTAACTCAAGTCGTTACTTATAGATAGAAAATAAAAACATGTTAAAAATACACTTGAGGTTTTATTTTAATTAGACTTTATCAACTAATATCACAATCGATAATAAAATCGGATAATTCCATGTTCCATTCCATGGATAAAGCGATGGAACTCGTAAGAATAAAGGACAACTTGGGTTATTCCACTAATTTCTTGTCACTCACTCTACTCAGTTACTTTAAATAAAAAAAATCTTTTCGGGGTTCCACAGATCTCAAAAAAAGCATACTATAAAAGCTTAGTCTCATAAAAATATATCACAGGGTTGTAAATAAATAAAATTGTCTCACTGTTAACGCTGATTTATATGTACCTACTTATGTAGTGACTATAATTACTTTTCGACAGGTATTATGAAAAGTATTTTTGTAGAAAAAATCGTCATCACGATTTGGCCCTTTATTTCAGAAGTGACTTTGGCACTTTTATTCACTGTCAGAGAAATGCAAGTCGATGGCTAAAGAATCCTGAGTCGCTGTCTGTAGCTCCTTGTCCTGGTCAAGCCACGCATCCAGCAGCCCGCTGTCTAACACATCGTTTTCATACACGTCTATCACTTCTTGCTCAGAGTACTTCAGCTCTTCACTTTTAATCAGCTTAGTGCCCCCTATTGTGAAATCTTTGGGGACTTTCTTTAGGTTTCTCCATAGATCAGCTATGTCTATGACTTTGGAAACTTCAAAGATCCGCCCTTCTTGTCTGTTTGCTTTGCCCCATTCGTGCATTCTTTCCAATCCTTTATCTTGAGGCATATCCATATGGTCCGGGTATAAGGTGTGGCAGAAAATGTCGCCCAGAGATGTTTGAGTCAGGATATGGTATTTTTCGTCTTTTTCTACGAGAGCATTGCCTGTTATGGATGTGTACAGTCTTGTTTCAATAGGGTTGTAAATGTCGACGCATAGTTGTCTTTTTCGCGCCATAGTCAAAGTTTCTTCTACAGTGGGAGGTTTGTAAGGCATAGATATGCTGGAAGTCTGCATGCCTTTAGCGAATGTATCGGAATCGTTGGGCACAACGCAGGTGTCTTCATACCATTGACTGCTGAGGCAGACTAGGTCTTTGCCAAACTCGAATTTGCACATAGACATGTATGTGGGCACGCATTTCATGTGGTGCGTCCACCGTTGCAGCATTTTCGGTGAGTGTATGCCTTGGTTACGCAAATCCATCAAAAACATGTGGTGGTTGGTTCCCACATACATAAATGGTACGTCTTCGCACTTTTTGACCACAGAAAAGCTGTTGCAACTTTCGTCTGACATGCTGCCTGGGTCTTTCAATGAGTATATAATATTATTAGTTCTTTTATCATAGATATTTATGGTTTTTGTGCCAATGTGGCCATAGGTGTTCCGGTCAAAGCCCATCACAGTACTCCAGTTGTCTTGTAATGACTCTGTTGCAGGTAATTTCACAGTTCTAGCTTTCATTAATTCTGTGTTTATTATTGACAAGGTGTTGTCTAATGTGGTTACATATAAAATGCTTTGATGATGTGGATCAAAGCATATGCCAGTGTAGGCAATAGTGGTTTCAATTTCCTTCACTTTCTCTATAGTTATGCTTGTGAGTCCAACAGTCATATTCAGTATGATCACTCTGGTTCTCAGTCGCAAGACTATGATTTGCTCCGGGGAGCAAATGGTTTCTAGAATAAAGTTTCCTTCGCCACAATCAAATGTGAATACATGATCATATTTTATTTTTAAGTCTTCAAGGGAGAATTCTGAGAAATCTGTAAGAAAACAAAACAATTAAATAGGAGACTACAAGTCACAAAGAACATCAAATTATTATAAAACATTCATACTTACATAAATTATTGAGCTGACTGTGAAGCAAATAATCCTTTCCATTCAAGAAAATGATATGCATATTCCCATGGCCTGCATAGAACCAGTTGTAGCAGCTATTGAAGTAAGGCTCAGGGTCTTTCTCCAGTTCTATCGCAGCATTTATGAGGTGCTTTGGACAGCAGGCTACTTCTTCATTGAGCTTTTCAAATTTCCTATACATTTTGCTTATTTCTGTAACAAAGGATAGAGTGCTTTAATATGAAAACCTACAAGCACTACACATTTTTATGTTTAATGTATTTTGTCTGGACTGTATTCATTACATAAACTCACACTCTTGCATACAGGAAGGGCTTGCCACAATGGACCTAACATTTATTTGTGCATCCATAAAGGCAGGCACGGGTGCTGTTTATCCTGCTCTTCGCCAATATATCCCTTATTTGGTCGAAGTATGTCCATCTAGGTGTATTCTAACCAACTAAAAAATTAGGTCAACTAGTTAGACCTAAGATTTCCACATTGGCCATTGTGTCAAACAAACACAGACGTACATGAATACCTTAGTTGCACAGATTTATAATGTTTTCTATAGAAGCAAGTGACAAAGCTGTTACAAATATATGTAACTAAGAAAACAAATCATACCTCTGAATCTTGCCAGAATCTACCATGAGGCCGCCAAGTAAATGTAAGTCAATGCAGCAATGCTATTGAGGCTAACTGTGCATCTTTAATGTTTAACTAAGCATGTCTTAAGTACTTACGAATCCCATTAATAAGATTTTTCCTCTTGTCCACCCAATCCACCTTCTTCTTCATTAGACCAGTCACTGGGTCTTCACAGCCAATGTTGCCCAGTGGCGACAGAACCATAGGCAAGCTACATTTATATGTAAACGGTTCAAAGTACCGCGAAGGAAGCATCCCATCCCAGTCTTCATTAAAAGTATTCAGTGGGTGCCCAGGAACTAAATTGTGAGGGTATATGGACTTGGTTCTTCGGCCTAGAACTCTGCAGTAACGGTGGAATGCGGCAAAGTTCTTGCTCTGGAAGTAGTCTAGGATCTTTGGTATTGACTCTGTGCTGTCTACGCAGTTAACTTCTATGTTTCTCTGTAAAAAGTAAGGTCTTTAGAAATAACCTAAAAGTGAACCTAATTCTTTTTCTTGTGAAATTATTGTATTAATAAGCATGATATTAAATCTAATGGCTACTTGAAATGCTACATGCATGGGATAAGCAACATATACAAGAATATTTTTGTTTACTTATCTTTTTGTGGCAATATACCACGAACTTACTTTTATATTCTTAGGTTTACTTTCAACCGAAGCCATGATATACGAATTGTTACGGTCTTGGTCTCATTCAAATTAGATGGCGGTCTTCATTAGGTCTAGAAAGGAGATAAATTCTGATAAATATCAGTTGGTCTTAATCTAATCCCAAAAACGGTTCAATAATAACAAAAACAAACATAACCTCAAAACAAAATCAGGGTTGCCAGCAGTGTTGCCAGATACGAAACCTGAAAATACGGTACCTACACTTTAAAAAAGCGGATTTTCAGCAAAAAAAGCGGATTTTTTAACATTATATATATTAAACAATACCGATTCATAATTAACTTTCGTAATTTTTGCCGAGGGTAGTAAACTAACCGTTAATGCTTTCTAAAAGACGCCTGTCACCTCAGTCATCCGAAACCACGGCACCTGAAAAAGTGCCGAAACGTCGGAAAATTGTAAAATTGCAATAAACGAGCATAAATCCGTATAAAAACAGTTTTAATTATTACCGATTGTTCTTTATCCGTTTATAGGTTCTATATGTTTATTCATACTAGGATATCATCATTTATAAATAATACTGAATATGCACAAATAACCAAGTCAACATTTTGCGCGCGCCTCTTGCTTTGCTGTTGTGTTTTTGTAGGCCGCGGCTCGAGCCCGCGCGGCGCATTGTGACATGACGTCACAAGCGGTCACGTGACTGTTAGCGGGACTCGATATTTTTCGTAACTTTGAATGCCTATAAAATCAAAACTACTAGGTATTTTTGACTGCAACAAAAACAAGTGTATTTGTATACATACAGGCTTTACTGAGACAAGCATTTTAAGCGATTTGGTATACCTAGTAACATTCTTCCACGGATGTAATCATCCGTGCATTCTTCATTATCGTTCCCGCCTTTCCCGGTGGTTTGTACATCATCGTCAACATTGAAGCTTGTTTTAAAAGCTGTCGCTGCTATGTCAGTGATTTTTGCCTTGACGTTTGACATGTGGTTTAGTATTTTCGCAAGTCTTAATGCAAGTGTTCTGTTCTGATATGCGCTAGCTACCCTCATCATCTTCTTCTTCTTCAGGCTATATTATGTAGTCCACTGCTGGACATAGCCCTCCCCTAATGAGCGCCATAGCGCCCTGTCTTCAGCTACTCTCATCGTCTTCCATAATTTAATTATTATGACTCGATTTACTTTCTTTGTAGATAGGAAGTCAAAAATACTAGATTTCATGCGTTTTTAATATAAAACAATTACATTTTTAAGTCATCCAAAAAGTCCCTGTCCCAGTTTTTTCATCCCACTTCTGAGGTTGCATTAACCTACTTTTAATACATACTCGTATTGTGTCATATCGTACCGGAGTCAAAGTTGTCGTAATTGTACGATAATTATCGTACATCTGGCAACACAAACGATTTGTCAGTGTTAATCATCACAGAAAAATTAAACGTTAACATAATCTGTGCAATTTTGACACTAGCACAGATAATTATAATCTGTGTAATTAAGACCCCATTCAGACATAAGGGCATGCACGTCGCACTGACATGACACCGAAAACGCTTTCGTCAAGGCACATATGTGCCAGTGTGCTACATCCATCCAAGCAACTAAGGTAAACATTTTATGCAAATAGATAGTGAACTTCACTTATTGAAATATCGACACGGAACTTCACTAGTGATTTGATTTTTTCATACAAATACGATGGGTGGGGCTATTGCACAGACGATATAGGGATAGTTGCAAAAATAATAGTTGCAATTACCCATCTGCACAAAAATTTGAGGCTAATGTAACTATGTCAATAAAATGGTAATTAAAAGACTTAGCCTTTAACCAAATATACTTACGTTTTATCTTTATATTAGGATGAACCTTCAATTTGGCTGGAAATAACGTGAAATATGTTTTATGGCACAAAACTAAACAGACAGCGCCGCAAAACGTTGCTCCAAAATGGCGGTTGTCAAAAAATGCTCTGTCGGTACAACAGTAAGAGACTTACAAGCTCCATAGACTTTATAAAAAAAAGTAATAATTCTGTATACTTTTTAAAAGATGGCACGTTTTACAAAAATCATTAGATTGTGTGTAAAATCAATTAGTCACTTTAGCCCCATAGTTGCTTTCGCCCCGGGTGACCTTACTACCACATGCTTGCCAAAAGGACCACGAGAAATAGTTTATCCCTCGTGGACCCGTTGATGACGTATAATGGGACCACGAGGGATAGTTATCCCTCGTGGACCCGATAACGGGACAAATGGGACCACGAGAAAACACCTAGTTTTCTCCTGTGTGGTTTTCTCTGTTGAGAGCAACCAGAGCAACAGAGCGACCAACCCGCGAGCCTCAGAACAATTATTGTTCTGAGCCGCGAGCTACTGCTCCATCACGACAACGCGCCCGCGCACACTGCACTCAAAACGGGGTACTTACATCCTTCCTGAACCGCACGCAGGTCACACTCCGGGTCACCCTTCCAGCCCTGACCTAGCACCATGTTCATTATTTCTTTCATTCCCGAAAATAATAAAACTTTAATCAGCTCAAGGTGGTAAAATTTTAGGATGCGCTGTCAGCGTTCAAGTAGGCTGTACAATACGGACTGTTCAACAAGGTGTCTGCAGTCGCCTGGAAAAAGTGTTTCGAAAACTGGTTCATACTCATGAAACTTTGTACTATAGAGGCAGGTGGAGAGAACACTTTCTAAAGTGTGCCACATATACTTCCTACATTTATCAACTAAAAAGAAAAGTTGACAGTAACTTTCTTTTTAATTAATGAACGTACTTCGCAAGGCACGATAAGCCGTTGGTGCCGGCTGGTATATAATGGCAGTAGACAAGCCATGACAGGCCTTATGGGCGGCTTCATAATTTCCGACAGTAAGGACCGTCACTGTCTTACAATCCTCCACCAACCCGGACTTGGCTCCCGTGGTGGAGTATGGCCTGACCTTCCTGCGATGCAGGAAGAGACCTGTGACCCAGAAGTGGGCACATACAAAGGGTTGGTATATGTAATCCGTGGCATACTTATAAAAAACTTTTAAAAAGGGGTTTTTTGTAGGTAGGTACAATTTTTTCGCCAGAAATAGGAAAAGACATAATATGAAGTCCCCGAAAAAATCTGAAATCATTAAAAATATATCTACAGGGTGACCGAGTTATCAAGCTCGTTATTTGAGACTGGTTATTAAAGTACCTTACACGTGAGAACCTAAGTCACCAAAATTAGCATTTACAGATATTTAAAATTGCAAAACGGCAACGACCGTTTTATCTTGCACACAGAAAAAACAAAATATGGAAATCTGAACGTTTACTTTTTTTAATAATCAATAGGAACAAAACATCATCCAAAAGCGTAAAATAACGGAAAAACTACAAATTTTCCAACACGCTAAAATAAATAGGTTCACAAAAAAGGCTTCACAAATCCCGATTAACTATACGACATCAAGTCCGGAAAGGACAGGGCAGCAAATATTGTGAACACCAACATTGAATACACCGCCACCAGAATGTCTCTTTTCATCTTCAACAAGGGGTCCCCATCGTTTGCCTTTACAAAACGCCCCTTCACACTCGCAGCCATCGATTTCCGTCGAATTCTGTCCACTTTCCTAGTGAGCGACCTATTTGGGTGTTTGGGTCTCACTTGCGAAAATAAGACTTCGGATGCCTTATTGTTTAGACAGCCTACGCCCCGAACCTCTGAAACGGGAGTCACTACATCCGTTATGGACACGACCGACTTGTACTCGTGGAGCGAGATGACCGACCTGTTGACAGTCAGGGATCCCACGCTGGTCGTCTGGTGTATCGTGGGCGGAAAAGAAAAGCTCGCCAGTCCGATTTTATAGAATAACATTGAAGGGACATCGGTGGGCCGGTTGACCAGCTTGCGCTCGGGGGTGCTACAGAAAGTGTTCACTTCTTTGTCCATCAGACAACTCGTCTGTATCATCTCGGACTTTATGCTATCCACACCGCAATAGTCGCTGTTGTTCGAGATATAGAAGGAATAGATGCTTGGATTGGATTCCAACTGCCTCATCTTATCCAGCGATGAGATTGACAGGACATGGTTCACTTTGGTATTCCTGGTCTGGTTGAAAATTGTGTTGAACGAGTTGTTGCGGTTCTTCTGGGCCATTTTGTTTGTCATGTTGGTTTGGCACTTTGTTATTGTTTGTATCTCGTTCAGTAAGCCCACGAGTATGTCTAGGGAACTGGAGTATTCTACGGATTTGTTCGATTTGGGCTTAGATTCTACAACTTCCGAATCGCTGGGCTTATCCTTGCATTTGCTCGAAGCGCTATTATTTTCGTTTGTCTGAACAGAGTGTTCGGTTTGGGCGGAGTGCTGCGTTATTTTAGGAGCATGCAAACTGCTATTACGCTCGTCGCTACCGACTCCCACATTAACAGCCGTTTTACATTCCATTTTATGCTCCACGACAGTCAGCGCGCTATTTCCGCTGATTCTGTTTTTGGAGCTTATAGGTTGACTTTCGCACTTCTGCAACTTCGCGGTTTCGACCATAGCGTCGACAACTAGACTTTTCATGGCATCATCGACGATCTTCCCTAGACATCGGTCGTCATCGTTAGAAGACGCTTCGAATAGGTCGTCGAACTCCTTACAATCAGCCTGCACGCCAGCACTGGCTTCGCTCTTTTTCGCTGCCGGTTCCTGTGGCACGTAATACTGGGAGAACAGACCGTCGCTCATTGTGTTAGATTTTGTACTGTCACTTGTTTTTTTGCAACAGAGTCCCGCGTCAGCACAAGTCACCTCGGAGTAACACGACCGCTTGTTGCTATGGTCGGCGTCCGCACTGGTAACGCCAGACGATGAAGATATAAAGTTCTCCTTCCCCTTCTCCCCCGGAGGTTTGCTGAAGTTAGTGAACGAAAAACCAACCGTGGCTACTTGGGGCTCCAAGTTGAAGTTCCACTCCAAACGCCCTTCTTTCGTCAGCGACTTCAGTATGCTTAAATCCTCAGAGCTTTTCACGAGTTTAATATCAGTCAGACTGGCTTTCAAGTCTATAGCATCACCGGATTGCAGCACTAGCAACTGCTGGAGCGAGTGCCTGGGGGTTAGCGTTAGATTCTTTATCCTCAAACGGCTATGGACGGCACTCTTCGCCCTCCTGTTATGCAGGGCCGCCTCTAACTTCTCCATCTCAGAGTTGGACTTACGGTTTTTTCGCGGTTTAGTATTTTCGCAAGTCTTAATGCAAGTGTTCTGTTCTGATATGCGCTAGCTACCCTCATCATCTTCTTCTTCTTCAGGCTATATTATGTAGTCCACTGCTGGACATAGCCCTCCCCTAATGAGCGCCATAGCGCCCTGTCTTCAGCTACTCTCATCGTCTTCCATAATTTAATTATTATGACTCGATTTACTTTCTTTGTAGATAGGAAGTCAAAAATACTAGATTTCATGCGTTTTTAATATAAAACAATTACATTTTTAAGTCATCCAAAAAGTCCCTGTCCCAGTTTTTTCATCCCACTTCTGAGGTTGCATTAACCTACTTTTAATACATACTCGTATTGTGTCATATCGTACCGGAGTCAAAGTTGTCGTAATTGTACGATAATTATCGTACATCTGGCAACACAAACGATTTGTCAGTGTTAATCATCACAGAAAAATTAAACGTTAACATAATCTGTGCAATTTTGACACTAGCACAGATAA
Organism: Yponomeuta sedellus; assembly: GCA_934045075.1. Taxonomy (NCBI): domain Eukaryota; kingdom Metazoa; phylum Arthropoda; class Insecta; order Lepidoptera; family Yponomeutidae; genus Yponomeuta; species Yponomeuta sedellus. The sequence goes on along the minus strand of OW203734.1, from coordinate 21,407,694 downwards.
TTATAATCTGTGTAATTAAGACCCCATTCAGACATAAGGGCATGCACGTCGCACTGACATGACACCGAAAACGCTTTCGTCAAGGCACATATGTGCCAGTGTGCTACATCCATCCAAGCAACTAAGGTAAACATTTTATGCAAATAGATAGTGAACTTCACTTATTGAAATATCGACACGGAACTTCACTAGTGATTTGATTTTTTCATACAAATACGATGGGTGGGGCTATTGCACAGACGATATAGGGATAGTTGCAAAAATAATAGTTGCAATTACCCATCTGCACAAAAATTTGAGGCTAATGTAACTATGTCAATAAAATGGTAATTAAAAGACTTAGCCTTTAACCAAATATACTTACGTTTTATCTTTATATTAGGATGAACCTTCAATTTGGCTGGAAATAACGTGAAATATGTTTTATGGCACAAAACTAAACAGACAGCGCCGCAAAACGTTGCTCCAAAATGGCGGTTGTCAAAAAATGCTCTGTCGGTACAACAGTAAGAGACTTACAAGCTCCATAGACTTTATAAAAAAAAGTAATAATTCTGTATACTTTTTAAAAGATGGCACGTTTTACAAAAATCATTAGATTGTGTGTAAAATCAATTAGTCACTTTAGCCCCATAGTTGCTTTCGCCCCGGGTGACCTTACTACCACATGCTTGCCAAAAGGACCACGAGAAATAGTTTATCCCTCGTGGACCCGTTGATGACGTATAATGGGACCACGAGGGATAGTTATCCCTCGTGGACCCGATAACGGGACAAATGGGACCACGAGAAAACACCTAGTTTTCTCCTGTGTGGTTTTCTCTGTTGAGAGCAACCAGAGCAACAGAGCGACCAACCCGCGAGCCTCAGAACAATTATTGTTCTGAGCCGCGAGCTACTGCTCCATCACGACAACGCGCCCGCGCACACTGCACTCAAAACGGGGTACTTACATCCTTCCTGAACCGCACGCAGGTCACACTCCGGGTCACCCTTCCAGCCCTGACCTAGCACCATGTTCATTATTTCTTTCATTCCCGAAAATAATAAAACTTTAATCAGCTCAAGGTGGTAAAATTTTAGGATGCGCTGTCAGCGTTCAAGTAGGCTGTACAATACGGACTGTTCAACAAGGTGTCTGCAGTCGCCTGGAAAAAGTGTTTCGAAAACTGGTTCATACTCATGAAACTTTGTACTATAGAGGCAGGTGGAGAGAACACTTTCTAAAGTGTGCCACATATACTTCCTACATTTATCAACTAAAAAGAAAAGTTGACAGTAACTTTCTTTTTAATTAATGAACGTACTTCGCAAGGCACGATAAGCCGTTGGTGCCGGCTGGTATATAATGGCAGTAGACAAGCCATGACAGGCCTTATGGGCGGCTTCATAATTTCCGACAGTAAGGACCGTCACTGTCTTACAATCCTCCACCAACCCGGACTTGGCTCCCGTGGTGGAGTATGGCCTGACCTTCCTGCGATGCAGGAAGAGACCTGTGACCCAGAAGTGGGCACATACAAAGGGTTGGTATATGTAATCCGTGGCATACTTATAAAAAACTTTTAAAAAGGGGTTTTTTGTAGGTAGGTACAATTTTTTCGCCAGAAATAGGAAAAGACATAATATGAAGTCCCCGAAAAAATCTGAAATCATTAAAAATATATCTACAGGGTGACCGAGTTATCAAGCTCGTTATTTGAGACTGGTTATTAAAGTACCTTACACGTGAGAACCTAAGTCACCAAAATTAGCATTTACAGATATTTAAAATTGCAAAACGGCAACGACCGTTTTATCTTGCACACAGAAAAAACAAAATATGGAAATCTGAACGTTTACTTTTTTTAATAATCAATAGGAACAAAACATCATCCAAAAGCGTAAAATAACGGAAAAACTACAAATTTTCCAACACGCTAAAATAAATAGGTTCACAAAAAAGGCTTCACAAATCCCGATTAACTATACGACATCAAGTCCGGAAAGGACAGGGCAGCAAATATTGTGAACACCAACATTGAATACACCGCCACCAGAATGTCTCTTTTCATCTTCAACAAGGGGTCCCCATCGTTTGCCTTTACAAAACGCCCCTTCACACTCGCAGCCATCGATTTCCGTCGAATTCTGTCCACTTTCCTAGTGAGCGACCTATTTGGGTGTTTGGGTCTCACTTGCGAAAATAAGACTTCGGATGCCTTATTGTTTAGACAGCCTACGCCCCGAACCTCTGAAACGGGAGTCACTACATCCGTTATGGACACGACCGACTTGTACTCGTGGAGCGAGATGACCGACCTGTTGACAGTCAGGGATCCCACGCTGGTCGTCTGGTGTATCGTGGGCGGAAAAGAAAAGCTCGCCAGTCCGATTTTATAGAATAACATTGAAGGGACATCGGTGGGCCGGTTGACCAGCTTGCGCTCGGGGGTGCTACAGAAAGTGTTCACTTCTTTGTCCATCAGACAACTCGTCTGTATCATCTCGGACTTTATGCTATCCACACCGCAATAGTCGCTGTTGTTCGAGATATAGAAGGAATAGATGCTTGGATTGGATTCCAACTGCCTCATCTTATCCAGCGATGAGATTGACAGGACATGGTTCACTTTGGTATTCCTGGTCTGGTTGAAAATTGTGTTGAACGAGTTGTTGCGGTTCTTCTGGGCCATTTTGTTTGTCATGTTGGTTTGGCACTTTGTTATTGTTTGTATCTCGTTCAGTAAGCCCACGAGTATGTCTAGGGAACTGGAGTATTCTACGGATTTGTTCGATTTGGGCTTAGATTCTACAACTTCCGAATCGCTGGGCTTATCCTTGCATTTGCTCGAAGCGCTATTATTTTCGTTTGTCTGAACAGAGTGTTCGGTTTGGGCGGAGTGCTGCGTTATTTTAGGAGCATGCAAACTGCTATTACGCTCGTCGCTACCGACTCCCACATTAACAGCCGTTTTACATTCCATTTTATGCTCCACGACAGTCAGCGCGCTATTTCCGCTGATTCTGTTTTTGGAGCTTATAGGTTGACTTTCGCACTTCTGCAACTTCGCGGTTTCGACCATAGCGTCGACAACTAGACTTTTCATGGCATCATCGACGATCTTCCCTAGACATCGGTCGTCATCGTTAGAAGACGCTTCGAATAGGTCGTCGAACTCCTTACAATCAGCCTGCACGCCAGCACTGGCTTCGCTCTTTTTCGCTGCCGGTTCCTGTGGCACGTAATACTGGGAGAACAGACCGTCGCTCATTGTGTTAGATTTTGTACTGTCACTTGTTTTTTTGCAACAGAGTCCCGCGTCAGCACAAGTCACCTCGGAGTAACACGACCGCTTGTTGCTATGGTCGGCGTCCGCACTGGTAACGCCAGACGATGAAGATATAAAGTTCTCCTTCCCCTTCTCCCCCGGAGGTTTGCTGAAGTTAGTGAACGAAAAACCAACCGTGGCTACTTGGGGCTCCAAGTTGAAGTTCCACTCCAAACGCCCTTCTTTCGTCAGCGACTTCAGTATGCTTAAATCCTCAGAGCTTTTCACGAGTTTAATATCAGTCAGACTGGCTTTCAAGTCTATAGCATCACCGGATTGCAGCACTAGCAACTGCTGGAGCGAGTGCCTGGGGGTTAGCGTTAGATTCTTTATCCTCAAACGGCTATGGACGGCACTCTTCGCCCTCCTGTTATGCAGGGCCGCCTCTAACTTCTCCATCTCAGAGTTGGACTTACGGTTTTTTCGCGGTTTAGTATTTTCGCAAGTCTTAATGCAAGTGTTCTGTTCTGATATGCGCTAGCTACCCTCATCATCTTCTTCTTCTTCAGGCTATATTATGTAGTCCACTGCTGGACATAGCCCTCCCCTAATGAGCGCCATAGCGCCCTGTCTTCAGCTACTCTCATCGTCTTCCATAATTTAATTATTATGACTCGATTTACTTTCTTTGTAGATAGGAAGTCAAAAATACTAGATTTCATGCGTTTTTAATATAAAACAATTACATTTTTAAGTCATCCAAAAAGTCCCTGTCCCAGTTTTTTCATCCCACTTCTGAGGTTGCATTAACCTACTTTTGCGTATGATAATACATACTCGTATTGTGTCATATCGTACCGGAGTCAAAGTTGTCGTAATTGTACGATAATTATCGTACATCTGGCAACACAAACGATTTGTCAGTGTTAATCATCACAGAAAAATTAAACGTTAACATAATCTGTGCAATTTTGACACTAGCACAGATAATTATAATCTGTGTAATTAAGACCCCATTCAGACATAAGGGCATGCACGTCGCACTGACATGACACCGAAAACGCTTTCGTCAAGGCACATATGTGCCAGTGTGCTACATCCATCCAAGCAACTAAGGTAAACATTTTATGCAAATAGATAGTGAACTTCACTTATTGAAATATCGACACGGAACTTCACTAGTGATTTGATTTTTTCATACAAATACGATGGGTGGGGCTATTGCACAGACGATATAGGGATAGTTGCAAAAATAATAGTTGCAATTACCCATCTGCACAAAAATTTGAGGCTAATGTAACTATGTCAATAAAATGGTAATTAAAAGACTTAGCCTTTAACCAAATATACTTACGTTTTATCTTTATATTAGGATGAACCTTCAATTTGGCTGGAAATAACGTGAAATATGTTTTATGGCACAAAACTAAACAGACAGCGCCGCAAAACGTTGCTCCAAAATGGCGGTTGTCAAAAAATGCTCTGTCGGTACAACAGTAAGAGACTTACAAGCTCCATAGACTTTATAAAAAAAAGTAATAATTCTGTATACTTTTTAAAAGATGGCACGTTTTACAAAAATCATTAGATTGTGTGTAAAATCAATTAGTCACTTTAGCCCCATAGTTGCTTTCGCCCCGGGTGACCTTACTACCACATGCTTGCCAAAAGGACCACGAGAAATAGTTTATCCCTCGTGGACCCGTTGATGACGTATAATGGGACCACGAGGGATAGTTATCCCTCGTGGACCCGATAACGGGACAAATGGGACCACGAGAAAACACCTAGTTTTCTCCTGTGTGGTTTTCTCTGTTGAGAGCAACCAGAGCAACAGAGCGACCAACCCGCGAGCCTCAGAACAATTATTGTTCTGAGCCGCGAGCTACTGCTCCATCACGACAACGCGCCCGCGCACACTGCACTCAAAACGGGGTACTTACATCCTTCCTGAACCGCACGCAGGTCACACTCCGGGTCACCCTTCCAGCCCTGACCTAGCACCATGTTCATTATTTCTTTCATTCCCGAAAATAATAAAACTTTAATCAGCTCAAGGTGGTAAAATTTTAGGATGCGCTGTCAGCGTTCAAGTAGGCTGTACAATACGGACTGTTCAACAAGGTGTCTGCAGTCGCCTGGAAAAAGTGTTTCGAAAACTGGTTCATACTCATGAAACTTTGTACTATAGAGGCAGGTGGAGAGAACACTTTCTAAAGTGTGCCACATATACTTCCTACATTTATCAACTAAAAAGAAAAGTTGACAGTAACTTTCTTTTTAATTAATGAACGTACTTCGCAAGGCACGATAAGCCGTTGGTGCCGGCTGGTATATAATGGCAGTAGACAAGCCATGACAGGCCTTATGGGCGGCTTCATAATTTCCGACAGTAAGGACCGTCACTGTCTTACAATCCTCCACCAACCCGGACTTGGCTCCCGTGGTGGAGTATGGCCTGACCTTCCTGCGATGCAGGAAGAGACCTGTGACCCAGAAGTGGGCACATACAAAGGGTTGGTATATGTAATCCGTGGCATACTTATAAAAAACTTTTAAAAAGGGGTTTTTTGTAGGTAGGTACAATTTTTTCGCCAGAAATAGGAAAAGACATAATATGAAGTCCCCGAAAAAATCTGAAATCATTAAAAATATATCTACAGGGTGACCGAGTTATCAAGCTCGTTATTTGAGACTGGTTATTAAAGTACCTTACACGTGAGAACCTAAGTCACCAAAATTAGCATTTACAGATATTTAAAATTGCAAAACGGCAACGACCGTTTTATCTTGCACACAGAAAAAACAAAATATGGAAATCTGAACGTTTACTTTTTTTAATAATCAATAGGAACAAAACATCATCCAAAAGCGTAAAATAACGGAAAAACTACAAATTTTCCAACACGCTAAAATAAATAGGTTCACAAAAAAGGCTTCACAAATCCCGATTAACTATACGACATCAAGTCCGGAAAGGACAGGGCAGCAAATATTGTGAACACCAACATTGAATACACCGCCACCAGAATGTCTCTTTTCATCTTCAACAAGGGGTCCCCATCGTTTGCCTTTACAAAACGCCCCTTCACACTCGCAGCCATCGATTTCCGTCGAATTCTGTCCACTTTCCTAGTGAGCGACCTATTTGGGTGTTTGGGTCTCACTTGCGAAAATAAGACTTCGGATGCCTTATTGTTTAGACAGCCTACGCCCCGAACCTCTGAAACGGGAGTCACTACATCCGTTATGGACACGACCGACTTGTACTCGTGGAGCGAGATGACCGACCTGTTGACAGTCAGGGATCCCACGCTGGTCGTCTGGTGTATCGTGGGCGGAAAAGAAAAGCTCGCCAGTCCGATTTTATAGAATAACATTGAAGGGACATCGGTGGGCCGGTTGACCAGCTTGCGCTCGGGGGTGCTACAGAAAGTGTTCACTTCTTTGTCCATCAGACAACTCGTCTGTATCATCTCGGACTTTATGCTATCCACACCGCAATAGTCGCTGTTGTTCGAGATATAGAAGGAATAGATGCTTGGATTGGATTCCAACTGCCTCATCTTATCCAGCGATGAGATTGACAGGACATGGTTCACTTTGGTATTCCTGGTCTGGTTGAAAATTGTGTTGAACGAGTTGTTGCGGTTCTTCTGGGCCATTTTGTTTGTCATGTTGGTTTGGCACTTTGTTATTGTTTGTATCTCGTTCAGTAAGCCCACGAGTATGTCTAGGGAACTGGAGTATTCTACGGATTTGTTCGATTTGGGCTTAGATTCTACAACTTCCGAATCGCTGGGCTTATCCTTGCATTTGCTCGAAGCGCTATTATTTTCGTTTGTCTGAACAGAGTGTTCGGTTTGGGCGGAGTGCTGCGTTATTTTAGGAGCATGCAAACTGCTATTACGCTCGTCGCTACCGACTCCCACATTAACAGCCGTTTTACATTCCATTTTATGCTCCACGACAGTCAGCGCGCTATTTCCGCTGATTCTGTTTTTGGAGCTTATAGGTTGACTTTCGCACTTCTGCAACTTCGCGGTTTCGACCATAGCGTCGACAACTAGACTTTTCATGGCATCATCGACGATCTTCCCTAGACATCGGTCGTCATCGTTAGAAGACGCTTCGAATAGGTCGTCGAACTCCTTACAATCAGCCTGCACGCCAGCACTGGCTTCGCTCTTTTTCGCTGCCGGTTCCTGTGGCACGTAATACTGGGAGAACAGACCGTCGCTCATTGTGTTAGATTTTGTACTGTCACTTGTTTTTTTGCAACAGAGTCCCGCGTCAGCACAAGTCACCTCGGAGTAACACGACCGCTTGTTGCTATGGTCGGCGTCCGCACTGGTAACGCCAGACGATGAAGATATAAAGTTCTCCTTCCCCTTCTCCCCCGGAGGTTTGCTGAAGTTAGTGAACGAAAAACCAACCGTGGCTACTTGGGGCTCCAAGTTGAAGTTCCACTCCAAACGCCCTTCTTTCGTCAGCGACTTCAGTATGCTTAAATCCTCAGAGCTTTTCACGAGTTTAATATCAGTCAGACTGGCTTTCAAGTCTATAGCATCACCGGATTGCAGCACTAGCAACTGCTGGAGCGAGTGCCTGGGGGTTAGCGTTAGATTCTTTATCCTCAAACGGCTATGGACGGCACTCTTCGCCCTCCTGTTATGCAGGGCCGCCTCTAACTTCTCCATCTCAGAGTTGGACTTATTTTTGGATATCCCGGTGCCGTCGGAGTCCTTGTCCTCCTCCTCCTTGACCTCAATAGGCGGGGGGAGGCAGTCGAAGAGGTCGACGAGGTAGTCTCCGGAGCTAGGGGAGCAGGTACCGGGGGAGCACGGGCGGCGGCGGTCGGCGGGGCCGCGGGGACTGCGGGGGAGGCGGGGGCTGCGGCTGGACTCGGTCAGCTCGGTGAGGTCGGACAGGTTGGGCGCAAACATGACGCGAGCCAGCGCCTGCCGCAGCGCCCCGCCTGGCGCGCGCCCGCCGGGCGGCTCGGCGGCGCCCGCTGCCACTGCGGCGAGAGGAAACATGCGCCTAAGTAAATGTAACAAGAATAGCTCGTAGCCCCGGCTGCCCGAGTGATCTTAAACAATCACGAAGGTTAAGCAACACAGGGCGCGTTCAAAGCATGACTGGGTGACCGTCTATGACTAACGCTAGTGGCATTTTTCCAAGAGGTTTCGTGCTTCGCAAGGCACGTTAAGCAGTTGGTGCCGGCTGCCATCGATGGACGGCAGTTGTTAAGCCAAGCCAAGGAAGACCGGCCACTAGTCTTACAAGCTTCCACCAATCCGGATTTTGCCCCCTTCCCTCAGGGAAGAGACCCGTGGCCCTCGGTGGGGACATAATGGGTTGATGAGGGTCTCGGTTATCAAGGAATGAAAGAGAAATTAGAATTAACGATCACTCGATGAATCTCTGATGTAATGCAGTCTCGTTACGAATGGGGAAGCCTCAATTTTAGAAAAAAAGTCCAACAATAACAATTAAGAGAAATGTGTTGTCGAGATCGTTAGGTATAAATATAAAATGCAAGGCAATGTAATTTTAATTATATTCTTTCTAATGCACAAACCCGTGCTACCATTTTTGAAAACCTATTCAGAGGCTAAAAATTCCACCCATGCCGGGACTCGAAACCGCGACCTCTGGTTAACCGTGCCAGAGGTAGCATAAAATTAAGTTTTGGAAAGTTACCTACATTCAATGTTCTTTTGATTGAATCTGTCACTGGCATTCATCCAATAACCTTAGCAACTCACTCAGCGGCCCGTCGAGCGGACAATCGCCGACCGCCAGCCGCTGGGGCGCCGCTTCCAGCGCGTACAGCTGCACGTAAGACTCCACGTCCCCGCTGCTGCGGGTAGAAGCAAGAACTTTAGGTAAATAAGAGAGAATTACATTGGCGTCTATCGTCTTAATCGTAATATTGGCCTTCTTGACTGAAATATTGGCATCCATATATCAATTAATGTATCTAGCCATCTTGAGCGAAACGTCGACGTCTATCTGTCTTATAACATTTGCGTCATCTTGACTGTAGTATTAACATCTATCTATCTATCAACCAATGAATCAAACTATCTATCTTCAGCGTAACATTGGCGACTGTCTATCGTCTTCGTTTGTTGCATGTTATTGTAGATTGCTAGCTGCTGCCTACGGGTCGAATTATTAGAGTAAACAAGAAGGGAGCGAAGAACACTAAGTATCTCATCTGAGATTACATTAATTAGTAGGTGCCAACAAGATGCCATGAGTGCAATCAACAAAATACAGAGGGTCCATCCTTCCTCACTCAAAAACGTTAAAACACACATATCCTCCTTAAATCACGCGAAAACACTCAGCCAGACACACGCACGCACACACACACACAGACACACATAAATTGCATGCCGCATGTTAGATATTAGCTACTAGATAGTCTAGTTATGGTAGTAGTCACATAAAATTACGTTTTTGTTATGTTTTTGTTCTAGAATAATATAAACACAAGAATGTAAGTCTTTGCAACCAATTCTTTAAATAAATATTTTTCATTTCATTTTCACTTAACATAAAAAACTGCCCTTTCGTGGTGAAACACTTACGTAGCCAGTGCTTGGTCCGAGGCGCGCCCTCTCGGCGCGGCAGCCGCGCCCGCCCGCGCCCGCTCTGCCGCAAACGCACGATATTAGAGGACGTTAGCGCGCTGCAACAGAACGGTGTTGTAGTGATCAGCGGCCTTAGGAGCGGCGGGACAAACAGCTTTACGAAGCGGCCGCTTAGTTTAAAACATCGTGAATGAACTACAAAAGTTCCTGTGCTATGATTAACTTCCCTGTTCCACGCGGTCTATCTCTACTGGTAGGCATGAAAAGATTTTAGATATTGCAGTGATATGCAACGGAGATATTTTACTTCCACATTATTTCTATTAAGATAATTAAGCACATACTCTCTCTCTCTCAGAGAAGACCCGTGCCTTGCGGTAGGACATAGACAAGCTAAAATAATTATAGTTAAGGAACTCGTCGGAAAGGAACTCATTTTTCGATGGTGTAGGCCTGCCCAGCACACATAATATAATCCTTCTTAGCTTAATTAAAAAAAAAAACGCTATGTGACGGGCGTCGTCACCAAACCCGTGGGTATCCTCAAGATGTTTTTATTTAAGGTAAGCGTGTGGTACAGCTACTACAATTTCACATAATATTGTGTACGTACGTAAAGTCATTGGTACAAAAAGTGAGGTTTTTTCGATTTCAAAATGAAACCCAGGTGCTCTCGAATATAAAGCAACGAGTACTGAGGATTAGCTCAGTTGGAAAGAGCACTGGCACGGATAGCCAGAGGTCGCGGGTTCGAATCCCGGCATGGGTGAAATTTTTGGCCTCTAAATAGGTTTTTAAAATTGTCCTTAGCAACTCAGGTACTAGGAGAGCATATTCTCACCAGGGTCGGCAATTCGCAGCGCGGGCAGGCCGTGGCGCGCGGACGGAGGCAGTAGATTCTCAGGCAGGATCTTTCGGATCGGTTTGAGCTTCGGATTCACCGGCGATGGGGGCGGACCACCTAAGTGAATACGCCAATATTAATAAACAATACCTGCTACGCAACAAACCTGCTACGGAACACGAGTCTCCACTGGCTTGGGTGTAGGTCACCCGAGCACCCATTTTTAAGCTACACCAGGCTGTCAAATATTCATATTTTGATATGTCGGAAATAGCAATATGGTGACAGTAAGAGGCGCTAATCCCAGACTAGGATAACCAATGCTATGATAAGTAGAAAATGCAATTTGTACAATTAAAGGTGTCGCCCCAAAGCGGGAATTGAATTCACGGTATCTGTGTGGATAATCAAGCGTGAGACATTCAACCAAACTCAAGCGAAATAAACAATTTAATAGGTATCTAATTGGTTCTGAGGAGGGACTTTATATTTGTCTTATAAGTTCTTATAAGTTCACCTGCCAAACGTTGTAGCCTATCCGAGATTGCGCTCCTGCCGTATTTGTTCTGCACCTCAGCTATGTGCGCTTGCACGTACGTCTTCCGCGGCTGAGCCAAGGCGTTCAGACGACATTTGGAGGGACCTCTCACCGCCTCGCCGCGAGCTTCCTTCTCCTCGTCAATGATGTCGATGATCTTCCGTTTGGCGAACTTATCCACTCGTGGGACCACGATCTTTTCCCCCAAACTGGAGGGCATCGGTCGCTTTCGAGGTCTAAACTCCGGCGGCACAACGTAAGGCTCGCGACCTCTGGGCGGTGTTTTTTTAGCAAAGCGTTGCCTCGGCGAAGGTTTTGGGTCGTCGATGGGTGTTTTTAAGTTTCTCGATGGTTTGTCAGGCTTTGCCACTCGCGGGACGTTGGCTAGAGAGTCGATGTCGTGGATAAGACGACTCATGGTTTTGATGGGGTTGTTGCTGATGTCTAGCGGTTTGTCGTCGATGATGTTTATTCTTTCCGGTTTGTTTCTATCGTATCTCTGTAGGGTCCTGTGTGTGGGTGGTTTGGGGGGTTCCCGGCCGGTCGGGGAGGGTCGGCGTTGTTTGCTGCTCGTTTGAAACTTCTTCGCGTTATTGGTTTCGAAGCTTTGGCAGCTGTTTGAGGAGAGGTGCTTGAGGCTGGTGCCGCTGTCGCTGACCGGGTTGGTTGCAGAGTCTGTGCGTGTCACCGTCATCTTGTCACTCGCCGTTATGTACCTGCGTGCAATTAGATTCTATCAAAGACAGAGCTGGGTCTATCAAGAAGCCGGCATTCGAATACTTCAGATTGTCTCGTGGCCATCCTACGCTGCGTTGCCAGGTCCAGGTCTCCAATAGAGAAACTTTTTACACCATAGACGAGTATGACCAGCCCTTGCCACTCCCACTCTCGCTTATTTTATAGGTTGTGCCCGTTATGTTAGATCTTCGGCAAATTGTAGAGAAGTTGGGTAGCTTTACCTCTAATATTATCAAATGTCAAGATAAAATCAAGATATATACGGAGTTATTACTATAATATTGAAGAAGTACAACTGAAAAGGGTCCAGTTTCAGATTGTCTGATCCGTATATAAGTATCGTCCATGCTTCAAAAACAGTAAAGCGAAGATTTACAGTTACCTAAACAATTATACGATAAATAGCTAGCACAAAGAAGAAATAGTCAAATTGGCAAAAAAGCTGAATCATTTCGTAGATGGTTGGCTTGCAGCGCTAGAATTTCCTTTGAGAGTCCAATCTAATAAAATCTAACCTGCGCCCCACCCTAGTGTCCAGGAAGCAGTCGGTATTCCCAAGCTTCTTCATAAGGTCGTAAATCTGTTCGATGCTTTTCCGACACTCCACAGAAGTGGAGGACCTCTTGGAGTCGGCCATGTCACCGAGGCTGGTGGACGGGCTGCGCACGCGCGGCTCCGGCGTCACGTTCAGCTTGGTGCGGGATTTAGGGATGTACGAGCTGTCATCCGCGCCTGAGAGGCTTTCGCCGCTGCCCTCGACGTCTTCGTCTGGCCTTCAAAATAATTAACTCAATGGGGTTTTTGGGGGTATGCAGGGCAAAGCATTTATTTGGGATTTAAGACTGCGCTTGGACCGGGGCGTGGACAATGCTTAACTCATGCAACGGATCTCACTGGCTGTTCACATGGTAATGCAGCCAGTGTCAAATATAACCTGGAGTGAGTAAAAATTTAGTTTTGATTTCTATGCTATAATTTTCGTTGGATTTTTTAAATGTTACTTAAATGAGCCCACCTTAGCACACCGTTCCGAAAGCAATAAAATGGATGGAGGCTTGGACTTTCAACGTTTGTTTTTCTGTGGTTCGGAAAAGGTTTCATGAAGACCTGACTCAACCCTTCAGCCCCTATATTACTCGCAGGAAATCCAGAGCGATTCCAATCGTCTGACAAATCAGTATGAAATTTGATAAACCATTGGAATCGCTCGGGATTTGGTGCCCATAACTATGCTCCACAGGTCTAACTCAGTAAGTTAAGCTAGAATCGAATTTAACGTTAGTGAAGCATTTAAGAAATCCGCGAGATATTGATAGTACATTTGAGAGCTGTGATAATACCAAATTTACAAAAATATTCACTCACTCTGAAACATCATCGTCGTCCGAAACTGGAGAGTCCTTCTCCGGGGTGACGTCAACATCTAAATAATGCGACCCCTCCATTCCTACGTTACTAGTCGGATTCATCAGCTTCGACAACATGTCCAGTTCAGCATTAAAGTCATTAGAATCAGATCGCGCCGTCACGTCCTCAACTTTTCTTTCTGTGTCATCATTATTGTCCATATTCATCATCTCCGTCTCCACTTCATCTAAGTAGTAGCTCCTGTTAACGAATTTCTTGTTATTTACTCTATCAGAGTTCATCGAAGACAAGCTGAGGTTCATATGGTCAGCTTCAGAGGATTTTTTCGCCATGGTGTCCACTAGCATCCGCTTATGGCTCCGCCGGTGGGCCTTGTTCCTCATCTGTTTGTTGTGGACCGAGTTGTTTTGTCCGTATATGGAGTTGTAGAAAGACTTGTTGGTTATAGAGAGCTTGGTGACGGAGCTGGAGGCTTGCGGCATCGCGAAGCCTTTGCCGTATTTATGCTTCACTATCTTGCAGAACTCTTGCATGGCAATTTTCTTTCTCTCACGTCGTTCTCTGATCTCTAGCAATCTTTTGCGCTTTTTCTCTTCTATAACAAGGGATTGGTTTTCATAAGGGGATTTGACGCGCATTTTAGTTTGAGACGTCTTCTTTTCGACGCCTTTTTCGGGGTCTTCTTCGCTTTCTTCCTTTAGTGTTCCTTGAACGCCGAGTCGCCGCATGGACATACCGAGTTCGTCCGGGGATACAAACTCGAAGTTGGCTTCTAATTTATTGTTCGTTGGCTCTGCATTAGAGAGGCTCTTTTCAGAGTCCAGATCATCGGGTGGGGTGGCTGACACGCTATTCAGGTCGTTGTAATCTGATTGAGACCCTCTAGCCAGTTCATTCTCGATCTCGTCCGAAGTTAAGGTCGTCGAGAACTGATCGGCGGAGATATTCTTAGAAAGGTACTTGATGACGCTGCTGTTTTCAGACTCCCCGTTTTTAGATTCCATGATTTGTGAGGAATCCGAGGCGTCTTTTAGTTCGATGATTTTGTCTTCAGAATTGCAGAACTCAGATGTGCTTGCACGGCTTTCTTCTTTGACGTCCGAGGAGTCGAGGAACATGTCTTGAATAGGGATCAAGTTCAGTGATTTCTCGTTCTGCGTGATACTGCTGATAGCTGAACAACATTCCGTCTTGTTTATGAATGTTAAGGGCAGATTGTCATTTGACGCTATTCCTGAAAAGAAAGAAAACGCAATAATCTTCAACTTTCAAATGGATCATTTTGAATTTTCAGTACAAAAGTATAATTTTTGATCTAACTTTAGCATATATACAGGTAATCAGTGTGCATTGCAAAGTGATGTAGTTTTGATTCTAGTAAAAGTATGAAAAATATTCTTACGGATGCTGTTTTCACAAGGCGTGGTTTGAACTATCATAATGGAACTAATGTCGCTGATAACGTGGCCCGAGTCTGACCTCTTCAGCTCAAACACAACGTCTACTCTAGAGTCAGCTTTCTCAGAGACCTGAGTCACTTTCGTCTTAGTACAACTCACGATCAGATTATCGACACAGCATTTACTCAAGATCTTGTAAGAGCCGGATATCAATTTCGGAATCTCAATGACGATTTTCTTCTCGAGAATTTTCGACAGAGATCTAATGTCGACTTCGGAGTGGACTATATCATCCCACGTAATCTTATGACCTGTCATTTTGCGTTCCACGTGTAGGGGTATACTAGTGGACGTAGCTAGAACTTTAGTATTATCCGCGTGGATAGTCACGTCTTTTTTCTCCACTTCCCGCCATTTCTCTTTGACTCTCTCCGTTAGGTAGTCTCCGTTGGAGATTCTCTTTAGTTGCTCTATCGTGTGTTGTACGTATTTGATGATGTTATCCATGTAGAAATTATAGTTGTCTTCCAAGCGTTTGCAGCAAATGTAGTCTAGTAAAGACATCGGCACGATGCCCTCTAACGTTGTCGAGCTTGAGAATAAGTTAAGCGATTGCAGTTCGTTTTGGATGTATGGGTCTCTGAAGAGGAATTTCTTCTTGTACTCCATTGTGAGATCGGAGGTGTTAAATTCCATGTTTCCGAACTTATTGCAGAGGGTGTGGGAGGTTCCTCGGCTCCTGTCTTTGTTCATTAGGTAGAGGCTTTGGAGGTCTTCATTGCTGTAGGTTGCGCTGATGTCGGAGTCTTCAGAGTCGTCCTCCTTATCCCTGTGGACTATGGTTTCGACGCGCTGGTTCGCCCGGGGTCGTTGTACGGTGGCGTTCGACATCAGTTGAGTGCCTAAGTCTAGATTCTTGTAGAGTAAGACTAGGTCCCTTTGGGTAAGCGTGTCTTCTTCTGAAAACAATCGCTATGTTACATAACACGTCTCTGGAGGACCAGTTAACTTAAGGCCCAGTTTTCCATGAAATTAACATGGCATTAGCTGTTTTATTGACACTTTTTGCAGTATGTAGTATCAATCGCACTCTGGTAGAACCCGTCCTACTTAACTCGGCGCCTCCCGCGGTACGATCTCCTTCACACGATGATGTGTCAATAGGATCGTATAAAATTGTGTCAAATAATAGTAACATACCTACTTACATTCTGTCCTAATATTTCTCTACTGTATAACGGTATAAGGGCAGTGCAAAAGACTCACCATCAGGATCAAACTTACTGTCCTTTGCCATTAGCTCAAATAGCTCGTCCGCAGCTTGACACTGGCGGGGCTCCGCGGGGCGTGAGGGCGACCCACGCTCCTCCTCGACTCCATGCCCCTCATCTGACACACGACTGATCAGCATAACACAACGACAATTTTCAAACACTCAAACTGTCCAAGCTAACCGTTAAGTTATAGCCACCTTATCATTATAACTATGTACAGTTAGATTACGCGTACAATTAAAGCAGATTATGTTTCGTTAGTTTATTGTAAAATTTTCGGTGTCATCTCAAAAATACAATCCGGTCAGGAATTTTTGTCAATATTCTGTTTGTGACAGGTGAAGGTTCCAAATTTGAACGAGTAGGCTGTTTTTCAGTTGCGTGAAACCTAAAAAGTTTGACTGTTGCACAAAGCGTGCACTGCAACAATAGTATGGAAGTCCGACAATAGCAAATGAAATGGCATGTAGTGAATGCTTCGGACACGAAATCATTGGTTCTGGCGTGGGTTCTGGCAATACAATCATCTTGTGTTATTTTCTTTTAACGCTGCCTATACTGATGTCTATCCTCAGCAGTGGGCTATATTTATAGACCAGCTGGGTAGCTACTAAGACTAGCTCCTACGAGTTCTTTCTACAAGTTTATAGAGTGAAGAGAGTGTAAAAAGTGTAAAGTCTAGAGTGAAAAAAATAAGGATGTGACACCGATTATGCAGGTGTCATATCCTTATTTTTTTCACTCACTCTCTCGCCCCGATACAAAATAACTAAGAAAGTTTTTGTATCCTTAAAAACTTCTTCCCCTTCTCGAATAAACAAGAAAACTCGCTAAAAAGTTTAAATAATTAATTTATTAAATTAATAACTGTAATTAAAACAGATTTATGTACGTAAATAATTTATGCAGTTAGCAATACAGGAATGTTAGCGTAACATTTAAACAACTCTTAAGTCTCAATACCTCGCGAATACTGATATTTAACATAGCGTATTCATAACGTCAGTCTTTACACTAGAACATAAGTTATTAAATAATATATTCTTTTCATAATAAATGTTAGGATTTCTTTATAAATTTAATCTAAAATAATTTCAAATAAGATCAGTTTGCGCTACTCCTATTTAAAAAAAGTTTTGGAGGTGTAAAATTAAAAATCATAATAAAATTTGTTA
Source organism: Yponomeuta sedellus (assembly GCA_934045075.1). NCBI lineage: Eukaryota > Metazoa > Arthropoda > Insecta > Lepidoptera > Yponomeutidae > Yponomeuta > Yponomeuta sedellus. Next base: position 21,390,501 of record OW203734.1, on the reverse strand, counting down.
AAAAATCATCAATAATTAGCAAGAGGCAAATAATTCAATTAGTTGGTATCTCCGTCGCCGAACAACGTTATCAGTAACGTTGTAACAGAGATACCGATCGTGAAAGTTCGTTTTTCTTTCGTGTTCAATTAGCACAGTATGCAGTCAAATTGTGAATCGACAAATATTTCTTAATTTGTAAATTACAAAAGATCGAACCATATCTTGACCATTAACATTCTTTTTGTGTTAAAGTTATTTTGGTGGATTGGCCGCGGCAGTGTAATACACGCAATGTACAACTAGTGCTATCACATCACGTATTATTAGTCACCCATTATCTTCGAATGGAGACTTCTACAACCTCCTCATCTCAATTGAGTTGCAGGCTTTGCATGTTAATTCGATTGCGTATGTAGTAATTTATTTATATATTAGTTTGACTATTTGCCAAAGTTTAGCCAAGTACTTTCAGTCATTTATGCGTGATTCATTTATACATTTATGCGTCGGTCGCTACGCAGGAAACGTAAAAACATAAACGCACGATCTACAAGAAAATATACAGATTCAGAAAAATACAACACGACGACGAAGCGAATCTTCGGCAAAATGAACGAACACAACGAAGATAGTCTTTCAAAGGTCGCCGGTGCAGCGAGCCGCGCCGAGCTAGCAGGGCGGGTGGAAGAGTGACTCCAGCAGCTCGGGCTCCGTGAGATCGCGCTTGTAGTGCTGCATCAGCTCCTGGATGAGGTGCCGGCGCCGCACGTGCGGCGGCTGGTAGCTGCGGGGACGGGGCAACATTAGCGTCATCCATAAAACATTAGCCGTCATAACATTAGCCGTCATCCAACATTAGCCGTCATGCATAGACGAAACAATAGTTATGCAGCTTATATACGTCGCATTGGCGAGCACGGGACTTAGCTCGGAGAGATGCGAATGAGAGAGTATGGGCTTAGCGACGATAGTTGTGGGGCAGCGGTAGCGCATCTGCCTACCATGCGAGAGGTCCCGGGTCCGAACCCCAGTTGGAGAAAAAAAAAATCTCAGGTCTTGGATAGGACACCCTGTATCTACACTAGGATACAGGATATCCTAGTGTGGGGCCAGAAGCAATGTATGTGCCTGTATGTAAATGTTAGTGTCACGGTCCTATCGCGAAACATCTAAAATGGAGCCTCCTGAAAGCCTATCGAATAGTCGGCGCATGCTTCGTTTTAGTAACGTTGCAAGCAATAATGACTCGTATGTCTATTAGCATAAAGCTCACAACTTTATGACATGAACATGTTCTAGAGTCGTTGCCACGTGCACCGAGGGAAGGTACATACGGGAACGTTCCAGAACCCTCGCCGGTTGATATATAGAGTGATAATCTACGACCGTAGGCGTAGGTAGTCCGGCAGCAGCCGCGGCGAGTGGGGGACTGGGGGGTCACACCTGCAGCGCGGCGCGGCGTAGGCAATAGCCGCGGCCTTTGCCGCTGCGCCAGCTGCAGCGCGGCGGGCGGGGGGCGGGGGGTGTCACTCACACGTCTGTGTTGAGCCGGCGCCGCTGCGCCAGCTGCAGCGCGGCGGGCGGGGGGGGGGGGTGTCACTCACACGTCTGTGTTGAGCCGGCGGGGGGGGGGGGTGTCACTCACACGTCTGTGTTGAGCCGGCGGGGGGGGGGGGTGTCACTCACACGTCTGTGTTGAGCCGGCGGGGGGGGGGGGTGTCACTCACACGTCTGTGTTGAGCCGGCGGGGGGGGGGGGTGTCACTCACACGTCTGTGTTGAGCCGGCGCCGCTGCGCCAGCTGCAGCGCGGCGCGGCGCAGGCAGTCCGGCAGCAGCCGCGGCGCCAGCAGCGCGTCGGGCAGCGCGGCGGGGCGGGGGGGCGCCGCCCGCACGCGCACCAGCCCGCAGCGCCGCCCGCTGGCCAGCAGCGCGGCCGCCTCGTGCCGCCGCCACGGCTGGCCCGTCTCGCAGTACTGCAGCAGCTCGTCTGCCGACCGCCGCCCGTTTAGTTGAGCTCTATGCTTCTACGCTCGTCTAACATGGGGCCTGAGTGACCTCGAGTTTATTATCAGTTTCCAACCGCAACGAATCGCGTGATCAGTTTTTGGGAGCCACCCAGTGAGGCGAAAACTGTCATTTGATCACTCGCACAATGGCATGACGAAAGATTTTTAAATCCTCTTCCTTAACACTTTCGCGGACGTTTTTAAAATCTATTGTTCTTTTAATTGTTATGTATGCAATAGCATCCGCGCGTCCGCGAAAGGATTAACAATAGGGACTCAATTCCTATTTACAAAAAAAACCGACATTTCAGTAATAAACTAAAAATGGCTGTAACGAAGGTTACAGCCATTTTTCTAAAATTATTTTAAATCTGCGGCAAAACAGCTCCCAGGGTCATGGCGTCGAATCTGACGTCATGCCCAGTTAAACAAACATAGTAAACACTAGTAGTCACCACAAAACACGGGTGAAGTTTAGCAATGTTAACCTAAGCGTGACGTCACGCGATGTTATGTGTGTTCCACTCAAAATAGATGAAAGCAAAATTATAATCTTTTATTTTATTTTAAATTTTAGTAATTTTTTTTTATAAGCCTAAATCAGTGTTTTAAATTCTTTTAATATGTACTTTCCCCTAATATCGCTAAACCTTTGATTATTTGATACTGCCGTCACATCTATCACTTTTGAAATATTATGACGTCATTTATTATTCACGTTATAGTCACTTACCAATAGGCACGTTGAGATGGTCATCAAAGTCTTCTAACCAAATGATCATGATTTTCGTCGTGTATTCTCGGTTACGCCTGCCACTCCCTGAAAAGAAAACAAATCTTCCTTTACACGTATGCTGAAGATTCATTTCTAATCTTATATTATTTTTGTAATAGCTATCTAGATGAAGGAAGTCCCTAGTGAAAATTTACCGGAAAAAAGCGAAAACCCAAACTCGTAAACAGGTTTTTAAAATTGTCCTTAGCACGGGTTAGTGCATTAAAAAAAAGAGTATAATCATGTGGGTACAGCGATATCATTCCGATGTAATAATCTAACTGCAAAGTAGGTACTCGGGGCTGCAAGTGATGCAAATTACTTCAGCCAGATGTCGCTGCCTGTACGTAATACAGAGAATATTGTAAAGAGGTTCGAAATTTCACTGATGCCGGTGAGTCGCCCATTAGCTCAGTTGGAAAGAGCACTGTCACGGATAGCCAGAAGTCGCGGGTTCGAATCCAGGCATGGGTGGAATTTTTAGCCTCTAAATAGGTTTTTTAAATTGTCCTTAGCACGGGTTAGTACATTGAAAAAAAAGAGTATAACCCAAACTCACTAATCAAAGCAAAAGGTTGCTCATTCAATGACTGAGGAACGATTTCTGAATTGAGAATTTCACTAAGTGAATACTTAAGTAACGTTCTGTCACGCTTCTGCTGAGAAATCCGGAGAGTTAACTATTAACTTGGCGAAATACTCAATTCAGAAATTGGCCCAAAGACATACTTTCTCGCTTAGCTCAGTTTCTCGTACCCGAATAATCTTTTAATCTTCTCTTAACAGTAGATTAATTGCCAACTATTTTACCAAGTTTGTTAGTTACACCTGAGATTTCCGCACTTAGCCTCATAGTTGGGCCATTGTACGTAGCAAGCGCTGAGGTACGTTAACACTTCAGACACTAGGGTTTCCTTACGATGTTTTCCTTCACAGTCAGCGAGTAGTATTGCTACTTTAATTTCACAAATGTACATAACTTAGAAAACAAAGTCATTGGTACATGCTTGGGTTTGAACCCACGACTTCCCGATTGAGAAGCCGGCGTTCTACACCGTTCCGCTACCACCGCACTTCTATTTTACCAAGTGATGTTACTTGTTACTGTTAACAGTAGATTAACAATATGTTAGTGAACGCAAAACTAGGGAGTGAGTCTCTTAACTCCCTTGCTAAATTCGCTCATTCTGTCATACTCGGGGGGTAGTCTAATAATACATAATTCGCATAATCCGGGCAGGGTGTGAACTCCTGGCAACACTATCTTACATAAAATCAACTTAAAGCTTATAAGACTCAATCTCACCAGTCAAGGCGGCGGGCTGTTTATCCAACTCAAGTGACAAAGCGCGTACTTTTTCGCTGAGGCTGACTCTCTTGTCTCCCTTGTCGGATTCGCTGATGCTGCGTTCATAGGACGCCGCGCCTGAGCTATTGCTGGACACGTCCCAGCAGGAACCGGCCGCTTTGTCTGAGCCCCTGGTGCAACAGAAAATGACTATAAAATTTCACAATCCGCTGTATTTTTTAGACTTAAAGAATAGATAGAGAACACTCTATGACAATAATATTATAAAAGCGAAAGTTTGTGAGTGTGTATGTTTGTTACTTCTTCACGTCTAAACGGCTGGAGGAATTTTAATAAAATTTGGTAAGGAGTGATTCCTGACACCCTGGATTAACACGGCTACGTTTTACTGCGGGCAATATCTTATTACCATGGGAAAATCGATAAAACGCGAGTAACAACGCGGGGCACCGGTAGTTGTACACAAAAATGGAAAATACACAGATATTTCTTAACCTAGGAGTACAGACGGCGGCCTTGTCACAAAAAATGATCTGAGATGTAACTAAAAGTGAGAGAAAATGTAAATTAAAAGTAAATGAAGACGTTGGGACTGGTGGGATTCCAAGCTAAAGCACTCACTTAGGCGTAGAACGTTATTATTTCTGGAAGTCTAATCCAGTGATTGATTGATGTTCTCCACATGTTAATCCAACGACGACGACCTCAAGGGTTGTTAGGGCCTCTGCGGCGGCGGTGCGCTTGGATGTGACTCGCGAAGCCCAGGTTATTGCTAAATGTTCGGTTGCATCGGCCGCAGCGAAATTCACCGCGTTCACTGTACGTGTATACAAGGTTTATGGGAGGCCAGGCATGTCCTAGAGAGGGACACCCTGATTGTTTAACATATGAAGCTCCTTACCTGCTAGACAAGCAGGATCCGTCAATGTCAGAGCGCATGCTGTCGCTCTGTTTGTCCTCTCCCTCCGAGACCTCTTTCCCCGACGGTACCACGAACGCTATCTCATTCGTCGCGTCCGACCAATACAAGATCTGTGAACCAAAATGGCGGGTATTCAACGGGTGTTTATTTTTTTGTTTTTATCTCACTTCTCATACTGTCAGTATCTACCTATCGGTTATACATTCTGAGAACGTTCGTGATTCAGAATAAATAACCGAGAGATAGATAGAGAACACCTTAGAGTGTTTTTAACTTAAGAGTAGAGACGGCGGCCTTATCTTTAAAATTGAATTCTTCCAGACACCTTCAAACGGATATTCATTTCACCCCCGTCATTAAACCTTCAGTACCTTAAAAAGATGAATTTCCAAGGCATCAACGTGTGTAAAACTTGCGCGAGTATTTCCACAATACATTTTTCACTTTTCCTTTACTATATACATTACATAAGCCAATTAGATTCAAATTCCAACATTTTTATTCAGCGGGTTTACACCTGATTGTACTATTTCTTATCTCTGTGGTAATATGATGGACTAAGACGTAATGGCGCATTCAAGATGGCTGTCAACGGGATGGAAAGAGGAAATCGCATGAAGGAAGATAAAATATAACTGTTGTACCTCGTTTACTTGAGTAGCACGGTATTGAGAAGCATGCCTAGACAAGTTTGAAGAGGCAAAAAGCCTAATACAATGACCATTACTTTGATAGAGAAACAATGAATGAGAAATTAAAGATGTGTTATTTCGTGAATGAACAGAAATTAGTATAGATAGAAACACAACATCATAATGGTCGTATCTTTGAGAGCTAAGGGACCACTTGTAGTCAAAATTGACATTTGGACTCGCACGATGTTCTTTGTGGCTGGATATTTTAAGGCAAGACATTTGTATAAGTAAAGACAAACAACTCTTCTTGAACTCTTTTAATTTTATCTGTTTAGTCCCGTCTTAAGTGGCCGGCGCATAGACTACTAGAACATTATGTTGCTGTCAATAGGTAATTATCCAAACTTGACAACCCAGTTTGCACTTACCCTTACAATAGGACCATGGTACGTAACAAGCCCAACTAACCTGGTCAGTCCCGTCATAGACGGGGGGCGCCCCGTCGGGCGGCGCGGGGGCGGGTGCGGGGGCGGGGGCGGCGGCGTGCTCGGGCTGCGCGTCGTAGCTGGTGTCGACGTGGCCCGTCCAGCCGGGGTGGCCGCGCACGCGCACCGGCGTGCCTAGCCTGCGGGGTCAACGGCGCTGGCTTGACATACGATGAGATTGCATTGTTGTGCTTTTTACGGACTTCATTTGGAAAAGTGACGGTGGTATGTGACATTTTTTTTGCTAGATAACATTGTTGTTGAATAGATTACAGCTGTCTCCCCTCAAGAATTTTAGATCACGTTATCAGATGCGTTTAGCTTAGTAAGAGGACTTATCTTCGCAGGCGGCGGTCCATGCCGTTAGAAAAAATCTTGGACGCGAGCGGCCGACAACGCACTGGTATCACGTATCGGGCCACTAGCTCGGGCTAGGACCATTCATCCGCGCAGCACGTGCATCGTCTGGCTGCAATCACCGTTCGGTACTAGAGGCACAGATTCTCTTAGCGGCTACATAAACAACCACTAAACAAGACAACTGACGGCACGTCGAGAACGCTGGCGCTGGCCACGGCTTGTCTGAGGCGTGCATACGGCCGACGTGCATTCGGTATCGGTTGCTACCGAGTTCTAGTGATGTGAACCGGTTGAAGGAAAAGTAGTAAACACCGGTTTAAGCCGGATAATCCGGTTATTACGAAAAGTAACCGACTACTTTTTGTAGCGTATTTTCTAGATTGCTATTGTGAAGTGGCCAAAAGAAATTAATTTTAATCTTTTGCGTTTCAGGGCCATAAAATTAAATTGATATTTTAGAAAACTGTAACGATAATTTTAATCGGTATTTTTAGATGATACATTTCACCAGTTTTCGGAGTGTAATGATGACAATCACATAACTGCCACACTCTACCTTATTTTATCAATGCACAGTCGTTACTTTTCACAAATACCATAAGACTTCTTCATAGAAACAAAAACACCTAAAAGTCCCTAAAACAGTTTATTTTTACAAAAGTAATAGACAAACACCGGCGCTAAAAACTCCGCATGACTACAGAGTAACACCAGGCGAACAGAGGTCAGCGAGAGTACCGACCCGTGCAGCATGTTGAGGAAGGCGGGCGGCGCGTCGGCGGCGGCGGCGCTGGCCACCACGTGCGCGGCGCGCGTGCGGCCGGCGCGCACGCAGAACACGTGCACGGTGCTGGCCGAGCGCGCGCCGCACGCGTCCACGCGCCGCAGCGCCGCCGAGAAGCCCGCGCGCGCGCTGTCCAGCGCCACCAGGCGGGTCGGGTTGCTCTGGGGGCGCAAGGCGCTAGTGGTTGAATGGCCGGATTGGATTCACTGAGGGGGTGCGAGGGACTATAGGCGCTAGTAGTTGAATGGCCGGATTGGATTCACTGAGGGGGTGCGAGGGACTATAGGCGCTAGAAGTCGAATAGCCGAATAAGTTGCTCTGAAGGGGGTGCGAGGGACGATAGGCGCTAGTAGTTGAATAGCCGAATAAGTTGCTCTGAAGGGGGTGCGAGGGACGATAGGCGCTAGTAGTTGAATAGCCGGATAAGTTGCTCTGAAGGGGGTGCGAGGGACGATAGGCGCTAGTAGTTGAATAGCCGGATAAGTTGCTCTGAAGGGGGTGCGAGGGACGATAGGCGCTAGTAGTTGAATAGCCGGATAAGTTGCTCTGAAGGGGGTGCGAGGGACGATAGGCGCTAGTAGTTGAATAGCCGGATAAGTTGCTCTGAAGGGGGTGCGAGGGACGATAGGCGCTAGTAGTTGAATAGCCGGATAAGTTGCTCTGAAGGGGGTGCGAGGGACGATAGGCGCCAGTAGTTGAATAGCCGGATAAGTTGCTCTGAAGGGGTTACACGGACTAAAGGAACTAGTAGTTGAATAGCCAGATAAGTTGCTTTGACGGGGGTGCAAGAGACTAAATACAAAATACAAAAAATACAAAACATTTATTTCAGATTACGGAAAACAACATAAGATTAGCATTGAGCCCTGCACTAGGAAATCCTGTATCGCAGGCGCTCGACTACGTTTAGCTTACATAAAAATTTCAGAGAGTCTCTATTGCTACTGACAAAACAGATAAAATGAAAAAAGAAAAAATGTGTTACCGAGAAATAAATTTATTTTACTAAGCATGCAAATTAGTAACACGAGAATCTTTAAGTAATAAAACAAAAACTTAGCTGTAGTAGTTTGTGTGTGTTTGAGTGTATGCATGTATGTATGTGTGTGTATATATGTGTGTGTGTATGTGTTTGTGTGCAAGGGTGTGTTTGTGTGCGTGTGTGTGTGTGCATTACTAGACTAGTAGTTGAATTGCCGGATCGGGTTTCTCTGGGGGTGCAAAACCGTTGAATACCCGGGTTGCTGTAGGGGTGCAAAACACTAACAGTTAAATAGTCTGATCGGGTTGCTCTGGGGTATAAGTCACTAGTGGTTGAACAGCCGGATAAGTTGCTCTAAAGGGGGTGCAAAGGACTAATGGTTAAATACAAGAATGTGTTGCTCTGGAAGTGCAAAACGCTAGTAGTTGAACAGCCGGATAGGATTGCTCTGGAGTGCAAGGCGCTATTGGTCGAAAAAGGGGGTGTGAAAGTCTAGTGGTTGAGCACCCTGATGTTCATAAGCCACTGACTTAATTAGTAATTATTGTGGGTCTAATTACTTAATTAACTGTTTAATTTATTCGGTTTAATCTTACCATTTAATCAAGGTCCCTGAATAAATGTTTAGGTAGGTAGTTAAATGTTTGAAGCGCAAAGCATGAAGTGCATACATTTTTTTATGCGTTGAATATATTGGCGGGAATCTGTTATTAATCTACTAGCATATTTTTGTAAGCTGATAATTCTTCAACCTGTATAAACAAATAAATATATAGCCGGATGGGTTGATCTGTGGGAGTGAAACAATAGTGGTTGAACAGCCTAATGGGTTGCTCTGGGAAGTGCACACCACACGAGGCTCAAAAGACGGCGAAGTTCAAAATCTCAAAATCACAAAATATCACAAATACCCCTTTGTGATATTTCAGGTGGTTTAAAAACTTACTAAAACATCACGTGCGTAACAGAAAACCCCTCGAGAAACACGACATCTATGCGGCCTTAGAAAGAAAGAAAAATTGAGACAAAGTATCCCATACATAGCGCAAATGTAAAGCATACGAGTAGATGAAAGGGAAGAGGTGGGCAGTTGAACAGTGTCTACCCCAGAATTTTAGGATTCCAGAATAATTATTTACTGCATTACTGCACATGTGCATTGAAATTAGTACACACATGCATTAAAATTCGGTCTAATAGACAATCACTTTTCAGGGGAGCTCTGGAAAATGTCCCTGATCATGATAATGCGTCAGATTTGTTATGAGAAGATGAGAATATTACTTTTGTCAGCAATAAGAAAATAATATTATTACGCGACAGAATTATTGGAATAGATTCACAAGCCAATATGACTTTAGTAATGTGAGTGATTATGAATATCATGTTACCTTCTTATCACCACCAATATTCAAGTACCCGAAATTGGACAAAAACAGTCTAGCCGTCTGAAACTCAGTAACCGGATCTGGCGGTACGTATTCTTCCGGTACCTGTAAAAGGGAAATCTCCGTTAATCATAATTTCTTCAATACAAGAATAAACTAACATATATATATATATATATACCTATTTATTTTAACTGCAAACACCCAATTCGAAACAAAAGAATAATGCACGACAAATAACTTTTCGTATGGACGTATTTCGGATCTCATTGGTGGTAGACGTGAAATGTGACTTAAAATTCTTCGAACATCAGAATCCTGGATAGGATGGTACCAGTCCAGAATTTTGAAGTCCGAAGAGTTTCCACCACATCACCACCACATAAAGGAATGAAATTAGTCAAATTATATATTTTTTTAAATGAACTTACATGTCCATCGCTAACGTATCCCAACTGCGCGGATTTTAGTTTAAGTTATCTGTCGGTCATTATACCAGGAGCACAAGAACTTTTAAGAACTTACAATATTGTCCTCGCTCTCTCGCACGCGCTTTTCGATAGCGGCTTGCTGCTCTAGCAGCTTGAAGAGAACGGGCGCTTCAGGGTCGTTCAGCTTACTGAGCACAGCTTCCAGAGACGGGAAGGCAGAGTCACTATGAACAAATATGTTTTATTGGTGGATTTTTCGGTACAGTATGTTTTATTTTATTTTATTTGTTGGGGTTACAACAGGATGAGTTACACATAAAAATAATCATATAGTAAAATACACAAATGAATAAGGTAAATTAACACATCAACAAATTAATGTTGTGCGTGATACACGTGGGCGCGTTCTACATGCGAACGGTACAGTGGCTCATGTGGGCATGTGTTGCATATGGACGGTGCAGAGTGACTCACAAGGGCGCGTGCTGCATGCGGATGGTACCGTGACTCACGTGGGCGCGTGCTGTTTGTGGGTGGTACTGAGAGTCACGTGAGTGCGTGACACATGCGGACGGTATAGTGACTCACGTGGGCGCGTGAGGCGCGTGCGGGGCGTGGGGCAGCGGCGCGACGTGGCGGCGACGCGGCGGCGGGGCGTCCTGCATGTCGACGGGGCGCGCGCAGGGCGGGGGCGCCCGACCCGCGCAGCGCGGCGCGCCCCGCGCCTGCAGCGACCACGCGTAGCGGCCCCAGCTGCAGCGGACTATTACTGTGGAAGATTGACGTCTCGGTAGGTCATGGGCTCCTGGTATTATCGTAAGAACCAAGGTGCGGCACTGCGGCGCCCTGCGGAGATATAGTGGCCGGGAAGTGGGAAGGTGGCGGCGAACTATGGCTTCCTAGTACCGGTGTCGAGAACGCGACGCCCTTTTGAGAGCTAGGCGATAGTGCGTATCGCCTCCGGCGCGGCTAGGGGCTATTACGGGGCAGAGGTGAAGATGAGTTATGGCCTAGAGGAAGTACCAGGCGCGCATAAAACAGCAGCGTACTCACCGACAAGCGTGGGCTGCGGCTGCTGGCTGTTAGCCAGCGGCTCCTCCAGTAGCGACAGCAGGACCCCGTCGGCCACGTAGTGCCGCACGCGGCCGTGGCCCAGCGCCGCCAGCCAGCGCTCGTCGAGCCGGCACCAGCCGCGGTTCTCCCAGCCTGCCCCAGTCTGCGGACAAACCCACATGAGACAAGTCACGAAATATTTATGTTACGTAAGTCAGGCTCTCTTGACCTGTTTCACCCGATTATAAGTGAAGACGAGGAATGACATTATTACGAAGGTTGTAGCCATATCAACAGAGACGCTAATCGTTAAAGGTAAACCGACCCATTGGATTAGCTTCATAATAATTTTACTGCGTATCACGATACAAGAATTTAGTAGCAACAGAATCATTGCACAACGACTAAATTCAACGTTTCTTAAGTTACCTGTTCCAAAATCAGCATGAGGAGTGATTCGGCAGCGTCGCGAACTCTCATCGAAACAGGCTTGAGCTCCTTTTCGTCCTTCATTTTTGGTGGTTCACCTGGTTTACCTGGAACATATCTAAAGCTATAATTCGGGCACATATAGAGTAATTAACTGATTGACTGGGCTTGCATTTTTGCGCGAGCATCTTCATCGATATTACTACTTAGAGCTTACCTTGACTTACTAGCATGAACATTTTCAGTGTGCCCAGATAAAGAAAACCTTGTGATGAAAGTACCAAGCTACAATAAACACACAGATTCTCACTTCGTGGCCAGACACTGTTTTATGCATAGATTCCGTCAGCCATCAAAGCCGGGTATAGCCAAAAGACGAATCATAGAACCTACTGGGTCAGCATGACAACTCAGGCTCTCACCATGACCGCTGCTCCCCGATATGACCAGCTCCACCACCTGCTTGAGCGTGGCCGGCACTGGCGGTCGACTAGCAGCGCGGGCACAGCCCAGCGGCCGAGCACCAGTCATACACAGATTGACCAGGCAATTATGACCAGCCAAGCTCACCTCGATTCTTGCTTCCGATATTTCCAGCTCCATCATCTCTCAGCCCGCCGAGCAGCGCCCCATGCACAGCCGAATAACAAGCACGACTTCAGGTGCTAGAATAGCTTTAAATCTCCCCCGACTCTTGCTCCTAAATATTTATAGTTCTTTCATAAGTATTCAGCGCTTCATCACCATCGACCAGTTCGTTTCGTTATCAACCCTTGTACGTCCAAACTACCGGGGCACGGGTCTCTTACTCTACCACGGGGTCCAAGTCCAGGTTGGTGGAGGACTTTAAGACAGTGGCGGGCCTTACTGTCAGAAGTTATCAAGCCGTCCTTAAGACCTCTGACATGGCTTAGCGACAGCCGGCACCAACGGCCTTGCGAAGCACGGAAGCGATCGGAAAAATACCACTGGCGGTAGTCACGGGACGGTCACCTGACCGCGCCTATTGTTGCTTAACTCAAGTGTTTGATTCCAATAACTCGGTTCGCCTAGGCCGCGACCGCTTTATCGCCCTAGTGCAGTTCCGACAATCGCAGTCTGGGCCACCTAGTGCGAGTAAACCTTGCAAAGAAAACATCAGGCTGCTATTATGAGCAGCCGAGCGCTCACCCTGACTCTTGGTGCCGGAGATGCCCAGCTCCACGACCTCCATGAGCGTGGCCAGGCAGTCGCGGTCGGCCAGCAGCGCGGGGCACAGCCAGGCGGCCAGGCACGAGTAGGCGGCCACCACGCACGAGTGCAGGTCGCGCGAGTGCGCCTGCGGCGGCCGGCTGCACTGCAGCGAGATGTAGTCGCAGATCCAGCGCACGGCGCGCTTGCGCTCCAGCGCTTCTGCCGGGGAGAGGGGGCCGGTGACACGCACGCTCGCCGTACAAGTATTGGTGACGAACAAAGGGATTGCTTTGTGGAAGTGTATATATCAGCGCCCTACCGAATAGGTACAGTCTGTTAGCCTTTAGAATACACCTCGGGCTCTAGAGTAGGCTTCGGTTTTCGCCGAAAGCACACGAATGTAAGACTACTTCCTGTTCTGTATAAAACTTTTCTTCGCTACTTTGAAAAGTTATATAAAGTTAAGTGTCAAATTAGTACCAATATTTCTATTACACGAATATATCCGATTCAATCCGATAGTAGCCGAGGTATATTCTAATAGCTAACAGACTATACGATTGTTGTTGGGCGAGGGCAATATTCTCAGATGAAGATGACAAGAAATTGAATAAGAAATTAGAAAGATATTAGATTAGCGTAGATTTTCTATATTGAAATGTATTGAAAACCATAAATTCAAGTATAGGTATGGAGTACTAATCTTACCTATGCCAAGATCTAAAGAGGCATGGAAGGAAACAAAACAAGTTTAGCAGTTTGTATAAGGCTGCCACATGACTTATGAAGGTTTTTGACGTTTCACTGACCTGGCTTGGAAGAGTGCAGCTTGGCGAGGCCCGATAGCAACTCTAGAGCTGCTAAAGACACTTGCAAATCGCCTTTCCAAGACGAAATCAGCCTGTGGCAGACCAGATATGTTGCTCGGACCACCAACGCTGCACCTGATGGTTCAGATTGATTTTAAGATTCTGTACTTAGCTGGCGGTGACCTTGTAACTAACAGCCGTAGAATAATTGTTCCGTAAGTGCTTGAATACCTATCTGTATTTATTTCGCAAATTGAAGCAAAAATTAGTCCTAGATCACTAGCGGAACAAAAGTTCATTGGTTTTAATAGTCACATTTCAGAATGTTGTATACATTGAAGTTACATCACATTATAGCATGCTAAGAAAGTTGTTGACAAAACTATGTAAGCAAATAACTAAAATCAAACAGCCAAAAAACATCGAGAGGCGATTGATCAACCGGATGAAATGTACATGCTTGGAAATACCACTAAACAGATGCAAAGAACCGGTTCATGCCCGAGATTTGATCAAAAATTGGTCCTATCATTCGTATACATTTAGGAAATAGGTATACCCTCTACCAGAGAAGTGTTCCTATCCAATCGACCAGCCATATTCGTCTACTGCTGGACATAAGCTCTCCAAAGACACGCCTTTTTCTGTCCTAGTTATCCTCATTCAGCAATTTGCCAAAGATCGACGGTTCAGCGATCTGTTATAAATTCACATTGTCATGGAGCTATTGAATAGACCCCTTTGTTGGGCTCATTTTCGCAGCAACCCCTTGATCCCTGCCTGTCCTTATTATCGACAAGCTGTGCCCCGCGGTGTTACCCGCAGTTTATCAGGCAAAATAAATTGTGTATTAAAAGTAAAAGATATTTTTCCCGCGACAAAACGTAGCCCATGTGTTAATCCAGGGTGTCAGCTAACTCCATAGCAAATTTTATTAAAATCGCTCCAGCCGTTTAGACGTGAAGAAGTAATAAACATACACACTCGCCTTTATTATATTAGTATGACGTGGTTCGAGGCCCTATTTTATACAACTACAGTTCATAGTTTACTATGTACATTGCGTGGCCAATTAAAAAGTCGGAAGATTTATCTCCACAATGTTAAAGGTAATAATATTCTATGAGATACGGCACAGACAGCGGTAATCGAGATAGGCAGGAGGTCGAGGGGGTTGGCGTAAAAATGTACGGATTTTTGACACCACGGATTAGAAGCGAAATATCAAGCGGCGAGATATTTGAACACCTCAGTCACTCAGATTTCGATGTTTTCCTTCACCGTCAGCGATCGTTATTGCTACTACAACTCATTGGTACATGTCGAGATTCGAACCCACCAAGAAAATTCTTCTATTGGTCAGTGGAGAAAGAATGAAATCACGTATCACAGACCGACACCACAACCATTGAAATGAAAGTGAAGCGCATACCAAACATGGGCGAGGCCGGGTCGAGTTCCTTGACGAAGGCGTCAGTGGTGTACTCGTCCAGCGAGTGGGGCTCCGACGGGCCGCTGGAGGCGCCGCTCTCCGACCGCGCTGAGTGGGGGGGGGGGGGGGGGCGGAGGGGGGCGTGAACATGCGACTATGTGGCTCTTCGATCGGTCAACTACACTAACCGGCTTCTCGTACACGAACAAAATGTTGGTTTGCGCCTACCAAAAAGTGCGCGCTACCGAACGGAACTCCTTGCTAGTTAAGATAGAAATTAGTTTTAATTTAATTTTAAGTTCTTTATTTAGTCAACAAAGATCCATTTTATTAAATAGTAACAGATAAAAAATAACTAATAATAAGTTTAGAAAAACTTTAAGTAACTTTTGTAACTATTTTATCAATAAGTTAAATCAGCTTCGATTTATTTATATTAAATATTGATAAAAAGCCTAGCCACTAATTTAGTCATCCGTTTCTTTTGACGCGAAATATTAGCATGATTGACATGTTATTGTAATAAAACTATGATTCTATCGAGACTTTGTATTTCTGCATACTATTTACAGCTGGGGTAAATTCCTTCGCTGTTAATTTACTAGTGACAGCTGTCAGTTGTTTATTTGGAAGGAACCTTGGCTAACTGATATATAAACAGATTATTTGTGTACGAGAGACAGGGTTAGGTCTGTGACCGGAAAGGTTAAACGAGTCTTTTTTTTTTAAGTAGTTTATGATCCAAGCATTTTCTCCCGCTGTACATCTGATATTTTCAATAATCGTAAAAGAATAAGTATACTTTTGACAAATGCGGGCCCTCGTAATGTTAGTAGTCGGGTGTTCCACTTGAGGGCAAAGGGCTCCCCATTTTTAGAACAAGATTTTCGATCATTTGACACCTGAACACCGAACACCTGACAGCATTTTAAACTTATTTAAATATTTAACAACACATAAGTATATACACTTCATTGCATTCGAGACATTAAACAGGACATTACATAAGAAATAACATCTACAAAGGCGAGCTCTGTAAAAGTCTGTAAGAGGTTTCATCCTAATTTTCTCAAATACCTAGTTTTTTTTAGAGAGTAACGTGGCATAAAAAGTTCGTAATGTTGTTCGCTGATTTCTTTATTGAAATTGGTTAAATGAAAACAAAAATGTATCTAAGTCTTTCGGCCTTTTGCCTGCCTTTATAGGACACAAGTTTTGTCAAAAGAATACTTATTCTTTTAGAACCGTTGAAACTATATGAGAGAGAATGCCGACGTTATAAACGTGTGTAATCTTTAGTGTAGTTGATCGGAAGTTAGTCGCAGATCGACCGTTGCGGGTCCACAAGAAATATTTGTCTCCATAAGGCTTATGCTATTTTCACCTTTTAGATTTGCGATTTTAGCAATGAAAGCTGGTATGACAGCCGTAAAGAGCAATGTGACGTGGAGTGAAGTGAATTCAAATAACTGTTCAATATTTACTGGGATTTCAACTTATTAATAAGCATGAGTGGGTTTTGAGAAACGCAAAAAAACTTGGCTTATGACTACAAAAAATTAAATTGTATCTGGTTTCAAAACAAATGCATAAAAATAAGAAATCTTTAAACAATGTGCAGTCAAACTGTACAGTTTTAAATTAGTTGTACAGTCGGCAGCAGGTCAATCTCTACATGTCTGGTGCAAAGTCGTAACTGAGTAGTGTACGTATGTAAAGGCTGATGTGCCGTCGACTGTAGACCGATTTTCTTTTTTTTAGTAGAAATCGTACATCAGATACAGAGAACACAACACCACCTCCTTTGGCAACACATACGTAGACTGGTGGGTTGTCTACCCACCAGTCTACGTATGTGTTGTCGTAAAAGTGAGGTCGTGTCGCGCGCATATACCAGGCACGCACAGCGCGTCAGTACAGTCTGTTAGCTATATCGCGGCTACTATCGGATAGACCGATTATATTGCAATGAGGCAAGGTTAATTTTGTTTCGTAATTAATAACTTTTCAAAATAGTGAAGAAAAGTTCTATACAGAGCAGTAAGTACTATTACACTCGTGGCTTTCGGCGAAAATCGGAGCCTACTCTAGAGCCGGAGGTGTGAACCTCCCAATACGGCCCGGTACAATACGGCCCGAAGGCGGCGGCTTACATTTTACATTGTACATTGACATTCAGCAAACAGAATGTAAATTCTTTACGTTGAAATAAAATTATTTGAATTTGAATTTGTGTCCCCTAGCTAACAGACTGTACCTCCGAGGTCGCGTCGCGCGCACATACCAGGCACGCATAGCGCGTCAGCCGACTTAAGACAAGCGTGGGACACTCACAGTCAGTACCTCTGAGGTCGTGCCGCGCGTGGGGCGCGTGCGCGCGGGGCGCGGGCGCGGGCGGGGCGCGCGCGTGCGCCACGCACAGCTGCAGCGCGCCCAGCAGCGGCACGCACAGCGCGTCCGCCGCCTCCGCCTGCACGGCCGACACGCACAGCAGCGCCACGCGCCCGCGCGTCAGCCCGCCCAGCGTCAGCCCCGCGCTGGGGGCGGGGGGGGCACGACGTCAGACACAGGCGCTAGTTGGGGAACTTCAGACACAGGCGCTAGTTGGGGAACTTCAGACACAGGCGCTAGTTGGGAAACTTTAGACACACTCAGGCGCTAGTTGGGGAACTTCAGACACAGGCGCTAGTTGGGAAACTTTAGACACACTCAGGCGCTAGTTGGGGAACTTCAGACACAGGCGCTAGTTGGGAAACTTTAGACACACTCAGGCGCTAGTTGGGGAACTTCAGACACAGGCGCTAGTTGGGGAACTTCAGACACAGGCGCTAGTTGGGAAACTTTAGACACACTCAGGCGCTAGTTGGGGAACTTCAGACACAGGCGCTAGTTGGGAAACTTTAGACACCCTCAAGCGCTAGTTGGGAAACTTTAGACACACTCAGGCGCTAGTTAGGGAGGTTCACGCTATCGGACACACTCAGGCGCTAATTGGGGAGCTTCAGACACAGGCGCTAGTTGGGAAACTTTAGACACACTCAGGCGCTAGTTGGGGAACTTTACACACACTCAGGCGCTACTTGGGGAACTTTACACACACTCAGGCGCTACTTGGGGAACTTCAGACACAGGCGATAGTTGGGAAACTTTAAACATACTCAGGCGCTAGTTAGGGAGGTTGACGCTATCGGACACACTCAGGCGCTAATTGGGGAGCTTCACGTCTTCAGACACACTCAGGCGCTAGTTGAGCAGGTTTACGTTATCGGACACACTCAGGCGCTAGTTGAGCAGGTTCACGTTATCGGACACACTCAGGCGCTAGTTGGTGAACTTCAGACACACTCAGGCGCTACTTGGGGTACTTCAGACACATTCAAGCGCTACTTGGGGTACTTCAGACACACTCAGGCGCTACTTGGGGAGGTTCGCGTCATCGATACACTCAGGCGCTGGTTGGGGAGGTACACACCATTAGACACACTGAGGCGCTAGTTGGGGAGGTTCACGTCATCGGACACACTCTGGCGCTAATTACAGTTTAAATCTGCGAGAAAACAGCCCGCAGTAATGTATCGTGGACTCGAATCGTCACGCTCAGGTAAACAAACATCATAGCCACAACAGAGCACGGGTGAAGTTTAGCAATGTTAACCCAAGCGTGACGGTCACGCGGTGTGAAGGGTGTTTCAGTCAAAAGGGCTGAAAGCAGTTATAATCTTTTATATTATGGTAAGATCTTCTTTTTATAAAACTAAATCAGTGTTTTAAATTCTTTAGGTCTAATACCGTTAAATCTTTGATTATTTGACACTTTCGTCACGCCTACTAATATCTGGTGGTATCGGGAGCACAGAAAGAAGCAGCCACTCACAACTCATTGCAGCCGGGGAACTCCGGCACGGGCAAGTCGCGGTAGTGGTGCGGGAAGGCCACCATGGACAGGAGCGTGGCGATGGCGGCCTGCCGCAGCTCGCGCTTGTCGACGCCGCCGCACTCCAGGCGCGGCTCGCGCTCGGGCAGGATGCGCTCCAGCGCCGACAGGAAGTGCGGCACCAGCACTAGCACTCCGTCCAGGTCCAGGCTGCGCCCGTTCATAGGATGTACGATCTTACTTTGTCATGTTCTCTATGGTATTTCTGTGAGGTTTTTCTGTACCGGGACGGTGGCAAACGGGACCCTAGGTACTCTACCTCAGCTGTCTGTCTGACTATCCGTCCGACATTTGAACCGTAATAGGCAGTATTTTTTATAGAGAATATGTGATTTATGTGATAACTAGCTGACCCAGCGAACTTCGTACCGCCTAACAGTCGATTCTTTAATTTTTTATATTTTTCTCTCCGTAAGACCACCATCCTCGTACTTCAAGGAATATTCTAAAAAAAGAACTGGCAAAATCGGTTCAGCTGCTCTCGAGATTTGCGCTTAGCAACACATTCGGGGATTCATTTTTATATTATAGAATAGATATGTGAATGTGTGTTACGAGGGCTGCTACTTATGTATGCGGAATAGAAAAAATTAACAAATGTATTTGGCTAAATATGCTTTTATTGTTTTTCAAAGTATTCTCCACTATGATCGATGCACTTTTGCATTCGATGAAAACAATTTGTAAAACACTTTTTCCACTCTGATTGAGGTATCTCCAAAAGGTGCTGTTTGAACGCATCTACGGCATCTTCACGGGTCGAAAATCGTTGACCACGTAATTTATTCTTTACATTTGGAAATAAATAGAAATCATTGGGAGCCAAATCAGGGCTGTACGGTGCATGACCCATATTTTTTGACCATCCAAAAATGTAGTTGTTTCCTGAGATGTATGACAGCTGGCATTGTCATGGTGAAGTATTCTGCGTCGCTGGTTGTTTTGGCGTATTTCTTCAAATACTTCCGGCAAACAAATGGTCGTGTACCACTCCGAATTAACCATTCTGCGATTCTCCAGTGGTATTGTAGCCACATGGCCATTAATACCAAAAAAGCAGGCCTCCATTTGCTTTACAGTGCTTTTTGCACGAGCCACTTTCGTAGGGTTCGGCTCATTTTGAAACACCCAAACTGTTGATTTTTGTTTAGTTTCGGGATTGTACGCGTAGATCCAGGATTCGTCACCTGTGTAGATATTATAAACAGATTTTGAGTCGCCTCCGTTGAATTTTTTTAAGGTTTTCTTGCACCATTCGACGCGAGCATCTTTTTGATCCTGAGTTAAGTTGTGCGGGATCCAACGCGAACAAATTTTTTTTACAGACAAATGTTCATGTAATATCCTATGAATGCTCGTCATACATATGCCCAGAATAGCCTCTATCTCGCGATACGTAACATGGCGGTCTTGCATTATTAGTTTTCGCACAGCTTCAATATTTTGTGGCACAACCACCGATTTCGGGCGACCTTCTTTAATTTCGTCCGTAAGCTTACTGCGCCCGCGATTAAACTCACTAAACCAGTGATACACAGTCGTTTTTGATGGAGCTTCACCACCAAAAGTCGAAGTTAATTGATCTACGCACTGTTGTTGCGTTAAACCACGTCGAAAATCGTAATAAATCATAGCACGAATATTTTCACGAGTGAGTTCCATTTTTTCAGCGATATGACATTTTAAACCCAACAAAAACAAAACACTAACGTATATAAGAGAAAAATATTAGCGGCCAGTATTTAAAAAAAGAACGAATTTGACCATGGAGGTCAGACATTGCGTTTAAAATTATTGGAATCCCAGATTCCGCATACATAAGTAGCAGCCTATGTAATTATATCACCGAAGTGTCAAAATATATTGTGACAATTCTGATCAAGGTTAAGGTGTTAATTAACTACTACCTACTAGCGGTTTTAAGGAAAGTGAATCAATATTTAGCACATTGAAAACGATTTTTTTTTTTGCAATGATCGAAATTTAAGTGGAAATGCGCACATCTGGAAAGGCCGGAACCGGCAGATAGGCCAGGGCAACCACAAAGTGGCGGCCGAAAACCAGGTCAGCGGACAGACAGAGGCCCGACGGTCCGATACTTTAGTTGAGTTGGCAGATCCGTGATCAGAAGATCCGTGGATGCGGATAGCAAGACACCGTGAGTGATGGCATTTGGGGGAAAAGGCCTATGCAGTGGGCAGCGGTGGGTTGATGATGATAATGTTTGGAAAAAAAAACAAGAGTAGGAGAATTCACGCGGGCGACGTATGTCAAGCAAAAAGACTAAATAACCTTCAAGCGTCTTGGCTGCATATGAGGACACCGGCACGTTATTGTACGCGCGCGCGTGGGGCATTGTATAGGTACGCTTCTATAATAAAATCCCTGAAGATATATTAAGCTTGCCTAAAACACGGTTCAAAAAATTTGTTAAGTACACTTTGTGCTAAAAGGGCTACTATAACATAAAGGATTATTTAGATGACAATGATGTCTGGAATTAAAGCAAGTACAATGCATGAGGTTTATGTTTTATTATAATTATGTAAACTATGTTAATTAAGTACTCAGACTAAGTTTGGAGTTTTTTTGTTCATTGTTTTACCAAAATGATCTATATTTTGAAATGAACACGTAGTTTCAATCCGCTATTTGACACGTGTCAAATTTGACGCGATAAATCAATATTTCCTATAGTACAGGGTGGACCAGAAATAATTACGAATTTGAAAAAAATATAATAAAAAAACTAAATACAGTTCACATACAATTTTTATTTCAATTAAAAGAAGACATCCGGGAAATTCATTTCTTAAAAATAACAACATTGAGGTGTGCACCATCGCGCCGCAAACATTCCTCGAATCTGAACCTCAAATTGGTAAAAACTCGCTCGCACATTGCGCGGGGAATAGCTGTCATTTCTTCTCTGATATTGGTCTTCAACTGATTAATTGTTGCTGGATTATTGGAATACACTTTACTTTTTAGGTATCCCCACATAAAAAAGTCCGGTGGCGTTAGATCTGGACTTCTAGGCGGCCATGCAATGTCACCTCGGCGCGATATCAGTTTCCCAGCAAACATCTCGTTTACGACCGCCAAAGAGGCATTAGATGTATGGCATGTCGCGCCATCTTGTTGAAACCACGTCGCACGATTATAGGCTTCAAATTGTTGAAGTTGCGGAAAGAAATAATCCCTTAGCATGGCTATGTATCGGTCAGAGTTTACAGTGACAGATTGCCCTTGTTCATTTTCAAAGAAACGCCGAACAATAGCGCACGAATCGCCATTTTTGTAATAATGTTTAACGCAGAATGCACGTTGCGCTCCGGTGAAGTTATCCATCGCGACTAAATTTCCGAGAACCGAGCTTCTCAACCCCACCACCCGCGCGGCCCCCTCTCATATCGTTCAAGCGCAAGAGTGTTTTTAAAATCGTACGCCTTTCTGGCCCACCCTGTATTTAACGTAAGAAACCGAAATATATTGATTTTGCTAAGTATGCAGGATGGCTGCAAATTTGCAAAGTAAAAAAAATTTTTCTTCGTTTAATTCGTAACGGCGAAAACGCTATCCGCCATTTGAAACAATCGAAAGTATGTAAACAAACATCTTTCAGCCAGAGCCAGTGGACATTGATTATTATAGGACTTACATCAAAGTGATCTTCACATAAATACACCCGAGTTTCAATTGATAAAGAGTCGGGGTCTCTTTTGGCAAGTTTGAGCCAAGTTTTTCGAATGTTAATTTCACTGGGTACACGAATCCACAACTTCCCGGGGGTCTTCATTGACGTGTTTTTTCATTTTCAATAATGATAAGTGGTATATTTTGGATGTAAATTCGATGAAATCATGGTTGCGTTGTTGTTATTTCACTATGCTCAGAGATCACTTACAGAAAATTGAATGTCAAACTTTGTTTACAATTTTTTGGACTTCAAACCATAGACAAAAATGGCTGACCGCGTTTTTGGCTGTTTAGGAAAATTAAATTTTAAAATATATTTTTATGTTGCTTTTAGGTCCTCAAAAAATATACTAAAATATTTTTTGGACTAATGGAAAAGTTATTTACAGTTTAAGACTTACTTGAAAAGAGAGTCAAATAGCGGATTGTAACGTCCATCAAGCCGTAGTTTCTGCGCTACTTTGGATAAAACCTTTTCAATTAATAATAATAATAATAAATAAATATTCATCGACATATTACACAGATCTCTAATAAATAATTAATTAATTAATTGTATGTTACCGGAATATATCGTAGGCGTTGAGCACGACGGCGGCGGCGGTGGCGGGGTCCCGCAGGCCGCGGTGGATGGCGGCGTAGCAGCGCGCCAGGTAGGGCGCCAGCACCTGCTCGCGGCACTGCTTGGAGCACAGCACGCGGCACACCGTGCCCAGCGCCTCGGCGCGCCCTGCGCGCAGTTCACCACACTCTATTGCTACTATTGACTATGTTCTTTTTAACGCACTAACCCGCGGTTTCTCGTACACTAACAAGCTGTTAATCTACTGTTAACAGCTGTCAGTTGGGCAAAGTGCATACAAAAAAAAAAACAACTGACAACTGTTAACAGTAGATTAACAGACTGTTAGTGTACGAGAAACCAGGAGTAACCCGTGCTAGGGACAATTTTAAAAACCTATTTAGAAGCTGAAAATTCCACCCATGCCGTTACTCGAACCCGCGACCTCTGGCTAACCGTATCAGCGCTCTCCCAACTGAGCTAATGGGCGACCACCGACATCAGTGAAATTTCGAACCTCTTTACAATACTCTCTGTATTACGCACAGGCAGCAACATCTGGTTGAAATAATTTGCGTCACTTGCAGTGCCGAGTACCTATATTCCGATATCATTAGGTACCTAAGTACTTTGCAGTTAGGTTTTACATCGGAATGAGGTAGCTAGTTCGAGTCCCGGCATGGGAGGAATTTTTAGGCTCTAAATAGGTTTTGAACATTCATCATCAACCCATTATGTACCCACCAAGGGGCGCGGGTCTCTTCCCTGAAAAAGGCGCAAGACATACTATCGAAATAAAAAGGACTCGAAAAAGAGTTTAATTTGTGTCTCAAATCTCCATAGTAGGTAACCTTCTTTTTTTTGACACGGCTGAAAAAAAACTCAATATTTTTGGTTAGTTCAGGGTAAAACAAAATTAAAAGTGTAGTACTTAGTGTTGCATGTCAGTATATTTCCTTTGCTTTGAAAGACAGCTTTCTATCATAGTCTGGTTATTACCTGGTTGATAGCTTATCATGTTGATCTTGTTCAGTTCAGTCAAAGATGGCGGCGGCGGTGTTCCTTCAGTTTTTTCTGCAACAATTGAGAGAATTGGTATTCAGACTGTTCTAAAAAGTACAAAAACAATACAGGCTTGCCTCAGGAGTTAACTTACGCCTGTGTGAAGAAAGTAATCAGGTGGAATATAGCGTGGGAGTGACTATTCCAGTCTTGGGTGGTTCCAGTTGGGACTATTCCACTTACGCTGTTAGACAACCATTACGAACGTTTCTAGTAAAAAAGTTACCGTATAGAGATGGGATTCAATCCAGTAAAACTAAAACCCATTTGAAGCCTTTCGATCGATATCAACCCTTGAATGTCCCCACTGCTGGGGCACGAGTCTGCGGGGCACATACTCCACCACGGGGGCCAAGTCCGGGTTGGTGGAGGATTGTAAAACAGTGGCGAGGCTTACTGTCAGAAGTTGTCAAGCCGCCCATGAGGCCTCTGTCATGGCTTAACGACTGCCATTACATGACAGCCGGCACCAACGGTTTAACGTGCCTTGCGAAGCACGGAAGCGCTCGGAAAAATGCCACTAGCGGCAGTCACGGGAAGGTCACCCATCCTGCACCTTACCGCGCCTGTTGTTGCTTATTGATTCCAATCACTCGGTTTGACAAGGCCACGAGCGCTTCCTTTACCAGACAATAATAATAATAATGCCTTATTTATTTACTTCTTAGGGCATACAGGGTTACAAAGTAGACCTAAAAAAAACTGGAATTACAAGGAGATTCCTTGATATTAAATTATATAATAGATCAAAATAGATTACAATGGTACATTAGATCCCATTCAATATTGAAATTTGTATAACACCTTTTATAACACTTTGAAATAAATAGTTAGAATATTTTCGGGGCTTAATCGCGTAGTAATTTACTACGCGATTAAGCCCGGAAAATATTCTAAATATGTGTACAAGTCGCGAAAGTTTAAAATATGTTATAACTTTGAAATAAAGTCCAATAAACAACCATTAAAAAATGTATACTAGCTCTGCCCGTTGAACGGTTACGAAAAAACGCGGTATAATTCCGTGAACCGTTCCAAAGGGGGTGTTTATGCTGGTGGATCATACCGTTTACCTACAAAGTTAACCTTGCTGCCTATCCCTAAGAAATACAGGCGTAATTTTATATAATCTAATGTAATAATAAATAATGATATTCATGGACATATTACACAGATCTCGTTAGCCCTATACTAAGTACAACTAAATGACTTGTGTTATAGGTGCTAACTCGCCTGTATATTTCTATTCCGGGATAAATCCCCGGAATCTTCCCAGCGGCATTATTCTGCGACCCGTCTCTAGTCCCTTTCCAAATCAATACCCACTAAGTGAATGCTTGTTTCTGTTGTGAATATATAATAAAATACCAATAACTTATAGACAATTAGGCACAAATTTCTTTAAGGTTAAAAATGACACAAAAAAATTTATAATCTCAATGACAAATTTCGATTTGACACATTTCGTTTTGACATACTTTTTACCTCATAATGTTCATGGCAAGCCTCTCCTATTTGCAGGCTACTTTCGGTATAAAACATGTTGGAGAGCAATTAACACGACAATGTTATAACACAACACCTTAATAATGCTTGTTACTGTACCATTATTGACACATGTTTAAGCAAATAAACTATATCTAAAATAATCTAAATCAACTTACGCTGGTTGGCAGCGGCGGGGAAGGTCCCAATAAGGGCAGCCTCGAAAAGCCACTCCCCGAACAAGTGGAATATGGAGTTGACTTTTGGCCGCAGCGGCGTCAATGGCGGCTTCTCGCTTTCACTTAGCGCTGCAACATATCAGAGTGACAACATGAGAACATCTTCTTAAGCCTGCACTCGAAATTTTGTCACAGCAATCCAATGCGCCATTTGATATTGCCGCGAAGTACCGTTATCTCGTGACTCACAATCCTTACTAATATTATAAACGCGACAGTTTGTGAGTATGGATGTTTGTTACTCAATTACGCCAGAACGGCTGAAAGGATCTGGATTAAATTTAGCATGGAAATATATTGTAGTCTGGAATAGCACATAGGCTACGATAAGACTCGTCTCGACAATAATTACCTACTTTATCATAATAGGCGTGACGACAGTGTAAAATAATCAAAGATTTAACGATAAGATTAGAATATTCTTTATTGTACACTGGAAAAACAACAAATACAAAACAATTGCAAATATACATAGTACAATTGGCGGCCTTACTGCTAAAAGCAATTTCTTCCAGACAACCTTACGATGGAAAGTTGCTGAAGGAAATTAGAAAGACGGGTAGCCAGTGCAAATTTGAATATTGTTACATACTTATACTTAATAATAATACACTTACATACCGTTACTTATATAAACTTATAATTTATTATAAACATAGATATATATATCTTATAATAAAGTTCTACATAAGACAAGGAAAGTACTAACCTACACACAAGAGGACAAAATTAGGGGAACGATATTAAACGATATTAGGGGAAAGTAGATATTAAATACGGCAAGCTGAAGACAGGGCGCTATTGCGCTCATTAGGGGGAGGGCTATGTGCAGCAGTTGACTACATAATACAGCCTGAAGAAGAAGAAGATATTAAAAGGATTTAAAACACTGATTTAGTTTTGTAAAAAAAAGAGATTACTAAAATTTTCAATAAACTGATAAATGCTTTCAGCCATTTTGACTGAAACACCAATCACACCGCGTGACGTCACGCTTAGGTTAACATTGGTAAACTTCACCCGTGTTTTGTTGTAACTACTACTGATTATGTTTGTTTACCTGGGCCTGACGTCAGATTCGACGCCATGACACTGCGTGCTGTTTTCCTACAGATTTAAAATAATTTTATAAATATGGCCATGACCTTCGTGAAACTTTAGTTTTGTTACTGAAATATAGGTTTTTTTGTAAATAATGTATCCCAACATTATAGAAGAGGATTTAAAAATCTTTCGTCATGCCTATTTCCTTTAATTTATCTTTTATAATGTTTATTTTCACTTTACCACTGGCCATGAATGTTTGCACTCACCCTGGGAAGTAATAGAGTTGGGAGGCGTAGAGGGCGCTACACTGACGGGGCGTCCGCTCGAAAGACCCATTAGCGACGTCCTTGGGGTTCCTGTATGTAAAAATTACTATAGCACTCCGTTACAATGAAACTTCTATTACGTTTTAGTAACCAAATGTTATTTTCAGAACGTAATGACATTAAAAATGCTTGTAATTGTATTACAACATTTATTATGCAAAAGAAAACACATGAAACATGCCGAAATAAATAATTAAAACAATTCTTCACATGGGTGAAGTAACGTTCACAATACAACGAAAGTTAGGATTCCACTGCCTCGCTATAGTTTACAGAGGCGATACCAGGGCCCCATATCGCAAAACATATTCCACGTGGTTTACTATGACAAATCGATGTACTTTGCATAGCCAATTAACCCACAGATTAACAAGTTGTCAGACCAATTGTATTAATGTGCTACGAAATAGTTATACATCGAAATGAGATTACGGCCCAAGCCTTTTTAGAGTAACGTTACAGTACCGGAGACTCGTTTGAGATTGGATCGGAGATTATCAAATCAACGAATACCATCAGCCTAGGATGTACGTTCTTGCTGATTAACCAAATTAAACCGAAAATTATCGGATTTTCAAACAATAGCAAGGCAGTGGAAGATGAATCCACATTAAAGAAATGATTACATCGAAATATGCTAGGATTATACAATTAGAGAAATTACAACCAATGACAGAGTGCCGTCACCAAGTAAAACAACACATTCCCAAACCAACAGCAACCAAAAGTACAGTGCAATGTGCGTTTACCATAACAAGTGTGAAAGAAACAGAGTCATGCTGACATACCCAACTGAACCGAAATAAAAAAGAATGCAGGTACTGAAATAACTGTCCACGGTTGTCGTATCACTTGCTCTGCAGATGTTACGGTAGGTACTGTTTTGAGGCTCTCGAGGTTTAAGAGTTTAATTACGTTTTCCATTGAGATAAGCCGTAAGACGATAACATCATTTGAGAGCTGAATAAATGTCTAATCCACATTATTTATTTACTTTCCTGTGTTTACACAGCGCGGTACTGTGACGTTTTAAGAGTCTCTCTAAAGGAGCAAGTCCCATACAAATGTAATTTGGTTTTAATTACAACGGATCGCAATGAAACTTAGCCAATTCGTTTAGATCATCCTCGATTTGTGTTCATCGAGGATGATCATGCTTACAGCTGAGAATAACTGTATTAAAAGATATTTAGTCTCATGACACTTCATATAAACTATTCCATAATTTCCTTCAGGCTATAATATGTTTTTCTTAAGTTTATAATTATGCAATTCTAAGCTAGATTAAACCTCAATTTGTTTTGTCTAAACGTATCGACGACGTATGATTTTTAATAAACTATTCTATAATTTCTTTCAAGCTATAATTTCTTTTTGATAAGTTTACACCAAATCTAAGCATGATGAAACCTCAATTTGTTTTTTTTAAACGTATCGACGACGACGTATGACGTTTAATAGAAACTATTTTATAATTATTTTCAGGCTATACCTAATTTCTTTTTGATAAGTTTATACCAAATCTAAGCACGATCAAACCTCAATTTGTTTCCTCTAACGTATTGACAAAATTTAATTTCAAGCATGTCGTTTGTAAAAAAAAAAAAAAGAAACTACGTTTGTATGCTCCTTGAGAAGACGCCTCAAGTGTTTAGTTTATTACCCAACTAAATCAGGAATATGGGGATAACACTTGCCAATTTTAAACCCAATGAGTGCCTTCCGGTCTTTCTGACAAATTGCTATCTAACAAGCAAGATTATCATCTTAGATGACGCTTGGACGACCATATGTTTATTCTTCCTTTCTTATTCTTGGGCTATGCTGTAACCCTTTATAGTAAGAAAGCAAGGATATCATGAAAGTAGTAAATAAACTATCCCCCCCCAAGACGAAGCCGCAGTTTTTATATAATAATACATTTTAAACTTTCGCGACTTGATTCGCGTTTTTATATAATAAACGCGAATTCTCGCAAAGCACGCGAAACAGTTATTTCAGCCACCGCACCGTTATATCGAGTGTTAATTTACTAATGCCCTTCTCGAAACCCGTTCTCTGCATCATCAGGAACATTTGAACCATAATTCGATCGAACCATACCTGGGAAATCCATTATTTAGAAATCAAATCGTTTGCATTTTTTTCTTCTAGTATTGTGTACCGACTATTTCTTCCCAAGGAATAATACCGAGAAATTCAAGGATTCTTTTAGAATTTAAAATGGTCTCGCACATTGTAATCGGCAAGTAATTAAATATACTGTATTTATTTTTGTTGTCCATTTTGCGTAGCTTCGGGTCAGGCTTCAGTTTTTTAACACCGTATAAACACAAACACCAGCAAACAACGACACCGTGTTTGGCACAACTAATTAAAGAGAGGGACTGGATATCTACTTGTATCTCGCTCACACAATATCTATATTGCCGTCAACGGCTATAGTGTAAGAGCCAAACGCGAATTAATACTTTTCCAGTCTCTATCTTTAATTCGACAGAAACGTTCCACAACCCACAAGTAATTTTCGAGAAATGTGCACTTTAAATTTCACATATTTTTAACTTTCGCGACTTGTACACATAGTTAGAATATTTTCGGGGCTTAATCGTCGAGGTAAAATAGCAATAAACTACTACGCGATTAAGCCCCGAAAATATTCTAACTAAATTTCACATGGTGTTAGTACATTTTCTCCCATGTTTTTGTTCAGAAGTGTACCAATGCTTTTGTTTTCTAAGCTACGTAAATTTGCGAAGATTTAGCAGCCATACCAAACGCTAGCGATGAAGGAAATCTGAGTTTCTGAGAGTTCACATACCTCAGCGCTTGAAATTGCCAATCCGCGGCGGGCACGCGTGGTGATTAAGACCATAATCTCTTTCTCTGAGAGAAAGTCTGTGCCTTACAGTGGGATGTATATAGACTGCATTATGATATCAAATATGTATAAAAGCACGGAACAAAAAGATGTTATAGTATTTTCTAAGGTTAACACGAGCACTAGACATAATTAAAACTTAGTCATCCGAGACCACGGCACCTGAAAAAGTGCCGAAACGTCGGAAAATTGTAAAAAATGTAATAAACGAGGATAAATCCGTATAAAAACAGTTTTAAAAAGATGTTAAACACAAAACACGTTGCTCATAAAAATTACTTCTTGTGGGTTGGAGCGTTTCTGCGCAACCCGGTCCAATCGACAGTGTTATACACACAAACCAACACCAACAGCCCCCCCGCTACCTTTCTCCAGCTTGTCGGGCCGCTTGGCGGAGGAGACGCTGAAGCTCTTGGCGAGGCGGCGGTGCGGCGGCGGCGTGGCCTCGCCGCCCGGCGCCGCGCCCCACCACGCCTCCGGCCCGCGCCCTAACGCCACACTCTTATTGCCCAGCCCACAACGCTCAAATTGCAACCACAGGCAAGCTGAACGTCGGGGCTTGCGGAAAGATTTCTATGCCGACTATATCTACACGGGTTGACTAGCAGACGAGATCCTGACGCCCCAGCACGCAACCGACTCGCGCCCTACCGTCACACTCTTATTAGCCAGCACACAACGCTCAAATTGCAACCACAGGGAAGCTGAACGTCGGGGCTTGCGGAAAGATTTCTATACCGAATATATCTACACGGGTCGACTAGCGGACGAGATCCTGAAGCTTGTGACTTAGCGGCGCCCCACCACGCCACCGACTCGCGCCCTAGCCCCACACTCTTATTGACCAGCCCACAACGCTGTAAATTGCAACCACAGGCAATCTGAATGTCGGGGCTTGCGGACAGATTTGTATGCCGAATATTATATACACTGGTCGTTTAGCGGACGAGATCCTGAACCTTGTGGCGAAGCGGCGCCCCACAACGCTTCCGCCCACGCCCTAGCGCCACAGTCTTATTGCCCAGCCCAAAACGCTCAAATTGCAACCACAGGCAAGCTGAACATCGGGGCTTCCGGAAAGATTTCTAAGCCGAATATATCTACACGGGTTGAATAGCAGACGAGATCCTCAAGCTTGTGACTTAGCGGCGCCCCACCACGCCACCGACTCGCGCCCTAGCCCCACACTCTTATTTCCCAGCCCACAACGCTCAAATTGCAACCACAGGCAATCTGAACGTCGGGGCTTGCGGACAGATTTGTATGCCGAATATTATGTACACAGGTCGTAGCGGACAAGCAAGATGAACGTCGGGGCTTGTGGAAAGAATTGTATGCCGAATATTGTTGATCGTTTAGCGGACGAGATCCGATTTGAGCGTTATGGGCTGAGCAATAAGAGTGTGGCGAAGCGGCGCCCCACAACGCTTCCGCCCACGCCCTAGCGTTAGGATCTCGTCCGCTATATAACCCGTGTAGATTCGGCATAGAAATCGTTATGAAAGGCCCGGCTTTCAGTTTGCCTGTAGTTACAATTTGAGCGTTATGGGCTGAGCAATAAGAGTGTGGCGAAGCGGCGCCCCACAACGCTTCCGCCCACGCCCTAGCGCCGCATTCTTATTGCTCAGCCCATAACGCTCAAATTGTAACTACAGGCAAACTGAAAGCCGGGCCTTTCATAACGATTTCTATGCCGAATCTACACGGGTTATATAGCGGACGAGATCCTGAAGCTAATGACGTAGCGGCGTCCTAACAGGCCTCCACCCCGCTTCCTACCGCACTCTTATTGGCTAACCCACAACACTCAAACTGCCTGACGTTCAACTGGCCTCAATAAGCCAGGTGAACGTCAGGGCTTCTAGGAAAGATTTCTATGCCGAGTATGTCTACAAGGGTCATTTAGCGGATGAGATCCTGAAGCTTGTGGCGAAGCGGCGGCGCTCCACTACGCCTCAGGCCGCGTCCTACTGCGTCCACAATCCAGTCGTCCGTCTCGCATAGAAATTCATACCACTAAATAAAGCCGGCTAAGTGGGAGTCGGAGTCGCATACCGAGAGTTCCTTACGTGTTTGTAAGTATGTGTTCGCAGTTTAAGACGAGATTTCTTGTTAAATTTCATAGTTCTACGTCGACCGAACTATAGGTTTTTTTCGGCCGTAGCTTGTCTTAGCGTTAACTTAGAAATTTAGCTTTTTCACAACTTCAAGGGACTGTTAAGGACTGCAAAGGACCTGAGTGTACGGTTTTCATTTTAACACGATACCTCTAAGCGTTTCCGAGATAAAGGGTCTTGTAAAGACCCAGACTGGCGGACGGACGGACAACGAAGTGAACCTAAAAGGGTTTTGTGCTTTCTTTTGATATACGGAGCCCTAAAAACACAGAATTTTACCCGCTCTTGTTTCAGATTAGTACAATAGACACGCACACGCCGAAACACTTAGAAAATGCACTGTATACTGTACCGTGATAAGAAATTTGATTACCAGTTAGATAATATAAGAACAATAAAGACATTCTCTCAAACTCCCTTTATCTAGTACACTTCCCTTAATCTAGTACAATATCCAAAACTTATGAAGTAAGTGTAACCCTTTGTATAGTGTCAAAAGGCTGAAGAACGGACTGGTAATGTTACGGGAAAAAATCCTTGGGTATACGGAGATATAGTCCAAAGTCCCTTAACATTGTCAACACGATCAAAGCCACGTGTATAATACACTAACTATCTGCATACACGCCGAAATTCAAGACGACTTACACCCAAAAGTGATTTAGGCACAGTCGACAGCATATCAACATTTACATAAATGCACCCTATTCTGTTACGTTACCGGCGACTGTGCAACAAATATGTAAAGGTGAATATGCTGTCGATTGTGTTCTTCCAAACCAGAACCAAGTGTTTATTATGGACTACGAATAGTATCACAAAACACGCTGTTCACAATAAACAGCAGTCTAAGGCTGACTTGCACCACTTCCTAAAAGTAACTTGAAAGTCGCCACTTAAATCGAATTTTGTATGAAGAATTTTATTTAAACTTTTTCTTAGAAAGTGGTGCAAGTAAGCCTAAAACTCCTTAATCATTAATGCATATCAACGCAATACGGTCCTTAAACATGACAATTTTAACATCGACTAGATGACCAATCGAGTCCTTGCTGAGTTAATTAAAGTATAACAGATATGCCAGGCTATATGGAAGCCCTGCAGCCTGTTCTGCCGGTCTAATGTGGCAGACTGTTTGCATGCGATTGCCTCTGAGATATCACTTTTATCATATGGAAAGCTCTTGCGACTCTTGCGAGTGCAAAAACAGAGTCCACGCCTGCCTTATTAGAATCAGCACAAAGGGGAAACCTCAATGTTGACCATGCTTCATAACAGTTTAGTGTAGTCTTAAGAAATTGTTTCGTCACTATTTAGGTTCATAAACAACTCAAAAGGCACTCGATGGGCCAAATCAACCCCCTGAAGACTCGTGGTAAGCTTGATACCAACGCTGCGTTTTCCCTGTTGACTTTTTATAATACTTACAGTCAGACATACAATACATCCAATTCACTCATTCTCCATTTAGTATGAAAGACTGATACAGAGTAAATCTTTTGTGCGGAGAAGTTAGTTGTCAAAGCTTAGAACAGACAGCATGAAGTTCTTTCGGAAGGAATAACTAGGAAATTTGATTTAGACTTGCAGTGAGTTTAAAAAGTTGTAAAAGCTAAATTTCCAGAAGCCGCTCAACGAAGTTCAAGCTCTCTGGGAATGGTCTTTAGTTTACTTACCTCAACCGCGAATAAGATTGAATAATGCCTACTAAGCCCGGAATGCAGTTTAGCGAAATTAGTGTCTTGATCATGTTACTTTTAATGCATACATTGAGTGGGAAGGTGGAATGTTTAATTTGGTCTACCGTTACGAGGCGTTATTCGGGTTCGCATTTCAAAGGATAAATAAACAACACAATTACTTGTCTCGGTCCCAAACTGGGATGCGTGGTGCTATGGTAACCAGGAATATATCTCACAAATATGAAAAAACTTCCACGCAGAGGCCATTTGAACAATGTTTGTACAATTATATTGTTAATCAGCTATTGGTTTTCCACAGATAACAAATAAATAAATGCGGCGCCCTTCTATAGGAATCGAGCCCTCGAATTCCGGCATGGTAATCAGACTGTATAACTGTGATACTGATTTTGAGCCACGATAAAACGGATTACATAATTTATTTTGCACACATATGTAAGCGTTAACGATTCAATTCAATTTATTTCAACGTAAAGAATTTATTTTCTGTTTGCCGAATGTCTGATGAATGATTTAAAATCAAGGCCTATAACTGTAGTGTAGATACGCGCAATCAATATCCGAATAAACTTCAGTGACAATTTCAATGGCTAAATAGATCGTAAACATTCTGAACAATAAATCGTATGTCAAATATTAAATGTCACCGGCTACTATAGACAATGATACATGTCTATAGTAGCCGGTCATAGTGACAGCGCACTATCAAGCTTACTACGTAGCCTCAGCCGTAGAAAAGTACCAGGAGCGCATAGCCAGCGGACACTCACCGAGGAAGGCGTCGACGTGCGCCGCGATGCCCTTCATGGCCTTGTGGAAGATGGACGGCAGCGCGGCCAGGCAAGGGTGCTGGCTCGGGTCGCGCGCGCCCTCCTCTTGCGTGATCGAGTACTAGGGGCGCAGGAGATGAAGAATATTGGCTTTTTATTGTACCAACTCTTGACTATGATGACAAAATAGTCAAACCAATAGTCTCGTGAAATAAAGCCGGTGCCGCTAGAAGATTAGAGCGCCTCCTGTTGAGTCAGCGAGTATTAAGAAGAGAGAACGTAAAAACAGCTTTGGACTTGTTTTTGAACGAGTTGAGAACTTGAGCGACAAAATAAAATATGTTTATGTGATATGACAAAAAATAAGGTTTGTGGGAAGAAATCTCTTACAGAGATAAGCTCGCCTTTGTACATGTTATTTCTTATCTAATGTCCTGTTGAATGTTTCGTGTGCAATAAAGTAGAAAATTATGATAAAATAGATAAAAAAATATTCACATACACAAAAGAAAAAAATAACAAATATACTTCAGAAAATAAGAGCATACAATTTTGCCATCCAAGTTAAGTTATCGTAATAGGTGGGCGCGGCAAATGCATTAATGGAGTCCGACTCAGCGTGTGCTGGAGGTTTAAAGAAACTCAAGCGCTGATATTACGATACCTAGAAGAGATGGCGTCTCTGCCTTCGTGTCATCACACAAAGGTAGATTTTTTGTTTAAGTTAAGATACACTTATCAAGTTTCAGTACGGGATATTAAAAGCCAATTTATAATATCCTCTTTTAAATGAGTGACAGTGCAGCTAATGAGTTTAACGTTTTAGGACGGTCAAAATTGCCTAAGAAGTCAGTCGTCTGGTTGGCAAGATATTTGCGGCTTAGATCGGCAAAGTTTCCGATGGCGCCAGCTCTGGATTACCACTTTAGCCTCTACTGCACTCGTCATAAGGTATAAATTACCTGCAAGAAGTCGGGCGTTTGGCTGACGAGATGCGGACGGCATAAGTCAGCAGGGTTCCCGATGGTGTGGAGAATACGGTACCAGCTCTGCATAACCGCTTCAGCAGACATGTCGGCTGGAACTAGATGAGCGACCTCTTCGCCTGGTAAATGAACAGTTCTATTACAGATGTACGATGTACGACACATAGAATAAAATTATGTCTTTTTAGCACGTGTCATTTGTGAAATTGTGCCAGCGAAAACACTTCCTGCACCATCCTTACGACTTACATTCCCTGCCAAAGCAACGTCTCTGTGATTCCTGCCTGACCCCGTGGCAGAAGACTAGTATAATCAAGGCTTCCCGTTTTTTTGCTATCCAACCGACGATCAGAACTAAGCCGTGGTTTTTCTGCTTTAAAAAAGTCTCAAAAAGGGTGGTCTCGGTAATTTGTAGGCTTAGGATCGGCCATTGCTGTACACCTGTTTTTCTGAACAAGATTCGAGTGCGTGATAGTCCAATTTGTGATTGTGGCCTTGAGGAGGGTGACCTGGACCACATTTTTTTCAACTGCTCCCTAAATGATCGATCTTTAGAATAAAATTATTCACGTTTCTTCCGAAAATCGATATCCCACTCCCTAGTTAGTTAGTTAGTTGGACCTGAGATTTCCGCACTTAGCCTCGTAGTTGGGCCATTGTACGTAGCAAGCGTTGAGCTAACGCTAACACCTCAGACACTAGGGTTTCCTTACGATGTTTTCCTTCACCGTAAGCGAGTAGTATTGCTAATATAATTTCACAAATGTACATAACTTAGAAAACAAAGTCATTGGTACATGCCGGGGTTCGAACCCACGACCTCCCGATTGAGAGGCCGGCGTTCTACACCGCTCCGCTACCACCGCTCATCCCACTCCCTATTCATTTCGTTTCTCTGCTCACATATATGTCAGCTGATTTAGCTTATATTATTAAATTTATTGGGGAAAATGAAATTAAATTATAATTTGTCTATGTATGCTTTATAAATATTTTATTATTTGTCCTTATATATTTAACTTCACCTTACCTTGTGTTTGTTCTATAAATATTCATCATATTACCGATTTTGTAACGTACGAGTATATTCTGCCGCCACAAAATTAAAAGCCTCCACAGAGTAATCCCTATTTAAGTTTCTGTATACTCTATTAACCTCCCTATTATTATGCGCATGTCGTGTCAATGTCAAGAGGTGATTCTGGCAGAAATAGTCGACATCGGCTGGTTGCCATATCAATAAGAATAATAATAATAACATCAGTGCAGTGAGTCCATAGAGCACATTTAAATAGACTTTTTGACATGTTTCTGAAGACCAACTCAGATGTTTCGTGGGTGTTTAATAAGTGCTCAGAAAGTGATTATTTTAAATTCTTTCATGTATTTTTTCTAATAGCCAAATAAAATTTCACTTTTACAATACCACCAAAACGTGCTTGAGCAATACGGCGTCGCACAGGAATTAGTGACGTTACTGGTCAGTAAAGAAACAAACGTCAAGTTTACTATCGAATTCTCGGATCGCTCGGATCATTTACTATGACGTCTTGACCAATCATGGCCGTTTTCGATAAAATTACTACAAATACAAAATTATCAAGTTTTATCCTGTTTTTTTGCAGAAATTTTCCATTTTTTCATCGTTAAAATGTCCTAAATCGATGTATGAGCCCATAATTGATACAAATATAAGTAAATAATACTTTTTTTTCACACTGTCTTATAGCCTATTTATCAATGTCCACCCAATATAACTTTGAGTCCCCCATGACCCAAGAAGCAGAGTAACTCACTGATGGGCATGAGAGGGAACAGCGGCCCGTACATGTGCTGCAGCAGCCGCGCCGTGAGGCACAGCGAGGCGCGCGTCCACTGCTCCACCAGCGCCGGCCGGTGCCGCCAGCGCATGCACTGCGCGCGCAGTGTACGCCACAGCGGCGGCGACGGGAAGCATCTGCGAGTTGTGAGGTGGGGATTCTACTTTAATTATTATTGACTGGGCTTAATTACCACGCGTGCCCACCGCGGAATGGCAATATCTCGGTTACTCAAGTATACTCATGGTATTTTCCTTCACTGTTAGCGAGTGGTAATATTATTAAAATTTCACAAATGCCGAATGCGCTTGAAATTGCATATCCTGTTGATGCCAAAAGGCCAAATTGAAATGACTAGTGACAGTGGGATATACGTCCCACTGTCGCTGGTAATTTCGCTACCTGTGACCGGCCGCCGCAACTAGCAGCAGCAAAAGTAAAATAAGCCAATATAACCTATTTTTTACTGCTGACCCAAGATAACATGACTTTCAGAAAATCCTGCTTCTATATTAAGGACTCTAAATCAAATATCTTACAGTCAAATTAGTATGGTATTCGATAGCTAGACGACTGGAACCGCTCAGGATTTTGTGCGCACAATTAGGCCCCTGGTAGACAGACTAAAGAATACAATGTTTAAAACGGCAGTCTGTAAAAGACGGCCGCCGGCCTTGCCGCTCGGCAAGCCGCGAGTGTCCGCTATAGAAAATCAAAGCGAGGTGCGTGCCGCCTGGCACAAGCCGGCAGCATGTGTGTAGCATGTACCAGAATAGTATATTTCATTACAAGTGCGGAAAGGCTGTCAATGCAAAGAGTTCCGACAAATGTCAACCCGAGCCGAGGGCCGAGGCGCAGCCGAAGGCGAGGGTTGATAGTCGGAACAAGTTGCAATGACGGTTCCGCACGTGTACTGAACGACTACTTTTAATACAGTTGCGAAAAAAATAAGCAATTTAATAAAGAAAAATAATTTGGAAAATGTAAAAAAACACCGTAAAAGAATATAAGCAGAGACTTTTTTTCTTCACCCATTCTGGTAGGCAAAGGGAACTATGCCCATACAGCCAAGTCTTCAGTAGATTTTTTTTATTGATATGAAATGAAAATTAAATTTATTTAGATGAAATGAAATGAAACCTAACTTAACTCATTCAATCAAATCAATAAATCTGATATTGAAACAAATTAGTAGCTCATAAAAACTTCTATGATTTTTTTTAGTAAAAGCTTCATGGTTGGTTTTTCTTTTTAATAGACAATATTTTGACAGTTGTGAAAGAAAACGCACGAGTGCGGGAAAGGTAAAAAAAAGCACGAGTGTGTAATAGCCGCACGCTACACGTCCCTGTAATACGCCACTTTTTGAGCAACTGTATGAAAAAGGTAAGTTACCTGTGGCATGCAAGGATCCAGACTTCGAAGAGCACGCAGAGCACCCGCTCGCAGAGCTGGTCGGCGGGCGGGTGGTGCGGCGCGGGGGGCGCCAGCAGCGCGGCCGCGGCAGCTAGCAGCAGCTGCAGCAGCGCGCGCCACTCGCCCGCGCCCAGCGCCGCGCCGCCCGCCAGCGTGCGAGCCAGCCGCAGCACGCGGTGGCAGAGCACCGCCTGCTTGTTGATCAGGTCCTCGCCTGCGCGCCGGCCACGGCTTTAGTACGTGATCGACGGGCGAGTGAAACCGCGGTTTACAATACCGACGAACTTGGCTCGAAGCGCTCGTGGCCTAGTCGAACCGAGTCGTCGTCAGAGTGCTTAGTGCGAGTTTTTTAACTACTCGATCGCGTTAACGTAAAGTCATATTTCTATGGCATCGAGGAAGCGCCACCTAGCGACAAATATGGAAATTAAAATTGCTGAGTGCGAGTTGTAATGGTTTACGTTGGAAAGTGAACACTTTTACCAGCCAAAACACGAATAAACGCGAGTGCGAGTTCTACTGTGACAGCGTTTTGCCAGTTCGAACGGTTAACTTACACATACTCACTACTCAATGCTCGATTATCGCGGTAGTAAAGTTATTCGATTGGTTCTGTCAAACTCGCACTAAGCACTCAGGCTATACTAGTCCACTGCTGAACATAGCCCTCCACTAAAGAGCGCCACGATGTGCTATCATAGGGGGTGTTTAGAATAGAAGTTTGATTTAGGAACGCATTTTTGGAACGCAGCCTACTGTTTGACAGTTTTTAAGTATTAGTATTTAAGTGGATCCTTTACCTAACAGGGGGCAATGCCCATAATCCACGCTGGGCATGCGGGTTGAGGATCGCAGTTCGGTGGAATTTTACTGCAGGGGGCGCTGCTGCCCACCCCCGGTTGGTGTCCCTCAGTCGCCTTTTACGACACCCGCGGGAACCGAGTGATTGGAATCAATCAGTCGAGTTAAGCAACAACAGGCACGGTCAGGTGCGAGATGGGTGACCGTCCCGTTACTACCGCTAGTGGCATTTTTCCGAGCGCTTCCGTGCTTCGCGAGGCACGCTAAGCCGAGAGTGCCGGCTGTCATGTTATGGCAGTCGTTAAGCCATGTTTAAGGCCTTATGGGCGGCTCGATAACGACAGTGAGGCCCGCCACTACCTTACAACCCTCCACTGACCCGGACTTGGCCCCCGTGGTGGAGTATGGCCTAACCTTGCTGCAACGCAGAAAGAGACCTGTGCCCCAGCAGTGGGGATATACAGGGGTTGAAATCGAACTTGGCTCGCGGCTCGTTGGCGCTGATCGACTAGCGAGACAAGTAAAAAATATGGCATGACGACGAGCCGCGAGCCAGACTCGGCGGTATTTAACACCACGGTTTTGCAATGATACACCGGCGGGCTTTACCGACGAGCCATAAAACCGCGCTCTTACTCGCCCGTCGATCGACCGCTTTTGAGTCCTCGGGGGCTCGCCCTTTTGATAGCCTATTTGTTTGTGGCCGCTTAGAGCGTATCTGAGCGTTGAGCTTAGCAGATAGAACCCATGTCAATCTAAATACTATGCAAAATTTTAAATGTACTTTACTCATTAAGCTTAACAATGTAATAATAATAATAAGGAAGAGTGGGGTGTCTGTAACACAGGTTTCGACTTAGCACAAAGCCCCAATGACGTGTAAACTGTAACCGCTGCTTATTGAATAAAGATTTTATTATTTATTTATTTTAGAACTTTTGTAGACACTAAAAGGCAGTTAGTGGGCGAGTCTTTTAAAGGACTTTTTTAATAAACGATCTAGCTTTAAAAACTAGTTTTTATACAAAATGGCATCTGACAGTTAATATTTGAGTTCTTTCATACAACTAATTTTAAAAAATCTACTGGGTCACGAGGCTTATTTTAAAAATAGGGAATGGATGTAAATACTACTAATAATAATAACTTCCACACAACCCTGGTTTCATAATAGGACACCATGTCCTATGGCTACCAGGCAAATAGGTAGGTACATCAGAAACATTCAGAGTAAGGTCATTTGTAGATTTGTACAGCGACCCTAGTATTGGCGACACGGGCTATTTAATTGCCTGTTAACTCGCATTATGAGTTTATTATAATTGTACGAAAGAAATGCAAACTGCTCCTTTTATCATTATTAATGAGATTATAAAACAAAATAATATTTGTTACTTTAACATAACATGGAATTAAATGTTTAATTTAAATTTAGCGCAGTCTCTATAGCACATAATTTTGAACCTAGAAGCCTAAAATAT
Source organism: Yponomeuta sedellus (assembly GCA_934045075.1). Lineage (NCBI taxonomy): Eukaryota > Metazoa > Arthropoda > Insecta > Lepidoptera > Yponomeutidae > Yponomeuta > Yponomeuta sedellus. The sequence continues at coordinate 21,349,216 of OW203734.1, read as the reverse complement.
GCACGACTTGCATAAAAAAGTCCAAAGAGACATGTACAATTTTATCAATGTTTTGCACCTAAACCGTAAACAAGCCAAAAACACAACATGCACACAGAAGTTCAGTTGATATAGCTTACCCAGCTCCAGTTGGTAAATGAATGTGAGTGCTTGCAAAATAGATTACATCATGTTAAATAAGAGGCTAACCGCTGACTATAGAATTGAGTATTTTGAAAAGTACCTACATACTTAAGTAGTTTTTTCACTTCAGATTTCTCAAAGAAGAACAAGACAGACAATATATTAGGTAATACCTAATATTTTTTATTCACTAAAACATTACTAAAGCGGTGGTAATGGAGCGGTAGAACACCGGCTTCTCAATCGGGTGGTCGTGGGTTCGAATCACGGCATGTACCAATGACTGTTTTCTAACTTATGTACAGTACTACACATCATAAAAGTCCCTTCGGGAATCTTCGTTCGCGCAGACTAGGAAGAAGTGTAACGAAAGCACCCGAGGCTATAAGTACATTCAACATGATCTTTAACCGATACGGTTAAGGTGCAGAATTGATTGCCGCAGTAGCGCTACCTATTTCGCTCACGCTAATATTGCCAAACTAATAGTCACCTGCGTCGATGACGTTGAATCAACCAATAGCAACAAAGGCGCGCGGCCTGCCATAAAATTAAACTATCTGATTGGTCGATCATTTTGCCGCACATCCAACATTTGGTCATCTGCGCAGGTACATCCGCGAGACTTATTTCTTGTGTAGCATTGTACATTGTGAAGTTATAGCAGCAATACCACTAGCTAACGGTGAACGAAAACTTCGTGAGGAAAGCAAGGCTGTGTTCAAATAGCTCGGCGTTTGGAATTGTCAATCCGCGCGCGTGTTAAAAAAGCCCATTCTCTCTCTCTCTCTCTCAGAGAAGGCCTGTGCCCCGCAGTGGGACGTTTATAGGCTACATAAAAAAAATCAAAAAAGGCATATACCAATTCTGTCTTACAATACTCCTATGTCTATGTCTTACAATACTCGTATGGCCTAACCTTCCTGCGATGCAGGAAGAGACCCGTGCCCCAGCAGTGGGGACATACAAGGGTTGATATCGATCTACCAATTCGACGGCCTCTCGATTGAGAAGCCGGTGCTCTACCACTGTTCTTTCACCACCATACTGCACCCCAATACCAGGGGCATTATTATGTAATTAATCAAAAAGTAAAAATCAACGTCACTGAACTCTGTGGATAATTACTAATTATCCACAGAGTTCAGTGACGTTGATTTTTACTTTTATAAGTTACTACAGCTGTTAAATGTATACATTTTTGGACACTTTGGAGTTGTCTTAATGTTTAAAAACCTATTTAGAGGCTAAAAATTCCACCCATGCCGGGATTCGAACCCGCGACCTCTGGATATCCGTGCCAACATTAATGGGCGACTCACCGGCATCAGCAAAATTTCGAACCTCTTTACAATATTCTTTGTATTATTTACAGGCAGCGACATCTGGCTGAAGTAATTTGCATCACTTGCAGCCCCGAGTACCCACTTTGCAGGTAGGTTTTTACATCGGAATAATATCGCTGTACCCACATGATTATATTTCTTTTTAATGCACTAACCCGTGCTAAGGACGATTTTTAAAAATCTATTTAGAGGCTAAATATACACGTAATACAGAGAATATTGTAAAAAGGTTCGAAATTTCACTGACGTCGGTGAGTCGCCCATTAGCTCAGTTGGAAGAAGCGCTGGCACGGATAGCCAGAGGTCGCGGGTTCGAATCCCGGCATGGGTGGAATTTTTAGCCTCTAAATATGTTTTCCAAATTGTCCTTAGCACGGGTTAGTGCATTAAAAAGAAATATAGTTGTCTAAATGCTTAAGTCGATAAAGTGGAATGTCACGTAATAGAGGGGCAGGACAACACAAAGCACTCACTCTCATTAGGCCTCGGCACGAACAGATTATGCAGGTGGCTGAGTATCTTCCGCGCGTAGCGGCGCGGGGCGGCGGCGACGGGGGCGGGCACGGCGGGCGGGGGCGGGTGCGCGGGCTGCACGTGCGCGGGCGGCAGCAGCGGCGACAGCCACGAGCAGCACACGCGCACGCAGTCGCGCACCGCCTCGTGCTCTTGCAGCGGCAGCGAGAGCCCGAAGCGGATCACTTCCAGCACCCACTCCACCTGGAAGTGAGTGGGTCCTAATGCTTACTAGCCTTTCGCTTGACACTACTCCTTGTGCCTCGGAGCAGATTCTGCTAATGCATTGTGGTACAATGACCATTGCATGAACATGACGATGTAATTTCGTTGCTGCTTCAAGTCTTAATAAGACCCTAAGCTAAGCTATCATGTAATGGGCTTAAAACTGCCTAATGCTCACTACAGATGACACGACTGTTGTGTCTATTGTGATTTGACAGTTCTCCATAGTATTTAACCAATAAACGTATTGTATTCCCTAGAAATATTGGTTAGTAATAATAACTTCCAGCTTTTTGTTTCACATTTTTTCTGTTAATGGGGTCTCCACACCACAAATCGTGTGGAGTTAGACAATATTACGCACATTGATCTAATACCTACGCACAACATGCATACGCACAGACAAAGTGAAAAACATGTATTTCTTTTGTAACACAAATTAACATAACACCAAAACAAAATTATGAAGATTATGAAAATTATGGCATGGGTGAAATTTTTAGCCTCTAAATAGGTTTTTAAATTTGTCCTTAGCACGGGTTAGTGCATTAAAAATAAAAATAGTATAATCATGTGGGTGCAAGTGATATCGTTCCGATGTAAAACCTAACTGCAAAGTAGGTAGTCGGGGCTGTAAGTGATGCAATTTGCTTAAGCCAGATGTCGCTGCCTGTACGTAATACAGAGAATAGTGTAAAGAGGTTCGAAATTTCACTGATGCCGGTGAGTCGCCCATTGGCTCAATTGGTAGAGCGCTGGCACGGATAGCCAGAGGTTGCGGGTACGAATCCCGGCATGGGTGAAATTTTTAGCCTCTAAATAGGTTTTAAAAATTATGAAAAACAATAAAAAAAAAAAAATAGAAATACAATAGTGCGAACACAAGTGCAACAAAAGAAAAAGGCTGCAGCTCAACATAATGCTAGCCACAGGTGACCAGCGCTGGTTTTCTGCTGCACCTGATTCGCTGGTGTACGTAACTTCAAAGGCAAATAAAGTTTTAGAAATAATGTAAAAGGTGAAATTTTTTGCCTCTAAATAGGTTTTTAAATAATGTAAAGTTTAAAAATGCACCCAAAAAATACAATTTTTAATAACATCTAATTTTGCTCATGCAGCGGGAGCCGGAAGCGGACCACTAGCACCCACTACACCTAGGAGAGATTGTCTGATACTTTTCTAGCATTATGTTTCACACTATTCCTTTTGCCTGAATAGTATTGGTTGCCACTTAAGCCTTTGTTTGGCTCCTATCCTTATTCCCTGAAAATATTGTGTTGATACTTTCCTAACCCTTAGTTTAACACTATTAATTGCTGTTAGTAGCTGTTTTGCTAGCCTCTTCTTTAAACTGTTTTTTGTTCCGGGGTACTCCACCCCAAAAATTTTGAGGAGTTCTTTAGAAGTCAGAGAGACAATCTTATGTATATTGCCACATGTTACTGTGGCAATATACATAATGATCTAGTTAAATTAGATTCTAATTCTGTATCCACAAATAGTAAAAATTAAATAAACTAACTGCAGCATTTATTCTCATCTTGATGAATCACGGTGGATCAGTCTGAGTAGTAAGCCACCTATGTTGTAACAAACTGTTCTTTGTTTAGATGTGATCTTATGAAAAAATGTAAACATTATAAGATTTAGCCAATACTCTTCAGTTCCATAACAATGCAGTTATTTTCATATTAAATTATATAATTATTTCTGTCCCTAATTTATGTCTATTCTCTCAATGTTACATTACTTTACGTTTTCTTTGCTAAACAATGTTTAAGTAAATATTTCAGATACTTAGAGGACGGGTTGGACCTTGTCAGTTGCTTAAATTTAGAGTATAGAGAGTTCAACCTGAACTCATAACTTATTTTATCCATTTTATGATCTATTATGTTACTATTATGATCCATTTATTTTTCCACCTTGCTCTTCAAGCCGAAACAGTTAAGACATCTTCTTGAACATAAACTTAGCAAAACTGTTTAAGTATTTATATTCATATTTACACAGACAACCCGTCTCTCATTTCCTTCAGCATGTTGTCTGGATGAAATTGCTTTTAGCAATAAGGTCGCCAATTTTACTCTGTATCTTTACATGTTTTATAATATGTGCGCTGGTGTACAATAAAGAATATTCTTATGTTATCTTATTTCTTCTTTACACGGATCAAATTAACTAAATCTATTGCCATATTGATAAACTCAATACAACATAGCACTTTCAGACAAATTATGGAATAACAAAAGTTTCGTGCACAAACAAGCTCAAGAAAAATACAAAAGCAGAACAGAAACAAACCGCCCCAATACATATCCAACCCAAGACAAATCCACATAAGTAGGTTTCCCAGTCAGCAGTTGTAATATTTTTAAACTTATGAATTACCTCTGTTTTGTTTACAGGCCTTAATAACAAAATTCTAATTGAAGTTTTGACTTTACTTCAAATTCAAAAAAGCCTCCTAAGCTTCGCATAATATTAGTGCAGAATAACATTGCTAAGAATTGCTACCTTATTCATTAGACTTTTTCAAACTTTCAGTAAAACCCTTACCTCAGAATCAGTGTTGAGTGGGCTGGGGTTGGCCTCGGTAAGTTGCTTGACCACAGCGAGCACCACATCCCGCCCGCCGACCGCCCCAAGCACGCCACGCCCCCCACCTTCCAGGGGCAAGGAACTCCACTCAGAGTACATCTCGTCGCTTTCACTACTCTGTGAAAAATCCGAAAGCACTGTTTGAAGCAGTGGCAAGTTTTTGAGAGTTTCCAAGATGGTTCTATGGTAATCTGAAGTGAATTTTTATTTCACACATTTTTCAGCTGTTATTTTGAGTTTATTGTAAATTTCTTTTTTCTAAGCCCCCCAATGCACAAAACAAAACATGTACATCACAATAAGATATTTAAAGATTTGAATCATTTTCTAGTTTTTCGAAATACATGCTTAGCAACATACACCTAAGTACATAAAGACACTGCAGAGTGCAGAGTAACTACAGGTAATAAAAAATGATTGTCCTTCCGCTAGGTTTGGATGTCCTATAGCAGTATAAGGAAAACCAAATTATGTCAGAGGAAATATTGTCAGGTACCTACCATAGAAGGAAAAAAAATTCTAGCTAACATGAATTCAAATGCTAGTAAGTTAATAAAATCGTAGGTCTTTGCGACTGATGTAATCGTATAGAATTACATTAACTTTATCAAACAGTTAGATTACGAAATGGTAGTGTCACGGGCATTTTCCAGTTCCACATTTTAACAAAACGACTATGAAACAACATCCATGAGTTTATATGCTGAATTTAGCAAGTAATGCTTGGTTACCTTGTGGTTGACTCTATTGAAGATTCCCACATTCATAAATGATGATGTTAACGGTACCAGGCGACCGTGCACAACTTTCTCAACAATAAGAGCGTACAGAATAATAAAAAAACTTCACACCATGTTAGGTTTGAGTTTTAATAGCGCTATCGCAGCAATATTGTATAGGTATTTAGCAGTAAAAGCTGTATTTTTGATGTTTTCATAAACAGAGAAATTGTTTTGGATTTTTCGATTTTATGACAGTTTTTGTTTTTTTTTAGACATAAGGTTAAAATTACGTTTCCGTTCACTCAGTGTTTTAGCAGTATATATAATTAAATACATTTATTTTCAGATTTCTTAAATGATAGATAACTGCAATAATTATTGCAACTATATAATTATGTAATCAATTTCGAAAACATCCAGTAAAGTAAACCGTCAAACTTTTATCTTCAGCCTCAGAACAACAGCTGTTGTGTTGCGTTCCGTTTTACAAAACTTACCTGCCTGCGAAAAAGAGGGTTTGTTTTCTTGCGTATGTATGTCGGTTCAAAATACGCCAATATGTCAGCCTTGTCAGTGAAAATAGCACACATTTCATTACCATTATTATGTTACAGAAAGAACTCCATAATACATTATAAAATGTTTAACGCATTTATCATTGTCCGTGGGGTTTATATTACTTATAAAGTTCATTGGGGAAAAAACTTATAATACTAGTTATGTTTTAGTTGTTGTATAGAAGTATTAAGTATGTACTTAGTTTTCAAAATATGTATTTATTCAGTTTACTCTACATACTCATTGTTGGTTGTATATTGTTTCAGAGTTGCTGTAGATAGAACATTAATTTAGTTCACACTACATAGTTCAAAGTCTTCACAAAGAAATCAATACCTATTAGTTTAGATTATAAAATGTTTTTAATTAATAAAAATCCGACAACCTAATATTAATAGATAAGCTTAGTACAGTTAATTCAGAAAGAAATAGTTCTAAACAAATCACAAAGTTCAATAATCTTCAAATGTAACTTAATTAATTTCAATACAACGGAGTGACTAGGTCATAAGAAGTAACTTAGTACTTGACAATAACACATGCTAATACCAGCAAATACTTAGTTAATTAAGATTGCAATTTTGTTACATTACTATGGCCACAAAGGAAAAAACTATGGCATAGAATTAAGCCTAATAATTATATTTGGTTTAGCACCACAATTTTCTTATGAGAGATTCTACATCTCATCCTCCTTGTCAGTACTGTTCATGCAAGTTTCTTGATATTTAGTCTTCCAAACCAGTACTTCTTCCTCCAACTGCTGAGCCCTATTCTTCTCTTCTTTCAGTAACTTCTCAGTCAATTCCAATTGAGCTTTCAAGTCCTCATAATCTTGAGCATCTCCTGCCGACATTTGCATCTGATGTGCTAGTACAGTAGATTTAGCTAGATTCTTGCTGGCCTCAGCTTCTTTAATAATTTTTTCCGATCGATCTAATAGCTCGGCCTGCACCATGATCATGTTTACTAGTCGCCTGATAACGAAAGCGAGGAAAATTGCGAACCCAGTGATGTAGAAGTTCCTTTGTGCTCGAAATAGCTTTACACTGTTTTTCATTTCACTGGCTATATGCACATGGCCCCCGTCGGCGGAATGTGAGTACTTTTTCATCTCCCTTATGGCGTCTATGAGGAATAAGCCCAGGAATCCAAGTAGAACATAAAAGTAGAAGGCAGCATGGTCCCGAAACATGGCGAAAAGCCGCGATTTAAAAAACCGGTTCCACTTCCTCGGGCTGGCGATGGGCAGGATCATGACGATGACGATTGCGACCTCAAAGTAGAGATAGCCGGCTATAAAAGTCCACTGGATAGACATTGTGTGGTGCAGGTAGGTACCTACTTTTGTTTATCTCATAAAAGACCCGGCGTTCACCTTTTCTGTGGTAGGTACCTATTTCGATGATTTCCACCAAACAAATTCAGATTAGTAGCAGCCACGAAAACTTAGCTATTCCAAGGTAATAGATATATTCTTAAAGAAATCTAGGAAAATAAATATAAAATAAACTGGTTCGCTGAACTGACATTAAACGCACACGAAACGAAAGAAACAACCAAACCAAAGAGTATATAAACACTACAAAATACAAATAAAATAGTATTTTTACGTAGTCTGTGAATAAACCCGATTCTCAATCATGGTATTTTGAAATTGATATCGATTTAAGTCAAAATTCCACCTCTCCATCTCTTTCTAATATTGTGTGTGAAAAGAAACAGAACATGAAATGAAAACGATCAAAATTGTGACTCTGTTGGCTATTGTCAAAAATGTCCTCGTTATAATCTGTATTCTTCTGTATTATTTTAGTTTGCTGTGATCACGGATGTCAAAAAAGACGGATGGATGGAACCTTCTTTAATCACGACGACACGAGTGAAGCAGACAAATGGCCGCCGTCTCTTTATGTATGCGTGCCATCGGAGTTGCCAGACTAATATCACATTGCCCACTTTTTCAAATGAAGAGAATCAAGGTGCTTCAGGGTGCTAACTAAAGCCACCAATGGAAAAAAGTCATAAGTTGTGTTATAATACGTTTTATTTTAAAAGTGAACATGAAAAATCTTAACAACTGTGACAACTATTTTTTTAAACATACATACAGAAACTAGAATCAACAACCAAGGACTTCAATCACTTTCCGCCAAAAACAGCCGGTTAAACGGAAATCCATTAAAGTTCTAATCTATTGATCATATGTTCTAGACTGTAAGTTTGAAGAATAGTTATCACAGTTGTTAAGATTTCTCATGTTCACTTTTAGATAAAAACGTTCTATAAAAAAGTTATGATTTTTTCCATTGGTGGCGCTAATTAGCGCTCCGAAACGCCTTAAACCATGTTATCAAAAAATAAAATAAACTTACCTAATCTAGTGACGGTTTCACTTTTATCATACTACTGAGTGACTTAAAAGGCTTTTATGAAGGAGGTAGGGCCTCGATTGAGGGATTGATTATGACTAGATATCGGATAATCGGATGCATATTTGCATAAACTTGAGATGTTAGCTAACATTGATAGCACTTTCTTTTAGTTTGTTACTATAGAATCAAATCGGGTGTAACTATATTTACTTATTTTAAGGTGCTAATATGGAGTGAAGTTTTGTATAAAAAAATTTGGGAGTTTTGGAATCGACAAATTTAGTATTTTTGTAGCAGATAGCTATAACGACTGCCTCTTATTTTTTCTTCAATTTTTAAAACATTGATAAAAACGAATAAGAAACAAGAATTAGAAAGAGAAACTAATTACATTTACAAATCAACGTGAAACAGCGTCACCACCTAACTTACGCGCTCAATTTACTCACAATATCACATGTGACGAATAAGTGGAAAGTTTAGGATACAAAATAACTAAGTAATATCACTGCCACCTACAACGGTGGCGGATGTTTGACAACTTAACTAATATCAGCTGGATGTCAGCTGTCAATAATTATTGTAGGTTATCTCTTGTTTTTTATGTTTGTGGTATAGCCATTGGCACTATAAAACGAAATAGACGGCTCATGCACAATGTTGTTAGATGTCCACACACAGCACGGCTTGTACAGAAATGAGGCGGCAAATTTCATACAATTAGATATTTGAAGATATGTTATTTTATAAGGGTTACGGTTGCGTATTTCCATAACTCCAAAACTACTACTATAAAAACACTAATAAATGCAACAAATACATATTTCTCCACTTTTCGGGAATTTTTCCCGAAAAAAAAACTGGTATCACTGCGGTATTTGACATCCCAATTTGTAAGTAAATAAAGAAAAGTAAACAAAACCTAATAAGGAAAAATATCATGAATCAGTAACTTAAAACATTACTTACGCATGGTAGGTGCTCCCATGAGACTAATTGCATTTTTTCGAGAAGTGTTTACACCACCGTACCGAGGGCAATAGTGGCCAGAGGCTGCCCTCAAGGGGGAGTTCTATCGCCACTTCTATGGAACCTAGTAGTTGACGGCTTAATCAGACGCCTTGATGTATGTGGTTTCTGGATAATAGGCTACGCCGACGATATAACAATCCTGACGATAGGTAAATCCGAGGATATTCTATACAGTCTAATGAGAACGGCGTTTGGCATAGTAGAGCGATGGTGCAATACTCATCAACTAACCGCCAACCCGACTAAAACGGAATTAGTACTTTTTACAAACAAACGTAACCCAAAAACACAAAACCTACCAAAGTTTTTCGGAACAACGCTAACCCTGTCACCAACAGTTAAATATCTCGGTGTGACGCTAGATAGCAAACTAAACTGGAGCTCGCACCTACAGAATATCGTTAACAAGGCCCAGATGACCTTCTGGCAATGCCGAGGCCTCATAGGAAAACAGTGGGGTCTACGCCCGTCACTTATGATGTGGTTATACACTTCGGTGATAAGACCCGCTATAACTTATGGCGCCGTTGTATGGTGGACCAGAACAAAACAGAAAATAGCAGTACTTCAATTACAGAGGCTACAACGACTGGCATGCCTCGCAGTAACTGGGTGCATGAAGACAACACCGACTACTGCCCTGGAAGCCCTGTTGAACCTCAGACCTCTACACTTGCACGTTCAACAAGAAGCAGCCAGTGCTGCCCTACGGCTTCGGACAACCGGTATATGGAAACAAAACAGCTACACCCCACACACACAAATCCTAGCAGCCGCTGTTTCGGACCAGCCTATGATGGAAGCGGTGTGCGACAGAATACCAAACACTTATATTTTCGACAAAAAATATAAGGTACAACTGCAAGAGGAGCTTACCGACTACTCGGGAATACACGAAGTCAGAGTGTACACGGACGGCTCCAAAACTGAAACAGGAACGGGCGCAGGAGCCTTTTCCAACGAACTAAATCTAAAAATATCTACAACCCTTGGCAAAATTAAAACTGTTTTTATACGGATTTATGCTCGTTTATTACATTTTTACAATTTTCCAACGTTTTCCAACCTTAGAAAATACTATACAGACCAGTACGGACTGGAAATCGCCAACAAAATTCGCCGTTTAGAATCTTTGAAGACCAAGCGCGCAAGAACTGTTACCAGCCTACATTTCTTGAAGAGATGCCGAGACCACTATCTCTTACCTACGTGTGTCAAAATATCACCTAAAAAGGACATCGTGGGGAGCGCCAAGATTCTAAATAAGGCAAGTCAAAAACTGTTAGTCATACTCATTCGGCAACGACGTCATGAACAGGCAACCGTCAGCGATCAAATTCGAGATCTGTCTAATTGGCTTCAAACACAATTGCAAGCTTTCGATTTTGCTTACTGCATTGAAATTTTGGATAAAAGAGAGGGACACCAAATTACTAAGTGCAAAGAGAAGCAAATCAAAAAATATGAACGGCTTCAGTCGAAATCGAACGCAGCGGTACAAACCAATTTTCGGAACGCACCCGTAGCAGTTGTCAATTTATCAAAACAAGCCCTAGACGAACAAACCGAAAGGGTCCTTCAAAAAGGTCTAAATTTTGCTGTAGCACCGCGGGTTATCCCTTACGAAAAGATTATTGGCAGTATTGATGAGTGTCTGTGGAAAAACAATGTGCTAAGTGAGGATTTGGAAGGAATACGCCAGGACATCTCATCCGTTTTGCGTCGATGTAAACCTCCAAAACCCAACCTTCAACGCGATGAATACATTGCACTTAAGACCTTGCATGATAACCCAGAACTAACGGTACTTCGAGCGGATAAGGGAAATGCCACCGTGGTTATGGATACATCAGATTACAACGCCAAAATTCAATCATTACTATCGGACGAAAGCACATACCAAAAGGTCAAACGAGATCCTACGACCCGTTTTCTTAAGAAAACCAAAGAACTTATTGAAAAACACTCCGAATGGCTTAGTCTGGATGTTACCAACCTTCTACCAGGGACAGCAAAACCTCCTAAACTGTATGGACTACCGAAAATTCACAAGACGGGGGCTCCACTGCGTCCTATTGTCAGCCAAATTGGTGCTCCTACCTACAAACTAGCCCAACACCTGACGCAAGTCCTGTCACCGCTGAGGGGGAACACTGAAGCCCACGTCAAGGATTCCTACCACTTCACTAGTCAAATTGATGACCTACATTTGACTAGTGAAGAAACAATGGTGAGTTTCGATGTTAAATCCTTGTTTACTTGTCTTCCAATACAGGATTGCATTGAGATTGTTAAGAGAAGGCTCAATGAACATGATTTGCCTGTGGAATATGCAGAGCTGTTAGATCACTGCCTAACAACTGGCTACTTGGTATGGAATGGTGAGTTTTACATGCAGGTAGACGGGGTAGCCATGGGTTCCCCTGTTTCTCCCGTTGTAGCCGATATTTTCATGGAAGACTTCGAGGAGCGAGCCCTGCGAACTGCTCCCGTCCCACCAAGGTTCTATAAGCGATATGTCGATGACACTTTTGCTATTTTACCTACTAGTGGAATAACGGCTTTCTTAGACCACCTTAACTCTATAAACAACAAGATCCAGTTTACAATGGAGTTAGAAGCAGATTGTTCTTTAGCTTTCTTAGATGTTTTAGTCATCAGGAATCCAAATGGAACCTTAGGACATACAGTTTATAGGAAAAAGACCCACACTGATAGGTACCTAAACGGTGAGTCTCACCATCACCCGTGTCAGTTGTCTACCGTTGGAAAATCTCTGTTACAGAGGGCACACCGAATCTGCGACAAGGACCATCTACCTGCGGAACTCCAGCATGTCAAACGAGTACTTCGTGCAAACAAGCTGCAAGTTCCGCGTGTCCGTCGCGGAGGACGTGTCAAACCGGACACAGTCGAGCGAGTTCCAGCCTACCTGCCTTTCGTGAGAGGAGTGACTGACAAAATTGGGAGTATTTTGAAACGCGCCTCAATCAGAACCATCTACCAGCCGCCAAGAAAGATACACCAATTCATGCGAAGTGTCAAGCACAGGATTCCCTTACAAGAGGCAGGAGTATACAAGCTTGACTGTGAATGTGGTTCCTCGTACATTGGTCAAACGAAGCGTACCATAGCTGAGCGGGTGAAGGAACATATCGCTGATGTGAAACATAAGCGCTCTGGTAGATCTGCAGTCAGCGAGCATACACTTAGCGGTACCAACCACTTTATACATTTCGATAAAGTTAAAGTTCTAGCCCGAGAAGACCGTTTCTTTCCTAGAATGATACGTGAGGCAATAGAGATCCGCCGGCATCCAAATTTTAATAGAGATCGTGGTTGGAACATACCGGTAGCATGGGAACCAGTGCTTAAGTGCATGAGACCCCCTTGCTAGAAGTGTGACTGTAGAATAAATAATAAAAAATCAATTTAAATTCAATTAATAATCGGTATCTTTAAGTTCATATAAAGTAATTAGTTTATAAATTTAATTTTAACTTCAATTACTAATAATCAATATTGTTGACTTTATATAAAAAATAATTGGTTTGTCTATTTTGGAACGTAACTTCATAATTAACTTTTGTAATTTTTGCCGAGGGTAGTAAACTAACCGTTAATGATTTCTAAAAGACACCTGTCACCTCAGTCATCCGGGACCACGGCACCTGAAAAAGTGCCGAAACGTTGGAAAATTGTAAAAATGTAATAAACGAGCATAAATCCGTATAAAAACAGTTTTAATTATGTCTACAGCTCGTGTTAACCTTAGAAAATACTAACCCTTGGCAACCTGAATACAATCTTTCAGGCAGAATGCATCGGTATAACAAGAGCTGTCGCGCTGTTGAACACAAGAGATGCGAAGGCTTACGCAATACGCATAATCTCGGACAGCGCCTCAGTCCTACAAGCACTCAACAGCAATCTTACAAACAACAGCTTGATACTAGAGTGTCACCATGAATTGGAAAAACTGTCAACAAATAACAGAGTCACTTTACAATGGATAAAGGGTCATAGCGGCTCCCTGGGCAATGATGCCGCAGATGAACTCGCTAAAAGAGGCTCGGAAACCACAGTGGAAGGACCCGAACCCCTGCTCCCACTCCCATACAACCAGTTTAGAAAATGGTTGAGGTCGCGAACAGAAAGCCAGCATGCTGAACTTTGGAGAACAGAAACCAAATGTAGACAAGCCAGGGAGGCCTTACCAACAATCTCGAAACGTCTTTCACGTAGCCTGCTGCGTCTGAGAAGAGAAAATCTGCGCAAAGCTGTGGCAATCTTAACAGGCCACTGCTCACTGAACAGACATCTCTACAACATGGGTCTAACCGACAGCCCGCTTTGCCGGGGATGCCTCAAAGAAGAGGAAACACCCGCCCACGTGACCATTCACTGCGAAGGCGTGGAAAAGCAACGGACCGCCATCATTGGGAAGCCGGGGTCCCTTCGGGAAGCCTGCAGTGACATCGAAGCACTGCTGGCTTTCTGGAAAGAGATAGGCTGGCTGGAGTAAACGAACAGCTCCACTACGTACAATGGCCCAATCATGAGGCTAAGTGCGGAAATCTCAGGTCTAACTAACTAACTAACTAACCACCGTACCACACAAGACGGCATTTCTTAAAATTTTCTTTTGTGTCAAACAAGACTTACTGGCACTGCTGCCCGGAGCGTAATGGCGGCAGAGTGACCGACTTGGTGTATCTGTGTGAGTTAGCTCGTGTATGCATGCACACGAAAGGGTAAGACTAGTGGTGCTTCACACCCTTTCAATGCGAGATGGCATCCGTCTTTTTTTGACATCCGTGGCTGTGATCTGTAAAGAAAACACATTGACATGATGGATGACATTGACTAGTGATTATTTTCTCTGTGACATTGACGTTTGGTGACAATGGTGACATTCATTTTTGTGCCATTTGTCATCAGTGTTGCCAACTTGGATTTACCACTAAATCTGGTGGTTTCGACACCCCTCTTTGTGGCGGAATATTCAATTTAGTGGTTAGTGGTTTTTTTAGTGGATTTTTATCGAAAAAGTTTTGTTTCAAATTACGTCACTTAAGTGATTAGTTATTTTGTAAATGTTATAACCTCCCTTACACATTTCTCAATTGAGGGTTAATCAGAAGAAGACCTATTATAAAAAAAACAAATCATTGTAGTAAGTTGATTAAATGATAATTATTGATATTGATTTAGTAACAAAAATGTTGATTTCTTAACAAAAATTTTGATTTATTAATAAAAATTTTGATTTACTAATAAAAATGTTGATATTTATGAAAGACTTATTAATTTGACCATTGATTCATACCGTAATTGAATGAAAATATGGTTTAGTGGGCAATTTAGTGGATCCCAGATATTTAACAGTTTTTGTTAGAGTATTTCTAGTGGTTTTGCTAAAAAATCTGGTGGGGAGTTGGCATAAGCGTTGGCAACACTGTTTGTCATTTGTGTTGTTGGTTGTTGGTATGGTTGCCGTTTAAAGTTTTAATTCCTGTATTTCATAACTAAAATAATGTGTAGTATAGAATTAGATATATGGCGTGGCGAATGGGGGCTAGCCTCTGTCGATTTAGAATGTTTAAAAGTTTTAGTAAGTATCGTTTCATAACCTATACAGCATGGCAATTTGACCGGTATTTTTTTACATGCCTATTTATTAATTTCCAGACTTACATGAAATTTATCGGGGTTCCAGTACGAGTTAAAGAATCCAATAATCTATTTTTCACACCGAAAGGGGCTTTACCTGTTTTGCGAGATGGTCGCAAAGTATTAACAAATTTTGAAGAGGTGGTGGAATACTTGAAATCTCTGGTAAGACTTAGACGCTTATGCGTCTTTCCTGGCCTTGAAACAAAAAAATAGCAGCCCTTCATTTCCCTGAAATATCTAATATCCAAGTATTTCAGAGATGGAAGCCACCCATGGAAGCAGTATACATAACCCTTCAAACTACTTGTACGCATTTTAAAATAAATTTACTAGGCTAGGTTATAAAGCGCCCAACTTAATTACATTTGTAACAGTGCAAACCTCTTCACACCATTTTTTTGTTATATTTCTTTCTATCATTTTCAAAATTTAAAATAAGTCAAATCTTGAGATTTCCTTGATATTTTGGCAGTACTACTTTACATTTCAACTAGACCGGACTACATAAATCATACTTTACCTGCTTATTCTGTTTTTCTATCATGTTTTTTTTCTGTTTATCATTGTAATAAAACACAGAGTTGAAGTCATTCCAGTTTATTTATAAAATGTTTTACAACTTCACACATTGATGTACTTTATGTATTAAGCTTTAAATATAATTCTCATGAAATAAATACACAGATTTCCTTGGTTATCTTTAAATAAAAAACAAAACAACATAACCTCACACCTGTATCTTAGTGGTATAAGCAGACAATGATGAAGCGAAGGTGATCTGTCAAGATTGTGGAATGTGGCAGTGAATGTGCTCTGCCTACCCCTCTGGGATAAAAGTTACATTATTCTTAAATACATAGTAAATCACTCACTCTGTCACTTTACAGCACTTCAGCACTGATTTACACTTGAACACAAAGCAAGCTGCAGAAGCCAGTGCGTTCACACAGTACCTACGTGAGAAGCTTTACCCTGCCTACCAATATGCATGGTGGGTGGATGAAAAGAACTATAGTGATATGACGCGGCCTACATATGCCAAAGCTCTACGTATACCCTTCAACTTCTATTATCCATCGAAATATCAGAATGATGCTAAGGAGATGATTGATGCTTTATATGGGGAACACACAGATCTGAGAGAGATTGAGAAAACTGTAAGTTCTTGTTCTTTGATAAGTATGTAGTTTAGTGAAATTTTAAGGATACTTTTATTGCATTAAGTGTTACTTTCGATAAATTACAGTGCAAATTCTTGGCTCCTCATAAATATAACCTATTAGCTGTAACAGCGAACTTTGTACTGCCACAGATTTTTTATACAATTCTTGTCACTATGGCAATACAATAAATACATGTCTTAGAGTTTGGCTTGAAAAAATATTACAATAAAATATCATCCCAGTAACAATAACATATTAACCCACAGGAATGTATTACTGGGATACCAAGTACCCTACATCTTAATTCAGATCTTTGTCTATCTGTATGCCAAGTTTCATGTATCTCCATTATTGTTCAGCCATTATTGTGTGATTGAGTAACAAACATCCAAACATCTTCACAAACTTTCTCATTTACCATATTGTTAGGATTTTAGTACTGCTTGAACTGCATCATCGTAATAATGTAAAAATGAGAATAACAACAACAACAGACAGTACCAAACAGTATAGGTACACGGTGGCCATCTAAAATGAGATTTTATCTTATTCCAGATATACAGTGAAGCGGAAAAGTGCCTGAAAACATTATCAGACCGGCTGGGCGAGAGTGAATACTTTTTCGGAAACCGGCCATCGTCTTTCGATGCAACGGTGTTCGCATACCTAGCCCCATTAGTCAAGGCACCATTCCCAAATCCCACTCTGTCCAACCATGTGAAAGGAATAGCTAACTTGACAAGATTTGTGGCCAGGATCAATCAGAAGAACTTTAGGCATGTCACTGATGGTAAAAAATATTACCTATACATATTCTTGCTATATTATTAATCTTATGGAAATATATTTGACTGGCTAGTTTCGCAATTTTTAGCATGTCTTCCATTTGGTGGAAACTTGAGTGTTTGAGATTTTCATTAGGTAATATCTCAGTGCGATGCAACGACTACGTGGCGTTCGTGAAGTAAATTAACGCCCGATATTATTATTTTTCGTAATACAATGCTGCGCCCCAGAACCAAAATTGCCGATGTTGCAGTTGCAACCGCTAAGCTGAAGTGGAATTGGGTGGGCCACCTAAGCCGTATGGGCCCAGAGAGGTGGGCAAAAATCTGGGTTCAGCGCGACGGATATCGCAAACGTGGCCGACCCAAGCGGAGATGGCGGGACGACCTCACAACCTTTCTGCCGGACTGGCAGGAAGTGGCCACGAACAGGGAGGAGTGGAAGGCAAAAGGGAAGGCCCTTGCCCAGCAGTGGGACACAATCGAGGCTACATAAAAAAAACTGAGGTACAATAAAGACTTCTAATCTTACCTATTCCCTTTCCAGAATACAACAAGCAGAATGCCAAGAAGAACTCCACAGGGACTCAGTCCGACCGCGAGGCAGCCAACTTCCCCAACCAGACGCGCAACAAGATATTCGCGGCTGTGTTCGCGACTATAGCCATGACCGGCTTCGCCTTGGCTAACGGACTATTTAGGGTGAGTCTTGCTTGACACCGACACTGATCTGCTGTAGACATAACTTGCAAAATTGGAAGGTGAATCGCCCTTATGAAAATCTACTATGCTCGGAGATTTATAGCATCTTTCCTATCTTATCTGTAGATAAGTGGAGTGACATATTTTTGATGGTATAGGCTTGCATAGTAGCAATTCCTAACAGCCCAGGTCTATCTATATATCCAGTCCATGAATAGAATCCAATGCTGGGCATTGTCGTCTTTCTTGTCAGACCAACCCAATCGGTCTCCTACTGATCTCGTCCATCGGGTGCGCAAGGTCGTAATTCGACAAAAGACTAAATTGAAAATGTTTACAAGAACAACGATTAAAGTGGAGACGAGCAGGGCAATATGATATATTATAATAAATGTAATTCATCTTCCATTATAAAGTTAGCACCATAGACTCGACTAGCTTTCGCATGGCATGCTCAAGACTGAACTGTCGCAAATTTCGCAGAAGGGTTTCTTTCTGGTTTTTTTATGAGACATTGAATACGGCTATATTTCCACTTCTGATTCGGCTATATTTGCCTTTCCAGACGTTGAATTTCTTGCAGTGTAGTCATTGAAAATTCAATGAGTGTAGTAGCACCTTCACCAACTATGACTGTCACATTCTCTCTCTTTGTACAGATCGTTTAACAATAATTATGCATTTCAATATATTGTGTTCTTCTTATGTTACACGATAACCTTTCTCAAAGAAGGAGAGCATTTTCAGTCATATGAACTTATGCTTATACTTTATATTGCTACGGGGCAGTTTCTGAATTGAGAATTAAGTAAATAGTTAACTGTAGTGCTGTCTCTTCGTATTTCCCAGAAAAGAGCGTGACAGAACGTCACTTAAGTATTTACTCAGTGAAAGTTTCAATTCAGAGACCGGCCCTGTGAGTGTTGTCATAGTTAAGGTGTCACTACACTACACGGCAGTCTAAACCTAACACTGACTTCGATTTTTCTCTTTTGCATGCTGCACGTGTAATTCATTCTACGACGTTGTATTCTCATTCATTCTCGAACGCTCTCTAACGAAAAACAAATACTTTATTCTAAGAGCTAACAAAATCCAGCTCCAAGCCGGTGCTCTAAAAAGTCCTCCTCTCTTCTGTTAAAGGTGAACTTCAAGGACGAGTTCGACCACTCGCAAGATTACAACGACATGTTCGAGAATGACGAGGACGACAACTGACACGCGCCCTGAGCCGCTGCGGGCCGCTGACGGTCTTTCGCTCCGACGGAAAGATGGCGTTTGACGCTTGATGTTGCCACTTTCCTATTAGTTTTTGTTGAATTTTGCGTTTGTGTAATGTGGAATGACGAGATTTATTTGCATGTGGTAATATAATTGTGTTGGCAATGCTACGTTACGCTATAGCCGTCGTAGGTTAGTCGTAATTGGCAGACCCAATTTTTTTCTGCCTGGCAGCCTAGCCTGTGGAGAAATAAAGTTTATTTTTAATTCCAACATACACCACACTCTCGTCTCTGTATTACACAACTTTATAACGGAGCTTAATCCTATATTTTACATACATAAAATCCTTAGTGACAGTGTAAGTGACGCTCTCGGAATTATCTAGTTGCATACCACGCAAGAGACAGTGTGCAATGTCCTTCTTCATCTAGTCAAGTTCCTCGGTTATGTTGTGTCGTTATACTAGTTGTAGACTACTGGCACCAATTAACTTGTAAAGTAGGCTTTAGCCCCGTGGAATACGAATTACTTATGAAAAATTGAGAGTTCGCCTGAATTGTATTCTTTCCGTGCACTTATACCACAGGTTTCCAAAAAGCTGATCGACGATAAAATTTATTAAAACGCTCGTGACTGATTTTAAGCTTGTCAACTATAGTTTTATAGCGCGGTGTAGTCGAGGAGATATTAAATTAGGAATAGTAGTTACACTTCGACAAAAGTTTAGAATGGTTTCCAAAAAGCTGATCGACGATTAAATTTATTAAAACGCTCGTGACTGATTTTAAGCTTGTCAACTATAGTTTTATAGCGCGGTGTAGTCGAGGAGATATTAAATTAGGAATAGTAGTTACACTTCGACAAAAGTTTAGAATCAGACACTTGATAATTTTCTCGTAACCAGATCCGACCATGACCGCGCTATTGGAAACTGGGCTGAAATGTGTGAATCGGGCTGTAACAAATTCTGTTAATCTATTAAAGTTAGAACTGGCAGTATTACCTCTCAACACAAATTGCATACAAATATTTTTATTACATATAAACTTACCATTAAAGTATACATGTCCGCTTAATATAAATGAGTCAATATAGAGTTTAACAGTTACATTCAAAATCATTCGTACATATTGAAGGTTACTGATATCAAAGACACTTGTTTATCTACTGTTAATTTACTCATAATTTTGCACACCTTGTAGACAATCTCCCATCCGGGCTTAGTTTTATACAACTACAATTCATATTTCATTATGGCAATTCGATGAACTTGCGTAGCCGAGTGTCCGTACCTGTTAATCAGCTACAATTTAAACAAAATTCTCATAGTAAACCGTGAATAGTTGTTCTATGAAACGGGGCCCTGTATCACAGGCTAAACGGTGATACGTTCAACATAATTTTTGGCGAAATGGCAACCATTCAATGTGGACTATTTCTGCCAAATACAATACTGAGACATACAAACGGTAGATACTATTTGTCGACATCGGCTGGTTGCCATATCAACATGAAATAATAGTGATAATTGCATAGACGGTATGAAAAGGCACATCTTTCGAACCCTCCTTTCCCGTGGTACACCTGCGTAGTTCACCCGGGTGGACCACGGGGTTATTATTTTTCACGTGGTCCACCTTTAACATGATTTAAATAATTTGAAAATAATTTATTGGCCGTAGTCCACCTGGTTATTGTATATAATATATGAAAATATAATCATATTTAAAAACCTATTTAGAGGCTAAAAATTTCACCCATGCCGGGATTCGAACCCGCAACCTCTGGCTATCCGTACCAGCGCTCTACCAATTGAGCGCTGGTACGGATAGCCAGAGGTTGCGGGTTCGAATCCCGGCATGGGTGAAATTTTTAGCCTCTAAATAGGTTTTTAAATTTGTTCCTTAGCACGGGTTAGTGCATTAAAAATAAAAATAGTGTAATATAATCATAGTGAAAAAACATTTGTTCCAATATTCCCGTGGGCTACCCATCTACTATAACTTGTCCACCTGGATGGACCACGGGCAAAAAAATAACCCCGTGGTTCACCCGGGTGAACTACGCAGGTGTACCATGAAAAAGGAGGGCTTTCGAACACATAGTCAAATTCTGATACTTTAGACATGACAACGCCACAAATGCGTGACTCGCGCCTTTATACTACTCATACTGGGCGTTTAGAATGCTTTCTGAATCCTACGCTAAGCTCCCAGCCAAAAACGATACACCCATCCTAGCTCCCAGCTTACTATCTTCGCACTTCCTTTGCCACAGCCTTTATTTTTTCAGAAAGAGAGCGTATCTAGACTGCATTTATTACTGAAATAAAATAATTTTAGACATTCGTCACATATTAAATGGGTCTCATCGCGATTATTTATTAGGCAAAACCTAATTATTTAATTCCCGACGTACCCGGCACGTTCCCGGTTTTACCTAAAAAATAATCGCGATTAGACCTGTTTCATATTAGGTATTATGAGCATCGCGAGTCATTAAGATTTGTTGAATGTTGTGAATTTTAACAAAATTGACTGCAAATTATGTTAGTAGAAATGAACATGCGAGCAGAAAATGGATCAGTCGCGTACCGAGTAATACCGTCAAGTCTTGAGACTATAAACCTGTTATTTATAATTTCAATTCCACTAAAACGTATAACAGAAATTCCTCTTATAAACCTGCTTTCACTATGTCTTAAGCATGTTTTAGTGGGATCAACTTTTTTATAAATATAATTTTAGAGTTAAAAAATGGTTTCGTATTTTAAGTCCTTTCAAGGCACTCGTACGTCTCCCACTGACTAATAAAATAAAGGTTTCTCGTGCCGATTTTTTTTTTGCTCGTAAGTTTAGTAAACCTGAAGTTCTACAGAATGTTGTACTTTATTTCTATTTAATAAAAAACCAATGAAGATAGTTTTAGCGCGTGATTCGTAGATAAAATTAGGTTTGTTTGAATGAGCACTGTTGGATGTTTTTAATTTATTCCTTAGTAGAATAAATATTATTGTTGAAACTAATGTTTGTTTTGTTTTTTATTTAATAATACGTTTATTGAGCATATGCAGTCAACAACAGGGGGTGCAATATTTGATTCAAAATTGCTACTTAACATAAAAGGTTCAGTTACATACATCATAATATTATTTTGTTTATGCGTCTCACTACAGGCCTTACATAACATACATAACCTCACGCCTGTATCCCAGAGGGGTAGGCAGGGACCTCGGAGTGCCACTTGCCACGATCCTGACAGATCACCTTCGCTTCATCAACGTTCATTAGTCGTTGCATGCACACAGGCCGGTTCCAGGTACTTTTTACTTTCCCATTAGCCAACACATCCCTTATTTGACGCAGACTACAGGCCTTCTCTTAGAAAATAGATTTGTCAGGATGGTGGCAAGTGGCAAATCGTTTCTGCCTACCTAACTGGAATGTGTGTGTGTATTGTGGTGGCACAGAACCTTCGGAGCGCGAGTCTGACTTGCACTTGGCCGGTGGTTTTTTTTTTATTCTGTCACGGTCTCGCAGAAATGGTCATCATGGAGCTGGCGGCGCACAGTTCTGCTGCACAAGTTCCGCATCGTCAAGAGACACCTGGACAAGGCGCAGCGGCGGGACGGTAACGCTGACGGTGGTCGCTGAACGAGAGGTTCCGGTATTGGAAATTTAGTACAGAGTAGAAATCTGGCTTACGAGTATTCTAGCGGAATTATTTTTCCTGACTTTTCCATGATTACCTCGTTCGGCCAGTAGGAATATAGACAGCTCAGGCAGTCGGCGATAATTCTCTACCTACCTGTTTCGGAGGAGCACTGCCTATCCTAAACCACAGGTTTTAACCTTTTTTAGGGAGCAGGGTACCACTGCCTTAGTGATTATCTTTATTCTTTATCTGGTTGTGGCTAAATGCAATGCAATGCAACCTCCAGCCGGCCCGATGGTTTATGGGAGAGTGGAACATGCCTCAAACAGGTTTGAAATAATGTCAAGTTATAATAAAAACAAACGTTAACGGGTTTATTCATAAAACAAATTAGAAAATGTCATGTATGGCTTTCTATGTGGAGGCCTCGGTCTATAGGCCTCGGTAGCACTTCTCTAAATCCTTTTTTCTTTTTCATAAATAATACTCATAGCATATCATAGAAACTAATAAGGGCACATCATGGTTTTTATTTGTTAACCTCCACGCAACACAGTCACTCGACCTGGTCCCAACTAGGATACCCTGTACTATGGAAGCCGGGCAAGGCCGTCACACGCATAAAAATACACCCGGGCTGAGGCCACTTGTACAAATGTGCAGCGGACCCCAGTGGGAATCGATTGGTGAGTTTAATTACGGTTCCCACGACACAGGGAGTCCTAGTGTGGACCCAGAAACAATGTATGTGCCTGTATGTAGATGTTATGTTATGTTGCCCATTGTTCCCTCCACGTCGCTCCCCCTAAAGTCTCCGCTCCGCCGCTTAAGAGTGATTTGCTCGGGATCGCTGTACGTCTATTAGCAACATAAATTTCTCGTTGATGTTAAATATGTAGGAAAGGATATAGTGAAGGAAACAAGATGCAAGTACGCTGAATTGTTGTTTTATTTTAACCACTATTTGAACATCACTTTCACTTCGTCAGGTACACGCAACAACAGAATGCTCTGGTAATTTGTAAATACAGAAGTCTAGTTTCACTGGGATAGTGAAAACACAATAATACCGTCCAAGAAGTAACAAAGCAAAAGAACTTATGGGAATAATAAAAAATACACTTTAAGTTTTATTGCAATCAAGTCAAATTTAAGCTGTATCTCTGGGGTTGTCAGTTTTTTGAAATGGCACAAACGATGTTATGGCTGCTTTGACATGGCTGAAACCATTTGGAATAAACATTATAAGCATGTACCTCGCTGATTTGCAATCTCAATTAATTCACTATATTATGTAGTAGTATTCCGCAAACTAAACCTTGTGAAACTGTGAACGGGTTTAGTCTACGGAACGCAACTCAAGAATAACAATTCGTAGAAATATAAACATTATCAATAAATCATTAAATCAAATACATTTACAAATACTTAAAAACTATAAAGGCCTTTACAAACAGATAAATCCGATCACACTTGTCACCGTAAAGCGAAAAATGAGATGGGTAGGTCTGGATCATGCACACTATTCATTTCTCGTTTTGGACCAGACATTATCATAATCAAGCTTCACATGTCCATTACTATTTTTCTATGGTTGCAAGCTTTTGTTCGATATTGGAACTAATGTCTCCCAAAATAAAACTATCAACGAATCGAATAAATAACTGCAAAACTACTTATACACAGCGGCGCCCTAATTTTCCAATGGGCCTTTATTTTTAACAATTCCGAGTAGATAAAATACAATATCTAGAACAAGTTATAGAATAGGGGACTGGTCTAAGAAATCATATTATTTTAAATATCCTTCACTGTTACATTTAATTCTTGATTTCCTATGAACGGTCAGTCATATTTTGAATTAAAAATGTAAAAAAATAGGTAGGAGTTAAACTAAACTATTGGTAGCTGCCGTATTTACAACATATCGTAACGATAACGTAAAATTAAAGGACAACAATTGCTCTTAAAATAGTTTTGTTTTCGTCGGAGACCAACGGAAACCACGATCACAAAACCAAGATAAAGTTTAAATATGAAAGACCACGGCTTTTCCATGAAACAGGTGCAGAGTGTGGAACGTTCCACATCCCTAGTCTCTAGGACCAAACCTATAATTAGGAATAGACGATTATTCATAAAAACACCACTATGGCTGTGGTGGAGATTTTACAAGGAAAAGTCGTAACCACAGATTGAATAAAACGTCTCTAGGAGTGTTTTAGTGGGATCATGTTTTTTTTATAAATAAGGCCGATTCTTAAAAACACGACACGATTCTTTAAAATAGTCCTCGGAAGCAATTTAAATAGTCTGTGGTAAAGGGAAAACTGATTAACCTGCCTCTTATATTATCATAGTATTTGTTTTATTTATCCCCTTATATATACTTCATTGCATACGAAACTTAAAGATGATATTAAATAGGAGAAACATGCACAACGGCCAGCTTATGTCTGTAAGGGATGTCTTCTAGCAATCCCCTGAGTCACAGATTAAATAAACTGCCTCTGAGAAGTGTTTAATGGAATCGTGTTTTGTAATAAGACCTCTAGATTCGCCCTTCATGATTGGTCGGCTGGATAGACATTACTGACAAGTTTATTCATCCGTAATAAATAAGTCAACCAACGAATTGCTGCTATAAAAAGCAGGGCCTTGTCATGGTCCTGGATTCCAAAATAATAATCATATTTAATACTTTGTTCAATTCGACGTGTCGTTCCCGTAGAGCGAAGTTATTTCAATTCTATACTTGATAAGGATATGAGGTGTAGAATTGAAGCCTGCGTTCCTATTCAGGGTCGGACTGTGCCGGCTTATATCAAAGTTCTTCTACATAAATTTCGTAAGCAATACACATTCTTAACACAGGACACACCATGATTAAGCTCTTAGAATAAAAACCAAACCGCAAGTGATTCCGGAATTGAGTTAAGAAATCTTTGATTATCATCTTAAACGTTGTACTTGAAGTCTTTTATTTACGGAATTTTTTTAATTACTTCTGCCCTCACTAGTTTCAAATAACATAACCGAATAACCGTATGGCAATGTATAAAAAAATGTAACGTTAAAAATAACTTTAAGCATTTAAAACGTAAGTTATATTTTTTTGAAATACTCTTCGCTCTACGACGACGATATTCTACAAACTTTTCTACCGAAATACATCAACTATAAATATTGTTATATCAAAATTATTATTATCTGTTATTTCTTTTTAGTTAAAATTTGATTACTTTTATTATTATTTACATACGTTACTCTCTCTGTGCATATAACTTAAATATTATCACTTTAATCTTAAGAAAGCTTCAATGGAGTTTTAATGCTTCTGTTTCAGTTCGATATAATATCTCGTATTATCTACGTACTATGACAATTACTGGATTTGCCCCTAGAAACTCTAAAGAATAATAGTAATACTTACAACTTTAAACATCAAGTTAAGAAAAAAACATTTTGTTCAATACAACTTAACAAGAAAACACGAAGACCGCAATGATATCAATTCGAAGACGCTAACTGCCGGTGTCTTAATTTGTATTTTCACGAAGTAAATACATAAGCGTTTGTCGGTCTCTTTAGTTAATACTAACAAGACAGACAAATTAATTCTTTATTGCGCATATGCGCAATATGTACACATATGTGTACAAAAATTTCACGAACCGGCGGTAAATATACATACATTGTCGTTTAATTGATAAAAAAACCTGGAATAAGTGAAGAACATTTTCCTTTTTTTTATAGCACATTCATTTCGAGATAGAAATTACAGAATCCACGTGGAATAGCGCATACATATATAAATGTTAATATAAAAGGAACTGAATAACTATTTGTCTTTCGCACACACGGAAATAACGGCCAAGCAAAATTAGATTTTATGTGGCGGTTAAATGAAAATGAAGATTTTTCACTATTATTTTTCCATATTGTATGAGCTAGAGACAAATAGTTGCCCAGTTGCCCTTTCTTTAAATAACAGTGTTATATATAACAACAGCTCAGAGTCGGACTGGGCTAAGGGGCCCGGTGGCATTTTGGCTTTAGGGGCCCACCGCACGTACACCATCAGATCAATCCACAAAGTAATTATTTATAGAGGGCTTACTTCGGTCCAAGACCATGTGGAGACCTAGGTAAATTATTAACATTCTATTTTCGGTATTCGATTCGATATCAACCCTTGTATGTCCCCACTGCTGGGCACGGGTCTCTTTCTGCATCGCAGGAAAGTTAGGCCATACTCCACCACGGGGGCCAAGTCCGGGTTGGTGGAGGATTGTAAGACAGTGGCGAACCTTACTGTCAGAAGTTATCAAGCCGCCCATAAGGCCTTCGACATGGCTTAACGACTGCCATTACATGACAGCCGACATCAACGGCTTAACGTGCCTTGCGAAGCACGGAAACAATGCCACTAGCGGTAGTCACGGGACGGTCACCCATCCTGCACCTGACCGCGCCTGTTGTTGCTTAACTCAAGTGATTGATTCCAATCACTCGGTTCGGCCAGGCCACGAGCGCTTCATTCACATTCTATTTTAATTTCGTTCAATGTTCCGATACGGAAAAATCGCGTGGCTGGCCCGCATAGGCTGGGGCCCGGATGGCAAATACCACCCTGGCTCTATGGCCAGTCCGACGCTGCGCAGGTTAGATAGCATCACGGCTCAAGACTATAATGATGGCTATACATATTTCAGACTGAACTAAAGTAACATTTTAACAGAAGACAACAAAGTATCAGGAGACCATAGTTAGTCAGGCGCGTTCAACAGCGACTGTGAGTCGAGCAACTGGCTCGCGTCGATAAGGCTGACCTGCATGGAGTCCAGGTTGCTGGTGACCCCCCGGTTCTGGCTGAACGGGTAGAAGCGGGAGACCACGGCCGGTTTGCCAGGGTTCTCCCGCAGCTCCATGTCCCCGTTGGAGTGCCGGTTGCTCATGATTGAAAGAGACAGCATCTTCTCTTTTAGTCTTCGTATCTACAGAAAAAAGAACTTGGATCAATGAGCGCCTTTCTTATTTCTAGTTCGATGGTAGATATTGCTTACAACCTGTTTGTAGTTAAGTAGAATGTTGCCTCATAAGTCAAAGTAAAAAAAAGAGACACAGGCGACCTCGGTGGCGCAGCGGTTTAGCACTCTGACTGTAAAACCGAAGGTCTCGGGTTGGATCCCCGGCCGGGTCAAAATAGGAAACGAACTTTTCTAATTTGTCTCGGGCCTTGGATGTTATCTATGTATTTATTGTATTGAATCTATCGTCGAGTTAGCGTCTGTAACACAAGTCATTTAGTTGTACTTAGTATGGGGCTGACAAGATCTGTGTAATATGTCCATGAATATTTATTTATTTTAAAAACCTATTTAGAGGGTAAAAATTCCACCGATGCCGGGATTCGAACCCGCGACCTCTGGCTATCCGTGCCAGCGCTCTTTCCAACTGAGCCAATGGGCGACTCACCGGCATCAGTGAAATTTCGAACCTCTTTACAATATTCTCTGTATTACGTACAGGCAGCGACATCTGGCAGAAGTAATTTCCGTCACTTGCAGCCCCGAGTACCTACTTTGCAGTTAGGTAGGTATTTATTTATTTATTTGCTCTCAGGTTTCCTCACGACATTTTCCTTCGAAGATAGCCAGTGGCGTATTGCTAATATAACGTCTCATATGTACATAACTTAGAAAACAAAGTGAATGGTACATGCCCGCACTGGGAATCGAACCTGGGTCTCTCTATTCAGAGTCCATTGAGCTACCACCGCTTCCAATAGATTATTGTTATTAGTGTACCAATAAATTAGTAAATCGTTAACATGAAATGAAATGAGAAGGTTTTACTCAAAGTAGCGTAGAAACTGCGCTTAAGAACGTTACAAGTCAAACTAGGTGTCCATTTCAAAATCTAGATCATTTTGGAGAAAAATGGACAAAAAACTCCTAACTTATTCTTTTCAAAATCCTTAATTAACAGAGCTCATTCTAACACATAGAACTCATGCATTGCACTGGCTTTAATTCCAGACATCTTCTTCTTCTTCAGGCTATATTAGTCCACTGCTGGACATAGCCCTCCCATAATGAGCCATGTTGTGCCATCATTGGAGGGTAATGATCCCATAATCCCCACGCTGGGCATGCGGGTTGGGTATCGCAGTTTGGTGGAATTATTGTACTGCATCCAATTGTCATCTAAATAATTTATGTCAAGTCTGATGATGATGCTGATGACCGATTTCGGCCATGGCGACCACTTTGACCCCTTATCAGATATGTGGCGCTGGTGCGCTCGAAGATGGCTTATGTAGCCTATCTTCGCGGCGAAACTCCGTGCACACTGAGGGCACGTGAGAATGCCGTTCTCATAGTTGTACGTTATGGCAGCAGGTGGGCGAGCCTTTAAACTGGTCGCGTTTGCTATCAAGGTCAGCTTTACGCTGAACCTCGAACTCACGTACTTGGCTGTTCTCGATCCTGCGCCAAACATTCTCAGCGGGAGGGCTCTATGTTGCATCTCTTCATGTGTCGCTTTTGGACATCCTTGTACCGGAGGAGGAGACCGCCATGATTCCGCTTGCCCTCCTCTAGTTCAGAATAGAATATGCGCTTCGCCACCCTATCCTCCGCCATACGAGATACGTGACCGCACCACCGAAGCTGTCGACGCATAAAATAGGCCTCAATGCCACCAACATTGGCTCGTCGCAGAACTTCGGTGTTTCGCACTCTAATCAGACCATCTGATCTTCATGATGGTACGGAGGCATTTAAGGTGAAAGCGAACCACTAGAGTGCGAATGTGGCGGCGGTATACACACCACGTCTCAAAGGAGTATAAGAGGTTTGGCAGCACGATTGCCATGTATGTGGATATCTTAGTAGCCAACTTAAGGTCAAGAGAGCAGACAACCTTGGAACATAGCTTGCCGAATGCTGCAGCTGCGGCACCCACCGTTAGATGTCAAGTCTAACTAACCTCTTTAGCCGTGGCGTAGTTGTGCACAAGATATTGCACTGAGCCAGCATGCGGCGCGTCGAGAGGGGGCAGCCAGCGCTCGTAGCACTGCGACCAGACCTCCATCGCCGCCACTGAGGTGCACGGCGTCAGGCGATCCAGGGTCAACGAGGACTGGTCGGCGGATTTTGGTGAAAGCGCAGAGTGGGCTGGCGACGAAGGATCAAACATTATAGACTTACAGACAAACACAGACTAAGTCACTCTTCGAATATCTCGGTAAAGAGCGAGACAGAACGTTATTTAAGTATTTCTTCTTCTTCAGGCTATACTATGTAGTCCACTGCTGGACATAGCCCTCCCCTAATTAGGGTTTATATCGAATATTCAAAAATATTAAAATTACTTATAAATTAATTAATTTTAACTGATTCCTCGTTTTTTTTTGTGAATTGTGAATAATTATTTGTACCTGCTAACTTTCGTTTCACATGAGAATATTATTAGATACTGCCTTAAAAACATTTATCCCCTTAAAATGAAGTATGACTTGTAACTATTTAGGTCGGTCAATGCCAATATTTAGGCCAATGCCCATTGGATGTTGAAAGATCAAAGGTGTATTACTCACATATCCTCTGTTTCGGCGTCTCAGGTTTATTGATATTGTAAAGTGGATTGTAGAACAACGCTATGTCTTGCTCTGAGAACTGCTCGCCCCAGTCCCACAGTGGTCTTTGTATGAAGTTCTGAAACAAGTGCAAAATCTGAAGATCCGAAATGTGATAATAAAGATTTAGGCTCTCATTACAATGCGAAATCGAAACCGGCAGGATTGCTCGAATCTATAAAGACGTCACACTTTAGTAAATACAGCGATCCAAGAACCCGAGTGTTGACTTGATATTTGTTTGTTTACTGACCAGTTTAGTGACTATTGCGATTGTCTAAGAGCGTGTTAGCAGCTTATTTAAAAAAAAAAATTGAAAGAATACACGAAAGATTTAAAACACTTATTAAAAACCAACAAAAAACTCAGGGTTGGTTTTCAAAAACACGTCAATTTCTTTTTAATCAAATAGGCTATAGTTGATTAAAAAAAATTCATGGAACATTTTTTTATTAAAAACCAAGTAAGAAAAACTAATTACACTGTCCGTAATTTAATTCATGCTTCAAACCCTCAGACTACATTTATCATGATTACTATTACAAAAATTAAAAATGTAAAATTGTGCGTAAGAACAGCCTTAACAGAAAATAGAGAGACAGACAGAGAGCTTTCTATTTCTGTCTCTATATTTTCCTATCTTTAGCAATAAGGGTACTAGACTGCATACTCCGCGTCGAAGTACCAGGCGCCCATAGGTCCCCGAGAGCTCACCTTAGCGACGGCCAGCTCGCGGTCCCGCGGGCAGTTGAACAAAAACGTGTCGAAGATATGGTTGTTGGCGCAGTCCCACAGCGTCGTCAGGTAGGTCTCGGTGAACTGGAAGTGCGACGGGAACTGCAGCTGCAGCTGCCATACTGAGTCCAGGAAAAGCAGGAATACCGGGGCCATTTGCGACGGCGGCACCACGGGCTCTTTCGTGTCTTTCGGGCTGCCCGGTCGCGGTAAGCCGAGTCTGAAGGCAAACATTTTTTTATTCAGACAGAGGTCGCGGGTCCGATTCTCACTGGGGGCCACGGTACATTTGGGTGTACCGTGGCCCCCGGGTTACCATAGTAAAGGGTGTCCTAGTTTAGGACCAGTTCAAGTGATTGTATTGTGTGGATGTTATAATTATTTGATTGTAACATGGATGAGATTACATAGCAGGCACAAAATCGGCTACTAAGGAGATCTGTTTTAAGAGGCCCATGTCCACAGCCACAGAGCGGGAAGGTAATTTTAAATTATATACATAGTCAATAAATGTATAGATAAATATGTATACCTATTAACCCATTTAATAAACCTGCTAAAAATCGTAATGAGATAAACAATAAAAATAACAAAGATGATCTCATTACGATTAAGTTACAAGGCTCACATAGAAAGTACAACTTACCGGTCGCAGAACGGATGTCCTAACGCGAGCCATTCCTTTTGTATAAGCGACTGGAAGCCCGAGATAGTTCGGCTGTGCGGGTCGAGAAGTAATTGCGTTAGGCAGGAGACAAGTGCACTGTAGTCGACGCCGTCGCCTGGGGATAACAATTAATTCATTAGTCATTTATCCATCAACAGATCGATCGATCAATCAGTCAGTCAATCAATCAGCCCGTATGCGTCTATGAGTATTTCGTTCGTTGATAGATGGTTGATAGTAATGACATTAAATCAAGCTGAATTGACGAATAATAACGAATCCTTTGCCTTTTGGCCCTGTCTGGTTTTGGGCAAAAGGGGTTCTGCTTACCAAACAGTTGGCTTTTGCCTCTCACTAACTACATACGTCTTCGAACATGTAACTGTGCACAGTTCCTAGTAAATATGAAGACCTGAAAATCGTCATCTACTTTCTTCTTACCTACAACCATCAACATCTGCTGTGCGACGGAGTTGAGTTGCACACGCCTTCCTCTGCTCTTACAATTAGCATGATAAAGAAATCGGCCAACAGTTTTCCAGCAGGTAAATGGAAGGCCTTATTGAGGGTACATGTAAATTTATTTATTTATTTATTCATTCATTCATTCATTCATTCATTCATTCATTCATTCATTCATTCATTCATTCATTCATTCATTTATTCATTTATTCATTTATTTATTTATTTATTTATTTATTTATTTATTTATTTATTTATTTATTTATTTATTTATTTATTTATTTATTTATTTATTTATTTATTTATTTATTTATTTATTTATTTATTTATTTATTTATTTATTTATTTATTTATTTATTTATTTATTTATTTATTTATTTATTTATTTATTTATTTATTTATTTATTTATTTATTTATTTATTTATTTATTTATTTATTTATTTATTTATTTATTTATTTATTTATTTATTTATTTATTTATTTATTTATTTATTTATTTATTTATTTATTTATTTATTTATTTATTTATTTATTTATTTATTTATTTATTTATTCATTTATTCATTTATTAATTTATTATTTATTTATTTATTTCGTTAAGGATCACCAACAAGAGTTACGAAAATATTACATCGTCGTTATCAGCGCCCTGTCTTCAGCTTGCCGCATCCAGCATCAATAATAATAATAATGTAATATTAAAATATTATAAAGTATCACTTACTTATAGGTAACCCCAATATGCGCTAGTCATAAGGTAACAATAAAAAAAAACTATGAAATAGGTTAATCAATAAAATACATGAGAGAAATCATCATCGAACCCCAACAAATAGCCAATAAAATGGCTGCTGTTTCTAAACGGCTGAAAGTTTCAAGATGGCGAATCTAAGTGAACTCAGAGTCGCCATCTTGAAACTGGCCATTTTGAACATAAGCAATTGTGAACCAGTGCCAAAGTAAAACAAACCTTCCTGCAGGACGACGGTGACGTTACTGGCGAGCCGCTCGGCCGCCTCGTCGGCGAAGCTGAGGCAGGAGGCCACGTGCCGCAGCCAGCGGCTGTTGTCTAGGAACGAGTAGTACTGCGACTCCTGCATCTGTGGACACCGCGGCTTGTGTGAGTGAGAGTCCGCTCCACTGCCTCAAACATGTTCGAACTGGGAGCTGATGATGATTGATCCGACCGATTTCGGCCATGACGACCACTTTGACCCCTAATCAGATATGTGGCGCTGGTGCGCTCGAAGATGGCTGGAAGCTAATTCTTTAAAGAATTCACTAAACTTTCCGACACATAAGTAGTCTTGCTGAACCAAAATGTTAAGGCTTACGCCAGCGTTGTGTGGATTGTGCATTAATCCGTCGTCTGGTTTCCTCTCAGGTGCAAGTTAAACACGTAGACTTCAGATTATTGAAATTATATTTGTCAGGAACGTTAGTAAAATACAAAATTTTGGTATAATCCGTTATTAAGGTCGATACAAGTTCGCGTGTAAATCGTTAGTGATTTTCCTGTTGTGGTACTAGCACTTGCGTCGAGTACAACTCTTAAGCAACTGTGCGACACATAAGTACAAATACAGTCGGTTACATGAATAACACAATAGTCCGACGCACCCAAAAGCCACATAACTGTTATAAGGTGTGGAGATTCTACACGTCATTTATTAAATAACAATGTAGTCCGATTCACCCAAAAGCCAGACCAGTTAGCAAACGTGTTTAGTTCCACAAGTCATTTATAAATACAAATAGCCTCTAAATAGGTTTTTAAATACAAATAAGACAATAGTCCGACTCACCCAAAAGCCTGATAAGTTAGTAGGAGTACAGAGGTCCACAAGTCTCTTGTAGGAGGTCTGCAGGGCGGGCAGCGGAGGCAACTCGCAGACGAAAGGCTTGCGACTGTTCAACACCTTGAACTTGGCGTCCGAGAAACTGCTCTCGAGTTGAGTTGTGTTGCTGGCGTTCGTAAAGCTGGAAGGGGAAGGCTGAGTGAGCAACAATTCTACCATGCTCGGAGTTTTATAAATGTAGTAAGTGAATTGTTCAAAAGTGGCCTTTTCCTTGTGACTTTTTATTAAATTACTAGCTGACCTGGCAGACGTTGTTTTGCCATATTAATTATCGACCTATTGTCAGACCTACCAAATATACACAAAAATAAATAAAAAAAATCTTTATTTTAATTATTTATTCATTTCTCTATCCGTGAAGCCATTTCAGACGAGTTTGATAATAAATATAATCTTTGATAATAAAAAATCTGGCACGGATAGCCAGAGGTCGCGAGTTCGAATCCCGGCATGGCTGGAATTTTTAGCCTCTAAATAGGTTTTTTAAAATAAAAAATCTGTGACACGAGATTTTTTATATATTAGACGATTAGAATTTTTTATTAGTAACTCCCCTTCCCCTCTCCATCGCTCCCCTCTTCAGCAAAAGAGATAGAGATAGATAGATAATATTACTTTATCACTTACTAAAATAAATCGTTTTGAAACAAATGTTTTCATTACTTTTGCTGACTTTTGCTAAGAACTAAACAGGTGTCTTGTCGTAGATCGAAATAGAGAATATATCTTACCTATTTCCACAAAGGTATATCACATGGGGTGGCGTCAACTTTGGATGCGATCGCCGTACCTGACGATAAACACACAATCAATTAGAACTAACGTAAAAGGTTTTAGGATACACTTATCGAATAATAGTGAAACAGGGTATAAATAGAAACAAATGTTGAAAATAAATGAAATTTCATACCGGGCGTCATCCAGAGTGGCTCAGAATACTAGCAAATGTAGTTGATGGTATTCTCGCATGTACAAACTGAAATCCATTCCCTTTTGTTTCCCTCTGCCCTAGGTATCATTAAGCATTAAACATCCTACGTTATATTAAGGACACAAATATTCTTTCATTTCAAAACGGTTTTTGTCATCGATTCCCGACTGAACTGTAGCGACGACGTCTCATTGTATCCGATCAGGGCCTAATCATGCGCACCAAATCCTGAGCGATTTCACTCGTCTGTGAAATTCCATACTATTTTGACAGTTAAACGATTGGATTCTTCCAACATATGAACACTTGAGAGTCAGAGGTGGCCGGATGCCATATACTACTGTGTGGCACCCAGCTGCCTTTGATTCTATATGCCTCATATGCTGCGCGTAAAATGCATATCTGTCAGGCGACGTCCTGTCCTGCAACCCCGAACGACGACTTACTCACTGAGCCCGTACTTACTGACCGGCGGCGCCGCTTTTTGACGTTATGTTGTCAATCACCGCTCTCTAAGAAACTGTGCACTTTAGTTTGCATAGACAACGTTATAGCACCGCTTATTACGGTCGCTACATGACGCTACAGGACCGTAATCTTAGGAAAATAGATTGATAAATTATTTATTTCCAGAAGACACACACACGTGTACAAAGCAGCACTTATTAAGGCATAGATACCAGTAAAACAATTAGACAGGATCACAGGACAGAAACATACAGTAATAATACAAATTTAGTCAATCATTTGATGCGGTACGATAAGTACCAATTGGTAAGACAAGAATGAACAGCTATACGGGTGTGGCAAATGCAAATGGGTTCAGACTAAGCTGAGAGTTTAAAAAGAAAACTCTAGCGCTGATATTCTGCCGATACCCAGAGCGAACGGCGTGCAGAGCCCAAAGAAGTGCGGCTGGAAACCAAAGCTTAAGGAGAAGCAATAAGGTATGTGTCTTCGGCTGACCTGCTAATTGGTAAGACAAGAATTAACATCTACGTGGTTGTGGCAAATGCAAATGGTTTCCGACTCAGCTGAGAGTTTAAAAAGAAAACTCTAGCGCTGATATCTGTCGCTACCCAGAGAGAACGGCGTGCAGAGCCCAAAGAAGTGAGGCTGGAAACCACAGCTTAAGGAGAAGCAATAAGGTATGTCTTCGGCTGACCTGCTAATTGGTAAGACAAGAATTAACATCTACGTGGGTGTGGCAAATGCAAATGGTTTCCGACTCAGCTGAGAGTTTAAAAAGAAAACTCTAGCGCTGATATTCTGCCGATACCCAGAGCGAACGGCGTGGAGAGCCCAAAGAAGTGCGGCTGGAAACCAAAGCTTAAGAAGAAGCAATAAGGTATGTCTTCGGCTGACCTGCTAATTGGTAAGACAAGAATGAACATCTACGCGGGTGTGGCAAATGCAAATGGTTTCCGACACAGCATGTGCTGAGAGTTTAAAAAGAAAACTCTAGCGCTGATATTCTGCCGATACCCAGAGCGAACGGCGTGCGGAGCCCAAAGAAGTGAGGCTGGAAACAAAAGTTTAAGGAGAAGCAATAAGGTATGTCTTCGGCTGACCTGCTCGAGGAGGACGCTCTCGGCGGTGGCCGAGGTGTCTGTGGGCAGCAGCTCGCCGCTTCGCAGCAGCGCGGCGCCGGCCGCCCGCCCCCACACCCACACCGGCACGCGCCCCGACCTGCACGAAACGCTTGCACATTCACTAATAGTTTCTCTACATACATACATACATACATACATACATACATACATACATACATACATACATACATACATACATAACCTCTCGCCTGTATCCCAGAGGGGTAGGCAGAGACCAGGGACTGCCACTTGCCATGATCCTGACAGATCACCTACGCTTCATCAACGTTCATAAGTCGTTGCATGCACGCACGCGCAATAGTTTCTCTCTGTGGTCATAATCAACCCTTTATGTCCCCACCGAGGGACACGGGTCTCTTCCCTGAGGAAGGTATAGGCCATACATCCTCCACCATTGGGGCCAAGTCCGGATTGGTGTAGGCTTGCAAGACTAGTGGCTGGTCCTACTGTCAAAGGTTTCAAGCCGCCCTAAGGCCTCAGGCTTGGCTTAACGACTGCCATCTATCGACGGCAGCTGGCACCAACTGCTTAACGTGCCTTGCGAAGCACGGAATCACTCGGGAACATGCCACTAGCGTTAGTCATAGACGGTTTACCCATCCATGCACTGAACGCGCCCTGTGTAGGTCTTCTGTGGTGATAGGTATCTTTTCGCGCCTTCGGCTATAGACACTCACTTCCGAGGTTATTGCATGAGTTATGCTTTAACAGGTCGTGAAAATGCATATGTATTTTTTTTAAATGATCGTCTTGGATTTTGTAAAATTCCGAGTAAATAAGTACGTGCCGCCGCTTTTTATGCGGGCTTTTTAGCGACTTCGTAAGTATGTGTTTAAGGATTAATTTAGTTGCGCTTTCACGTCGTACTACGAAAAATTGCAAACATTGTACTAACATAAATATCTTGACATGTGAGGAGAAGAACCCTCCACCAACCCGGTCTTGGCCCCCGTGGTGGAGTACGGCCTAACCTTCTTGCGATGTAGTAAGAGACCCGAGCCCCAGCAGTGGGGACGGACAAGGATTGATAACGAACGAGAACGAAAACGATAAATATCTTTTTGTAAGCTTTGCGTTTGTTTCTTTCCTTATGTGTGTATATATGGGTGTTGCAAATAAGTGTCATTATTTCTTTCTTCTATATCGATACTAATATAAAGAGGATATATCTTTAATTCTATATGTTTGTATGTAAGGAGTAATCCCCGAAAGACTTATCCAATTTAAAAAAATTTTTCACCAGTACTTAGATTGGACCTTCATGGGGACATAGGCTACAGGTTACCCCCACGCGAACATAGTCCCGGTCACAGACAGTTCTATACAAACTCACCGGAAGTGCCTGGCGGTCTCCATGAGGCTGTAGTCGAGCACTGAGCCGGGCACGACGAGCGTCTCGCCGGCCGCCAGCATGAAGGCGTCGGACGTGCCGTTGATGCACGTGATGCGCCAGTGTGGGCAAGCGCACCTCTCCAGCTCGCGCTTCCAGTCGCCCGGCCTACAGGCGAAACGGGAAAACGTTAACCTTCTCATTTAGTCCTAGTTAAACTTGACATTTCGGCAGATAGCCTCATTAGCCTCACTGAAGAGATGGGAGATCCTGCCGGAAGATGCCGATATCTTGTGCCGATTTGCACAAACAACATCGCATCTTTGTGTCAGACCTGAAGCTCCACAGCGCAGCCTGCATAGATCTTATGGAAGCATCTCCCACAATCGTAGTGGCGCGGTTTTATTGAATTGAATTGAATTGAAATAATTTATTCACTTAAAAACACAGTACAATGACAGAATATACATAAATGTACAGGATTATTAATTTTAGATTAAAAAGAAACATGCAAGGAATATCAGTGCACTGCGTTTGTGAAAGGACCCGACTCAGCATTTGGCACAAAAGGAATACCTTCTGCAACGCTGGTATTCTCTCGGTTTTAGGAGCAAGATGTTTGAGAAGAAGTCGTCGCTTTCGACACGAAAGAAAAAGAAGAAGTCCCATAGTCGGGCCATTATGCTTAGCAAGCGCTAAGTTATGAAAACTCCTGGGATTTCCTCACGGTGTTTACCTTCACAGTTAGTGAGGGTACTTAGAAAACAGTAATTGACACATGCTGGAATTGCAACCCAAAAGCTCCCGAATGTGAGGCCGGCGTTCAACCGCTGCACTGTCCTACCACCGCTTCCCGCATAAACAAAGGGCTACATTCAAATCAGACCAACCAGACAGAGCTTATTGTGTCCTATAACCACCTGGCGGCGATCAGTTGAAGACGAAATCACTTATATTAGGTTTAAGTCGAGCATGTTCAAAGCGGGTGGTGATATTCTCGATACCGAAGGAGAACAGTGCGACGTGTTGCTTTGGGAAGCCGTGGTAGGCTAGCGCTATAGCCACCGTCCTTCCCTAGCCGAGAGCCACTCTCGTGAATCTGAACGCGAGGGCCTTCATATGCTGTATTTTTAACGCAGCTCACCACAAACCTGTTCACCGCACCTCACAAACCTGTTCAACGAACCTTAGAAACATGTTCAAACCGGGCGGCAGCGTGGGGTAGTAAACGGTTCTCGGAATTCGAAGGCGAATAGTAGATTGTGTCGTTTGGGTAAGACGTGGTAGGGTAGCGCCATGTCGGTCGTCCGTCCCTTACCGAGAGGCGCACGCGCGAAGGTGAAGACTTACATATGCTGTATTGTTCACCGCACCTCACATACCTGTTCACCGCACTTTACAAGCTTATTCGCCGCACCACAAAACTCTGTTCAACGAACCTTAGAAACATGTTCAGGTCGGGCGGCAGCGTGGGGTAGTACGGCTCTCGGTACTCGAAGGCGAAGAGTAGGTCGTGTCGCTTAGGGAACGCGTGGTGGGCCAGCGCCATGGCCACCGTCCGGCCCTTGCCGAGAGCAGCACTCGTGAAGCTGAATGTTAGGACCTTCATGTTCTGTTGGCAATACAAAATTAGATTATTGATCATGTCATTAATTATTGCTAGAAAGTCTACTGTCTACTAATGTTCGCCTTCGATCAAATAGATCTTCGATTAAATTTGATTACATTTGAGATTGTTTCCTAACCTGTCACCCTGCCACATTGACCAGTCCCCCATTATACAGAATGTAGTCTAGCGTGGGGGTCGCTGGTCATTTTTACTCCGAAAATAAATAACATTTTCATACTTTCGTAATTCTGCGTAAAGTGGTTTAAATAAAAATTTTTTGTTGTGTTTATGTATATAGTAGGCCTGCGCAGACGAGGGACTTTTGTCCCCAAGTGACAAAAGTCCCTTGGGGACAAAAGTCCCTGAATCGTAACAAATGTCCTCCGAGTACTAGTCGCGGACTCAACGCCTACGGTGTGCGGTCATTTTGTTCCCCGGAAATTGAGTGAAGCGTACGCTATGGAACCAAATATTCTGACATTACATTGTGTTGTAATTTACATGAAGTTGAAAATGAAAAGGCGTTTTAAAAGAAAACACCGAACTTTTGACCAGTCCGGTCTCTTGATGTCCTCGGTAACTTGAGGGACTTTTTGTACGGGGTACTTTTAGTCCTTCGTCTGCGTTATTCGATATAATTTATACACTGCGGACCCACCTAAGAGATCTATATTGACGGACAAAAAAGTACTCGGGAGATGTCCCTCGTCTGCGCAGGCCTTTAGATAAGGGCTCATAAAAAATCGCCAAATCGGCGTGCATGATCAATGTTCATTAGCCGGTGCATGCGCGCACGCCAGTTTCAGGTATTTTTTAGCTTCTTTTTTAAAATTTTAATGTCTGTAAATATGATTATTAGAGTGCAATAAAGAAGAGTGAAGTGTTACTTTTCGATGTAGAAAAGCTAGTGGACTGTATATTTTTATTATAGGTAGAGTGAAGTAAAGTGCTCCGCCGACCCGCTTGCAAGTAATATGGCCGATTTTGGCATGCGGGGCGTGGGACTCCGCTCATTCACGTAGGGCTCCGATTAAAACGTTCTCTATTATTTTGTATATTTACAAAAATCCTGTAATAGCTAACTTCACTACGTACAATGGCCTCCACTAATGGCAACTAACTTCACTACTACGAAACACTAACGGTGAAAGAAAAACT
Organism: Yponomeuta sedellus; assembly: GCA_934045075.1. Classification (NCBI taxonomy): domain Eukaryota; kingdom Metazoa; phylum Arthropoda; class Insecta; order Lepidoptera; family Yponomeutidae; genus Yponomeuta; species Yponomeuta sedellus. Next base: position 21,308,510 of record OW203734.1, on the reverse strand, counting down.
CATAACTCAGACAGAAGAAATAATGTGCCTTTTGTCTCTACGAGAGGCCTAGCAGTAGGATGCAATTATTTTATGTTGCCTATGAAAGTCCTACTGCAGGGCACAGGCCTTCTCTCAGATAGGGAGTATGGGCTTAATTACCACGAGTGCCCACCGCGGAATGGCAGTTTCAAGCCCTGAGGTACTTAGACACCTCAGACACTCAGGTTTTCTCACGGTGTTTTCCTTAACGGTCAGCGAGTGGTATTGCTACTATAATTTCCCAAATTTGCATAACTTAGAAAACAAAGTCCATCTTGGTACATGCCCGCAAGGTAGATGCCAAATTGGTACATGCCTGCACTGGGAATCGAACCTGGGTCTGTCGTCTGAGAGTCCATTGTGCCACTGAAATGCCGCCACCGATCCTACAGGCCGATTATTTTATATTGACTTATGTGGTATAAGTGTGTAAAAACTGTTAAATTCCATAGCACGTGTGATAACACGCAATGCGCAGATAGCATCACATGCAGACGGTACAGGCTACATTTCATACCGATTAGATAACACAGACCACATATCATTTAAAAGATACCACGTTCACCTTTATAACGTGACCGTACGGAATTTTATAAGAAGTTTTAGATTGAGTAGGCTTGCCCAACACCTATACCATCCTGACACATAGGAAAGACAAATAAAAAAGACTAAAAAATAATTTCCCAGGCGTCCGAGTAGTCCTATTCCATCCACACATCTAGTGTGAATGAAGGTGCCACTGAACGCTGTATAAATCATCTTATTACGTAGATGCAAAGGCCAAAGCATAACTAGTTAATTTGGGATTAATTTGACGAAATACACGATGCCTTCGCAAAATACCAGGATATCAGTCTCGAAGAGACAGAAATTCCTCCATGTCTATCACCTTCATATTTCTGTCGAAAGCATAATAAAGCCTTTCAAATGCGCTAGGTAACGCCTCCATGAGACCTAGCACAGTGAAGTTCCACAGCAGACATAAAGATACGATATTGTTTGCGCAGCTCTACATTGGCATGAGATTTATGATACTATGATACCCTAGTAGCAATATATGACTGTAAGCGCGGCGGTAACGAACGGGGTCTCTCAAGCTCTTGTCGGAGTGGTTAGAGGGGCAAATGATCGAAAATGTTATTGTAAAAGAGGAAGGCCGTTTTAAAAGTTTCCTTTTGATTCCTTTGCCGTGCAATGGGACATACAAAAAAAAGTATTGGAAAGAGCCTAGTATGGAGTCGAAACTCACCTTGCAGATGACCTGTATCCCTTTGACCTTCCCGGGCATGTCGCCAGAAGGCTGCAGCCGCCGCCGTCGTGACGGCCCGCCGTCCGTCAGCCAGACCGCGCCCACGGCCGTCAAAGGTACGTCATAAGCCCCGAGGAGGAAGTTACGTTGGCTGCTCTCCTGGTAGGAAGTGATCAGAATGTCAGGACATGTATTGTTTGCGCCACTGGAATTTAAATATGGATAGCGAAGATATCTGGAATGCTTGAAATGCGGTACATTACTATTGATAAGTGAATAATGATATCTTTGGGTTACGATGTCATTTTGCGCCGTCATATTTCCTAATAAAGATTAATAATAACGCAAATCAGAAGGCTACGAGTGTATACGAGTAGAGGTCCCGGGTTCGAATACCGGCAGGACAAAAAAAAAACCCCAGGTCTTGGATGTTTACATGTTTGTGATGTCGCTGTTTCTGGTTCCCATGACACAGGGTATCCTAGTGTGGGCCTAGTGTGGTTATGTTATATTGATCCATCCAACAACTTGAGGACACTGGACAGGCCATAAATATAGGCCACTTAACTGTCAAGTTAACACTTTCGGTACCCTGCCAATTTAGTCCTGCTGCGTGCCTAATTACTTTCTGAAGGCTTTCCTTATGTCAACGATTCATCGGGTCGCTGGTCTGCTTACCGCATGCTTTCCCAACCTTGGCCATTACTCTGCGACCGTCTTAGTTCACCGCCCTGACACTTCATCATAAATTCATAAATCATAATTTTTTTATTTAAAAACCACTTTACACAAAGTTACAAAGGGTATGAGAAGGTTAAAAATTAATTGGTTTATTTTAAGGATAAAACAACAATGTTTACCGGCAACCCCCACACTAGACGATAGTCTGTATAGTGGGGGACTGGTCAAGTAGATTGGTTATTTTAACATTAGGCGACGGTTAGGAAACAGATTAATATCACAATATTAAGGTTGCAAAAAAATAAGGTTAGAATAAATTAAGTTATAAAAAAAAATATGTAAAACACTGTTTAGAGGAGACAGTGGAGAGAGCAGATATATCAACTTAAGTGTGTGTGTGTGTTTGTGTTTGTGAGGGTGTGTTTGTGTGTGTGTATGTATGTCGTGTCATATGAGCAAGCAGAATATGTGTGAGCAATGAGATCTATTTAATAATTCTTAGAATGTCCTCGGTGGGCTCGTAGCCTAGGCCGATGAGGTATTTCAAAATATTTTGCCTAGCTTGATAAAGGGAGGATCCTTTTAGCTGGCATTTCTTGAACAACCTATTAAACAAGAAAGGGCCAAGAAAAGGTGGGAAACGTTGGGCAAATGTCGTTTTACAACGGGGAATGGGAATTCGTATGTACCGTTTAGTCGATACTGTATGAGAGTCAGGGGAGAGTAGAAATGTATGGTACTGGCGAATAAGTGTTTTAAAAATGAAAATCTGACGGACTGAGAGAACTTGAGCCACTGAGTAGAGATCTGTGGTGGGGAATCTGTAGGGTTTGTTGTACGAGACTTTCAGTATTGACCTTTGGGCTCTTTCTAAGATGATTAAGATTAACTTGACCACATACTTTGCATATGTCACCCAATCATCAAGCAAGCAATGGGTGTCAACCATTGCTGGATAGGCCTTCACGTTCAACCCACTTTTCGTAGTCATGCATCCATTGCTTGCAACCTTCTCGAGCTTTATTGTCGTACGTCGGACTATTGTCAGTCCGTCCTGCTTGCGCCTTGTTTGCAATGTTGGTGTTAATTCCGGTGTGATTTGGGTGTGATACACCGTTCTTGGATACACTTTAACAAAATGGGGGTGTTCGATAGATTTTCAAAAAGCATTATCATAAAGGCAGTTGCGATATGAGGAATAAATAAAATGTAAAACAATGCAAAGCTTGATTGATAACGATTTAACCGAAGTCTAAACTAGGAAAGCATAAGGCACTCACATCGTTCTGTGTCAGCTCTAGGGGCACAAACGAGAGTCGGTAGTTGGTGACGAAGAGGTTGCCGTATCTATCGCTGTCCCTTTCACTCAGCGGGGACAACATGGCCACCCGCTGCGCCTCGCCCACCACCAGCTCTCCTGTGGAAATAATAAAACATTAGTAGAGTATTATAACCCGGTGTTTAGTACAATATGATCAGCTGCCAGTTGGGCAACTCTGGCCAAATATCTTAAATGCATTTGAATAGTAAAAAAAAAATTGCTGTTAACAGTAGAGCTATTGCTGTCAGTTGTTCCTATTGCTACTGCACTTTGCCCTTTTGGACATCGCTGAGAGCTGTCAACAATTGCTTAACATACTGTTATTGTACGAGTAACCGGGGGTTGGTCTCAGATCGTGGAGTCCTATGAAGAAATAAGAAAAATGAGTAAACTTATTTTAATTAAAACTGTTTTTACACGGATTTCACTCGTTTATTATATTTTTACAATTTTCCGACGTTTCGGCACTTTTACAGGTGCCGTGGTCTCGGATGACCACGACATAATGACATAACGTCATCCGAGACCACGGCACCTGTAAAAGTGCCGAAACGTCGGAAAATTGTAAAAATATAATAAACGAGTGAAATCCGTGTAAAAACAGTTTTAATTATGTCTAGTACTCGAGTTAACCTTAGAAAATACTAAACTTATTTTAGTATAAACATGGCAACATTGCTATAAAAACAATCAATGACATCTTGTACACTTTTAGTCCGTGGGATTTACTTACGGGTGCTGTTATATCGGAAAAGTCCGTTCAGGTTTCGCTCCGAAAGTTTTAGTTCAAAAATCAATGACATCATTATTTTTTACTCCAAAATATTAACCCTTTTTCACGTGTGAAACGAAACGTTGGACGGTATTAGAATTTAAGTCGTGGACAATGCCCGTTCAATTTTCTAGTAGTATGCCAGTGTTAGAATGTGCAAAGGAGAGGTGTGTTATCCTTAAGTACTCAACTGCACTTAGTAACACGCGATAACAACTACCTACTTGCTACTATAGTAATACGAACGTGGTTAAGTAACAAAAAGTAGGCATGTATTCTAATTTGCAGGACAATGAGATCATACAGTGACTTCATACTATTTTATTAACACTCAAGGTCGCAAGCGAAATTTTCTGTTATCTGCCATAACGGAGTCATCATTATAGACAGCTTGTCCGAAAAGGCCCTTTTTAACATCAAAAAAGGGTTTTCAAGGAAAACATGAGTTTGTTATGAAGTGGCCTAATTTATGCGCACCTAATCTTGTCGAAACCCTAACGTTTGCTATAGCAATAAGTTATGTAATTTGACAGATGATTGTAATCGTTCAAGATTTTGTGAGCTGATCTTGGTGAAATTTAGACCTCCATGGAGGTCCTGAGGTCCTAGACCTTTTTTTCTTGTAGAAAGAGGCGGCCTCTGCTAAAAAAAAACGAATGAATAAAATCTGACATCACCGAGCATACATAAAAATATATACGGACGAATTCAGAATCTCCTCCTCCTTTTTCGGAGTTTGTTTAAGTGTCTGGTGTAAGTTCCATTGTTCCGTAGTATTTTCAGCGGCATGTCTGCAGCTTGATAATCGGAGTATGTAGTTGATGGTGGACGTATTCAAGAGATGAGAATGAATGATGTATGGCCACAATAGTACTATATTTATAGGACAAGCGTCACGCCGCGCCCCACCGGTTTCGGGTACAGCGCCACCAAGTTATCTGTTCAGGTGGGCAAAATTGTAACTACGGCCTTTTCATCTGCCATATTAAAAAGAAACATTCCGCTGTCTATTGATTTATAGATACATATTATTTACGTTTAAAGATTTGCGTTTTACTTTAAATTTTCCATTTTTTCTGAGTAAATTTCGTAAATGGCACCCCCAAATTCTCCACTAGCGCCGCTATCAACTGAACAGATAAGATGGTGGCACTGTACTTATGAATGAGTATTGAAAAGCGAAAGAGTTTTGTCAAGATTGGGCGGCGAGTCTCTAAAATGCATAGTTGTTCAATAGAGTCACATTAGTCCGGTAATGGTCGTTTAATTCACACTATCGGTAGTCTAGTAACCAATAGCGTTGCAATGGTACAACTCGGCGCCTCGCGCGATTCTATCTAATTCGCGAGAGATGCCTACATATTATTTAATTTGGGCGGATTATACCCCTGAAACGACATTGCACTGCTATTGCTTTGTAGACTACCAAATTGAGGCAAATAACAACCATTGTCGTGCTTATAGCATTCTATTCTAAGACTATGTCACTATTAGACTCTAGGGCCAGGTATCTGGTTACTCCTCCGGGATACAGGCGTGAGTTTATGTAATGTATTTATAAGTCAAAACGGAAGTGATCACTTTATCATCAACCAGATGTATTATCGTCGCGTTCTAGTGTCACTTTCGGCAGACATTACTGTTTGTTGTCAGGACGCCACAATGATCATGCATTACCATTAATAACATTTAAACACATGCACATACATTGCTTCACACTAGCACATCCTGTGTCGCGGAACTGGGTTTTTTGTCCCCAACCAAGTTTCGAACTTAGACCACTCGCATGGTAGGCAGATGCGCTACCGCTGCGCCAAAGAGCTTTTCAATGTTATTCATTTCATGAGTACTTTGATCGCCTTGTAGCCCACTCTCAAAGGTCGGAGCCTCGGAGGAAGTTTTCCCCGTACCTAACCTTCATAGAGTTTGTGGGCGCTAGAGCAGAAAGTGTTTTTATTCTCTCCAGTATCGTTATCTCCGTATATCGGCCGCCGAAATGCGCTTGCGCAATCTGCAGCGACCATGAAACGGCATGTTTACTTTAATTGAATCATTCTTTGCAGTGACGCAGTAGCTTTAGGAGAAAATTTTGCCGAGGTGAAATATTACATAACGTTTATAGTAACGCAATCAATTGTCGGCGGGGTCGGCATGTTTAACAGTGTGCTTTGAACTGTATTATGTTTAAAACACAGCTGTTTTTCGGCTATGAAATGCGTGTATCTGTGTCCAAGTACCTCTGTGCAATGGTACCCAGACCACGCACCACAAACATGGGTTTTGTTAATTAAGGACCAAATTTGAAAAGACTAAAGGCCTTTTTTTGAAAAAAACACAACTTAAAACACTCCAAAAAAGCTCACTAAAATAGTATGTGGGATGAGGATTTTACAAGGAAAAGACGTAACCACGGATTAAATAAAATGCGCCCTGTCTTCAGCTCAAGAGGCATTTTGCCTCTTGAGCTGAAGACAGGGCGCTTATAAGGGGAGGGCTATGTCCAGCAGTGGACTAAATAGCCTGAAGAAGAAGTATTTTTATGGAATCGTGATTTTATAAATAAGGCCTAATGTGTTTGGAATATTTTTTTTATATATTTTGAAATGGTTTAACTTGTTACGTTCATTAAAGTTCCAGATTCGTGCAACTTTAAATAAGAACGTTTCGACTGTGGTAATCTATTTCTACAAATAATGTGACAGAACTACGACCTTAATGAAGAGTGTTACAGCAGCGATAGAGCAACGAGGCGGTGCCTCAATATGTTTTTGTTTAAAATGTAATTTTTTTTTTATTATCAACAGTATACTTTGTCCAAAAAGTGTAGAAATTAAAGAGTAAGGTTTTGCTTAGACTTTTTGTATGTGTTAAGTTAATTTTTGCACTTGTAAGCATTATAAAAATATAAACTACAGTCATTGCAATAAAAAGATGTGTTGCGCATAATCAAAGGTAGTTCGTTCGTTCGTTATCAACCCTTGTACGTAGTCGGGCCATAAGTTCTGTCCACAGAACGTTCTGTCACATAGGTTTAATTTCGAATTTAGAATACTGGCCACAAAAAAGTTATTGGCATTCAAAATTTGAATTTTTCAAGAAAATAAAAATACTGCTTTTCTGGAATTTTCTTCATTTTCCAATATGGAGTGGACGCGCAAAGAATACAGAGTCGCAGTAATTGCATTGCATCGTTGCGGCCAGGCGCCAACTGAGATTTTCAAACTGCTGAAAAATTTGAAAATTCCACTGGGATTTATTTATCAAACGATTCAGGGAAGATTCAAGTTTAGATGATAAACAAAGAAGCGGTCGACCTCGTACTGTTCGGACTCCAGCGGTCATCAAAGCAGTTAAGGCGCGCATCCAACGAAATCCTGTCCGCAAGCAAAAAATGTTGGCTCTGCAGATGGGACTAAGCAGAACCACTGTTAAAAGGGTGTTGAATGAAGACCTAGGACTGCGTGCCTACAGAAAAAGAACAGCACATCTTCTTACCACACGGCTGAAGAAAATTAGACTCGAAAGATGCCGGATTTTGTTAAGGCGGTACGCAGGTAAAAAATACCGCGAAATACTTTTTTCGGACGAAAAAATTTTTAATGTTGAAGAGAGTTACAACAAACAAAATGATAAAGTGTATGCACAGTCTAGTGAAGAAGCGAGCAGACGTGTGCCAGGTGTTCAGCGTGGCCATCATCCTTCGGCATTCATGGTTTGGCTTGGGGTCTCCTATTTGGGTCCAACCGAGGTGTTTTTTTGTGAAAAAGGAGTGAAAACCAGCGCCCTCGTATATCAAAACACAGTCCTAACAAACATTGTGGAACCCCTTTCACAAACAATGTTCGAAAATAGGCACTGGGTTTTCCAGCAGAATTCTGCGCCGGGCCATAAGGCGAAAAGTACCCAAAACTGGCTCACGACTCGTGGAATCGACTTTATCAGGCATGAGGATTGGCCCTCCTCCAGTCCAGACTTGAATCCTTTGGATTACAAAATATGGCAGCACTTAGAGGAGAAGGTGCGCTAAACCACACCGCAACTTGGAGTCGCTTAGAGCATCTCTGATTAAAGCAGTCGCCAATATTGACATGAATGTCGTGCGTGCATCGATTGATGACTGGCCTTGCAGATTGAAGGCTTGTATCGAAGCCAGAGGAGGACATTTCGAATAGTTTTAATATGGTTTAAATCTGTATTTTGTACCCTTTCCTTTGATATATAAATTGTTGTAATGCGTAACTCATTGTGTCCTTTATTTAACTTTCCATATGTGACAAAATTTATGACCAGACTACGTATGTATCCACTGCTGGAGCACGGGTCTCTTCCTGCATTTTCACAGGAAGCAAATGGATAATAGCACTAATAAAGTTTCACTTACCGGTTTCTAGATTTTTTGGAAAGACTGTAATGGGATTTATGTCTATGTCTACTGCTAGCAGTGGACCGGGCCGATTATAATGATGATGATCATGAATAGGGTTTAGCACAAGTAACAAATGGCATTTCCATCTTAAAATTAACATATTACCTTAATATCTTTACATGTTTTATAATATGTGCTCTGGTGTACAATAAAGAATATTATTATCTTATCTTATTTAAAATTCAATTTATCACTTTGTAAAATGTATTTCTTGTCATGAGCCTATATAGATTGGAATCGAAAGAGGCCTTGGGTCATTGCCAACTACTATCGCGGTTATTCCCAACGTGACGTCACCTGCATCTATGCTTTAATACACAGGGGAAGTCCACTAATTGAGTAATGTACGGGTGGGTATTGTTCGGTTTGAGCTTTTACATGTAATACCACAGAGACGTTTTTACTACTATTTTTATTCTGAATCTGTACCCAAGCGGGAGGTCCCGGGTCCGAATCCCGCAGCGGGCTAAGGACAAAAACAAAACCCCAGGTGTGGATGTTTATATGTTTGTGACGTCGTTGTTTCTGGTTCCCACGTCACAGGGTGTCCTACTGTGGGACCAGACGCGATGTCGATGCCTGTATGTAAATGTTATGTTACGTTTATTTAGCTAAGAAGCAAATAATTAAGTAAATAATGAATTTGAAACAGATCAATATGGAGGTCATTAGAGAAGAAGAATATTGGGGAGGGTCAATGTAATTTTTAGTATATTAAATATTAAATGTCGCGATATTAAATCGCGATTACTTTAATTATTATTGTTTTATTTGTCTGGAATTAAATTAATTAAGTATTACCTAAGAAATAATCGCTTTTAGACTAGTTAAATATATGAGCATCGCGAGTTTTTAGAAAAACTAAATGTAATATTTAATTTAATTAAAGCTCTTGGAGTGAAAGGCATGTATATTTTTTATCATGAGCTCTTTGTAATTAATAATCATTTAATTAAAGTACATGCAAAAATACTACCGTATCTATTACACAATTGTTGTTGTTACATCTTATAAACTAGGGGACCATCCATAAATTACGTTACACGAATTTCGTGATTTTTTGACCCCTCCCCCGTCCTTGTCACAGCTGGTCACATTTGTGAGACTCCCCTCCCTAGTGTGACGTCACATATTTTGCAATTTTACGTTTAGAAATTATTGAATTCAAACAGCAGTTCGTTAGTTTTATATCAAGAGTTGAAAACTGTTTAAGCAGGTACCTATTTCGTTAATACTGCAAAGATCGTCTTTTAACACGCAGATTTGGGAATGTGACGTCACGTAATTTAGGACTCCTCCAACCCGCTGTCACACAATGTCACACTTCGTCGACCCTCCCTACCCCCTTAACGTGTGATGTACTTTATAGATGGCCCCTAGGCGAATAAAGCCGCGTTTTCACGGTCTTAGTTGACTCGGACCGAGTGCGCCATCCGAGTAAACTAATGTTTCTGATTGGCTATTTTGGTGTTGTCACGAAAAACCGTCCAATCAGAAGCATTAGTTTACTCGGATGGCGCACTCGGTCCGAGCGTACTAAGACCGTGAAAACCTGGTCTAAGCCTCTATGTCGATGTAAGCCTGCTTTAGAAATTATTTATTCCTTGAATATACGATTTTAGGCGGCATAAACGTCCGTAACTTTTTTTTGCGTTAACTTAAAAGTTTGAATTCCTCGCAACTTTAAGGGACTGTAGACTTGACTATACGGTTTTAATGTCAATTCGATATCTCGACGCGTTTCCAAGATAAAGGGTCTTGACGGACGAACAACTAAGTGATCCTATAAGGATTCCGTTTTTCCTTTTGAGGTAAAGAACAAAACATTAAAATGTGCGAATTGGGAGGACGATTTAGGGGGTGATGGTGAAACTGTGGCAGTAATAATGTAAAAATCGGGATAGGTCGTCGACCTCTATAAATATTAGAGAAAGGTTAACCTGATATCTTGTAAAGTTAAGCAAATTATCGTCGTCAGGCTATACTAGTCCACTGCTGGACATATACCTCCCCTAAAGAGCGCCACGTAACTATCATAGGGGGTAATGCCCATAATCCCCACGCTGGGCATGCGGGTTGGGGATCGCAGTTCGGTGGAATTGTACTGCAGGGGACGCCGCTGCCCACCCCCCGGTTTGTGTCCCTTAGTCGCCTTTTACGACACCCGCGGGAAGAATTGGGTTGGTGCTATTCTTTAGGCCGACACCACACAGCACTCTAGGCCGACACCACACAGCACCAATCAACTTATCATTAAATTATTTTATGCATTTCTCTCAACGCTTTAATATATTTGGCGATTTTTTTGTTCTCTACTAACTATGCCCGCGACTTCGTTCAAGTGGGATTAGTTTACCAAATATATCCTACATGATTACATTCTGTTTAATGCACTAGCCCGTGCTAAGGAGAGGCTAAAAATTTCGGGATAGCTCTGGCTATCCGTGCCAGCGCTCTTCCAACTGAGCTAATGGGCGACTCCTACATTTACACAAAAGAAAGTTTAGAAAGTAGCAGTTGGAGAAAATAATTTTAATAAAGACAAAACAAATACCTGGCTGTAGCACACCCATCTCTGCCCAACACCACACTGTTATGTTACGAGCCATCACTTCCTTAGTCCTACGATCATAGGCCATAACACTTGCCATATAAGGGACTACAGTTAGCTTGTTACTATAGCATGAATAATAAAATTATGTGCGATAATCGGTATGGGTGGAAGTTTAGGAAACTTGGTATGCTGGCATAATTTGTACTTGAAAAAAGATTTTCGGCCTTAGCTATCAAAACATTATTATTATAATTTTTATTGATATGGCAAACAGCCGATGTCGACAAATTCTGCCAAAGTCAAGTCTTGACATGAAAACATGATTTCACTTAACACTCCTATAATAGAGGCATTTTATTTTATCTGTGGTTATGTCTTTCTAACCGACTTCATCCCACGGATGTAAATTTTTACATCCGTGCTTCATCCATCTAAAATCTCTACCACAGAATAGTTTAGTCTCGAAGTTTTGTTTAGTTTTGAAGATATTTAAGGAGTTTTGTTTTTAAAAATAAACTTTTTATTAGTAGTCAAAACATTTGTGTTCTTGGTATTTTTCTAGGCATAAAATAATATTGTACCTACTCAATAATATTCTATCTCAGTTGTCTCAAGCTGTAATGGGTTTTCTTTTGTCCAGGTTGGCCCATTAATAATTTCAATGATGGAACTTCAAAAATTGCATCGATTTCACTAATAGATTTTATGAATGTGAACTAATAACTTCCACACAACACAAATGCTTACTATTCCCGAACTAAAGGCCAGAGTCTGAATTGAGAATTTCGCGTAAATACTTAACTGCAGTGCTGTCTCTTCGAATTTCTTAACAAACGTTACTTACTTAAGTATTTACTTAGTGAAATTCTCAATTCAGAAAGCGGCCCTGAGATGCACCCGAATAACGGAATTTGTAGAAATTAAGTATAAAACCTAAAACAACAAAGTTAGTTAATATTTCGATAATTCATCATCATCATTATCAACCCATAATGTCCCACCAAAGGGCACGGGACTCTTCCTTGAGGAAGGTATAGGCCTTCGATAATTAAACTTATTAAAGTAGATGTTTGCTTGGTCACATTTTCTTGTCACATATTGGGCATACCAACTTGTTTTAAAGTGAATAATATTTTAACCCTAATAGGGCAATGGCATAATAAGCCCCACAATAAATTAAAACTTATAAACTTGACATAGGATACAAACACACTGAAAAATTCATACTTTTCATGCCCAATTAATGGTTAAACTTTACCATTGAGCAGCTTCGGCTTGGCTTCCTGTACTGCTCCGTTACTGTCACCATTGTTCTGAAACAGGATAAAAAAAAAAGTATTGGCCTTTTTGCATCTACTTAATGAGATGATTTATACAGCGTCCAGTGGTATCCTCACTCACACTAGATGGGTGAAGGGACCACTCCGACGCTGTAGTGCCCGGGACATGGTTTTATAGATGGTGTAGGCTTGCCCAGCACCTATACCACCCTGACAGCTTAGTTGGCCTAGCCCACAGGAAAGACTAGTCAATACGTGCGGAGCCAACCAAGCCGCGGGTTTCCTCACGATGTTTTCCTTCACCGTTAGTGTGTGGTATTGCGACTACAAATTCGCAAATGTACGTAACTTTGAAATTAAACAAAGTCATTGGTACATGCCCGCACTCGGGATCGAACCTGGGGCTCTCGCTTGCCAGTCTATGGTTCTACCCACTGAGCTACCACCGCTATGAAACAGGATAAAGAGTTATATAAATTTGGATTCATACTTTTCAAATAATCAAACATGGACATCAAGGAAGTGGCATGCCTTGGGGAGCCTATGCCCAGCAGCATTATCGGCTGATGTATTGATGATTAATTGAGGCTTGGACAGAAATGTTCAAAGTGCACAAATAAATAACCTAGGCAATGACCATACACTCATACACAGACAGTAAAGGATTAGGTACTAAGTACTACAGGAGACAATACAAAGCTTAACAATTAATAGATACTTTTAGAGTAAAGTGTGCTTAAAACCTAGATTAGCATCATGACAAGCACTCATCAGTTACTTGCAGCCAATTGGCTGCAACTTCTGCAATCCAAATTTTATTTGTGATTATACCTAATTGGTTATACACAATAATCTAACTTTTGCATGGAGTATTAACAGGATAGTAATGGTTTTATCAATATTTACCTAATAAATAAGTTAAATTATGATTCAGGGAGCCTATTCTCGCCCATACGAATTGAAAGCGTAGACGCAAAAAATTCGAAGGCTTAGACAATTGTCGCATAAAAATAAGAAAGATAACTCGACACAGTCATTAGACATTTATTTTCTCATTCCAATTCAATCTAACATGGCGTTCAGAATACAGATTTTGGCTTCCGCGCGACTTTTTATCGACGGCCTCGGTGGCGCAGCGGTTTGGCACGCTGACTGTAAATCGAAAGTCTCGGGTTCGATCCCCGGCCGGAATATAGAATTTGTATCGAGCAGGAAGGGCGACATTTCGAAAACTTTTTGTGATTTAATAATAAACAATCAATAATAACATTTTTTTAGTTTTATTCGGCCCAATCTTTTAATTAAGTTTTTTCGACTTACTGTGTTTCAAACATTTTTTCAAGTATGAAGACGTGGAGATAGCTCAATCAAATTTACATGGCAAATAGCTGACAAAATTGGCAAGTTTTTAAAAATAATTTTGGAGACATTTTTGGGATAAGTTTTTTTTTTTAAATCGTTTCAAAAGAGATCTTTAATTTAAACATTTTAACAAACTTAGGATTCAAAATTTTTTTAATGGCTTAATAGTAGCATATTGGCTCACAATTGCTTTTGTTTTTGCAAGTGCTACTGTTCACCTATTTCAGAAAAAAAAATCAAGCTTGTGTCTCAACAATTGATGTCTCTGTGACCAATAATGTCAAATAAGCCAAGGTTTAACAAAAAAATATGAAAAAAAATCATATCTCGAAAACTACAAAAAGTCGCATAACATACATGGGGGTAATTCGGGTACCTCTAGGGGTATTCTGTCCTTGGACTTCCGCTTGACACTATTTCTTGGGACACCCTGTATAATATGATTCTATTACTTGAAAAGGGTTTTAACCAGTCCTTTACCTCACATATTGGTCTGACCACAAGCTGTACAAAACAGTTTGATAAGCAAGAAAGCGAATGATGAATTACGTTGTTTACCCAGCGCTACTATCACTTTGCTATCCAGGGCCATATTTCATAAAACTACATTTGTAGTTTATTATAAGAATTTGTTGTACAGTGCGTAGCAGTCTTTCTACTTGTTAATCTGTGGGTTAATCATCAAACTGTCATAGTAAACCATAAATTTTATGTTTAATTATATTTGGTTATTGTACATCCCTCAACTACCTACTACAATGTGCAAAGGGCGCGACTAGTAAAAAAAAGTGCCATCTCCACAACAAACCTGACATTGGCAGAATACTAGGGGTGGCAGAAACTGAATTAACATAACATTTACATACAGGCACATGCATTGATTCTGGTCCCACACTAGGATACCGTGTGTCGTGGGAACCAGAAACAGCGTCTTCACAAACATGTAAACATCCAAGACCTGTGGTTTTTTTTTGTCTCCAGCCGGGGTTCGAACCCGGGACCTCTCACATGGTAGGCAGATGCGGTACCGCTGCACCACAGAAGTCGTCAACAATATGGAAACAATATACTTAATTGAAACCATGAATTGTAATTGTATGCAACAAGCCCAACAGGGTACTGACCAGATATTTCTAGTATGTATACTTGAACAGTGATGTAACTTTATAACACTAGAGTTATATTACAGGTATCAAATATGGGATCATAAAAGTGAGATAACTGTGGTGATTGTAGTATTTAGTCATATTGTTATACTTGGAGGCTTATAAATACATGTGCAACGACTGAAAATCTTACCTTAGGGGATATATCATCGATATAACTCGTGAAATTATGCCTTTTGTCATTCATTGTAGCCAATAAGGCCAGTTAGAATGACCCACTTTAATGTATATAACACGGAGTAAACCCCTAATACTTCACACACTAAGTCTAATAAAAGTGAAAAGGTGAATAATAATTAAATTAACAATAATCCTCATCGTTTGTACGGCAAAATACCTAATTGATAACACTGAACACCTCCCAACAAACTTGGGAACACACTTGCTGGCCGTTCACCAGATCCACTCTCAACTATTTCATAGTTTATGTAAGAACAATTGTTAAAACTACGCCATTAATGCGTAAAATAGAAAAACGGCTGTAATTTCACATAGTAACTCGAAAATAAGGGATGTAAATTTATTTTCACACCACACACAACGCAACGAACGTCAAGATTGCGGAATGTTGCCATCATCAAACTTGGTGGTTGGTTGCCTTGCCATACTTACCAAGGTGGCCACTTTTAATATCTAAAACCTACAAAAGCGTGAAATACCTCCTATGGTCTTCTCTGCAGTTATATGTTAGGTTTATATCCATGTACCTAAGTATAAAACCAAAAACAGTTATAAAGAGATAATATGCAACGTGTGGTGTTTGTAGCGACATGTTAGCGATAAAGTGAGCTAAACGCTGAAAGAACTGTTTAAAATTAATAGAAAAAAAACAGCCAACCTATTCAAAATACTTCTTCTTCTACTTAAATGCAATCAGTGCTCAGACAGTGCTCTCCGCGTCCAATACAATAACGCATATTTTAGGGCGCTGTTGCGGCTGCCCCGCTACCTACTGTAGTGCGTCGGGGATGTTTGCTGAGGCATACAACGGATCGCCCAGGGATGTTAGATGCCAACTTTTTAATTATGGCACCAGACGCTCAAAATTATGGTATTTTTGAAAAAAATAAGGTACGGGTAGGAAAACTCTTACGGATTAAATAAATTAGGTAGGTACCATTAATTAAAGTATTAAAATTTCTTCGATTTTCATAAATTCTTAAAACAAACACTACTCGCTTTTTTCTTTTTAGTCTGTGCTAATCGCTACTTCTATAGTCTGTAAAATATAGCTTGAGCTCCACGACAGCTGTCACACTGACAGGGCTAGGAATGGGACAATGACGACATCAAATGTCACTTAGAGCGTATGTGATAACATGTATGGAACTTTCGAGAACTTGGAAACATGAAATCAAACACGAGAAATATTATTTTACAAAGTTTTATTCAAGTAGAGGTGTATCGTAATATCCCTAAATCAGTTTCTGATTACAATTTTACGCTCTTTTTATATGAAAACCCAATATTTCTTAGAATTTTAGCCAATGATGGTAATTTGCCTCTTTAAGTGACGCTCACAATTTTCTTAATGCTGGTAATTGTCCTCTTGAGTAATATGTGGTTGTAGATTGCGGCGGCGTCAAAACTATCAACCTCTGTGACGGAAGAAGTTTTTATTCTCTTTCTCTCCGTACTTTTCTTTGCTAATACGGACCACCGTAGATCGTCCAATACCAAGAGCATCCGCAACTCTGTCACACACTTGCTCTAATGGCAGAAGCGGACCACGTTTTTGGTTTTCGCGCCTGAAATATTCGCGCAAACGAATTACAAACTTACGGAATTCACTGTTCAAACTGTTTTCTTTGATATTTTTGGCATCATGCAAACTAAACGGAACAACTTTAACTCAACTAATCAATTTCACCATAGCAACTACATATTTAAAGCATGAAATACTTTAATAGAAAATAATTTGAAAAATTCATCGAATACCAACAAACATTTGGTCGTCAGGATAAACAAGAACGTCACTCAATAAAAAACAAAACTTGTCCATAGAGCACGCAGCTGACCAGAACCCAGAAGCATGGAGGTTCGGAGCAAACACCAGTATTTTGTTAGATAGGTATTAATTAAAACAATATTCATTATTTTAATTCTAATGAAATTTGATAATCGTTTTCAAACAAATAAAGTTCAATTCCAATAGTAAACCTGCAGTTTGGATCATCCATCACCAAATCATCGCAAGTATGAAACTTGCATATTACAATGGTTAGACATCACTAACTGTGCAGTAAGTACGGAGTTTTCGCAGTACAAATATTCTATGAAATAATTCAAAACTTCATGGACTCAATTTCGATGACAGCTGTCGCGGAGCTCAAGCTATATTTTACAGACTATAAGTTCAACTTTATGAAGATTCACCTGTTGTAAAGTTCACTTACAATCCACAGACTACAAAAACTATCACAGATATGAACGTTCCTCAACTTACTGAACGAAATGAATGAATGATTTATTAGTGTTGCTAGATATCGGTATATAAAAAAACTCGTCAACAGCAAAAGCGAAAGATGAAAATATGTGATGCAAAAGTGCTTGTGATCAAAAAATGGCAAAATTATGGTACTTTCGCGTACCATAATGGATGTATCATGGTACATGGTACGAACAACTGAATTATGGTACATGTACCATAATTATGACACGTATAACATCCATGGGATCGCCTCCGCGGCGGCGGAGAGCCGCAACACCATGGTGCGGGCGGTGGTTGAGCATATAGACGGTCCGTTTCTGAGACACTGGATGAACTTATACTCACCAATCTCTCAGAAATAGGATCGAGTCTATTAATTGCGCTGTCTACTCTTTCATTGTTTAATTTATTGTATTTTATTACCATCTTTTACAATGTGTCATTTTTAACGACCTCCGTGGCGTATCGCTAGCGCGTCTGCCTACCAACCATGCGAGAGGGTATCGAATCCCGGCTTGGAACAAAAAAAGCCCAAGTCTTGGATGTTTACGTATTTGTGATGTCATTGTTTCTGGTTCCCACGACACAGGCTATCCTAGTGTGGGGCCAGAAGCAATGTATATGTGCTTGTATGTAAATGTTATGTTATGTTAATGTTATTATGAATTTTGATTTATCTGAAATAAAATATTATTATTAATATTATGAAATAAGTTTTTAGTCGATATCCATGAATTAATAGCGCATTTTATACTCACTGTTATAGAAACCCGACCACCGTTTTATAAATAGAATTTTGAAAGGTGAATGCTGCCTCAAATTAATATGACTATTATATCTTACCTAATAGATCTAAGTTTGCAAAAATTGTATGTTGCGTTTTATTTTTCTTTGAGAATGCAAATTTCCTTTGGTAAATTTTTGAATAATTATCACGCTGTATTTGTAGTATTCAGTTCAAGTCTCAATTTTGTGGCCCCTTATTGTATAGAATACCCCTAAAACGTCTGTACGTTTTCGCATGCCCATTTTGTATCACTGGTACTAAAAAGTAGAAATCTAATAATAGTGGTCACACTAATACCTACCTACTTTTCAAGAAATGATTTTACAACGTCCTCTATTATTCTGAGACAACGTCAGTGTCACAGATTAGACAGCATAATGATATTCTGTGAATCATTTGTCATATGACTCACTCACCTAATTATTTTGTTCACTTTTATTCATTCTAAATCAGTTTTCGTTCATTCATTTTGAAAAAAGTCGAGGAATGTGCATGTCTCAAAAATGGCGATTGATAAATTTTTGTTCGTTGTTTGAAAGCAATACTCAGTTTAATTTGTATTGACAATTTGTTGCTGTTCTCTTAAATCTGACGAAATGGCGGACGCTATGGTGGAGCGAAGACCACCCGCTCGTTTCTTTTGCCACAGGTGTAACATAGAATTTGAAGATATTTTGCAGGTAAAAAAATCAATATTTGCCTATTTTGCGTAATTACAGCTACAACTGTGTGTCAAATCGCCGGTAATGGACAGAGGACAATTCCAAGGTCGAGATTCCACTTGGTTTCCGTCCACGATTTCCCGGGAGACGTGTGGTCGATTGTCAGTGACGAATTAGACGTAGAATTTCTATTGGTTCTTCACGCCTCAAGTTATATTTGTCCACGTCGTTGCTGCTTATAAAAATTGATAAAACGGCCTATAGTATTGTTAATTTCACACAATTGCACCACCTCCCGTGGGATTGACCATGTAAGCGACAGAGCTTCGTTATTTACGACTCTGTTTCTGTATGCGAACCGATATTGTAAACAACCTAAAGGCGCATACGTATTATTTATAAACCTAACCATTACACTTACAACTTTATTGGCATACCTTTATCAGTGCCATTGCTTCTACCATTTCGAGCTGAGCAATATTAGCAAGTGACATGCTAAAATAGAATATTTTATTTCAGGATTATGTTTGCCCATACTGTGCTAGCGGATTTATTGAGCAATTGGAAAGCGAGGCTGAAGGTGCCCTGATATCAGGGGATGATATCAGTGATGCTGACATGAGTAATCTAGATGATTCCGATGATATGCATCAGGTAGGTATTATGCAATAAATGACAAATTATATGACTGTGATTGGTCTACCGGTATCACAACTGATTACCATGTTGGAGGTCACGGATTGGACTCCGCTGGGGGCCTTCATGCATTTGAACAAATGGCCTCACTCTAGACGTATTTTAGTGTTTGTGTTATCTTTGGTGATGTCCTGGTTGCCATAGCAAAGGGTATCCCATACCAGGATACATTTGGTGATTGCTGTATTACATGGAAATTATTTCAACCCCAATACATACAACTTATAGAGAGTAAGTTGGCCGTTTAAGGCCTTGTCATTATAATCCATTTAAGAAAATCATAAAAAATAAAAAAAGTCTAAGAGTGTCTATATATGAATCCGCATCTGCTAATCCGTGAGCAGTTTTTACAACTCTCTTATATTTATAAAGTTTTGGTTGGGGCTAGTTGACAAGCATTGTTTCTCCCATGACATAAAGACATCTGTTTTAGTAGTCAATCAATATAACCACTAGATCAACAAGGCACTCAACTTCCTAAAGGCACAGATGCATCAGAAAATGTGCTTTATGTCATAAATTGTTAATTATACTGGAGGGATGGCACACATCCCTATAATTTCGAATGCTTGTGAGATATCACATGTATGTTTTTTCTGTGGATTGTGATTTTTTTATATATGATTACATATTTCCAAGTATTATTTTTATTTCTGTCGGGAACAACCTGCAACCTTAATCTGTCTGGATACTTTTACAATGGTGCTTTATGGTGAACCTATATTTTGTACTTTTACTCTTTTGTTTTACCTTAAAACTACTAATCACAGATCGGTATAAAATAATTGCAGGTTGTTTACTGCTAAACAGATTGCTTATTAGATTTTTGGGAAGGCTGGTTTATTTTGTAAAATGGCTGAACTATGAGGCTACGTCTAGAAATTAGTTTTAATTGATATGAACCCTTTGTATGTCCCCACTGCTGGGGCACAGGTGTCTTCTGCGATACAGGAAAAAATTACCTTGATGTTGGTTGGGTGCTTTTCTGAGGTTTGATATTGTAGGAAATTGAGCAATGTCTAGTGTGTTACACCATAATAAGTTATTCCATTAGATATTGTAATTTACCTCAACCTTGGATGTATTTTTATAAAACTACAGTAACTTCACAAGGTCAATAGATGGTGATTAGATAGAACAGATTGTAGATCAATATTGGCTTTTAAAAAAATTTATGTTCTAAATTTGACTTATTGTTCACAGACTGTCAGTCATCCGATGTTGAACGACTTAGCATTCCTTATGTCCGGCGGCCGTTTGCGGTAAGTTTCAGTATGTAGGGTTCCATGAGAAACACTAAAGCTGACACCTTTAACACAGAAACTGTGACTTAATTATTGTTACTTGTACAAGTAAAATGAGGTGTCCATTTCAAAATCTAGATCAGTTTAGAGAAAGAATCACATCATTACAATAAATCTATGTTGGATTCCTTGAGATTATATTTTATGTGCTGACAACAAAAGACTCTGAAAAAACTTAGTATATTTAGATAGATAGAGACGACCTCTGTGGCGTAGCGGTAGCGCGTCTGCCTACCATGCAAGATGTCCCGGGTTCGAATCCCGGTTGGGAACAAAAAAAACCCCAGGTCTTGGATGTTTACATGTTTGTGATGTCGTTGTTTCTGGTTCCCACAACACAGGGTATCCTAGTGTGGGGCCAGAAGCATTGTATGTGCCTGTATGTAAATGTTATATTATTATTATTATTATAGATAGATAAATCATTTATTCACATAAGACACACTATTTAGAGTTTTCTTTGTCCAGTTTTTCTCCAATACGATCTAGATTTGGAAATGGACACACATGGATAGATTTTACATGTAACATTCAATAAGTCACTGTGTCTGTGTAATTTTGTATAAAATAATTTGATTTCATTTTAGTGAATCTGTTCGAGATGTTCTCTGTTCAGCATGAATATTACGGAATGCCAGATGTTGTGTAATAATCATACTTAAACGATTTTAGATTCTTCTTTTTCTTAAAGTGCCAATCCATTACTGGAGGTTGGCAGTCAGCTCTTTACAGCGGTCTCTGTTCAGTGCAATTATAAACAGCTCCTCCGCGGTTTTAACACCGGTCCACTCTTTGATGTTGCACAACCATGACATCCTTCTCCTGCCCGGCCTTCTCTTTCCTGCCATCTCGTCCATCAAAATAGTCTGCAGTAATTGGTGTTTACTGCATCGCAGCACATGGCCTAAGTAGATTTAGTAGTAGATAGATCCTAAGTAGATTCAGTAGTAGTATTAGAAGGTTGTAGATTCAGTAAACATAACAATATTTTTCCCCCTGGGTGGCACAAAATTCACTCTGCATTTTTTGGCGCAAACAGAGCGAGTTTCGTTAATCTGACTGGCTCTTATGAATTCGGTTGCGGAAGTGAATACTTTCTCTTCAGAAACTGAAGTCGTAAGAGCTAGTCAAAACAGAATGTCAGAACAGAGCTAGTCACAAGACAAAACTGAAAATGTTTTGTTCATCTTAAATTCAATACTTACAAGGTACAGAACAATAAACCACCTAAATATTTTTTTACCATCTGACTGCCTCGTTGGTATAGCCGTTAAGGCGCCTGGCTGCCAAGCCAGAGGTCGTGGGTACGGTTCCCATTGGGGGCCGCCGTACATTTGGACAAGTGGGCACAATCAGGGTGTACATTAGTAACCTCCTTGCCTGATTACCATAGTACAGGGTATCCTAGTTTGGGACCAGGTTAAGTTATTGTGATGTGTGGAAGTTATTATAATTACACTTCATATCACATCACATCACACTTAAAGGCGAAAGTTTGTGAGTGTGTATGTTTGTTACTTCTTCACATCTAAACGGATAGAGCGATTTTAATAAAATTTGGTGTAGAGTTAGCTGACACCCTGGATTAACACATAGGCTGCGTTTTGCGGCGGGAAAATATCTTATTCCGATGGGAAAATCGATGGACCGCGGGTAACACCGCGGGGCACAGATAGTTACGATATAAATAAAGATGCCCGCAAACTGGGCCCGTAGCTTACTGACTACCATGCATAGTAAGTACCTTTTTTTTTTTTGTTGACGGGGGGGAAATCTTCAAAAGATACCCGACTTCCTGGGGGGAAAGCCGGGTTATGTTGGATTTTTACCAACTAAAACCCCCCCGGTGGCCCTCTCCGTGCGTGTGGAGGAGGGCTCCGGGAGCTCAATGAACACACCGGAGCCCTCGCGCACTGTGCGTAGGCACCCAACTTCGTCAGGCTCGTGCCTGGACAGCCTCCTTTTACGGCGGTGTGCGGCCACCACACACCGCCGCCTCCATGGGGTCGCTTGAAGCGGTGGCTCGAGCCCCCACTCTCACCACCCACGACCCCGGAGTGTCCGTTTAGTCGCCTCTTACGGCAGGCCGGAGATACCGTAGCCCTATTCTAAGCCCGGGACTACAGGGCTATGCATAGTAAGTACCTAATCAATCTTCTCGAACATACCAGGGGCGCAGCACGGCCAGAGTCGTTACTGGAGCAGCTGGTGTGGACGATAGGCGGCGGCGGCGGCCCGGCGGGCGCCATCATGGGCGGTGCGCCGTTTGTCGTGGTCGGGGCGCCGGGCGACTACGTGTTTGGCGGCGAAGGTTTCTATCGCTTACATTCAACGACACAGTACATGCACTGACAAGTACATCAATGACGATACAATCCGCATATTACACCGGTCTGAAGTGGCAGTAGTGGCGCTGGCCATATCTCGCTAAGGAGCGACAACGGCTGTAGTAAAAATGTTCTTGAGTGGTGACCGCGACTCGGCAAACGTTAGGACACCCTCCGACCAGGTGGTATGACGATCTGCGAAAAACTGTACGCAGATGCTGAATGCGGCAAGCTGAAGACGGTGCTACAGCGCTCACTAGGGGAGGGCTATGTCCAGCAGTGGACTAATATAGCCTGATGAGGATGAACGCCCGTGGGTTCGAATCCCGGCATGTACCGATTTGTCTAATGATATAATGTCTGATTACCATGCTGGTGTTCGTTGGTTCGATCCCCACTAGAGGCTGCCGTACATTTGTACAAATGACCTCAGTCTGGGTGTATTTCCATGTTTGTCTGCCTGCTTTGATATCTTTGCCTGGTTGCTGTACCACAGTTTGGGACCAGGTCTAGTGATTATGTTTGACTGAAAGTTATTTTGTATGTTAGATCTTTTCTGTATACTGTTGTTGTTTTAACAGGTCCCAGTAATTGGGAATTCATAAACATTTTCCATATTGTGGTGATACTGATAAGTAGTCAATGGCCTTTCAACATGCCTGTGTAATACGTACTCGGGGATAATTGCGATTATAAAGTAATCGCTCGTACTGCGTAAGTGGTGTGGCGCGTCCATATTTGTCATAATATTGTCATCGTGCAGATGTTCTGTTCATAACATCGTTATGTGTTCTAGACTATTCTTAATGGGAACATAATGTTTACCAATCGATTCCTTTCAATCAATCAATCTGTACCTGTCCACTGCTTGACATATAACATCACATAACATTTACGTACACGGACATACATTGCATCTGGCCCCACACTAGGATACCCTGTGTCGACATCACAAACATGTAAACATCCAAGACCTGGGGTTTTTTTTGTTCCCAGCCGGGATTCGAACCTGGAACCTCTTGCACGGTAGGTAGATGCGCTACCGCTACGCCACAGAGGTCGTCCCTGCCCTGTGCCGTTTTCCATTACATTCAAACTTCTAGCTTGTTCAAGCACATCGCAGAGACTTTATAACCTTACAATCTACGTTTATTCCAGGCCTTGATGCGGTGGTGACACAGTTGTTAGGGCAGCTAGAGAACGCGGGCCCACCTCCACTGCCACGCGAACAGATTGCCGCGATTCCCAGTGAGGCAGTTAGCCCCGAGCAGGCGGCGGCCAACACATCTTGCTCTGTCTGCTGGGAGAACTTCGTGCAAGGTGAGGGTCTGTTTAGGCTGGTCGCGTTGCTCTGTGTGCACGTCATGTCCTAGTGCACTGATGCAACATCCAGTGAGGCAGTGGGCCCAGAACAGGCGGGTGACAACATATTTTGCTCCGTCTGCTAGGAGAGGGTCTGTTAAGCCTGGACAATGTACTCTGTGTCCATGATGTCCTAGTCCACTGATACAAGTTGTAAGGCAATCAGTCATGTCTGATCAGGAGTCCTTGCAGTTGGGAGAACTTATGCCAGCTGAATAGCTGAATGGACACGCTGGTTTCGAAGATCAACTGTGATTCTATTATGTCCTGGTAACTTCAGCATATTAATACAGGTGGGTTATCGCCATACGCCGTGAGGATACTACCGTTTTAGCGTATTCGCTCGTATCCTACGACTTTTCAGGTGATGTGACGATAAAATGGGGATGCCGTGTGCTACTACGCCACTCTAGATATAACCCTGCCCTGTCCTATGTAATTAAACAAAGAAAGTGAACAACTATTGGTTTTTCGTTCAGGCAATGCTACCATTAACGTTGTGTGAGCGAGAAGCAAATGGTTTGTCAAAGACTTTCTTTAAATAAAAGTGATACCAGGGCTTGTTTTATAATATGAAACATGCCAATTCAATGTACACTGCAAAGTCGATTAACCCAGACTAGCAAGCAGGACGACCGAATTGTCATAATAAACTATTGTGGCGTAACGAAACGCGGCCCTGGTGCAAGTTTTAAGATTCGCCGCACGTCCCTGTTTCAGGCGAGACAATATCCCGCCTGGAGTGCGACCACATATTCCACTCGGCGTGTATCGCGCCGTGGCTGCAGCTCCACGCCACGTGCCCCATCTGCCGGCGCAGCCTTCTCAGCGAGCAAGCCGCCGCGCAGGCCGCCGCCCAGGCCGCCGCGGAAGTCGCCGCCGACACAGCGGCTGCCGCGCCCCCCGCACCCCCCGCGGAAGGAGAGACCAGTGAGTGGCCTTCGTACTTATGCGCGCCTGGTTCCCTCATGTCGGGCGGAGGGAGAGACCAGTGAGTAGTCTTCGTACTTATGCCCGCCTGGTTCCCTCATGTCGGGCGGAGGGAGAGACCAGTGAGTAGTCTTCGTACTTATTTATGCCCGCCTGGTATCCTTATGTCGGGCGGAGGGAGAGACCAGTGAGTAGTCTTCATACTTATGCCCGCCTGGTTCCCTCATGTCGGGCGAAGGGAGAGACCAGTGAGTAGCCTGCTTAGTTATGAGCGCCTGGTACTCTCATTTTGGGCGGATGGAGAGAAAAGGGTTTGTGCCCCGGCTGTACTTGGTGAATGAAAAAATCGCGAGGAAACACTATCGTCTGAAGTACAATGCTACGTGCAATGACCCACTTATGAGGCTAAGTGCTGAAATCTCAGATCTAACTACTACTGGCGAGTCTCTAAAATACATAGTTTTTCAACAGAATCATATTAACGCTGATGGTTCTTTCATTGACTTTGTAGTCTAGTCACCAATTGCATTCCAATGGTTTAATCCGTGTAGCTCCACTCATCTTCTTCGCGAGAAATATCCCCTGCGCGTTTTATACCATTGGAATTACATTGTACTGCTATTTCTTTGCAGCCCTCCGAATAGAGGGAAATAACAATTGTCGAGCTTTTATCATTCTATTGACAAACTATGTGTGTATTATACTGGTAGCCCTGTTACAGTACTACACATCATAAAAGTCCCTTCGGGAATCTACGTTCGCGCAGACTAGGAAGAAGTGTAACGAAAGTACCCGAAGCTATAAGTACATTCAACATGATCTTTAACCGATACGGTTAAGGTGCAGAATTGATTGTCGCAGTAGCGCTACCTATTTTGCTCACGCTAATATTGCCAAACTAATAGTCACCTGCATCGATGACGTTGAATCAACCAATAGCAACAAAGGCGCGCGGCCTGCCATAAAATGAAACTATCTGATTGGTCGATCAAATTGCCGCACATCCAAAATTTGGTCATCTGCGCAGGTACATCCGCGGGACTTATTTCTTATGTAGCACTGTACTGATATGATGAGTAGGGTATTTCCTGTACCTGTGAGAACTTGGCTACTTATGTGCACCTGGTACCCAGACGACAAGCTACCTGGTGTTTCCTTACAAGTTTTAGTTCTTGCGGTCGTTACTCTGGATTAAGGCTCAAACGACCACATGCGGTAAGGCACACACCTTCCTCTTCGGTGTAATCCAAGGCACAAAGCACTTCAGAGTAGAAAATTGTCTTCGAAACCACACTCTGTGCCTCGTTTACCTTCCTCCCTCTTTGTCCCCGCTTGACGTGGCGTCTGTTTCGTTTGCCGCAGGTAGTACAGAGTCGAGTCCCCGCCCCTCCCCCGCACCCTCGTCTAACTGTCTCTTGTCCTAGGGGAGTGCGGCCGCAAGGCGAACTTCCTAAATGTTGCACTGTAGTTGAGTATCGTCGACAGCTTTTTGCTCAGCGGTAAGGGCCAATTTCGTATGGCACATTATACATTTTTTATCGTACTTTTGTACGCAAAAACAATCCAATAATATCAAGCTGGCGACGAAATACATGAATTTGCTTCCGCTTTAAAAAAAAAGTAAAACATCCTAATTCCAAATAAATATTCTCTTTTTTTAAATTTGGGCATGGCCTTTGTTCTCTTGAATGCCGTAAATATTTATGCGTTTTTTATTAATTAGTGGTGAGGGGTGTGTTTACGGCAGCATATAAGCTTTACACTAATAAATTCTCTCATCTCTCGACAAATTATTTGTTTTTAACAAAATTCTCAAAAATTTCGATTGACTTCACAGGGTTCAAAACTATTAAGGTCTGTGAAGCTCCCTTGAGAAAGCATGAGATGGAAACTAAAGTGATTATTGCTTCAGCGTGCTCGCTACGGAAGCCGGTTTCTCTTTCCGTGTCCAATAAACGCCTCCGCGGCACGTATGCCTCTTTGAACTTGAACTCTGCGCGATTTTCTAAAACCGGCGCAGATTGGGAGACGCGCCAATTTAGAAAAGTGGCAATAAAATCTTGAGCAGCTCTATTTTCTGTAGGTGGCGGTTAAAGCTGCTGCAATATATTGATAATATTTACTTCACTTTTATTCGTATTTGAACAAAACCATGCGGAGTTCGAGATCATGCATCATATTATACGAAAAGTGAAAAATGCTTAAAGTACAGCGCTCAAAGTTCGGCTATTTGCGTCAAATGCCATCTTAAAAATGTAAAGCCATTTTGCGTATTTTGCGTAAGTCCATGCGGGCGCACTCCCTCGGTATTTTTCGCGACACGAGAGTGCGTGGCGTTCGTCGTCCACCGAACTGCGAACACAATGTGAGTAGGTCTATCTGTTTTCTATGGGGCTGGCCATCTGGAAATGTTTATCTTTTCTTTCTTTTAACGCTTTCGCTGTTAATCAAAAAGTGGCCCGTGTTCTGGTGCGTATTTTATATCCCTCAGGCACTTACGGGTATGGAAATGACGTGCCAATATTTCAGCGATGAAAGTGATATCAGTTTTTAGTGGCTTCATGGTCCGTCTACACATAAAATTACACGAAACACGTTATGCCCGTTTTTCGGGGCAGGTAGATTTTCGTCTACATTACGTTTTAGGATGGCCAGCCATTGCTTCTGGTGTGTGGATCATGATTTCATTGGTCGTATGGTATCACGCCACTGACGCGAACAATATAAGCTGTTACTTGACCGTGGCAATTAGTGTTCAAATACTTATCATACTCGGGGTCGGTTCATCGTAAATAAATCTCGTAACAGCCTTAGGTCGAGACACATTAAATTCAATTGTACCCTACTTCATTTGAACCAATAATACTACACTCTAATACGTTTTAAGTTGCCGGACAAAAAAATTAAACAAATGAATTTGACTAGGCGTGGACGTATATCGGCCTCATTAGCGGGGGACTTTAAAAAATGTTAAAAATGTTAACCCATCCCGATTACGCGGAATTTTTCAAAGTTATTTATTGCGCATAATAGCATCAGCTGATTGATCAACATTGTTGATTGATGTGACTAAAGTAGCTTAACTAATCGCTTTATTTCCGTACTAATGGTGTGTAGTGCACGTCTATCCCGTCACCTTCAAGGTCTCGGAATGTTTAATCCAAGCTTGTGTTAAAATCAATCTAATCAATCACTCAATCATCCCGGATCCACCTTCAAGACTTCAAACACTGACTCTCTCCCCGTCTTTTGCAGGGCAAACGGCGGTACCACGAATGCTTCTTCGGCACATTCCGGGGCGGCTGCTCACGCAGACGTGGGACTCTCCAGCCGACAGCAGCGGCTCCTCAGCCTCTATCGTGACCACTGGCTCCTCAGTGACTGCAGGCGGCGTGTGGGCACCGCGCTCCAATGCCACCTCCACTAATACGACCTCATCTACGTCGCTCAACAGCGACCGCGACCGCACGGCTAACTACAATATGGACATTGACTTCGACTAGTCGAGCGGTATGCGCTCCCGGTATCGTGTGACTCGTGTGCTGGGCTTTGGGAATTCCGCTGGGCTCTTTGGGGTACCTAGCGCATAATGTAGCTGCATACCGTGCTATGCAAGACTTCTGCCACCCCCGAGGACCTATGTGCGTGCCTTATGAGAGAAGGCAGTTGTGCTTAGCGTGTTTTACAGCTTTCCAGCAACCACTAAAGCGCCGAGGGGGCGCCTTAAGGATCCTTGTGCTAGTTGGGGTACTTTTAGGGGGTTTTGGGAATTCGCGGAGAGAATAGTTTTGTTTTTGGGAATTAATTTACTTTTTGTTGAAGTAACATAACGTTACAATGAACGTTACTTAATGTTATCTTGTTGCCTCACGGAAAGTAACTGCGTTGTAAGTGTACTATTTGATATTACGTACTTGGAAGTGAATACACGAAATCGATCAACTTATTGAATTAATATTCAATGAGTTGGTCGATTTATTCCTCCAAGAAATTTCTGTTTTCGCGAATTTCGAAAGATATCTACGAGTAAATGGATCGGGTATGGCTACCGAAGAGCCCAGCTGCGTTTCGCCAGCTTCAAATAGTGAACAGCTTGGTAAAACAGAGTAGAAACTAAAGATTAAGATTTTGCTTATCTCTCATCTTATATCTGTTATTTCGTTGTACTTACAAGAATTATAAAAATAATAAGCTAGTGCCATTTCATACAAAACATGTATTCAAATAGTATTCTGAATTTTTCGTAAAATAATTAGTGTACTTCTAATTCGGATTTCTACTCTTTTTTTCCAAGTTATATTTGTAAATTTGTTAAGTTATCTTAGGTCTAAAAACAAAAGATGTAACGGCAAAAACTATTTATGACTTGTAGTGGAAAAAAAATTGTAAATCTTGTGTGTATTTTTTCATATTGTTGCGCTAAGTGACGTAGGAAATCCGATAGAAAGCTGTCTCCCTCATCCACGTGTAAATTTTGTAAATATTAATCATAATTGTAAGCATTTGTTGCTGGTATATTTACGAACGTTTCGTTTTTAATTTTACCTAAATATTTTATGTAAATACAGGTGGTGTAGACAAGCGTGGAGTAATACGTTGATTATTTTTGTACAATGTCTAGGTAGAGCGAACCCGAGTGTGGTCGACACGTGCAGGAGCGCGCTCAGAAGCGCGGCAGGTGCTTTCTATTGAAAAGCAACGAATTTGCCACGGCAATCATAGTTTTTCCTAACTTACTGCTTAATAACCGATAAAATACAAAAATATGTAACAGAACTATGCGTGCATATTTCGGACTCCTTAATTTACAAGGTTTGCTTGACTGAGATGTTGAAATAAAAGTGATGTTTAAACAATAAATTATTTTATAAACGATAGCTTTTATTTGATTTTTATTTAAGTGACTCTACATTATAAAATAATACTTCATATTTTACATCGTAGAACTTGCCTAGTTTTCTAGTTAGAACCAAATGGTACACAGAAGCAACCAATTTGTTGCGTAGCTCAAAACTTAAGCTGGGTACAGACCAATGTTACGAGGGGTAATGTAACAAATTAGTTTTTTTTGGCAAATAAATAAAAATATTACACAGCAAGCATTCATGCTGTCAGTACGTAGTGTTACAGAGAAACCAGCGAATGTACAGCAGTTTAAGTACCCCGCCCAGCTGTCGGCATTACACCCTGTAACGGTGGTCAGTACCCAGCTTAAGAATTACAACATTGTAACAATGTTTAAATCTTATTTCTTCATATTTTGTACAATTTTGGTATGTACTAGAGGTGAATTCAAGACATTGCATAACATATGGAACTAATTCTTTACAAAACTTAATTTTTTAGGTTACTAGATTCGATAGAACAGAGAAGTGCCTAAACTAAAACGCAAATAGAGCAAAAGAGTAGTACCTTATCACAAAAATAATATAAAATGTTATTAATTACTAGAAATCGTGTAAAATTAAAATTAGCATTTCTATAATTTAATTGCAAAGCTAGACTACATCCTGTACATTTGTGAAATGTTATGGTGGATCCACACTACAGTTACTTTTGGTGGGGTAACATTTTGAATATGATGGTGCGCTTTGTACGTCTGCGATATCATAAGAGCGTTGCTTGGGGATATGTATAACGTATCTTGGTCAGGAAGTTAAGCTCGAAGAAACGCAACAAAAATTTCTTACTAGCTCTTATTATTTGTAGACTTATCTTTTTATGGTATACAGCACGGCCGTAGACGACACTGAGGAACTTGTCACAAAAGAAATTCTTCTTATTATCATGTCGCAAGATGTTGCTCCACAAGAAGTAACTGCGGTCTCGGTGCACCTTTACGACTGTGTAAGCGTAGATTTACTATTGAAATTAAACCCAGTTACTAACCGTCGGTTATTGAATTGAATTTTTTTTGAATAAACGCTAGTGTCAGTCTGTCTCTTCAGGCGCTTCGAGGTGCTATCTAGCGCCACCAATGGAATAGAAATCCTAACTTGTTTTGAATAAACTCATTAACTTGTTGATAATACGTTCTAGGCTGTGTGTTCTAAAATTAAATATAGTTAAGTTAAGATTTATTAAATTTAGTTAAGATTTTTGAAGTTTACTTTTAGGCTACGCGCGCACGGGTTACTTTTGTCATCGTGACTGTTTCGTCACTTATCAAGACCTTGGATGTGTATAGAGATGCGCGTATATTACGACGTGACAACTGGGGGACATTTCGCGCATCTCCATACATTTCTACGGAGTGACGAAACAGTCACGGTGACAAAAGTAGCCCGTGCGCGCTTAGCCTTAGAAGGAAACGTATTATAAACTTATGATTCTTATTCCATTGGTGGCGCTAGTTAGCACTCCTAAGCGCCTATAAACGCCTAATTATGTGCACCAAATCCTGAGCGTTTCCAATCGTCTGCACTGTCAAATTACATAATAACGTGGCAGTTAGACTATTGGAATCGCTCAGGATTTGCTGCGCCTAATAGTGGTTGATTTCTCAATAATAATGAGGGACACTGCCGAGGGATTATTAAAGAAAATCAGTATGTAGTTGGCACACCCCTAAAGCTTTCTCTTTAGCAATAGGCTCGTTTACGCCGAGGCAACAACGTGCGACAATGCCGCATGCTACATATTGTGGCATGCGGCACCTTGACGCATGCTACAGTTTGCGGCATATGTGGCATACGGCAGCCTATATTACGCCGAGGCAACATCGTGCCTAGATAATTTCCAAAGCATCGTGATGTTTATGGAGTGTTTCTGGTTTACCTACTAGTTTGATTTTAGGCTACGCGCGCACGGGTTACTTTTGTCATCGTGACTGTTTCGTCACTTATCAAGACCTTGGATGTGTATAGAGATGCGCGTATATTACGACGTGACAACTGGGGGACATTTCGCGCATCTCCATACATTTCTACGGAGTGACGAAACAGTCACGGTGACAAAAGTAGCCCGTGCGCGCTTAGCCTTAGAAGGAAACGTATTATAAACTTATGATTCTTATTCCATTGGTGGCGCTAGTTAGCACTCCTAAGCGCCTATAAACGCCTAATTATGTGCACCAAATCCTGAGCGTTTCCAATCGTCTGCACTGTCAAATTACATAATAACGTGGCAGTTAGACTATTGGAATCGCTCAGGATTTGCTGCGCCTAATAGTGGTTGATTTCTCAATAATAATGAGGGACACTGCCGAGGGATTATTAAAGAAAATCAGTATGTAGTTGGCACACCCCTAAAGCTTTATCTCTTTAGCAATAGGCTCGTTTACGCCGAGGCAACAACGTGCGACAATGCCGCATGCTACATATTGTGGCATGCGGCACCTTGACGCATGCTACAGTTTGCGGCATATGTGGCATCATTGAATTTGGTGGCATACGGCAGCCTATATTACGCCGAGGCAACATTGTGCCTAGATAATTTCCAAAGCATCGTGATGTTTATGGAGTGTTTCTGGTTTACCTACTAGTTTGATCGAAGGAATACACCATAGAATATGGCTGATCAAGTAACTTTAGCAGCTGCTTATTTAGTACTAAGCCATGCAGCTAAACAACGGAAGAAGAAACGTTTGATGGAAAAAAGATTACTTCAGAATGGCCCACGTACTAGTTTACTAACAAAAATTAAAGCAGACGATGGTGCCTTATTTACAAACTTTACCAGAATGTCAATGTCGCACGAAAAATGTCGCATGGAATCCATTGTGCCTGGATACAAGCTGCGACAGGCTGCCACATGACGCAAGGTGTTGCTATGCCGCACGGTTCTTGCCACAAAGTGCGACATTTTTAATTTTGTAGCATGCGGCCTTGTGGCATGCCGCAATGCCGCACAGTGTTGCCCCGGTGTAATATAGCCTAGTTACATTCAGTTGGACTTGCGAGCGACTACTTTTTCGTTTATCCTGAAACGCAAATCTGTATTGAATTTTCACTTCAAGTTATATATGCTACATGCCCGCACCGGGAATCGAAGCAAAATAGCCGATAAAGGGAAGATAAAAACTACCCGAAATCGGCGAGCGTGCATGCAACGACTTGATGAAGTGAAAGAGATTTGTTAGTATCGTGGCAAGTGGCAAACTCGAGTCTCTGCTTACCTCCAGGATATAGACGTGACTTTGTCATGTCAAATTAGACAGAGAACCAATAGACAGGATTTTTACGTCCTTATTACATGAGATTAGATTTGGGACAGCTGGACTGGTTTCTTATACAACCGTGTCCGTGCTTGAACTGTTTTTTAATTTTGTGAAATGTTATCCTGTTGGCTGTTGTCGCTGGAATCCAGCCTATATTTAGGACCGATTTGGTACTTGCTAGTTAGGACTAACTTGGTCCTACATAGTCTAGTGTAATATGGCTTTATGTTCCATTGCGACACGATGAAGCCAAAAGCCCGCGCTCTCAACAGAAGTACATCGATTATGGTAATATTTAAAGTTAAAGCTAAAGCTCTAAATGTATTTTTTGTAAAATTCAATTGAATTCGTTCTTACGTTTGATTCATAGACTTTATCTATAAAACAACGTTTATAGCGCTAGACAAGCTAAATGAAACTACCTACATCTAGAAATAGAAACTACTTCGGTCGTAGGTACACCTATTCGTATCAGCATTGAATTTGAAATTCAATGGTATCAGATAGAATTTCTCTGGTTGTAAACAAAGCTTTAAAGCACGGAAAAAGTAATAGCCTGGTTATTTGCTGGTCCTAGGCCATTTATTATTTCGTTCAATACATACCCTGCCCTGCCTATATTGCGTTACTTGATATTGTTCTTATTTAAAAATATACTTTGTTTACACCTAGGAAATATCCGGAGCTTATCAGGTTTTCCATCGTTGCTGTTGGTATAGTACCCGGCGCATAACTGAACAAATAAGAGCAATATTAAATAATATTATTATTATATAAGTAAATATTATTATTATATTTTTATTTCTTTCGTATTTGTTCACTTTAGTCCCAAGAATTAAAATTTGTCGGGATGTGGCTTATCGTATTCAAATTCATTGGACTTCAATATTCGCCAATGAGTCCCGAAATAAGTTCATACTAACGACAAAGTTATTTGCCGGACATTATCCTTAGTTGCCGATCGAAATGAGCCCTTTATATTTTTGAACTAAAACTTTCGTAAGCACAACACATTGTAGACTTTTAGTCCGGATCTACTTGCAGGTGTTGTTATATCGGAGGAGTCCGACCAGGTTTCGCTCCGATTCGCAGAGCTTAATCATGGTGAGCAGAGACGGAGCCCGCGTCGTCGGTTGCTTGTCTCACACCGATATAACAACACCCGTAAGTAGATCCGGACTAAAAGTCTACAAAGCCCTTTATATCTTCGATTTAGAATTATATCTATATCCTTATATCATCCTAGGTCACTTCAACTGTCATCTGCTCTTGAATTATTATTTTTTGCAAAATTATATAAACATACAAGATGCAAAAATTAAGGCAACAAATTCATGTCCACGATCTGCGAGTTTGTATTGTACGAGTAACAACACGACACGTCACAAAAACAAACTAAAAAACAAAAGAGGTTTCCGTTAACGTTTCCGAGGTTAACGAGGGATAAAGGTACGAGGGGTGGTCCAAAAGGCCGCGGAATGAAAATGTTAGAATTTAAATATTTAATTTGTTTTATTTTTCCTTTTCAACATAGTCCCCCCTAAGCTCAATACACTTTTTGGATCTTAAAATTAACTTTTGTATACCCTCGAAAAAATATTATTTTTCTTTGCTGTCAAAATGGGCCGAAATAGCCTCCTTGACTTCTGCATCTTCCGAAAATTTTCTTCCTCGAAGGTCTTTTTTCATTTTTGGAAAAAGATAATAGTCGCTGGGGGCCAGTTCTGGACTATAGGGTGGATGAACTAGTGCCTCAAACCCACATCTATGTAAGGCAGCCATCGCTTTGTGACACTTGTGAACGCGCGCGTTGTCTTGCAAAAGGAGAACCCCGCGACCATTTTCCTCTTCTTTTTTCTTTGATCGCTGCCTTTAGTTTTTCTAGTAGTGAGGCATAATATTCTCCGGTTATGTTGACACCTTTTTCTTTATAATCTATCAACAAAATTCCTTCAGAGTCCCAAAACACCGTCACCATCATCTTGCCCACTGATTCTGACACCGTAAACTTCTTAGGGGGAGGTGTACCCTTTTTATGCCACTGCATCGACTCTTGCTTTGACTCGGGTTTATAATGATGAACCCAAGTTTCATCTCCAGTGACAATTCGGGGCAAAACCTCCAAAAAGTGCTTCGACGCATCGACTCGTTGCAGTCTTTGAATTGGCGTAAGCATTCTCGGCACCCATCTTGCACTGACTTTTGTCATACCAAGGTGGTCATGGAGTATCCTCAAAATTGTGGTTTCTGATACTCCAGTTAATGCAGATATCTGTTTCTTTTTCAACCGGGCATCTTCCAGTACAAGTTTTCCGATTTTCTCGACGATATCCGATGTGGTGGCGTCAATAGGGCGTCCCGGGCGAGGGTCATGTTCTATTGAATCTCTTCCTTGTTTGAAAAGTCCATGCCACTTGTAAACCATTGTTTTAGAAGGGCATTGGTCCCCATACACGGCTCCCATTTCTTCCATTATGATTTTCGGAGTTTTTTTTGTTTGGTGAGGAACTTGATAACGGCACGATGTTCAATTTGCTCCATTTTTGCAGATTACCTCCGGATTTTCTTGTTCTCAGTACGATGGCTCTTTGATTAATGAAGTTAGAAGGCTAAAATTGGTCTTTATATACTTGTAATCAGTTGATAATTAGAATGATACTACGCGAGTAAACATACCCCCTCTCCTTTACTTTCATTCCGCGGACTTTTGGACCTCCCCTCGTAACATGAAATGGTTTATGTTGCGACAAAGGGTCGAAAGTACTTAAGTCCTACTACTCGAAATTCTGTAGGAAGATCTTATAGTGTCACATACCTACAACGACCTGTCTATTTATTACGTAGACAATACAAATTTTCTGATCCCCTCATTACAGCCCTCGCGACTGTCAGATTTTGCTACGGAATTGTAAGTGAGCAAGACTCAATACAAGCAACAGTACTAAGAAAATGATTATGTCGTTAAATTAATCGACTAAAGAACATCACTCTTTTAGCTGGCAACTCTTTTTCACTAACATGATAGTTCTATCTGTCAATTTACTTATGTTGGTGGATTAGAGTATAGTTACCTGGATCGATGCACTGACTTCACTTGAAATATTTGCGGTGTTATTTCTGAAATCACATTTTCCTCCAAAACGCTACATTTGGGGACCGTTTTAAGAAATCTTGTTTTTATATTTAACACTTACTTATATCCTGAACCATAACTACTTATATTTGTACGTACGTACGGCTTGCCATAAGTATACAAAGTGTGTATAATTGTTTGTAAAACAGAGGTAATTGTTTGAATGCAGATGTTAACGATCTAATACAAAATTATGTAATGTTTTGAGAATACAATGCAGACGTAACTAAGCGTAACGTTTTATTTGTTTCACCATTTTCAAAACCCGTTGCATCTACATTATAATAAGTCACTCAGTTTAGAGGCCTTATGCCAAGAATGTTTAGCTTATGCTCACCAAATCCTGCCTGAATGTTGACGTTTTTTATAGCAAACGTCAGTCCTAAGATTAGCCACATTGTTAGGCCATTGGACGTAGCAAGCGGTGATACTAGGGTTTCCTCACCATGTTTTCCGTAAAGTTAGCGAGTGGTATTGCTACGAACTGCGATCCCCAACCCGCATGCATTATGGACATTACCCCCTATTATAGCAGAACGTGGCGCTCTTTAGGGGAGGGCTATGTCCAGCAGTGGACTATTATAGCCTGACGACTACGATTGCTACTAACCGCACAAATGTAAGTAACATAGACAATAAAGTCATGACCACCGGATTGAGGGAGCCGGCCTTTTACTGCGCCGCTACCACCGCTAATTCCGCCGCACCTCTAATTGTGTAGGCAAGCGTGTTAACCGCTAGGGCCAACGAGACATTTCATATGCATACAGGGCCGAGTTTCATAAAACTACAATTCTTAGTATGTCATATCAATTGAGTTGGGTCAAACGACTTTGCAATGTACATCTAATTGTCATATCTAGTAAACCATAAATTGTATCTTCTACGCAACAGGTGTTTTGAAACTGCCTCGTGTTAATTATCTTCAGGAACCAATGCCCTCGCCACTCAACCCGAATAACGATCGTCAATCGCGTTGCATCATTCGATCATTCGAATCTCCACTCGATTACCGCGTGTGACGCACGTGGCTAGCATCTGCCGCCAATTAGGTACCTGTTGGCCGACTACCTGCGGCCTCTGCCCGCCTGGTACTCGGGCAGACATACAGGTAAAAATAATGGCGGCTGGGTTTCGTTGGTAAGCAAATAAATGTGAGGATAATTTAAATCACCGATATCTCTAAATTTTCAAACCAGGGGCATTAGGAGGCCATAAATAGAGCTGTGCTAAAATGGACTCTACATTTTTTTAATGCAAGCGTTAACATAACATAATATAAACGTTTCAGTGCAGGCCTGCGTTCTTTCGGAGAGAGAGACTACATTAACGGACTTATGTATAAAACAAAGTTTCTTGACTCTTCAGAGACAGTTTAAATACTCTGTGGTAAAAGGAAAACGTAACCACAGATTAAATAAACTGCCTCTACTGAGGAGTGTTGTAGAGGAATCGTGTTTGATAAGTCCGTTAATTTATAAAAAAAAAAACAAGGCTCCTCAATCTGCCCCTCTATTAAGCAACGGTCCACTGTATGGGATTGTCCATCGTAAGATTTCCGAAAATCTGTATGCACTTGAAATAGCTTAAAAAAATAAAAATCGACATCACTGAATCCAGTGGATAGATCCCCTGAAGTGGATGAATGCTCACTCCCAAAAACAAAATTAGTCCTTTCTAACATAAATCACCACACCGGTGGATCAGGGCGTCTTCCATTTCGACTAATAAGTCGTATAGTCGACTGCAGCTCGGCTCTCCTTTCCATTCGAAAATAGTTGTTACATCCTTTTAGTAGTTGGTTGTTAGGTTGTTACATTACAGCCTTTCCATGTACAGACTGTAATACAAATGAATATGTGTGTCTTTACTGTGTGACTGTGTGACTGCAACTAAAATGTATAGCCGCTTTTGATAGGTTCATGTATTATCGACTTGCAAATTTTATGAATAGTCTATTAAACATATCGGTACTAACTACTTTTTCTTTCCGTCTAAAAAATGTCCCAGGCGCTACTGCGTCTGATTGGTTACTTATCTAGTCTAGGTAGAAGTTGCTACTAGACGAAATTACAAATTATCTAAGTAAAGATGTAAAATATCGAATAATAAATAAATAACTTTCACACAACACAATCACTTGACCTGGCCCCAACCTAGGATACCGTATTATGGTAACAGGCAAGGACGTCACAAATATGAAAATGCACCCAGAGTGAGACCACTAGTACAAATGTACGGCGGCCCCCAGTGGGAATCGTACGCACGACCTCTGTCTTGGTATCTAAGCGCCTCAACGGCTAGACCAAAGAGGCAATCGAATAGAATACTTCTACAAATCGCCCCCCTTTTCGTCAATAGGGCTTAACAATCTTGCTTTAAATTCAAATATTTTACATCATATTATGCCGGCGCCAGACTGAAGTGATCAAACAAGACATTTTATGTGACAATAGTAACAAACGTCCGTGCCACATATGTGCACACTTATGTGATCACTTGCATAAATATGTACAAAATGAACCTAGGAGTAGGTATATTCGATGCAATGGAAAAATAAGGCTACAGTTGTTTGATATAAATGTAACCTTGTGGTTCGCCGTATGCTCTACAAAGTAACTTTCACTGTCTGTTATTACCCGATAACAGTCCAGAAATAACGATAACGCCGCACAAATGTTATGTCTTTGACCCGTGCCCGCCGACAAACAAACAAAACGACCGCGCAATCATTACAAAGGTGCGCGGGCGCAGCTGACGCCGCACCTGCCGCCATCTTTAACATTTCTTTAGCTTTTTTTTCGCATCGATGTTATTGGCCTATTTTTATGGCGCAAGCTGCTTCGGACAGCTGACGCCCGCATCCTTTGGCTTGCCTTTAAAAAGGTTATAGTAACGCAACTTGGATGTATCTTAGCGCTGGATTTACTGCGGCGATAGGTGTGGCCATGAGCGGTGATAACGGAGCGGTAGAACGGCCTTACCATGGGGTTCGTGGGTTCGATTTCCGGAATTTACCGATGACTTTAGTTTTCCAAGTTATGTACATTTGTGAAGTTTCCGAAACATTTCTGTCTCTAAGAAGTATATTTCGTTTTATTCAACCGTTTATCAAAATCGTTAAAATACGGGAAGCAATAATTTGTATCAAGTTGTTTGTTCGTCCTTGATCAACTATCTCAGTATTCCTAGAAATACCAACCCCTATTCTCAATTTCTTGACTTTGATAGTGATAACTAGAATGGCCTTGTCTCAATTTTTTTCTTGATTACACCCAGTCAAAACTGAATGGAAGGAATTACCTGTACGAAGGTAGTCAATAGTGCAAGATGATTGGCCTTTTTGCATCTACGTAATGAGATGATTTATACAGCGTCCAGTGGTATCCTCACTCACACTAGATGGGTGAAGGGACCACTCCGACGCTGTAGTGCCTGGGACATGGTTTTATAGATGGTGTAGGCTTGCCCAGCACCTATACCATTCTGACAGCTTAGTCGGCCTAGCCCACAGGAAAAACTAGTCAATACGTGCGGAGCCAACCAAGCCGCGGGTTTCCTTATGATGTTTTCCTTCACCGTTAGCGTGTGGTATTGCGACTACAAATTCGCAAATGTAGCGGTGGTAGCTCAGTGGATAGAACCATGGACTGGCAAGCGAGAGCCCCAGGTTCGATCCCGAGTGCGGGCAATAGCGCAAGAAATCGAAAGAAAAAGACAACGTATTTTACTTTAAATGTAAATCAATCTGAGAACGTGCAACTACGTATTATGTTGTAATATTAAGATTGCACTTTTGTTTCATTTCAAGTAGAGGCAAGGAGAGACAGGTTTCGTTCGAACTAAATTCTAGCGCTTCAATTCCATAGATCAAGCACTTTAAACCTCGATGGTGTCAGCCCGCTTTGTTACCCAAGGATGTCTTAAGGCGCCTTCTACCTCCTACCCTTGAGGATAACCCCACAGCTGCTCAGGATCGCAGCCTACCAGGTGTCGTGGGTGCCGACATACGGAGCAGCTGCGATTTCGAAACGATCTTGCTCTCAGGTAGTTACCTTTGTTGTCTTTTGATTGTCGCTGGATCAATCTTATTCTTTAGTTTATCGTGAATGGAGCGGTATCTTTTGTTAACAATGTGATGCCCCCTTTCTTTGAACAAAGTCTGTAAGAAAAAATAAGGTACGCAGATGTTTTTAGGCACTATTATTTTTTGGGCTTATACGTTGCTAGGTTAGGTTTGAAGATTTTGCCAAAGAGAATATAACCACTGGATTTTGCTAACATCTTTCGATGTTAGTTACTATAGAATAATATGTACTTGCGTGTACATATTACTCTATGGTATCACAATCTATGGTATTAATCTATGGGTCGCTCGTAGCCCCGGCTGCCTGAGTGACCATTAAACGATCACGAAGGTTAAACAACATAGGGCGCGTTCAGTGTATGGACGGGTGGAGTCTATGACTAACGCTAGTGGCATTTTTCCGAGCGGTTCCGTGCTTGGCAAGGCAAGTTAAGCAGTTGGTGCCGGCTGCCGTCGATAGATGGCAGTTGTTAAGCTAAGTCAGAGGCCTTAAGGCGGCTTGAACACTTCTGACAGTAAGACCAGCCACTAGTCTTACAGGCCTCTACCAACCCGGACTTGACCCTCGTGATGAAGTATGGCCTATACCATACTTCACCACGAGGTATAAGTAAATATTACTAAAGTAATATTTTATCGAAGCCTATACCTTCTTTAGGGAAGCGACCCGTGCCCTCGGGGCGGACTTAATGGGTTGATGATGAATATGTACTTAGTTATAGTCAACAGCATATCAAAATTTACGCTTTAACTCAACATGCCTTCAAGAAAAAATCAAAGGATGATAAGCCTCCGACGTACATCATATGATATCAATGTGAGTCGTGATGTTCTTAATTAACAAACTCTTCTTATCTTCTGATTAAGATCTTTACTTGAGCGTATTAGTCTTTATAAATCTGCCTTAGGTAATAGTTGTAGTCTCTTCGGTGAAAGCGTGAGTACATAAAGCGACACGCATTCCATCAGTCATTCCTTTCATTTTCGATAACGGCTCTGAAATACCTTTTGCGCTCCAAAAACCATACAACAATAATTTCCCTAGCAAGATGAAACGGGCAGGTAAATCAGAGCGATTACCATGGGGTTGCGTGTAGGGTTACCAGACGTCTGGATTTGCCGAAGTCCAGGATTTTTTTGACTTTAGACGAAACACACAATGTATTATTAAGGGATTACATTTTTGGTGCAAAATCCTCCGTATCGTAACTGGGTAGAGCGCATTATGTAAAAGGTAGATCGATGTGCTATCGACTGTACCGACTGTAACGTACTCTAGGCAACAATGACCGTGTAGTTTAAAGTGATTGTCAAATCCTTTCACCATGATGGTGAAACTCATATTTATCATAGATACGCAACAGAAAGACGAAGCCCCTAACAGAATTTAGGTCCCACGTAGGGCACAGTCCTTCTCTAAGAAGGAGAGTGTCTTAATTCCCACACTTGCCCACTGCGGGTTGGCAACACATCTGTACAACACTGTACATCGCTGTATATGGCTGTACCCACATGATTATATTATTTATTTAAATAATATAATCATGGGGGTACAGCGATATCATTCCGATGTAGAACCTAACTGCAAAGTAGGTACTCGGGGCTGCAAGTGATGCAAATTGTTTCAGCCAGATGTCGCTGCCTGTACGTAATACAGAGAGTATTGTAAAGAGGTTCGAAATTTCACTAATGCCGGTGAGTCGCCAATTAGCTCAGTTGGAAGAGCACTGGCACCGATAGCCAGAGGTCGCGGGTTCGAATCCCGGCATGGGTGGAATTTTTATCCTCTAAATAGGTTTATAAAATTTTCCTTAGCACGGCTTAGTGCATTAAAAATAATATTAACACCTAAGACACTCAAGTTTCCTCGCGATGTCTTTAGCTCGTGGTGCTACTATACTTTGTTCTATAGCCAATCCGTGCGCTCTAATTTCAAGTAAAATGTCAGATGTATTGGATATAAATCTTACATTAGAGACTAATGGAGCTCTTTGGACTTGTCAGGAACTGGGAACCAGGGGATTGACTACCTCTTTAGAAATACGGGCTCTCCCTGGCTGGCCATCCTGGTTTTTCAAGAAAACCAAGTTTGATACTATAAATAGGTTTGCTGGAAAAAATCTCTTACAGAGATAAGTTCGACTTACATTTCTTATGTAAGCGTGTTATTTCTAATGTCCTGTGAAATGTTTTGTGTGCAATGAAGTATAATCTATAGTATAAAAATTAATCCCTGCATGTGTTAGTAAGCGCAAATCTCGAGAGCAGCTGAACCGATTTCACTAATTCTTTTTTTAAGAATATTCCTTGAAGTACGAGGATGGTTCTTACGGAGGGGAAAAAAATAAAAATAAAGAATCTACTGTTAGGCGATACGAAGTTCAATGGGTCAGCTAGTTAAATATAATAAAAAGGTTAACCTTATAGGCTGATTCAGTCCTACTTTTCATCTGGTAACCCTCGCGTGGGGCCCCATGGATCGATGGTGCAGGCCGGCAGCGGAGCACCCTCGCCCGAACTAGGTCAGGCGCCCCCACAGTGCGCCAGGGTGCCTGCCTACACACGTCACCAGGGGTGAACGCCCGGAAACACAAGGCCCCTGCCACAAAGAGAGAAACACAGAGGAATAAGCAACGAAAATATATGAATTTTTCAAAAAAAAATCTTATACTTTTGCGTAATCCTACCTCCTACCACAGAGTATTATATATGGGAACGTTTGGATGTTTGTTACTGAAACACGCAATCACGGATTGACATGAGACTGGGCGTACAGAAAGATAAAGATCTGAATTGAATGAAAGACATACATAGGATACTTTATATCCCGGTAATGCGTCATGCACTAACACTGCGCAGACGAAGTAGCGTGTAAGCAATATAATGAAAATGCGATGAGAACGCCAGTCTTATACTACGTAAC
Organism: Yponomeuta sedellus; assembly: GCA_934045075.1. Taxonomy (NCBI): domain Eukaryota; kingdom Metazoa; phylum Arthropoda; class Insecta; order Lepidoptera; family Yponomeutidae; genus Yponomeuta; species Yponomeuta sedellus. Next base: position 21,264,878 of record OW203734.1, on the reverse strand, counting down.
TTCCATGAACGTATCAATATCAACCCTTGTATGTCCCCACTGCTGGGGCACGGGTCATCGCAGGAAGGTTAGGCCATACTCCACCACAGGAGGCAAGTCCGTGTTGGTGGAGGATCACACCTCGTTTTGTGTCCTCTAAATGTATTGGCAAGGTTTAATAATTACTACCCGGCGTGTCATTTGTGAATAAAAACCAAACTACATTTGTATAGGAGTTGCTCCTTGAGGGATCCTCTTTCCACTTTCTCTTCTTCAAAACCTTTACTCCTCAGCGGAGCTCGGGGTTTTTATTACCTAGTTATATAAGAACGGAAACGTAAAATAACGTAAGAATATTCTTTATTGTACACCAGAGCACATATTATGAAACATGTAAAGATACAGAGTGCAATTGGAGGCCTTATTGCTACAAACAATTTCTTCCAGACAACCTTATGAGACGGAACGTTGCTGAAGGAAATAAGAGACGGGTAGTGGGTGCAAATATTACGTACAAAAACAAAAGCTGTTACGAAATATCATAAATATCATCACTATGGTGACCGAATTACGTATGAGGAAAAATAACGTTTTGTTTGAAACTGGTTTCGTAGAGAGAATTCATTTTCCTCCATCGTTTTCAGTTACGAAAGGTCGGTTACGATGGCTTTCGAAGGGGTTCCGGAGTACCGAAAATAAAATCGAAAAGGCCACACGCCCACACCACAGTGTTATTTCTAAATTGCGCAAATCTTGAAACATAACAATTGTAGTTGTTCATTTACAATAACTTTTGTTCTACTACTTGTGATTTTTCTCGTAAAATTTTCCGTTATGTAAAAAATATGTCTCATTTAGAGTTTCATTGCTTTGTATTCAACTGTTTATTGTAAAAAGACTCTGCGAAGCGGGAAGACGGCAGGTGCAGCGCCACCAACGTAAAAAAATCATAACTTGTAATACGTTCTTATCTTTAGATTGATAAGAACGTATTAGAACTGTGAAAACTATTTTTAGAACAAATCAACAACCAAGCACTTGAATCAATTTCCGCCAAATAAGTTATGTTTTTTTTCTATTGGTGGAGTGGCGGACGAGAACATTTTCTAGATTCAGTTACTTAATGCATTGTAGAACACGGACAATTGCACGAAGGGGCGAAGTCATTTCATTGCTGCTTTAAGTATAAGCCCGCACACGTATATTACCTTCTAAGCGCCAATGGTATAAAAGAACACGTCACGTGATTCGTCCATTTATCTGTCATTGTAGTGTAATGCACGGCCACAATTACGGCCCAGGACGACGGTCAGTGGGCAGATCAGCAGAATGATGGTAGGACGATCTCGCTGATTCGTCAGAGGGTCCGTGAATGCGGCTGGAATCGTGAGAGTTGGCATTTGGGGGAAAAGGCCTTATATTATAAAAGGCCCAGCAGTGAGCTGTGGTAGGCTGATCGATCGACCGATATCAACCCTTGTATGCCCCCAGAGCTAGAGCCCGGGTCTCTTCCTCTATCGCAGGAAGGCCAGGCCATACTTCACCACAGGGGCCACGTCCGGTCGAGCATTGTAAGACAATGGCGGGCCTTTCTGTCAGAAGTTATCAAGCCGCTCATAAGGCCTCTGACATGGCTTAACGACTGCCATTACATAAAAGCCGGCACCAACTTTTTAACGTGCCTTGCGAAGCACGGAACGGCACGGTGGCCTGATAATGATGATGATATACACGTAAGTTTATTACAATTGTCTTTTTTCTCTGAAGGACTATTACTCAAGGCCGAGCCGTTATCTGAGATTTAAGAAAAAAATTCATGAAATAGAATTTCACAACAAAAACACAAACTTTAATTAGTTTTAGGAATAATCCCGTATAGAACGGGTTATCGAAATAATGGAAAACCTGAAACAGCCTGGTAATTTGCACCGATGTCGTCGAGGCTCCAATCAGCTGGATGATTCAGGCTATGGTTAATTGAATTACTGCCGTTTCATGGTGCCCTGGTAATGGCGGGAAGGGTTGTAATCAGGTCGAGGTCTCAGCGCTCCTTTCGCTCGTATTGAAAATACAATCAATTATGAACTGAATGACCTGGGCCGAGTTTCGAGGTACATTGCGTAGCCGATTCTACGTGATAATCTGTGGGTTTACCGACTTTGCAATGTACATCGAATTGTCATAGTACCATGAATTACAGTTTTACGATACAGGCCTCTGGGCTTTGCCTGAGGTTTCGAAACAATAAGTTACCCTTTTATCAAATTAATTTTTCATACAACGGACAACTGTTTTTCTAACTGCAACAAAGTTATCCACTTTCTATGTAGCTTTTTTATCATAGTAGGTAGGTATACGTATGTTTTTTTAAGAAGCTATATACTGTAGGGCACTGGCCTTCTTTCAGAGAGAGCGAGAAAGAACGCTAACGCAAATTGTGATGGAAAACATCGTGAGGAAACCTGAGTGTATGAGTGTAAACTTATTACCGAACTTATGTACGTATGAAATCAATCACTTGAGTTAAGCAACAGGCGTGGTAAGTTGCAGGATCTGAGACCGTCCCGTGACTACCGATAGTGGCATTTTTCCGAGCACTTCCGTGCTTCGAAAGGCACGTGAAGCTGTTGGTGTCGGCTTTTATGTAATGACAGTCGTTAAGCCATGTCAGAGGCCTTATGGACGGCTTGATAACTTCTGACAGTAAGGCCCACCACTGTCTTACAATCTTCCATTAAGCCAGACTTGGCCCCCGTGGAGCCCCCACAAAGACATTCGTGTCCCAGCAGTGGGGAAAGAAAAGGGTTGATATCGGTGGTACACATACGGAACCCACTCGGTGCGCAGCCAGTTCCAACGAACGCGTGGCCTTTTTATCGAGGTCCTTAGATAATTATTAATATCATAACAATTTTGATGACCGAGCAAGCGAAGGATTCTAAAATTGAATCACGAGCGCAGCGAGTGATTCAAAATTAGAATCCTGACCGTTAGCGAGGGAATCAAAAGAGCACGAGGTGAAAAATCTTTGCACTCGAGTGCAACACGTAACTTTTCATTCCACCTCAGCGAGGAAATGACTAAATGCAAAAAAAAAACGTTTACAATCACAAGATAGGTACACTTTTATTTCAGTTTAGGTATTAATTACTACATTATGACAGGTTAGTATTACAGAATAATCTTTAAATTATAACAAAATAATACTAAGTTATAATTAAGAAAATTTTAAAGTAACGTTGCTACAGTTATTTAAATTGACTGTTATATTTTTTTAATTCACAAACTTAGTGCACACGATGTTCTAAATTCAATTTACTTTATCCTCTAGAGAATAAAAACGGCTTTTCCACTCAGATATTGAAGATTAAAAATACTCTTTCCGAGCTGGCGGGATGAAAAGATTAGTTGTATGGTATTATAGTCCACCTTAAAGAATTAAAAAGCCCTAGGTTTCTTTTAACAATACACAAGGCTACATTCACAGTTATAGGTTTTTTTACAGTGGGTAGTAACCGGTCTACACATATCGGTTATACCTACTTCAAGAGCCTATAAATCGTCGAGGGTTCGGCGTCGATTAGGTTAGTTCGCGAGGTTAGTAACCTCTGGGTCGACGTGTAGTTCTTCACGCCGGGCTTGGCAAGGGTTGGGTTACGTTTTACCCGATTTATAGTTAGCCTATTGTTTGCGGTCTGGTGTGGCCATTCCAATTCATCAGTCTACATTCGATTACATACCGCGACTCGGCAAACGTAGTGTAGGACGCCCTCCAGCCAGGTGGGATGACGATCTGCGAAAAACTGCAGGCAGATGATGCAGGCTGAAGACAGGGCGCTATGACGCTCATTAGGGATGAGCTATGTCCAGCAGATTCAGATTCAGATTCAGATTCCTTTATTGCCATAATCATGTGTTATTACAGTTCTTATATGTAATTTAAGATGTACATGACACCCTGCAAGGGCACTGCAATATAACTTAATTTAATTTAACTTAACTAATTGTTCGCTTATAACTATCTATTACATATTTACATATATTTTTCTTTCAATTGTGTAGTTTTAACATTTATCATTGAAAAATTCTTGAAGAGAATAGTAACATTTCTGGCCCAAGTACTTATTGAGGGTTATTTTAAACAAATTATCGTCTTCTATATTTTGCATATGATAAGGTATAGCATTGAAAACTTTTGCTGCCATTGAGTGGGGACCAGAGTTTACTATTTCGAGCTTGGCAGTCTTGGTGGCTAGCTGTTGTCGAGGTCTAAGACACTCAGGGCGATCATGTTGTGGAAAAATTGGCCTATTGTTCCTAACAAAAATGCCGATTTCTAAAATATAGACCGCTGTCATAGTTAAAATGTTATATTCCACAAAAAATCTTCTACAGCTCGTCATCGCGTCTATATTAGCCAGAATTCTAATACATTTCTTTTGTAATACAAAGACGTCTTTTGCATTCGTGCTATTGCCCCAAAGAATTATACCATACCTAAGCCAAGCTTGTGCGTATGCATGATAAGCACATGTTGCCGTCTTGAGATCTGTAGTTTTCTTTAGCTCTGATAGGGCATATATAAAGCTTGAGAGCTTACTAGTTACCTTTAGAATGTGGCTTTTCCAATTTAAATTACTATCTATGTTGATACCTAGGAGACAAGAAGATTCTACATTTTCAATTAGGGTTCCGTTAAATTTATAGTTTGTAATATCTAAGGGTCGTTTTTGGTAAGGTCTGAATTCTATTAGTTTAGTTTTTTTAAAGTTAATTTTTAAGTTATGGTCATCTAACCAAGTTTTTATTCCATTTAGGTGTGAATCTAGGTCTATATTTAATTGCTCTACACTTTGACTAGGAAAAATCAGGGATATATCATCTGCGAATAGCGTACATGGTATATCAATAGTACTAGGCAGATCATTTATATATATTAAAAATAGTAAACATCCCAGCACGCTACCCTGCGGAATGGATTTAGTTAATTCTACCTCATTTGATCGTTTTTTACCGATTTGCCCGGTAGTTGAGTTATAATATTCTATATCAACATATTGTACTCGGTTACGCAAGTACGATGAAAACCAGTTGTAGGCCATACCTCTTACTCCCATCCCATAGAGTTTCTTCAAAAGAGCGCCGTATAAGACTCGATCATAAGCTTTGCTCATGTCTAAAAGAACTCCAATGGCATGTTTTTTTTCGTTTAATATATTTAAAATCTCGTTAACAAACGTAATTACTGCTGATGTAGTCGATCGACCCTTACGGAAACCATTCTGATTATTACTGAAAATATTAAATTTTTCACAAAATTTGTAAATACGTTTGTACATAGCGGATTCAATTATTTTAGAAAAGGTGGGAAGAAGAGCAATCGGACGATAATTATTACAATCGCTACGGCTGCCACTTTTGTGCAAAGGTTTTACTATAGTTATTTTTAGTTTTTCTGGTACGATGCCTTGCGCAAAAGACTGATTTGTAATAAAAGACAAAGGTGGGGAAAGTTCCATTGCACATTCCTTTATCAGCGTTGGAGGTAACTCATCAAAACCACAACTTCTTTTGTTTTTTAGTTTACGTATTAATGAAAAAACTTCAGATGGTGTAGTTGGAAGAAGAAATACAGAATTATGCGTTGGAGATAGTACCGGTCGTCCCCCAGGTTGGTTCATACCAGGAGCACCTACTGAAGAGAAGTATGCATTAAAAAAATTGGCAATTATGAGGGGGTCATTGGTAGTTTTATTATTTATACTTAATTGTATGTTTGTTCTTTCTTTTTTCTTGGTTTTATTAGTTCGAATCTTAACTATTTGCCACATAGTTCTTATGACATTATTTGATTTTAATACTTTTTTTTTAAAATGAATTTTCTTAGCATTGGCTACAGTCTTTTTCAAAAGTTTTTCATATTTTTTGTAATAATTGTTTAAAATTGTGTTGTCTGTTTGCGTGATAAATATTTTTAAAAGCCGTTTATTTTTACAAGATATTCTTAGCCCTTTAGTCAACCATGTATTTTTATGATCATTTTTAATAGTAATTTTGGATTTTGGAATAGTCTTGTCTAAGATAATTGTAACTCTTTGAAGGAATTTGTCATAGTTTTTATTAACAGATTCCTCTGTATCAAAAATAGTGTTCCAGTTAACTTTACTAACTTCTAATTTAAATTCTTGAATTTTACGTTCGCTAAAAATTCTTTCAAATGTAAACCATTGCTCTTTATTATCTTTATTATTGTAAGGTAAGCTTATAAAAACTCCTTTGTGATCCGAAAAACCTAACTCTTTAACCCTTGCTGTAGCTTTGAGACTTGGATCATGTACGTTGTTGAAAACTAGGTCAATGCATGTAGAGGTGTTTAGCGTTACCCTTGTTGGTTCGTTTACCAGTTGCAAGAAGTTGAAGCTTTTCATTAAGTTCAATAGGCTTGTCGTTAGGTTATTTTGTTCGAGGATGTTTATATTGAAATCCCCGCCTATAATAATATTTTTAATTTTATCTTTAATCATTAATAATTGCAAGAGCTTTGAAAGCGATTCATAAAACATATCAGGTTGCCTCTTACTATCTGGCCAATATAAAGCTATTAATACCACATTTATTTTGGGCATCTCTATTGCGCATATTTCAAATATAGACTCCACAGCCAAATTTAAGATATCAGTTCGTTCTTTGCAGTCTTCACCATTTTTTAATAGAATACATACTCCTCCACCCTCACGCTCCGAGCGACAGTAACTACTGGCTAAATTAAAACCTTCGATACTTAGGAGGTCCTTTTTAGACGTTGTTATCCATGTTTCAGTAATACAAATTGCCCTAATGTCCCTAATATGGTCTAGGGTAGCTTCCAATAAATGACGTTTATTCTTTAAGCTACGCATATTTTGGTACAGTATATTAAATTTTGACATTTTACTTCGATGAGTTGATTCGAAAAAGCTCTACATTAGCGTTTAGATATTCAGTCGGCACAATCTCATTATTATACCAATTGTTTATGTAATCCATTTTCGCTTTTATGTCGAGGAATACCTGTTTCAATCCATTTTTATTCAAAACCCCGCTGTGAGGGTTAAACATGGTGTGATCGTAATAAAGATTCAAATTAGAGTCTACTATATAACCGTGTTCGTGCTGCATGATATCTACACAAAGCAGTTTATTAAAAGACTCTACTCTGGAATTGAAAATATCAAAATTTCTATTTCCTTGCTTAAAGGTTGGCACGCATAATATTACATTTGTGTGAGTGATTTCAAGTAGAATTTCTCTAATCGATAGAACTAGGTCGTGGTATTTTTCTGTGTGTTTAAAATCTTCGCTTCCTATAAGAACTATGATGTAATCATCGCTAGAAAAGTTGGCTACTTTTGACTGTACTCCTTGCAAAAGCTGTACTATGCCTCTATTAGGCATGAGATAATGACATATTTCGTATGACTCTTCGAAACTCGATTGTGCTATTGCTAAGGTTCCATTAAATCTATCTGTGCTTATTAAACAAATCTTGTTTTTCTTCGCTCTTGCGTTTGATTCGGCAGGGACGGGAGCTGGTGGAGAGGACTCGTCGGATCTCTGCGTAGTGGTTTTGGGCACTTTTGGGCTGCATTTATTATCATGATCCACAGGTGCCGTTTTCAGGCTGTCCGCTTTTCTCGGCTCTAAAGTCGCTTTGATTGGCGTGGTTGTGGAGCTCTGGG